>OX465596.1:316056428-317367857 GCA_950022295.1 Bromus sterilis | reverse complement strand
GACTCGAATGTCTCCAAATGGTGTTTGCGTGCAAGAAAGGGGATAGGGATATACGAGAAAAAATATTTTTTTGTTGAGAACTCAATCTACTAAAGTTTCACAATTGGTCTTCTTTGGAATCTTATCTTGACTCGTCCCCAGACCACTAGCCAGGTACAAGTCAATTTGATCCACTCCCTTTCGATATTTTGAGCACTCATGCAATGGATGAGCGTGAGCAAGAAAGTTGACACCTAAAAGGCGAAAAAAAAGAATGTGGAGGAGGAAGACAAAAAGGTGTGAAAGGCTCACGTCAATGAGGACAATCATAGGCGAGAGAAGGCCATATGATAGATATGATGTGAGGAGTAGGGATTGCCATGCAACGGATGCACATGTGAGCTAAAAGCTCTCCAAGGGAACTAGTGGGGGTGCATCTAACTTCCTTGCTCAAGAAGACCTAGAGCTCGTTTGAGGAGGCTCATCATTTGAATATACAAGCCAAGTTCTATAGTGTGAAGGTCCCCACATAGCTATATGCATGATGATGATCTCTATGGAGTACAAGGGATAGAGGATTAAGTACTAGTGTGGATCTCTCAAAAGGAATAGTAGTGTGCCCCCTTCTCTCTTTTTATTATTTTTTTCTTTTTTCTATTTTTTTGTATTTTTTGGTGGCTTCAATGGCTCTTTCTATTTAACTCTCATTTGTCCTCTTTGGGATCATTTATTGTGTCCACTTTGGGATCTTTTCCTCACTTAAGGGCAACACTCTATTTTACAAGAAGGTAAAGGAGATCTTTCACACTTTACAAGGTACTCGAAATCATAAAGAAGATGTAGCTATCATGATGTATGCAATGTATGTCGCTGCTAGTGTAGCAGGAACATGTATGACATGAAGATCAAGTCATGAAGACGTGGATGTTGCATGGAAATATATCTCGGAAAGGCTATGGAAATGCCTTGATAGGTAGGTATGGTGGCTGTTTTGAGGAAAGATATAAAGAGGCTTATGATGACAAAGCGTATCGTGCCAAGGGTTTGGATGTACCGGCGAAGGTGGACACCAACTCTCGGAGTGAGAAGAAGGCAATGCACGGCACGGGAGAGGCTAGAAAAATATGGGAAGGTGGAAGTGTCAACTTTCAATACTTACATTAGTCCGAAGAACTCATGCACTTATTATCGGTAACTCTCAATCTAATCAGGAGGTTCACAAAGAGCCAGGTACCCCGAGGAGGAGTGTATGGGGGTTTGGTTATCCTTGCGCATCCTCGACTCATGGTACGTGAGTGTACTCTAATATTCGACCCCTCAGAAGAGTACTGATCCATCTAGTAGCTAGAGTTCTCAACTAGTTTTGTAGGTTTTGAAAATAAACACGGATTTCCCAAAATACGACACCTATCACTAATAGGCTAGAGCTCTTGACACCAAAAGTTCAAACATTGCTCACATCAATACCTCAAAACTATTGCAAGTTACTACTAAAATTAAATAGCAACCTCAATTACCTACTCTCAAGACAAGACGCAACTCAGTGCAACAACCAACTCTCTTAACAAGATAAACATGAAAACTAAAGAGAGTTCCAGCAACAAACTAAAAAAAAATCCAAGGCTCTTGCTAAATACAAACTAAGACTAAAACTAAACATGGCAGTAGCTATGAAAAGATAAAGAACACACAACAGCAAAAAGATAGGCATGAAGAATCCTATGATGTGTTCTAGATTTTGAAAGTGGAGCGTGTTTCTCTCCCACACAAAGTAAGACGGGATCTAACTTGTTATGAACATCAAGCAAAGATAAGACGCTCCAAGCATAGCACATAACGCATGAAGTGATAAAAATATAGTGAGACGAAGGACGAACTGATGATTGTTGATGGAGAAGGGGATGCACGGGGGCATCCCCAAGATTATACGCTTGAGTCTCCTTGAATATTTCTTGGGGGTGCACGGGGGCATCCCCAAGATTGAGCGCTTGACACTCCTGGATCTTCTTTCATCATCTTCCATCGCACACTTGAAAACTCCCTTCATACATAACTCATCATAAGCTGATTAGAGAGGTTAGTACCCTCAATAAATAATTTTTCCCTACTGGATATAAAGATATTCATGAAGATCTACTGTTTCTCAAGATTTCCAAAAGGTTTTTGCAAAGAAAAAGCAAGCTTAAGGTTTGCAAAAGTTAGGAGAGACAAAACGTGGCAGAATCTGTGAAAAACAGAACAGCAGGTAGTAAATAATTTTTTAGGGGTACTTCTGCAACTCAAATAAAAAAACTCAGAACATACGAAAGTTCCGTGATTGTATAGAGCACTCTGTGTAAAAAATTCAGCTCAAAAAGATGAACTGGGATTTTTCTATGATTTTTTCCATCACGAGGACAGAATCTGTTTTCTGGACAGCATGTCACAACTTTCACTTCCCTTGTCATATGAGGCTATAAATTGGCACAAAGCTTGAAAAATAAAGATACAATGATGTTTCTACAGTAGTAACAATCATCAAGACCACTAAAAACTGAAAGTAAAAAACTCAAACCAAAGATAACAAGGGTTGTCTCCCTAGAGCTCTTTCTTTATAGCCATAAAGATAGGCTTAAGATTTTAATGATGCTCTCATAGGAATAAGGAATAAGAGTTGAAGAACAAAAGAGAGCATCAAGAAGCAAATAAAAAACACATTTAAGTCTAACATGCTTCCTATGCAAAGGGATCTTGTAGAGAAATAACTCATTGAAGCATAAAGATATTAGCATAGGAAGCCAAAATAAGTGAAACTTCAAAACCTTCAACATAAAGAGAGGGAACTTGATATTATTGAAATATCTATAAGCATATGTTCCCCTCTCATTATAATTTTCAGTGGGATCATGCATAAACTCAAAAATATAAGCATCACATAAAAAATTCTTATCATGATCCACAAGCATAGAAATTTTGTTACTCTCCACATAAGCAAAATCCTTCTCATTAGTAATAGTGGGAGCAAACTCAAGAAAATAGCTATCACATGAATAATTCTTATCATGATACACTTCCAAAAATTCATTCTTTATAGCATAAGTGTCATCAAAATAATCATCATAGATAGGAGGCAAAGTATCATCAAAATAAATTTCCTCATCAAAACTTGGGGGGCTAAAAAGATCATCTTCATAAAACGTAGCATCCCCAAGCTTATAGCTTTGCATAGCATTAGCATCAAAGGTATTCAAAGAAGGCATACTAGTAACATTGCTACTAACATGAGTGTTGTGCAAATAATGAAGCTCCATAGGCTTTTTGATTTTCTCTTCAAACACTTCATGTCCCAACTCAAGGTAGAGCTCATAAAGCTCTCTCATAATATTTTTGTTGTTTTCCATAAGGCCTAACTAGTGAAAATAAAAACAAGAAACGAAAAGATTTAATTGCAAGATCTAAAGATATACCTTCAACGCTTACCTCCCCGGCAACGGCGCCATAAATAGCTTGATGTCTACACACGCTTCTATTCTTGTAGACTATGTTGGGCCTCCAAGCGCAGAGGTTTGTAGGAAAGCAGCAATTTCCCTCAAGTGGATGACCTAAGGTTTATCGAACTCAGGGAAGTAGAGGTTGAAGATGGTCTCTCTCAAGCAACCCTGCAATTAAGATACAAAAAGTCTCTTGTGTCCCCAACACACCTAATACAACTAGGAGTTGTATAGGTCCACTAGTTCGGCGAAGAGATGGTAAAATATGGGTGATAGGTTTAGCAAAACAAGGTAATATAAATCTGTAATAAAAAGTGCAGCAAGCAAACATGTAACAAAAGTGAGTGCAAACAGTGTAACAATGATGGAAACCAGGCCTAGGCTTCATACTTTCACTAGTGGCAACTCTCAACAACATTAACATAGTCTAATCACATGATATTTCCCATAAAACATGCAACGGAGACGCACTCGGAGGTCATTCCTTTGTGGTCAAGAGAGGATGATAATTATGTAGGGCTACAAATGCACACCTCAGAGTTCGTAGTTCTCAATCGATGGATTTCCCAATGTCACCGTGGCCATCCAAAGAGAGTACCACAATCACCACAACATATGTCAAGGATAGTCAAAGACAAGCACCAAGAGACTCTCAATCTTCAATCAACACACAAAAGAGGAAATCACTCATGATAATATTCTTCTAACCCATGTCCAATAGACCGTTGTCACCTTGGTCTCGGGGATTATACTAGATAAGATCAATTGAGTACATCAATCTAATACATAGAGGAAGGGGAAATAGCATGGGATCACCCTAGATTAACATAGCCTATGATCACAACAAAGATCACA
Source organism: Bromus sterilis (assembly GCA_950022295.1). Taxonomy (NCBI): domain Eukaryota; kingdom Viridiplantae; phylum Streptophyta; class Magnoliopsida; order Poales; family Poaceae; genus Bromus; species Bromus sterilis. Next base: position 317,363,553 of record OX465596.1, on the reverse strand, counting down.
TCATGGGAGAGAGAGAAGAACACATAGCTACTGGTAGAAATCTCAGCCCCGAGGGAGAACTACTCCCGCTTCATGGAGGAGGGAAGAAACGGCGATGGAGATGAATCCGGGGGCACTTCCCCGTCGCGTCAGGGTGCCGGCACAGGAATTCTGGTCCCCCGAAGCTTGTCGGCGATGGCGGCGGAGATTGGAATTCCTTCTGGAGAAAAGGGGTCTGGAATCAGGGTTTTCGCGATGCGAGTAAAAATAAGGGCCAAGGGGGGCCACCAGGGGAGGTCCCAGTCACCCAGGCGGCCTGTTGGCGCGGCCTACCCCTAGGCCGCGCGGGGTGGCCGCCTCGGTGACTGGTGGCCCCCCTCCGGCTCTCCTTCGATGATTCTGGAAGGTTCCTTCACGCTGATTTTTTATATATTTTCCCAGAATTTATTGGGCACTTTAAGTAATGGGAAAACCTAAAATACAAAACAGCAGAAAACAGAAACTGGCACTGGGGTGCACTGAGTTAATAGGTTAGTACAAATATGATCAAAAGTGTATGAAAGTGTATCTAAAACATAGCAATATCACACAAAACATGCATGGAGAAAGCAGAAATTATAGATACGTTTTGGACGTATCAGAGGTCACTACCAGAAATATCAGTGGGCGAGCATCTAGTCGGGTCCTTGATCCCAGTATACTGCCACATGCGATGCACCCGATGCTGCAGCGGCTGGATGTGCCTCCTCATGAACACAGCAATAAGTTGACCGCCAGTTATTCCCCTTTTCAGATCCGCAAGCTTTCTGACTAAGGTCTCAACAGTATCTACCTCGTCAGCACTCAGGACGTGTCCCTAGGACGACTGCTTAGTCACTCGCACAACCAGAATTAAAGGAGCAAGACCAAACTATTGGACGTCAACATGCTGGTCCTTCAAATAGAACCAACTCTTCCTCCATGTATAGACAGAATCCAATTTCTCCAGATCAAAATAGGCATTTTTATCCTTAATGGAAATGGCAACGCCCCCAATGGCGTACTCAAAGTTTGTTCTCTTCACATTGAAGAGGCGTTTCCTGAGCCCCCAATGGGGATAGATCCCCAAGAAGCACTCACATAGCGTAATAAAGCACGCTATGTGCAGTATCCCATTGGAAGTCAAATCGTGCAACTGAAGTTGATACGCGAAGAGCAACCCACAGACAAATGAACGGGAAGAGAAAATCCATGAGGGAAGAAGCTCTGAAAGCATACCCGCTCATCGCCGTGGGGTGCTGGCACCTCCTCATCACCTGGGATCCGACCAGTGCCCTCCGAGACGAGCTCATCTGCCACCAGCACGTCCAGATCGACAGCTTCAAAGGACGACCTCTCCCATCTCCCCGTCATCCTCGCCGACGACTTTTGCAATGCGACCTTAGTCGCTCTTGTGCTCTCCGCATGCTTGGAAATATTTTCACAGACAGCCGCAAGGAGCAAAGAACCAAGGAAGCAGAGGAAGAAGAAGAAGCAGAGGTAGGCAAGAGCTGGGTAAAACCTAAAATCTACCCGGCCCTCTGGTATTTAACAAACAGCGAGGGGGCATCCACCCACCGTCGATCACGGAACTCAATCAATGTGGCATGATCCCACGATACTCGTGCGGCATGGAAAACCTAAATCGCACAGTAACCACACCACCCACTCCGCGCAAAAAACGAGGACCATCATCACCCGATGTGAAATTACCCTGGCACGATACATCATGTCACATCTGAAAGTAGCGCGTAGCTATTCAAATTGTCAGGTCATCCTGCAACATCCCATCTCAGCGGGGCATGCTGAGCACACGCTATTGTAAGAGAAATTTTGACCATGGACCACTCCTCTTCAATAGGCCAAGCGCACAAGTTCCTTTTAGAACTTTTTCCATAATTCAAAATTTTACTCCCATCGGGAGCGCTCCGTATTTGCTAAAAACATAGCACGGATAAAGCCTTGAGGACACGAGTGGTCACTCCCCTCCAACAAGAACAAGTGCATCTACAGAGTTCGGGTGCTCCCTCACCCAGATGATGAAGTGCTCGAGTGGCTACTCGCACTAACAAGCAAGACTCGAATGTGTAAGAGCAAAGTTATATCCCTCATGAGTTTTGGATATTGTTGGTCAAAACAGTAGAGGAACTAACAAGTTTTCTAGTGTGAAACAGATGGTTAGGTTCCTGAAGTTATAAGTAGGTGATAAAGCTTCAACGAAGATTTACTCAGTTACCGAAGCATATCCTCTGGAGCGAAGCACATCACGGATGTCGACCCCTAAAAAGATAAGGAATCCTGAAGCACATCCTATCGAAGAAGTTGATCAAGATGGCGCAAGACTTAGTTGTTTTTGCGTAGTTCTTTTTACTTCTTTGAGTCATAGGAAAAACCGTACTATCAAGAGGGGTTTAGCAAATGTACTCCGAAGGTTTTGATGAAAAGACTCAGATCAAATCGAAACCAATGAGAAACCTGAACCGAAGAAATCTCATGTGAGCTAGGTAATGCTTCACCAGCGAAGACTTTGTTCTTTCGGCCTCTGAAGCAGAACCAAGTCCGTGAGTCAGCTTTACTTGGACCGCAAGTAAAGTTGCGCATTGATTGGAAATATGACCGTTGGGGACAGGTGTCAAGCTGTCACATTGGGTCACTTCAGTCATTTCGCACCTTGGGATTGCTGCCTATAAATACCCCACCCCCGCCCTCATTGGCCGGGTGGCTGCTCCACGTTTGAATTCCTGCAGAGGAAAGAGAGAGAGCAACCCCACCGAAGCACATCACAAACCCATCCACCGAAGCATAAGTCCTATTGATCTGAGTTGAATCATTATGACTTAGGAAGAAGTTTGCTAGCCTTTTTTATCTTGGAGAACTGCAATTCTCCTAGACGGTTAGAGAGTTGTTCTTCAGAGAGCGAAGAGTTATTGTCGCCTCGAAGTCCAGTTTGTCAAAGGTTTCGGTGATTTCCTCAATAATCAACCAAGAGTGAAGAACTGACCAAGCTCATGGAGATTGGTGCAGTGGAGATATGGACGGAGAGAGGTTAGCTCCTGTGTTCAATCACAAGTCCCTCCAACCAGACGTAGCACTTTGCAGAGTGTGAACTGGTCGAACAAACATCGCCGAGTCAAGAGTTCGTTTTACCTTCCGCACTTACATTCTGTTTGTCAATTGCTTCAGAGTTATGCTTCGATGCAATTGATTCGATGCTTTTGATTCGCTATGTTCTGCTTCGATTACGTTCTGCTTCTATGAATTCCTTCCTGTTAAATAGTTTCGGCTGCCATGTTATGCTCCACTTCAAAGTTTCATGCCAAATTTTGAAGTGATCATTCACCCCCTCCCCCTCTGATCACATACTTGGTCTAACAATTGGTATCAGAGCAGGTCACTCTTTTTGGATTAACCTCCTGGAGTGTTTTCAAGTATGTCTTCTAGTATGTCTTTCGCAGCTATTCGCTCTGGCGAACCTATTCCTATTTTCAATGGGAAGGACTACTCTTACTGGAAGGACAAGATGAAGAGGAATATTATGGCTATCAATTCCACTGCATGGCAAGTTGTCTTACATGGTGTTACAGTTACTGATAATAATGCTATCACTCCTGAAGAAGCTCAACTGATGGATCTGGATTCGGTTGTCTGGGTGTTCATCACAAATCACTTGACTCCAGAAAAGTATCATGAAGTGAAGAATATTCCTTCGGCAAAAGGTGTCTGGGACTATCTTGAAAAGATTGGTGAAGGTGTTTCTACTCAGAGAGATGCCAGAATTGACACACTCCGAAGCAAATTCTATCGCTTCAAAAGACTCGAGGGTGAAAAGGTTCACTCAATTTACAGCAGACTCACAGCTCTAGCAAATGAGTTGATTTCCCTTGGTTCTGATGATATAACTCCTCACTCAGTTGTCAGAACACTTCTTCGCTCGCTAGATGATTCGTTCGATCACATTGTTCTGATGATCAAGGAAAGGTCTGATTACAGACATCTTGTTGCTGCTGATGTTCTTGAGAGACTCACTACCTTTGAAATGGAAGAAGATGAGAAACGTGACATAAATGGTTCTCGAAGAAGATCTCATGCTCTGAAAGCAAAAGCTTCGCGTCATTCTTCGCCCGAAGTCAGTTCTGCTTCAGGTGTCGAATCAGATGATCCTGCAAGCATTGGAAAGGATTTGGCACTGATCATGAGACGCTTCAATCGCTTTCAGAAGAAAGGTTTTTCTTCACCCAAGAAGAGTTATCCTTCAAGAAGCTCGAGTCATTCTTCTCACCGTTCATCTTCAAGAAGCTATCCATCGAAGGACAACTGCTGCTATAAGTGCAAGAAACCAGGACACTTCATTGCTGATTGCCCTCTGTGGGAAGCTGAGATCAAATCGAAGCATTCACACAGAGACTCTTCATCGAAGCTTTACAAATCCTCCAGAAGTCATGAGTCAAAGAAACATGATTCTAGTTCAAGAAGGGAAAAGAAGAAAGATTCTGATGATGATAAGAGAAAGAAGTATCATAAGAAGCATGAGGGTTCTTCATCGAAGACTTACTCGTCTCGTCGAAGCAGCTCTCATCGTGCCAAGGCCTATCTGGGAAAGGAGATGAATTCTGAAGCCGAAGCCTCTGGTTCCGAAGCTGAACAAGACTCACGATCTGCTTCAGGGTCCGAATCAGATGGTGTTGCTGGATTAGCATTTGCTTCGACAGATGCTTCAGCAAATGCTTCGAGCTCATTCTTCACCAACTACAGCAGTGAAGATGAAACTCCTGCATATTGCTTCATGGCCAAGGCAAAGGTATCTTCATCCAAGTCAACCTATGATACTTCTGATTATTCTTCATGTGAAAGTGACACTAGAGTTAGCTATGCTAAACTTGCTAAAATTGCTTCAATTCAACAAGATGAACTTGATTCACTAAGCAAAACCATTAAGAAGTCAGAAACGTTGTTGATCAATGAGATTGAGAAAAGTCAAACTTTAACTAATGAGCATGAAGCTCTGAAGGAGAAGTTTGAAGAATTATCCTCTCGGCATGATCTTCTTTCAGTTGATTATGAGAAGCTTACCTATGAATTTCTTCAGAGGAAAGTGGCTCTTGAAAAACTGAAAGAGGCTCATGAAGAATTGGAAAATGTTAATATCTCTCTCATGGCTCAACATGGTTCTGAAGCAATTGATAAAACTGAATCACCTTGTTTGGATTGTTTGGAACGAAGCAAAACTATTTACAAAGGGAAAGCTCCTATTGTTATTGATGATACTAATGCCTCCGATGAGGAAAATCCTGCTGTTACCGAGGAACTCCTCAGGTTGAAAAACTTATTTGAAACAGGCATGTTCAAAAGTGTGCAAGGACACCAATATCTCTGTGATATCCTTAGGAAGGCCCTCCTTCACAGGAATCCCAGGAATGAAGGTGTTGGCTTTGAGAGAAAGATAAATCCTGATGGCACATATTGGGAGCCTGAGCAGTATCCTAAGACTGTTTGGGTTCTAGCGAAGGAGAAACCCATTGATATTGCTAACCTTTCAGGTTTCGATTGCAAAATGAACAAAGTCATTGTGGATGAATCACTTGATTCAGACTACAAACTCATGAAAGATGAACAGGGAAAAGTTTCAGCTGAGTATGTAGGTACTCCACCAAAGAATGGATTCTACAAGAGGCAGATATGGGTGCAGAAAGCACTTGTGGAAAAATTGCCTGCTAACCATTCTATGCAGGGAAAGCCTTCGGTACCACCGAATCATTTCTACTCTCTTGAGACGAGAAATGATCCTTTGGTGACCGAGTCAAATGTTCCGCAGAAGCAATACTATCGTACTGGTCGCCATACGTATCGTCCTCATAATAATCGTACTAAGATTGCATATGCTCATACTTATGCTAACCATTCGCAGAGGACTTACATTTATGGTGTGCTTGATGGTACACCGAAGCAATACACTCCTGTCCGATTTAATATTGCTTCGACCAGTGCTTCAACGTCTTCTCAGTCACCTACTCGTTTGTGGGTGGTTAAGAAGAACTAATTCTTCTTCAGGGCTATGTCTCCGGTGGATCCGAATGGGTCATGGATAGTGGTTGCACAAATCATATGACCGGAGACAAGGAGTTGTTCACCGAAGAAAAACTATCTCCATCTTCTCTGAAGTACATTACCTTCGGTGACAACAACAAAGGTAAAGTGTTAGGTTTGGGTAAGATTGCCATATCGAAGGATAAGCACATTGACAAGGTTATGCTAGTCCAATCACTTGGATATAATCTTATGTCTATTTCAAAGTTATGCGATATGGGTATGCTTGTTTTGTTTTCTGCTTCGCGTTGTGTTGTGTTTTCACAGGATGACTATACGTTTGTCTTCGAGGGTTACCGAAAGGGAGATCTTTACATTGTTGATTTTTCTTCGGGCCCTGCTGTTTCCACTTGCTTAATGGCAAAAGCTTCATCGGGTTGGTTATGGCATCGAAGACTTGGTCATGCAGGGATGAGAAATCTTCATAACCTAGTGAAGAAAAATCATGTTATTGGTCTTACCGAAGTAAAATTCGATAAGGATCGTCTCTGCAGTGCATGCGAAGCTGGTAAAATTACAATGAAACATCATTCAGCGAAGACCATCATGTCTACCACTCGTCCTCTTGAATTGCTTCATATGGATCTTTTTGGTCCTCAAAATTATGCAAGTCTGGGAGGAAACAAATATGGTCTAGTTATTGTTGATGACTTCTCACGATATACTTGGGTTTTCTTTTTGGATGACAAGAGCAAAGTGGTTGAAATCTTCAAGTCATTCGCTAAGAGAGCTCAAACAGAATATGAATTATCTCTGAAGCATATCCGAAGTGACAATGGAACTGAATTCAAGAATACTAATATCGAAGAATTTCTTGATGATCATGGTTTTACTCATGAGTTCTCTGCTGCTTATACACCTCAACAAAATGGTGTAGTTGAAAGGAAGAATAGAACTCTTATTGAGATGGCCAGAACTATGCTTGCTGAATACAAGACTCCTATTAGGTTCTGGGCCGAAGAATTCAATACTGCATGTCACATCATCAACAAGGTTTACCTTCACAAATTCTTGAAGAAAACTTCACATGAGCTTATCACTGGTAACAAACCAAATGTCTCATATCTTAGGGTATTTGGTGCTCCATGCTTTATTAGAGATATGAATCATAGCTCCAAATTTGCCCCTAAGGCACATGAAGGTTTTCTTTTAGGTTATGGCTCAAACTCTCACACTTACAGAGTCTATAACTCTCACTTTGGGAAAGTTATGGAAACTGTAAATGTAAGATTTGATGAAACTAATGGCTCTCAAAAGGAGCATTTGCCTCATGATCTAGATGAACCTCCACTTGATGAAGTGATTAGGTCTATGGCTATTGGTGAGATTCGCCCTGTCGAAGCTAATGAAAGTCAAGCTGTAAGGGATGATGATGGTCCAATGTTCCCACACATAGCCCGGGGCGCTGGAGATTACCATCCTGAAGCTAATGATGAACAGGACGAAGAAGGTCAAGGGAACGAAGGAAATGCTGAAGCTGAACCCGAAGCTGATGCAAATCCCGAAGCAGATGCTGAGCCTGAAGCAAATGATACTGCTTTATCACGAGTTCGAAGAAGAGTTGATGTGGATTCGATTCTCGAAGATATCAATCTACCAGGTCGTCCCACTACTCGATCTCGCACTCGCTTGGCTAACTTCTGTGGAAATTTTTCCTTTGTCTCTATGCTAGAGCCTTCAAAATATGATGAAGCCATGAAAGACCCTGATTGGTTATTGGCTATGATGGAAGAACTTCACCAGTTTGAAAGGAACAAAGTCTGGTCACTTGTTGAAAGGCCAGATCCCTCGAAGCACAACATTATTGGCACCAAGTGGATATTTCGCAACAAGCAAGATGAAGACGGTATTGTGGTAAGAAATAAGGCTAGATTGGTAGCACAAGGTTACACCCAAATCGAAGGCATTGACTTCGGTGAAACCTATGCTCCAGTAGCCCGTCTCGAATCCATTCGTGTCATGCTTGCTTTTGCTAACCACAAAAATATATTGCTATATCAAATGGATGTCAAGAGTGCTTTTCTAAATGGTGAAATCGAAGAAGAAGTGTATGTTATGCAGCCTCCAGGTTTTGAAGACTCGAAGAATCCTGATATGGTGTACAAGCTTCACAAAGCTTTGTATGGACTGAAGCAAGAACCTCGTGCTTGGTATGAAACACTGAAGGATTTCCTTCTGAAGAAAGGCTTCAAACCAGGAACAACTGACCCCACACTTTTCACTCGATCATATAACAATGATCTATTTGTGTGTCAGATATATGTAGATGATATTATTTTTGGCTGTACTAACTCTGAGATCAGCGAAGAATTTGCAAGGATGATGTCGAAGAAATATGAGATGTCAATGATGGGAGAATTGAAGTTTTTCCTTGGACTTCAGATTCGACAACAGAAGAATGGCACCTTTATTTCACAAGAGAAATACTTGAAGGATTGCCTAAAGAAGTTTGATCTTGCTGAATGCAAGACCATTAGAACTCCCATGCCTACTAATGGATTTCTTGATGCAGATGAGAAAGGGAAACCCTTCGACCAGAAAAAGTTTCGGTCTATGATAGGTTCACTCTTATACTTATGTGCATCTAGACCTGACATTATGCTATCAGTTTGTATTTGTGCTCGTTTTCAGGCAAATCCGAAGGAATCGCATCATACTGCTGTGAAGCGAATTCTTCGATATCTAGCACATACTCCTTCTTTGGGACTTTGGTATCCCAAAGGCACTCAGTTTGATTTGATTGGATATTCTGATTCAGACTGGGCTAGTGATAGGGTTGACAGGAAATCTACCTCAGGCACTTGTCATTTTCTTGGTAGATCTCTTGTGTGTTGGGCTTCAAAGAAACAGAATTGTGTCTCAATATCTACTGCTGAAGCTGAATACATTGCTGCTGGCTCATGCTGCACTCAAATACTTTGGCTTAAGCAGACGCTGAAAGATTATGGTATTCATATGAAGAAAATCCCTTTGCTTTGTGATAATGAGAGTGCCATCAAGATTGCACACAATCCTGTGCAACACTCTCGAACGAAGCATATTGATATTCGTCATCATTTTCTTCGAGATCATGTTCAGCGTGAAGACATTGAGATTAGCCATGTAAGAACAGAAGATCAATTGGCAGATATATTCACGAAGCCATTGGACGAGAAAAGGTTTTGTGCATTGAGATGTGAGCTGAATATCTTAGACTCACACAATGTTCAGTAAGATCGAAACTATTCACTGTATATATTCACCTTAGGTGTGTTCTTTTTGTTTAGTTTCGCTTGAGTTTTTCTTCGCCCAAGTTTAGCTTCGCTTGCCATTTGCTTTTTGTTCTGTGTTTAGTTTGCTTTATTTATTCGTTTCTTTTGTCCCCTATGCTTATCACTTTTAGCTTCGTTGTTGTTCTTCGAAGTGATAAGTTTCGGACCCTACCCCCTCCATTCTGCTTCGCCTCCAATCTTTTCGATCTCGAATGTTAAGCACAATTGAAACGGAAAGCATATTGCTTCGAACGTCCTTGAGTTCCGAAGCAAATGCTCCCAACTTTTATCGAAGTTTTTGCTCTCGGTCAAGACTAATTCTTCGGCCGTTGAGTCCCCGTCTTTTTCGGATCGATGAGCTTCGCTCGCGATACGCCACCACATCTGAGCCGTTGAATCGGAAGAGTCAGTTACTGAGAACCGTTCGATGTGTTCTGGTAACCGCTCCAGATCGTGCCTATTTAAAGTTCCCCATCGAAACCGTTCCCACTCATTCATTCGCCCCGACTCCTCTGTCTTCCTTCTCGAGAGCCCGCAGAGCTCTTCGTCCTCGTCGTCGCCGTCGCCGCTTCACTGCCGGAACGCCGCCGCCGTGGACCTTCTCCGTCGACGCAGAGCATCTCTCCGCCCTCCGTCGCCGTAGCTGCCGTGCGTCACCAAGTTAGGGTACGCATTGCCCCTCGGATCCTATCTGTCTCTCCGTGTTCTTCATCTAGGGTTTGGATCTGAGTTTGTTAGGATTTTGTTTTCTGTTCTAGGGCTATTTGATCCTTGCTGATCTTTACATCTTGGGAAAGTTGTTCTTAGCATCAAAGCTATCCCATCTTCTCAGGTCAGTGGATACGATTCGGTTCGTTCTCTGCTCTGGATTGCGTTAGGTCTCGTTTTTCGACTTGTTCTAGCCAAATTCATACAGAGAAGTTGCAACCAATCTAAGATTGATCTGGGCTCCTATCAAAATTGATTTTTTTTGGTCGAAACCATTGCCTGTGCTTATTCATTCCCTTTCTTTGTTTCCCTCTTGTCTATGATTCCATTCACAGGATGTCTGACGAAGAGGCTGCCATAGGAAATGAGTCCCCTATTGTTGATGGACTTGAGAATTTTCCAGAGCCACCGAAGCAGAAAGGCAAGGGAGGCAAAACGAAGGAAGTCAATAATGCCAGAGGTATTCCCGAAGCTATTCGCATCAGAATGGGATATGACACTCCTCCGGAAGAAACAGATCATGATAGGAAGATGAGATTGCAAAGGATTCGAAGGTACTGGGCTGTCAGGTGGTACAAGTACAAAAGTATCCCATCTTGGAAGTGGGCGATGCAATTCGCATTTAGTCCACCTTACAGGTACACCACAGTCATGTGTTCTCAGTACACCGCAGCCAACAGATCGAAGTACTACCCGAAGCCTCCGGCTGTTCCTCACCCTAACACACTCAAAACACCTGATGATTATCCTGAAGAGCAAGAAAGACTTGCCATTTTGGCTGAGAAGAAGAGAATCCGCGAAGAGAAGAAAGCAAAAGCTCTTGCAGCTGCTGGACTTGATGATGCTGAACCATCGAAGCCTAAGAAGAGGCGAAAGCTTCGGAAGCTTAGTAATTCGCCACCTCCTGCTTCAGATGAGGAGGCAGAACACGAAGCCGATGACGAAGCTGAACCAGGTGCTCATCTCGAAGACTCCATTGAAGAAGATCCAGCTGATGAAGCTGATGATGAGTCAGAACACTCACCCATTCCCCCTAGTCCCAAGAAGATGCTATTTAAGAAGCCTCTAAAGAAGAAGGCTGGAGCGAAGCCGACTACTCCCAAAGGCGTTAAGTTCCAAGAACCTTCAGGATCTCCTGCTCCAAAGAGGAACATTGACTTGACGAACCTGGTGGTCGAGGCACCCTTGTCGTCTAAGCCTCCCCGCCGTTCTGTTCCATCCGAGCAGAGGACCAAGGAACGGCATGACCCGAAGGCAAAGCCTGTGGCTAAGCCGGCTGCTGTGCCCGAAGCCAAAGCTCAAGAGCCTGTTAAAGCTTCGAAGCCAAAGACAACTATGGCTAAGCCTGGTCAGACGTTTGCCCAGGTTGGCACGAAGAAATTGTCTGAAGTTGAATTGAGGAAAAGAGACCTCATCGAAGCTGAACGCCTGCATGCCGAAGCTCAAGCCAAAGCTAAGGCTGAGAGAGAAGCAAAAGAGAAAGAGAAAGCTGATCGAGAAGCAGCTGATCTAGAGAAGCAAAGGAAGGAGCTGGCAGAGGCGAACCAGCAAGCTGAAGCGAAGCGCAAGCTAGCTGAAGCTAAAGCTCAAGAGGCTAAGGCAGCTGTCGAAGCCAAACAACTTGCTGAAGCTGAAGCCAAACGCAAAGCTCAGCTCGATATTCTTCGCACGAAGAAGGCAGAGAAAGCTGCCAGGGCTGCTCAAAAGGAAGCTGCTATGGACATGGCACCGAAGGAAATTCCGCCGAAGCCAGTCGCAGCTCCTACCCCCGAAGCCCATGCTGAAGCAAATGCTGAAGCTGAACACAGTGAGCACAACTTTCCAGATGCTAGGGAAGGTGAATTGTGGGACTGTCTGGGTCTATGCCAGACATATTTCAAGCTTGCTGAAGCCATTCATCCTCACACTGTGGATGTTGGAGATACATTCATTTCTCCCAATCTTTCAGCAATGGTCGAAACTTTGTACAATCAGCTGAGAGATCTGCATTCAAGGGACAGATCTGAAACTGCAAAGATCCTGAAATTTCAGAAGAAAGCAGATGAAGAATCTGATGAGGATTTCAAGAGCGAAGCAACTGCTGCTTCGAAGAAAATTGCTGCTGTAAATGAGCAAACCAAGCAGAATCTTCAAAATTTTCAAGGCAAGCTGAAATCCGCTATCGAAGAATGCTGCAAATCGCATAATGCTTCGGTCATGGCGCTTGACTCCAAGAAGCGCGAAGCCATGATCCAACAATTAGCTTCGCCTCTTCCAAAGCTGCAACCTAGGAAGAGACGACTGATTGCTGACACCGAAGAAGTTGATGAAGTCAGCTCCCACCCAGCCAAGAAAGCACCAAGAAAGGCATCGCCCCCACGATGCAAAATAATCAATCTTGGCAAACCATCATCGAAGCCATCCGCCCCCGAAGTTGCTCCACCTCCACCTCAACCCGAAGCCAATCCACCCCGTGTTCAAACTCCACCTCCACCTCAACCCGCTCCACAACCATCCACTCACGATAACTTTGCACCACAACCATCTCCACCCCGTCAAGCCACTCCTGACAAAGATTACTCTTCAGCTCACTCTGCTGAGGAGTCCGAAGAAAAAGAAGAAGAAGCCCAAGTGCAACCTGGACGTGCCGAAGCTGATGTCGAAGCAGAGGCCGAAGCCAATGAGTTGGCAATCGTCACTCAACCGCCGAGGCGAATCGCAGATGCCCGAAGGCATTGTATTCCTGCTCAAGACACCCAGTTGGACTCACTCTACCCCAGAGAGACTTTTCCCATTTTCATGGGAGAAGGAACTTCTTCAAGGCACGGTCCTGAGTTCGATATTGAAGTTCATCGCAAGAAGCTTAGATTCTTTGGCACTAGTCCATATGATTCACCAAGAACTGCTCATGATCTTCGATTCTGGACAGCTGAACAGCAGATTTTGTACACAAAGCTTTACTGTCAGAAAGGTGTACTATTCAGAAACAGATACTTGGATATGCACAGTTTATCTGCTGCCACCTGCTTCCAGAACATAGTTGAAACTATCGAAGCTCAGAATCTCACAGGATTATTTGCAATGGAAACACCATTCAACTCCGAGCTAGTGAAGCAATTCTATGCTACTCTGTATGTCTCTGGAACCCCAGAAGACACTAGCACTTGGATTCTTGAATGGATGATTCAAGGGAAGGTGTTCAGGATGTACTCCGAAGAATTCATGGAAATTGTGAACATTCCAAGACACACTGGAAAACTTGCAAAGGTTCACATGTTACCGGATCCAACCGAAGCTGAATTCGCATCTTTACTGGATCCCGAAGTCACTGGAGATCACATGCCAGAAAACATTCGCCCGAAGCATCTGGTGTTCAATTCCAAGACATGGTTCTATATTCTGTCAAACTCTCTGATGCCTCTTAGTACAGCGAATGAAGAATCAAACATACATTATCCAACTCGTCATGCTCTTATGAAGCTCACCCATGGACTTGTGTTTGACTTCGAAGACTGTTTTCTTCGCTACATGGTACAAGCTGCAGAAGTGGTCAATCAACTGAAGCCGTATGCTCCTTGGCTGCAAGCTATTTGCATCCATGGACGCAGTGAAGAATTCATAGCGAAGCATCACCCGAAGCTGTTCTGTCCTCCGGTCCGCGATACTATGAACATCTTCAGGCAGCCAAATGACCCCTTTGCAACTTATGTAGGAGTCAGACAGCATATCAATGAGCGCAATATGTCGAAGCGATATCAGAAAGAAGTGTATCACTTCGAGGTTGCCATTCGAAACCAACAGCTGCTGGAGAATTTCATCGAAGGCAATCAAAGACAGATGCAACACTTATCTGATGAGATCAATCGCGTTGGAAACATTGCTATGAACAACAACCAATACCTGAAGGTATTGAAGCGTCATTCTTGGAAAGGACTCAGAAAGTTCAACTCAGTGAAGAAATTGCAAGCTGACCGTATATTCAAGGAATATCCTCACTTACAGCGAAACTTTTCAAGGAATGATTCTGTTGAACGCCCCAACCCCAAGATCCCTCCGCTGGAAAAGATCGAAGAAGTCTTATTCGTCAACCATGCAGAACAGATTCGCCCAGACACATTCTCTGATGAAGACTCCCACACGTCGAAGCATGAAGACGATCCCCTCGACGACAGCGATCTTGATTTGCTTCAAGCGCTGATCGACTTCGACGAAGACGACTCACCGGCTTCGACCGAAGGCGATACTTCAGGCGACGAATCTTCGTCAGGCGAAGAAGTTCCGCAGGGTCCCTAGGGTGCAGCTAACGCTTAAGTACTCTCGATATGCCTCTCTACCTTTTGTCCAATTCTTGACAAAAAGGGGGAGAACGTAGCATCGATTGAGTTTAGATTCGCTGCGGGGTTTAGGGTTTTGATTTGATTCGATTCGTTTTTGCGTGTGTTAAGATTCGACAAACTTTCCATTCACTTCGATTGGGTTGTATCTTAACGTTTAACTTCGACTGTGAACTATGCTTATCTTATATGTTAATAACCCCGTGCTTGCAAGTTGCTCTTCTATACTTTATCTTGCAGGTGGTTATTCTCCTTAAGTTTACAGGACATTGGATGATTGCATATTCTTCAAGACAAATCATTTCAGTATGCAATTGATTCACTAGGATATGTGTTAGGCTTCCCACTAATGATATTCTTCGACAAGCATTCACTTCGATTATAAATCTTCGATGCTTGCATTCAGGGGGAGTCAAAAACTTCATATCTTAGAGTTTGCTCTCAACTCAAATTCAAAATTCCAAATCTTTTATCGATGCCTGTTTTGTCAACAATAGTCCAAAAAGGGGGAGATTGTAAGAGCAAAGTTATATCCCTCATGAGTTTTGGATATTGTTGGTCAAAACAGTAGAGGAACTAACAAGTTTTCTAGTGTGAAACAGATGGTTAGGTTCCTGAAGTTATAAGTAGGTGATAAAGCTTCAACGAAGATTTACTCAGTTACCGAAGCATATCCTCTGGAGCGAAGCACATCACGGATGTCGACCCCTAAAAAGATAAGGAATCCTGAAGCACATCCTATCGAAGAAGTTGATCAAGATGGCGCAAGACTTAGTTGTTTTTGCGTAGTTCTTTTTACTTCTTTGAGTCATAGGAAAAACCGTACTATCAAGAGGGGTTTAGCAAATGTACTCCGAAGGTTTTGATGAAAAGACTCAGATCAAATCGAAACCAATGAGAAACCTGAACCGAAGAAATCTCATGTGAGCTAGGTAATGCTTCACCAGCGAAGACTTTGTTCTTTCGGCCTCTGAAGCAGAACCAAGTCCGTGAGTCAGCTTTACTTGGACCGCAAGTAAAGTTGCGCATTGATTGGAAATATGACCGTTGGGGACAGGTGTCAAGCTGTCACATTGGGTCACTTCAGTCATTTCGCACCTTGGGATTGCTGCCTATAAATACCCCACCCCCGCCCTCATTGGCCGGGTGGCTGCTCCACGTTTGAATTCCTGCAGAGGAAAGAGAGAGAGCAACCCCACCAAAGCACATCACAAACCCATCCACCGAAGCATAAGTCCTATTGATCTGAGTTGAATCATTATGACTTAGGAAGAAGTTTGCTAGCCTTTTTATCTTGGAGAACTGCAATTCTCCTAGACGGTTAGAGAGTTGTTCTTCAGAGAGCGAAGAGTTATTGTCGCCTCGAAGTCCAGTTTGTCAAAGGTTTCGGTGATTTCCTCAATAATCAACCAAGAGTGAAGAACTGACCAAGCTCATGGAGATTGGTGCAGTGGAGATATGGACGGAGAGAGGTTAGCTCCTGTGTTCAATCACAAGTCCCTCCAACCAGACGTAGCACTTTGCAGAGTGTGAACTGGTCGAACAAACATCGCCGAGTCAAGAGTTCGTTTTACCTTCCGCACTTACATTCTGTTTGTCAATTGCTTCAGAGTTATGCTTCGATGCAATTGATTCAATGCTTTTGATTCGCTATGTTCTGCTTCGATTACGTTCTGCTTCTATGAATTCCTTCCTGTTAAATAGTTTCGGCTGCCATGTTATGCTTCACTTCAAAGTTTCATGCCAAATTTTGAAGTGATCATTCACCCCCTCCCCCTCTGATCACATACTTGGTCTAACAGAATGACACACAGAAGAACAATCCGCTCGAGCACTCGAGTGCATCACGGGAGCTTAAGCTAACTCCTCACTCGACGACTATCCGAGTGGGTGCATCTCTTATCAATTCCTCGCCTGAGCTCACAAATGCTCCGCGGATGACTTCTATTAGTCCAATCGATTGTTATCCGAGTGGGTGCATTCTATTTTGGCACAACACCACTACATAATTTGCCTGGGCTGCGACACACTGCACCCCAGATGCCACGCAAGTTCGCGCGTAGGTAAGACCCTACTGCGTAGTCGGCAGGGCCGGGACTTTCCACAGCGCGACTTCACTCCCGACGGTTCCATGCGCAATTCATGAAGAAAGTGAGCCAATAACGGACGCGTTAAGGATGTATTTGGTGAGACCGGCGGCATTGATCATGTAAGGCCTGCAGGGGCATGGACCTTGATAGACACCGGTTGTATCCAAGTTCGTGTCGAGGGACACGGGCTTGATTGGGCTACTGAGGTATTTTCCGCTAGCTCAATTCACCAAGGCTCGACCAGTTGAGTATCTTGGGCCCTATCAGCTTAGCATCCCTCAAATAAACTATCTTTTGTGGCTAAAAGCCGACGACTCGCAACAAAGCGACATGCATAAACTACAGACGATTACGTATTTGAGTCCCTGCGTGACTCTTCGAGTCCCCCAAGCACTCGGAGGCTACTAACGAGGAGGTGTCCCCACGACTCCTACTGATGAGGGTACATGGTGCGCGTCAAGACAGAAGGCCCGCTAGAAGCCTTGACTGGCCCACTCGAGGCACCGACGTAGGAGTCCTTGGCGATTATGGAAGATGTGACTTGGCGTCCAAGACTGAAACTAGATTAGGCAATTGTCTCTATAAACCTACATGGACTTCTTGCGACCCAGCCTAGTATATAAAGGCTGGGAGAGGGGACGTCTAGGGCATCCAATCTCATAGAAACACCTCTGGTCCCGAGCAAACCCGCCTCGAACGCCACTATAATTGCCGCCATCATAATACAAAAGAGCAGGAAGTAGGGGTTTCATCGATTGAGGGCCCTGAACCTGGGTAAATCCCTGTCTCTTGTTAGCCGACGAGTATCGCCAACCTGCACCTTCTCTCTATGATCTAACCCAGGGTTCCTAACCATGGGATTTGCCGAGGTCAATCCTCGTCACTCCCTTAGAAAATTTATCGTGAAAGTTGACTAAAGTTTGAATTTGTGAGACATATGATGAATGGAAGATATGACACTGCTGTTGTATTCACCTCCTCGAGTAGCATCAGAATGAGTATTTAGTTGTTCAAAAAAGAGTTTGGATTAATATTTAGTGAGTCAGTCAATTCTAACCTTTGGATAATTACGGTGATAAAAACATAGATCCCATTCAGATAAGAAAAAGAGAGAAAAAAACTCTTTTGTCCTCTCTTGTGCCTCTCACACGACCTAAAAATTGTCAAGACCTTGTGTTGCCGCCACCCCATAGGATGAGACATTGGATATCACCGCCTTCGGCTTCCGTGATGGCCCACTGCTAGTGGCCACCTCGTCGTGGTTGGACATTGTGGTCCAGCTGGGCGCTGTCGCCTCGTTCCTTGCTGCTCTTTTTTTGGTGGCAGGTCTCCAGGTTTTGGTGTTTCTTAGTCTGGGGTTGAGCCGACGTATCGTTCTGCTCTACTCAAGTAGAGGCAAGTGCATGATGAAATCCTTTTTTATATGATTGACCTTTGTGTGCACATTGGATTTTATGTCTTATGATCTGATTCGGTATGATTGGGTCCATCCGTCTTTGACCTGGAGTTCATGTTTGTTTTTCTATTTATAGAGAGGTTCTTGACTTGATTCGGAGATTACTTGATGTTCGATTTAATGATTCTATCGATGTTCAAATTTCCATGGGTTATTGTATTCTGAAAGCCAGGACGGTGAGGATGTCACACATGTCCAATCCGAAAGGTCGATGGTTTAAGACATGGTGCGAATAATTCCGTGGGCTTGAGCTAGGTCGGTGAGTACGCCACACATGTTCAATCTAATATTGTCAGTGGGCTAAAACATCATGTGGATAATCCGGGACGCTGACTATAGCAAAGTTTCCTTAACAAAGTTGTAAAAAAATCATAGTTGCTTAATTGGTTGTTTCCTTAGCAATTGGTTTCAGTCTTCAATGTTTCACCTCACAGAGATATTTTTCTTCTCCCATTTAAAAACATGGTGTTGTTTGTTGGTTGTTGTGCTTCTGGTCTATAATGTACTTTCTTAGTATTTACATACTCACTCTTGTGTTTACTTGGTTTTCAGGTACTAATAAGTGGCATGCATGGGAGAGGGAGTAGCACTACTACATCACTCATATCCTATACCTCCTTATAATAATATTTAGATGAGACTCACATTTTTCCTTCTAGTTGTAGCTAATACTCTTTTGATTGGCGTGAACCTTTGATCGCTTTGGTCGACTTAGTTTATTTCATTGAGAACTAGAGATTTTTATACAACCTCTAGATATTGTTTAACATATACCTTTTGTTCCTTGTAAAATATGTTATCTTATTATCGAGGATGTCAATATAAACAAGATAAACTCTGTCCAAATTTCTAATTATTCCATGTCTTGGTAGTTTTTCATTAGTGTGGTGGCACCGACAGGGTAGGTTGCAATCTGGGGTGTTACAGTTGGTATTAGAGAGAGGCATTAGATCTCTACGAATGGTATACAAATTTCTAATATTTGATCTATATCTTAAGAAAACTTTTAAAAAATTACACACATGCACTATAGGATGGGTTCATGGGATATGCATTTCATTTACATCCGATTAATATTCTTTTGGGTCTGGATTTTCTTGTTCTAACTACAAATTATTATATTTCGATGGCATTGATGTTTTCCTTCTTATTGATTGATGATGTGTTCTAGAGAGAGAGACAACAATATGCCACCAAAATTGGGTAAAGGTAGCCGTCGTGGTCGCGGTGGTCGCACCGGTCATAGGGAGGATTCAGATGATGCTGAGCAGAGCCATCATGAGGAGGAGGCATATGCGAGCCAATCGACTAATTATGGTGAAGCTATGGGCCAAGGGATGAAGCTAAAGGAGTGGCTCGGACTAAATGCTGATGAATTTCATGGAATGGGTACACCGATGGAAGCCACAACCTTGCTGAATACCATGGAGATGTATATGGGTGCACTGGAGTTGTCGTCGCATAAGAGGGTTCTTTTTGTGCCGTTCCAGCTTAAAGGCCTCGCTAGTGCATGGTGGAGAGGAGTTCGCGCAGCTCATGTTCCTGTTCATGGGGAACCTACTTGTGAGTTCTTTGTTGAGCAGTTCGCCACTAGGTATTATTCTGAATCATTCAAGGAGGAAGTGTTAGTGGCGGTAAACAACATTCAACAAGGAAATAAGAGTGTGGATGAGTACGAGACTAATTTTAGCAAGATAGTGCTCTTTGTGGACACGGTGAACAATAATGATAGCGCAAAGGCTAGAGCTTTCTTCAAAGGTCATCACTCAAGATTTAGGCAAGTGCTGGGAGGGATAAAACATACTAGCTATACTGAGGTGATTGATCAGGCCAGGAGACTAGAGTTGGAGTTCCGACTCACCGCATCTTAGGAGGGTCGCACAAGAGGTACTAGGGGCGTAGATGGAGACCAAAAGAGGAGTTACCAAGATATGAGTGGATTTATTCAACGTTCATATCCAAAGAAATCCAAACAAGGTGAAGATAATCAAAACTCATCTTCTTTAGCATCGTGCTTCATGGGGCCTTCAAATACGCACCAAGATTTTGGTCGTGGTCTAATCTGCTACAAGTGTGGAGATAACCACCATGCCACTGAGTGTGAATTTTCGGGGACTTGCGACTATTGTAGTAAGGTTGGACACAAGATTATTGTTTGTCGAAGAAAACCCAAGTTTGATTATTAACTGGAAGAGGGGTAACTCTTCCTCGCGGGGGCTTTCTGTATCAGAACCTCTATATGATGCATATCAATCGGCTAGATCTTCTCATGCTACCGTACATATCATGGTGTTACCCCAAGGTGCACCTCTGCAGTTTCCACCCCATCCAAACCAGCCTCCTTTCTTTGGCTACTATGGCCATGCACCTCGACTTGCAGCCCCATATGTTTCGCTCGAGCTAGCTCCTCCTCCAAAACCGCAACCACTAGTTGCATATTCATCTACCTCAACACATAACCACCAACTTGCAACTTCTTTAGGTCAACATGACGAGGTCTTAGGTACATCGTTTGATTCATGCCTACATCTTCAACCCTCATTCGACGCATTTGATTCTCGCAATTAGAAGGCGACTTCTTTTAGTTAGTACAACAACCTAGTTAATATTTCTTTAGTTGGTGACACGTCCCAAACGAATCTATAATTTACGCTTTCTCCATGCTTATTTGGGTGACATTGATATGTGTTTTGCTACACTTTCATACCTTTTTACACATATTTGGACTAACCTACTAACTCGGTGCACCCAGTGCCAGTTTATGTCTGCTGATGTCTGTGCATTGCAGGTATTTACCAATATTTCCAGTGGCAGAAATATTCCAAGAGAAATATATATAAAATCAGCGTTCCAGAAGACTACGAAAGCCCGAAGGAGAGAAGGAGGGGGACACCCCACTCCCAGGCAGCCTCCTGGCGCAGCCAGGGGTGGGGCTGCGCCCTATGGCTGCCTGGGAGGAGGGCACCTCCCTTGGTGCCCCCCTTCGTCCTATATTTACCTCTCGGGACAGAAACAACGAAAAAAGAGCCCGCATCTCTGGTTTGAAGTTGCTCCTAGACTTCCTCACACCTGGGAGGATGTCAAAACTATTATAATAGAAATCAAGTCAAATGTAGAGTATAACACCACGGCTTTGATTAATAGTAAGGAAATCGATTTTGATAATTTCACTCTTCCCGATGTTCTAACCTTTTTGCAAAAAAATGGCCAAAGACCCCCACACTAGTTCAGTCAGCGTTGCCTTCACCGAGCATATTACCAATGCTCTTATCAAATCTAGGGAGGAGAAACTTAAATTAGAGGTTTCTATTCCTAGAAAACTAGAAGATGGTTGGGATCCTATGGTCAAAATAAAATTGAGTAATTTTTCTTCTTTGCTTTATGTGATGTTGGAGCTAGTGCCTCCGTTTTATCCAAAAGAATGTATGATATGCTTAAATTAAAACGCTTTGACCCATGTTCTTTTGGTGTTCGTCTTGTTGATTCTTCCGTAATGAAACCTTTAGGGAGGATTGATGATGTTCTTATTCTTGTCAATGATAATTATGTTCTCATTGATTTTCTTGTCATGTACATTCAGTGTGATCCCTCATGTACAATTATTTAGGGACGTCCTTTTCTCCGCAACGTTTGTGCTATCATTGATATGAAAGAAGGTACCATTAGATTCCATTTCCCCATCAAAAAAGGGAATGGAACACTTCCATCGAAAGAAAATTAAGCTACCTTATGAGTCCGTTACACGTGCAAGTTATTCTTTTGGAGTTGATAAAACTTGATCTCTTTGCATCAGGCCTAGCTAAAAGGCATAAAAGAAAGCGCTTATTGGGAGGTGATACGTCCAAAACGTATCTATAGTTTCTTCTTGCTCCATGCATCTTTTGTGCGATATTTCTATGATATTGATGCACTTCCATACACTTTTGATCATATTTGGACTAACCTATTAACTCAGTGCACCCCAGTGCCAGTTCCTGTTTTCTGCTGTTTTTGTATTTCAGATTTTTCCATTACTTAAAGTGCCAGAAAAAATCCGGGAAAATATAGGAAAAATCAGCGTACATGAAGCTTCGGGAAGAGCCAAAGTGGGGCCAGAGGGGAGCCAGGGGTGGCCCAGGCGGCTACCTGGCGCGGCCACCCCTAGGCCGCGCCAGGGGGGCGCCTGGGGCCCCTGGTCCACCTCTGGCTGCCCCCCTTCGCCTATATATCTCTCTCGTCCCAAAACCCTCGGGGACAGAACCCTTTTTCGCGATCTCTCCTCTGTTCCGCCGCCGCAGCGCTTCCAAGATCGGGAGCACCAGGAGCCCTCTTCCAGGCACCCTGCCGGAGGGAGGAACCACCTCCGGGAGCTTCTCCACCACCATGGATGCTTCCCGGATGAACCGTGAGTAGTCCACCTTGGACCATGGGTCCATGATCAGTAGCTATGTGATGTTCTCATCCCCTCTTTGTTCTTCATGGTTTAGACCTCGTGAGCTACCCTACATGATCGAGGCACATATGTAATCTTTCTGCTGTTGCTATGCTGAGTTTGCTGGGATCTGATGGATTATGAGACTATGTTCAGATTGTGTTTGAGTAATATATTTGATTCTCCTCTTTTATATTTATGTTCTTCAGTAATTCTTGCATGTTCTTCGTTGCTGTTTATTTCTTTGGCCAAGTAGTAGGTAGTAACTCCAAGAGGGAGTGTTATGAATGATTGTGGGTTCATGCCCCCTGATGACTAGCTTGAGTGACAGAAACATGAGTCTAGGGGATGTGTTGTTGCCACAAGGGAGAAAACAACGGTGCTTGTACTTGCGGGTGCAAGGATTGTTTACTTTACGCAAAGTTCTTTAATGCAGTTGTCTGTTGCTTTGAGTTAACACTTTGGGTGGGATTCACAACTTAATACCAGCGAGATTTTCTGGATAGATATCTCAAGGTGGATGATTACTCGGTAGAGGCAGATGGATTTCGGTCTACTTGTCTTGGCGTACCACCCAAGATTTTGATCCTCTTCCTTTCTTTGTATCATAGTTAGCATTGGTTTGCGCACATAATCCTGTCAATTGCCTGGCTGTAATTTGTTTACCTTGCATGGCTATTTTATCGTCTTTTGGGAGAGATACATCACTAGTGAACATCATGGGACCCCGATCCATATTTCCACCACTGTTTACACCTGCTATTTATTTTCTGCTCTATTTCCTTCTCTGTTGCTATCGCTATCATTATTACCCGTGCGTTTGATCCTTTGTAAACAACAAGGCCAGAGGGATTGACAACCTCTCTGTACTCGTTGGGAGCAAAGTTATATGATGTGTGTGCAGGTCCACGTCAACCACCTAATTGGTGGCGCCGTTGTCACCTTCCTGTCGTTGTCGGAGTCCTACTGGAGAAAAACCTTGGTATCTTCACCGAGGGAAATTTGTTGTTGTCTACATCTCAACCTTCCACTTTGGGTAACCAACGAGGGGCGAGAAGCCATCAGGAGGCAACGCAAAATGTTTTTACTTTCAGTTTTAATGGTCTTGATGCTTGTAACTACTGTAGCAACATCATTGTATGTTTATTTTCAAGCTTTGTGCCAAGTTTTAGCCTCTGATTGCAAGAAAGATCAAAAGTTGTAACATGTTGTCTAGAAACAGATTCTGTCTACTTGACGAACAATTAACCAAAAATCACCAGATGATCTTTTTGATCTGATTTTTTTACAGTATGATGTATACAATTGGATTTCTGGCGTCTGTTCTGAGTTTATTTATTTGAGTTGCAGAAGTTCCCCAAAAAATATTTACTACCTGCTGGTCTGTTTTTCACAGATTCTGCCACATTTTGCGTTTTCTTTGTTTGGAAAATCTTAAGCTTTCTTTTTCTTTGCAAAAAACTTTTTGGAAATCTTGAGAAACAATAGATCTTTATTAAAATCTTTATTTACAGTGGAGAAAAATTATTTATTTATGGGTACTAACCACTCTAATTAGCTTATGATGAGTTTCATATGAAGGAAGTTTTCTAGTATGCGAAGGAAGATGATGAAATAAGATCCGGGAGTGTCAAAAGCTCAAGCTTGGGGATGCCCCCATGCACCCCAAGAAATATTCAAGGAGACTCAAGCGTCTAAAGTTGGGGATGCCCTCGTGCATCCCTTCTCCATCAACAACCATCAGTTCGTCCTTCTCCATGCTATATATTTATCACTTCATATGTTATGTGCTATGCTTGGAGCGTCTCGCTCTTTAATTTTTAGTTTGTTTTCTTTTTATTGTTGTTCATAACAAGTTGGACCCTAGCCTTCATCGTTTGGGAGAGAAACACGCTCCACTCCACCCTAGAACACAACATAGGTTTTCATGTTTTTCTTTGGTTGTGTGTTCTTTATCTTTTCGTAGCTGCTGTCATGCTTAGCTATTGTTTTCATATTTATATTTTTAAGAGCTTTTATTTAGGTCGTTTCCTTTGGAACTCTCTTCAGTTATCATGCTTATCTTGTTTATAGAGTTGGTATGTTGCACTGACCTTTGTGTCTTGCATGAGTAGGTAATTGAGGTTGCTATTATAATTATAGTTGTAACTTGCAATAGTTTTGAGGTATTGATTTGAGTAATGTTTGGACTTTTCGTTCCAAGATCTTGAGCCTATTAGTGGTAGGTGTCGTATTTTGGGCAATCCGTGCTTATTTTCGAAAACTACAAAAATTAGTTGAGAACTCTAGCTACTAGATGGATCGCTAACCTCTGGAGGGGTTGGAATATATAGAGTACCCTCACGTACCATGGGTCGAGGATGTGCGAGCATAACCAAACGCGCAAACACTCCTCCTCGGGGCACTTGTGTAAGGCCCGATATGCGGTACTATTCTAGATCTAGATGTTTCCATTCAGATCCAGGGACGAAGCACGTATCGGTCCCACCGCGACCTATGACACTGCCATATGCCCCGTATTTCCAACATGATATCACAACATTACAACTACAAGGATACAACATCTCATACAATCGGCATACAACTGCCTTAAATACAATACATCCGTGGAAGATGTATGTCTGAGTACAGACTACAATCAAATGCCTAGTGGCAAAGAGAAAATCATCGTGCCCAATCCACTCGGGTCCAGGCTCCCCGCCGGGATCCGCTAAACTAGTCGTCGTCGAGTCTCCACGTGAAACATTGATCATCATACCTGTTGTCAATCAAGAAACCTGAAAAGAGTTTGGCGGTAGTATCATGAGTACAGAAGTACTCAGCATCCAACTGCAGTGGTCAACTAACCCAGCAAGGACCTCATCACTCGTTATTTTAGGATAACTAGTAGTTTACGGTAAGGATGGAGTAAGTGGTAAGACGAGAAGCCAAGCATTTGATGAGGAATCGCCTACAAAAAGTCTGCTATCCACCTACTTATGAAAACATAACACATGTCCTATCCTTGTCCTCATCTTTGCATCCCGACGAAGAAGAAGCAGTCAAGGCACACACACACACATTGATCAAGTTATTAAGATTATCTCAGTTGTTGTTGTCTATGAACAAGGAGTAGGTTCCAGGTCGTCCATAACCGTGGACACGGCTTCTCGAAAAGATTTGACCCTGCAGGGGTGTACCAACTACCCATTATAAGCTTAGCATGT
Organism: Bromus sterilis; assembly: GCA_950022295.1. Lineage (NCBI taxonomy): Eukaryota > Viridiplantae > Streptophyta > Magnoliopsida > Poales > Poaceae > Bromus > Bromus sterilis. Next base: position 317,338,037 of record OX465596.1, on the reverse strand, counting down.
ACGCCGGCTCTCTTAGTCGGGCCCATTAAATACACTAATTGAAGGGTTGTTCCGAGAGATCCGGACATCATAGTCCCTATAGCTAACAACACACATTTTTGAGTGGCCCCCAGTGGGTCGACATCCAGTTCAGGAGCCGAACGCGCTCTCGTCCTGGTCTCTACCGTCTCAACTGGGTTTGGGTTACCGTGGCATATTCCATGGCCGGGCCCTCGCCGGCCAAGTGTGGACCAATAGGATATACCATCTCACTAGCCCGGTTTGTTCTAAATCTGCTGGTCGTGGACCAGTCACACACACATTTTCAAATGGTAAATCAGCTTGGGCCACCACTAGAAATGCTTGGAGCTAGGTAGGTAAGATGAGGGGAACCCATAGAATCCCACACGCGGTTAGGCACACTAATCAAGAGACACAATACCCGTAACTCGTGTCCTAGGTGACTCAAATGGAACAAAGCATCGAGGCGGGATAGCCCGACCTTCCACCCTTCGTCGAATATAGTCTACATTATAACAATCACATCATACACAATAATATAACAGTGTGATAGCCCAATCCAAGGAGTAACAGGGTAACATTTGTAGCATCCTAAGCATGCATACTATGCAGGGTCTGAGGAACGAGCAATGTTAACATAGCAGTACATGGTTTGCTGGGAAGGGACATGGCTGTATCGGTTTAAGAGAGGATGTAAACATGTGGTAGGATCAAAACATCAAACCTATCCAAGACTAGCATGCAAACTGCTGGTTATAATAGAATGGATCGTAAGTAATATATAGTCCTTGCCTGTTGATAAGTCGGGTTCCGTAGGTGTAGTCGATCTCAAACTCACAACGTCTCCGAGAGTATCCGCGGGAGCACACAAGAAGGAAACACTGGAAAGGCAGCCGACAAACATGGATCTATTACTACTAAGAAATGACAAGCAAGCCAAGATCAATAAGACAACAGAAGACACGGAAATACAATATGGATCTACCATCAAGAGCGATTACTAACAGGTTAAGTGATGTATCGGTCACACACGACGATACTTCTTGTTTACAATGGTTCAACTTGTTTAGCTACACAACATGAGAAGAGGTTGTTAACATGGAATCTCACACAAGCATGGCATGTCACACAATCATGGTAAGAGGTGAATCATGAAGTAAACTACCTATGCTAGTCAATTTAAGTGAGGCAAAGTCTTAAACATGGCATATCACTTAGTACCCCACGAAAATTAAAGCATTTGATATTGTTCTGCCTTAAACCATATTTTATATTTGTTAACAACAGAAAACAATATCGCAATCATAATCTACATAAAGCTCTAGTCAAGTTACATGTAAAGAACATATCAAACGGAGCAACAGTTAAAAAGATACAAGCATCACAAGTTATGAGAACAATCTGCCAACAACAGGTAGCACATTTGAGAGCAATGAAACAACATGTTACATATTTCAACCATGCCCAAAAATGATATGGATTAACAGTAGACATGAGAATAAAGACATGGAATAAATGTTGCATGTACAGGAGCAACAATATTAAATAATTATAACCCATGCAAGAAGCTAACTTATGCTACTGGTTTAGGACTTGGTGAAATCAGGAAAACATGGTACAAGGTTAATAACATGCTCTCTAAACAGCAGGTAAAGCGATACCAAAATAACTCCAAATGGACAATACAATATATCAACAGCTATCTTACATGATGCACATGAGTCCATACATTATGCTTATGCTCAAAAGAACCATGGATCAACATATAACAAGGATCCAAGAGAGCTACTTCAGATTACAGACTTGGTGGAAAACAGGAATCAGGGAAACTGTTATATCATGCTCTATGAACAGTAGAAAAAGTAATAGCCACAATACCGCAACATGACAAAGCAATACATGAACTTGGAGTCTACATGATGCTATTCAATCCATACATAGCACTTGTGGTCAAAAGACCCATGGATGAACATATAAGAAGCATGCAAGATAGCTAATTTATATCTCAGACTTGGCAGATTTCAGAGTAGTCGACAGAAAAAACCAAGAATGCACTTTGAGAGCTCAAGATCTACATGAACAGTAAGGATAACATGGCATAGAAATACATGGCATGAAATTAGGAATGAAAAAGGGCAATGAATTACATTGGTGTTTAATCATAGTAGGCATGGGTCAAATAATACAAGGCTAGCCAAGATGCAACAATATGCGAACAACAGAACAGATTAACAGTTACACTACATTGGAGCAACATAAGAGCAACCTACAACATGGCGTCATGACAAGTAAATACATGTGGTTAAATGACACATGATTCTGAGCAATCCATGTGAAGGAACGATATGCAAAAAATGAATGGATGTGATGACATCATCAAGCAAACATTGCATAAAATAACAGTTTTTAGCAGTAAACAAAAAGTAGCAGTGTTTAAAAAGCATTTTCAACCTCAAAATGAGCTCAAAACAATAAACTCCATAAAGGAACATTGTACAGAACAACAAACAGAACAATTTTCATTTTTTTTGTCGACCTCATCCGACCTACGCATCTATCTCAATCTTCGTCGCAAAACAACCAAAATTAACAGTTTCCAGGGTCTTAGAAAATTAAAAAAAGGAGGGAGCTCGGGATGCTCTAGCCATGGCGGGTTGGGAGGTGGTCATGGCTGCGTCGGCGAGCAGCAAGGTGGTCGGGAAGGGCCAGGGAGGCCGGGAACGCGTGGATCCGGAGGCTCCTCGCCGGATCTGGCCGGAGGAGGTCACGAGGGCGCGCAGGAGGTGGCGGGGCCGGCGAGCTCGAGCTTGGCCATGACCATGGCCATGGTGGCTCGGATCTGCAAGGGAGAGAGAGGGTGGTGAGAGAGGAGAGGAGTGAGAGGACAGGGGGCGCGGCGGCCACTCGGGCGGAGGAGGAGCTCGCCCGGATGGGCTTCACGGGCGGCGGTGCGGGCTCCCGGGCCCATGGCGGCAACGGATGGGCCCTACGGGGACCGGATGGCTGGAGGAAGCTAGTGCGGGCGATGTGGCACAATCTGAGCCCTCAGTGACCATATGTGATGGCCAGGATTGGCTGAGGGGCTAGCGTTTAGGGGTAGGAAAGGATTTGGGGCAGATATGGATTTGTGTAAGGGGGTGGATGAAATTTTTCAAGGGGAGGAACTCTATTTATAGGTTGGGTTATCCGGCGGATGACAAAAATACCCCCGGATTCTCTCTCACGTCCGGTATCGCGCATTTCTGGCCACCGGGTTTGGTATGACCTCCGATTCAGATGAAATCTCAAACCACGCGCTCCACGCGGCGAGCCGGTGACGTCTACCACACTTCGCATCCGTTCCGAGAACATTTTCCGGTGCCCCATAAAATAATCCATTTATTTAGTAAATAGGGTTTTCGTTCCGATGGCGATGGTTGGTCTTGTGCCGGAAGTTGCGACGTTGCTCGGGTGAGACCCGGTGTCGCAAAAGGGTGGTGTGCCATGGTGGAAAGGTTTGGTCACGCATGCCGATACGAGAAGGAGGGGGAAATAATTCACCAATTAATAAATTGGCGAAACAAATACTGCAAATAATTCTAACAATCAACAAAATAAAGCAACAAACAAAAAAATTTGAATTAGGGTGAAAGTTTGGGGCTGTTACAACTTGTCTCTTTGTGAACCTCCTGATTAGATAAAGAGTTACCGATAATAAGTGCATGAGTTCTTCGGACTAATGCAAGTATTCGATTGTTGGCACTTCCACCTTCCAAATTTTGCTAGCATCTTCGGTACCGTGCATTTCCCTTTCTCATCTTGAGAGTTGGTGCAAACTTGGCATGATACGCTCTGTCATCATAAACCTCCTTATATCTTCCTCAAAACAGCCACCATACCTACCTATCAAAGCATTTTCATAGCCTTTCCGAAATACATTGTCATGCAACATCCATCATCTCATGACTTGATCTTCATGTCATACATGCTTTTGCTTGATCGTAGAGCCGCATGCTAGTTGGGCCTTTCCCTTATCATTGCTACATAACGCGCTAGTATCATTGCATATCCTACTACACTGGCAGAGGCATACATTTTCATACATCATGATAGTTTTCAGTTTTCTTTATGTTGAGTACTTCTTGTAAAGTGTGAGATTTGCCCTTAAGTGAGGAAAAGATCCCAAAGAGGAAAAATTAAAAGATCCCAAAGATGACAAATTAAAAGATCCCAAAAGAGGACAAATGAGAGATAAATAGAAAGAGCCAATGAGGCCACAAAAATAAAAATAAAAAGAAAATAAAAAAGAAATAAAAAGAGAGATGGGGGCAACACTACTATTCCTTTTGAAAGATCCACACTCGTACTCCATAGTTATATTTGCACTCCATAGAGATTTTCATATCATTCATGCATAACTATGTGGGGATCCTTACACTTTAGAATTTGGCTTGCATATTCCAAGGATGAGCCTCCTAAAATGAGCTCTAGGTCTTCATGAGCAAGCAAGTTGGATGCACCCCCACTAGTTCCATTGGAGAGCTTACCTTATCTCATATGTGCATCTGTTGCATGGAAATCCCTACTCCTCACATCATATCTATCATTTGGCTTTCTCTCGCCATGATTGTCCTCATTGATGTGAGCCTTTCACACCTTTTTGTCATACTTCCCCATCATATTTCTCTTTGCCATCTTAAGTGCCAACATATCTTCCTCGCGGTCATCCAATGCATGAGTGCTCAAAGTCGAAAGGGAGAGGATCAATTTGACTTGTGCCTGACTAGTGGTCTGGGGACAAGTCAAAATGAGATTTCGAAGGAGACCAAGTGTGAAGTTTTAGTAGATTGAGTTCTCAATTAAAATATATAGTATTTTATACTTGTCTTGGCATAGTGCCCATACTTTTGAGCCTCTTAAATTTCTTGTGGCATAATTAGCATTGCGGTGCGTTTATAATTCGATCAATTGCCCAACTGTAGTTTGTTCACCCAACTTAGTTGTTTTATCGTCTTTTGGGAGGGAGACATCACTAGTGAACATAATGGGACCCCGTTCCATTTTTCCACCATTTTTTGCACTTCAACTCTTTACTGCTTTATTTCCTTCCAGTTGCAATCACCATCACTATTTCCACCGTGCATTTGATCCTTTGTAAGCAACAAGGCCGGAGAGATTAATGCAGTTTTGTATGTGTGTAATCCCGCGAGGCGCTACACTTGTGGTGCTCCTTCATCGTCGTGGCCATATCGCGACATCTTCACCAACAACGTTCAACTTGGTACGTGTTACGTCCCAAACGTATCTATAATTTCTGCTTGCTCCATGCATATTTTGTGTGATATTGCTATGCTTTTGATACACTTTCATAGAATTTTGATCATATTTGGACTAACCTATTAACTCAATGCACCCTAGTGCCAGTTTCTGTTTTATGTTGTTTTTGTATTTCAGGTTTTCCCATTATTGAAAGTGCTCAGAAAATTCCGGGGAAAATATATAAAAATCAGCGTTCTAGAAGAGTCCTCCAGCCGGAGGATGTGGTCAAGGGGTGGCCCACAGCCCCCAGGCGCCCTCCTGGCGAGGCCTAGGGTGGGGCCACGCCGGGAAGCCGTCTAGACTCCTGGTGGCCCCCTTGGCTGCCCCCTTGGCCCTTATTTATTCTCCCAACACGTAAACCCTGATTCCAGAACCCTTTTCTCCAGAAGCAATTCCGATCTCCGCAGCCATCGCCAACAAGCTTCGGGGGACCAGAATTCCTGTGCCGGCACCCTGCCGGGACGGAGAAATGCCCCGGGATTCTCCATCGACGTTGCTTCCTCCCTCCATGAAGCGGGAGTAGTTCCTCCTCGGGGCTGAGGTTTCTACCAGTAGCTATGTAGTCTTCTCTCTCTCCCATGATGTGATATTCATTGTGATCATAGGCTATGTTAATCTAGGATGATCCCATGATGTTTCCCCTTATTCTATGAATTGGATTGCTGTACTCACTTGATCTTATCTAGTATAATCCCCGAGACCATGGTGACAGCGGTCTATTGGACATGGGTTAGAAGAATATTCTAATGAGTGATTTCCTCTTTTGTGTGTGGATTGAAGATTGAGAGTCTCTTGGTGCTTGTCTTTGACTATCCTTTAGACATGTTGTGGTGATTGTGGTACTCTCTTTGGATGGCCGCGGTGACATTGGGAAATCCATAGATGAGAACTACGAACTCTGAGGTGTGCTTTTGTAGACCTACACAATTCTCGTCCTCTCTTGACCACAAAGGAATGACCTCCGAGTACGTCTCCATTGCATATTTTATGGGAAATATCATGTGATTAGACTATGTTAACGTTGTTGGGAGTTGCCACTAGTGAAAGTATGAAGCCTAGGCCTTGTTTCCACCATTGCAATACCGTTTGTGCTCACGTTTACTATTTGCTACCTTGCTGTAATTTTAATTACAGTTTTATATTACCTTGCTTTGTCATACCTATCACCCATATTTTACCATCTCTTCTCCAAACTAGTGCACCTATACAATTTGCCATTGTATTATGTGTGTTGGGGACACAAGAGACTTCTTGTATCTTAATTGCAGGGTTGCTTGAGAGAGACCATCTTCAACCTTTACTTCCCTGAGTCTGATAAACCTTAGGTCATCCACTTGAGGGAAATTGTTGTTGTCCTACAAACCTCTGCGCTTGGAGGACCAACATAGTCTACAAAAATAGAAGCATGCGTAGACATCAGTACGCAATCCCTTCATTGGTCTACAAGGATCGGGTGGCCTCTGGAGTCGTCGAGGATCTCCGCCGCCTCGAGGATCAGCGGGTACGACTACATCAACCACATACACGCGGGAACGTTTCCCGCTTAACAGACTACATACTGGTATGTGACCTATTTTCATCATTTACTTGCATCACCATAGCATAGGTTTTGGGTTTGGGAGTCGTAGGTTAAGAAAAAATATTGAAATCTGCCTTGTCCCCCAAAAGTTTTTAAATGGGAACAAGAAAATATCTCTGTGAGGTGAATCACTGAAGGCTGAAACCAATTGTCTCATTAAGCAACTAGGATTATTGAACAACTTTGTTAAGGAAACTTTGCTATAGTGAGCGTCCCGGATTATCTACACGATGCTTTAGCCCACCGACAATATCGAATTGAACACGTGTGGTGTACTCACCGACCTAGCTTAATCCCACCGGATTATTCACACCATGTCTTAAACCATCAACCTTTCGGATTGGACATGTGTGACGTCCTCACCGCCCTGTCTTTCAGAATACAATAACCCATGGAAATTTGAACATTGGTAGAATAATTAAATAGAACATCAAGTAATCTCCGAATCAAGTCAAAAACCTCTCTAGAAACAGCAAAACAAACATTAACTCCAGGTCAAAGACGGATGGACCCAAGCATAACGAGTCAGATCATAAGACATAACATCCAGTGTGCACACAAAGTTCAATCATATAAAACAGGGGTTCATCGTGCACTTGCCTCTACTTGAGTAGAGCAGAACGATACGTCGGCTTAACCCCGGACTGAGAAACATAAAAACCTGGAGACCTGCCACCAACAAAAATAAGAGAAAGGAAGGAGGCGACAGCGCCCAGCACGACACGATGTCCAACCCCGGTGAGGCGACCACCAGCAGCGGGCCTTCATGGAAGCCGACGGCAGCGATAGCCAAGGTCTCGTCCTATGGGGCGGCAGCAGCATAAGGTCTTGAATTTTTTTAGGTCGTGTGTGAGGCAGGGAGAGGACAAACGAGTTTTTTGTCTCTCTTTTTTTATCTGAACGGGAGCTATCTTTTATCCCCATAATTATCCAAAGGTTAGAATTGACCAGCTCACTAAATATTCATCCGGACTCTTTTTTGAACAAGTAAATACTCATTTTGATGATACTCGATGAGGTGAATACAACAGCGGTGTCAGATCTTCCATTCGTCATATGTCTTAAAAATTCAAACTTAAGTGAACATTCACGATGAATTTTCTAAGGGAGTGTTTATAAAATCCGGGGTATTACATTCTACCCACCTTCAAAAGAATTCGACCTCGAATTTTTCATATTTAAGTTATTTTTAACAGAAACAAGATATTTTGATATAAATTCAAGCCTACACGACTAATCTATTCACTAAACTACAAAGTGTAAATGTATACGAGAGGTTCCCCGCCCCAACATAACAAGAACTAATAATAAGAGTAGTTGGTATGGGGGCCAATCCATTCCACACTCAAACTATTAAATCCGTATGTGGATAGGTAATCTCGCAACCCCGCACTTGGGCATCCTGATTGGTGTTTTTTCCAAAAACATCACATGGATATGGACCCTCACATTCCACCAAACAAGATCCAGTAGATAACTGCATATAGCACAATATCACCACCAGGCTCACTACTTTAAATGATTCCCAACTGATGGCACTGAAGTAGTGTTCCTCGTTGGCTACCCCAAGTGGAAGGTTGAGAAGTAGACAGCAGCAAATTTCCCTCGGTGAAGATACCAAGGTTTGTCTCCCATAGGACTCCAAGAGCAGGAAGTAGGTGGTGAAATAAGGGACGCACCGTCTGAATAGAAATCACTTGCTTAACCTGGACCTGCACAAGACACAAGTAACTTTGCTCCCAGCGAGTTCAGAGAAGTTTTCAATCTCTCCGGTCCTGTTGTTTACAAAGGATCAAACTCACGGTGGAAATAGAGATGGTGATTGCAACGAAAAGGAAATAAAGCAGTAAATAGTGTAGGTGTAAACAATGGTGGAAATGCTGACAAGGGTCCCATGATGTTCAATAGTGATGTCTCTATCCCAAAATACGACAAAACAACTATGCCGGGTGAACAAATTACAGTTGGGCAACTAACAGAATTATAAACTCACAACAATGATAATTATGTCACAAGAAAGTTAGAGGCTCAATCGTATGTGCAGTACGCCAAGACAAGTAGACCGTTTATTCATCAGCATCAACTCACTAATCATCCACCTTGGGATATGTATCTAGAACATCTCGCTGGTATTAAGTTGTGAGCCCCACCCAAATTGTAAACCCAAAGCAACAGACAACTGCATTAATAAACTATGCGCAAGGTAAACAATCCATGCAACCGCAGTTACAAGCACCCTTGTTTTCTCACTGGTGGCAACAACACATCCACTAGTCTCAAGTTTATATCACTAAAGCTAGACATCAGGGGGGCTTGAACCCACAATCAAGCACAACGCTCCCTTTTAGAGTTACTATCTACTACTTGGCCAAAGAAAAAAAAGCAACGGAAAACATGCAAGAATTACTCAAGAACAAAATATAAAAGGAGAACTAAATATATAACTCATCACGATCTGAACATAATCTCATAATCCATCGGATCTCAGCAAACAAAGCATAGCAACAGCAGAAAGAATACATATGTGCCTTGATCATGTAGGGAAGCTCACAAGGGCTAAGAATTGAAGCACAAGATTGGAGAGAAGACATCACATAGCTACTGGTCATGGATCCATGGTCCAAGGGGGAGTACTCACGACACATCCGGGAAGAGCTCATGGTGGTGGAGAAGCTCCCAGAGATCAATCCTCCCTCCGGCAGGGTGCCAGTACGAGGTCTTCTGGCGATCTCAATCTCGGGATCGCAGCGGTGGTGGAACAGAGGAGAATTTTGTGATGCGGGCTCTTTTTTCATAGTTTTTGTCCTGAGAGGTAAATATAGGTCAAAGGGGGCACCAGGGGAGGTGCCCTCCTCCAAGGCGGCCATAGGGCGCGGCCCCACCCCTGGACACGCCAGAAGGCCGCGTGGGCCTTCAGAGTCTTCTGCAACGCTGATTTACTATATATTTTTCTGGCACTGGAAATATTAGTAAATACATGCAATGCACAAACATTAGCAGACATAAACTGGCACTGGGTGCACTGAGTTAGTAGGTTAGTCCAAATATGTGTAAAAAGGTATGAAAGTGTAGCAAAACACATAGCAATGCCACCCAAAAAAGCATGGAGCAAGCAGAAATTATAGATACCTTTGGGATGTGTCAACATACCCAAGCTTAATTCTTGCTCGTCCTCGAGTAGGTAAATGATAACACAGATAATTTCGGTGGTGACATGCTAACACACATATAATCACTTCAAAGTAAAGCAAGTAAGATACGCTATTCAAGTCAAGAAAATAACAAGCAAGAATTTATATTTAGTATTGGAACTAGCAAAGTAAGAACATAAAGGTGCAAGAGCTCTCGTTGTCTGTGACTCGAATGTCTCCAAATGGTGTTTGTGTGAAAGACAGACAACTGCATTAACAAACATTGCGTAAGGTAAACAATCCTTGCAACCGCGGTTACAAGCACCGTTGTTTTCTCCCTGGTGGTAATAACACATCCACTAGTCTAAAGTTTCTATCACTAAAGCTAGACATCGGGGGGCATGAACACACAATCAAGCATAACGGTCCCTCTTAGAGTTACTATCTACTACTTGGCCAAAGCAATTAAAAAGAAAGGAAAACATGCAAGAATTACTCAAGAACAAAATATAAAAGGAGAACCAAATATATAACTCATCATGATCTGAACATAATCTCATAATCCATCGGATCATAGAAAACACAGCATAGCAACAGGAGAAAGATTACATATGTGCCTTGATCATGTAGGGCAGCTCACAAGGGCTAAGAATTGAAGCACAAGATTGGAGAGAAGACATCACATAGTTACTGATCATGGACCCATGGTCCAAGGGGGACTACTCACGGGACATCCGGTAAGCGCTCATCGTGGTGGAGAAGCTCTCGGAGATCAATCCTCCCTCCGGCAGGATGCCGGGATGAGGTTTTCTGGCGATCCCGATCTCGGGATCGCGGCGGCGGCGGATCAGAGGAGAATTTCACGATGAGGGCTCTTTTTCAGAGTTTCTGTCCCAAGAGGTAATATAAGCGGAAGGGGCACCAGGGGATGTGCCCTCCTACCAGGCGGTCATAGGGCGCGGCGCCACCTTTGGCTGCGCCAGGAGGCCGCCTGGGCCTTCAGAGTCTTCTTGAATGCTCATTTTTTATATATTTTTCTTGGAATTTTTCTAGCAATGGAAATATTAGTAAATACCTGCAATGCACAGACATTAGCAGACATAAACTAGCACTGGGTGCACTGAGTTAGTAGGTTAGTCCAAATATGTGTAAAAAGGTTTTAAAGTGTAGCAAAACACATAGCAATGCCACCCAAAAAATCATGGAGCGAGTAGAAATTATAGATACGTTTGGGACATATCAACATCCCCAAGCTTAATTCTTGCTCGTCCTCGAGTAGGTAAATGATAAGACAGATAATTTCTGTCGTGACATGCTAACACACATATAAGCACTTGAAAGTAAAGCAAGTAAGATATGCAATTAAATTTAAGACAATAACAAGCAAGAGTCTATATTTAGTATTGAAACTAGCAAAGTAAGAACATAAAGGTGCAAGAGCTCTCGCTGTCCGCAATTCGAATGTCTCCAAATGGTGTTTGCATGAAAGGAGTGGGAGTTGGGTTTAGAACATGACCGTTTATTCATCAGCATCTACTCACTAATCATCCACCTTGAGATATGTATCCAGAACATCTCGCAGGTATTAAGTTGCGAGTCCCACCCAAAGTGTAAACCCAAAGCAACAGACAACTACATTAACAAACTTTGCGGAAGGTAGACAATCCTTGCAACCGCGGTTATAAGCACCATTGTTTTCTCCCTGGTGGCAGTAACACATCCACTAGTCTCAAGTTTCTATCACTAAAGCTAGACATCGGTGGGCATGAATCCACAATCAAGCATAACGCTCCCTCTTAGAGTTACTATCTACTACTTCGCCAAAGCAATAAAAATCAACGGAAAACGTGCAAGAATTACTCAAGAACAAAATATAAAAGGAGAACCAAATAGATAACTCATAACGATTTGAACATAATCTCAAAATCCATCGTATCCCAGCAAACACAGCATAGCAACTGCAGAAAGATTAAATATGTGCCTTGATCATGTAGGGCAGCTCACAAGGGATAAGAATTGAAGCACAAGATTGGAGAGAAGACATCACATAGCTACTGGTCATGGACCCATGGTCCAAGGGCGACTACTCACGACACATCCGGGAAGCGCTCATGGTGGTGGAGAAGCTCCCAGAGATCAATCCTCCCTCTGGCAGGGTGTCGGGACGAGGTCTTCTGGCGATCCAGATCTCGGTATTTCGGCGGCGACGGAACAAAGGAGAATTTCGCGATGCGGGCTCTTTTTTGAAAGTTTTTGTCCCGAGAGGTAAATATAGGCCGAAGGTGCACCATGGGAGGTGCCCTCCTCCCAGACGGCTATAGGGCACGGCCCCACCCCTGGCCGTGCCAGGAGGCCGCATGGGCCTTCAGAGTCTTCTGGAACACTGATTTTTTATATATTTTTCTTGGAATTTTTCTGGCACTGGAAATATTAGTAAATATCTGCAATGCACAGACATTAGCATACATAAACTGGCACTGGGTGCACTGAGTTAGTAGGTTAGTCCAAATATGTGTAAAAAGGTATGAAAGTGTAGCAAAACACATAGTAATTCCACCAAAAAAACCATGGAGCAAGCGGAAATTATAGATACGTTTGGGACGTATCAACATACCCAAGCTTAATTTTTGCTCATCCTCGAGTAGGTAAATGATAACACAGATAATTTCTGTGGTGACATGATAACACACATAAAAGCACTTCAAAGTTAAGCAAGTAAGATATGCAATTCAAGTCAAGACAATAAGAAGCAAGAGTCTATATTTAGTATTGAAACTAGCAAAGTAAGAACATAAAGGTGAAAGAGCTCTCGCTGTCTGTGACTTGAATGTCTCCAAATGGTTATTGCGTTAAAGATGTGGGAGATGGGTTTATAACATACCGTTTATTCATCAGCATCTACTCACTAATCATCCACCTTGAGATAGCTATCCAGAACATCTTGATGGTATTAAGTTGCGAGCCCCACCCAATGTGTAAACTCAAAGCAATAGACAACTGCATTAACAAACCTTGGGTAAGGTGAACAATCCTTGCAACCGCGGTTACAAGCACTGTTTTTTCTCTCTGGTGGCAAAAGCACATCCCCTAGTCTCATGTTTTTGTCACGCAAGCTAGACATCGGGGCGCATGAACCCACAATCAAGCATAACGCTCCCTCTTGGAGTTATTATCTACTACTTGACCAAAGCAATAAAAAGAAACGGAGTACATGCAAGAATTACTCAAGAAAAAAATATAAAAGGAGAACCAAATATATAAATCATCACAATCTAAACATAATCTCATAATCCATCGGATCCCAGCAAACACATCATAGCAACAGCAGGAAATGACATAAGTTCCTTGATCATGTAGGGCAGCTGACAAGGTCTAAGAATTGAAGAACAAGATTGGAGAGAAGAAATCACATACCTACTAGTCATGGAACCATGGTCCAAGGGGGACTACTCACGGCACATCCGGGAAGCGATCATGATGGTGGAGAAGCTCCCGGAGATCAATCCCCCTCCTGCAGGGTGCTAGGATGAGGTCTTCTGGTGATCCCGATCACGGGATCGCGGAGGCAGCGGAAGAGAGGTGAAAATCGCTATGTGGGGTCTGATGTCTAGGGACGCTTCTATTCTTGTAGACTATGTTGGGCCTCCAAGCGCAGAGGTTTGTAGGACAGCAGCAATTTCCCTCAAGTGGATGACCTAAGGTTTATCGAACTCAGGGAAGTAGAGGTTGAATATGGTCTCTCTCAAGCAACCCTGCAATTAAGATACTAGAAGTCTCTTGTGTCCCCAACACACCTAATACAACTAGGAGTTGTATAGGTGCACTAGTTCGGCGAAGAGATGGTAAAATACGAGTGATAGGTGTGGCAAAGCAAGGTAATATAAATCGATAATAAAAAGTGCAGCAAGCAAACAAGTGGTAAACGTGAGCACAAACGGTATTGCAATGGTGGAAACAAGGCCTAGGCTTCATACTTTCACTAGTGGCAACTCCCAACAACATTAACATAGTCTAATCACATGATATTTCCCATAAAACATGCAATGGAGACGTACTCGGAGTTCATTCCTTTGTGGTCAAGAGAGAACGAGAATTGTGTAGGGCTACAAAAGCACACCTCAGAGTTCGTAGTTCCTATATATGGATTTCCCAAAGTCACCGCGGCCATCCAAAGAGAGTACCACAATCACCACAACATATCTAAAGGATAGTCAAAGACAAGCACCAAGAGACTCTCAATCTTCAATCTACACACAAAAGAGGAAATCACTCATGAAAATATTCTTCTAAAACATGTCCAATAGACCGCTGTCACCATGGCCTCGGGGATTCTACTAGATAAGATCAAGTGAGTACATCAATCCAATACATAGAAGAAGGGAAAACATCATGGGATCACCCTAGATTAACATAGGCAATTATCACAACAAAGATCACATCATGGGAGAGAGAGAGAAACCACATAGATCAAGATACAAGCCTTAGCCTCGAGGGGGAACTACTCACACATGGACATGGTGAGAGGGAGAGTAGTTGATGGAGAGGTGCAGCCCGGAGGAGATGAAGGAGACGACGACGACGACGGCCACGGCGGCGGAGCCGCCCACGGCCACGGCCACGGTGGTGGCCACAGCCCTTGGGGGCAGCGGCCCTCGGCCCCCTTCTTATTCCTTGGAGATGGTGCTTCTGTGGAGATTGATCTCCCCCTCAAGACGGCTTCCAAGGGGGAGGAAATTTCGTGGTGCCCTTTGACCTAGGTTTCCTCTCGGATTCCCGTCATCCAGATTACGTCTTCTGTATTTCGGGGTTTCTGGAAGCATCCGAACTTCGATTGGGCCGAGTTTTATATCTAAATCCACCGGGAAAAAATTCTCTACAACTTTGTAGTTTTAAGTTTTTTCCGTTTGAGGCCTTATTCTAGCGTTTACGAGGCGATCTTTAAAACTTGTCTGGTGGGAAAAGATTTGGGAGAGTTAGAGTCCAACTCCTACAAGGCTCCTTTTTGTGATTTTTCCTTTATCCAAGTAATTCCTACACATAAAGTACAAAAACAAGAACTTGTGCACTCTAAATTATGTCTACACATAAAGTACAACCATTAATAGGTTAGTTCCAAAATATTTTATGAATGTGTATCAAAAGCATAGCAATATCACACAAAATATGCATGGAGAAAGCATAAATTATAGATACGTTTGGGACGTATCAACATCCCCAAGCTTAATTCCTGCTCGTCCTCGAGTAGGTAAATGATAATAGGCATAATTTCTGTGGTGGCATGCTAGGAACCATATAAGAACTTTGAAAGTAAAGCAATCAAAGCATGCAATTCAATTCAAGTCTTAACAAGCAAGAGTCTATATTAGCATTGACACAAGCAACAAAAGAACAAAGGGTGCAAGAGCTCTCGCTGTCCGTGACTCGAATGTCTCCAAATGGTGTTTGCGTGCAAGCAAGGGACTGGGAAGAAAGAGAAAAAGGTTGTTGAGAACAACTATCTACTAAAGTTTCACACTTGGTCTCCTTTGGATTCTTATCTGGACTCGTCCCCAGACCACTAGCCAGGTACAAGTCAAACTGATCCACTCCCTTTCGATATTTTGAGCACTCATGCAATGGATGAGCGTGAGCAAGAAAGTTGACACCTAAAAGGCGAAACAAAAAGAAGGTGGAGGAGGAAGACAAAAAGGTGTGAAAGGCTCACATCAATGAGGACAATCATAGGCGAGAGAAGGCCATATGATAGATATGATGTGAGGAGTAGGGATTGCCATACATTGGATGCACATGTGAGCTAAAAGCTCTCCAAGGGAACTAGTGGGGGTGCATCTAACTTGCTTGCTCAAGAAGACCTAGAGCTCGTTTGAGGAGGCTCATCATTGGAATATACAAGCCAAGTTCTATAGTGTGAAGGGTCCCCACATAGCTATATGCATGATGATGATCTCTATGGAGCACAAGGGATAGAAGATGAAGTACTAGTGTGGATCTCTCAAAATGAATAGTAGTATGACCCCTTCTTTCTTTTTATTATTTTTCTCTTTTTCTCTTTTTTTTTATTTTTTGGTGGCCTCAATGGCTCTTTCTATTTAACTCTCATTTGTCCTCTTTGGGATCTTTTGATTTTGTCCTCTTTGGGATATTTTCCTCACTTTAGGGGCAATACTCTATATTTTACAAGAATATAGGAGATCTTTCACACTTTACAAATGTACTCACATAAAGAAAATGTAACTATCATGATGCAAATGTATGCCTCTGCCAGGGTAGCAGGATATGCAATGATACTAGCGCGTCATGTAGCAATGATTAGGGCAAGGCCCAACTAGCATGCGGCTCATCGATCAAGCAAGTAGCATGTATGACATGAAGATCAAGTCATGAGAAGGTGGATGTTGCATGGCAATGTATCTCGGAAAGGCTATGGAAATGCCTTGTAGGTAGGTATGGTGGCTGTTTTGAGGAAAGATATAAGGAGGCTTATGATGACAGAGCGTATCATGCCAAGGGTTTGGATGCACCGGCGAAGTATGCGCCAACTCTCGAGGTGAGAAAGGGCAATGCACGGTACCGAAGAGGCTAGAAAAAGTATAGGTGGGTGGAAGTGTCAACTTTCGAATACTCACATTAGTCCGAAGAACTCATGCACTTATTATCGGTAACTCTCAATCTAATCAGGAGGTTCACAAAGAGAGAGGTACCCCGAGGAGGAGTGTATGGGGGGTTGGTTATCCTTGCGCATCCTCGACTCATGGTACGTGAGTGTACTCTAATATTCGAACCCTTCAGAGGTTAGTGATCCATCTAGTAGCTAGAGTTCTCAACAGGGGTTTTTTGGTTTTCGAAAAACACACGGATTGCCCAAAATACGACATCTATCACTAATAGGCAAGAGCTCTTGACACCATAAGTTCAAACATTACTCTAGTCAATACCTCAAAACTATTGCAAGTTGCTACTACAAAGAGAAAAGCAACTTCAACTACCTACTTCTAGTCAAGACACAAAACTCAGTGCAATAGGCAAACTCTCTAACAAGATAAAACATGCAACCTATAGAAAGTTCAACCTAAGACAAAAGAAAATCTCTAGAAAAACTAAAGCACTATTGTTGGGAAACGTAGTAGAAAACAAAAAATTTCGGCCTACGAATCAAGAACCCAAGATCATCCAAGAAGATTGCATACAAGGTTTTAAGGTCATGGCTCACCAACCGATGTAGCGGAAGTAGAGTTGGTGAAGCTCGTGGACGTAGTGGAAGTAGATCTCGCAAGTTCTCCCACGAACAGTCCCTCGATCAATCCCACGAACAAGTCCCGCGATCTAGTCCCACGGACAAGTCCCATGAACAAGCTCCTCGAAGAAGGGTCGAAGGTACGACCCCTCCATTAGTATCCACACATCCCGTAGCAGCAATCCAGCAGCGCTCCGCCGTCCAGAGATGAACGCCACCGAGAAAACTAGAGGGAGAAAACCCTAACGGATTCCGATCTAGAACAACGTCTAAACCGGGGTCTAAAAGTGGAGCAACCGGGTTTAGAGGAGGGAGGGTGGCGCATAGGCCTTGGGGACAAGTTGTCTATCTCTCCCCCTCCCCTTAGCTCACCTTATATAGGTGGCCAGGAGGCCTAGGGCGCAGCTCAAGGAGGATTGGGAGTCCAACTTGGACTCCCAAGCCTTCCAAATCTTCCCACACCTTCCCACCGGAAACCTGCCATACTGGGTTTTGGTATTTCCACCTGGAGGAGGATTCCCTCCCCTTGGTGCGCCCCCACCCCCTTGGCCGGCCAGGGCAGCCTAGGTGGCTTGCCCCCCAAGGCCAGGGGCGCAGGGGAGTGGGTGGTACTGCCCGGAACCTTCCGGAACCTTCCATGACCTTCTAGAAGCTTCCAGGACCTTCCGAGACCGTTCTCGGACGTTCCGGAGCCATCCGGATAGTTTCCAAGACCATCCGAGTTACAGTTTAAGCCACCCGATGACCGCGAAGGTTGTCGGGACGCCCAGCGATTATCCGGAAACTATTCCGGTTGATCCAGGACTTCCCCAGTACCATTCTCATATGTTCCGGAACCACCTGGGACTACTCCAGAGTGATCCGGACATAACCTTAAATACCCAGAACTACTTCTGGTGCCCTTATGAACAATTCCATAAATCTCCGGAACTACTTCCGGTACCCGTATGAACTATTCTGCTTTGCTTCCACTAAACCTTCTACCATACTAGTATTCTAACAGACTACTGCTCGTTAAGTGTGTGACCCAATAGGTTCGGTATAATGCGGACATGACTCAGAACATCTTCCGGACATAGGTCAACAGCCTTTTGTCAATAGCCAATAATCAACAGCGGAGCCATGGACACCCATGTTGACTCCCGCACATACACGAAGAAACTTCGAGTGAACCATTATGTTTAGTCATGTACCATTCCCTTTGCTTCGCGATATATGACAAAGTTAGAGGAGAGAAGTTTGGCACCCATGTATAACAACTTTTGAACACAAGCCACTCGTTATCCTCTTTGCTCGTTTGTCCCTTTTCTCGTTATCGTATTCCGGTATCCCCGTGACTGAATCACAATGCGTCTGGCCAGACTATAATGGATACCGTCATACCGAGTGGGCCCGAAGTGAATATCTTCTTCATCGTGAAGGAGCAAATCCCATTCTTGAACTATCACAGTCACTAGCCACACTATCTGACATACCCAGAACTTATTTTACTACTTCCCATTTACGGGAGGATTCATCTAAGAACCAAAGCATGTCTTCCTGTGTGAAGCAACTCGATACTCTCATGGTCTAAGGAATTACGTATATGATAACATTTCATGATATGACTTATAACGTAGTTACGATGTGATCTCTAAGTATATCATTCAATACTGGGGTCGGTTCAACATCATTGTTCTGCTAACAATATGTTCCCATTGCTACAGACATCCTTTTTACAAGAACAATGTCCATGATTAAGAAAACGTAATCATCAGTTAGCACATGAGCTGGTCTTAGAGGCTAAACCAGGAACTCTTGGTGTTTACATTTCCACACATGCAAATGAGTTTTCTTCTGAATCTCACAGTCAGGGTCATTGCAATTATAGCACAGAAATATAAACATTAATTACGAACGTGGAAATATATATATAATAACATTTTATTATTGCCTCTAGGGCATATTTCCAACAGTCTCCCACTTGCACTAGAGTCAATAATATTATCAGTGCTTGAGCACTTTACACCTATGGCATACCGGTGTAATACATGCTTCATTTGTGGTATAGACTTCATCATCGGATCTGACGTTTCAGACCCGTTTGTATCTTGCATATCTTCGCGTTTTCACGCTATCATAAAATTCACTAATTTTATCAGTTTAGCTTTGTATATGTTTGAATCATTTGGTAGGACCTTGGTTCCTTAGAATAAGTCATGAAATCATTCATCAATGTTCCATGAGATTCAAGCATCTAGAAAACCATACCATGTTCATAAATGAATTTATGATTCAAAATACCCTCCTTGTTACTTCTTTAAGCAACAATATACTTAGCCTCTGTTATAGAATTCGCCACAGTATCGAACTTGACATAGTTCCTCCATACTGTGCCACCCTTATGTGTGAAACACATAATCCCAATTAAAATCGAAAATCGATCGGAGTAAGTATGAAGACTGAATTGGTGTAACTGTTTACATCAAAATTCAGCTGGTTTAACTTGTTACAACGAGCTCTTCATTATCTCCATTTTCCGAGAAACATATCTTATCTATCATAAGTTTAACTTTTCACTGTTTGTCCAATGATCAACATATTGATCACTTTGGTATCTTGCTCAAAACCTTTTGGAGCATTGGACATATCTGGTTGTTTTACATATTATGGTGTACATGATTTGTCCAAACACACAGGTGAGTGGAATTCAGTTCACGTGCTTTTGCTTATCTGTGTTCATGAACACTGATTTATGCAAACAGCTTTTCACCATGACCTCGGCAAGAACATCCTTCCTGGCGTTTTCATACTAAACTACTTTAGTATCATGTCAACATGTAACGTTGGCTTTAGCATGATCAAGCACTTACTATCTACATAGATCATTATGCTCAATACTAATGCTATATTAGCCCAAGTACTTCAGCTGAAAACTATTTCCAATGAGGTCCTTATTCGTGTCAAGAAATTTATAGAATTTCTAGTCAACAATATGTCATCTATATAAGTTTTAGAAATATCATTCAGCTCCCACTTACTTTCTTGAATATTCAAGCATCTTCGTTTATTCCCGATGAAAACAAACTCTTTTGGCAATTTCATCATTACGAAAATTCCAACTCCATTGTGCTAGCTTCAGTCCATCACTGGATATCCAAGGCTTGCATCTATTTTAACATCCTTTGAATCGTCAAAACATTCCGGTCGTATCACATATACGTCCTTTGTTATATTTCCGTGTAGGAACTTTGTTTTGACGTTCATTCTATCATATCCTATAAATGAGATATGTAGTAATTGCTAATATAACCCGAACTGACTAAAGCATCTCTACGGTCGAAACTATTTCGCCGTAGTCAACCTTAGAACTTGCGAGAAAACAATTTTCCAACGAGTTGAGCTTTATGGATAAAAAAAATTCATCCGAATCAATTATAGATCCATTTATATATTCTTCAGACTTTTAGTCTTTCGGAGGGTCTACCAAGTTCAAAACTTGACTTACTTCCATGGATACTATCTCGGATTATTTGGCATTTAGCCAAATCCCGGAGTCAGGGCCCATCAACGCTTCTTTGTATATCACAGGTTTATCATTGTCGAACAATAATATCTCGTTTTACATATCATGAATGTTTGTACGAGTTTTGTCTAACCTGTGTGGTTCAGCTGCGCACTTATTTGAAGAGTCAATAATCTTTAACAAGTTGCACTGTCCTCCCACTCACTCTTTTGCAAGAAACCATTTTCTTCAAAACACATTGTTCTTAACAGCAAACAGTTTTGCTTTTGTGTAGTGATAGAGGAATACCAAACCTTTTGGAATAACCTTCACAAAGTAGCACTTATCTGATTTGGTGTTTTGAGTATGTCAAACATATGTCTCATACACCCAAATTTTAAGAAAAGACAATATGGTTTTATCATTTCCATATCATATCTAATATGGTGTCATTTCAACAGATTTGATGGTGCTCTTTTCAGTGTAAAAGTTGTAGTCTCTAACGCATAACTTTAATAAGTATAATGGCAAATTGATAAACGTCATATTTGATCTTACCGTGTCATACATGGCTTGATTACATCTCTCGAACACTTTACTCATAGTGATGTTCCAGGAGACGCAAGTTATGACAGTTCTTCACAACTCATCAGACGTTCGCTAAACTTGTAACTAAAATATTACTTTCTACAATCTAATTTGCAGAAGCTTTATTTTCTTGTTACAATGAATTTCTATTTCACTCTAAAATTCCTTGAACATTTCAAAGATTTCAGACGTATGTCTCTATTGAACAGATATCCACATATCTACTTCAACTCATGAGTGAAGATAGGGAATCCACTGCACACAACTACACTTATTGGACTACACACATCATCATGTATGATTACCAATGGTTTTAGTTGTCCGTTCATGTATGGCCTATCAACGGTGTTTTAGTCACATTACTTCGAGACAAAGATCGCAAGCGTCAAGTGATTCCTAATCATATGACTCGAAAGTCCATCACTTATGGAAATTCTTCATACATGTTATGTCACTTGTGATAAACGGCAGTGCCACATCTATGTGGTATTTCTTTCAGTCTTGCGACGTTTAGCGTCAGTGTTATGGATGTTTAGCATTATTATCAAGATTCATAACATACAACCTATTCATAATGGAAGTATGGCCTTTACGTTATTCATAGCTTTGAATAACTCTCTTGCAACAAACATGATTCAAAATGATGTTTTGCAACAAGGCTAAAGTGTAGTAACAATTTACTCAACTCTAAAATGAATTATGAAGATAATCATAGAGTCAACACACGGTATAGTAAACCTTTTATCGTGTTCCCGAGCGTGTCAAAACTCATCATTAGCTAGTCATAAAGGCCATAGTATTTCTTGCATCGAGTTGCAACAATATGCAATCGATGTGATATTCCGGTGATCAACAGTTTAATCACAACATACAGAATCCACAATTAACTGCTTAATCATGATTCCCAAGAATTACATCTCTTGACCAACAATGAATTCATCTATAACTCTGTATGACTTTCATTTCTGAGCTGGATATTCCCGTCTTCTTTCGTTTTGCCTTTATACGTATCATAGTTCTATTTCCAATGTCACTCCTACTCACAGAAGATCACACATGATCAAGGGTGGCGCATGCCATGGACTTTCCGACATGTAAGTCTTACTAACACCCTATGGAACTTCCTTTCCCTTAATCCTCATCATGATATGATCAGTGTTCTTCTGGATCCCACACTTATCAGTTTCATTTAGAGCACAATGAACATTTTCACTAATGCTTACAATCAGACATTGTACTAGATATCTTATATCCTACATCAATTGTCTTATCACTGAAAACAATTTTTTAGTTCCATGAATATAACATAACTATCCCAAACTTTTCGAAGTTCGGGTTTCATGGTGGTGAAGACAATGTACTTAGCTGTGGTGGAATTCTAGCATTTTGGATTATGGACGTAAGTCACATCATCCATGGCATCAGCGGGAGAGCATCAAAATTTTGCGATAGGACATGGTCCTTCTCGGCACTATTGAGGATAGTCCTCACAATACGGTACCAATCGTAAAGTTTTTACCAGATAATACAGTTAATCAAAATCAATTGGGAAGGTGGTAACGCGAGCCATTATTCTACAACGATAATGCAAATACTAAGACTTTCTTCATAATTAAGTTGCACTTGTGATTAATCAATTTAATTACTAAGTGCGCTCCCACTCAGATCAATATCTCTCATAATTGATGCTGGAGTGATTCAAGATCCAACCCAATCGTCCGCCATTGATGTGACATCACTGATGACTTAGACTGGACCGGTAGGCCAACTTGCCAATCACGCCAAAGCTGATTCTTGTTCATCTTTCGATGGGCGTGTTCCGGTAGCAAACTTTTATCCAAACCGTCAAGACAACCAAGTGTAATTGTTGTGTGTTCTTTTAACACACCCGTCTTTTATGCGTCACACCGTGTGCACCATGTGGCATGACCTGCTTCGGTGTGAAACATAGTATAGACGGTGCTACAGTTGGAAGAACACTATCAACTTGATATTGTTTTGCGAGAGATCACCCTAATAAAATACGACTACCGTGCATCAAACAAGGGTGCATTAAAGGGATAAACATCACATGCAGTTCATAAAAATATGTGATATAGTATAGCCCTTTTCTTCGTGAAGTCTTCATTGTCTTCACGTCGTCGTGGTTGAAGTCACCGTGTCCAACAACTTTGTCCTTGGCGCCGGGAACATCACCACGACTTCCGGCATGTGCGTCGGGGTCCACCTCCGCATCGTAGATCATCACCTTTGCATCTATCTATTGCTTTGCCTCGAGCTAATAAACAGTTCTGGCACGCAGGCCATAATTAAGTGACAATCATATGACTCCAGTCATCATGTCGTACCACGACACGCAGGTCGCGAATAAATATTACATAACATATAGCATCTCATACAAACACATTGCAAATCTTGAAGGCTATACCACATCACATGCATACTCTGCAAAAACGAGTTAGATCGCCATCTACACGGGTTGTTGCAACTTTTATCGTGGTTGTTAAGCAGGTTTACAAGGCAAACGAGAAACCCTAGATAAAACAAAACACGATACTTCTTTTGTTGCTAGTTTAACATACGGGGTGCGTGCAGCAACTAATGCCACAAGCCAAACTTCGTTAAACGCGTGACCCCCGTGTGGATTTGAGTTCATAAAATCCACAAGCCCCTCCATGTTAAATCTTCTATTGCGAGATTAAGATGAGATCCAAGGAGTTTGATGTAGACCATGATCAAGGCAACCAGCATACTGAAAGCAGCATAGAGGGATCGATGGAAAACTCAATCCTTGTAGCAAAACCTCAACTTTCCATCAAGCATAGAAAAAATCACATGACAGGGAAGCAACAAGAAAATCAATGCCTCATATCACACATATGATCTAGACCTAAACATGCATCTAAACAAGGATCGCTCATGATACCACTGTTGGGAAACGTAGTAGAAAACAAAAAATTTCGGCCTACGAATCAAGAACCCAAGATCATCCAAGAAGATTGCATACAAGGTTTTAAGGTCATGGCTCACCAACCGATGTAGCGGAAGAAGAGTTGGTGAAGCTCGTGGACGTAGTGGAAGTAGATCTCGCAAGTTCTCCCACGAACAGTCCCTCGATCAATCCCACGAACAAGTCCCGCGATCTAGTCCCACGGACAAGTCCCATGAACAAGCTCCTCGAAGAAGGGTCGAAGGTACGACCCCTCCATTAGTATCCACACATCCCGTAGCAGCAATCCAGCAGCGCTCCGCCGTCCAGAGATGAACGCCACCGAGAAAACTAGAGGGAGAAAACCCTAACGGATTCCGATCTAGAACAACGTCTAAACCGGGGTCTAAAAGTGGAGCAACGGGGTTTAGAGGAGGGAGGGTGGCGCATAGGCCTTGGGGACAAGTTGTTTATCTATCCCCCTCCCCTTGTCTCACCTTATATAGGTGGCCAGGAGGCCTAGGGCGCAGCTCAAGGAGGATTGGGAGTCCAACTTGGACTCCCAAGCCTTCCAAACCTTCCCACACCTTCCCACCGGAAACCTGCCATACTGGGTTTTGGTATTTCCACCTGGAGGAGGATTCCCTCCCCTTGGTGCGCCCCCACCCCCTTGGCCGGCCAGGGCAGCCTAGGTGGCTTGCCCCCCAAGGCCAGGGGCGCAGGGGAGTGATGGTACTGCCCGGAACCTTCCATGACCTTCTAGAAGCTTCCAGGACCTTTCGAGACCGTTCTCGGACGTTCCGGAGCCATCCGGATAGTTTCCAAGACCATCTGAGTTACAGTTTAAGCCACCCGATGACCGCGAAGGTTTTCGGGACGCCCAGCGATTATCCGGAAACTATTCCGGTTGATCCAGGACTTCCCCAGTACCATTCTCATATGTTCCGGAACCACCTGGGACTACTCCAGAGTGATCCGGACATAACCTTAAATACCCAGAACTACTTCTGGTGCCCTTATGAACAATTCCATAAATCTCCGGAACTACTTCCGGTACCCGTATGAACTATTCTGCTTTGCTTCCACTAAACCTTCTACCATACTAGTATTCTAACAGACTACTGCTCGTTAAGTGTGTGACCCAATAGGTTCGGTATAATGCGGACATGACTCAGAACATCTTCCGGACATAGGTCAACAGCCTTTTGTCAATAGCCAATAATCAACAGCGGACCCATGGACACCCATGTTGACTCCCGCACATACACGAAGAAACTTCGAGTGAACCATTATGTTTAGTCATGTACCATTCCCTTTGCTTCACGATATATGACAAAGTTAGAGGAGAGAAGTTTGGCACCCATGTATAACAACTTTTGAACACAAGCCACTCGTTATCGTCTTTGCTCGTTTGTCCCTTTTCTCGTTATCGTATTCCGGTATCCCCGTGACTGAATCACAATGCGTCTGGCCAGACTATAATGGATACCGTCATACCGAGTGGGCCCGAAGTGAATATCTTCTTCATCGTGAAGGAGCAAATCCCATTCTTGAACTATCACAGTCACTAGCCACACTATCTGACATACCCAGAACTTATTTTACTACTTCCCATTTACGGGAGGATTCATCTAAGAACCAAAGCATGTCTTCCTGTGTGAAGCAACTCGATACTCTCATGGTCTAAGGAATTACGTATATGATAACATTTCATGATATGACTTATAACGTAGTTACGATGTGATCTCTAAGTATATCATTCAATACTGGGGTCGGTTCAACATCATTGTTCTGCTAACAATATGTTCCCATTGCTACTGACATCCTTGTTACAAGAACAATGTCCATGATTAAGAAAACGTAATCATCAGTTAGCACATGAGCTGGTCTTAGAGGCTAAACCAGGAACTCTTGGTGTTTACATTTCCACACATGCAAATGAGTTTTCTTCTGAATCTCACAGTCAGGGTCATTGCAATTATAGCACAGAAATATAAACATTAATTACGAACGTGGAAATATATATATAATAACATTTTATTATTGCCTCTAGGGCATATTTCCAACAACTATAACTAAAAAGAAAAGTAGCTAAGAAAAGAAAAAGAACAGCTCACAGCTAAAAGAATAGGCATGCAAATCCTATGAGGAGTTGTAGTTCAAGCGGAGCGTGAATCTCTCCCACACAAAAGATTAAGTTGGGGTCTAACTTGTTACTACAGCAAAGAAAGCAAAACAAACCTAGAAAAGTAAAGAGCGAGATGCTCCAAGCAAAGCACATAATGCATGAAGTCATAAAAATATAGTGCAACGAGGGACAAACTGATGATTGTTGATGAAGAAGGGGATGCATCGGGGGCATACCCAAGCTTAGACGCTTGAGTCTTCTTGAATATTTATTGGGGGTGCACATGGGCATCACCAAGCTTGAGCGTTTGACACTCCTGAATCTTCTTTCATCACCTTCCATCGCGCACTTGAAAACTCCCTTCATACATAACTCATTGTAGGCTGATTAGAGAGGTTAGTACCCTAATAAAATAATGTTTCTCTACTGCAAATAAAGATAATCTTGAAGAGCTACTGTTTCTCAAGATTGCCAAAATGTTTTTGCAAAGAAAAATCAAGCTTAAGGTTTGCAAAAGTAAGGAGAGACAAAACGTGGCAGAATCTGTGAAAAACAGAACAACAGATAGAAACGAATTTTTTAGGGGTACTTCTGCCTCTCAAATCAAAAAACTTTGAACAGACACGTGAAAGGTAATTGTATGGAGCATGCATTCAAAAAAGTTCAGATCAAAAAGATGATCTGGTGATTTATCCCGAATTTTTCCGTCAAGCAGACATAATCTGTTTCTGGACAGCAAGCACCAACTTATGACCTTTCTTGCAATCTGAGGCTAAACTTGGCACAAAGCTTGAAAAGTAAAGATACAATGATGTTGCTACAGTAGTAACAATCATCAAGACCACTAAGAACAGAACAAAATCAAAAATAAAAACTAAATTCGTTGCGGGCTGCCTCCCGAAAGCGCTTCTTTAGAGCCATTAGCTAGGCTTAAAGCAGAAGATCAAGTTCTCCAAAATCATCGAAAGGTTCACCAAGGATTTCAAAAGGGTTTTCAATAAGCTCATCCTTGTTCTTCCGAGGGAAGAGGTACATACATTTTTCCTTACCACGCAAACGTATTTGTCCTTTACCTATATCAATGAAGCCTTTCATGGCTCGGAGGAAGTCCCTTCTGAGCACTATATTTCCTATGTTGGCCTTCATGATGGCAAAGTCAATCTCTACACTCCTTTTAAGAAACATGACCTGGACATCTTTTAATCTTCCCTGGATCTCAGAAATATCACCATTAGAATGTTCATGGAAAGATGGAAATTTGTCCATGCTTGCAAGGTACAAAGAATCATAAATAAAGCTTGGCAATATAGAAACTGTAGATCCAATGTCACAAAAAGCAAGGAAGTTTTGATTAGAGATAACAACCCTAACAAAAGGCTCCCAGTCATTTTCTATTTCCAAAATCTCCTCTCTAGGGGGATTTAACTTCTCAACTTCTTTTAAGTCTAGAGTATCAAGTCTCTTCTCAATAGTAGCAATTCTGTCTACAACAGTGTTAAGACCATCATAAACAAAATAACCAGATAAACCATGTATAATTTCAAGAGCTCTAGCTTCATCACACTCTAAAAAGTCTCCTTCAGCTATAATATCAAGAGAGTGCTTACACCACTTAAAAAGGCCAAAGTAAGAATTTCTACGCACAATTCTTATAGGTAACCAAGGCATATTTGCCTTATGTGCTTCAGAAATTCTGTCCCATGCCTTCTTCATATTCTCCCCGTTCCTTTGATGGAAATCCAAGACTTCGGATTCCCTCATAGTACCAACTCCTAACATACTTAACCACACAACAAGGGTAACAGGTATTTTTTGTATTTTTGATTAAGGACACAAAAGTAAAAACTGAAAGGTAAGCTAACAAGACTAAAAAGCAAAGGTAAAAGATAGTGTGAAACTCCCCTATCTTGTAGACTTGAGTCCCCGGAAACGGCGCCAGAAATTTGCTTGATGGCTTCTCGCCCCTCGTTGGTTACCCCAAGTGGAAGGTTTGAGATGCAGTGCAGCAGAAAGTTTCCCTCAGTGAAGATACCAAGGTTATCGAACCAGTAGGACTCAGGAGATACAAGTAGGTGGCAACGTCGCCAGAAATTGCTTCCTGACTAGGGTGTTGTCGTGGACCTGCACACAGCAACAAATAACTTTGCTCCCAACGAGTACAGAGGAGTTGTCAATTCCTCCGGCCTTGTCGTTTACAAAGGATCAACGCAAGAGATAAAAGGTGCAAAGGAAAGTAAAAGCTGAAAGTAAATTGAGGGTGTGAACAATAATGTGAAGATGGACCGGGGTCCCGTGATTTTCACTAGTGATGTCTCTCTCCCAAAAGACGATAAAAGTGCTAGCGAGGTAAAGAAATCACAGTTGGGCAATTGACAGGATTATGAAGGCGCCGCAATGCTAACTATGCTGCAAAGAAAGGAAGGGCTCAAAAGCAATGGGCAGTGCGCCAAGGTAAGTAGACCGAAATCCATTTGCATCTACTACGAATCATCCACCTTGAGATATCTATCCAGAACATCTCGCAGGTATTAAGTTGTGAATCCCACCCAAAGTGTAAACTCAAAGCAACAGACAACTGCATTAAAAGAACTTTGCGTAAAGTAAACAATCCTTGCACCCCGCAGGTACAAGCACCGTTGTTTTATCCCTGGTGGCAACAGCACATCCCCTAGTCTCATGTTTCTGTCACTCAAGCTAGACATCAAGGGGCTGAACCCACAATCGAGCATAACGCTCTCTCTTGGAGTTGCAAATAAAATACTTGGCCAAAGCAAATACCGCAACGGAGAACATGCAAGAATTTACTCAAGAACAAAATATAAAAGAGAAGAACCAAATATATTACTCATCACAATCTGAACATAGTCTCATAATCCAACAGATCCCAACAAACTCAGCATAGCAACAGCAGAAATTACATAGATGCCTCGATCATGTGAGGCAGCTCACGAGGACTCGAAAGTGGAAGCACAAAAGGGGGAGAGATTCATCACATAGCTACTGGTCACGGACCCATGGTCCAAGGGGGACTACTCACGGCCCATCCGGGAGGCGTCCATGGCTATGGATGGTCTCCCGGAGGGGGTTCCTCCTCCCGGCAGGGTGCCGGGGCAGCTTCTCCAGGCATCCCCGATCTTGAAACGGCGGCGGCGGTGGTACAGAGGGGATTTCGCAAGAAATAGATCGATATTAGGGGTTTCCACCCCGAGGGGTTTTTGTAACATGAAAGTTTCTACAACCAAGCTTTCCTCATATTTAGTAGTATCATGAACAACACAAAGAATATAACTATCACATAATGCATGTTGTTCATGTCCTACAAGCACATGTGTATAGTTTTCAACACGGTCTTTAGGAACATAAGATAAATGCAACCCATCACTATGAGCCTCAATAAGAGCACAATTCTCCAGAATATGAGTTGGAGATTTCGAAAGGATAATAGGACAATAAAGTGCGGGTGCAATAGCAACAATTTCATTCTTAACATAAGGAACTATAGCAAGTTCATCTTCTCAAGCATAATCCACATTGGCATCATGGCCATCAACAAAGCAAGAATAAAATTCTTCAGAAAGGGATATTTCAAGTGAGTACTCAGAGTCATAGGATTCCTCATCATAGCAACCATTGGCTTCTTCTTGGGCAGCAAACATTTTTTTAAATCCTTAATATAATCATTGCAAACATAATTCTCAAAGAAATATTGAAGCACTGCAAAATTTTCGGACTTGTGAATAGTATCGTAATACTTTTCAATCAAAGAACTAATCTCATAAGCACCCTTGAATGCAACAAACTCTTCAATCTTTTCAACATCAAAGTAATCATAAACACCTTTAGCATAAGAACAAAGGATCTCATTTTCATTAAACTCACATTGGAAAGGAAGGTGTTTACGATCTATATTAGAACAACAAGGAAAATCATAAATGTGGCATAAACACGTAGCATAGCAATAAGAAACTTGTATTTGATCCCATAAGTGTTTCCCTTTCTGAGATAAGTGGTGTCGCGTATAATGAGCATGCTCATCCAATGATTTTCCCTCAACCAAGTCGGTTGGGTTTTTAGCGCGAGCACAAATTGATCGAAGACGATCCAAGCGAAACATGTCCATCCTACAATATTTGGTGGTTCTACAGCCATGGTAAAGATAGCATCAGTAGGCAAAGAAAGACAAAGAAAAAAGGTAGAAACTATTTTTTTGGTTTTTCATATAAGACACACAATAAAAAAACTAGAAAGTAAACTAACAAGACTAAAAATCAAAGGTAAAAGATAGTGTGCAACTCCCCTATCTTGAAGATTGGAATCCCCGGCAACGGCACCAGAAATTCTCTTGATGGCACTGAAGTAGTGCTCCTCATTGGTTACCCCAAGTGAAAGGTTATGATGTAGTAGCAGCAGAATTTCCCTTACACGAGGACTGTAAGATCTATCGGACCAGGAGGACTCCGAAGATCAACTAGAAGGTGGTGAAGCAAGCAATGAGTTTTCTGAAAGATATTGCTCCCTTAACCCAAACCTGCACACGACACAACTGACTTTGCTCCCAATGAGTTCAGAGAGGTTGTCAATCTCTCTGGCCTTGTCGTTTACAACGGTGGAAATAGTGATGGTGATTGCAACTGAAAGGAAATAAAGCAGTAAAGAGTTGAAGTGTAAAAAATGGTGCATATATGGACCTGGGTCCCATGATGTTCACTAGTGATGTCTCTCTCCCAAAAGACGATAAAATAGCTAAGCTGGGTGAACAAATTACAGTTGGGCCATTGACAGAATTATAAATGTACCGCAATGCTAATTATGCCACAAGAAAGTTAGAGGCTCAAAAGTATGGGTAGTATGCCAAGATAAGTAGACCATTTATTCATCAACATCTACTCACTAATCATCCACCTTGAGATATCTATCCAGAACATCTCGCTGGTATTATGTTGCGAGCCCCACCCAAAGTGTAAACCCAAAGCAACAGACAGCTGCATTAACAAACTTTGCGTAAGGTAAACAATCCTTACAACCGCGGTTACAAGCACCATTGTTTATCCCTGGTGGCAACAGCACATCCCCTAGTCTCATGTTTCTGTCACTCAAGCTAGACATCGGGGGCATGAACCCGCAATCAAGCATAACGCTCCCTCTTGGAGTTACTATCTACTACTTGGCCAAAGCAATAAAAAGCACGGAGAAAATGCAAGAATTACTCCAGAGCAAAATATAAAAGGATAACCAAATATATAACTCATCACAATCTGAACATAATCTCATAATCCATCGGATCCCAACAAACACAGCATAGCAACAGCAGGAAAATTACATAAGTGCCTTGATCATGTAGGGCAGCTCACAAGGTCTAAGAATTGAAGCACAAGATTGGAGAGAAGACATCACATATCTATTGTTCATGGACCCATGGTCCATGAGGGACTACTCACGGCATAACCGGGAAGCGCTCATGGTGGTGGAGAAGCTCCTGGAGATCAATCCTCCCTCCGGCACCGTGCCGGGACGAGGTCTTCTGGTGATCCCGATCTCGGGATCGTGGCGGCGGCGGAACATATGTGAAAATCGCGATGCAGGGTCTCCTTTCAGGGTTTCTGTATTTAGGAGGTAATATAGTGTAACACCCTCACTGTCAGTGAACAGTAATCACTGTTACTGTTCATCTGTACTGTTCAAAACTTTTGTTTGATCAAATGGTTCAGTTCAAATTCAATTTTCCTTTGATATTGTTGCAAGCAAAGTGAACCATGGACCTTGATCATCTGGAATCAAAACAAGTACAAGCCATTTGAATTGAAATTCAAACAAACCCTAAAATGCCTTTTGACGAATATTAAAAATAGGGTGACAATAAAATCTTTTCCAAAAATTATGAAACTACTTTTATAAAAACACAAATATTCAGTGGACCAAATACTTATGGGTTTGAGTATTTATTAAGTGATAGAAAATTCTAAACAAATATAAACAGAGGCCAAGAACCCCAAACAAATCATTTAATATTTAAAGTAAATATTAAATGACTTTTAAAAGTGCCCAAATCTTTTGTGGCACTAACCCTAGATATAACAATATTTTTGGCACAACTTCCACATTTAACTAAAATGCCTAAGTGAATTAAGATAAATACAAAAAGAAATTACAGGAAGGAAAAAGAGAAAAACAAAAGAAAACCCAAAGGCCTAATCTATCCCTCCCTCCTGGGCCACCACCCAGCCCACCAACCCCCCCACCCCACCGAAATCGGCCCGAATGGCCCACCCCCCGGTCATCTCCCTCGCTACAGGGGAGAAGCTGGGTGTGGCGCCCATCCGTCGAGGCCACGGCGACGCATCCCCTCCGTGGAGGCCATCCGGCGGCGCCGACGACCTACAAGTGCGGCGCAACCCTCCCCGTGCCCCGTGACCTAACCCTAATCCTCCCAGCCACCGGATCTCGTACGGGCGTGTCGTTTCCACCTCTGCCCGAGCGCATACCGGCCACGGCCTCGTCGGAGCACGCGGCCTCCGCCCTCGCCGACGCCCGGGAGCGTGTCCTTTCGCCGCCCCGCGCTCGTCTGCCCCACCCTGCAGAAGAAATCGACCGGAGCCGCCCCGTGGACACCGCTACCTCGTCGTTCCCCACCTCGGGCAACCACCGCTCGTCGTCGAATTCCGGCGACCCCGACCCCTTCCCCGAGCCCGCTTAACGGCTACGCCCCGCGGTGAGCTGCTCGCCGTCCCCCAATCGCTCGCGCCCCCTCCCGTTCGCCGTAGCCCGCTCCACCATTGGAGTAGGAGCTCCTCGCCGCCGGCAAGTTCCCCGCGGCGCTCCAGCGCATGCATCTGGCACGCGGTTCGTGTCATGCGCATGCCCGCGAACTCCTCGTCATTTGGCGCTAGCTCCCGCTCCCCCTTGCGCCGCAGAAGCCCGTCGTCGTCATCGCCGTACCACTGCCGCCCGCCATTGTCGACGTTGCCCTCGACTCCGGCCATCCACGTCGATGCCGTGACCACAGAACGATGCGCCGTCTTCTACTCGTTCGAAGGAGCCCCCTCGTGCCTGCTCTCGTCGCCGGAACCGGGCGCGAGCTCGCCGCCGTGCCACGGCCACCGCCGGCGTGCCATGGCTGTGGCCTCGTGCCACTGGCTAGTGGGCCCCAACCGGATTAGATTAAGGGGTTAACCCCCCTAGTTAACAGCTAACCCCCCACTGTTAACTAAAACAAAATAACCCCCCCCCCTGAGTGACAGACATGTGGGTCCCATGCCCCTTTAAGCTAATTAAAACTGTTAATTAGTTAATAGCAGAATGACATGTGGGCCCAGGGATATTAAAATTTTAATAAATATAATTAATTTGTTTTAGTCACTGACATGTGGGCCCAGTGTGAATTTTGATTTAATTAAAAGATTTATAATAATCAGTGGCTGACATGTGGGACCCAGATGTCAGCTTTGACTGGTCAAACCCCCTCTCTGTGGATTATGTTGTATTTTGTTAATAAAATAAATTCAGAAAATCTTTCTAAAATGATTTAAACTTTAAAATTCAATATCTTTTAAACCGTAAGTCAGATCGAAAAACTTTATACATGAAAGTTGATCAGAAAAATACAACGGATAAGTATACGCTATCCATACCCTCACCACACACCTCTAATACAACGAACACCGACATTCCCCCCCCCCCTCCGGGCTGTATGTCGATAATTTCCGGTACCGATAAAAATTGCCCGGATCAAAATACTTTGTACACGAAAGTTGTCCGGATTGGTTCAGCTAACACGGATACACCACCCACACATGTGTCGGATGTCCACGACACCTCCGGCATGATATCTTCCCCCCTCCGGACACCCTGTCCGGTAATCACCCGGAGCCGGTAGTTCATCCTCAGATGAATTTCCGTTCCGAGCAATGTGCATTGCACTGCGTTAGAACACCGTTAACATTTCATCTGTCATGACATGCATTTGTTTGTATATGTTTGTTGTGTATTTACTGTTTCTTCCCCCCCCCTTAATCTCCGGTAGACCCCGCTGCTGCCGTCGACTACACCGTTGCTGAGTACGACTACTTCGTCAACGACCGTACCCCTACCGTCGAGCTACCAGGCAAGCAGAGCCATTCTCTTCCCCAGATATCGCCTATCTTTCCGTACATTTCTTGCACTAGGCATTGTTACTGTTGCTGCTACGATTACAATCCTATTCAATTGCATAGCCTGATTTTGTCGCCCCTTGATGTACCTTTCCTTTATCCTATGTTGCCTGTTATAATCATGCATATATTCAGCAGTGAGCCCTGCACATTGTTAGTTAGGGTTAGATAGCGGGCCGTGATCACTATGGGAGTGAACACGGATACAATATATACAACTGCACAGGTACGGTACAAAGAAGACACCGCCAAAGGCCCCTATCTGGGTTATGCCTAGTCACCTCAAGTGTGGGCTATCAAGGAGTAATCCTTGTACTCCACTCGAGGCTGACTTTGTCTTGCCGCCATAGGGTCCTGGACAGCGGTTGTCCTTAAAGGTAAGAAAGTTGGGTGACCCCACGGTGCCCGCGAGCGGTATATCGTCGGGAACGACAGGGAGGGTACGACCGACGTTACTGGCGTGCTTGGCCCCTGCTCGTATCTCGCGAGAGTTACCAAACCACGAAAGTCGAGCTCTACCAAGAGCAAACGCGAGGCAAGGTAAGGAGACGGTTCACCTTGTTGGTAACCGCAGTGACTTGGTGGGACGACAGGGCAGGCACCGATGTACTGGTGGTCCTGACTGCTGTCGTTGACCGCGGGTCGGTTAAGTCGAGGCAACGATAACGGTTGTCACGCAGGTTAATTAAAATGCTAAATGGTTCGGCGGATGTCTTGAGTAGCCTTTTGGCTTGTACGCACTACCTACATGTGGGATAAGGAGTGTGGGCTCCCCTGCATTGTAGTCTCGTTCGAGGGTCTTCAGACGTCAGCAGTACCGCGGGCTGATTGCCGGGAAGTGGTGTTGTCTTCTCTTGCTCGAGCGGTGTATTTGTATTTGTTTTGATTTTGCTTCATCGGCCAGTCACGCACCGTGCAGGAGTACGTTCGGGTTAGGGTCCAAAGCCCGGCGTACATAGGGTATAGTCCGGCGGATGACCTCTCTGTTGATTGCCGAAGGATGGGCTACTTTGTGTCGGATAGCTTTGGTGGAGCGTTCCCTGACAAGGTTCCCGCCACCCTGGAGATACGAGCGTCGTAGAGTCACGCCAGTGCACCCCTGCAGGGAAGATTAATCTATTCGAATAGCCGTGTCCACGGTAACAGGACGCTTTATGCTGAAGCTGGATCTTACCACTAGAAACTATTATTATTAAACTGTATGGTTCCGGGTTCTCTTCCTCGCGGGGATGTCGAGGAAGTGAACTCGGAGGCATTGTTAATTATTACAACTTATTATTATCCAATGTTGCAGCAACTTCTGCTTCATTGATACTTTATTGCTTTATGTAAACTGTGGGTTGATTCTTACCTCATGCTGCAAGACATCGTCGGAAGATGCTAGTCTTTGATAGGCCTAGCTCCTTACCCTTGTTCTGAATTTCTGTCTTTCAGTCCACTATATACAGCCTCTTCTTTCCGTTGATACAATGCATAATGCTTAGTAGCGGACGTAAGACTCGCGGGTATACTAGATACTCACCTGCTTTATTTCCTTTACTGTTTTGCCTGATCGGCCGCTGCAGTCGACGTTGGAGCCCAGGAGCAGGAGTACCCCGGAGGCGGATACTACTACGTCGAGACCCCCGCTGACCAGGACTAGGAGTAGTTTCGGAGGCTCCCATGCAGGAGGCCTTGCCTTTTCGATCTGTATCTCTGATGTTATTTGTGCTAGCCTTCTTAAGGCAAAACTTGACTAACTATGTCTGTACTCCGATATTATGGCCTGTATGACTTATGTATTCGGGTCCGCGTGACCCCCTCTATTGTAACATATTTGTTTATCCTTTTGTGTTTAGTGTTGTGCTGTGATATTATCACTGTGGCACCCTAATCTCAGTCGTGTACCCTGTGTGCAAGATTACTGTACACGGTCTGATTTTGGGGGCGTCACATATAGGCCGAAGGGGGTCACTAGGGGAGGGCGCCACCAGTCAGGCGTCCTATGGGCGCAGCCTCCCCCTAGCCGCGCCAGGTGGCTGCCTTGGAGGGGGGTGTCCCCTCCCCGTCTTCCCTTCGGTCTTCTGGAAGCTTCCGTTACGCTATTGTTTATATATTTTTCTTGGAATTTTTTGGGCACTGTAAATATGGGTAAAAACCTGCATTTCACAGACATCAGCAGACAGAAACTAGCACTGGGTGCACTGAGTTAGTAGGTTAGTGCAAATATGTGTAAAAGGTATGAAAGTGTAGCAAAATACATAGCAATGTCACCCAAATGAGCATGGAACAAGCAGAAATTATAGATACATTTGGGACGTATCACCTCTCTAAACTCGTTGGGAGCAAAGTTATTTGCTATTGTGTGCAGGTACAGGTCAAGTGAGTAATTAATCTCAAACGGTTCCTTGCTCGTTTGAACACCTACTCGTAGCACTTGGAGTCCTACTGGTCGATTCAACCTTGGTATCTTCACCGAGGGGAAACTTGGTGTTGTCTACTTCTTAACCTTTCACTAGGGGTAACCAACGAGGGGCGAGAAGTCATCAAGCTAACTTTTGGTGCCGTTGTTGGAGACGGTGTACAAAAGTCTATTCCCGTTAAGTCGACATCAAGCAATTTCTGGCGCCATTGCCGGGGACTCCATTCTACAAGATAGGGGAGCTGCACACTATCTTTTACCTTTGCTTTTTAGTCTTGTTAGCTTACTTTCTAGTTTTGCTCTTGTGTCTTATATGAAAACCAAAAAAATAGTTGCTACCTTTTGTCTTTGTCTTTCTCTGCCTACTGATGCTATCTTTACCATGGGTGTGGAACCACCCAAATATGGTAGGATGAACATGTTTCACTTGGATCGTCTTCGATCAATTTGTGCTCATGCTAAAAACCCAACTGACTTGGTTGAGGGAAAATCATTGGATGAGCATGCTCATTATACGCGACACCGCTTATCTCAGCAAGGGAAATACTTATGGGATCAAATACAAGTTTCTTATTGCTATGCTGAATCTTTGTGCCATATTTATGATTTTACTTGCTGCTCTAAAATAGATCGTAAACACCTTCCTTTCCAATGTGAGTTTAATGAGAATGATATCCTCTCTTCTTATGCTAAAGGTGTTTATGATTACTTTGATGTTGAAAAGATTGAAGAATTTGTTGCTTTTAAGGGTGCTTATGAGATTGCTTGTTTGATTGAAAAGTATTACGATACGATTCACAAGTCTGAAAACTTTGCAGTTCTTTCTTATTGCTTTGAGAATTATGTTTGCAATGATTATATTGAGGAATTTAAAAACAAAATGTTTGCTTCCCAAGAAGAGCCTAATGATTGCTTTGATGAGGAATCCTACGATTCCGAGGACTCACTTGAAATATCCCTTTCTGAAGAACTTGATACTTGTTATGTTTATGGCTAGGATGCCACTATGAATGATGCTTACGAAGATGAACTTGTTATAGTTCCTTATGTTATCCATGAAATTGTTGCTATTGCACCTACACTTGATTGTCCTATTATCCTTTTGAAATCTCCAACTCATATTCCGGATAATTGTGTTCTTATTGAGGCTCAATGTGATGGGATGCATTTATGTTATGATCACAATGATTGTATTGAAAGTAATACACTTGTGCGTGTAGGTCATGAACAACATGCATTATGTGATAATTATATTCTTTATTTTGTTCATGATGCTACTGAAAATTATTTTGAGAGAGGAAAGTTTGGTTGTAGAAACTTTCATGTTACAAAAACACCTCTCTTTTTGATGAAAGTTTTGAAGTTGTTCTTGTTCCACCTTCCTATGCTTGTCGCCTTGTGCTTTCATAATTTATTTCTTTACAAGGTTCCTAGGCATGGCAAGTGGGTTAGGATTAAATGTGTTTCATATTTTCTTCTTGGTGCTCTCTTCTGCTTAAAAATCTTATTCTCTTATGAGCATATTTTATAATCTTCAAGTCTTGCTCAAAGGCATAAAAGAAAACGCTTATTGGGAGGCAACCCAAAAAAAATTTACTTTCAGTTCTAGTGGTCTTGATGCTTGTTACTATTGTAGAAAAATCATTGTATCTTTATTTTCAAGCTTTGTGTGAAGTTTTAACCTCCGATTGCAAAAAAAATTAAAAGTTGTGACATGCTGTCGAGAAAACAAATTTTGTCTGCTTGACGGAAAATTCGCCTAAAATCACCAAATCATCTTTTTGATATGAATTGTTTTGACAGTATTCTCTATACAATTGAATTTCTGCCATATGTTCCGAGTTTTTTTTATTTGAGTTGCAGAAGTGCCCCTAAAAAATTATTTGCTACCTACTAGTCTGTTTTTCATAGATTATGCCATGTTTTGCATTTTCAGCGTTTTGCAAATCTTAAGCTTGATTTTTCTTTGCAAACACCTTTTGGCAATGATGAGAAACAGTAGCTCTTTATGAAAATCTTTATTTCCATTAGAGGAAAATTATTTATTTATTAATACTAACCTCTCTAAGATTCGGGAGTGTCAAAAGCTCAAGTGTGCGAAGGAAGATGATGAAAGAAGATCTGGGGGTGTCAAAAGCTCAAGCTTGGGTATGCCCCCATGCACCCCCAAGAAATATCCAAGCAGACTCAAGCGTCTAAGCTTGGGGATGCCCCCGTGCATCCCCTTCTCCATCAACAAGCATCAGTTCGTTCTTCTCCATGCTTTATTTTTCTCACTTCATATGTCATGTGCTATGCTTCGAGTGTCTCGGTAGTTTTGTTTGCTATTCATAACAAGATACACCCTAGCCTACATTTTTTGGGAGAGAAACACGCTCCCCTCCACCCTAGAACACAACATAGGTTTCATGCTTATCTTTTATACGGTGTTCTTTATATTTTAATAACTTTTGTCATGCTTAGCTCTTGTTTTCATGCTTATATTTTTAAGAGATTTTGTTTAGGTTGTTTCTTTTGGAAATATTTTGAGTTTGCATGCTTATCTTGTTTAGAGAGTTGGCATGTTTGTGTCTTTACTAGAGTAGGTAATTGAGCTTGCTATTATAAGTATAGTAGTAACTTGCAATAGTTTTAAGGTATTAATTTGAGTAATGTTTGGACTTATGGTGCCAAGATCTTTAGCCTATTAGTGATAGGTGTCGTATTTTGGGCAATCCGTGTTTATTATCAAAAACTCCAAAAAAAATAGTTGAGAACTCTAGCTACTAGATGGATCGCTAACCTCTGGAGGGGTTGGAATATATAGAGTACCCTCACCTACCATGAGTCAAGGATGCGCAAGGATAACCAAACCCCCATACACTCCACCTCGGGGTACTTGTCTGTTTGTGAACCTCCTAATTAGATAGAGAGATACCCATAATAAGTGAATGAGTTCCTTTCACTAATGTGATTATTCGATTGTTGACACTTCCACGATCCATATTTTGCTAGCCTCTTTGGTACCATGCATTGCCCTTTCTCATTTTGAGAGTTGGTACAAACTTCGCCGGTGCATCCAAACCCTTGGCATGATACGCCATGTCATCATAAACCTCATTATATCCTTCCTCAAAACAACCACCATACCTACCTCTCAAGGCATTTCCATAGCCTTTCCGAGATACATTGTCGTGCAACATCCATCATCTCATGACTTGATCTTCATGTCATACATGTTTTTTCTTGATCGTAGAGCCGCATGCTAGTTAGGCCTTGCCCTTATCATTGCTACATGACGCGCTAGTATCATTGCATATCCTACTACACTCGCAGAGGCATACATTTGCATACACCATGATAGTTTTCGGTTTTCTATATGTTGAGCACTTCTTGTAAAATGTGTGATCTTCTTTACTCTTGTAAAATATAGAGTGTTGCCCTTAAGTGAGGACAATATCCCAAAGAGGACAAATGAGAGATAAATAGAAAGAGCCAATGAGGCCACAAAAATACAAAAAAATAGAAAAAAGAAATAAAAAGAGAGAAGGGGGAAACACTACTATTCCTTTTGAAAGATACACACTCGTGCTCCAAAGTAGTATTTGTACTCCTTAGAGATTTTTCACATCATTCATGCATAACTATGTGCGGATCCTTACACTATAGAACTTGGCTTGTATATTCAAATGATGAGCCTCCTCAAATGAGCTCTGGGTATTCTTGAGCAAGCGAGTTGGATGCACCCCACTAGTTCCATTGGAGAGTTTTCCATAGCTCACATGTGCATCCGTTGCATGGTAATCCGTACTCCTCACATCATATCTATCATTTGGATTTCTCTCACCTATGATTGTCCTCATTGCTGTGAGCCTTTCACACCTTTTTTGTCTTCCTTCCCCATACTATTCTATTTGCCATCCAACATATCTTTCTTGCGCTCATTCATTGCATGAGTGCTCAAAGTTGAAAGGGAGAGGATCAGTTTGACTTGTCCCTGACTAGTGGTCTGGGGACGAGTCAAAATAAGATTCTGAAGGAGACCGAGTGTGAAGTTTTAGTAGATTGACTTCTCAATTAAACTATATAGTATTTTTATGCTCTAAACCCATCTCCCACTTCTTGCACGCAAACACCATTTGGAGACGTTCGAGTCACAGACAGCGAGAGCTCTTGCACCTTTATGTTCTTATGTTTCTAGTTTCAATACTATATATAGACTCTTGCTTGTTAATTTCTTGACTTGAATTGCATATCTTTCTTGATGTACTATAAAGTTCTTATGTGTTGGTAGCATGTCACCACAGAAATTATCTATGTTATCATTTACGTGCTCGAGGACAAGCAGGAATTAAGCTTGGGGATGTTGATCCGCCCCAAACGTATCTATAATTTCTGCTTGTTCCATGCTTATATGGGTGATATTGCTATGTGTTTTGCTACACTTTCATACCTTTTTACACATATTTGGACTAACCTACTAACTCAGTGCCCCAGTGCAAGTTACTGTATGTTGTTGTTCGTGCATTGCATGTATTTACCAATATTTAAAGTACTCGGAAAATTCCATAAAAATATATATATAATCAACGCAAAAGAAGGCTCCAGAAGCCCAAAGGGGGGCAACCCCCCCTCCGGGGCGGCCATATAGCGCGGCCAGGAAGTAGGCCGCGCCATGGACCCGCCCTGAGGGGGGGTACCTCCCCTGGTGCCCTCCTTTGGCACTCCGTATCGCGATTTTCACCACTGTTCCGCCGCCGTCGGGATCACCAGAAGACCCTGTCTCGGCAGCCTGCCGGAGGGAGGATTGATCTCCGGGAGCTTCTCCACCACCATGAGCTCTTCTCGGATGTGCCGTGAGTAGTCCACCTTGGACCATGGGTACATGACCAGTAGCTATGTGATGTCTTCTCTCCAATCTTGTGCTTCAATTCTTAGCCCTTGGGAGCTGGCCTACACGATTAAGGAATCTATGTAATAGTTTATGTGTTGCTATGCTATGTTTGCTGGGATCCGATGGATTGTGAGATTATGTTCATATTTTGATGAGTTATATATTTGGTTCTCCTTTTATGTATTAGTTCTTGAGTATTCTTGCATGTTGTACGTTGCTTTTTATTGCTTTGGCCAAGTAGTATATTGGAACTCCAAGAGGGAGCGTTATGCATGATTGTGGGTTCATGCCCCCCGATGTCTAGCTTGAGTTATAGAAACATGAGACTAGGGGATGTGATGTTGCCACCAGGGAGAAAACAACGGTGCTTGTAACTGCGGTTGCAAGGATTGTTTACCTTACACATAGTTTGTGAATGTAGTTGTGTATTGCTTTGAGTTTACACTTTGGGTGGGGCTCGCAACTTAATACCAGTGAGATGTTCTGGCTAGATATCTCAAGGTGGATAATTAGTGTGTAGATGCTGATGAATAAACGGTCTACTTGTGTTGGCGTACTTCCCATACGATTGAGCCTTTAACTTTCTTGCAACATAATTAGCATTGCGGTGCGTTTATAATTGTGTCGAATGCCTAGCTGTAAAAAATTTCACCCAACATAGTTGTTTTATCGTCTTTTGGGAGAGAGACATCACTAGTGAACATCATGGGACCCTAGTCCATATTTCCATCATTTTTTACACCTCCACTTTTTACTGCTTTTATTTCCTTTTCGTTGCAATCACCACTACTATTTCCACCGTGTGTTTGATCCTTTGTAAACAACAAGGCGGAAGAGATTGACAACCTCTTTGAACTCGTTGGGAGCAAAGTTATTTTCTTTTGTGTGCTTGTCCAGGTCAAGTGAGTAATTAATCTCAAACGGCGCCTTGCTCGTTTGACCACCTACTCGTAGCACTTGGAGTCCTACTTGTTGATTCAATGTTGGTATCTTCACCAAGGGAAACTTGTTGTTGTCTATTTCTTAACCTTTCACTTGGGGTAACCAACGAGGGGCGAGAATTCATCAAGCTAACTTTTGGCGACGTTGCTGGAGACGCTCTACAAAAGCCTATTCCCGTTAACTCGTCGTCACTCCTCCTCCTCTTACTCCATCCCACGACTGTAGGACCTCGTCCTCACCGGCCCGAGCGCCCACCTCACTGGCTGCCCCGCCTCGACCTCTTCCTCGTCGGCAGTCCCACGCCCTCCATCCTCTTCTCTCATCTCCTCTCCTCCATCCTCAACCATCTCCCACGGTCCATCTAATTTGGGGAATAAAAACGAGCCAAAAATGGGCTAGATGAATGGGACAAATAATTCAAAAAACAAAAACAAGCAAGAAAACGAGAAAAAAAACATGATCCACATCTAGATCCAGATTTCAAAAATAACACTAACGCACCCATTCTGGTACGAGTGGCACACCTAAGTGTTAGTGGTGGCACACCATGTGGTGCGCTGCGCCATTACTAACACTTACTAGTGGCGTGATAATAGTGGTGCATCAAC
This sequence comes from Bromus sterilis, assembly GCA_950022295.1. NCBI lineage: Eukaryota > Viridiplantae > Streptophyta > Magnoliopsida > Poales > Poaceae > Bromus > Bromus sterilis. The sequence continues at coordinate 317,294,695 of OX465596.1, read as the reverse complement.
GGTCCACCACTGATAGGCATATGTGTTGGACATATACGTCCCAAACGTATCTATAATTTCTTCTTGTTCCATGCTCTTTTAGGTGACATTGCTATGTGTTTTGCTACACTTTCATAACTTTTTACACATAATTGGACTAACCTACTAACTCAGTGCACCCAGTGCCAGTTTTTGCCTGTTGATGTTTGTAAGTTGCAGGTTTTTACCCATATTTACAGAGCTCCAAAAATTCCAAAAAATCAGATAAAAATCAGCACAGAACAAGTTTCCGGAAAAACCGAAGAAGGGCCAGAGGGGGGCCACCACCCCTTCCAAGAGGCCAGGGGACACGGCCCCACCCCTGGCCGCGCCACCAGGGCGCCTGGGAGGTGAGGACACCCCCTGGTGCCCCCCTTTGGCCTATATTACCTCCTCGCTCCTGAAACCCTCAAAGAGACCCCTGCATCGCGATTTTCCCCTCTGTTCCGCCGCCGCCGTGCTTCCAAAATCGGGAGCACCAGAAGACCTCTTCCCGGCACCCTGCCGGAGGGAGGATTAACCTCCGGGAGCTTTTCCACCACCATGGACGCTTCCCGGATGTGCCGTGAGTAGTACCTTTGGAACATGGGTCCATGACCAGTAGCTATGTGATGTTTTCTCTCCAATCTTGTGCTTCAATTCTTAGCCCTTGTGAGCTTCCCTACATGATCAATGCATCTATGTAATTATTTCTACTGTTGCTATGCTGAGTTTGCTGGAATCCGATGGATTATGAGATTATGTTCAGATTGTGATGAGGTATATATTTGGTTCTCCTTTTATATTTTGTTCTTGAGTAGTTCTTGCATGTTCTCCATTGATTTTATTTTTCATTGGCCAAGTAGTAGATATTAACTCCAAGAGGGAGCTTTTATGCTCGATTGTGGGTTCATGCCCCCTGATGACTAGCTTGAGTGACAGAAACATGAGACTAGGGGATGTGTTGTTGCCACCAGGGAGAAAACAACGGTGCTTGTAACCGCGGTTGCAAGGATTATTTACCTTACGCAAATTTTGTTAATGCAGTTGTCTGTTTCTTTGAGTTTACACTGTGGGTGGGGCTCGCAACTTAATACCAGCGAGATGTTCTGGATAGATATCTCAAGGTGGATGATTAGTGAGTAGATGCAGATGGATTTCCGTCTACTTGTCTTGGCGTACCTCCCATACTTTTGATCCTCTAACTTTCTTTGCGGCATAGTTAGCATTGCGGTGCGTTTAAAATTCTGTCAATTTCCCACGTGTAATTTTTTTACCCAGCTTAGCTATTTTATCGTCTTTTGGGAGAGAGACATCACTAGTGAACATCGTGGGACCCCGATCCATATTTCCACCACTGTTTACACCTACACTTTACCTTCTTCTTTTATTTCCTTTCAGTTTCAATCACCACTACTATTATCATGTGCGTTTGATCCTTTGTAAGCGACAAGGCCGGAGAGATTGACAACCTCTCTGAACTCGTTAGGAGCAAAGTTATTTGTTTCTGTGTGAAGGTCCACGTCAGCCTCATCTCCTTTAGCCAACGTAATCTCTGGCGCCGTTGACACCTACTTGCAGCATTCGGAGTCCGCCGGAGACAAACCTTGGTATTTCACCGAGGGAAATTTGCTACTAGCTACATCTCAACCTTCCACTTGGGGTAGCCAACGAGGAGCACTACTTCAGTGCCATCAAGCATAATTTCTGACGCCGTTGTTGGGGAGTCCAATCTTCAAGATAGGGGAGTTGCACATTATCTTTTATCTTTGCTTTTTAGTCTTGTTAGTTTACTTTCTAGTTTTTATCTTAGAGTCCTTTACCAAAAACCACAAAAAAATTACTTGGTTTGTTCTTTCTTGTTGTTGTTACTATGGGCACCTAAAAAAGTAATAGACCTTGTGACTACGTTAGTTTTGACGGAGAGTTATGCCCATGGCATGGTCTCCCCAGAAAAAAACTTGATCTTTGGTTTGAAGTTGCTCCTAAACGTCCCCAAACTTGGGAGAATGTCAAAACTCTTATAATAGAAAGCAAATCAAATGTAGAGGATGGCACTACAATTTTACTTAATAGCAAGGAAATTGATTTTGATAATTGTAGTCTTTCTGAAGTTATCACTTTTTTGCAAAGTATGGCTAAAGACCCCCACACCAGCACACTTAACATTGCCTTCACCGAGCATATTACCAATGCTCTTATCAAAGCTAGGGAGAAGAAGGTCAAGTTAGAGACTTCTATTCCTAGAAAGCTAGAAGATGGTTCGGATCCTATGGTCAAAATTAAATTGAATAATTTCTCTTACTTTGCTTTATGTGATGTTGGAGCTAGGGCCTCCGTTTTACACAAAAGAATGTATGATATGCTTGATTTGAAACCTTTTGATCCATGTTCTTTTGGTGTTCATCTTGTTGATTCTTCCGTAAAGAAACCTTTAGGTAGGATTGATGATTTTCTTATAATTGTCAATGATAATTATGTTCTCGTTGATTTTCTTGTCATGGACATTGAGTGTGATCCCTCATGTCCACTTATTTTGGGACGTCCTTTTCTCCGCACCGTTGGTGCTATCATTGACATGAAAGAAGGGACTATTAGATTCCAATCTTCCCCTCAAAAAGGGCTTGTAACACTTCCCTCGAAAGAAGATTAAGTAACCTTTTGAGTCCGTTACACGGGCAAGTCATTCTTATGGAGTTGATAAAACTTGATCTTTTTGCATCATGCCTAGCTAAAAGGCATAAAAGAAAGCACTTATTGGGAGGCAACCCAAGTTGTTATTACTTTCAGTTTTAGTGGTCTTGATGCTTGTTACTACTATAGCAACATCATTGTATCTTTATTTTCAAGCTTTGTGCCAAGTTTTAGCCTCCGATTGCAAGAAAGTTTAAAAGTTGTGACATGCTGTCCAGAAACAGATTATGTTTGCTTGACTGAAAAATTAGCCATAAATCACCAGATTATCTTTTTAATCTGAATGTTTTTGACAACATGCTCTATACAATTATCTTTCAAGCTTCTGTTCTGAGTTTTTTTATTTGAGTTGCAGAAGTACCCCAAAAAATTATTTACTACCTGCTGGTCTGTTTTTCACAGATTCTGCCACGTTTTGCGTTTTCATCGTTTTGCAAATATTAAGCTTGATTTTTCTTTGCAAAAACTTTTTGGCAATCATGAGAAACATTATCTATTCATGAAAATCTTTATTTCTAGTGGAGAAAAATTATTTTATTATGGGTACTAACCACTCTAATCAGCTTATGATGAGTTTCGTATGAAGGGAGTTTTCAAGTATGCAATGGAAGATGATGAAAGAAGATTAGGGACTGTCAAGCGCTCAAGATTGGGGATGCCCCCATCTACCCCCAAGAAATATCCAAGGAGACTCAAGAATATAAGCTTGGGGATGCCCCCGTGCATCCCCTTCTCCATCAACAATCATCAGTTCGTCCTTCTCTATGCTATATTTTTATCTCTTCATGTGTTATGTGCTAAACTTGGAGCGTCTCTCTCTTTACTTTTTAGTTTGTTTTAGTTTTTCCTGCTATTCATAACAAGTTGGACCCTAGCCTTCATTGCTTGGAAGAGAAACACGCTTCACTCCACCCTAGAACACAACATAGGCTTGCATGCTTATCTTTCTTTTTGTGTGTGTTATTTCTCTTTTCATAGTTCTTTTCATGCTTAGCTCATAGTTTTCATGCTTATCTTTTTAAGAGCTTTTGTTTAGGTTGTTTTAGGAACTCTGTTGATTTGTCATGCTCATTTTTTTTAGATAGTTGGCTTGTTGCACTGAGTTGTGTGTCTTGCATGAGTAGGTAATTGAGGTTGCTATTACAAGTGTAGTAGTAACTTGCAATAGTTTTGAGGTATTGATTTGAGTAATGTTTGTACTTTTTGTTCCAAGAGCTTGAGCCTAATAGTGATAGGTGTCGTATTTTGGGCAGCCCGTGCTTAATTTTGAAAACTACAAAAATTAGTTGAGACTCTAGCTACTAGATGGATCGCTAACCTCTGGAGGGGCTGGAATATATAGAGTACCCTCACGTACCATGGGTTGAGGATGCGCAAGGATAACCAAACCCCCATACACTCCTCCTCGGGGTACTTGTCTCTTTGTGAATCTCCTGATTAGATAGAGAGTTACCGATAATAAGTGCATGAGTTCTTCGGACTAATGCAAGTACTCAATTGTTGGCATTTCCACCTTCCATATTTTGCTAGCCTCTTCGGTACCGTGTGTTTCCCTTTCTAATCTTGAGAGTTGGTGCATACTTTGCCGGTGCATCCAAACCCTTGGCATGATACGCTTTGTCATCATAAACCTCCTTATATCTTCCTCAAAACAGCCACCATACCTACCTATCAAGGCATTTCCATAGTCTTTCCGAGATACATTGCCATGCAGCATCCACCATCTCATGACTTGATCCTCATGTCATACATGCTTTTGCTTGATCAAGGAGCCGCATGCTAGTTAGGCCTTGCCCTTATAATTGCTACATGACGCGCTAGTATCATTGCATATCCTGCTACACTGGCACAGGCATACATTTGCATACATCATGATAGTTTTTCAGTTTTCTTTATGTTGAGTACTTCTTGTAAAGTGTGAAGATCTTCTTTATATTCTTGTAAAATATAGAGTGTTGCCCTTTGATACGTCCCAAACGTATCTATAATTTCTGCTTGCTCCATGCATGTTTTGTGTGATATTGCTATGATCTAGATACACTTTCATACACTTTTGATCATATTTGGACTAACTTATTAACTCAGTGCACCCCAATGCCAGTTCCTGTTTTCTGCTGTTTTTCAATTTCAAGTTTCCCCCATATTAAAAGTTCTCCAAAAATTCGGGAAAAATCAGATAAAAAATCAGCGTACCGGAAGCTTCTGGAAGAGCCCGAGAGGGGCCAGAGGGCCACCACCAGGTGCCCAGGCGCCCTCCCGGTGCACCCTAGGGTGGGGCCGCGCCAGGGGCCCGCCTGGACCCCTGGTGGCCCCCCTAGCTTCCCCCATTCGCCTATATATTCTCTGTGAAGGGAAACTTCGGAAGGAAGAACCTTTTTTCACGATCTCGCCTCTGTTTCGCCGTCGCCGCGCTTCCAAGGTCGGGAGCGCCAACATACCTCTTCCCAGCACCCTGTCGGCGGGAGGATTGACCTCCGGGAGCTTCTCCTCCACCATGGACGCTTCCCGAATGATCCGTGAGTAGTCTACCTTGGACTATGGGTCCATGATCAGTAGCTATGTGATGTTATCCTCCCCTCTTTGTTCTTCATGGATTAGACCTTGTGAGCTTCCCTACATGATCAAGGCAGATATGTAATTATTTTTGTTGTTGCTATGGTGAGTATGCTGGGATCTGATGGATTATGAGACTATGTTCAGTTTGTGATAGAGTAATATATTTGGTTCTTATCTTTTATATTTATGTTCTTGAGTAATTCTTGCATGTTCTCCGTTGCTATTTATTTCTTTGGCCGAGTAGTAGGTAGTGACCCCAAGAGGGAACGTTATGCTCGATTGTGGGTTCATGCCCCCTGATGACTAGCTTGAGTGACAGAAACATGAGTCTAGGGGATGTGTTATTGCCACAAGGGGGAAAACAACGGTGCTTGTAACCACGGTTGCAAGGATTGTTTACTTTACGCAAAGTTCTTTTAATGCAGTTGTTTGTTGCTTTGGGTTTACACTTTGGGTGGGGCTCTCCACTTAATACCAAGGAGATGTTCTGGATAGTTATCTCAAGGTGGATGATTAGTAGTAGATGCAGTTGGATTTCGGTCTACTTATTTTGGCGTATCGCCCATGCTTTTGAGCCTCTTCCTTTCTTTGTAGCATAGTTAGCATTGTGGTGCGTTTTTAATCCTGTCAATTGCCCAGCTGTGATTTGTTTACCTCGCATAGCAGTTTTATCGTCTTTTGGGAGAGAGACATCACTAGTGAACATCATGGGACGCCGGTACATATTCTCATCATTGTTTACACGCTCAATTTATTTCATGTATTTACTTTCCAGTCGCAATTATCATTCCGCTTTTATCTCTTGTGTTTGACCCTTTGTAAACAGCAAGGCCGGAGAGATTGAAAACCTCTCTGTACTCGTTGGAGCAAAGTTATCTGTGTTAGTGTGCAGGTCCACGTCAACTCCCACGCCGAAAGCAATTTCTGGCGCAGTTCTCACCTACTTGTCGACCTTGGAGTCCTACTGGATACAAACCTTGGTATCTTCACCGAGGGAAATTTGCTGCTATCCTACATCTAACTTTCCACTTGGGGTAACCAACTAGGAGTTAGTATCACCCTTAAGTGAGGAAAAGATCCCAAAGAGGACAAAATTAAAAGATCCCACAGAGGACAAATGAGAGATAAATAGAAAGAGCCAAAGAGTCCACAAACATACAGAAAAGAGAAAAAAGAAATAAAAAGAGAGAAGGGGCCAACACTACTATTCCTTTTGAAAGATCCACACTCGTACTCCATTGTCATATTTGTACTCCATATAGATTATCATTCATGCATAACTACGTGTGGATCCTTACACTATAGAACTTGGCTTGCATATTCCAAGGATGATCATCCTCGAAAGAGCTCTAGGTCTTCATGAGCAAGCAAGTTGGATGCACCCCCACTAGTTCCATTGGAGAGCTTACCTTAGCTTATATGTGCATTCGTTGCATGGCAATCCCTACTCCTCACATCATATCTATCATTTGGCCTTATCTCGCCTATGATTGTCCTCATTGATGGGAGCCTTTCACACCTTTTTTGTCTTCCTTCCCCATCATTATTCTATTTTCCATCCTAAGTATCAATATATCTTGCTTGCGCTCATTCATCGCATCAGTGCTCAAAGTCGAAAGGGAGAGGATCAGTTTGACTTGTAACTAACTAGTGGTCTGGGGATGAGTAAAAATAAGATTCCGAAGGAGACCAAGTGTGAGGTTTTAGTAGATTGAGTTCTCAATTAAACTATATAGTATTTTTATGCTCTAAACCCATCTCTCACTTCTTGCACGCAAACACCATTTGGAGACATTCGAGCCACGGACAGCGAGAGCTCTTGCACCTTTATGGCCATGCTCTTGCTTGTTATTTTCTTGAATTGAATTGCATATCTTTCTTGCTTTACTTTGAAGTTCTTATATGTGTGTTAGCATGTCACCAAATAAATTATCTGTACTCGAGGACGAGCAGGAATTAAGCTTGAGGATGTTGATACGTCCCAAATGTATCTATAATTTCTGCTTGTTCCATGCTCTTTTAGGTGACATTGCTATGTGTTTTGCTACACTTTCATACCTATTTACACATATTTGGACCAACCTACTAACTTAGTGCACCCAGTGCATGTTTTTGTCTGTTGATGTCTGTAAGTTGCAGGTTTTTACCCATATTTACAAAGCTCCAAAAATTCCAAGAATATCAGATAAAAATCAACGCAGAAGAAGCTTCCAAAAACACTGAAGAAGGGCCAGAGGGGGCCACCCCCCCTCCCAGGCGGCCAGGGGGCGCAACCCCACCCCTGGTCGCGCCACCAGGGCGCCTGGGAGGTGGGGACACCCCCTGATGCCCCCCCTTTGGCCCATATTACTTCCTCGCTCCAGAAACCCTCAAAGAGATCCCCGCATCGTGATTTTCACCTCTCTTCTGCCGCCGACGTGCTTCCAAGATCGGGAGCACCAGAAGACCTCTTCTCAGCACCCTGCCGAAGGGAGGATTGACCTCCGGGAGCTTCTCCACCACCATGGACGCTTCCCGGATGTGCCGTGAGTAGTCCCCCTTGGACCATGGGTCCATGACTAGTAGCTATGTGATGTCTTCGCTACAATCTTGTGCTTCAATTCTTAGCCCTTGTGAGCTTCCCTTCATGATCAAGGCATCTATGCAATTCTTTCTGTTGTTGCTATGCTGAGTTTGCTGGAACCGATGGATTATGAGATTATGTTCAGATTGTGATGATTTATATATTTGGTTCTCCTTTTATATTTTGTTCTTGTGTAATTCTTGCATGTTCTCCGTTGCTTTTTATTGCTTTGGCCAAGTAGTAAATAGTAACTCCAAGAGGGAGCATTTATGCTTGATTGTGGGTTCATGCCCCCCCCGGTTGTCTAGCTTGAGTGATAGAAACATGAGACTAGGGGATGTGTTGTTGCCACCAGGGAGAAAACAACGGTACTTGTAACCGCGGTTGCAAGGATTGTTTACCTTACGCAAAGTTTGTTAATGCAGTTGTTTGTTGCTTTGAGTTTACATTGTGGGTGGGGCTCGCAACTTAATACCAGCGAGATGTTTTGGATAGATATCTCAAGGTGGATGATTAGGGAGTAGATGCATATGAATTTAGGTCTACTTGTCTTGGCGTACTGCCCATACTTTTGAGCCTCTAACTTTCTTTGCAGCATAATTAGCATTGCGGTGCGTTTATAATTCTGTCAATTGCCCAGGTGTAATTTGTTTACCAGCTTAGCTATTTTATCGTCTTTTGGGAGAGAGACATCACTAGTGAACATCATGGGACCCCGGTCCATATTTCCACCACTGTTTACACCTCCACTTTACTTTCTTCTTTTATTTTCTTTCAATTGCAATCACCAGTACTATTATCCCATGCGTTTGATCCTTTGTAAATGACAAGCCCGGATAGATTGACAACCTCTCTGAACTCGTCGGGAGCAAAGTTATTTGTTTTTGTGTGCAGGTCCACGTCAACCTCATCTCCTTTAGGCAACTTAATCTCTGGCTCCGTTGACACCTACTTGCAGCATTCAGAGTCTGTCGGAGACAAACCTTGGTATCTTCACTGAGGGAAATTTTCTACTAGCTACATCTCTACCTTCCACTTGGGGTAGCCAACGAGGAGCACTACTTCAATGTCATCAAACATAATTTCTAGCGCCGTTGCCGGGGACTCCAATCTTCCAGATAGCGAAGTTGCACACTATCTTTTATCTTTGCTTTTTAGTCTTGGTAGTTTACTTTCTAGTTTTATCTTAGAGTCTTTTATCAAAATCCACACAAAAAATGACTTGCTTTATTCTTGCTTCTGCTGTTACTATGGGAACCTACAAAAGTAACAGACCTTGTGACTACGTTAGTTTTGAAGGAGAGTTCTTCCTATGGCATGGTCTCCCCGGGAAAAAACTTGATCTTTGGTGTGAAGCTACTCCTAAACTTCCCCAAACTTGGGAGGATGTCAAAACTCTTATAATAGAAAGAAAATCAAATGTATAGGACGACACTACAATTTTACTTAATAGCAAGGAAAGTGATTTTGATAATTGTAGTCTTTCTGAAGGTATCACTTTTTTCCAAAGAATGGATAAAGACCCCCACACTAGCACACTTAACATTGCCTTCACCGGGCATATTACCAATGCTCTTATAACCGCCGCCCCGACCTGTCCGCCGATTTGCTCGCATCGTCGCCTTCCCCAACCCCGGTTCCACCCTATCTCCAATCTCCGCTTCTCGAGTTGGTCAGTCGATGGCCAGAAACACCATCCTCCTCCACAACCATGAAGCGAAAGAGGAGCAGTCAGGGTCGGAGCTCCTACCCTATATATGTTGTAGCCATGGACGCGCAACCATAGCCCGCGAGCTCAGGATTCGAAAGCAGGACGAGACGCAGCCCGGGATCCATCCTCCAAGAGCTCGACAATGGTGGGTATTGTAACAGCACAGATTTCACAAAAATTAAAATTTTGTTTTCGGTGTTAATTGTTTGATTGTCTCATTTGTTTGCAGTGTTTGCATCCCAGATTTATCGATCGGCGATTATTTTTCCCCCTCTTATCTTGTACCGGACGGAGACCGACCCTTGCCACCCTGACACTCGACCTTTGTGACACCGGGTTTCACCCGATCACCGTCGCGAAAACCCGCACAAGACCAGCCGTAGCCAACGGAATGAAAACCCCGTTTAATAATAAACGGGTTATTTTTATAGCGCGCCGAAATGTGTTCTCGGAATGGTTCCAGCGCGAGGTGAACGTCGCTGGCCCGACGCGCTGATCGCGCAGTTCGAAGTTTTACCCGAATCGGAGGTCCTGCGGACCCCCGGCGGTCAGAAACGTAAACACCGCACGTGCGAGAGAGAAACCGGGGATGTTTTTGCAAACTGCCAACCACCCGGGCTATATAAAGACCACCACTCTCCCACCCCTTTCTAGGGTTTCCCCTAAGCCAAAATTGTAGCCACCCCCCCCCCCTCCACTTTGCCCCAAAACTAGCCCCATTTTCGTCCAAACCCTAGGTCAAATCTGGATCAGGCAGCGCAATGGATCTGGGACGTCAGATCTGGCGATCTGACGGCCAGGAAGCTGCCACGTCACCTCCACCAACCCCCATCCATCACATCTCTCTCTCCACCCGCCGCTGCCGACCGGACAGCCGCGCCCCTCCTTCCTGTCTCTCCTTCCCTGCCTCCCTCTCTCTCTCTCTCATGGCCTCACCCCTCTCTCCCTCTTCCTGCAGCAGGCCGTCGCCGTGCCGGAGATGGCGGCCGCCCGTGCCATGGCCGTGGCCCTCCCCGAGCCGAGCTCATGGACGTCGTCGCGCCGCCCCGAGGCCGCCCGCCGGCGACCGGATCCGGTAGCTGCGCGCGCCGCCGGCCGTCGCCTGCCTTCCCCGCCGCCTGCGTCCTCCTGCGCCCCGCCGCCTCGCCGGCGAGTTTCGGAGCCACCGCCCGATGGCTGGCTCGGGAGAGCCCCGAGCGGCTCCCTCCACCGCTAGCCATGCCGGCCCTCAACCGCTAGGGCTCCGCACGGCCACGTGGGCCGGCCCAGCGCCCAGTCGCGGCCCATCCAGCAGCCAGTCCAGATCCAGCACCAGGCCGATTTGGGCCGAGGCCCATGGTGAGGGCCCATGCCCCCTTTTTTCCATACACTGTAATTTTTCTAAGTCTGGAGAATTATTACTGCTGATTCAATTTTGCGAGTAGATTTGCGAGTAAACCGTAGCTCGGATGACGATGCGCCCAAAAGGAAAATTGTTTAGAATTTTGTTTACTTCAGTTCATATTTTGTGAGCATTTTTATTTGAGGCCATCTTGATGTTGTTAATCACTGTTGAAGTGGGCATCAGACTGTTAACTGCTGCTAATTTCTGGAAATTGCTGCTGCTGTTATTTTATTGCAACTTTGGTTGAAGATTCTGACACATCCATGAGGCCTATGCTATTGATTCTTGTTGCATACTGTTAAGCATCATGTGCACTGCAATTATATGCATTCCTTTGCCATGTTTGACTGTTGTAGCTATATTAATTCTTGCTCCAAAGTGGTGACCCTGATGACATGTGCTGCTATTTATATAAAGTTGCTACTTTGCTGCCCTATATCTTCTTAACCGTGCATCCTATTGAGCATTGCAATATGTCATTTTGATCTATGCCATGTCTACTTCCATTATATGTATTGCATTGTCATGTTTACATTTTTGGTCATAGATATTTTTAGCTCCAAAGTTGCTAGCCTGCTGTTTTTGACAGCCACCTCTGTTTTTTCACCAAGTCTGTAACTTTCTGATGCCATGTTGCATGCTTAATATCTTTTGATCCATGATGCCTATGACCTTGATTATTGTTTGTACCTGATCACCATCATGTCTACTTCATGCCCATTTATTTCTATGTCATGTTGCTGCACTTTTGCATATAGTTTTGCTCATGTTCATACAACATGAATATATAAGTTTCTGCCCTGTTTTCCTGATTTTCACTAAGTCCTAGACCAGTAATGTTTTATTGCATTTTGCATGGGCTATAATTAATTGTTCATGATGCTGATACGTCCAAAACGTATCTATAATTTATGCTTGCTCCATGCCTCTTTTGTGTGATATTGCTATGATATTGATGAACTTCCATACACTTTTGATCATATTTAGACTAACCTATTAACTCAGTGCACCCCAGTGCCAGTTCCTGTTTTCTGTTGTTTTTTTATTTCAGGTTTCCCCCTTATTAAAAGTACCAGGAAAATTCCGGGAAAAGAATAGGAAAAATCAGCGTACCGGAAGCTTCGCAAAGAGCCCGAGAGGGGCCAGAGGGGAGCCAGGGGGGCCCCAGGCGGCCAGAGGGCGAGGACCCACCCCTGGCCGCGCCAGGGGGCGCCTGGAGCCCCTGTCTCACCTATGGCTTCCCCTTTCGCCTATTTATTCCCCGTGAAGAGAAACCCTAGGGGACGGAACCCTTTTTCACGATCTCTCCTCTGTTCCGCTGCCGTCACGCTTCCAAGATCGGGAGCACCAGAAGACCTCTTCCCGGCACCCTGCCGGAGGAAGGAACCACCTCCGGGAGCTTCTCCACCACCATGGATGCTTCCCTGATGAACCGTGAGTAGTCTACCTTGGACCATGGGTCTATGATCAGTAGCTATGTGATGTTCTCCTCCCCTCTTTGTTCTTCATGAATTAGACCTCGTGAGCTGCCCTACATGATCGAGGCACTTATGTAATCTTTCTGTTGTTGCTATGCTGAGTTTGCTGGGGTCCGATGGATTATGAGATTATGTTCATATTGTGTTTGAGTTATATATTTGATTCTCCTCTTTTATATTTATGTTCTTGAGTAATTCTTGCATGTTCTCCGTTGTTGTTTATTGCTTTGGCCAAGTAGTAGGTAGTGGCTCCAAGAGGGAGCGTTATGCATGATTGTGGGTTCATGCCCCCTGATGACTAGCTTGAGTGACAGAAACATGAGTCTAGGGGATGTGATGTTGCCACAAGGGGGAAAATAACGGTGCTTGTACTTGCGGGTGCAAGGATTGTTTACTTTACGCAAAGTTCTTTAATGCAGTTGTCCGTTGCTTTGAGTTTACACTTTGGGTGGGATTCGCAACTTAATACCAGCGAGATGTTCTGGATAGATATCTCAAGGTGGATGATTAGTAGGTAGATGCAGATGGATTTCGGTCTACTTGTCTTGGCGAACCGCCCATGCTTTTGAGCCTGTTCGTTTCTGCATAGCATAATTAGCATTGGTTTGCGCACATAATCCTGTCAATTGCCCAGCTGTAATTTTTTTACCTCGCATGGCTATTTTATCGTCTTTTGGGAGAGAGACATCACTAGTGAACATCATAGGACCCAGGTCCATATTTCCACCACTGTCGCACCCACTATCAATTTAATTTCAGTATTTACTTTTCCGTTGCTATCATTATTATCCCGTGCGTTTTATCCTTTGTAAACAACAAGGCCGGAGGAATTGAAAACTCCTCTGTACTCGTTGGGAAGCAAAGTTATTTGATGCGTGTGCAGGTCTAGGTGAAGTAAGCAACATTGAGTTGTGAACGGCGCCATTGTTCACTTCACCACCTACTTATCGTTGTTGGAGTCCTACTGGTCCGACACTCAACCTTAGCATCTTTGCTGAGGGAAATTTGCCGCTATCTACATCTCACCTTCCACTTGGGGTAACCAACGAGGGCGAGAAGTTATCTCGTGTATCAAGCAAATTTCTGGCGCCGTTGCCGGGGACTCCGCACTTCAAGATAGGAGATTTGCACACTATCTTTTATCTTTGCTTTTTAGTCTTGTTTGTTTACCTTTCATTTTTTGCTTTAGTGTCCTTTATCAAAAATCAAAAAAATAGTTATCTTGCTTGCTGCTGCTATGGGTTCCTCTGAGAACACCAAGTTTTGTGACTTCACTAGTCACAACAACAGTGACTTTATCTGCACTCCTATTGCTACACCTACTACTTCAGCACCTTCTTATGAGATTAAACCTGCTTTACTGAACCTTGTTATGAAATATCAATTCTCTGGTACTAGAGATGATGCTGCTTTGCACTTAAATAATTTTATTGAGCTTTGTGATATGCAAAAGTACAAAGAAGTAGATGGCGATATTGTTAAGCTTAAGCGTTTTCCTTTCTCCTTGAGAGATGAAGCTAAAATCTGGTTTCAATCCTTGCCTAGGAATAGCATAGATTCTTGGGATAAGTGCAAGGGTGCTTTTATCGGGAAGTACTATCCCCTGCTAAGATTATCCAATTGAGGAGCTTTATTATGAATTTTAAGCAATTGGATAATGAACACGTTGCCCAAGCTTGGGAACGCATGAAATCCCTTGTTAAGAATTGCCCTACGCATAGTTTGACTACTTGGATGGTTATCCAAACTTTTTATGGAGGCTTGAACTTTACCTCGCGGAACTTGTTAGATTCGGCCGCGGGAGGAACCTGTATGTCAACTACACTTGGTGCTGCCACAAAACTACTCGATGAGATGATGACCAACTATTCCCAATGGCACACTGAAAGAGCTCCAACAGGTAGGAAGGTAAACTCTGTCGAGGAGATCTCCTCCCTAAAAGAAAAAGTTGACTTGATTATGTCTCTACTTACCAAGCAATCTCCTATAGATCCTCAAGATGTTCCTTTAAATTCTTTGATTGATCAAGATCAAGTAGATGTGAACTTTATGTCTAGAAACAACTTCAATAGCAATGCTTATAGGAGTAATTTTGGTAGCAATCCTAGACCGTTCCCCTCCAACAACTATGGGAACAACAACACTTATCCTAGCACCAAAAACTCCACTTCTGAATTAGAGAGTATGCTTAAAGACTTTATCACTACCCAAAAATCCTTCAATAAAAGTGTAGAGGAAAAACTAGACAAACTAGATAACCTCTCGTCGAAGGTAGACAATTTAGCCCATGAAGTAGAATTGCTTAAAATTAGAACTTCTCCCCTTGAGGAGAGGAAGGTCACTCCTATGAATGCTATCCAATTGCAAATTAATGAAAACATTAGGATGATTGCTAAACTTAAAGAGAGATGGGCTACAGAAAAGGAGGAATAATATAGGATTAAAATCCTTCCTACACACCATACTGTTGCTACTATACAAGTGGTTGAGGGTATCCAAACTTTTAGCACCCAATGCACCCCTAGTCCCATAGGACCTATTAATGGTGATGCTAAAACCTCAATTGTAGAAGAAGAAATTCATATGACTATAGAAGCTACCAAACAAGTGAGCCTAAAGGACACCACTACCACTCTACTTGATAGTAGTGAACTTGATTTTGATAATTAAACCCTTTCTGAAGTTATTCGTTTCCTTCACAATATGTCTAGATACCCCCACACTAGCACACTTAATCTTGCCTTCACGGAGCATATCACTAATGCTCTTATCAAATCTAGGGAGGAGAAGCTTAGGGTAGAAGCCTCCATACCTAGAAATCTAGAAGATGGTTGGGATCCTATGATTAAAATTAAGTTGAATAACTTTGCTTGCTATGCCTTATGTGATGTTGGAGCTAGTACCTCTGTTATGCCCAAAAGAATGTATGATATATTTGAGTTGAAACCTTTTGATGCTTGTTCTTTTGGTGTTCGTCTCGTTGATTCTTCCGTAAAGAAACCTTTTGGGAAGATAGATGGTGTTCTTATCATTGTCAATGACAATTATGTTCCCGTTGATTTTACTATTATGGACATTGAATGTGAACCTTCTTGTCCAATTATTTTGGGACGTCCTTTTCTTCGCACCGTGGGTGTTGCTATTGATATTAAAGAAAGGATTATAAAATTCCAATTCACTCTCAAGAAAGGGATGGAACACTTACCTAGGAAAAAGATTAAGTTGCCTTTTGAGTCCGTCACACGGGCTAGTTATTCTCTTGAAAATACTTGATCTATTTGCATTAAGCCTAGCTAATGGCTTTAAAGAAGCGCTTTTGGGAGGCAGCCCACAACGAATTTAGGATTTCCTTTTTGTTTTTCTTCTGTTTTTAGTGGTCTTGATGATTTTTACTACTGTAGCAACATCATTGTATCTTTTCTTTTCAAGCTTTGTGCCTTTTATAGCCTCTTACGACAAGGGAAGTGAAAGTTGTGACATGCTGTCCAGAAAACAGATTATGTCCTCGTGACTAGAAAAATCAGAGAAAAATCCCAGTTCATCTTTTTGAGCTGAATGTTTTACACACCGTGATCTATACAATTATGAAACTTTCGTATGTTCTGAGTTTTTTGATTTGAGTTGGAGAAGTATCCTTAAAAAATTCTTTACTACCTGCTGGTCTGTTTTTCACAGATTATGTCCTGTTTTGCCTTTTCTTCGTTTTGCAAACCATAAGCTTGCTTTTTCTTTGCAAAAACTTTTTGGAAATCTTGAGAAACAGTAGCTCTTCAAGATTATCTTTATTTCCAGTAGATAAAAATTATTTTATTATGGGTACGAACCTCGCTAATCAGATTATGATGAGTTATGTATGAAGGGAGTTTTCAAGTGTGCGAGGGAAGATGATGAAAGAAGATTCAGAAGTGTCAAGCGCTCAACCTTGGGGATGCCCCCATGAATACCCAAGAAATATTCAAGGAGACTAGAGCGTCAAAGCTTGGGGATGCCCCCGTGCATCCTCTTCTCCATCAACAATTATCAGATCGTCTCTCGTTTCACTATATTTTTATCGCTTCATGCGTTATGTGCTATGCTTGGAGCGTCTCGCTCTTAGGTTTCCTTTTTAGTTTTATTTAGCTTTGCTTGTTGTTCATAACAAGTTAGAACCCAGTTTTCTTTGTGTGGGAGAGAAACACGCTCCACTTCCAAAATCTAGAACACAACATAGGACTTTTCATGCTTATCTTTGTTGTGTGTGTTCTTTATCTTTTCTTAGCTGCTGTCATGTTTAGCTCTTAGTTTTCATGCTTATATTTTTAAAGAGCTTTTGTTTAGTTTGTTTCTGGAACTCTCTTGAGTTTTCATGTTTATCTTGTTTAGAGAGTTTGCCTGTTGCACTGATTTTTGTGTCTTGACTTGAAGTAAGTAATTGAGGTTGCTATTCTTTTGTAGTAGTAACTTGCAATAGTTTTGAGGTATTGTTTTGAGTAATGTTTGGAATTTTGGTGTCAAGAGCTTTAGCCTATTAGTGATAGATATCGTATTTTGGGCAATCCGTGTTTATTTTCAAAACCTACAAAAAAATAGTTGAGAACTCTAGCTACTAGATGGATCACTACTCTTCTGAGGGGTCGAATATTAGAGCACACTCACGTACCATGAGTCGAGGATGCGCAAGGATAACCAAACCCCCATACACTCCTCCTCGGGGAACTTGTCTCTTTGTGAACCTCCTTATTATATTGAGAGTTACCGATAATAAGTGCATGAGTTCTTCGGACTAATGTGAGTATTCGAAAGTTGACACTTCCACCTTCCCATATTTTGCTAGCCTCTCCTGTGTCGTGCATTGCTTTCTTCTCACTCTGAGAGTTAGCGTCCACCTTCGCCGGTACATCCAAAACCCTTGGCACGATACGCTTTGTCATCATAAGCCTCCTTATATCCTTCCTCAAAACAGCCACCATACCTACCTACCAAGGCATTTCCATAGCCTTTCCGAGATACATTGCCATGCAACATCCATCTTCTCATGACTTGATCCTCATGTCATACATGCTACTTGCTTCATCGATGAGCCGCATGCTAGTTGGGCCTTGCCCTAATCATTGCTACATGACTCGCTAGTATCATTGCATATCCTGCTACACTTGTAGAGGCATACATTTGCATACTTCATGATAGTTACATCTTCTTTATGGTTTGAGTACTTTGTAAAGTGTGAAAGATCTTCTATACTTTTTGTAATATATAGAGTGTTGCCCCTAAAGTGAGGAAAAGATCCCAAAGTGGACAAATTAAAAGATCCCAAAGAGGACAAATGAGAGAATTAGAAAGAGCCATTGAGGCCACCAAAAAATACAAAAAAATAGAAAAAAGAGAAAAAGAAATAAAAAGAGAGAAGGGGGCACACTACTATTCCTTTTTGAGAGATCCACACTCGTACTCCATCTTATATCTTGTACTCCATAGAGATGATCATTCATGCATATAGCTATGTGGGGACCTTCACACTATAGAACTTGGCTTGTATATTCCAATGATGAGCCTCCTCAAATGAGCTCTAGGTCTTCTTGAGCAAGCAACTTGGATGCACCCCCACTAGTTCCATTGGAGAGCTTACCTTAGCTCATATGTTCATCCGTTGCATGGAAATCCCTACTCCTCAAATCAAATCTATCATTTGGCTTTCTCTTGCCTATGATTGTCCTCATTGATGTGAGCCCTTCACACCTTTTTTGTCTTCCTTCTCCACCATATTCTCTCTTTGCCATCGTAAGTGTCAATTTTCTTTCTTACGCTCATCCATTGCATGAGTGCTCAAAATGTCGAAAAGGAGTGGATCATTTTGACTTGTACCTGGCTAGTGGTCTGGGGATGAGTCAAGATAAGATTCCAAATAAGACCAAGTGTGAAACTTTAGTAGATTGAGTTCTCAACATAAAAATACGTTTTCTCATATATCCCTATCCCTTTTCTTGCACGCAAACACCATTTGGAGACATTCGAGTCACGGACAGCGAGAGCTCTTGCACCTTTATGTTCTTATGTTGCTTGTTTCAATGCTAAATATAGACTCTTGTCTGTTATGACTTGAATTGAATTACATGCCTTGATTGCTTTACTTAAAAGTTCTTATATGGTTGTTAGCATGTCACCACAGAAATTATGCTTGTTATCATTTACCTACTCGAGGACGAGCAGGAATTAAGCTTGGGGATGTTGATACGTCCAAAACGTATCTATAATTTCTGCTTGCACCATGCCTCTTTTGTGTGATATTGCTATGATATTGATGAACTTCCATACACTTTTGATCATATTTGGACTAACCTATTAACTCAGTGCACCCCAGTGCCTGTTCCTGTTTTCTGTTGTTTTTTATTTCAGGTTTCCCCCTTATTAAAAGTACCAGAAAAATTCCCGGAAAATATAGGAAAAATCAGCGTACCGGAAGCTTCGCGAAGAGCCCTAGAGGGGCCAGAGGGGAGCCAGGGGGGCCCAGGCAGCCAGAGGGCGCGGCCCCACCCCTGGCCGCGCCAGGGGGCGCTTGGAGCCCCTGGCCCACCTCTGGCTGCTCCCTTTCGCCTATTTATTCCCCGTGATGAGAAACCATCGGGGACGGAACCCTTTTTCGCGATCTCTCCTCTGTTCTGCCGCCGTCGCGCTTCCACGATCGGGAGCACCAGAAGACCTCTTCCCGGCACCCTGCCGGAGGGAGGAACCACCTCCGGGAGCTTCTCCACCACCATGGATGCTTCCCCGGATGAACCGTGAGTAGTCTACCTTGGACCATGGGTCCATGATCAGTAGATATGTGATGTTCTCCTCCCCTATTTTTTCTTCATGGATTAGACCTCGTGAGCTGCCCTACATGATCGAGGCACTTATGTAATCTTTCTGCTGTTGCTATGTTGAGTTTGCTGGGATCCGATGGATTATGAGATTATGTTTAGATTGTGTTTGAGTTCTATATTTGATTCTCTTCTTTTATATTTATGTTCTTGAGTAATTCTTCCATGTTCTCCGTTGCTGTTTATTGCTTTGGCCAAGTAGTAGGTAGTGACTCCAAGAGGGAGTGTTATGCATGATTGTGGGTGCATGCCCCCCAATGACTAGCTTGAGTGACAGAAACATGAGTCTAGGGGATGTGTTGTTGCCACAAGGGGGAAAACAACGGTGCTTGTACTTACGGGTGCAAGGATTGTTTACTTTACGCAAAGTTCTTTAATGCAGTTGTCCGTTGCTTTGAGTTTACACTTTGGGTGGGATTCGCAACTTAATACCAGCGAGATGTTCTGGATAGATATCTCAAGGTGGATGATTAGTAGGTAGATGCGGATGGATTTCGGTCTACTTGTCTTGGCGTATCGCCCATGCTTTTGAGCCTCTTCCTTTCTGCATAGCATAATTAGCATTGGTTTGCCCACATAATCCTGTCAATTGCCCAGCTGTAATTTGTTTACCTCGCATGGCTATTTTATCGTCTTTTGGGAGAGAGACATCACTAGTGAACATCATAGGACCCAGGTCCATATTTCCACCACTGTCGCACCCACTATCAATTTACTTTCAGTATTTACTTTTCCGTTGCTATCATTATTATCCCGTGCGTTTTATCCTTTGTAAACAACAAGGCCGGAGGAATTGACAATTCCTCTGTACTCGTTGGGAAGCAAAGTTATTTGCTATGTGTGCAGGTCCAGGTGAAGTAAGCAACCTTGAGTTGTGAACGGCGCCATTGTTCACTTCACCACCTACTTATCGTTGTTGGAGTCCTACTGGTCCGACACTCAACGTTAGAATCTTCGCTGAGGGAAATTTGCCGCTATCTACATCTCACCTTCCACTTGGGGTAACCAACGAGGGCGAGAAGTTATCTCGTGTATCAGATGCCTATTTGCATGATTCCTTTTGCCATGCCTTACCTGCCATGTCTACCTTAGTTGCATATCATTGTTGTGCATGTTTACAACATTTTGCTTGTTTATTTGTTGCTATAAAGTGTGCTACCTGATGTTGGCAGATTGTGTGCATAAATTGTTTTTCTTGTATCTTTTTAACCGTAACTCTGTTTGGAGTGTTCTTTATATGTAACTTGATTAGTTTTTCATGTACTTTGTGTTTATGCTATTATTTTCTGTTGTTAACCAACCTAAAATATGGTTTAGGGCATAACAGTACCAAATGCTTAAATTGTCGTGGGGTCCTTAGTGATATGCCATGTTTAGGTTGTGCCTCACTTAAATTGACTAGCATTGATAGGTTACCTTATGCTTCACCTCTTGTCATGTTTGTGTGCTATGCCATGATTGAGTGAGATGACATGTTAACAACCTTTGCTCATCTTGTGTAGCTAAACAACTTGAACCATTCTAAATGTGCGGTAGTGTCGTGTGTGACGAGTACTCCACTTAACCTGTTAGTAACCGCTCTCGACAGTAGGTACGATGTCTCGTGTTGCCCTCTTGTTGATGCTTGCTCGTGATTGCTTCGTAGTAATAGATGCTTTCTCGTCGCTTGCCTTTTCTAGTGTTTCCTTCTTGTGTGCTTCTGCGGGTACCTCTCGGAGACGATGCGAGCTTGTGATCGACTACAGCTTCGGTTTTGTCTTCTCCTCAGGTAAGGGGGAGCATATATCATGCTTACAACTTTCATCTCACTCGTGCCTAGGTGTAGGATAGAACGATTGCTTGATCCTACCCCTGTATATTTCATGCCTCTCAAATAAACCCAAACATCCATGTCCTCCACATCCCAGCAAACCTTGTTCGGCTATGTTACTATTGCTCTCCGCTCAGCCACTTCTTAGTATGCATGCTCGGATGTTATCAACTGTTATCTCCTGTTACTCCTTGGATTGGGCTATCACACTATTATATTTATTGTGGATGATGTGATTATTATAATGTTGACTATATTGGACGAAGGATGGAAGGTCTAGGCTATCCTGCCCCGACGCTTTGTTCCATTCGAGTCACCTAGGACCCGAGTTCTGGGTATTGTGTCTCTTGACGAGCGTGCCTAACCGCGTGTGGGATTCTATGGGGTCCCCTCTTCTTACCTACCTAGCTTCAAACATTTCTAGTGGTGGCCCAAGCTGATTTACCATTTGAAAACCGTGTGCGTAGCTGGTCTGCAGGCCAGTGGATTTAAAACTAATTGGGCCAGTGGGATGGTATATCCTATTGGTCCACCTCAGGGAGCTAGGGGTGCCTTTCCGGGCGAGGGTTAGCCATCCCGACCTCATCCAGACAGTAGAGACTGATCCGAGAGCGCGGCTGGCTTTTGAGTTGGATGTCGACTCACCGGGGGCCACCCAAATTTGTGCGTTGTTAGTTAAAGGGAACTGTCGTACCGGATCTGTCGGAACAACTCTTCAATAAGTGTCTTTAACGGGCCTGATTGAGAGAGATGGGCGTGCGTGCGGAGCCTTGTAATGGGCAGTTGGTACACCCCTGCAGGGTTAAATCTTTTCGAGAAGCCGTGTCCACGGTTATGGACGACTTGAGACCTACTCCTTGTTCATAGACAACAACAACTTAGATAATCTTAATATAACTTGATCAACGTGTGTGTGCCTTGACTGCTTCTTCTTCGTCGGGATGCAAAGAGGAGGACAAGGATAGGATAGGTGTTATGCTTGCGTAAGTAGGTGGATAGCAGACTTATTGGAGGTGATTCCTCATCGAATGCTTGGTTCTCATCTTACTCTAAAATAGACCGTTAGCCACTCATATATTGCTAGTGCGTCTGCAACCTCACCACTACCCCCATCTTACCCGTGAGAAGTTAGTTACAAGACTTTTGATATAGCTCACCTCTTTCTTTTCTCTTTTACGCACATTATACAGACGATCTTGGACTTTAGTGGAGCTCGACGACTCTTCTTCTGGACGCCTTCATGGAGACTCGGCGATGACTAGTTAGGTGTATCCCGGCGGAGAGCCTGGACCCGTGTGGTTACGGGAATGGTGTGTTTTACCTTTGCCAGTAAGCATTTGATTGTAGTCTGTACCCAGACTCCTTACCCTTGCTCTGGGCAGGACGAGCGTCGTAAGTGTTTTACTCTCGACTTATCCCCCTTCAAACTTTAGGATCTCGAGTAACTGGAGTATCGGAACCGTTACAATGCCTTGCTTGAAGCGTATTGTCTCGTTTTTGATCTCAGGTTGGGAAATCCTGTAGTACCTTTAGTTCTTCCGACTCTTGGTAAACATCTTTGTCATTTGTTGACTTCAGTCGTCTTGCCCAGTATCCTCACGATTTGAGAGAGAATGCTTCCTTTGATCGTCACTTTGGATTATCATTCTTCCTCTTGTTCACTTGATGGTTTCGTTCTCCGACATTGCCGTCTCTCTGCGGAAATTTTATCTCGACAGAAGTTCGACGTCGACATGGAGCAGAGTCCCTTGTTGGTGGTGTTGAAGAATCGTCTACTCTCTTTTCTCTCACCCCTCTCCCCCGGATCGTCCAGGATCTCGGGACAAGATCCCTTGTTGGTGGTGTTGTATTGTAACAGCCAAGATTTCACAAAAAATAAAAAATTTGTTTTCGGTGTGAATTGTCTGATTTGTTTGCGGTGTTTGCATCCCCGATTTATCGATCGGCGATTATTATTTTCCCCTTCTATCTCGTATCGGACAGAGACCGACCCTTGCCACCCTGACACTCGACCTTTGCGACACCGGGTTTCCTCCCCTTCACCGTCGCGAAAACCCACACAAGATTAGTTGTAGCCAACGGAATGAAAACCACATTTAATAATTAAATGGGTTATTTTTATAGCGCGCCGGAAAATGTTATCGGAACGGTTCCAGCGCGAGGTGAACGCCGCCGGCTCGACGCGCTGATCGCGCAGTTCAAAGTTTTACCCGAATCGGAGGTCCTGCGGACCCCCGGCGGTCAGAAATGTAAACACCGCGCGCGAGAGAGAGAAATCGGGGATGTTTTTGCAAACTGCCAGCCACCTAGGCTATATAAAGACCACCACTCTCCCACCCCTTTCTAGGGTTACCCCTAAGCTAAAATTGCAGCCACCCCCTCCACTTTACCCCAAAACTAGCCCCATTTTCGTCCAAACCCTAGGTCAAATCTGGATCACGCAGCCCAATGGATCTGGGCCATCAGATCTTGAGATCTTACGGCCAGGAATCTGCCAAGTCACCTCCACCAACCCCCATCCATCTCCTCTCTCTCTGCACCCGCCGCCCGGTGCGCCCGAGCCGCCGCCGCCGCCGGAGCCGCCCGGCCAGCCGCACCCCTCCTTCCTCTCTCTCCTTCCCTGCCTCCCTCTCTCTCTCTCTCTCTCTCTCTCTCTCTCTCGTCGCCTCACCCCTCTCTCCCTCTTCCTGCAGCAGGCCGCCGCCGCACTGGAGATGGCGGTCGCCCGCGCCATGGCCGTAGCCCTCCCCGAGCCGAGCTCCAGGACGTCGTCGCGCCGCCCTGAGGCCGCCCGCCGGCGCCCGGATCCGGTAGCTGCGCGCGTTGCCGGCCGTTGCCTGCCTTCCCCGCCGCTTGCGTCCTCCTGCGCCCCGCCGCCTCGCCGGCGAGCATCGGCGTCGCCGCCCGATGGTTGGCTCGGGAGAGCCCCGAGCGGCTCCCTCCACCGCTAGCCAGGCCGGCCCTCAACCGCCAAGGCCCAACACGGCCACGTGGGCCGGCCCAACGCTCAGCCGTGGCCCGTCCAGCAGCCGGTCCAGATCCAGGACCAGGCCAATTTGGGCCGAGGCCCATGGTGAGGGCCCATGCCCCCTTTTTCTTTCATACCCTCTGTAATTTTTCTAAGTCTGGAGAGTAATTGCTGCTGATTCAATTTTGCGAGTATATTTGCGAGTATATTTGCGAGTAAACCGTAGCTCGGATGACGATGCGCCCAAACGGAAAATTGTTTAGAATTGTGTGTACTTCAGTTCATCTTTTGTGAGCATTTTGATTTACTTCCATGGATACTATCTCGGATTATTTGGCATTTAGCCAAATCCCGGAGTCAGGGCCCATCAACCCTTCTTTGTATATCACAGGTTTATCGTTGTCGAACAACAATATCTCGTTTACATAAAAATGTGTGTACGAGTTTTGTTTAACCTGTGTGGTTCAGCTGCGCACTTTATTTGAAGATTCAACAATCTTTAACAAGTTGCACTGTCCTCCCACTCACTATTTTGCAAGAAACCATTTTCTTCAAAACACATTGTTCTTAACAGCAAACAGTTTTGCTTTTGTGTAGTGATAGAGGAATACCAAACCTTTTGGAATAACCTTCACAAAGTAGCACTTATCTGATTTGGTGTTTTGA
The DNA here is from genome assembly GCA_950022295.1 of Bromus sterilis. NCBI lineage: Eukaryota > Viridiplantae > Streptophyta > Magnoliopsida > Poales > Poaceae > Bromus > Bromus sterilis. Next base: position 317,270,032 of record OX465596.1, on the reverse strand, counting down.
GTATGTCAAACATATGCCTCATACACCCAAATTTTAAGAAAAGACAATATGGTTTTATCATTTCCATATCATATTTAATATGGTGTCATTTCAACAGATTTGATGGTGCTCTTTTCAGTGTAAAAGTTGTAGTCTCTAACGCATAACTTTAATAAGTATAATGGCAAATTGATAAACGTCATATTTGATCTTACCATGTCATACATGGCTTGATTACATCTCTTGAACACTTTACTCATAGTGGTGTTCCGGGAGACGCAAGTTATGACACTTCTTCACAACTCATCAAACGTTCGCTAAACTTGTAACTCAAATATTACTTTCTACAATCTAATTTGCAGAAGCTTTATTTTCTCGTTACAATGAATTTCTATTTCACTCTAAAATTCCTTGAACATTTCAAAGATTTCAGACGTATGTCTCTATTGAACAGATATCCACATATCTACTTCAACTCATGAGTGAAGATAGGGAGGGAATCCACTGCACACAACTACACTTATTGGACTACACACATCATCATGTATGATTACCAATGGTTTAGTTGCCCGTTCATGTATAGCCTATCAACGGTGTTTTAGTCACATTACTTCGAGACAAAGATCGCAAGCGTCAAGTGATTCATAATCATATGACTCGAAAGTCCATCACTTATGGAAATTCTTCATGCATGTTATGTCACTTGTGATAAACGGCAGTGCCACATCTATGTGGTATTTCTGTCAGTCTTGCGACGTTTAGCGTCAGTGTTATGGATGTTTAGTATTATTATCAAGATTCATAACATACAACCTATTCACAATGGAAGTATGGCCTTTACGTTATTCATAGCTTTGAACAACTCTCTTGCAACAAACATGATTCAAAATGATGTTTTGCAACAAGGCTAAAGTGTAGTAACAATTTACTCATCTCTAAAATGAATTATGAAGATAATCATAGAGTCAACACACGGTATAGTAAACCTTTTACCGTGTTCCCGAGCGTGTCAAAACTCATCATTAGCTAGTCATAAAGGCCATAGTATTTCTTGCATCGAGTTGCAACAATATGCAATCGATGTGATATTCCGGTGATCAACAGTTTAATCACAATATACAGAATCCACAATTAACTGCTTAATCATGATTCCCAAGAATTACATCTCTTGACGAGCAATGAATTCATCTATAACTCCGTATGACTTTCATTTCTGAGCTGGTTATTCCAGTCTTCTTTCGTTTTGCCTTTATACGTATCATAGTTCTATTTCCAATGTCACTCCTACTCACAGAAGATCACACATGATCAAGGGTGGCGCAGGCCATGGACTTTCCGGCGTGTAAGTCTTACTAACACCCTATGGAACTTCCTTTCCCTTAATCCTCATCATCATATGATCAGTGTTCTTCTGGATCCCACACTTATCAGTTTTGTTTAGAGCACAGTGAACATTTTCACTAATGCTTACAATCATACATTGTACTATATATCTTATATCCAACATTAATTGTCTTACTACTGAAAACAATTTTTCAGTTCCATGAATATAACATAACTATCCCAAACGTTTCGAAGTTCGGGTTTCATGGTGGTGAAGACAGTGCACTTAGCTGTGGTGGAATTCTAGCATTTTGGATTATGGACGTAAGTCACATCATCCACAGCATCAGCGGGAGAGCATCAAAAATTTGCGATAGGACAAGCTCCTTCTCGACACTATTGAGGATAGTCCTCACAATATGGTACCATTCGTAAAGTTTTTACCAGATAATACAGTTAATCAAAATCAATTGGGAAGGTGGTAACGCGAGCCATTATTCTACAACGATAATGCAAATACTAAGACTTTGTACATAATTAAGTTGCACTTGTGATTAATCAATTTAATTATTAAGTGTGCTCCCACGCAGATCAATATCTCTCATAATTGATGCTGGAGTGATTCAAGATCCAACCCAATCATCCGCCATTGATGTGACATCACTGATGACTTAGACTGGACCGGTAGGCCAACTTGCCAATCACGCCAAAGGTGATTCTTGTTCATCTTTCGATGGGCGTGTTCCGGTAGCAAACTTTTATCCAAACCGTCAAGACAACCAAGTGTAATTGCAGTGTGTTCTTAACACACCCGCCTTTTATGCGTCACACCGTGTGCACCCATGTGACATGACCTGCTCCGATGTGAAACATAGTATAGACGGTGCTACAGTTGGAAGAACACTATCAACTTGATATTGTTTTGCGAGAGATCACCCTAATAAAATACGACTACCGCGCAACAAACAAGGGTGCATCAAAGGGATAAACATCACAGGAAGTTCATAAAATTATGTGATATAGTATAGCCCTTTGCTTCGTGAAGTCTTCATTGTCTTCACATCGTCGTGGTTGAAGTCACCGTGTCCACCAACTTTGTCCTTGGCGCCGGGAACATCACCACGGCTTCCGGCATGTGCGTCGGGGTCCACCTCCGCATCGTAGATCATCACCTTGCATCTATCTATTGCTTTGCCTCGAGCTAATAAACAGTTCTGGCACGCAGGCCATAATTAAGTGACAACATATGACTCCAGTCATCATGCCGTACCACGACACGCAGGTCGTGAATAAATATTACATAACATATAGCATCTCATACAAACACATTGCAAATCTTGAAGGCTATACCACATCACATGCATAATCTGCAAAAACAAGTTAGATCGCTATCTACACGGGTTGTTGCAAATTTTATCGTGGTTGATTAGCAGGTTACATGCAAACGTTGTTCCCTAAACAAAACAAACATGATACTTCAATGTTGCTAGTTTAACATTCGAGGTGCGTGTAGCAACTAATGCCACAAGCCAAACTTCGTTCAACGCGTGACCCCCGTGTGGATTTGAGTTCATAAAATCCACAAGCCCCTCCATGTTAAATCTTCTATTTCGAGATTAAGATGATATCCAAGGAGTTTGATGTAGACCATGATCAAGGCAACCAGCATACTGAAAGCAGCATAGAGGGATCAATGGAAAACTCAATCCTTGTAGAAAAACCTCAACTTGCCATCAAGCATAGAAAAAATCACATGACAGGGAAGCAACAAGAAAATCAATGCCTCATATCACACATATGATCTAGACCTAAACATGCATCTAATCAAGGATCGCTCTGATACCACTGTTGTGAAACGTAGTAGAAAACAAAAAAATTCGGCCTACGAATCAAGAACCCAAGATCATCCATGAAGATTGCATCCAAGGTTTTAGGTCATGGCTCACCAACCGATGTAGCGGAAGTAGAGTTGGTGAAGACCGTCGGTGCAGATCCCCGCAGCTAGGAATTTCAATGACCTCCCAACCGCGAGGATATCGATCCCTCGAACCGTCCCGCGATCTAGTCCCACGGACAAGTCCCACGAATAAGCTCCTCGAAGAAGGGTCGAAGGTACGACCCCTCCATTAGTATCCACACATCCCGTAGCAGCAATCCAGCAGCGCTCCGTCGTCCAGAGATGAACGCCACCGAGAAAACTAGAGGGAGAAAACCCTAACGGATTCCGATCTAGAACAGCGTCTAAACCGGGGTCTAATTGTGGAGCAACGGGGTTTAGAGGAGGGAGGGTGGCGCATAGGCCTTGGGGACAAGTTGTGTTGCGCCCCCACCCCTCCCCCACATTATATAGGTGGCCAAGAGGCCTAGGGCGCAGCCCAAGGAGGATTGGGAGTCCAACTTGGACTTCCAAGCCTTCCAAACCTTCCCACACCTTCCCACCGGAAACCTGCCATAATAGGATTTGGTAATTCCACCTAGAGGAGGATTCCCCTTTCCTTGGTGCGCCCCCCACCTCCTGGACGGCCAGGGCTGCCTAGGTGGCTTTACCCCCAAGGCCAGGGGCGCAGGGGAGTGGGTGGTACTGGCCGGAACCTTCCATGACCTTCTAGAAGCTTCCAGGACCTTCCGGGACATACCGGGACCGTTTCGGGACATTCCGGACACTTCAGGAGCACTTCCAGGACCTTCTGAGACCGTTCTCGGACGTTCCGGAGCCATCCGGATAGTTTCCAAGACCATCCGAGTTACAGTTTAAGCCACCCGATGACCGCGAAGGTTGTCGGGACGCCCAGCGATTATCCGGAAACTATTCCGGTTGATCCAGGACTTCCCCGGTACCATTCTCATATGTTCCGGAACCACCTGGGACTACTCCAGAGTGATCCGGACATATCCTAAATACCCATAACTACTTCTGGTGCCCTTATGAACTATTCCATAAATCCCCGAAACTACTTCCGGTACCCGTATGAACTATTCTGCTTTGCTTCCACTAAACCTTCTACCATTCCAGCATTCTAACAGACTACTGCTCGTTAAGTGTGTGACCCAATAGGTTCGGTATAATGCGGACATGACTCAGAACATCTTCCAAACATAGGTCAACAGCCTTTTGTCAACAACCAATAATCAACAGCGGAGCCATGGACACCCATGTTGACTCCCGCACATACACGAAGAAACTTCGAGTGAACCATTATGTTTATTCATGCACCATTCCCTTTGCTTCGCGATATATGACAAAGTTAGAGGAGATAAGTTTGGCACCCATGTGTAATAACTTTTTGAACACAAGCCACTCGTTATCCTCTTTGCTCGTTTGTCTCTATTTCTCGTTATTGTATTCCGGTATCCCCGCGATTAAATCACAATGCGTCTGGCCAGACTAGAATGGATACCGTCATACCGAGTGGGCCCAAAGTCAATATCTCTTCATCGTGAAGGAGCAAATCCCATTCTTGAACTATCACAGTCACTAGCCACACCATCTGACATACCCAGAACTTATTTTACTACTTCCCATTTACGGGAGGATTCATCTAAGAACCAAAGCATGTCTTCCTGTGTGAAGCAACACGATACTCTCATGGTCTAAGCAATTACGTATATGATAACATTTCATGATATGACTTATAACGTAGTTACGATGTGATTTCTAAGTATATCATTCAATACTGGGGTCGGTTCAACATCATTGTTCTGCTAACAATATGTTCCCATTGCTACTGACATCCTTGTTACAAGAACAATGTCCATGATTAAGAAAACGTAATCATCAGTTAGCACATGAGCTGGTCTTAGAGGCTAAACCAGGAACTCTTGGTGTTTACATTTCCACACATGCAAGTGAGTTTTCTTCTGAATCTCATAGTCAGGGTCATTGCAATTATAGCACAGAAATATAAACATTAATTACGAATGTGGAAATATATATAATAACATTTTATTATTGCCTCTAGGGCATATTTCCAACACTTTATATGTAACTTGATTAGTTTTTCATGTACTTTGTGTTTATGCTATTATTTTCTGTTGTTAACCGACCTAAAATATGGTTTAGGGCAGAACAGTACCAAATGCTTAAATTGTCGTGGGGTACTTAGTGATATGCCATGTTTAGGTTGTACCTCACTTAAATTGACTAGCATAGATAGCTTACCTTCTGCTTCATCTCTTGTCATGTTTGTGTGCTATGCCATGCTTGAGTGAGATGCCATGTTAACAACCTTTTCTCATCTTGTGTAGCTAAACAACTTGAACCATTCTAAATATGCGGTGTCGTCGTGTGTGACGAGTACTCCTCTTAACATGTTAGTAACCGCTCTCGACGGTAGGTGTGATGTCTCGTGTTGCCCTACTGTTGATTCTTCCTCGTGATTGCTTCGTAGTAATAGATGCTTGCTCGTCGATTTCCTTTTCCAGTGTTTCCTTCTTGTGTGCTTCTGCGGGTACCTCTCGGAGACGATGCGAGCTTGTGATCGACTACACCTTCAGTTTCGTCTTCTCCTCAGGTAAGGGGGAGCATATATCATGCTTCTAACTTTCAGCTCACTCGCGCCTAGAAGTAGGATAGAACGATTGCTTGATCCTACCATTGTATATTTCATGCCTCTCAAATAAACCCAAACATCCATGTCCTCCACATCCCAGCAAACCTTGTTCGGCTATGTTACTATTGCTTGCCGCTCAGCCACTGCTTAGTATGCATGCTAGTATGTTATCAACTGTTATCTCCTGTTACTCCTTGGATTGGGCTATCACACTATTATATTTATTGTGGATGATGTGATTATTATAATGTTGACTATATTGGACGAAGGATGGAAGCTCTAGGCTACCCTGCCCCGACGCTTTGTTCCATTCGAGTCACCTAGGACCCGAGTTCCGGGTATTGTGTCTCTTGACGAGCGTGCCTAACCGCGTGTGGGATTCTATGGGGTCCCCTCTTCTTACCTACCTAGCTTCAAACATTTCTCGTGGTGGCCCAAGCTGATTTACCATTTGAAAACCGTGTGCGTAGCTGGTCTGCAGGCCAGAGGATTTAAAACAAATTGGGCCAGTGGGATGGTATATCCTATTGGTCCACCTCAGGGAGCTAGGGGTGCCTGCCCGGGCGAGGGTTAGCCATCCCGACCTCATCCAGATGGTAGATACTGATCCGAGAGCGTGGCCGGCTTTTGAGTTGGATGTCGACTCACCGGGGGCCACCCGGATTTGTGCGTTGTTAGTTAGAGGGAACTGTCGTACCGGATCTCTCGGAACAACTCTTCAATGAGTGTCTTTAACGGGCCTGGCTGAGAGATGGGCATGCGTGCGGAGCCTTGTAATGGGCAGTTGGTAAACCCCTCCAAGGTTAAATCTTTTCGAGAAGCCATGTCCATGGTTCTGGACGACTTGAGACCTACTCATTGTTCATAGACAACAGCAACTGAGATAATCTTAATATAACTTGATCAACGTGTGTGTGTTTTGACTGCTTCTTCTTCGTCAGGATGCGAAGAGGAGGACACGGATAGGATAGGTGTTATGCTTGCGTAAGTAGGTGGATAGTAGACTTATTGGAGGCGATTCCTCATCGAATGCTTGGTTCTCATCTTACTCTAAAATAGACCGTTAGCCATTCATATATTGCTAGTGCGTCTGCAACCTCACCACTACCCCCATCTTACCCGTGAGAAGTTAGTTACAAGACTTTTGATATAGCTCACCTCTTTCTTTTCTCTTTTACGCACGTTATACAAACGATCTTGGACTTCAGTGGAGCTCGAGGACTCTTCTTCTGGACGCCTTCTTGGAGACTCGGCGACGACTAGTTAGGTGGATCCCGGCGGAGAGCCTGGACCCGTGTGGTTATGGGAATGGTGTGTTTTACCTTTGCCAATAGGCATTTGATTGTAGTATGTACCCAGACATATATCTTCCGCTGATGTAATGTAATTAAGCCTGTTGTATGCCGATTGTATGAGATGTTGTATCCTTGTAGCTGTAATGTTGTGATATCATGTTGGAAATCCGGGCACATGGCTTGTCATATGTCGAGGTGGGACCGATATGTGCTTCGTCCCTGGATCTGGATGGAAACATCTAGATCTGGAACAGTACCGCATATCGGGCCTTACAGGTACGAAACCATCCCTAATACCCTTCTCTTCTCCTCTTCTCTCCCTCTCTTTGACCCCAGTCTCGTCTCCCTCTCTGACAATGACCAAGATGACACCATGGAAGGGCCACCAACAGCAGCGAGTTGCTCCTCTTCCTGTACTGCGACCCTCGCCTCCCGTTGCTCAAAGACAACATACCCTTCCCTTCCCCCACAAATCTGCATTGTCATCTTACCAGCGAGATGAGATTGAATGTGGATTGGAATTCCAATCAAGGACAATGAATCTTCTATATATATTGAATAAATGTTTTGATCAATGGCATCTTGTAATGAATAGAAGAATGCAATTGTTTGTATATGTAATGGAATCCTGTGATGAACAGAAGGATGCAATTGTTTGTATATGTATTGTGTACTGGACATGAATTAAATATTTTGAATGTAATTTAATTTAAAATATGGTGAATTTTCATTTGTGCTGAAATGAAGAACCCTAACAGAAAAAGTGTCGGCAAAAGTATTGGACGCCGCATAATCTGTTGGCATAGGTGCATAGCACACCGATAGACAATCTATCGGGATATCAACAGACATCACATTATGTGTCGGCATAGCACACTATCAGATAATCTGTCGGTAAAGGATTGTCCATCGGTGTAGAAATGTTTGTCGCCGTAGGTCTCATCGACCCCATCATATTGTCTGTCGCCATCGATTTTTCTGTCGGCAAAGACCTTACTCAGCGGGACTATAGGGGACAACACTTTTTTGTCGCCAAAGGACTTTGCCAACACAAAATGTGTCGCCTTAGGTGACTTATGCCGACAGATCGTTTGACGCTGCTTTGAGTGTCGTGGTGTAGTGTCCGCGGAGTAGATATGTTCGTGGGACTTCATTTGGATTGGACCTGGTCGAGGGGTTGTGCTACTTCAAGCTTCCCCAACTCTCCATCAACATCTTTCGCTATGAGAGAACATCCGTTGAACGGTTGTAAAGGTAACTAGATCGTCGTCCTTGTATGCATCTAGCTAGATCCTATCTCGGGACTTGGTTTCTTAGTGCCGTTTTTTTCCACTCTGAATCCCAACAATGGTATCATGAGCTAGTTCTATCAATGGACGCAGGTTTGATCTAGAGTTCATAGTGATGGACGGGCATTGCACAAAATTTTCATTGTGCGCGTTTTTTTTATAATAGATCTAAACTAAATCTTCTAGTTGCTTCCCTTCTAATTGCACAAGCTGATCCCACCTGTATTGCTTGATTTTGTTAGAAACATCTTGCCCCTTAGGGTCCTTCTATGTTTCTCCTGAGTATGTTGGTCGCGCGAAGATGCTTTGGGTCTTTCTTTTGGTGTGGATAAATTGTGCAACAAAAAGGGCGTGTTACATTGTTGATCTAGCATGTGGATCACACATATTGACGAAGTTCAGTATGGGTTATGAGATTAAATTGTAGTCTCATGGATGATACGTGATACGTCTCAAACGTATCTACTTTTCCAAACACTTTTGCTATCGTTTTGGCTTCATTCTTGCATGATTTGGATGAAACTAACCCGGACTGACGCTGTTTTCAGCAGAGCTGCCAGTGCTGTTTTATATTGTGCAGGTTTCTGGATATTTAGGTACGCTGGAAAAATTCAGAAAAATCAAATAAAAAATCAGCGTTCCCGAAGCTTCGATGATGCCAAAGGGGGGCCACAGGGCAGCCAGGGGGCACCCAGAAGGGTGTGTGGCGCGGCCCAGCCCCTGGTCGTGCCACCTGCCCTCCTGGGTGGGTCCCACACCCCCTGGTGCCCTACCTTGGCCCTATTTATTCCCTCGGCGAGGAAACTCCAGAAGAGAAGTCGTTTTTCCGATCTACGTCGCGGAGCCGCCGCCACCCTCTGTTCTTCTCCGGGAGAGCTAATCTGGAGGCTGCTTTGGCCTCCAATGAGGGGAAATCATCGCCATCATCATCATCATCGCCTCTCCATCAACCCTCCATGACTTCTCCTCTCATGTGTGAGTAATTCCGTGTTGTAGGCAAAGGGGATGGTAGGGATTGGATGAGTTAGATCATGTAATAGTTTATCAGATTGTTGGGGGCATGTTGCATATCATCTACTTGGCGTTTATCATCTCTGTTACAACTTGTTGCTCTTAATTCTTGTCACTTTGGGCCCGAGTGCCATGATTTTAGATCTGATCACCCTTTGTTTTCTTGAGTTTGTTGGTGTTCTTGTTCCTATCTATGAGTTGTATGCACCTATTATAGTCCGGAACCGGCGATCCCAATGGTGACAGCTTGGGACACCAAAGGGGATGGACTATAATTTGAGGATTCCGTGTATCGATGAAGTGTTAATGCTTTGTTCCGGTGCTCTTTGACAGGAGTACCTTAATCTCCCTAAGTTCCTTTTGGCCCCGTTCGTAGCGGGAGGGTAGTACAAAAGATGTTGTGCAAAGTTCTTATTGCAAGCACGTACAACTACCTTGGGATACATGCCTGATGTTTGATATTTGCCTAGATGATCCTTTCTTTTCTGTGAGCCTTGCCCGTGTTAGAATCTATTACATGTTTGATCTCATCCAAGCAGCTCCCAACCATCCATCTCCCTAGCCTACAGTGTTTCAATCCTGCTGGTTACTAGTTGTTTACTTTTGCTGTTTTACTTTTGTTGTTTCATCACCACTATTATCATCACCACTACCACTTCCATACTACCGTTGCTACTAATACCTTTGTGCAAGCAAGTGTTTATTTCAGGTGCGGTTGAATTGACAACGCAGTTGTCAAAGCCTGTACGTATTCTTTGGCTCCCCAAGTGTCGAATCAATAAATTGGGTTATCTTGCCCGCGAAGACTATCTCGATCCCCTACAGTTGAGGGTTATCAAGTACTGTTTTCTGGCGCCATTGCCGGTGACCATAGCTTTATTTACAGGTCTACTCGAAGAATCCTACCTGCTGCACTTTATCCACTATGGGTAAGAAAGGAGACCCCAAGGTTCCGATCCTACCATCCCGTACAAGACGAGGTACCACTCTTAGCACTAGTGCTAAACTTGATTCACCTTCAGTTATGAGTAAGTTTGATTCACCTCAGTTACATGCTACTTCTGCTGAGTCTGGAAATATGTCAGACACTTTTGATGATGCTTCTACTACCTTTGAGACTACTGGTTCACTTGGTTCTTTTATTGAAGAACGGATTGCTGCTGCTGCCCGATTTTCGGGACTTGAAATTCCTGTTACCAAAACCCCTATTGGAAAAACTCATGATCTTACTGACCTTAAGGAGAAACTCCTTGAGGACGATTATATTATACTTGATGATGATTTATGCAGGGAGCTTAATGAATGTGCTGATTCCGACCCTGCCGCTATAAAGAAGTTGCTTGCAAAGCACTCTTTGAAGAACAAGTTTACTCCTGATCCTACTTTTTCTACGTCTCCTATATGCATCACTGATCCTGATTATGATTTCTCTTTTGATATTTCACTTATATCCACAGTTGAAGTTGATCCCTTTTATGGCAGAGAAAATGATGATGCTATCGAGCACCTGACCAAACTCACTGAGTTGGGTAGCTTGCTTACCACTGATGAAAGGATCCGGAACTTTTATGTGACCAAGCTTCTTCCTTTTTCTTTGAAAGGAGGTCCTAGAGCATGGTATGATGCACTATCATGTGGTTCCATTCAAAGTCCTCAAGATTTTGCTATATCTTTCGTTCATAAGTATTTCCTGCTCATATGCAACATGCTGCTTTACAAAGAATTTATAACTTTAAACAGTTGCAGGATGAGCATCTCCCTAAAGCTTGGGGGAGGTTTTGTAGTTTTCTCAAGGCTACACCGGGACATGAGATCCCTAATAATGAATTACTTGATATATTTTATGCTGGTCTAACCGATGAATCTAGATCCTATCTAGATAGTTGTGCTGGTTGTGTTTTCAGGGAAAGAACGTCGGACGATGCGGAAGAATTGATGGGCAAGATTGCCAAGAACCACGAAGATTGGTCCATCCCTGAACCACCTCCACCAAAGAGGGGCATGCTTGTCCTAAGCCCCGGGGATATGCAAGAAGCAAAGGAGTCTATAAAAAAGAAAGGTATTAAAGCTAAAGACGTGAAGAATCTACCTACAATTGAAAAGCTGTGTGAGCCTACCACGCACCCACCCATGGTAGAGGTACACTCTCTTTTAGATTTCAATGCAAGTAACATCCCTAAAGGTAAGCCTCCTGACCAATGTTTAGATGAGCTTGATAGTTTTATTATGAAGCAAAGTCACTTCAATGAGAAGATACAATGTCGATTGCATGATAATACTCTTGCTATCAAAAGTTTGCTTGATGTTCTAGGAAGAACAGTTAATGATGTTAAATGTCTTGTGAAGCATTTTCATATGGTTCAAACTCAGCTTGAACAAATTTCTAATGTGCAAAAAGATTTGCTTGCTAACATTGCCAAACAAGACAATTTACAGGCCTATGTTATAAAGACCCGGGGTGGAACACACACCCAGGACCCTCTCTATCCAGAGGGGCATCCGAAGAGGGTCAAGCAAGATTCTCAAGTGCAGGAGGAAGAGATTGTTAGCTCTCCAAAGAAGAAGAAGAAGAAGAAGAAAAAGAAACACAAGGAAGCTGACAATTCCAATGATCCTATAGAAGAAGAAGAACATGTTGTTGATCCAAACAGCATATCTACCTCCGATGCTGAGGCTGAAGACAGTGCTGAACCTGAAAAAGATGTTGAAAAGAATGATCCACCTGAGGTTCAAGAAGAAGAAGCACCTGATAAGTGCAAGAAGTACACTAGAGAAGACTTCATCGCAAGAAGACATGGGAAGGAACGAGAACCATGGGTACAGAAATCCATGCCCTTTCCAAGTAAGTCTGTCAAAACCGAAGAAGAAGAGCACTACAACAAGTTTTGTGAGTGGATGAAACCCATTTTTCTTCAGATTCCTTTGACTGATGCTATTAAGTTCCCTCCTTACTCTAAATATATGAAATATATGGTTACTAATAAAAGAAAAGTTCCTAATGAGGCAATATCTACTATGCTTGCTAACTACTCTTTCAGTGGCAAGATTCCTGAGAAGCTCGGTGATCCAGGTATACCCACCATTCCTTGCTCCATAAAGAATAATTATGTTAGAACTGCTTTATGTGATCTTGGTGCAGGAGTGAGTGTTATACCCTTTTATCTCTACAAAAGGCTTTGTTTAGAGAAACTAATTCCTACAGATATCTCCCTTCATATGGCTGACAAGTCAACGGCCGTCCCGATCGGTATTTGTGAGGATGTTCCTGTTGAAGTTGCCAATTGCTTAATACTTACTGATTTTGTTGTGCTTGACATGCCCGAGGATGGGAGCATGTCCATTATCCTTAGTATACCTTTTCTTAACACCGCAGGTGCAATTATTGATTGCAATAAAGGGAAGGTTACCTTCAACGTGAATGAAAAAGAACACACGGTGTATTTTCCAAAGAAGATCGACAAAAGGCATGGCCTTAACTCCATTGAGAATATCGAGACCGTGAAGGTTGGAGAATGGGATTGTCCACTACATGTATACCACAAATACAAAACAATTATGGTGGGGACAATGTCCATCAAAGTGAGAATGCAATGATCACTTCATAAGAGGCGAGACTTTCTGCTCTATATATCACCGGTTTGTTGGTAATACTTGATCAACCTTGCTAACTAGCATGTTTTATATAGGTAAAAAGCTGAGCTTGTTATGTTTTCATTTCCTTTAGCTTTTATTCTCCTTGCTGAACAAATACTCCTTGGTATGTGACTCCCTCACCCCTCCAATTAGTTTTCTTGTTGGTGGCTTCATTAGTGAGTATTTAGTAGTTCTTGGTGCTGTTTAGTTGAGCTTAAATGTATGTCTAGAAATTTATTTTCCCAGTTTTGTTGCTAGTTTGAGCCTTGGTAAAGTAAGTAGAATGTTTTCCCCAAACTAGTTTTGCTTAAACCTCCGTTTTTGTGATTTGTCAAAAATTTCATAAATGTATAGGCTAGGAACATGGCTTGGGAAGAAGAAACCCGAGCGCTCTAGCCGTGTTACGCGGTCCACAGCTTCACCTTCGGCTATGAGGGTGAGCTACAACGAAGAAATCATACCCTTGGAGATGTTGGACGCATCACCGATGTCTACGCACGCTTCTATTCTTGTAGACTATGTTGGGCCTCCAAGCGTAGAGGTTTGTAAGACAGCAGCAATTTCCCTCAAGTCGATGACCTAAGGTTTATCGAACTCAGGGAAGTAGAGGTTGAAGATGGTCTCTCTCAAGCAACCCTGCAATTAAGATACAAGAAGTCTCTTGTGTCCCCAACACAACTAATACAACTAGGAGTTGTATAGGTGCACTAGTTCGGCGCAGAGATTATAAAATATGGGTGATAGGTGTGGCGAAGCAAGGTAATATAAATCTATAATAAAAAGTGCAGCAAGCAAACATGTGACAAAAGTGAGCACAAACGGTGTAACAATGGTGGAAACAAGGCCTAGGCTTCATACTTTCACTAGTGGCAACTCCCAACAACATTAACATAGTCTAATCACATGATATTTCCCATAAAACATGCAATGGAGACGTACTCGGAGGTCATTCCTTTGTGGTCAAGAGAGGACGAGAATTGTGTAGGGCTACAAAAGCACACCTCAGAGTTCGTAGTTCTCATCTATGGATTTCCCAATGTCACCGCGGCCATCCAAAGAGAGTACCACAATCACCACAACATATCTAAAGGATAGTCAAAGACAAGCACCAAGAGAATCTCAATCTTCAATCCACACACAAAAGAGGAAATCACTCATGAAAATATTCTTCTAACCCATGTCCAATAGACCGCTGTCACCATGGTCTCGGGGATTATACTAGATAAGATCAAGTGAGTACATCAATCCAATACATAGAAGAAGGGGAAACATCATGGGATCACCCTAGATTAACATAGCCTATGATCACAACGAAGATCACATAATGGGAGAGAGAGAAGAACACATAGCTACTGGTAGAAACCTCAACCCCGAGGGAGAACTACTCCCGCTTCATGGAGGGAGGAAGCAACGTCGATGGAGATGAATCCGGGGACACTTCCCCGTCCCGGCAGGGTGCCGGCACAGGAATTCTGGTCCCCCGAAGCTTGTTGGCGATGGCGGCGGAGATCGTAATCGCTTCTGGAAAAAGTACTTCGATATTAGGGGTTTCCACCCCGAGGGATAAATATAGGCGGAGGGGGGTGTCGAGGGGACCCACCAGGCAGCCAGGAGGCCTCCTGACGCGGCCTAGGGTGGGGCCGCGCCAGGGACCCTCCTGGTCTCCTGGTGGTGGCCCCCCTCCGCTACCTTGGTGATTCCAGAAGCTTCCGGGTCGCTAATTTTTTATCTGATTTTCCGGATTTTTTGGAGTACTTTTAATGGCCGGAAAACCTGAAATACAAAAACAGCAGAAAACAGCAACTGGCAGCTGGGTGCACTGGGTTAATATATTAGTCCAAATATGCTCAAAAGTGTATGAAAGTTCAAGCAAAACATGGCAAAGTCACACAAAACATGCATGGAGCAAGCAGAAATTATAGATACGTTTGGGACGTATCAACATCCCCAAGCTTAATTCCTAATCGTCCTCGAGTAGGTAAATGGTAACAAGCATAATTTCTGTGGTGACATGCCACACAACCATATAAGGACTTTTAAGTAAAGCAATCAAAGCACGCAATTCAATTCAAGTCTTAACAAGCAAGAGTCTATATTAGCATTGACACAAGCAACAAAAGAACAAAAGGTGCAAGAGCTCTCGCTGTCCATGACTCAAATGTATCCATATGGTGTTTGCGTGCAAGCAGGGGACTGGGAAAAAGAGAGAAAAAAGGTTGTTGAGAACAACTATCTACTAAAGTTTCACACTTGGTCTCCTTTGGATTCTTATCTTGACTCGTCCCCAGACCACTAGCCAGGTACAAGTCAAACTGATCCACTCCCTTTCGATATTTTGAGCACTCATGCAATGGCTGAGCGTGAGCAAGAAAGTTGACACCTAAAAGGCGAAACAAAAAGAAGGTGGAGGAGGAAGACAAAAAGGTGTGAAAGGCTCACATCAATGAGGACAATCATAGGCGAGAGAAGGCCATATGATAGATATGATGTGAGGAGTAGGGATTGCCATGCAACGTATGCACATGTGAGCTAAAAGCTCTCCAAGGGAACTAGTGGGGGTGCATATACCTTGCTTGCTCAAGAAGACCTACAGCTCATTTGAGGAGGCTCATCACTGGAATATACAAGCCAAGTTCTATAGTGTGAAGGTCCCCACATAGCTATATGCATGATGATGATCTCTATGGAGTACAAGGGATAGAGGATGAAGTACTAGTGTGGATCTCTCAAAAGGAATAGTAGTGTGCCCCCTTCTCTATTTTTATTTTTCTTTTTTCTCTTTTTTCTATTTTTTTGTGGCCTCAATGGCTCTTTCTATTTAACTCTCATTTGTCCTCTTTGGGATCTTTTGATTTTGTCCTCTTTGGGATCTTTTCCTCACTTTAGGGGCAACACTCTAAATTTTACAAGAATATAGGAGATCTTTCACACTTTACAAAGGTACTACAATAAAGAAGATATAACTATCATGATGCAAATGTATGCCTCTGCCAGGATAGAAGGATATGCAATGATACTAGCGCGTCATGTAGAAATGATTAGGGCAAGGCCCAACTAGCATGCGGCTCATCGATCAAGCAAGTAGCATGTATGACATGAGGATCAAGTCATGAGAATGTGGATGTTGCATGGCAATGTATCTCGGAAAGGCTATGGAAATGCCTTGTAGGTAGGTATGGTGGCTGTTTTGAGGAAAGATATAAGGAGGCTTATGATGACAGGGCGTATCGTGCCAAGGGTTTGGATGCACCGGCGAAGATTGCGCCAACTCTCAAGGTGAGAAAGGGCAATGCACGGTACCTAAGAGGCTAGAAAAAGTATAGGTGGGTGGAAGTGTAAACTTTCGAATACTCACATTAGTCCAAAGAACTCATGCACTTATTATCGGTAACTCTCAATCTAATCAGGAGGTTCACAAAGAGACAAGTACCCCGAGGAGGAGTGTATGGGGGTTTGGTTATCCTTGCGCTTCCTCGACTCACGGTACGTGAGTGTACTCTAATATTCGAACCCTCCAGAGGTTAGTGATCCATCTAGTAGCTAGAGTTCTCAACAGGGGTTTTTGGTTTTCGAAAAACACACGGATTGCCCAAAATACGACATCTATCACTAATAGGCTCGAGCTCTTGACACCAAAAGTTCAAACATTACTCTAGTCAATACCTCAAAACTATTGCAAGTTACTACTACAAAGAGAATAGCAACTTCAACTACCTACTTCTAGTCAAGACACAAAACTTGGTGCAACAGGCAAACTCTCTAACAAGATAAAACATGCAACCTATAGAAAGTTCAACCTAAAACAAAAGAAAAACTCTAGAAAAACTAAAGCACTACAACTAAACAGAGCAGCAGCTAAGAAAAGAAAAAGAACAACTCACGGCTAAAAGAATAAGCATGCAAATCCTATGAGGAGTTCTAGTTCAAGCGGAGCGTGTATCTCTCCCACACGAAAGAGTAAGCTGGGGTCTAACGTGTTACTACAGCAAACAAAGAAAAAACAAACCTAGAAAAGTAATGAGCGAGACGCTCCAAGCATAGCACACAACGCATGAAGTGATAAAAATATAGTGCAACGAGGGACGAACTGATAATTGTTGATGAAGAAGGGGATGCTTGGGGTCATCCCCAAGTTTATACGCTTGAGTATCCTTGAATATTTATTGGGGATGCATGGGGGCATCCCCAAGCTTGAGCGTTTGACCCTCCTGAATCTTCTTTTATCTTCTTCCCTCGCACACTTGAAAACTCCATTCATACATAACTCATCATAATCTGATTAGCGAGGTTAGTACCCATAATAAAATATTTTTTCTCTACTGGAAATAAGGATATTCTTGAAGAGCTATTGTTTCTCAAGATCGCCAAAAAGTTTTTGCAAAGAAAAAGCAAGCTTAAGGTTTGTAAAACAAAGAAAAGGCAAAACAGGACAGAATATGTGAAAAACAGACCAGCAGGTAGTAAAGATTTTTAAGGGATACTTCTGCAACTCAAATCAAAAAACTCAGAACATACGAAAATTCCGTGATTGTATAGATCACGCTGTGTAAAAAATTCAGCTCAAAAAGATGAACTGGGTTTTTTTCTATGATTCTTCCCGTCACGAGGACAAAATCTGTTTTCTGGACAACATGTCACAACTTTCACTTCCCTTGTCATATGAGGCTATAAATGGCACAAAGCTTTAAAAGTAAAGATACAATGATGTTGCTACAGTAGTAACAATCATCAAAACCACTAAAAACTGAAAGTAAAAACTCAAAGTGAAGATAACAACGGTTGTCTCCCTAGAGCTCTTTCTTTATACCATAAAGATAGGCTTAAGATTTTAATGATGTTCCCATAGGAATAAGAGTTGAAGAATAAAATAGAGCATCAAGAAGCAAATACCAAACACATTTAAGTCTAACATGCTTCCTATGCAAAGGGATCTTGTAGATAAATAACTCATTGAAGCATAAAGATATTAGCATAGGAAGGCAAAATAAATGCAACTTCAAAACCTTCAACATAAAGAGAGGGAACTTGGTATTATTGAAATATCTATAAGCATATGTTCCCCTCTCATAATACTTTTCAGTGGGATCATGAATAAACTCAACAATATAAGTATCACATAAAAAATTCTTATCATGATCCACAAGCATAGAAAATTTATTACTCTCCACATAAGAAAAATCCTTCTCATTAGTAATAGTGGGAGCAAACTCAAGAAAATAGTTATCACATGAATCATTCTTATCATGATACACTTGTAAACATTTATTCTTTATAGCATAAGTGTCATCACAATAATCATCATAGATAGGAGGCAAAGTATCATCAAAATAAATTTCCTCATCAAAATTTGGGGGGCTAACAAGATCATCTTCATCAAACATAGCATCCCCAAGCTTATAGCTTTGCATATCATTAGCATCAAAAGTATTCAAAGAGGACATGCAAATAACATTACTACTATCATGAGTGTTGTGCAAATAATAAAGCTCCATAGGATTTTTGATCTCCTCCTCAAACACTTCATGTCCTAACTCAAGATAGAGCTCATAAAGCTCTCTCATAAATTTTTTGTTGTTTTCCATAAAGCCTAACTAGTGAAAATAAAAACAAGAAACGAAAAGATTTGATTGCAAGATCTAAAGATATACCTTCAACGCTTACCTCCCCGGCAACGGCGCCAGAAATAGCTTGATGTCTACGCACGCTTCTATTCTTGTAGACTATGTTGGGCCTCCAAGCGCAGAGGTTTGTAGGACAGCAGCAATTTCCCTCAAGTCGATGACCTAAGGTTTATCGAACTCAGGGAAGTAGAGGTTGAAGATGATCTCTCTCAAGCAACCCTGCAATTAAGATACAAGAAGTCTCTTGTGCCCCCAACACAACTAATACAACTAGGAGTTGTATAGGTGCACTAGTTCGGCGAAGAGATGATAAAATATGGGTGATAGGTGTGGCGAAGCAAGGTAATATAAATCTGTAATACAAAGTGCAGCAAGCAAACATGTGACAAAAGTAAGCACAAACGGTGTAACAATGGTGGAAACAAGGCCTAGGCTTCATACTTTCACTAGTGGCAACTCCCAACAACATTAACACAGTCTAATCACATGATATTTCCCATAAAACATGTAATGGAGACGTACTCGGAGGTCATTCCTTTGTGGTCAAGAGAGGACGAGAATTGTGTAGGGCTACAAAAGCACACCTCAGAGTTCGTAGTTCTCATATATGGATTTCCCAATGTCACCGCGGCCATCCAAAGAGAGTACCACAATCACCACAACATATCTAAAGGATAGTCAAAGACAAGCACCAAGAGACTCTCAATCTTCAATCCACACACAAAAGAGGAAATCACTCATGAAAATATTCTTCTAACCCATGTCCAATAGACCGCTGTCACCATGGTCTCGGGGATTATACTAGATAAGATCAAGTGAGTACATCAATCCAATACATAGAAGAAGGGGAAACATCATGGGATCACCCTAGATTAACATAGCCTATGATCACAACGAAGATCACATAATGGGAGAGAGAGAAGAACACATAGCTACTGGTAGAAACCTCAACCCCGAGGGAGAACTACTCCCGCTTCATGGAGGGAGGAAGCAACGTCGATGGAGATGAATCCGGGGGCACTTCCCCGTCCCGGCAGGGTGTCGACACAGGAATTCTGGTCCCCCGAAGCTTGTTGGCGATGGCGGCGGAGATCGTAATCGCTTCTGGAAAAGGTACTTCGATATTAGGGGTTTCCACCCCGAGGGCTAAATATAGGAGGAGGGGGTGTCAAGGGGACCCACCAGGCAACCAGGAGGCCTCCTGGCGCGGCCTAGGGTGTGGCCGCGCCAGGGACCCTCCTGGTCTCCTGGTGGTGGCCCCCCTCCGCTACCTTGGTGATTCCGGAAGCTTCTGGGTCGCTGATTTTTTTATCTGATTTTTCCGGATTTTTTGGAGCACTTTTATTGGCCGGAAAACCTGAAATACAAAAACAGAAGAAAACAGCAACTGGCAGCTGGGTGCACTGGGTTAATAGATTAGTCCAAATATGCTCAAAAGTGTATGAAAGTTCAAGCAAAACATGGCAAAGTCACACAAAACATGCATGGAGCAAGCAAAAATTATAGATACGTTTGGGACGTATCAATCACCCGCAAAGGCCATGTCATTTCCATGCAGAGATTTCATGGTGGATGCCGACATACAGGAGGAGTTCAACGCCCTGTGTGCCAGAGCAGGTTTGACACGGCTTGTGACGAGTCGTGTGCCACCGTATGAGACGCTCACTGCTATATTTATTAACAATTTTAGATTCTATCCTGAAAGTGATGCTGTTGTATTTCAGATTTATGAAAGGTTACTAACCATGCCTATGAGTACCTTTTGTGAAGCTTTAGGTTTGCCCGATAGAGGAGAGAAGAGGAGGAAAAATTCTCAAACTGCTGCACTCAAGACCCTTCTCGACTCATTTTGCAACACTGAAGTGAGGGACACTAACCGTCAGAAGATCTCCAATATTTTGTTCCCTCATCTCAGGTATTTCGCGTATTATATTTCTAGAGGGGTGTTGGCTCGAGACAACACGAGCAGCACTTCTTCGCCTGATACTGCCATCATGGCGAACACCCTCTCAGGGAATCACGAGTATCATGTGGGCACGCTAATTGCTAGAAGCCTTGCTACTAATAGCAACAAGGGGGATCTCTTTGGTGGCGTCTATGCTACACTTCTTTTGGAGTTTCTCCAAGGAGAACCGCGCCCAGATGATACAATTTTTCCTTTTGTTAGTCTTGATTTGGTTGCCATGAAGAGGCACTTCTTTGTTACCAGGGCCTCTGACCGATATGCACTTGATTATATTTTGCGGATTGAGGGCGATGTGGAATGCATCATCCGTCTACCTGCACCACTTGTGTTTGATTTTTCTCCCAGGAACGGATACCGCTTTTCAGATACCCAGTTTGATGAGATCATGGGGAGATACCAGTTTCACGACCCCACGGAGGGGGTTGCGCCAGATGAGGAGGAGCGCGTGGTGTATCCACCCGTCCAGGAGGAGACCGTCGCCCCATGGGACGGAGGGTCTTCCTCTGGTTAGGACGAGGGACCTTCCTCATGGGAGGACCCGAGGACTTCGGTGTATGCACCGGAGGGCTCATACAACCCTTGGACTTACCATTACCCCGGAGCAGGAGGCTCTTCGGGACCGCAGTAGACGAGCCCAACTTAGGCCAAAATCCTAAGCTTGGGGGAGTACATACTCTCCTCCCCTTCCATTGTATCTTCCATTTTGTTCGCTTTGATCTTTTTGAAGTCTTTGCCTGTTCTTCTTTGTTCTTTTATTTTGCAAAAACAACAAAAAGATTCCTCTTTCCTTTTTCTTTTATTTAGCCTTTGAAAAACCCCAAAAAGATTTTCTTTCTCTCTTTAGTTTGCTTTGTTTTCAGAGTTCAGCTCGAGTCCGTGATGGCATTTGATTATATATTTCCTACGTTCGATTGTGCAAGTGACAAGGAAGTAATGACAAAGATCGAAGGAAGGGATGCAACAAGGAAAGCCGGTATGAACTCTTTTTGTTTCTACTTTTGTACATATGCCTGTACTTATGATTAGAGACCAACTTGTAGCGACATAGTGCTATGTTTTCAATGCTTTCCCAGTGGTTCATGCTTTCTTTTTGGTTAGTCTCAAATAGCTAGAGTTCATAATGTGTTGCTTGAAATGATTGACATGCATTGCATTGTTCATGGTTTGGCATATTCAAGTGGTATTTCCATTCGGAAAATTCTTGGATCGACTTGGCACATGTTCACGCATGTTAAGACTAAAAATTATGTTCTACCTTGATGATCTTTTTACTTCAGAGTAGGTAATATCACTTTCATGCCCGATTCAATGTTGCTTTGTCGCTCTGCATGATTATGACAATTATTGCTCTCTAGTTGGTCGCTTCCCAGTCTTTTGCTAGCCTTCACTCGCACTAAGCGGAATTCTTCTTGTGCATCCAAACTCCTTTTCAAACCAGTTATTCCACTTGAGTCCACCATATCTACCTATATGTGGTATTTACCGGCCACTCCTAACTTAGAATTTCTTGTGCCATCTCGAAATTTATTCAAAAGCTTCCCTTTTGCAACCGTACAAGCTCATGGTGCGGTGAGGGAAAATCAGTATCTACCATGCCAAAAATATTTTGACGGAAGTTTTAACTAGTCAATTAAAAAAGATAATAAGAGTTACACCTCCCCCATACTTGATGATGGAATGAAATGGACCAAATGCTGCTTATGATAGATGGAACGATACCCTCCTTCCATACTTGAGGCAAAATAAAAGGTTTCGTAGACCATCAAAGGATTTATGGATAAGGGAACATGTGTAAGCAAAAGGCATTAATATGGTTGGCATGGGAGATATTGAGAGACCTTTACCATTCACCATTATCTGGAAAGCTGCACTTCTCAAAAGAGTTTTATCTCTGTTTTCAAAACCAAGAGCTCTGGCACATGTTTAGTCTTTGCTTCCTTTCACGGGTTTTCAACCTTGCCATCAAAAATCCACGGTTCGAGAGTCTCACCTTCTTTCTTCAAAGCACCAACTATTGAGAGCATAATTGTCATTCTTAGTGTAACATGCATTGTCCCAAAGTACCCCATTGTCTTCTTCATGATTGTGATGTTTCTTACTTTGAGTTCTTAGTTCTAGTCTCTTTTAAAACTCCGGAGGAGTTTCTGCATTTATGTTTTGCTTCACTCATGGAGGCTAGAGAGATACCACTCTAGTATGTTCATGCTATGTGCATTGTGATCTTGAATTGATTTTCAGCAGCATATTATTTACTTTTGTTTTTTTGTGACTCATCACATGAAAGAAGGATTGCTTCGTGCATTGTCTTTGTATCATGGTGCTAAAACTTGCTAAACTCTTTCGTAGTACATGCTTATATACATCTAATGAAGCAAAAGAGTTTGTCAAAGTTTTCTTTGTCGCGTCCAGTTCGTTGCACCGGAGGGCTCATACAACCCTTGGACTTACCATTACCCCGGAGCAGGAGGCTCTTCGGGGCCGCAATAAACGAGCCCAACTTAGGCCAAAAGCCTAAGCTTGGGGGAGTACGCACTCTCCTCCTCTTCCATTGTATCTTCCGTTTGGTTCGCTTTGATATTTTTGAAGTCTTTGCCTGTTCTTCTTTGTTCTTTTATTTTGCAAAAACAACAAAAAGATTCATCTTTCCTTTTTCTTTTATTTAGCCTTTGAAAAACCCCAAAAAGATTTTCTTTCTCTCTTTAGTTTGCTTTGTTTTCAGAGTTCAGCTCAAGTCCGTGATGGCATTTGATTATATATTTCCTACGTTCGATTGTGCAAGTGACAAGGCAGTAATGACAAAGATCGACGGAAGGGATGCAACAAGGAAAGCCGGTATGAACTCTTTTCGTTTCTACTTTTGTACATATGCCTGTACTTATGATTAGAGACCAGCTTGTAGCGACATAGTGCTATGTTTACAATGCTTTCCCAGTGGTTCATGCTTTCTTTGTGGTTAGTCTCAAATAGCTAGAGTTCATAATGTGTTGCTTGAAATGATTGACATGCATTGCATTGTTCATGGTTTGGCATATTGAAGTCGTATTTCCCTTCGGAGAATTCTTGGATCGACTTGGCACATGTTCACGCATGTTAAGACTAAAAAGTCTGTTCTGCCTTGGATCATACCTCATGCTGCTTGACGACATGCCATGTGTGGAGGTGATGCTCTCCGCCAAAAAAAGATGAAGAAAAGAAGCAAAGTACTTGGAGTTTCTTCGGGAAAAGGCTATATCATATCACATGCATTATATTGTATGTGATGTTAATCCTTTTCATTGCATGTTTGAATGCGCAAGTAGTCGTGTTTTAATAGGTAGATCTCTCTCAAAATATCAAGAAGTTAGTGCTCTCCCAAGCGTGCAACCATTTGGAATAAATGCTACCGGAGGTGCGTCGTGTCACACGAGTACAAACGGGAAAGGAAAAAAAGAGGTGGGTGAATTGAGACTTCACAGCAATAGTGTTTGGTTGTCTTGGTGTTCTAGCCTATCTGTTATGAGCTCGGAGCACAAGTGTCGAAAGACTAATACAATAGTCATAAACTACTTGTGATTGGTTTTGTTACACCTACCGGGTTAATGACCTGGCATGGCTGAGTGTTACACCGGTGGCAGGTGTATTTATTCGGATCTTGATTACCCTAAGATCAATTTGAAGCGATATTTGTTTTAGTGGGAGCATTAGATAAAACTTGCTAAGATTAATGCAATTAAATTTGAACCATATTTAATATTTATTTCTTGAGAGTTCTAGAATTGTTTTAGAATTAATAAAAGATATTTAATATCAATTGGCACCCTCTGACTTGGAAAGCCCAAGTAGGGAGGGAGCACTTGGACCAAAGAGGCCCATGTGGGGAGACGCCTAGGAGGAAGCTTCCTCCCCCTTGTGGCCGGCTCTATAGGGTATTTGTTTCTTGAGAGTTCTAGAATTGTTTTAGAATTAATAAAAGAGATTTAATATAAATCCCCCCCCTCTCACTTGGAAGGCCCAAGCATGGAGGGAGCACTTGGACCAAAAAGGCCCATGTGGGGAGGCGCCTAGGAGGAAGCTTCCTCCCCCTTGTGGCCGGCTCTATAGGGAGGGGAACCCTAGGGCGCCACCCCTAGGGTTGCCCCCTCCTCCAAGATGGTCTCCCTCCCTCCACTCTATAAATAGATGAGTAGGGTCACCCACCAAGTACAAGTTATTCTTTCCCCTGGGCTGCCACTCTCTCCCATCTATTAGATCTTATCTTCATTAAACCCCGAAGGGCTGCTCCTCCCTCCTCTCTACTCCGGCGGCGCTGAGATCTGGACGGCAGAGCCCTGTCGGATATGAGACACCGTACGTGTGGATCAACTATAGAGAGATCAATGTTCGATCTTCTTTTGAGGGACTTCTGCATCTTCTTCCGTGGAGTAGATCTTTTTGTGGGACTTCATTTGGATTGGATATGGTTGAGGGGTTGTGCTACTTCAAGCTTCCCTGTAACATCCCAAAATTCTTCGAATTTTGGAATGTTAATAAAAATTAAATAGATAATGATTGTTTGATTGATGTGTTTGATTTTCTCTGGGATTTAAAACTTTTGGAGTTTATTGAATATTAAAAAGAGAGGGAATAAAATGACTTTCCCTAATATTCATCGTTGGTGTTTTGGAATTTATTATTTAAAACAAAACCAACAATACAAAATGAGAGAAGATAATATGACTCCTTCAACATATTAAAAGTTTGGAAAAGGTTTTAAATCTTTATTGAAATTCTTTTGATTATTCAAAATATTTTTCAACTCAACGAAATTCATTTGAGAGGATATAAAAGGACTTATCCCCATTTTAATTTGTTGAAAAATATTTTAAATCATTTTTGGGAGACTTTTAATTTTACTTTGGAGTTATAAATATTTTCTAAAATTATTTTTGGAATTTATTTATGCTTCGGAAAAGTTTTTATTTCAATTTTTGGAGTTTTCGGTATTTTTAAAATGCCAGAAAAGTATTTAAAAATATTTAAAAATAAGTTGCAAAGTTTATTTTATTTTATTTTAATATTTTGGTCAAGCCAAAAATTCAGTTTTATTATTTTAAAAATATTGGCGAAGACGGAATTTTAAAATAAATTTCCATGATTTTTCTAATATTGTTTTGGGCCTAACGAGCCTGTTCTGTTTATTTTTTCCGCAGACCGATTTTGTATTTATCTCGGATTTAAAAAAAAAGGGATTAGGGGTTGTCTATAAATAGCCCCGATTAGGGCTAAATTATTTTCGCTTACCCTTTTTAGGGTTAGACTAAATTAATCTGCGGGACCCGCCGCCGTCGACGTCATCGCCGGAATCTCGCCGGAGTTCGCCGGAGTTGCGTTTTTTTTCGCCGTTTCGAGGTAATTTCTCCGGAGCCGACGTGTGCCGCCGTCCCCACGCCTCACCGGAGCCGACCCCGCCGCCTAGCCGCTCTAGCCCCGCGCCGCCACCTGCCGCCGCCGGCGAGCTCGCCCGGCTAGCCGAGCCGCCGCCCCTGGCCGCGCCATGGCCCGCCGCGCCCGGGCCCTGGCCGCTCGCGCTGGCCCGCCCGCCCGCCGGTGAACCGGCCGGAGCTGCCTTCCGCGCCATGGCCGCCGCCCCTGGTCGCCCCATGCCGCGCGCCCCTCTGCAGCGAGTGCTGCGCCCGGCCGCCGCCGCCGCCAGCCGCTCCTGGGCCGGCCTCGCCCGAGCCGGCCGAGCCATGGCCATGGCCCTGCCCGTGCCCGTGCCTGCGTGAGGTAGAAGATGTGTTAAGAAAAAAAAAACTCAAGAAAACATTTCGAATTTTTTTTCCAGATCTGGATCCAAACCGCCCGGGGACTCGATCGCGTTTTTCGGAAAAAAGTTATTTACGTACGGGCCCTTTTTACAGTAGAACACCCCGGTACCCCGTTTTTCACCCGATACCGTTTTCGCGACTACGTTTTAACCGTAACTCGGAATCGAGTGATTCCAGTTGCGTTGCGACCGTGTAGAAATTTCCTAGCCAGTAGACCTAGTGTTACAGAAGTTTGAAGTTTTTAAATTTGGATCCCAAGCTGATCCAAATTTGAACTTCCGGCAGCCGTAACTTTGTACCGGTGCACCCGTTTGCGCCGTTTCTTTTTGCGTTGGATCACTCGTGTCATGTACCTTCTGTTTATATCATGTGTACACAAAAATTCACAAGTTTATTGATCTGTTTAAATTCAAATTCACTTCCATGTTGTAATTGCTATGACCTGTGTTGTACTATTCCATTTCTCGTGATTCTTTTTGCATATTGGATCATATGAGACATCTTATCGGCAATATTCACATATCATTCATATTGCTATGATCTTTACCTTGAATTCATAATGCCTCGATCATACTCTTGTATCAACAACTCTTTATCCGTTGACTCTCTCGAGTTCACTTCCACCGATCACTTCGAACACATCGATACCTTTGCACTTCAAAGCTTTTGTTTTGTTACTAAAACCTTTGTGATTGTTTTGTTGATCTTATGTGTTGTACTTGTGGTGTGATTGCTTATTTGAGTTCCTTCGTTGCGATAGATTCTTGGAGTGTGACGAATAGAGTTGACTGGACCGCGAGAGCGAAGAACTTCATCGAATGTATAAGGCAAGTGATACTTTGACCATACTCATACCTATATTTTCTACATGCATTATGTTAAGAAATATCACCCTATTGCATGATAGGTAGTTTATTTTACTGTTGCTGCAAAACTAGTTAGGATAGCCACATGTTTTGACTTGTCTACCGTAGATCAACCTAGCCGTGTTGATGCTTTATTGCTATTGCTTTGTAGACGTGGTTTGGGTTGTGAGAATTCATGGAGCGCATGTGAGCCATTAAATAAACTGTGTAGCAACTTTAATATAATAGAAATCACTTCTGGACGGGCGGGTTGCATCCCAGTAGTTGTGGCTCGGTTGAGGACAGTGCCGGGGTTAAATGTACACAATGGTTGTTTTGGTGGTGAACCGGGTGCGTCATGGCGAGTACCCTCTGACGCAGTGGGCGCCGTCCAGGCTCAAAAATATCAGACAGTCAATATTACTAGTAGCTTCCGTGTACAACCACTGGCTATATGGGCTCTGGCTTAGCACGAGTACGTTGTGGGGAACCTGGCCCTGGTAGCTAGCTGATGTAGATGTGTGGTTAGGTGTACCGGCTACCAAAGGGTGGAGACAACCTCTTCAGAAAGTCTTTGTCTCAATCTTCGGGTTGAGTCCAGTGGGGAACGTGTACAACCTCTGCAGAGTGTATAAACTGATCATGATTAGCCGTGTCCACGGTTACGGACGAACTTTGAGCAACTAGTCAGTACTGTTGATGAATGATCTTGACAGACAAACACTTAATAATAATTTGGTTGGGACAAGAGTAGCATGGGTTGCTGTGTGTTTCAGGTAGAATTCAACTTAAAATTTTGACTAGTTTAGTTCAGGAGAAAATTGGCTTTCTGCAAAACTAAACCATAAGCCTTTCCTTTGACTTACCTTGCATGTAGTTGTAGGTCCTTTATATAAACTTTTCCGTGTCACTTGCCGTACAAATCAGATGTATTGACCCGTTGTCGGGCTGTAACCTTCGGTGTTGCAGGTTTTTCAGACGATCAGTAAGGTGCGTTTAGGGGTTGCGAGTCTACACTCAGCATGTTCGCATGTGGCTGTTGATGGGACTCCACGTTATTTTTTTTTGCTTCCGCTATATTTATATTGAATAAGCTAGCCTTGAGCTATGCAACTTGTTATTTATTTTACTCTGGATCATACGTTGTAATAATGATGCACTTGTACTTGATATACATCTATAATACTGTGTGTGCCAGCGAGTTCGATCCAGGGACTGGCACTTGAGCACAGAGACTTCAATTCGGTGGGAATTGGGTCGCTACAGATGGTATCAGAGCAGTGTGTTGACTGTAGGTCGCGACCCTAGAAAACGGATAGAAAAAGCCATAGGAACAAAGATATTTTATCACTCTTTGATTACTTACTCTCTCACTAGTATTTCTCATCTATTATTCATCTTCTAAAACTTCTCATCTTGTTTTACTATGGATACCCCTCTAAGTTGTTTACCCCTGAAGACAAGACAATTGAGAAGTACATCGTCAACCTCATGGATCAATTGAAGTTTTGACCACAAGAACGAGAAGAATACCTTATGGTGATCAATAAGTTTTGACACTACGAGAGGAATTTTTAAGATCAGCTTAGCTGAGAAGGATGAAGTTTAGATTCAGACCACCACCTTTTAGGTGAAGGTAGATGAACGAATTTCGCGTAGCATGATGAGATCGTATGTCTTGCACATATGACCTTACTCTAGGTGTTGTTTGGGTGTTTTGACTTTTGTGACTGTATTGTTTGTTGTTATGTGTTACGGTCGAACGTAGGAGTTTTGCCGCTTTCTTGTTTGAGTGCATATGCTTGGTGTCATCTTAGTTTGCTTCTTGTCGGTTTTATAGTTTTGCCCTAACCTTTGTCATATGGGCTTAATAGATGGAGTATGAAGTAGGACTCGCCTTTTCTGGGGCGATGTCGAGATTGAAGGCGGAGCAATGGATTCGTAATATGGAGGAGCTTTTGGAGCGTAACAAGGTTGGAAGTGAGGACATGGTCCCCTATGCTGTTAAGTACTTGGTAGAAGAGGCTGCTACTTGGTGGAGAATGCACCAAGCGATTGACGAATCACGAAGGAAGATTACTTGGAAGGAATTTACAAAGATTTTGTTGGGATCCCGCCTCGTCACCCCGATGCAAAGGACGGTAAACCTTAAGAGGCCCCGTGCCTGCAAAATTTGGGGGGAAGTAGGACACTCCTATGAAGGACACCAAGATGAATGTCCCTATTGTGAAGAAACTCACTCGGGTGAAGAATGCCCCACTGCACAAGTCACGTGTTTCGTGTGTGAAGGAAATAATCATTACCCCGCTCAGTGTCAATTTTTCATCATGACACAACAAGTATCTCAGCATCAAAAAGAAGAATGGAGAAAATTATCCAAGAATTCAGGGAAGCACCCGTGAGGAAGAAAAAGAAGGACATTAGCCAAATTGAGTGCTATCGGTGCAGGAACATGGGACACTACAGCAATATGTGTCCCGAATTGAAGGGAAAGAAGAAGATGTGAACATGGGAGCAAAGACGTCGACATATTGAAGAGGCTTATGTTGGCAACTGGAGAATAGAATATTCGTGGTGTGCACTAAGTGTACGGTGGTACTTTTTAATGATAGTTGGAGATGTGTATCGATGCGTGTTTGCTATGGATTGACTAGATGTTTTATGTCGTGATTGTTTTGTTATGTTTTGTCTTGTACCCTGTGGCCTTGATATGTATTTGATTGATGTGATGTGTTGTGCTTTGTGTTTCTTCTTCGCGAGTAGAATAAGCTTACATACCTTAGACCCCTTATCTAATTAGTATGCTTAGAGACTGAAGAAGACACATCAACAAGAAGAATAAATTAGCAAGTGACTCAACGATACGAAGATTGCTTCGGCAATGCAAAACGAAAGCTACCGTCATTGAAGACATGAAGACTTGAAGACCGGGAAGATTCAAGTTTCTACCGTTAGATCGTTTATGTGAGCTGTCATTTCTTGTTTTACCGACAGCTACACATCAAAACTTATTTTCAAAACTAGTGTGATGTTTGTATGGGTATCTCTCCCTATCTCTCTCTCTACCTCGCTATCTACATTCTGTTCCCTCTCACCTCAAACCCTACACTGAAGAAGCTACTACAATGGCTGCTAATGCCAAGACGAGGATAAAGATGGATGCAAGTTAATGCTGAGTTCAAAGTAAACCCCTTGTGCCCGGATCTTACAACAAGCGAGCACAATCTTGCTGAAGGAAGAACCCCGAAAGAAGTTGTAGTCCATCAGTACACGTTTTATAGCAGTTTGTGCAAAGCTGAGTGTAATGAAGAAACGATAGATGTTTTGTTGGCTTGCAGAACCATGGATTTATCTGAACCCAGTTCATGAATAAAAGGGATTTCTGCAATGCCTGTGAGGGTGACCGAGTGTTAGACTACGAGATTCGCTAAACCATATACAAGGTAATGATTTGGGTGCGAAATGGATTGATCACCATGACGACTACCCTTATTATTCGCTCTTGCTATGCGGGATAGTAAATCTTGAGTGACTTACCTATAGCAGAGAGACGACGATGTAAAGCTTAAACCATAGAATGGAATGATGTGTGACCCCTGTAGGAGATTACCGTCTGTGTTATACGGTGAGTATGGACCAAGACCATTTGCTGCAGGCATCTCGTAGAAGTATTCTTGTTGACCACCATGAGAAAATCGATAGTTGTTTAGTAGTGGAGTATGATCGGTCAGCCATGAAGCCTCGGTAATTGGAAGACCACTCTCTTCCTAAGGAATGGAAACCCCAGAGGAGGAATTCGGGAACCTCGAAGACCGAAGGTGAAATTTTTACGAAGAATGTCATCGATGGATTAAGATACTAGAAGCCCACACTTGCGATGAAGAATTCAATGCCCCAACGGAGTATGAAGATTAGGGGTGAAGACCTCGCTGAGGGAGCAAGCTTTTGAAGACCACGTCGCATTCCTTTTAAGGGTGGTAGCACCCTAGCTCATCGGAGGATCGATGGACTGCCATGAAGACCCGAACCCTAACCTTTCTCTCTAGCCTTCTTGAATCTCGGGGACAAGATTCCTTTTAAGGGTGGTAGTGTGTAACATCCCAAAATTCTTCGAATTTTGGAATGTTAATAAAAATTAAATAGATAATGATTGTTTGATTGATGTGTTTGATTTTCTCTGGGATTTAAAACTTTTGGAGTTTATTGAATATTAAAAAGAGAGGGAATAAAATGACTTTCCCTAATATTCATCGTTCGTGTTTTGGAATTTATTATTTAAAACAAAACCAATAATACAAAATGAGAGAACGTAATATGACTCCTTCAACATATTAAAAGTTTGGAAAAGGTTTTAAATCTTTATTGAAATTCTTTTGATTATTCAAAATATTTTTCACCTCAAGGAAATTCATTTGAGAGGATATAAAAGGACTTATCCCCATTTTAATTTGTTGAAAAATATTATAAAATATTTTTGTGAGACTTTTAATTTTACTTTGGAGTTATAAATATTTTCTAAAATTATTTTGGGAATTTATTTATGCTTCGGAAAAGTTTTTATTTCAATTTTTGGAGTTTTTGGTATTTTTAAAATGCCAGAAAAGTATTTAAAAATATTTAAAAATAAGTTGCAAAGTTTTTTATTTTATTTTAATATTTTGGTCAAGCCAAAAATTCAGTTTTATTATTTTAAAAATATTGGCGAAGACGTAATTTTAAAATAAATTTCCGTGATTTTTCTAATATTGTTTTGGGCCTAACGGGTCTGTTTTTTTTTTCCGCAGACCGATTTTGTATTTATCTCGGATTTAAAAAAAAGGGATTAGGGGCTGGCTATAAATAGCCCCGATTAGGGCTAAATTATTTTCGCTTAGCGTTTTTAGGGTTAGACTAAATTAATCCGCGGGACCCGCCGCCGTCGACGTCATCGCCGGAATCTCGCCGGAGCTTCGCCGGAGCATCGCCGGAGTTCGCCGGAGTTGCGTTTTTTTTCCGCCGTTTCGAGGTAATTTCTCCGGAGCCGCCGTCCCCACGCCTCACCGGAGCCGACCCCACCGCCTAGCCGCCCTAGCCCCGCGCCGCCGCCTGCCGCCGCCCCTGGTCGCCCCGTGCCGCGCGCCCCTCTGCAGCGAGCGCTGCGCCCGGCCGCCGCCGCCAGCCGCTCCTGGGCCGGCCTCGCCCGAGCCGGCCGAGCCATGGCCATGGCCCTGCCCGTGCCCGTGCCTGCATGAGGTAGAAGATGAGTTAAGAAAAAAAAAGTCAAGAAAACGTTTCGATTTTTTTTTCCAGATCTGGATCCAAACCGTCCGGGGACTCGATCGCGTTTTTCGGAAAAAAATTATTTACGTACGTGCCCTTTTTACAGTAGAACACCCCGGTACCCCTTTTTTCACCCGATACCGTTTTCGCGACTACGTTTTAACCGTAACTCGGAATCGAGTGATTCCAGTTGCGTTGCGACCGTGTAGAAATTTCCTAGCCAGTAGACCTAGTGTTACAGAAGTTTGAAGTTTTTAAATTTGGATCCCAAGCTGATCCAAATTTGAACTTCCGGCAGCCGTAACTTTGTACCGGTGCACCCGTTTGCGCCGTTTCTTTTTGCGTTGGATCACTCGTGTCATGTACCTTCTGTTTATATCATGTGTACACAAAAATTCACAAGTTTATTGATCTGTTTAAATTCAAATTCACTTCCATGTTGTAATTGCTATGACCTGTGTTGTACTATTCCATTTCTCGTGATTCTTTTTGCATATTGGATCATATGAGACATATTATCGGCAATATTCACATATCATTCATATTGCTATGATATTTACCTTGAATTCATAATGCCTCGATCATACTCTTGTATCAACAACTCTTTATCCGTTGACTCTCTCGAGTTCACTTCCACTGATCACTTCGAACACATCGACACCTTTGCACTTCAAAGCTTTTGTTTTGTTACTAAAACCTTTGTGATTGTTTTGTTGATCTTATGTGTTGTACTTGTGGTGTGATTGCTTATTTGAGTTCCTTCGTTGCGATAGATTCTCGGAGTGTGACGAATAGAGTTGACTGGACCGCGAGAGCGAAGAACTTCATCGAATGTATAAGGCAAGTGATACTTTGACCATACTCATACCTATATTTTCTACATGCATTATGTTAAGAAATATCACCCTATTGCATGATAGGTAGTTTATTTTACTGTTGCTGCAAAACCAGTTAGGATAGCCACATGTTTTGACTTGTCTACCGTAGATCAACCTAGCCGTGTTGATGCTTTATTGCTATTGCTTTGTAGACGTGGTTTGGGTTGTGAGAATTCATGGAGCGCATGTGAGCCATTAAATAAACTGTGTAGCAACTTTAATATAATAGAAATCACTTCTGGACGGGCGGGTTGCATCCCGGTAGTTGTGGCTCGGTTGAGGACAGTGCCGGGGTTAAATGTACACAATGGTTGTTTTGGTGGTGAACCGGGTGCGTCATGGCGAGTACCCTCTGACGCAGTGGGCGCCGTCCAGGCTCAAAAATATCAGACAGACAATATTACTAGTAGCTTCCGTGTACAGCCACTGGCTATATGGGCTCTGGCTTAGCACGAGTACGTTGTGGGGAACCTGGCCCTGGTAGCTAGCTGATGTAGATGTGTGGTTAGGTGTACCGGCTACCAAAGGATGGAGGCAACCTCTTCAGAAAGTCTTTGTCTCAATCTTCGGGTTGAGTCAAGTGGGGAACGTGTACAACCTCTGCAGAGTGTATAAACTGATCATGATTAGCCGTGTCCACGGTTACGGACGAACTTTGAGCAACTAGTCAGTACTGTTGATGAATGATCTTGACAGACAAACACTTAATAATAATTTGGTTGGGACAAGAGTAGCATGGGTTGCTGTGTGTTTCAGGTAGAATTCAACTTAAAATTTTGACTAGTTTAGTTCAGGAGAAAATTGGTTTTCTGCAAAACTAAACCATAAGCCTTTCCTTTGACTTACCTTGCATCTAGATGTAGGTCCTTTATATAAACTTTTCCGTGTCACTTGCCGTACAAATCAGATGTACTGACCCGCTGTCGGGCTGTAACCTTCGGTGTTGCAGGTTTTTCAGACGATCAGTAAGGTGCGTTTCGGGGTTGCGAGTCTACACTCAGCATGTTCGCATGTGGCTGTTGATGGGACTCCACGTTATTTGTTTTTGCTTCCGCTATATTTATATTGAATAAGCTAGCCTTGAGCTATGCAACTTGTTATTTATTTTACTCTGGATCATACGTTGTAATAATGATGCACTTGTACTTGATATACATCTATAATACTGTGTGTGCCAGCGAGTTCGATCCAGGGACTGGCACTTGAGCACAGAGACTTCAATTCGGTGGGAATTGGGTCGCTACATTCCCCAACTCTCCATCAACATCTTCCGTTGCGAGAGAACATCTGTTGAACGGTTGTAAAGGTAACTATATCGTTGTCCTTGTATGCATCTAGCTAGATCCAATCTTGGGACTTGGTTTCGTAGCGCTGATTTTTTTTGTTTTCTACTCCGAATCCCAATAAGACTGGGGAAGGGGGCTCATCTCGTCACCGCCTTCATCATTTTCCTCCTACCGCTCGACAACCCTATACGTCTACACGCACGGGGCCTTCTGCATCCTTGAATGCCACTAAACATGGTGTAAATGATAATTTATGTGTACAACATAGTATGGAAGGTGAAAAGTGATAATTTTAGTTGCCATTTTTTGTAACTACAGTTTCAACTTTCAAGAATATGTTAAACATGATCCTGTACTTGTCAAGTGGCTCTATCTCTGTAGTTTCAACCATTGTAACTTTAGTTCATGTCCATGGAAGTAAGATAGTTTAGTTATACACAATATTTCTGCATACCGTGGAAACCCTGTTTTTTGAACACCGCAAGTAGTGTGCACTTGCCGAAGGTAGTGGAGCCGCGAAGGTGGGGACACAAAATCGAAGATGGGTGATGTCGGTTGTTACATTAATAAAACCATGCCCGTGTTTCAGAATAGTAGTTTTGTTCTTTACTAAATAAAGTTACTTGTTTATTTCTGACCATCTTTAATTCATGGGCATGGAAAGGAAGATAGTATACTTACACATAATCATTTCATGACATGAAATTACCTGAACATCAAAAGAAGCGGACGTCCAGGAGGCGAGTGCACGCGAGGTGGTGAAGGAGGAGCCCCGGAGGTGGTGTTACACGGGTGGATCACGATAAATCCCATGGTTAGGTACCTAGGGTTTCGTAGAGGGGAAATGATGCAACATTGGTAATCTCGTCGGTTGTCAGGACACGGGATTTTATCCAGGTTCGGGACCCTCGAAAGGTAAAACCCTTACTCCTGCTTGTCTGATTGGATTGATGAGGTGATTATAGAGGTGGTTCCGACGAGATTGATCGACTGGAGGTTGAGGATCTAAGATTGCGTGCCCTTAGCCGCCCCCTCCCAACCTTTATATACTAGGATGGGTCTCGGAGAGCCGGGCTCAGGTTATAGGTAGATTTCCTAAACTAACTTGTCTTGTACTTCAAGTTTTAGTCGTCCGAGTCGATGCAGCCGAGCAGGCTTCGAGTGGGCTTGATGGGCTTCAAGTAGGCTTGCAAGGCTTCTAGTGGGCATCCAGTCTCCACACGCATCAGGTATGGTCATGGTGAAGACCCACATGGTGTGCCCACATCATGGTGGGCACCACAAGGAAGGTGGTGGTGGACACGACCATCTGAGCACGTAATCGTTGTGACGATGTAAACCAACGAGGCCTTGTAAGAGTGTGGGGTAAAAGGGGAATGGTGGGAGAGGATGCGTAGCATGGTGGCGAAGTGAGGAAGATCGTGATCGAAGCGAGGGCATGCAAACATATAGAAGTTTGGTGGATATGCCTATTTCTTTCAACCTTCTACATTTTCATTATTTTTTAGCGATTTTGCAAGGAGAAGAGAAATGATAATTTTGCAAGAAAAAAAGTGTGGGTGTGGAAGATTGAAGGATTGTGAGCCGGATATACCATTAACATTGGTAGCTTGGATTGGAGAAGCGAAGATAATGGGTGTCGGAGAAAAAAAAAGAGTGGTTTAAAGATAAAGTTAACAACATTGATTTTTGTGCGTTATGATCCTAAAAATATATGTTTGATCCCAATGATATTGAATGTTTGATCTATTTTTCTGAATTAAAATATTTATATCTCATTACAACCCACGAGTAATTAACAAGTGAAACAAAAGGGCTGAGAAAAGGAAACACTCACAAACACCAACTCAGGGTCAGGTAAGCATAGGAAAGCCCAGATCTCGCGTGCCCGCGGCTGTTGTGACAGACACCACCGCCACCAGAGGAACAAGCAGTCAGCAGGAGTAGCAGCAGCGGCGCCAGCAGATCGCGAGAGCGGAGGAGCAGTAGCAGGAAGGAGAGGGGAGGACGATGCTGCCCACGACGGCATCCAAGGGCCGAGGGGCCGGTCGCTCCGCCCCGCCGCTCTTCGGCCCGTATCTCCGCCGTATCGTCAAGGTCGGTGTTGGTCTCCTCCTCCTCCCCGGAATCCACATTCATTCGGCCGGATCTCTTTATGGTGTTGATCTGGCGTACGGGTTTGCAAGGCCGCGTTGCGCTTCAGCTGCTGCGATCCACGGGCCTGGTGCGACGAAAACCTCGAATCCTCGTTAGGGTTTCATATGTCGCGGAAATGCGGGTTTGCCCACACCACATAGGAGGGATTTTAGTAGGCTTGGTTCAAATTTGTGCTACATGGGGGCGTTTGTGGACTGGATTCCCCACACCCTCAGCGTAGCAATTATAAGAGGGTAAGGGGAGGTGAGGTCAGTCCGTGACTTCGAGTATGCGTAGTTCAATCCCTCTCAGATTTCCAGGCCATCTAGTTGAGTTTTCCCATAACTTTGCACCAATGAGCTGGGAGCCAATTTAGTTATTTGATGTCATTGAATTTGGGAACTGGGTAGAATTATGTCACCTCGGTTGTACATTTATATGCACTTCAGAGATGTCTATGTTATGCTCATATGTGTTGTTTCCCCTCAATATTTATGTGCACTTCTCTAATTTAGTTTGTTACTTTGTCACAACTATGAGAATTTTCTTCCTAGAATAGCACCTCTGGCAAAAAAAAAGTTCAGTATGCAGCCTAAAGATAGAAATTTTGGCTGTAGTCTTGTTTTGAACATGCAATCACTCTTTTCAAAGTTTGCTATTCTGTAATTTTTTTGAGTAAACATAGTTAACACGTAAACGTGACCCTGATCTACTAATAAGAAACCTAACTGTAGACTATCGTGACTACTTTTGGCTTCATCGTATATTTTCCCTGAATAACTAAGGAAAATGCTCTGTTTTTCTTTCATATGCACCTTTTTCTGGTTCTAGCCATGCATATTCCAATGGGTTTTTAACATGTGTTTTCTTTGATAATTATTCATATAGCAGTGTTTCTTATGGTACTCTGTTTGAAGAATAATCTCATGTTGTTTTTCTGAACAGTGGCAGCAAATGGACATCGAGTACACATTTTGGCAAATGGTTCATCTCTGTACTTCACCAAAAGTAGTGTACGAATCCTGCACTCAGTCCAGCTCTAAATACTTTGCATTAGTTATTCTATCATAATTAGGGTATGTTAGGATTGTGTGCAAAGTGTACCTTACCAAAATTTTGGTCATGACCCAAAAATTAATTTTTGTTTGGATGGTTGCCAACTTTTGGCATGTCAATGCTCTTTTGCTAACTCTAGTTCATTTTTCTTGCCAATGTTGGCCAACTCATGGGCATTTTTCTTGCCAATGTTGGCCAACTCATGGGCAACCAAAACCTGAACCATAATTTTGGCTAGCCAATATTTTGGTGGGCAACCTTTGGCATAAACCAAACACGCCCATAATGTTTTCTGCAGATATTGTTGTAGTAACACTAGCACCTCTTGCACAATGGTGAATTGGTATCATCCAAATTCTCAATGAAAACGACCTTACGTTTGAATTCAAGGACGAATGAAATAACATTCTCGATAAAGCCTTGAAGAACTTCATTCTAAGATTTTACAATCCACACCACCACCAGCACCCAAAACCCATTCATTGACCACCTTATAACAGAACTTTCTTCTGACCGACTTATGCCTGCACACGAACCCTACCTCGTTTATTTTTTGTTACGGTTGAGGGTGGTGGCGGAGCTAAGCTAGGGCCAGAGTGGGCTCTAGCTTCCCCATCTGATAGAAAATTTCCATGATGCTAGTGGCTTAGTTCATACTCCACTATATAACATAATTTTAGACCACATATGACACAATAGTTTAACTTGGCTCCACTGTTTTGGCCCCTTGCAAAAACACGCTCAAGTTCCACTACTGGTTGAGGGATACATCCTCACTTTCATTTCATCATTCGAGGTTGTATAGTTTTAAGATGAATGATCCATTTCTGGTTTTCACTATGATGTTGGTTATATAGTCAAGCACCTAACTTGCTTTTGTCTATTTGTATGCACCATGTTGTGATTATGGAAGACAGCTATCAGCATACCAAATATCACAAGCGTACGTGCTCCACCTATCTTTTCCTGAACGTAAATATGTTTCCTGGAATTTAATTGATGTACTTGCATACTATTGTTGCCATGCATTTGATATTGTGGCAGATTCTTGATATCTTTTATTCTTATTTCCAGAAACGAAGAACCAGTGGGCTCGGGATGATCCTGCGTTTGTTGTCATTCTAATTCTTTTCCTTGTGTTTGCGACGTCAGCTTACTGTGCAGCGTGAGTTCTTTATAGCCTTCGCAATCCATTTTCTTTTCGCGGGGAATTATCTTTGTGATTCCCGTGTTAGTGGGTGCAAGGAATACTCTTGGTGATGGTTTTAATCTATTTTTTGTTTATATTATAGTCTATTCTATATATTCTCATAGTTAATAGATTAATGTGTTCTCTTTAGTTTCTGTTGTATCAACTTGTTGCTTGCTGTTCCTTAATATTTAATGTTTGGATTCTTATTTTTGTTCTTTAGGTTTGGAGAGAGTGCTCCCCATGCTTCTTTAACAATCATCTCGGTTGTGTTTGTCCATTTCTTGTTT
Source organism: Bromus sterilis (assembly GCA_950022295.1). Taxonomy (NCBI): domain Eukaryota; kingdom Viridiplantae; phylum Streptophyta; class Magnoliopsida; order Poales; family Poaceae; genus Bromus; species Bromus sterilis. The sequence continues at coordinate 317,230,640 of OX465596.1, read as the reverse complement.
GCTGGGCTAGTTTTGGCCACACTTTGCTGGTAAGTGTTCCATGCTGTAGACTTGAAACTTAACAGGAACACTAACATCATCAGATTTACTTTTCGTTTTTTCTGTTTTTTGTTTGTTTGGAAGGTATGGTATCAGCATGTTCAGTGAAAGGGTTAGCATGTCATATTGAGCTAGTGGCATAAAGTTTGGTTTCATGCTGCTAATAGGTTTACCGCTATTACTTGTTACCTTTAAATGCTTATTTTTCATCATTTACTCTAGAGGTGGTAGCAGCATCGTACTCCCTCCGTTCCATAATACTTATTGTTGTTCTAATTCAAATTTGAACTAAAACAATGACATGTATTATGAATGGAGGGATTAGTTTTTAGTCCACGTCTCTTGCATATGTTGCATTTGCGGCTTAATGTCTGATCAACTCAACTGTAGTACTAGTAGTGCGTAATTCACATCCAAATTTTTAAATGGAGAATATATAGAAACTAATATCTGTTACGCTTCTATGCAGGTTTCTTACCAATTCTTATTTGAGGGAGGAACCTAACAGCCATGTGGTTGAACAACGTGTTGAGTGGTAATTTTCCTATATTCTACTACCAATGTATTTTCTTTGAGTTGTATTTCCACCAGGTGATCTTCTGTTTTTCTATTGTCACTGCATCAACTCCTAGAACATTTTAAGCTCACAGAATGGTTCTACTATGAAACTTTCAGACCCATGATTTTCCGAAATTTTCATTGGATGACAACTTTTCTGTCCAACCAACTTGTGTTGACTAGTAGCAAAGTTTAAGAGATGATGATCTGCTTCTTCCACTACTTTGTTCTTGAGGTCATCATCAGTATCTGTAGTTATGAGATTTTTTTTGCAGGCTCTATGCATTTGATGTTCACTGCAACTCTTTCTTCCCTGCATTCGTCATCCTGTATGGTAATAATAAGGAATTATTCTCTCTATCTGAAATTGGTTCTAGCATTTGTGGTAGTGTATCTCTGATAATTTCTCTTCTCAGTGCTTCAATACTTTTTGTCGCCTCTGTTGGTCGCACATGGCTTTTTTCCTGCCCTATTATCAAACCTCCTGTTCATGGTGGCGATTTCTTATTATCACTATCTGAACTTTCTAGGATATGATGGTAAGTTCAGTCAAACCTTTTTGTTGAATTTATTGTATATGTATTTATGACTGTCCTAACAAAAAGAAGTGTTCTTTGGCTGCAGTTCTTCCATTTTTGGACCGAACGACATTTTTCTTGTACCCAATTGGACTTGTCATCATACTATCACCACTTAGTAAGTCCATTTTACACAGTACCAAGTTTACCCTCTGACAAATCATCTTACATATTTTCCTTTATCTTGCAGTGATACTCATAGGGTTCAATCCCACACGGTACTTTTTGAGCTTGTACTTCCGGTAGGATTGGTAACTAGTATGCTAAGTAAAAGAAGACTGGTGACAAAACTAATGGAAGATTGGGATATACAGTTTGAAGTAGCATTTTAGATCTCTTGTGCTATCAGGGAAGAGTGAGCTTCAGAAAGGCTCAGAGTATATTTTGAATGGCGTCTATTTCGGTGCCAACTTGTTCATATATGTGTTGTTTCCTTTGATTTAAGCCCAAGGACTAAGTGTACAAGTTTATTGTGAAATACAGTATCATATTAAATTGGCATCAACATTGCATGTGATCTTTCTTCCATCATACTTCCATCATAAATTTGCCTTTTGTCACCTCCAATAAATTTAGAGGTATACGCAAAGTTTGGATTGTTTCTTTGCACATCCGATACTGCTTGCCTAGTCTGAGTTTTCTTGGCTATAGTTAGGGCCTCTTGCTTCACATGATTCCAAAAATGTAAAAAATAGAGAAAATAGAGGATTTCAATGCCATGTCCATTTGAATTCTATATGATTTTGGCTTGTTTGATTGTATCATTGAAAAAAAAAAGATGGAATCTAGTACAAAAGAATCCGTAGGAAAATTCCTATAGAATTCAATCCCAAAAAATCAAATGATCATCACATCCCTTCAAACTCGTATGTAAATTCTTTGAATCAAATAAACCTTTGATTTTCCTAAGCGATGGCTACGTTCCAATGGTTGCGAAAGTACATTCAAGCGGCCTGTAATGTTTTTCGAAGCAAGGGCTGCGTTGCTTGTTCCAGTCGTTGCCTTTGCCTTCGTACATTCAAGCCGCCTGCAGTTTGTTAGGGTAACTTCAATGTGGATCATTAAATTGTTCGCAAATGTTTGAACCTCTATCACTTCAGCGAGATGCTTGCCTGCCTTGGCTTACACTGTAATTCCACATAAGTTTTTTATTTGTCAAATGTTGTAGCGAAATATTTTGAAGTTGTCGTTGTTGACTTTAAAGGAAACATGATGGTTGAGTACTTGATGAAGAAAAATGAATTGTCGTGTGAGATGTGGTTGATCGCAAGTGTGGAGTTTCGAGGCATGAAGTAAAATGTGGTATTTTGACAAATTGTGCATGGTTGGTTCAATGAGCAAAAACACTATGCGCCATACAACATGGAAGTGATTCATGATCGCAGTTTGACATCATTCAAAACATCATCAAGTATTATGGTGCGCATGTGAAATGATCAAGATGGATCTAGAGGAGGAGAAATTGGTACAACTACAAATATTAGTTATTCTCTCGCGACACTTATTATGAATCGGAGGGAGTACTTATTAGCAATTTTAGACAAATACTGAATGTACCTAACAATTGCTAATGCAAGTCAAGTTCAACTAATAAGATGATAGCAATAATATGATGATCAAGAAATACAATATGATATCAAGTGCAAAGTCACATTTTGGAGGAGTGGGTGTTATCACAAAGGCACACTATCACCACAAAAATTCTACCCTATTCTCCTTGAGATGAGTATGTGACAACGCGTATGTACAATAACTACTCTTACAAATTAGTTAGAAACAAAATATTCTACGATTAGCTCCCTGGCAACGACGAGAAAATGTTTGACGTCCTGCAAGACAAACAAGGTAGTGTAGCACTTTGTGTAAATATCTCAATAGTTACCGTCCTAGTGAAGAGCAAAGAAGAGTATTTATGAGTAGTGTTTCTATATATCACACATAAGCTATCACCGGTTTGTGTGAAGTAACTTGTTTATAACCTTCAAAAGGTATTATTATTCCTTAGAGCAGATATAACATTTAGATATAGATAAATAATAATTGTAGTTGGAAGTTTAGTTGATTTCAAAGTAGCAATAAGAAAGTAAGTAACTAAAAGTAAATAGTAGGTTCCCGCAACGGAGAGATCAGGCATGGAGAAAATTTGGGTCATGGTGTAATGTACATCAAGTGTGCTAGTGCGAAGGTAAGAGCATCTCCAGCCGTTCGGCCCCCAAGTCGGTTTTTGACGCTATTTTAGCGCCGCTTGGGGGGCGCTCGGGCGGCAAAACCGGCTTGGGGCGGCCGACCCCCATGTTCGGCCGAATTCTACTAAAGTTAGGCAAAATTGAACGGAATTTGCGAGATTCGGATTTCATAATATTTGGTTATTACATAAGCTGGAAATGAAAAACTACGTCGCCGTGCCCCCCCCCCCGTTGTCGCCGTCGTCGCCTTCACGAGTCCCCATCGACGTCCCCGTTGTCGCCGTCGTCGTCTTCACGGGTACTCGAGCCGCGGCTCGTTTCCGCCCTCGATGTAGTGAAGGACGGCGGGGAGGGTGCGTCCCTCCCCGCTCCACCACAGCCGCCGTCCGTTTAGGTTCTGCAGGCCCGACACCGGCTACAGGCCGTTTGTGGAGATCATCTCCTGGTCGCGGCGCTCCTGGAAGTGCGTTGCCCAGCGGGAGATGTTTCCCAACGCGTTCGCCGGGTCGGAGCGCTCGACCTCCGTCATGGAGGCGCGGATGGCCTCGACCCGCCGGTCGAAGGGGCCCCCACGAGGCACAGGCGCTACCGGAACGCCGCCAGCACTGAGCACCCAGCCGCGCGGCAGGTGCGTGTCCGGCGGGCAGGGGTAGTCCGCCCTAGCGAGGAGGACCACCTCATAGACGGCGAGGGTGTGGCGGTTGGCCATGGGGAGAAGAACGCGGCGGGAGGAGGAGGAGGAGTAGGAGGAGAAGAGAAGAACGCGGCGAGAGGAGGAGGAGAGTGCGGAGTCTCTCGCCGAGCCCACTTTATATAGCGGGAGGAGGCCTCACCGGGGCGGGACACGCGGCGGCGCAGTCGTCGGACCGTTGGGCTACTCAAGGCGCCGCATTGATTCCCTGCGGCCGGCGATTGGACTTGTCATCGGCGCCGCATTGATTCCATGCGGCGGCGGCAGACGCTGGGAAGTCGAGGAGGGAGGATGAGGACGACGCGTGTCTCTACACGCTGACATGTAGGGCCGGCGCGCGGAGCGCGCGAAACGGCCCGCGCGTTTTTCCTCTTTCGCGCCGTTTTGTTTCGTCCAGCGCCCCAAGCGACCCCCAGCGCATCGGGTCGGCTTGGGATCGCCGGACTCAATTTTGTCCCAATCCGGCGCTATTTGGGCCCTTGGGGGCGCGACTGGGCGGATTTCGTCCGTCCGACGTAAATAGCGCCGCCTTGGGGGTCTCTTGGCGGCGCGGCTGGAGATGCTCTAATGCCAGTTACCTTGTATTATGATTCTAGTTCATAGATTGTTTGTTCTGTAGGATCTCTTTAAGCTGTAGAATTCCTCCACGTGAGATTCCATTCTCCTCTATAGTCCTACTCCAATGTTGCCATAGCATGATCATTTCCACATTTAAGGCTTAAAGACCAGAACAATGCATTAAGATCTGAGGGTCACTGTTATCTTATACTCCCTCCGATTCATAATAAGTGTCGCTCATCTAGTAAAAAGTTTGTACTAGCTTAGTACAAAATGAGTGACATTTATTATGAATCGGAGGGAGTATTATCTTAGATCCTCTCAGATATCAACACGTGTCACCTAGAGGTCACCGATTCGCTATTCAATACATGCTACTTGTGTAGATCTTTTGATCATGTTATCGAACCCTTTAAATTAGACAACACGCATTACGTTCATCACAGATAGGCTACTTACTGAATAATCATAAAACTATAATCTTAAATGATGACATATGGAATATGTACACAAGAATTTTCACCAATCACCTACACCTCCACGCCTAGGTGGATTACTCACATATGAGAGAGGGACATCCAATCATCAACACAATAAAACTGATATAAACCATATTAATAATATTGTATTGATCCACAATAAGATGAATGGTCAAACAATCTCAATATCAAGACGAGTAGAAATAGAGTTATAAACTCTGCTCTTACAACTGTGAATTACTCTTCCTATGGTGGTGATGCGATGAATGAATACAAAGATGGGTGAAGAGAAGCAATCAATATCTAGGGCTTCATCTTTTTCGGATCTCTTCTCCATTTGTTCTGTGCGTTGTGGCGATTGTCGTGTCTCTCTGATTGCGTCTCCTCATTTACGAAAGTTGCTTTTGTTGATAGGTAGAAGCTGATAGTGACTCGTATGGACACTAGTACGAGCGCTCTCATCCATGCCAAAGGTCATCGCAACCTCATGTTGCCTTTTTTTGCATTACTTTCCAATAGGAAAGTTATCCCAATCAACATCAATATGCAGGATTTCGATTGACCCCCCCCCCCGCGGTATTAAGTGATTTCTTGCACATACAGAAAGTTCAAACATATTTTCTTCTCTCTCACAGAATTAGCGTTATAATAAGCGGAGGAAGTTTGAAAACAACGGGAAAACTATAGCAAAATCCTATGTAAAAAGTGATAAAATTATGGGCCATCACGTATGTTGGGAGCACCCTAACCAAGGAGACCCTAAGGAAATTTAATTGTAATGCATGATATTTCCTGGATAGACTTGACAATTTGCATCCTTCTTCGACTCGTTGTGCACTAGGAAAAGTAGATTGCAAGGAAGTTGTTGTTGCAATGGTGGTGGTGAACCATCATGGCCCTTCAATTAGTGACTGAGGGACTGTTGTCCTTTGTGGGAGTGATGGGTGGCGGCGTATTATGGTCTTCTCCGGCACATCCGGGAGATCGGGAGCACCGTTAGGACCCTTCCCGGCACCCTGCCGGAGGGAGGATCGACCTCCGGGAGCTTCTCCTCCACCATGGACGCTTCCCGGATGTGCCATGAGTAGTCTACCTTGGACCACGGGTCCGTGATCAGTAGCTATGTGATGTTCCCTCTTTGTTCTTCATGGTTTAGACCTCATGAGCTTCCCTACATGATCGAGGCACATATGTAATTCTTCTGCTGTTGCTATGCTGAGTTTGATGGGATCTGATGGATTATGAGATTATGTTCAGATCGTGAGAGAGTAATATATTTGGTTTTTATCTCTTATATTTTTGTTCCTAAGTAATTCTTGCATGTTCTCCGTTGCTGTTTATTGCTTTGGCCAAGTGGTAAGTAGTAACTCCAAGAGGGAACGTTATGCTCGATTGTGGGTACATGCCCCCTGATGACACACTTGAGTGACAGAAACATGAGTCTAGGGGATGTGTTGTGGCCACAAGGGGGAAAACAACGGTGCTTGTAACTGCGGTTGCAAGGATTGTTTACTTTACGCAAAGTTCTTTTTAATGCAGTTGTCTGTTGCTTTGGGTTTACACTTTGGGTGGGGCTCGCAACTTAATACCAGCGAGATGTTCTGGATAATTATCTCAAGGTGGATGATTAGTAGTAGATGCAGATGGATTTCGGTCTACTTATTTTGGCGTACTGCCCATGCTTATGAGCCTCTTCCTTTCTTTTGTAGCATAGTCAGCATTGCGGTGCGTTTATAATCCTGTCAATTGACCATCTGTAATTTGTTTACCTCGCATAGCAGTTTTATCGTCTTTTGGGAGAGAGACATCACTAGTGAACATCACGAGACCCCGGTCCATATTCTCATCACTGCTTACAATCTCATTTGTTTTCTCGCATTTACTTTCAGTTGCTATCATTATCATTATCTTGTGTTTGATCCTTTGTAAACAACAAGACCGGAGAGATTGACAACCTCTCTGAACTTCGTTGGGAGCAATGTTAATTGTGTTGTGTGCAGGTCCGCGTCAGGTGCGCCGCTGACACCTACTTATCATTGCCGGAGTCCTACGGGAGACAAACCCTATCCTCTACATAGGGGAAATTTGCTGCTATCCTACATCTCACCTTCCACTTGGGGTAACCAACGAAGGGCGAGAAGCCATTACTACTTCCACGCCATCAAGAAAATTTCTGGCGCCGTTGTCGGGGACTCCGAGTGATAAGATAGGGGAGTTTCCCACTACCTTTTACCTTTACTTTTTAGTCTTGTTAGTTTACCTTTCTGTTTTTATCTTTGTGTCTTATATCGAAAATTACAAAAAAATCTGCCACACTTGCTGCTACTATGGGTTCCATTGAAAACACCAAGTTGTGTGACTTCACCAGTCACAAAAAAAAAGAATTTATCTTCTCTCCTATTGCCACACCTGCCACTTCAGCTACCTCTTATGAAATTAAACTTGCTTTACTGAACCTTGTTATGAGAGATCAATTCTCTGGTGCCGGAGATGCTGCTGCTTTAGACTTGAATAATTTTGTTGAATTATGTGATATGCAAAAGTATAAAGAAGTAGAAGGTGATGTTGTTAAACTCAAGTTTTTTTCGTTTCTCTTTGAGGGACGGAGCTAAAATCTGGTTTCAATCTTTGCCTAGGAATAACATAGATTCTTGGGATAAGTGCAAAGATGCTTTTATTGGGAAGTACTACCTACCTGCAAAAATTATCCAATTGAGGAGTAACATTATGAATTTTAGGCAATTGGATAACGAACACGTTGCCCAAGCTTGGGAACGTATGAAATCTCTTGTTAAGAAATTCCCTACACATGGTTTGACTACCTGGATGGTTATCCAGACTTTTTATGCAGGCTTGAACTTTACCTCGCGGAACCTGTTAGATTCGGCCACGGGAGGAACCTTTATGTCAACTACACTTGGTGCTGCCACAAAGCTTCTCGATGAGATGATAACCAACTATTCCCAATGGCACACCGAACGCACTCCAATAGGTAGGAAGGTAAATCCTGTCGAGGAAATTACCTCTCTAAATGATAAAGTTGATTTAATTATGTCTCTACTTACCAAGGAACCCTCTATTGATCCTCATGATGTTCCTTTAAATTCTTTGGTTGCTCAGGAATAAGTATATGTGAACTTCATTGCTAGAAACAACTTTAACAATAATGCTTATAGGGGAAACTTTGCTAGTAATCGTAGACCGTTTCCATCCACTTATGGGAACACCAACACTTACCCTAGCAACAAGAACCCCACTTCTGAATTAGAAAACATGCTTAGAGACTTTATCACTACCCAAAAAGCCTTAAACAAGAATGTGGAAGAAAAGCTAGCTAAATTATATAATCTTTGTTTGAAGGTAGACAACTTAGCCCTTGATGTTGAGATGTTAAAAATTAGAACCTCTCCCCTTGAGGAGAGCAAGGCCACCCCTATTAATGCTATCCAGTTACAAATTAATGAAAACATTAGGATGATGGCTAAACTTAAAGAAAGATGGGCTAGATAAAAAGAGGAAGATGATAGAATTAAGTGCCTTCCTACACACCACACAGTTGCCACTATCCAAATTTTTAAGGATACCGAAACTATTAGCACCCAATGCACTCCTGGTCCCATTGGACCTATTAATGGTGATGCTAATACCTCAACCGTAGAAGAAGAAACCCCTATGAACATAGAGGGTTTCAAACAAGTGAGCCTAGATGACACTACTACCATCTTTGATAGTAGTGATATTGATTTTGATAGTTGCACCCTCTCAGAAGTTATTAGCTTACTACACAAAATGTCTAGAGACCCCCACACTAGCACACTTAATCTTGCCTTCACGGAGCATATCACAAATGCTCTCATCAAATCTAGGGAGGAGAAGCTTAGGATAGAAGCCTCCATACCTAGGAAGCTAGATGATGGTTGGGACCCTATGATCAAAATTAAATTAAATAACTTCTCTTGCTATGCTTTATGTGACGTTGGAGCAAGTACCTTCGTCATGCCCAAAAGAATGTATGATATGTTTGAATTGAAACCTTTTGATTCTTGTTCTTTTGGTGTTCGTCTTGTCGATTCTTCCGTAAAGAAACCTTTGGGGAAGATCGACGATGTTCTTCTCATTGTCAATGACAACTATGTTCCCGTTGATTTTATTATTATGGATATAGAGTGTGAACCTTTATGTCCAATTATTTTGGGACGTCCTTTTTTTCGCACCGTTGGTGCTATCATTGACATGAAAGAGGGGAATATAAATTTCAATTACCTCTCAAAAAGGGGATGGAACACTTCCCTAGAAATAAAATCAAGTTACCTTTTGAGTCTGTTACACGGGCTTGCTATTCTCTTTCTCTTGATAAAACATGATTCTTCTTTTGCCTTATGCCTAGCTTAAAGGCGTAAAAGAAAGCGCTTGTTGGGAGGCAACCCAAGATGTTTTTACTTCTGTTTTTAGTGGTCTTTATGATTGTTACTACTGTAGTAACATCATTGTATCTTTATTTTCAATCTTTGTGCCAAGTTATAGCCTCATATGACAAGGGAAGTGAAAGTTGTGACATGCTGTCCAGAAAACAGATTCTGCCCTCGTGACGGAAAAAATCAGATCAAATCACCAGTTCATCTTTTTGAGCTGAATGTTTTACACAGCGTGCTCTATACAATCACGTAACTTTCGTATGTTCTGAGTTTTTTTATTTGAGTTGCATAAGTACCCCTAAAAATTTCTTTACTACCTGCTGTTCTGTTTTTCACAGATTCTGCCACGTTTTGTCTCTCCTAACTTTTGCAAACTTTAAGCTTGCTTTTTCTTTGCAAAAACCTTTTGACAATCTTGAAAAACAGTAGCTCATCAATAATATCTTTATATCCAGTAGGGAAAAATTATTTATTAAGGTTACTAACCTCTCTAATCAGCTTATGATGAGTTATGTATGAAGGGAGTTTTCAAGTGTGCAATGGAAGATGATGAAAGAATATTCGGGACTGTAAAGCGTTCAAGCTTGGGGATGCCCCCATGCATCCCCAACAAATATTCAAGGAGACTCAAGCGTCTAAGCTTGGGGATGCCCCCGTGCATCCCCTTCTCCATCAACAATCATCAGTCCGTCCTTCGTCTCACTATATTTTTATCACTTCATGCGTTATGTGCTATGCTTGGAGCGTCTCGCTCTTAGGTTTTATTTTTAGTTTTATTTAGCTTTGCTTGCTGTTCATAACAAGTTAGACCCCGTCTTACTTTGTGTGGGAGAGAAACACACTCCACTTTCAAAATCTAGAACACATCATAGGATTCTTCATGCCTATCTTTTTGCTATTGTGTGTTCTTTATCTTTTCATAGCTACTGCCATGTTTAGTTTTAGTCTTAGTTTGTATTTAGCAAGAGCCTTGGATTTTTTTAGTTTGTTGCTGGAACTCTCTTTAGTTTTCATGTTTATCTTGTTAAGAGAGTTGGTTGTTGCACCGAGTTGCGTCTTGTCTTGAGAGTAGGTAATTGAGGTTGCTATTTAATTTTAGTAGTAACTTGCAATAGTTTTGAGGTATTGATGTGAGTAATGTTTGAACTTTTGGTGTCAAGAGCTCTAGCCTATTAGTGATAGGTGTCGTATTTTGGGCAATCCGTGTTTATTTTCAAAACCTACAAAACTAGTTGAGAACTCTAGCTACTAGATGGATCACTACTCTTCTGAGGGGTCGAATATTAGAGTACACTCACGTACCATGAGTCGAGGATGCGCAAGGATAAACAAACCCCCATAAACTCCTCCTCGGGGTAATTGTCTCTTTGTGAACCTCCTCATTAGATTGAGAGTTACTGATAATAAGTGCATGAGTTCTTTGGACTAATGTAAGTATTGAAAGTTGACACTTCCACCTCCTCATATTTGCTAGCCTCTTCCGTGCTGTGCATTGCCTTCTTCTCATTCTGAGAGTTGGCGTCCAGCTTCGCAGGTACATCCAAACCCTTGACATGATACGCTCTGTCATCATAAATGTTAGACCAAGTATGTGATCAGAGGGGGAGGGGGTGAATGATCACTTCAAAATTTGGCATGAAACTTTGAAGTGAAGCATAACATGGCAGCCGAAACTATTTAACAGGAAGGAATTCATAGAAGCAGAACGTAATCGAAGCAGAACATAGCGAATCAAAAGCATCGAATCAATTGCATCGAAGCATAACTCTGAAGCAATTGACAAACAGAATGTAAGTGCGGAAGGTAAAACGAACTCTTGACTCGGCGATGTTTGTTCGACCAGTTCACACTCTGCAAAGTGCTACGTCTGGTTGGAGGGACTTGTGATTGAACACAGGAGCTAACCTCTCTCCGTCCATATCTCCACTGCACCAATCTCCATGAGCTTGGTCAGTTCTTCACTCTTGGTTGATTATTGAGGAAATCACCGAAACCTTTGACAAACTGGACTTCGAGGCGACAATAACTCTTCGCTCTCTGAAGAACAACTCTCTAACCGTCTAGGAGAATTGCAGTTCTCCAAGATAAAAAGGCTAGCAAACTTCTTCCTAAGTCATAATGATTCAACTCAGATCAATAGGACTTATGCTTCGGTGGATGGGTTTGTGATGTGCTTCGGTGGGGTTGCTCTCTCTCTTTCCTCTGCAGGAATTCAAACGTGGAGCAGCCACCCGGCCAATGAGGGCGGGGGTGGGGTATTTATAGGCAGCAATCCCAAGGTGCGAAATGACTGAAGTGACCCAATGTGACAGCTTGACACCTGTCCCCAACGGTCATATTTCCAATCAATGCGCAACTTTACTTGCGGTCCAAGTAAAGCTGACTCACGGACTTGGTTCTGCTTCAGAGGCCGAAAGAACAAAGTCTTCGCTGGTGAAGCATTACCTAGCTCACATGAGATTTCTTCGGTTCAGGTTTCTCATTGGTTTCGATTTGATCTGAGTCTTTTCATCAAAACCTTCGGAGTACATTTGCTAAACCCCTCTTGATAGTACGGTTTTTCCTATGACTCAAAGAAGTAAAAAGAACTACGCAAAAACAACTAAGTCTTGCGCCATCTTGATCAACTTCTTCGATAGGATGTGCTTCAGGATTCCTTATCTTTTTAGGGGTCGACATCCGTGATGTGCTTCGCTCCAGAGGATATGCTTCGGTAACTGAGTAAATCTTCGTTGAAGCTTTATCACCTACTTATAACTTCAGGAACCTAACCATCTGTTTCACACTAGAAAACTTGTTAGTTCCTCTACTGTTTTGACCAACAATATCCAAAACTCATGAGGGATATAACTTTGCTCTTACAATCTCCCCCTTTTTGGACTATTGTTGACAAAACAGGCATCGATAAAAGATTTGGAATTTTGAATTTGAGTTGAGAGCAAACTCTAAGATATGAAGTTTTTGACTCCCCCTGAATGCAAGCATCGAAGATTTATAATCGAAGTGAATGCTTGTCGAAGAATATCATTAGTGGGAAGCCTAACACATATCCTAGTGAATCAATTGCATACTGAAATGATTTGTCTTGAAGAATATGCAATCATCCAATGTCCTGTAAACTTAAGGAGAATAACCACCTGCAAGATAAAGTATAGAAGAGCAACTTGCAAGCACGGGGTTATTAACATATAAGATAAGCATAGTTCACAGTCGAAGTTAAACGTTAAGATACAACCCAATCGAAGTGAATGGAAAGTTTGTCGAATCTTAACACACGCAAAAACGAATCGAATCAAATCAAAACCCTAAACCCCGCAGCGAATCTAAACTCAATCGATGCTACGTTCTCCCCCTTTTTGTCAAGAATTGGACAAAAGGTAGAGAGGCATATCGAGAGTACTTAAGCGTTAGCTGCACCCTAGGGACCCTGCGGAACTTCTTCGCCTGACGAAGATTCGTCGCCTGAAGTATCGCCTTCGGTCGAAGCCGGTGAGTCGTCTTCGTCGAAGTCGATCGGCGCTTGAAGCAAATCAAGATCGCTGTCGTCGAGGGGATCGTCTTCATGCTTCGACGTGTGGGAGTCTTCATCAGAGAATGTGTCTGGGCGAATCTGTTCTGCATGGTTGACGAATAAGACTTCTTCGATCTTTTCCAGCGGAGGGATCTTGGGGTTGGGGCGTTCAACAGAATCATTCCTTGAAAAGTTTCGCTGTAAGTGAGGATATTCCTTGAATATACGGTCAGCTTGCAATTTCTTCACTGAGTTGAACTTTCTGAGTCCTTTCCAAGAATGACGCTTCAATACCTTCAGGTATTGGTTGTTGTTCATAGCAATGTTTCCAACGCGATTGATCTCATCAGATAAGTGTTGCATCTGTCTTTGATTGCCTTCGATGAAATTCTCCAGCAGCTGTTGGTTTCGAATGGCAACCTCGAAGTGATACACTTCTTTCTGATATCGCTTCGACATATTGTGCTCATTGATATGCTGTCTGACTCCTACATAAGTTGCAAAGGGGTCATTTGGCCGCCTGAAGATGTTCATAGTATCGCGGACCGGAGGACAGAACAGCTTCGGGTGATGCTTCGCTATGAATTCTTCACTGCGTCCATGGTTGCAAATAGCTTGCAGCCAAGGAGCATACGGCTTCAGTTGATTACCACTTCTGCAGCTTGTACCATGTAGCGAAGAAAACAGTCTTCGAAGTCAAACACAAGTCCATGGGTGAGCTTCATAAGAGCATGACGAGTTGGATAATGTATGTTTGATTCTTCATTCGCTGTACTAAGAGGCATCAGAGAGTTTGACAGAATATAGAACCATGTCTTGGAATTGAACACCAGATGCTTCGGGCGAATGTTTTCTGGCATGTGATCTCCAGTGACTTCGGGATCCAGTAAAGATGCGAATTCAGCTTCGGTTGGATCCGGTAACATGTGAACCTTTGCAAGTTTTCCAGTGTGTCTTGGAATGTTCACAATTTCCATGAATTCTTCGGAGTACATCCTGAACACCTTCCCTTGAATCATCCATTCAAGAATCCAAGTGCTAGTGTCTTCTGGGGTTCCAGAGACATACAGAGTAGCATAGAATTGCTTCACTAGCTCGGAGTTGAATGGTGTTTCCATTGCAAATAATCCTGTGAGATTCTGAGCTTCGATAGTTTCAACTATGTTCTGGAAGCAGGTGGCAGCAGATAAACTGTGCATATCCAAGTATCTGTGTCTGAATAGTACACCTTTCTGACAGTAAAGCTTCGTGTACAAAATCTGCTGTTCAGCTGTCCAGAATCGAAGATCATGAGCAGTTCTTGGTGAATCATATGGACTAGTGCCAAAGAATCTAAGCTTCTTGCGATGAACTTCAATATCGAACTCAGGACCGTGCCTTGAAGAAGTTCCTTCTCCCATGAAAATGGGAAAAGTCTCTCTGGGGTAGAGTGAGTCCAACTGGGTGTCTTGAGCAGGAATACAATGCCTTCGGGCATCTGCGATTCGCCTCGGCGGTTGAGTGACGATTGCCAACTCATTGGCTTCGGCCTCTGCTTCGACATCAGCTTCGGCACGTCCAGGTTGCACTTGGGCTTCTTCTTCTTTTTCTTCGGACTCCTCAGCAGAGTGAGCTGAAGAGTAATCTTTGTCAGGAGTGGCTTGACGGGGTGGAGATGGTTGTGGTGCAAAGTTATCGTGAGTGGATGGTTGTGGAGCGGGTTGAGGTGGAGGTGGAGTTTGAACACGGGGTGGATTGGCTTCGGGTTGAGGTGGAGGTGGAGCAACTTCGGGGGCGGATGGCTTCGATGATGGTTTGCCAAGATTGATTATTTTGCATCGTGGGGGCGATGCCTTTCTTGGTGCTTTCTTGGCTGGGTGGGAGCTGACTTCATCAACTTCTTCGGTGTCAGCAATCAGTCGTCTCTTCCTAGGTTGCAGCTTTGGAAGAGGCGAAGCTAATTGTTGGATCATGGCTTCGCGCTTCTTGGAGTCAAGCGCCATGACCGAAGCATTATGCGATTTGCAGCATTCTTCGATAGCGGATTTCAGCTTGCCTTGAAATTTTTGAAGATTCTGCTTGGTTTGCTCATTTACAGCAGCAATTTTCTTCGAAGCAGCAGTTGCTTCGCTCTTGAAATCCTCATCAGATTCTTCATCTGCTTTCTTCTGAAATTTCAGGATCTTTGCAGTTTCAGATCTGTCCCTTGAATGCAGATCTCTCAGCTGATTGTACAAAGTTTCGACCATTGCTGAAAGATTGGGAGAAATGAATGTATCTCCAACATCCACAGTGTGAGTATGAATGGCTTCAGCAAGCTTGAAATATGTCTGGCATAGACCCAGACAGTCCCACAATTCACCTTCCCTAGCATCTGGAAAGTTGTGCTCACTGTGTTCAGCTTCAGCATTTGCTTCAGCATGGGCTTCGGGGGTAGGAGCTGCGACTGGCTTCGGCGGAATTTCCTTCGGTGCCATGTCCACAGCAGCTTCCTTTTGAGCAGCCCTGGCAGCTTTCTCTGCCTTCTTCGTGCGAAGAATATCGAGCTGAGCTTTGCGTTTGGCTTCAGCTTCAGCAAGTTGTTTGGCTTCGGCAGCTGCCTTAGCCTCTTGAGCTTTAGCTTCAGCTAGCTTGCGCTTCGCTTCAGCTTGCTGGTTCGCCTCTGCCAGCTCCTTCCTTTGCTTCTCTAGATCAGCTGCTTCTCGATCAGCTTTCTCTTTCTCTTTTGCTTCTCTCTCAGCCTTAGCTTTGGCTTGAGCTTCGGCATGCAGGCGTTCAGCTTCGATGAGGTCTCTTTTCCTCAATTCAACTTCAGACAATTTCTTCGTGCCAACCTGGGCAAACGTCTGACCAGGCTTAGCCACAGTTGTCTTTGGCTTCGAAGCTTTAACAGGCTCTTGAGCTTTGGCTTCGGGCACAGCAGCCGGCTTAGCCACAGGCTTTGCCTTCGGGTCATGCCGTTCCTTGGACCTCTGCTCGGATGGAACAGAACGGCGGGGAGGCTTAGACGACAAGGGTGCCTCGACCACCAGGTTCGTCAAGTCAATGTTCCTCTTTGGAGCAGGAGATCCTGAAGGTTCTTGGAACTTAACGCCTTTGGGAGTAGTCGGCTTCGCTCCAGCCTTCTTCTTCAGAGGCTTCTTAAATAGCATCTTCTTGGGACTAGGGGGAATGGGTGAGTGTTCTGACTCATCATCAGCTTCATCAGCTGGATCTTCTTCAATGGAGTCTTCGAGATGAGCACCTGGTTCAGCTTCGTCATCGGCTTCGTGTTCTGCCTCCTCATCTGAAGCAGGAGGTGGCGAATTACTAAGCTTCCGAAGCTTTCGCCTCTTCTTAGGCTTCGATGGTTCAGCATCATCAAGTCCAGCAGCTGCAAGAGCTTTTGCTTTCTTCTCTTCGCGGATTCTCTTCTTCTCAGCCAAAATGGCAAGTCTTTCTTGCTCTTCAGGATAATCATCAGGTGTTTTGAGTGTGTTAGGGTGAGGAACAGCCGGAGGCTTCGGGTAGTACTTCGATCTGTTGGCTGCGGTGTACTGAGAACACATGACTGTGGTGTACCTGTAAGGTGGACTAAATGCGAATTGCATCGCCCACTTCCAAGATGGGATACTTTTGTACTTGTACCACCTGACAGCCCAGTACCTTCGAATCCTTTGCAATCTCATCTTCCTATCATGATCTGTTTCTTCCGGAGGAGTGTCATATCCCATTCTGATGCGAATAGCTTCGGGAATACCTCTGGCATTATTGACTTCCTTCGTTTTGCCTCCCTTGCCTTTCTGCTTCGGTGGCTCTGGAAAATTCTCAAGTCCATCAACAATAGGGGACTCATTTCCTATGGCAGCCTCTTCGTCAGACATCCTGTGAATGGAATCATAGACAAGAGGGAAACAAAGAAAGGGAATGAATAAGCACAGGCAATGGTTTTGACCAAAAAAAAATCAATTTTGATAGGAGCCCAGATCAATCTTAGATTGGTTGCAACTTCTCTGTATGAATTTGGCTAGAACAAGTCGAAAAACGAGACCTAACGCAATCCAGAGCAGAGAACGAACCGAATCGTATCCACTGACCTGAGAAGATGGGATAGCTTTGATGCTAAGAACAACTTTCCCAAGATGTAAAGATCAGCAAGGATCAAATAGCCCTAGAACAGAAAACAAAATCCTAACAAACTCAGATCCAAACCCTAGATGAAGAACACAGAGAGACAGATAGGATCCGAGGGGCAATGCGTACCCTAACTTGGTGACGCACGGCAGCTACGGCGACGGAGGGCGGAGAGATGCTCTGCGTCGACGGAGAAGGTCCACGGCGGCGGCGTTCCGGCAGTGAAGCGGCGACGGCGACGACGAGGACGAAGAGCTCTGCGGGCGCTCGAGAAGGAAGACAGAGGAGTCGGGGCGAATGAATGAGTGGGAACGGTTTCGATGGGGAACTTTAAATAGGCACGATCTGGAGCGGTTACCAGAACACATCGAACGGTTCTCAGTAACTGACTCTTCCGATTCAACGGCTCAGATGTGGTGGCGTATCGCGAGCGAAGCTCATCGATCCGAAAAAGACAGGGACTCAACGGCCGAAGAATTAGTCTTGACCGAGAGCAAAAACTTCGATAAAAGTTGGGAGCATTTGCTTCGGAACTCAAGGACGTTCGAAGCAATATGCTTTCCGTTTCAATTGTGCTTAACATTCGAGATCGAAAAGATTGGAGGCGAAGCAGAATGGAGGGGGTAGGGTCCGAAACTTATCACTTCGAAGAACAACAACGAAGCTAAAAGTGATAAGCATAGGGGACAAAAGAAACGAATAAATAAAGCAAACTAAACACAGAACAAAAAGCAAATGGCAAGCGAAGCTAAACTTGGGCGAAGAAAAACTCAAGCGAAACTAAACAAAAAGAACACACCTAAGGTGAATATATACAGTGAATAGTTTCGATCTTACTGAACATTGTGTGAGTCTAAGATATTCAGCTCACATCTCAATGCACAAAACCTTTTCTCGTCCAATGGCTTCGTGAATATATCTGCCAATTGATCTTCTGTTCTTACATGGCTAATCTCAATGTCTTCACGCTGAACATGATCTCGAAGAAAATGATGACGAATATCAATATGCTTCGTTCGAGAGTGTTGCACAGGATTGTGTGCAATCTTGATGGCACTCTCATTATCACAAAGCAAAGGGATTTTCTTCATATGAATACCATAATCTTTCAGCGTCTGCTTAAGCCAAAGTATTTGAGTGCAGCATGAGCCAGCAGCAATGTATTCAGCTTCAGCAGTAGATATTGAGACACAATTCTGTTTCTTTGAAGCCCAACACACAAGAGATCTATATTTCTCTTGTGAAATAAAGGTTCCATTCTTCTGTTGTCGAATCTGAAGTCCAAGGAAAAACTTCAATTCTCCCATCATTGACATCTCGTATTTCTTCGACATCATCCTTGCAAATTCTTCGCTGATCTCAGAGTTAGTACAGCCAAAAATAATATCATCTACATATATCTGACACACAAATAGATCATTGTTATATGATCGAGTGAAAAGTGTGGGGTCAGTTGTTCCTGGTTTGAAGCCTTTCTTCAGAAGGAAATCCTTCAGTGTTTCATACCAAGCACGAGGTGCTTGCTTCAGTCCATACAAAGCTTTGTGAAGCTTGTACACCATATCAGGATTCTTCGAGTCTTCAAAACCTGGAGGCTGCATAACATACACTTCTTCTTCGATTTCACCATTTAGAAAAGCACTCTTGACATCCATTTGATATAGCAATATATTTTTGTGGTTAGCAAAAGCAAGCATGACACGAATGGATTCGAGACGGGCTACTGGAGCATAGGTTTCACCGAAGTCAATGCCTTCGATTTGGGTGTAACCTTGTGCTACCAATCTAGCCTTATTTCTTACCACAATACCGTCTTCATCTTGCTTGTTGCGAAATATCCACTTGGTGCCAATAATGTTGTGCTTCGAGGGATCTGGCCTTTCAACAAGTGACCAGACTTTGTTCCTTTCAAACTGGTGAAGTTCTTCCATCATAGCCAATAACCAATCAGGGTCTTTCATGGCTTCATCATATTTTGAAGGCTCTAGCATAGAGACAAAGGAAAAATTTCCACAGAAGTTAGCCAAGCGAGTGCGAGATCGAGTAGTGGGACGACCTGGTAGATTGATATCTTCGAGAATCGAATCCACATCAACTCTTCTTCGAACTCGTGATAAAGCAGTATCATTTGCTTCAGGCTCAGCATCTGCTTCGGGATTTGCATCAGCTTCGGGTTCAGCTTCAGCATTTCCTTCGTTCCCTTGACCTTCTTCGTCCTGTTCATCATTAGCTTCAGGATGGTAATCTCCAGCGCCCCGGGCTATGTGTGGGAACATTGGACCATCATCATCCCTTACAGCTTGACTTTCATTAGCTTCGACAGGGCGAATCTCACCAATAGCCATAGACCTAATCACTTCATCAAGTGGAGGTTCATCTAGATCATGAGGCAAATGCTCCTTTTGAGAGCCATTAGTTTCATCAAATCTTACATTTACAGTTTCCATAACTTTCCCAAAGTGAGAGTTATAGACTCTGTAAGTGTGAGAGTTTGAGCCATAACCTAAAAGAAAACCTTCATGTGCCTTAGGGGCAAATTTGGAGCTATGATTCATATCTCTAATAAAGCATGGAGCACCAAATACCCTAAGATATGAGACATTTGGTTTGTTACCAGTGATAAGCTCATGTGAAGTTTTCTTCAAGAATTTGTGAAGGTAAACCTTGTTGATGATGTGACATGCAGTATTGATTGCTTCGGCCCAGAACCTAATAGGAGTCTTGTATTCAGCAAGCATAGTTCTGGCCATCTCAATAAGAGTTCTATTCTTCCTTTCAACTACACCATTTTGTTGAGGTGTATAAGCAGCAGAGAACTCATGAGTAAAACCATGATCATCAAGAAATTCTTCGATATTAGTATTCTTGAATTCAGTTCCATTGTCACTTCGGATATGCTTCAGAGATAATTCATATTCTGTTTGAGCTCTCTTAGCGAATGACTTGAAGATTTCAACCACTTTGCTCTTGTCATCCAAAAAGAAAACCCAAGTATATCGTGAGAAGTCATCAACAATAACTAGACCATATTTGTTTCCTCCCAGACTTGCATAATTTTGAGGATCAAAAAGATCCATATGAAGCAATTCAAGAGGACGAGTGGTAGACATGATGGTCTTCGCTGAATGATGTTTCATTGTAATTTTACCAGCTTCGCATGCACTGCAGAGACGATCCTTATCGAATTTTACTTCGGTAAGACCAATAACATGATTTTTCTTCACTAGGTTATGAAGATTTCTCATCCCTGCATGACCAAGTCTTCGATGCCATAACCAACCCGATGAAGCTTTTGCCATTAAGCAAGTGGAAACAGCAGGGCCCGAAGAAAAATCAACAATGTAAAGATCTCCCTTTCGGTAACCCTCGAAGACAAACGTATAGTCATCCTGTGAAAAGACAACACAACGCGAAGCAGAAAACAAAACAAGCATACCCATATCGCATAACTTTGAAATAGACATAAGATTATATCCAAGTGATTGGACTAGCATAACCTTGTCAATGTGCTTATCCTTCGATATGGCAATCTTACCCAAACCTAACACTTTACCTTTGTTGTTGTCACCGAAGGTAATGTACTTCAGAGAAGATTGAGATAGTTTTTCTTCGGTGAACAACTCCTTGTCTCCGGTCATATGATTTGTGCAACCACTATCCATGACCCATTCGGATCCACCGGAGACATAGCCCTGCAGAAGAATTAGTTCTTCTTAACCACCCACAAACGAGTAGGTGACTGAGAAGACGTTGAAGCACTGGTCGAAGCAATATTAAATCGGACAGGAGTGTATTGCTTCGGTGTACCATCAAGCACACCATAAATGTAAGTCCTCTGCGAATGGTTAGCATAAGTATGAACATATGCAATCTTAGTACGATTATTATGAGGACGATACGTATGGCGACCAGTACGATAGTATTGCTTCTGCGGAACATTTGACTCGGTCACCAAAGGATCATTTCTCGTCTCAAGAGAGTAGAAATGATTCGGTGGTACCGAAGGCTTTCCCTGCATAGAATGGTTAGCAGGCAATTTTTCCACAAGTGCTTTCTGCACCCATATCTGCCTCTTGTAGAATCCATTCTTTGGTGGAGTACCTACATACTCAGCTGAAACTTTTCCCTGTTCATCTTTCATGAGTTTGTAGTCTGAATCAAGTGATTCATCCACAATGACTTTGTTCATTTTGCAATCGAAACCTGAAAGGTTAGCAATATCAATGGGTTTCTCCTTCGCTAGAACCCAAACAGTCTTAGGATACTGCTCAGGCTCCCAATATGTGCCATCAGGATTTATCTTTCTCTCAAAGCCAACACCTTCATTCCTGGGATTCCTGTGAAGGAGGGCCTTCCTAAGGATATCACAGAGATATTGGTGTCCTTGCACACTTTTGAACATGCCTGTTTCAAATAAGTTTTTCAACCTGAGGAGTTCCTCGGTAACAGCAGGATTTTCCTCATCGGAGGCATTAGTATCATCAATAACAATAGGAGCTTTCCCTTTGGAAATAGTTTTGCTTCGTTCCAAACAATCCAAACAAGGTGATTCAGTTTTATCAATTGCTTCAGAACCATGTTGAGCCATGAGAGAGATATTAACATTTTCCAATTCTTCATGAGCCTCTTTCAGTTTTTCAAGAGCCACTTTCCTCTGAAGAAATTCATAGGTAAGCTTCTCATAATCAACTGAAAGAAGATCATGCCGAGAGGATAATTCTTCAAACTTCTCCTTCAGAGCTTCATGCTCATTAGTTAAAGTTTGACTTTTCTCAATCTCATTGATCAACAACGTTTCTGACTTCTTAATGGTTTTGCTTAGTGAATCAAGTTCATCTTGTTGAATTGAAGCAATTTTAGCAAGTTTAGCATAGCTAACTCTAGTGTCACTTTCACATGAAGAATAATCAGAAGTATCATAGGTTGACTTGGATGAAGATACCTTTGCCTTGGCCATGAAGCAATATGCAGGAGTTTCATCTTCACTGCTGTAGTTGGTGAAGAATGAGCTCGAAGCATTTGTTGAAGCATCTGTCGAAGCAAATGCTAATCCAGCAACACCATCTGATTCGGACCCTGAAGCAGATCGTGAGTCTTGTTTAGCTTCGGAACCAGAGGCTTCGGCTTCAGAATTCATCTCCTTTCCCAGATAGGCCTTGGCACGATGAGAGCTGCTTCGACGAGACGAGTAAGTCTTCGATGAAGAACCCTCATGCTTCTTATGATACTTCTTTCTCTTATCATCATCAGAATCTTTCTTCTTTTCCCTTCTTGAACTGGAATCATGTTTCTTTGACTCATGACTTCTGGAGGATTTGTAAAGCTTCGATGAAGAGTCTCTGTGTGAATGCTTCGATTTGATCTCAGCTTCCCACAGAGGGCAATCAGCAATGAAGTGTCCTGGTTTCTTGCACTTATAGCAGCAGTTGTCCTTCGATGGATAGCTTCTTGAAGATGAACGGTGAGAAGAATGACTCGAGCTTCTTGAAGGATAACTCTTCTTGGGTGAAGAAAAACCTTTCTTCTGAAAGCGATTGAAGCGTCTCATGATCAGTGCCAAATCCTTTCCAATGCTTGCAGGATCATCTGATTCGACACCTGAAGCAGAACTGACTTCGGGCGAAGAATGACGCGAAGCTTTTGCTTTCAGAGCATGAGATCTTCTTCGAGAACCATTTATGTCACGTTTCTCATCTTCTTCCATTTCAAAGGTAGTGAGTCTCTCAAGAACATCAGCAGCAACAAGATGTCTGTAATCAGACCTTTCCTTGATCATCAGAACAATGTGATCGAACGAATCATCTAGCGAGCGAAGAAGTGTTCTGACAACTGAGTGAGGAGTTATATCATCAGCACCAAGGGAAATCAACTCATTTGCTAGAGCTGTGAGTCTGCTGTAAATTGAGTGAACCTTTTCACCCTCGAGTCTTTTGAAGCGATAGAATTTGCTTCGGAGTGTGTCAATTCTGGCATCTCTCTGAGTAGAAACACCTTCACCAATCTTTTCAAGATAGTCCCAGACACCTTTTGCCGAAGGAATATTCTTCACTTCATGATACTTTTCTGGAGTCAAGTGATTTGTGATGAACACCCAGACAACCGAATCCAGATCCATCAGTTGAGCTTCTTCAGGAGTGATAGCATTCTTATCAGTAACTGTAACACCATGTAAGACAACTTGCCATGCAGTGGAATTGATAGCCATAATATTCCTCTTCATCTTGTCCTTCCAGTAAGAGTAGTCCTTCCCATTGAAAATAGGAATAGGTTCGCCAGAGCGAATAGCTGCGAAAGACATACTAGAAGACATACTGGAAAACACTCCAGGAGGTTAATCCAAAAAGAGTGTCCTGCTCTGATACCAATTGTTAGACCAAGTATGTGATCAGAGGGGGAGGGGGTGAATGATCACTTCAAAATTTGGCATGAAACTTTGAAGTGAAGCATAACATGGCAGCCGAAACTATTTAACAGGAAGGAATTCATAGAAGAAGAACGTAATCGAAGCAGAACATAGCGAATCAAAAGCATCGAATCAATTGCATCGAAGCATAACTCTGAAGCAATTGACAAACAGAATGTAAGTGCGGAAGGTAAAACGAACTCTTGACTCGGCGATGTTTGTTCGACCAGTTCACACTCTGCAAAGTGCTACGTCTGGTTGGAGGGACTTGTGATTGAACACAGGAGCTAACCTCTCTCCGTCCATATCTCCACTGCACCAATCTCCATGAGCTTGGTCAGTTCTTCACTCTTGGTTGATTATTGAGGAAATCACCGAAACCTTTGACAAACTGGACTTCGAGGCGACAATAACTCTTCGCTCTCTGAAGAACAACTCTCTAACCGTCTAGGAGAATTGCAGTTCTCCAAGATAAAAAGGCTAGCAAACTTCTTCCTAAGTCATAATGATTCAACTCAGATCAATAGGACTTATGCTTCGGTGGATGGGTTTGTGATGTGCTTCGGTGGGGTTGCTCTCTCTCTTTCCTCTGCAGGAATTCAAACGTGGAGCAGCCACCCGGCCAATGAGGGCGGGGGTGGGGTATTTATAGGCAGCAATCCCAAGGTGCGAAATGACTGAAGTGACCCAATGTGACAGCTTGACACCTGTCCCCAACGGTCATATTTCCAATCAATGCGCAACTTTACTTGCGGTCCAAGTAAAGCTGACTCACGGACTTGGTTCTGCTTCAGAGGCCGAAAGAACAAAGTCTTCGCTGGTGAAGCATTACCTAGCTCACATGAGATTTCTTCGGTTCAGGTTTCTCATTGGTTTCGATTTGATCTGAGTCTTTTCATCAAAACCTTCGGAGTACATTTGCTAAACCCCTCTTGATAGTACGGTTTTTCCTATGACTCAAAGAAGTAAAAAGAACTACGCAAAAACAACTAAGTCTTGCGCCATCTTGATCAACTTCTTCGATAGGATGTGCTTCAGGATTCCTTATCTTTTTAGGGGTCGACATCCGTGATGTGCTTCGCTCCAGAGGATATGCTTCGGTAACTGAGTAAATCTTCGTTGAAGCTTTATCACCTACTTATAACTTCAGGAACCTAACCATCTGTTTCACACTAGAAAACTTGTTAGTTCCTCTACTGTTTTGACCAACAATATCCAAAACTCATGAGGGATATAACTTTGCTCTTACAATAAACCTCCTTATATCCTTCCTCAAAACAGCCACCATACCTACCTATCAAGGAATTTCCATAGACTTTCTGAGATATATCGCCATGCAACTTCCACCTCTTCATGACTTGATCTTCATGTCATACATGTTCTTGCTACACTAGCAGCGGCATACATTGCATACATCATGATAGCTAGATCTTCTTTATGATTTGAGTACCTTGTAAAGTGTGAAAGATCTTCTATACCCTCTTGTAAATTAGAGTGTTTCCCTTAAGAGAGGAAAAGATCCCAAAGTGGACAAAATAAAAGATCCCAAAGAGGACAATTGAGAGTTAAATAGAAAGAGCCATTGAGGCCACCAAAAAATACGAAAAATAGAAAAAAGAGAAAAAGAAAATAAAAAGAGAGAAAGGGGCAACACTACTATCCTTTTGAAATATCCACACTAGTACTCCCTCTTATCCTTGTACTCCATAGAGATGATCATGCATATAGCTATGTGGGGACCTTCACACTATAGAACTTGGCTTGCATATTCCAAGGATGAGCCTCCTCAAAAGAGCTCTAGGTCTTCATGAGCGAGCAAGTTAGATGCACCCCCACTAGTTACATTGGAGAGCTTTTCAGCTCATATGTGCATCCGTTGCATGGCAATCCCTACTCCTCACATCATATCTATCATTTGGCCTTCTCGCCTATGATTGTCCTCGTTGATGTGAGCCTTTATCACCCTTTTGTCTTCCTCCACCACCATATTCTCTCTTTGCCATCCTAAGTGTCCACTCTTGTGCTTACGCTCATCCATTGCATGAGTGCTCAAAATATCGAAAAGGAGTGGATCAAATTGACTTGTACCTGGCTAGTGGTCTGGGGAAGAGTTAAGATAAGATTCCAAAGGAGACAAAGTGTGAAACTTTAGTAGATTGAGTTCTCAACAAAAATACTTTTTCTTCTCATATTCCCTATCCCCCTTCTCGCACGCAAACACCATTTGGAGACATTCGAGTCACGGACAGCGAGAGCTCTTGCACCTAATGTTCTTTCGTTACTTGTTTCAATGCTAATATAGAATCTTGCATGTTATGACTTCAATTGAATCACATACCTTGATTGCATTACTTTTCAAAGTCCTTATATGGTTGCTAGCATGTCACCACAGAAATTATGCCTGTTATCATTTACCTACTCGAGGACGAGCAGGAATTAAGCTTGGGGATGTTGATACGTCTCAAACGTATCGATAATTTCTGCTCGCTCCATGCATGTTTTGTGTGATATTGCTATAATCTAGATACACTTTCATACATTTTTATCATATTTGGACTAACCTACTAAATCAATGCACCCCAGTGCCAGTTCCTGTTTTCTGCTGTTTTTCTATTTCAGTTTTTCCCCATATAAAAAGTGCTCCAAAAATCCGGGAAAAATTAGATAAAAAATCAGCGTGTCAGAAGCCTCCAGAACCCCGAAGGAGGGCCAGGGGGCACCACCAGGTGCGCAGGCAGTCACCTGGCGCGGCTAGGGGCCTGGCCGCGCCAGGGGGCGCCTGGACCCCTGGTGGCCCCCCTGGCTGCCCCCCTTCGCCTATTTATTCTCCGCCACGGGAAACTTCCGAGGAGAGAACCCTATCTTTCAATATCGCCTCTGTTCCGCCACCGCCGCGCTTCCAAGATCGGGAGCACCGTCAGGACCCTTACCGGCACCCTGCCGGAGGGAGGACCGACCTCCGGGAGCTTCTCCTCCACCATGGATGCTTCCCGAATGTGCCGTGAGTAGTCTACCCTGGACCATGGATCCGTGATCACTAGCTATGTGATGTTCTCCTGTCCTCTTTGTTCTTAAGGGTTTAGACCTCGTGAGCTGCCCTACATGATCGAGGCACATATGTAATTCTTCTGCTGTTGCTATGCTGAGTTTGATGGGATCTGATGGATTGTGAGATTATGTTCAGATCCTGATAGAGTAATATATTTGGTTTTTATCTCTTATATTTTTGTTCCTAAGTAATTCTTGCATGTTCTCCGTTGCTGTTTATTGCTTTGGACAAGTGATGTCTACGCACGCTTCTATTCTTGTAGACTATGTTGGGCCTCCAAGCGTAGATGTTTGTAGGACAACATCAATTTCCCTCAAGTGGACGACCTAAGGTTTATCGAACTCAGGGAATTAGAGGTTGAAGATGGTCTCTCTCAAGAAATCCTGCAATTAAGATACAAGAAGTCTCTTGTGTCCCCAACACACCTAATACAACTAGGAGTTGTATAGGTGCACTAGTTAGGCGAAGAGATGGTAAAATATGGGTGATAGGTGTGGCAAAGCAAGGTAATATAAATCTGTAATAAAAGTGCAGCAAGCAAACATGTGACGCTTGAGTCTCCTTGAATATTTATTGGGGATGCATGGGGCATCCCCAAGCTTGAGCGTTTGACAATCCAGGATCTTCTTTCATCATCTTCCATCGCACACTTGAAAACTCCCTTCATACATAACTCATTGTAAACTGATTAGAGAGGTTACTACCCTATTGAAATAATTTTCCTCTACTGCAAATAAAGATTTTCAGGAAGGGCTACTGTTTATCAAGATTTCCAAAAAGTTTTTGCAAAGAAAAAGAAAGCTTAAGGTTTGCAAATTTAGGAGAGACATAACGTGGCAGAATCTGTGAAAAACAGAACAGAAGGTAGTAAAGGATTTTTTAGGGGTTCTTCTGCAACTCAAATCAAAAAACTCAGAACATACGAAAGTTCCGTGATTGTATAGAGCATGCTGTGTAAAAAAATCAGCTCATAAATATTAACTGGTGATTTTCTATGATTTTTCCCGTCACGAGGACATAATCTGTTTTCTGGACAGCATGTCACAACTTTCACTTCCCTTGTCATATGAGGCTATACTTGGCACAAAGCTTGAAAAATAAAGATACAATGATGTTCCTATAGTAGTAAAAATCATCAAGACCACTAAAAACAGAAGTAAAAACATCTTGGGTTGCCTCCCAACAAGCGCTTTCTTTTACGCCTTTAAGCTAGGCATGAAGATCATAAAAGTTGCTCTCATAAAAATAAAGATTTGAAGCAAAAGAGAGCATCAAGAAGAAAATGTGAAACACATTTAAGCCTAACGCACTTCCTATGCATAGGAATCTTGTAAGAAAATAAATCAAAGAAGCACAAAGTGACATGCATAGGAAGGTGGAAAAAGAACAACTTCAAAACTTTCAACATGAAGAGAGGTGTTTTAGTAATATGGAAGTTTCTACAACCAAACTTCCCTCTCTCGAAATAATTTTCAGTAGTATCATGAACAACATCAAGAATATAACTATCACATAAATCATGTTGTTCATGACCTACAAGCACACGTGTATAGTTTTCAACACGGTTTTTAGGAACATAAGATAAATGCATACCAACACATTGAGCCTCAATAAGAGCATAGTTCTCCGGAATATGAGTTGGAGATTTCAAAAGGATAATAGGACAATCAAGTGTGGGTGCAATAGCAACAATTTCATGCTTAACATAAGGAACTATAGAGAGTTCATTTTTGTCAGCATCATCCATAGTGGCATCTTGGCCATCAACAAAGCAAGTATCAAATTTTTCAAAAAGGGATATTTCAAGTGAGTCCTCGGAATCATGGGATTCCTCCTCAAGGCAATCATTGGCCTCTTCTTGGGCAGCAAACATTTTATTTTTAAAATCCTCAATATAATAATTGGAAGTATAATTCTCGAAGCAATAAGCAAGAACTGCAAAGTTTTCAGACTCGAAAATAGCATCGTGATACTTTTCAATCAAAGAAGCAATCTCATAGGCACCTTTAAAAGCAATAAACTCTTCAATCTTTTCAACATCAAAGTAATCATAAACACCTTTAGCATAAGAAGATAGGATCTCATTTTCATTAAACTCACATTGGAAAGGAAGGTGTTTATGATCTATATTAGAACAAGTAAAATCATAAATGTGGCACAAAAGTTTAGCATGGCAATAAGAAACATGTATTTGATCCCATAATTGTTTCCCTTTATGAGATAGGCGGTGCAGCGTATAATGAGCATGCTCATCCAATGATTTTCCCTCAACCAAGTCGGGTTGGGTTTTTAGCGCGAGCACAAATTGATCAAAGACGATTGTGACGCCCCCAAAATCGGACCGTGTACAGTAATCATACACACAAGGTACACGATCAAGATTATGGACTCACGGTGAGATATTACAACACAACTCTACAAATAAAATAATACAAGCTGTGTAATACAAGCCAGGGGCCACTGATACGTCCCAAACGTATCTATAATTTCTGCTTGCTCCATGCATGTTTTGTGTGACTTTGCCATGTTTTTCTTGAACTTTCATACACTTTTGAACCTATTTGGACTAACCTATTAACTCAATGCACCCAGTTGCCAGTTTCTGTTTTCTGCTGTTTTTGTATTTCAGGTTTTCCGGCCATTAAAAGTGCTCCAAAAATTCCGGGAAAAATATATAAAAAATCAGCGCAACAGAAGCTTACGGAATCAGCAAGAGAGGGAAGGGGGCCACCACCAGGCAGCCAGGAGGGCAGGTGGCGCGGCCCCACCCTGGGCCGCACCAGGGACCCTCCTGACTGCCTCGTGGGTCCCTTCGATGCCCCCTTCGCCTCTATTTACCCCTCGGGGTGGAAACCCCTATTATCAATCTCTTTCTCGCGAACTCCCCTCTGTACCGCTGCCTGATGACGGGAAAATGGTGCGATAGAAATAATAATAATACTAACGCGTCCACGTCATAGAAACAGATAGTATAATTAAGATGCATAAAATTAAAGAGAGATCAAACATTGCAGGTACTTTATTTCCAGAACTCTTACATATACATAAAAGAACTGTTAATTACATCTCCGGAGAGAAAACCCCTGATTAAGAATTCCAACATATCTATGACATAGCATTACAACATATAACCATTACAAAGTGTAGAAAAGAAAACTACAACATGTAAAATAAGAGTCCTCCTCGCTGGCGTCGATGTCGGCGTAGTCGGGGCGTCATGAAGTACGCTTATGTTAATATATGGGTAGCATAATCTTCGTCATTTGATGATGTGATTTTTTATAGCACACACGTGACTTGGCTATTTTTTACCTAGTTCATTAACCATTCGAGATTTGATAATACGTAGCGTTTTATGTTATATGAGCATTTTAACGGTTAATGGCTAGTTTGGCAAGCACGTGTGCAATATATAGTATACCTCATTTTGTGAGCAAAATTTATGATGCATGTGATTTCTATATGCATGCATGGAGTATAAGAAGCGTGTAATGTGTTTGGTGACGACACACACATCTTTATGTTGAGCTACCGTATGTGGAGGCTATATGAAATATGATGATGAAATGTACTATGTTTTATTTAGTGCAAGTAACACGGGTTATGAACCTAGTTATCTTTTAGTTCGGTGGATGCATGCACCTATATGAAAGGAATGCATGGTTTAATATCTATATGAGAAATGATGGCCATATGACCATGCATGAAGATTAATCATGTACTTAATATCCCTAGCTAGGTTGGGAACCTATATGAAGGCATTTTATCAACTTAATTAGCTAGGTTGCAAGCCAGAGTCATTTTCTATAGCACCAAGTAATAACATTATAATGTCAAGTACATGCATGTCATTATCTTATATATGGGGAGTGCGATTTAATGAGCACTACTCTCTTCACTTATTTCTTTCTTTTATCGGTTCAGGTCACTAGTTTTCTTGACACAAAACATACACGCTCTTTAATTTGAACCAGAGGGACGATTTAATGAGATGTGTATATGTTTGAAATGGCTTGATTTGTGTCAATATGACCAGACCGAGCACATATTTAGTGATAGATGAATTTGGAGTGCACCTTGGTCTGTGTCTATATGACCAAACCAAGAGACAAATTTAGCAAGATATATGATTCTCAAGCGACTTGGTTCGTGTCAACATGACCAAACCAAGAGCCGATATTTTATCCATATGTATGATTTTAACGCAACTTGGTTCATGTCCATATGACCAAACCAAGAGCCAATATTTCGTTGATATATATAATTTAATGCAACTTGGTTCGTGTCAATATGACCAAACCAAGAAACCAAATTTTATGCTTGGTGTATTTTATAGAATTTGCACTATGTTATCATGACTAAACAAGGGGGCATGATCATATGATTTTAGTGCCACAAGGATTAGATTTTCATGAGTAGGAGCAAACAACTTAGCCCCTATGGATATAAGAACACATGTAGCAAATATTTATAGATCCTTAGTTTGTGTCAACATAACCAAACTACAGATCAAGAGTAATAAACTCCATGGATGTGTCAACATAACCATCCATGAAGCAAGATAACATATATGTTGCAATGAAATGGGGAAGATAGATCTTTAGATGTGTCAATATGACCACCCAAACAGCAAAATAGCATGTTGCAGACAATATGATGAGATAGCCCTTTAGGTGTGTCAATATGACCATCATCCAAACAACAAGATAGCATGTTGCAAACAATATGATGAGATAGCCCTTTGGATGTGTCAATATGACCACCCAAACAGCAAAATAGCATGTTGCAAAAAATATGATGAGATAGCCCTTTGGATGTGTCAATATGACCACCCAAACAGCAAGGAGATTAGGAGAGGCTCATTATTCTCACCTTGTATACCTCCAAATTCCTTGCCGGAAGTTCTTCAAGCTTCTGATCGAACCACGATCCAGTAGCAGCACCGTGTGCACACTCCTTTTTACAGCAGCAGTTTTGTGGATGTGTGTGCGAGAGTAGTAGCGAGGTGCCGGGAGAATGGATGATTTAGCAGCAGCTTGGCGTAGGAAAACTGAGCAGGGGTTCAGGCAGCAGCTATGGGCAGAGAATATGAGCAGGGCCTGGCGCCAAGGAGGAAAGAATGAGCCGCGCGTATGAGCGGGAGATGAGCCAGTATTTATAGGAACCCGGAGGGCAGTAGGGGCACTGCGCTCGCACGTCCATGTCGTTGGTCGTGGGGTCTTTGATCGATCGTGGGATCGTGGGCAACTGACGGATTAGTTGTAGTACCACGCAAGTTTCCCGTACGCGTGTTGCTGTATGTTGTGCAATCGAAGAGGCCAAGGTTTCGGCCATGCCATGCGTTCTCATGGGCTTTGGCCGGCCACTGATCAATATTTTACTTTAATTAAAATATCTAAGCTGGGCTTTCCATTCTATGCGTGGGTTGTTAGTAGAGAGAAAAAGATTCCAGAAGATCTCATGACGTTTGGGCCATGTACTGGGGTAATTAGCTCTTTCTTAATCTTGCCGCATGCACAACACGTACATGCACACGTATCTCCTACCGGCAGGCAACGTATGTAGGTGCATGTTATTCTTCTCGTAGTGTGTGTATATGAACACGTAGTAGCAGCCAAGTTAGCTAGCAAGCAATATTTTAAGGTTGACTAGAAAATATTAATTCCCAAAAGCAATACGGGAAACATTTAATGCGTCACGCCGCTATTTCACTTTGTCGATGAGATATGGCTAAACATTTATCATATAGTCAATACTTTGGCAATATTAGTGTCGCTTATGATTATTAATGTTGGCATTAGAAACCCAACACCGTTGATAATGATGCATGTGTATGCAAGCCATACATATGTCCCCTAATTTATACATCAATACTTGGCTCATTTTCTTCCCTTTTATTTTCGGGTCCGACATTTTATTTGAGCGGCCTGGCGGAAATTCGCCATGGTTCTGTTCCCTACACATTCGACACTTCACTATTTTTCATGATATGAATTAATTGATTTTATTTGACTGACAGCTATAAGCACCGTATTTTATTTTGGTCAAAATCGGTGTCAACACCGCCGCCGCCGTTTCAAGATCGGGGCTGCCTGGAGAAGTTGCCCCTGCACCCTGCCGGCAGGAGGAACCCCCTCCGGGAGACCATCCATAGCCATGGACGCCTCCCGGATGTGCCGTGAGTAGTCCCCCTTGGACCATGGGTCCGTGACCAGTAGCTATGTGATGAATCTCTCCCCCTTTTGTGCTTCCACTTTCGAGTCCTCGTGAGCTGCCTCACATGATCGAGGCATCTATGTAATTTCCGCTGTTGCTATTTTGAGTTTGTTGGGATCTGATGGATTATGAGACTATGATGAGTAATATATTTGGTTCTTCTCTTTTATATTTTGTTCTTGAGTAAATTATTGCATGTTCTCCGTTGCGGTATTTTCTTTGGCCAAGTATTTTATTTGCAACTCCAAGAGAGAGCGTTATGCTCGAGTGTGGGTTCAGCCCCTTGATGTCTAGCTTGAGTGACAGAAACATGAGACTAGGGGATGTGTTGTTGCCACCAGGGATAAAACAACGGTGCTTGTACCTGCGGGTGCAAGGATTGTTTACTTTACGCAAAGTTCTTTTAATGCAGTTGTTTGTTGCTTTGAGTTTACACTTTGGGTGGGATTCGCAACTTAATACCAGCGAGATGTTCTGGATAGATATCTCAAGGTGGATGATTCATAGTAGATGCAGATGGATTTCGGTCTACTTACCTTGGCGTACTGCCCATTGCTTTTGAGCCCTTCCTTTCTTTGCAGCATAGTTAGCATTGCGGTGCCTTCATAATCCTATCAATTTCCCAACTGTGATTTGTTTACCTCGCTAGCACTTTTATCGTCTTTTGGGAGAGAGACATCACTAGTGAAAATCACGGGACCCCGGTCCATCTTCACATTTTTGTTCACACCCTCAATTTACTTTCATCTTTATTTTCCTTTGCACCTTTTATCTCTTGCGTTGATCCTTTGTAAACGACAAGGCCGGAGGAATTGACAACTCCTCTGTACTCGTTGGGAGCAAAGTTATTTGTTGCTGTGTGCAGGTCCACGACAACACCCTAGTCAGGAAGCAATTTCTGGCGACGTTGCCACCTACTTGTATCTCCTGAGTCCTACTGGTTCGATAACCTTGGTATCTTCACCGAGGGAAACTTGCTGCTGCACTGCATCTCAAACCTTCCACTTGGGGTAACCAACGAGGGGCGAGAAGCCATCAAGCAAATTTCTGGCGCCGTTGCCGGGGACTCAAGTCTACAAGATAGGGGAGTTGCACACTATCTTTTACCTTTGCTTTTTAGTCTTGTTAGTTTACCTTTCAGTTTTTACATTTGTGTCCTTAATCAAGAATACCAAAAATACCTGCTGCTACTATGGGTTCCAATGAAAACACTAAGTTGTGTGACTTCACTAGTCACAACAACAGTGACTTTATCTGCACTCCTATTGCTCCACCTGCCACTTCAGCACCTTTTTATGAGATTAAACCTGCTCTGCTTAACCTTGTTATGAAAGATCAATTCTCAGGAGCAGGAGAAGATGCTGCCTTGCACCTAAACAACTTTATCGAGATCTGGGACATGCAGAAGTACAAGGAAGTGGATGGAGACATCGTCAAGCTGAAGCTTTTTCCTTTCTCTTTGAGAGGAAGAGCCAAGGAGTGGCTACAATCTTTGCCCAAGAACAGTATCGATTCTTGGAGAAAATGCAAAGATGCTTTTATAGGGAAGTACTATCCTCCTGCTAAAATTATTCAATTGCGGAGTAAAATTATGAATTTCAGGCAATTGGATAATGAACACGTTGCCCAGGCTTGGGAACATATGAATACGCTTGTCAAGAACTTCCCCACACATGGACTGACTACCTGGATGGTTATCCAGACTTTTTATGCAGGCTTGAACTTCACCTCGCGGAACCTGTTAGATTCGGCCGCGGGAGGAACTTTTATGTCAACCACGCTTGGTGCTGCCACAAATCTACTTGATGAGACGATGCTAAACTACTCGCAATGGCACACCGAGTTATCTCCAACCGGTAAGAAGGTAAACTCTGTCGAGGAGATCTCCTCTTTAAATGAAAAGGTTGACCTTATCATGTCTCTACTGACCAAGCAACCTTCTATTGATCCTCAAGATGTTCCTTTAAATTCTTTGGTTGCTCAGGAGCAAGTAGATGTTAATTTTGTCTCTAGAAACAACTTCAACAATAATGCTT
Source organism: Bromus sterilis (assembly GCA_950022295.1). Lineage (NCBI taxonomy): Eukaryota > Viridiplantae > Streptophyta > Magnoliopsida > Poales > Poaceae > Bromus > Bromus sterilis. The sequence continues at coordinate 317,195,829 of OX465596.1, read as the reverse complement.
ATAGGAGTAACTTTGGTAGCAACTATCCTAGGCCTTTCCCATCCAACAACTATGGGAACAACACTTATCCTACCACCAGAAACTCCACTTCAGAACTAGAGACCTTGCTCAAAGACTTTGTCACTACCCAGAAAGCCTTCAACAAGAGCGTGGAAGAGAAATTAGATAAGTTAGATATCCTTTCTTCGAAGGTAGACAACATAGCCCATGATGTAGAGATGCTGAAGATTAGAACCTCTCCCCCCGAGGAGAGGAAGACCACTCCTATGAATGCTATCCAAGTCCAAATTAATGAAAACATTAGGATGTTGGGAAAACTAAAAGAGAGATGGGCTAGAGAAAAGGAGGAAGAAGAGAGAATTAAGAGCCTTCCTACCTACCACACAGTAGCCACTATCCAAGTAGTTGAGGATGTCCTAACTGTTAGCACCCATCACACCCCTAGTCCCACTGGACCTATCAATGGTGATGCTACCACCTCAACCTTAGAAGAGGAAACCTCTATGAACATAGATGCTTTCGAACAAGTGATATTAAATGATATCACTACTTCCTTGGTAGATAGTAGTGACTTAGACTTTGACAACTGCACTTTACCAGAAGTTATTGGTTTCCTACACAAGATGTCTAGAGACCCCCACACTAGCACACTCAATCTTGCCTTCACAGAGCATATCACCAATGCTCTAATCAAAGTTAGGGAGTAGAAGCTTAGACTAGAAGCCTCCATACCTAGGAAGCTAGAATATGGTTGGGATCCTATGATGAAAATTAAATTGAATAACTTCTCTTGTTATGCTCTTTGTGATGTTGGAGCAAGTACCTCTGTTATGCCCAAAAGAATGTATGATATGCTTGAATTGAAACCTTTTGATCCTTGTTCTTTTGGTGTTCGTCTTGTTGATTCTTCCGTAAAGAAACCTTTGGGGAAGATCGACGATGTTCTTATCATTGTCACTGACAATTATGTTCCCGTTGATTTCACTATTATGACATTGAGTGTGAGCCCTCTTGTCCAATTATTTTGGGACGTCATTTTCTTCGCACAGTTGGTGCTATCATTGACATGAAAGAGGGATCTATCAAATTCCAATTCCCTCTCAAGAAAGGGATGGAACATTTCCCTAGGAAAAATATTAATTTACCTTTTGAGTCCGTCACACGGGCTAGTTATTCTCTTGAAAAGACTTGATCTTCTGCTTTAAGCCTAGCTAATGGCTCTAAAGAAGCGCTTTCGGGAGGCAGCCCGCAACGAATTTAGGTTTTTCTTTTTTCTTTTGTTCTGTTCTTAGTGGTCTTGATGATTGTTACTACTGTAGCAACATCATTTTATCTTTACTTTTCAAGCTTTGTGCCAAGTTTAGCCTCAGATTGCAAGAAAGGTCAAAAGTTGGTGCTTGCTGTCCAGAAACAGATTTTGTCTGCTTGACGGAAACATTCTCAATAAATCACCAGATCATCTTTTTGATCTGATTTTTTTTGACAGCATGCTCCATGCAATTACCTTTCAGGCGTCTGTTCAAAGTTTTTTGATTTGAGTTGCAGAAGTACCTCGAAAAAAATCTCCTTTCTCTGCTGTTCTGTTTTTCTCAGCTTCTGCCCCGGTTTTTCTTTTCGCAGTTTTGCAATCCATAAGCTTGCTTTTTTCTTTGCAAACTTTTTTTGGGAAGGCAAGAGAAACAGTAGCTCTTCTTGGAAATCTTTATTTGCAGTAGAGGAAAATTATTTTATTAGGGTACTAACCTCTCTAATCAGCCTACAATGAGTTATGTATGAAGGGAGTTTTCAAGTGTGCGATGGAAGATGATGAAAGAAGATCTTGGAGTGTCAAATGCTCAAGCTTGGGGATGCCCATGTGCACCCCAATAAATATTCAAGGAGACTCAAGCGTCTAAGCTTGGGGATGCCCCCGATGCATCCCCTTCTTCATCAACAATCATCAGTTTGTCCCTCGTTGCACTATATTTTTATCACTTCATGCGTTATGTGCTTTGCTTGGAGCGTCTCGCTCTTTACTTTTCTAGGTTTGTTTTGCTTTCTTTGCTGTAGTAACAAGTTAGACCCCAACTTACTCTTTTGTGTGGGAGAGATTCACGCTCCGCTTGAACTAGAACTCCTCATAGGATTTGCATGCCTATTCTTTTAGCTGTGAGCTGTTCTTTTTTCTTTTCTTAGCTGTTGTTCTGTTTAGTTGTAGTGCTTTAGTTTTTCTAGAGCTTTTCTTTTGTCTTAGGTTGAACTTTCTATAGGTTTCATGTTTTATCTTGTTAGAGAGTTTGCCTGTTGCACTAAGTTCTGTGTCTTGACTGAAAATAGGTAGTTAAAGTTGCTATTCTCTTTTTAGTAGTAACTTGCAATAGTTTTGAGGTATTGACTAGAGTAATGTTTGAACTTATGGTGTCAAGAGCTCTTGCCTATTAGTGATAGATGTCGTATTTTGGGCAATCCGTGTGTTTTTTGAAAACCAAAAAACCCCTGTTGAGAACTCTAGCTACTAGATGGATCACTAACCTCTGGAGGGTTCGAATATTAGAGTACACTCACGTACCATGAGTCGAGGATGCACAAGGATAACCAAACCCCCATACACTCCTCCTCGGGGTACCTGTCTCTTTGTGAACCTCCTGATTAGATTGAGAGTTACCGATAATAAGTGCATGAGTTCTTCGGACTAATGTGAGTATTCGAAAGTTGACACTTCCACCCACCTATACTTTTTCTAGCCTCTTCGGTACCGTGCATTGCCCTTTCTCACCTCGAGAGTTGGCGCATACTTCGCCGGTGCATCCAAACCCTTGGCATGATACGTTCTGTCATCATAAGCCTCCTTATATCTTTCCTCAAAACAGCCACCATACCTACCTACAAGGCATTTCCATAGCCTTTCCGAGATACATTGCCATGCAACATCCACCTTCTCATGACTTGATCTTCATGTCATACATGCTACTTGCTTGATTGATGAGCCGCATGCTACTTGGGCCTTGCCCTAATCATTGCTAAATGACGCGCTAGTATCATTGCATATCCTGCTACCATGGCAAAGGCATACATTTGCATCATGATAATTACATTTTCTTTATGTGAGTACCTTTGTAAAGTGTGAAAGATCTCATATATTCTTGTAAAATATAGAGTATTGCCCCTAAAGTGAGGAAAAGATCCCAAAGAGGACAAAATCAAAATATCCCAAAGAGGACAAATGAGAGTTAAATAGAAAGAGCCATTGAGGCCACCAAAAAATAAATAAAAAGAGAAAAAGAGGAAAGAAAAATAAAAAGAGAGAAGGGGGCATACTACTATTCCTTTTGAGAGATCCACACTAGTACTTCATCTTCTATCCCTTGTACTCCATAGAGATCATCATTGCATATAGCTATGTGGGGACCTTCACACTATAGAACTTGGCTTGTATATTCCAATGATGAGCCTCCTCAAACGAGCTCTAGGTCTTCTTGAGCAAGCAAGTTAGATGCATCCCCAATAGTTCCCTTGGAGAGCTTTTAGCTCACATGTGCATCCGTTGTATGGAAATCCCTACTCCTCACATCATATCTATCATATGGCCTTCTCTCGCCTATGATTGTCCTCATTGATGTGAGCCTTTCACACCTTTTTGTCTTCCTCCTCCACCTTCTTTCTGTTTCGCCTTTTAGGTGTCAAATTTCTTGCTCACGCTCATCCATTGCATGAGTTCTCAAAATATCGAAAGGGAGTGGATCAGTTTGACTTGTACCTGGCTAGTGGTCTGGGGAAGAGTCCAGATAAGAATCCAAAGGAGACCAAGTGTGAAACTTTAGTAGATAGTTGTTCTCAACAACCTTTTTTCTCTTTCTTCCCAGTCCCTTGCTTGCACGCAAACACCATTGTGAGACATTCGAGTCACAGACAGCGAGAGCTCTTGCACCCTTTGTTCTTTTGTTGCTTGTGTCAATGCTAATATAGACTCTTGCTTGTTAAGACTTGAATTTAATTGCATGCTTTGATTGCTTTACTTAAAAGTCCTTATTTGGTTATGTGGCATTTCACCACCGAAATTATTCTTGTTATCATTTACCTACTCGAGCACGAGTAGGAATTAAGCTTGGGGATGTTGATACGTCCCAAACGTATCTATAATTTCTTCTTGCTCCATGCATGTTTTGTGTGACTTTGCCATGTTTTGCTTGAACTTTCATACACTTTTGAACCTATTTGGACTAACCTATTAACTCAGTGCACCCAGTTGCCAGTTTCTGTTTTCTGCTGTTTTTGTATTTCAGGTTTTCCGGCCATTAAAAGTGCTCCAAAAATTCTGGGAAAAATATGTAAAAAATCAGCGCAACGGAAGTTTCCGGAATCAGCAAGAGAGGGAAGGGGGGCCACCACCAGGCAGCCAGGAGGGTAGGTGGCGCGGCCCCACCCTAGGCCGTGCCAGGGACCCTCCTGACTGCCTCGTGGGTCCCCTCGATGCCCCCTTCGCCTATATTTACCCCTCGGGGTGGAAACCCCTAATATCGATCTCTTTCTCGCGAACTCCCCTCTGTACCGCCGCCGCCGCCGTTTCAAGATCGGGGCTGCCTGGAGAAGCTGCCCCGGCACCCTGCCGGGAGGAGGAACCCCCTCCGGGAGACCATCCATAGCCATGGACGCCTCCCGGATGTGCCGTGAGTAGTCCCCCTTGGACCATGGGTCCGTGACCAGTAGCTATGTGATGAATCTCTCCCCCTTTTGTGCTTCCACTTTCGAGTCCTCGTGAGCTGCCTCACATGATCGAGGCATCTATGTAATTTCTGTTGTTGCTATGCTGAGTTTGTTGGGATCTGATGGATTATGAGACTATGTTCAGATTGCGATGAGTAATATATTTGGTTCTTCTCTTTTATATTTTCTTCTTGAGTAAATTCTTGCATGTTCTCCGTTGCGGTATTTGCTTTGGCCAAGTATTTTATTTGCAACTCCAAGAGAGAGTGTTATGCTCGATTGTGGGTTCAGCCCCTTGATGTCTAGCTTGAGTGACAGAAACATGAGACTAGGGGATGTGTTGTTGCCACCAGGGATAAAACAACGGTGCTTGTACCTGCGGGTGCAAGGATTGTTTACTTTACGCAAAGTTCTTTTAATGCAGTTGTCTGTTGCTTTGAGTTTACACTTTGGGTGGGATACGCAACTTAATACCAGTGAGATGTTCTGGATAGATATCTCAAGGTGGATGATTCGTAGTAGATGCAGATGGATTTCGGTCTACTTACCTTGGCGTACTGCCCATTGCTTTTGAGCCCTTCCTTTCTTTGCAGCATAGTTAGCATTGTGGTGCCTTCATAATCCCGTCAATTGCCCAAATGTGATTTGTTTACCTCGCTAGCACTTTTATCGTCTTTTGGGAGAGAGACATCACTAGTGAAAATCACGGGACCCCGGTCCATCTTCCATTATTGTTCACACCCTCAATTTACTTTCAGCTTTTACTTTCCTTTGCACCTTTTATCTCTTGCGTTGATCCTTTGTACACGACAAGGCCGGAGGAATTGATAACTCCTCTGTACTCGTTGGGAGCAAAGTTATTTGTTGCGGTGTGCAGGTCCACGACAACACCCTAGTCAGGAAGAAATTTCTAGCGACGTTGCCACCTACTTGTATCTCCTGAGTCCTACTGGTTCGATAACCTTTGTATCGTCACCGAGGGAAACTTGCTGCTGCACTGCATCTCAAACCTTCCACTTGGGGTAACCAACGAGGGGCGAGAATCCATCAGCCACGAGGGCTCGAATACAACAGGTCAAGAGCACCAAGTCAGCGGAAGCAAAAGTATCTGAGTACAGACACAAGGATACAAGGTTGCCTTAAGAAGGCTAGCACAAATATCAACAACGATCGAAATGGCGAGGCGTCCTGCCTGGGAACCTCCGAACTACTCCTGGTCAAAGTGGAACTCGACGTGGTAGAAGACATCGGGGATCTTCATGTTGCGGTGGTCAGCATCGGGGATCTCCTGCTCCTGGGCTCCAACGTCGACTGCAGCAGCCAATCAGGAAAAACAATAAAAGGGGAAAATAAAGCAGGTGAGTATCTATCATACCCGCGAGTCTTACGTCCGCTACTAAGCATTTATGCATTTGTATCAAATGGAAAGGGGAGGCTGTATATAGTGGACTCCAAGGTAGAAATTCAGAATAAGGATAAGAAGCTAGGCCTATCGAAGACTAGCATCTTCCAACGAGTCTTGAAGCATGAGGTAAGAATCAACCAACAATTTAATATAACAGTAATGAAAGTAACAATGCAACATAAGTTGCTGCAGCATTGTATAATAATAAGTTGTAATCATAATAACAATGCCTCCGAGATCCCCTCCTCGACTTCCCTGCAAGGAAAAGAAACCAGAACCAACAGTTTAATAGTAGTAGTTTGTAGTAGTAGGGTCTGCGTCAGCATAAAGCGTCCTGCTACCGTGGACACGGCTATCCGAATAGATTATCAGTCCTGCAGGGGCTGCACTAGTGTTACCCTACACGCTCGGATCTCCAGGGTGGCGTACACCTTGTTAGCGAATGCCCCACCGAGGCTATCCGACACAACGCAATCCATCCTACGGCTCATCAAAGAGGTCCCCGCCGGTCTACAGCCCTAAGGGCAAGGGGGTGATGGGCCTATCACCCCTCGCTCTCCGGGTCATTGCGAGGACGGTGAATTCCAGCGCCCCAGCGCGATCCGACCGTGCCGCAATGCTGAACTGGACTTCTTTTAGAGCTTTCGAACGAGGCTACGTCACGAAGGAGCCCATAACTCGTAATTCTCATGTATAGGTAGTGCGTACAAGACAAAAGGCTACTCAAGTCATCCGCCGAACCCGTTAAGCATTTTATTAGTTTTCTGTCGAGACAACCGTTATCGTTGCCCCTTATTAAATGAGTCGCGGACAACGACAGCAGTCAGGACCACCAGTAACATCGGTGCCTGCCCTGACGTCCCACCAACTCGTGTGGTTACCAACAAGGTGAACCGTCTCCTTACCTTGTCTCGCGTTTGCTCCGAAGAGCTCGACTTTCGTACAACAGGATATCTGTCGGCCACGAACAGTACCAGGCCCGCCGCACACCGGTGGAATACACCTGACCTGTCGTTCCGCTAAGATAACCTGCGCGGGCACCGTTGGGTCACCCGACTCCTTACCTGTAAGGACACCAATTGATTCGAGTGCCTACCATCAAGTGAAACCAGGAGGAATCACCCTCGATGGCACTTGAAGAGGTTCGACCGAGACATCAGCGGAATGAACTAAAGAGGAATATTCTCGTATCACCCCGGTGGTGCCGAGACACCAGCGGAATGAACTAAAGAGGAATACCCTCGTATCATCCCAGTGATGCTACGCTACTGAGCCGACGAGAGTTAAATACGAGTTCGTCCACTCGTAAGTCAAACTCGAAGCGACTCGGCAGGGTCTCGCCGTTGTAGGTTCCCTAGGGTGTCTGCATTGATCCGTAACTGTTGCAGTTATAATATTTTGTAATCCGCGTTCACTCACCAGAGTGATCACGGCCCTCTATTCTAAACCTAGCTAACAATGCGCAGGGTTCACTGCTGAATATTATATATATTTATAAGGCAGCATAGGATAAAGGAAGGTACATCAAGGGGCGACAAAAACATGCTATGCAATTGAATAGGATTGTAACGTAGCAGCAGCAGTAACCATGCCTAGTGCAAGAAATGTACGGAAAGATATGCGATATCTGGGGAAGAGAATGGCTCTGCTTGCCTGGAATCTCGGTTGTAGGGGTACGATCGTCGACGAAGTAGTCGTACTCATCAACGTCGGCGGTGGTAGCGGTATCGAGGTCTATCAAACAAGAAGGGTGGAAGAAACAACAAATACACGACAATAATAGCAATACAAATATATGACATAGAAGATACAAAGCAACAGGGCTCTAACGCAGTGTTCGATGATTTTCCCGGAGCAAGGATTTATCCGGGGATGACTCATCAGTACCGGTTGATTACCGGACCGATGATCCGGAGGGGGAAGGTTCCATGTCTGCAGTGTTAGAGACATCTGACAGACATGTGGATAGTGGATCCGTGTTCGGTGATTCGTTCTAAACAACTTTCATGTTCAGAACATTTTCATCTGGACAGTTTTACCGGTACCGGGTAATTACCGGACAGTGCAATCGGAGGGGGAATGTCTCATGTTCGTTGTGTTTGAGGGGGGTGATTGGTATACGGATAGCGTATTCGTATTCGTTGTATTTTCTAATCAATTTTCATGTATAAAGTTTTTCTATCCGGGCTACGGTTTAAAAGATATTGATTTTCAAAGTTTAAACAATTTCTAGAATTTATTTAATTGTTTTATTTATATTATCCAGAACATAAACTTTGACTGGTCAAACCTGACATGTGGGGCCTACATGTGATTGGCTGGGCATTTGACTGGTCAACTGACCCGTGGGTCCCACATGTCATACACAGTGACAATTAACCATTTTATTTAATCTAAAATATCACAGGGCCCACATGTAATAGACATATTAACTAACTGTTTTAATTTGTTTAACTAAAAGTTAATTAAGGGGGTGTCCACGGTCAGTGGGTGTGGGGGGCTGGTTAATAGGGATTAGTGGGGGGCACCTGTCAGGGGGGTTAGGCTAACCACGCACACGCAAACAGGGCGCCGACGGCCAATAGCACGGCGGCGAGGCACATCCCGGCCAGCCCCGGCGAGGGCTCAGCGGCGGCCAAGGCAGAGGGTACGATAGGGGGGAGAGAGCGGCAGCGAGCGGTGGGGCGCAGGCACGCGCTCGCGCGGGGTCATCGGATCAGGGCACGGGCCGACCATGTCCATGGCGGCCGGCGGCGCGACCAGTCGTGGACGGGCGCATCCACGGGGTGGCAACCCCGGCGTCAGGCGAGAGGGAGAAAAGAGGGTGGTGCGACGCTCACAGGGGGGTAGGGGAGAGGTCTTGGTGGCCGAGGAGTCGTTGGTGGCGGAGACCAACGGTGAGGCCGTGGCGAGGTCGACGGGGAAGGCGATGCGGGCGGCGAGGCGGGGGCTCCTCGACCTCGATCCGGTGCTGGAGGCGACGAAGACGAGCCCCGCAGTCCTCCCAGACACCTCGGCGCGACGACAGGTGACCAGTGGCCACCCCCTCTACGGCAGAGAGACCATGGCGGCTCGGTTGAGATGGGGAAGACGCAGGCGACACGAGGGAAGGGGAATGGGGATTTAGGGTTCCATGGGGGGTTGGCCTCGACCTTATCCACGCCATGACACTGTAGCGGCAGGGGGAAGGGGGAGTTGGTCCGACGGCGACAACACACTTGGTTGCGCCATGGCGACCGTGGGTGGTGTGGGGATGAACAGGAAGAAGGGGTGGGGGTGGGCTGGGCCGAGTGGTTTTCGCCCTAGGCGCATTTTAGTGTTTTTTTGCTATTTCTGTTTTCTACCAATATCTAGTCTTCTGTTTTATTTAGTTTAGCACTCAGATGGATTTTGTTAATGGTGAAACTTGTTGCTAAATTAGGGTTGCACATTTCTAAAATACCACAAAAAGTTTGGAAGCAGAATAAAACCATTTAGTTTTCTGTTTTATTTAACATGGGATAAAAATGATTGTTTTTCTACTGTTATTAATTATTTATACTATAAAAACAATGTAAGAAAATAACATGGCCATTTTAATATCACCTAGTGATTATTTAGCATTTTATAAAATTGGTTGCAATTTTTTTGGATTAAGTTTTATTTCCACTTTGTTTTTAATTCCATGAAAAGGGATTTTAATATTATTCGATTTGAATATGATCAAGAAAAGATTAATCATTGTTATTTATTATTAACAACAGGTGATCAATGTAGCTTGACACTGAGGGCGTTACAACGATCCAAGTGAAGCATGCCCATCCTACCATATTTGGGTGGTTCAGCACCCATGGTAGAGATAGCATCAGTAGGAAGACAAAGGTAAAGACAAAAGGTAGCAACTATTTTTTTGGTTTTTCATAAAGACACAAAAGCAAAAACAAAAACTGGAAAGGTAAACTAACAAGACTAAAAAGCAAAGATAAAAGATAGTGTGCAACTCCCCTATCTTGTAGACTGGAGTCCCCGGCAACGGCACCAGAAATTGCTTGATACGGTGAGGAAGATAGTTCTATCACTTCTCGTTGGTTACCGCAAGTGGAAGGTGAGATGTAGCGTAGCAGAAAATTTCCCCTATGTGGAGGATAGGGTTTGTCTCCCGTAGGACTCGCAGAAATACAAGAAGGTGGTAAAGTGAACAGTGGCGCTGAGGTTGCTACTTCACCTGGACCTGCACACACAATAAATAACTTTGCTCCCAACGAGTACAGAGGAGTTGTCAATTCCTCCGGCCTTGCTGTTTACAAAGGATCAACGCAAGAGATAATAATAGTGGAAATGGAAAGTAAAGACTGAAAGTAAATTTAAGGTGCAAACAAATGTGGAAATATGGACCGGAGTCCCATGACGTTCACTAGTGATGTCTCTCTCCCAAAAGACGATAAAAGTTCTAGAGAGGTAAAAAAATCACAGCTGGGCAATTGACAGGATTATAAACGCACCACAATGCTAACTATGCTACAAAAGAAAGGAAGAGGCTCAAAAGCAATGGGCAGTACGCCAAGGTAAGTATACCGAAATCCATCTGCATCTACTACGAATCATCCACCTTGAGATATCTATCTAGAACATCTCGTTGGTATTAAGTTGCGAATCCCACCCAAAGTGTAAACTCAAAGCAACAAACAACTGGATTAAAAGAACTATGTGTAAAGTAATCAATCCTTGCACCCGCAAGTACAAGCACCATTGTTTTATCCCTGGTGGCAACAACATATCCCCTAGTCTCATGTTTCTGTCACTCAAGCTAGACATCAGGGGGCTGAACCCACAATCAAGCATAACGCTCCCTCTTGGAGTTGCAAAAAATCACTTGGCCAAAGTAAAATACGGAAACAGAGAACATGCAAGAATTAACTAAAGAACACAAATATAAAAGAGAAGCAAATATATTACTCATCACAATCTGAACATAGTCTCATAATCCATCAGATCCCAGCAAACTCAGCATAGCAACGCAGAAAATTACAAAGGTGCTTCGATCATGTGAGGCAGCTCACGAGTTCTCGAAAGTGGAAGCACAAAGAGGGGAGGAGAACATCACATAGCTACTGTTCATGGACCCATGGTCCAAGGGGGACTAATCACAAGACATCCGAGAGGCGTCCATGGTGATGGATGGTCTCCCGGAGGGGATTCCTCCTTCCGGCAGGGTGCCGGTTCAGCTTCTCTTTGCAGCCCCGATCTTGAAACGGCGGCGGCGGCGGTAAAGAGAGGAGAACGGGAATAGCAGATCGATCTTAGGGGTTTCCGTCGCGGGGGATAAATATAGGCCAAAGGGGGCACCGAGAGGGGCCACAGGGCAGCCAGGAGGCCTCCTGGCGTGGCCTAGGGTGGGGCCGCGCCAGGGACCCTCCTGGGGCCCTGGTGGGTCCACCCCCTTCCATCTTTGGTTCTTCGGGAAGCTTCCGGGTCGCTGATTTTTTATATAATTTTTCCGGGATTTATTCGGCACTTTTAATGGCCGGAAAACCTGAAATACAAAAACAACAGAAAACATGAACTAACAACTGGGTACACTGAGTTAATAGGTTAGTCCAAATATGATAAAAAGTGTATGAAAGTTCAAGCAAAACATGGAAAAGTCACACGAATCATGCATGGAGCAAGAAGAAATTATAGATACGTTTGGGACGTATCAACGACCAGGGTCGGCCGACGCGCGGTCGATGCGCAGTGAGCGCGGCGTCGGTGGCGGCTAGGAACAACAACAAGTGGAGCAGCAGAAGAGAAGGGGGAGGAGGCGCTCACTGGGTAGCAGGGGAGAGGTCTCAGTGGTCGGAGTGTCGCCGGAGAAGCAGCGCGATGGTGAGGACCTCGGGGGCAGGGGCGAGTAATGCGGCCTAATTCCAGCGAGGAGGGGCGCCTCGGCCCGAATCGAAGGGGGAAAACTGTGAGGAGAAGCACTGGGCTCATCCCGGACATCCCCCGGTGGCACAGGGTGGCCGATGGCCATGCAAACAACGACGACGCGGCTACTGGTCGCCCGGAAAGCTCAGGCCAGGACGAGGGGGGCGTGAGGAGGAGAGTTGGGAGGGATGCGGCTAGGGTTTGACTGGTGCTCGGGGCGAGGTCTTGTAGTCATCCTTGGCTACAGGGACGCGCTGTTGTCGCCCATCGCGCGACGCATCTCGTCCATGGCGTGCGTGCTGCCAACACGCAAGGAGAGAGAGGGGAGGAGGGAGAAGGAGGTGGGGGGTGGGCCGACCGGTTGGGCCCAGGGAGAGAAGTTGCCTAGGGGGCGCAAGTTAGCCTTTTCATATTTTCTTTTGTTTCATTTTTCTTTCAATATTTCTTTGTGTTCATATTTATGTAGCCCACATTTGACTTTATACAAAGTTATAAATAACTCCAATATTAGTGCTACACGGTATAGAAGTGACACAAAAAGTTTGGGTGTTTAATAAATTCCTTTGGGTTTTATTTTATTTAATAAAGGATTAAAAGTGGCTGGTTTAGGCACTGTTTGATTTGTTTAAATTAGTAGAACATTTTAATAAACTCCCAAACCATTTTTAATATGACCTACTGATTATTATGCATTTACTAAAACTGGTTCCACAATTTTTGGTTGAACATTAATTGCCACCTGTTTTGGGAATTTATAATCGGGTGGAATTTTGGAACAAGCCATGGTCAAGGGTGATCATCAGATGCCTAATCATGGTGACGTGGCAACAGTAAAAGTGATTACTGTAGGTGATTACCGTAGTGTGACACTCGGGGTGTTACAACTAGCTCCAACATCACATAAAGCAAAGCAAGAGAAATTATTTAATTTAATTTTGACCATAGGATCCCAACCATCTTCTAGTTTTCTAGGAATAGAAGTCTCTAACTTGATTTTCTCCTCCCTAGCTTTGATAAGAGCATTGGTAATATGCTCGGTGAAGGCAATGTTAAGTGTACTAGTGCGGGGGTCTTTAGCCATTCTTTGCAAATAAGTGATAACTTCAGAAATACTACAATTATCAAAATCAAGATCACTACAATTAATTAAAGTGGTGGTGATGTCATCTAAGTTCATTCTCTTGGTATTCTCTAAGTTCATGGGACCTTCTTGTCCCAAAGTTGAGGTATTAGTATCGCCATTAATAGGTCCATTGGGACTAGGGATGTGTTGGGTGCTACAAGTTTTGAGATCCTCAACAACTTGTATAGTGGCAATAGTAGTGTGTGTAGGAAGGCTCTTAATCCTATCTTCCTCTTATTTTTCTCTAGCCCATCTATCCTTAAGTTTGCACTTGAATAGCATTCATGGGTGTAGTTTTTTTTCCTCAAGGGGAGAAGTTATAATTTTAAGCATCTCTACATCATGAGCTATATTGTCTACCTTAAAAGAGAGACTATCTAGTTTTTCTAATTTCTCTTCTAAACTCTTACTGAAGGCCTTTAGAGAAGTGATAAAGTTATTAAGCATGTTCTCTAATTCAGAAGTGGAGTTTCTGGTGCTAGGATAAGTGTTGTTGTTCCCATAGTTGTTGGATGGGAACGGTCTAGGATTGTTGCTACCAAAATTACTCCTATAAGCATTATTATTAAAGTTGTTACTAGAAATAAAATTAACATCAACTTGCTCTCTTTCATGAGCAACCAAAGAATTCAAAGGAACATCATGAGGATCAATAGGAGCTTGCTTAGTAGTAAAGACATAATCAAGTCAGCATTTTCATTTAAAGAGGAGATCTCCTCAAGAGAGTTTACCTTCCTACCTATTGGATATCTTTTGGTGTGCCATTGAGAATAATTTGTCATCATATCGTCCAATAGCTTCGTGGCAGCACCAAGTGTAGTTGACATGAAGGTTCCTCCTGCGGCCGAGTCCAACAGATTCCGCGAGGTAAAGTTCAATCCTATCTTGAAGATTGGAGTCCGCGACAATGGCGCCAGAAATTGTCTTGATGGCTTCTCACCCCTCGTTGGTTACTCCAAGTGGAAGGTTGAGATGTAGCTAGCAGTAAATTTCCCTTACACGAGGACGGTAAGGTGATGACAACTTCTCGCCCTTCGTTGGTAGGCCCCAATGGAAGGCGTGATGCGGTACAGCAGTGAGTTTTCCCTCAGTAAATATACCAAGGTTTGTCTCCAGTAGGACTCCAGAGATGATAAGTAGGTGTCAGCGGCGCACCTGACGCGGACCTGCACACAGACACAGATAACTTTGCTCCCAATGAAGTTCAGAGAGGTTGTCAATCTCTCCGGTCTTGTTGTTCACAAATGATAAAACGCAAGGGGATAATGATAACAACTTGAAAGTAAATGCAGAAAATTAAATAAAGCTTGGAAACAATAATGAGGATATGGACCGGGATACGTGATGTTCGCTAGTGATGTCTCTCTCCCAAAAGACGATAAAAATGCTATGCGAGGTAAACAAATTACAGAAAGGCAATTGACAGGATTATGAACGCACCGCAATGCTAACTATGCTACAAAAGAAAGGAAGAGGTTCAAAAGCACGGGCAATACGCCAAAGTAAGTAGACCGAAATCCATCTGCATCTACTACTAATCATCCACCTTGAGATATCTATCCAGAACATCTCGCTGGTATTAAGTTGCGAGCCCCACCCAAAGTGTAAACCCAAAGCAACAGACAACTGCATTAAAAAGAACTTTGCGTAAAGTAAAAAATCCTTGTAACCGCGGTTACAAGCACCTTTGTTTTCCCCCTTGTGGCAACAACACATCCCCTAGACTCATGTTTCTGTCACTCAAGCATGTCATCGGGGAGGCATGAACCCACAATCTAGCACAACGCTCCCTCTTGGAGTCACTACCTACTACTTGGCCAAAGCAATAAACAACAACGGAGAGCATGCAAGAATTACTTAGGAACAAAAGTACAAGAGATAAAAACCAAATATATTACTCTATCACAATCTGAACATAATCTCATAATCCATCAGATCCGATCAAACTCAACATAGCAATAGCAGAAATATTACAAAGGTGCCTCGATCATGTAGGGCAGCTCACGAGGTCTAAACAATGAAGATCAAAGAGGGGAGTAGAACATCACATAGCTACTGATCATGGACCCATGGTCCAAGGAAAACTACTCACGAGACATCCGGGGAGCATCCATGGTGGAGAGGAGACTCCCGGAGGTCAATCCTCCCTCCGGCAGGGTGCCGGGAAGAGGTCTTATGGTGCTCCCGATCTTGGAAGCGCGGCGGCGGCGGAACAGAGGCGAGTTCGCGGAATAGGGTTCCTCTTTTGGAGTTTTCCCGTGACGGGGGATAAATAGGCGAAGGGGGGCAGCCAGAGGTGGACCAGGGGCCCCAGTGTAACACCCTCAGATCCAGTACAGTAATCACTACAGTGATTCCACTGTTAGTGATCATTACTGTTGATGATCAAGCCTTGAACACCTTTGATCACAGCTCATTGAAATTCCAACCCTGATAAAATTTCAAATAAGTGTGGATTGTAAATCTTGCTCCAAGGATTGTGGATGCATGTCAATCAACTTGATCATGGTTAAACCAAAACCACCTTAGTCATTTGCATAATCCCAAGCCAAGAATAAATTATGAAAACCCTAGAGTTGGCATATCAAAATTGTCATGGAATTTAAAATGAAAATGAAAACTATAGTGGGCCCTTTATGATGAAATCTATTTATAAAATGCCTAGCAAACATTAGGCCATGATTAGTATAGCAATGGATATTTTATTAAAGTGATTTAGTAATGTTATGAAATAAAACAATAGCTTGGGAAATATTAAAATTACCATGGAATTATAATAAGTAAGTGGAAAATAAAGTTGATCCAAAATTTATGAAACCATTTTTATTAAATGCCTAAAAGTCAGTAAGCCATATTAAATTAGCATTGATATTTTATTGCTATGCTTGGATAATAGAAACAAATAAAAACAGTAGCTAAAATTCACCATTTAACACTTTAAAATAAATAACATTTTTGTTTGGGCCAAAACTTTTTGTGGCATCACTGTATGGTGTAACATGATTATTGCAAAAGGTATCACCTTTTTATAAAGACCTATACTAGCTAAACAAATAAACAGAAAGAAAAAGATTACAAAAATAATAACAGATTTTTTTTTAGAAAACCCCCTAATCCCGCCTGGGGCGAGGCCCACCCGGGCCCAGCCCCCTCCTCTCCTCTCTCTCCCTCCTCCTACCTTCCCCCTGTTTTCCCCAACCACCCCACCTGCCCTGCCCGCACAGCGCCATGGCAGAGGCCACGGGCAGGCCATCCCCGACCTCACCTGCTCCCCCCTCTCCTCCTGGATAAGGCCGTGTGCCACTCCCCCCTGCCCTCACTCCCTCCCCTTCCTCTCCCTTGCGCCCCCTTCTTCTTCTCCGTGTGACCCGAGCGTGGCCATGGGCACGGCGGCGTCGCCCGCGCGGACACCCTCCTTCCCCGACCGTGCGAACACATCCGGGAGGTCCGCCTAGCTCCTCCACTTCGCCCCCAACCTCAGGCTCGAGCTGGAGTCCAACGGGTTTCGCGAATCGGACCACCCCTTCCGCCACGGCCGCCGGCCGACGACGTCAAATTCATCGCCCCAGTTCAACCTCCGGCCTCCCCGAGCACATCATCGAGCTCCCTGTGAGCCCCCCTATCCATTACCCTCCTTCCCTCATCATCTTAGCCGCCGTAGCCGCGTCCCCCTTCTCCGGCCGCCATGACCAGGAGCTCGAGCTCCTTGCGCCTCTGCGCGGCTGCTGCTCGCTGCGCGAGGTCGCGTCACCACCCTGCCGCACGTGCCTGCCGCCCCCCCTGCGGGCCACCTCCACCCGCCTTAGATCATGCCGCCGGCCACAGCCACGGCCATGGCCACGGCCGGGTTGTGCGGTTATGGCCTCTGTGCCACTTCCAGGTGGGGCCGGCCCGGTTAGCTAACCCCTGTTAGTGCTAACCCACCATTAGGCCAAAGTTAACCCCCCCTAGGAGTATGACCAGTGGGGCCCCTTGTTAGTTAAAACAATAAGTGAAAAATAAACCCCCCTGTGTGACTTACAACTGGGTCCCACTGTTTTTAGATTTAATTAAAATGCTATGACTATGACATGTGGACCCCATGTGCTAATTAAACAGATAAAGAAATTGTTTTAATTATCCAGAGGCTGACATATGGGTCCCACCTGTCAGTACTGTTCTGGATAGACTTGTGGATAATGTTTTGGATAATGTTGGCAATTAATAATAAAAGAAATTCAGAAAATTGTTTAAAAAAGATTTAAACTTTGAAATTCAATAAGTTTTGAACCGTAACTTAGATTCAAAAACTTTATACATGAAATTTGATCAGAAAAATATAACGAATACGAATACGCTATCTATATGTCTACCACCCCCCTCTAACGTACCGAACATCGACATTCCCCCTTTGGGCCGTCTGTCGGTAATTCCCGGTACCGATAAAAGTTGTCCAGATGAAAAACTTTTGTATACGAAAGTTGCTCAGAACGGATCACCGAGTTCGGATACGATACCAATACCCCCACCACACCCCTCTAACACAACGAACATCGAACCGTCCCCCTTCGGACCGTCTGTCCGATAAACTGTCCGGTACTGTTAGAGTACCCGGATGAATTTATTTCGAACACGAAAGTTGTTCGGAATAGATCAACTAACCCGGATACACCACCCACACGTGTGTCGGATGTCCACGACACCTCCGGCATGATATCTCCCCCCCTCCGGACACCTTGTCCGATAATCACCCGGAGCCGGTATTTCATCCCCGGATGAATTCCCGCTCCGAGCAACGTGCATCGTACTGCGTTAGAACCCCGTTTACAATTCATCTGTTATGTCTTGCATTTGTATTGCTATTATTGTTGTGTATTTATTGTTTCTTCCCCCCTTAATCTCTGGTAGACCCCGCTGCTGCCGTCGACTACACCGATGTTGAGTACGACTACTTCGTCGACGACCGTACCGCTACTGTCGAGCTACCAGGCAAGCAGAGCCATTCTCTTCCCGAGATATCGCCTATCTTTCCGTACTTTCTTGCACTAGGCATTGTTACTGCTGCTGCTACGTTGCTTACCTATTCAATTGCATAGCCTGTCATTGTAGCCCCTTGATGTACCTTCCTTTATCCCATGCTGCCTATTATTACTTATGCATTATTCAGCAGTAAACCCTGCGCACTGTTAGCTAGGATTAGATAGCGGGCTGTGATCACTCTGGGAGTGATCGCGGAAAGGATATATTACAACTGCAACAGGTACGGATCAATGCAGACACCCTAGGGAACCTACAACGGCGAGACTCTGCCGAGTCACTTCGAGTTTGACTTACGAGTGGAATGGACTCGTATTTCACTCTTGTCAGCTCAGTAGCGTAGCATCACTGGGATGATAAGAGGGTATTCCTCTTTATTTCATTCCGCTGGTGTCTCGGCACCACCGTGGTGATACGAGAATATTCCTCTTTAGTTCATCCCGCTGATGTCTCAGTCGAGCCAGCTCAAGTGTACCATCGAGGGTGATTCCTCCTGGTTTCACTTAACGGTAGGGACTCGAACCAACTGGTGTCCTTAAAGGTAAGAACGGGCGACCCAACGGTGCCCGCGAGAGGTATTGCGACGGGACGACAGGGAGGGTACGACCAGTGTACCGGTGTGCTTGGCCCCTGATCGATGGCCGCGAGAGTTACCAAACCACGAAAGTCGAGCTCCTCCAGGAGCACACGCGAGACAAGGTAAGGAGACGGTTCACCTTGTTGGTAACCGCAATGACTTGGTGGGATGACGGGGCAGGCATCAATGTACTGGTGGTCCTGGCTGCTGTCGTTGACCGCGGGTCAGTTAAGTCGAGGCAACGATAACGGTTGTCACGCAAGTTAATTAAATTGCTAAATGGTTCGGCGGATGTCTTGAGTTGGCTATATGCCATGTACGCACTACCTACCCGTGGGAATTACGAGTTATGGGCTCCTCTGCTTCGTAGTGTCGTCCGAGGACTCTTCATACGTCAGCAGTACCGCGGGCTGATTGCCGGGAAGTGGTGTTGTCTTATTTGCTCGCGCGGTGGTGTCTTATTTGGATTTTCTTTAACTTCACCGGCCAGTCACGCACCGTGCAGGAGTACATTCGGGTTGGGGTCCAAGGCCCGGCGTATTTAGGATTTAGACCGGCAGATGGCCTCTCTGTTGAGTTTGAAAGATGGGCTATGAAGTGTCAGATAGCCTCGGTGGAGCGTTCCCTAACAAGGTTCCCGCCACCCTGGAGATCCGTGCGTGTAGCGTAACACAAGTGCACCCCTGCAGGGAAGATTAATCTATTCGAATAGCCGTGTCCACGGTAACAGGACGCTTTATGCTGAAGCTGGATCTTATCACTACAAACTATTATTATTAATCTGTATGGTTCCGAGTTTTCTTCCTCGCGGGGATGTCGAGGAGGTGAACTCGGAGGTATTGCTAATTATTACAACTTATTATTATACAATGCTGCAGCAACTTCTGCTGCGTTGTTACTTTATGCTTTATATAAACTGTTGGCTGATTCTTACCTCATGCTGCAAGACACCGTCGGAAGATGCTAGTATTCGATAGGCCTAGCTTCTTACCCTTGCTCTGGATTTCTGTCTTTCAGTCCACTATATACAGCCTCTTCTTTCCGTTCATACAATGCATAATGCTTAGTAGCGGACGTAAGACTCGCGGGATACTAGATACTCACCTGCTTTATTTCCTTTACTGTTTTTCCTGATCGGCCGCTGCAGTCGACGTTGGAGTCCAGGAGTAGGAGATCCTCGATGACGACCACCGCAACGTGAAGATCCCCGATGCCTTCTACGACGTCGAGTTCCCCGTTGAACAGGAGTAGCTTGGAGGTTCCCAGGCAGGAGGCCTCGCCTTTTCGATCGGTTTTGATTTTTGTGCTAGCCTTCTTAAGGCAACCTTGTATTCTTGTGTCTGTACTCAGATACTTTTGCTTCCGCTGACTTTGTGCTCTCGAGCTGTTGTATTCGATCCCTCGTGGCCCCTGGCTTGTATTAAACAGCTTGTATTATTTTTATTTGTAGAGTTGTGTTGTGATATCTCACCGTGAGTCCCTGATCTCGATCGTGTACCTTGCGTGTATGATTACTGTACACGGCTTGATTTTGGGGGCGTCACACCCAGGCGCCCCCTGGCGCGGCCAGGGGTGGGGCCGCGCCGGGTGGCCTCCTGGGCACCCCCTGGCCCGCCTCTGGCCCCTCCCGGGCTTTTCTCGAATCTTCCGTCACGCTGATTTTTTATCTGAATTTTCCCGAATTTTTCTGGCACTTTTTATATGGGGGAAAACTGAAATAGAAAAACAGCAGAAAACAGGAACTGGCACTAGGGTGCACTGAGTTAATAGGTTAGTGCAAATATGATCAAAAATGTATGAAAGTGTATCTAGATCATAGCAATATCACACAAAACATGCATGGAGCAAGCAGAAATTATCGATACGTTTTGGACGTATCAACATCCCCAAGCTTAATTCCTGCTCGTCCTCGAGTAGGTAAATGATAACAAGCATAATTTATGTGGTGACATGCTAGCAACCATAAAAGAACTTTGAAAAGTAAAGCAATTAAGGTCAGAGATTCAATTCAAGTCACAACAGGCAAGAGTCTATATTAGCATTGAAACAAGTAACAAAAGAACAAAAGGTGCAAGAGCTCTTGCTGTCTGTGACTCGAATGTCTCCAAATGGTGTTTGCGTGCAAGAAAGGAGGATAGGGAATACGAGAAAAAAGTATTTTTGTTGAGAACTCAATCTACTAAAGTTTCACACTTGGTCCTCTTTGGAATCTTATCTTGACTCGTCCCCAGACCACTAGCCAGGTACAAGTCAATTTGATCCACTCATTTTAATGATTTTGAGCACTCATGCAATGGATGAGCGTAAGCACGAGAGTTGACACTTAGGATGGAAAAGAGAGAAATATGGTGGAGGAGGAAGACAAAAAGGATGAGAAAGGCTCACATCAATGAGGACAATCATAGGCAAGAGATGCCAAATGATAGATATGATGTGAGGAGTAGGGATTGCCATGCAACGGGTGCACATACGAGCTAGGAAGCTCTCGAAACTATATGCATAAAGATCATCTCTATGGAGTACAAGGATATAAAGGGAGTACTAGTGTGGATCTCTCAAAAGGATAGTAGTGTTCCCCTTTCTCTCTTTTTATTTCTTTTTCTCTTTTTTCTATTTTTTTGTATTTTTTTGTGGCCTTAATGGCTCTTGCTACTTAACTCTCATTTGTCCTCTTTGGGATCTTTTATTGTGTCCACTTTGGGATCTTTTCCTCACTTAAGGGCAACACTCTATTTTACAAGAAGGCAAAGGAGATCTTTCACACTTTACAAGGTACTCAAAACATAAAGAAGATGTAGCTATCATGATGTATGCAATGTATGTCGCTGCCAGTGTAGCAGGAACATGTATGACATGAAAATCAAGTCATGAAGAGGTGGAAGTTGCATGGCAATGTAACTCGGAAAGGCTATGGAAATGCCTTGACATGTAGGTATGGTTGCTGTTTTGAGGAAGGATAAAGGGAGGCTTATGATGACAGAGCGTATCATGCCAAGGGTTTGGATGTACCGGCGAAGGTGGACACCAACTCTCGGAGTGAGAAGAAGGCAATGCACGGCATGGGAAAGGCTAGCAAAATATGGGAAGGTGGAAGTGTCAACTCTCAATACTTACATTAGTCCGAAGAACTCATGCACTTATTATCGGTAACTATCAATCTAATGAGGAGGTTCACAAAGAGACAAGTACCCCGAGGAGGAGTGTATGGGGGTTTGGTTATCCTTGCGCATCTTCGACTCATGGTACGTGAGTGTTCTCTGATATTCGACCCCTCAGAAGAGTAGTGATCCATCTAGTAGCTAGAGTTCTCAACTAGTTTTGTAGTTTTGAAAATAAACACGGATTGCCCAAAATACGACACCTATCACTAATAGGCAAGAGCTCTTGACACCAAAAGTCCAAACATTACTCACAACAATACCTCAAAACTATTGCAAGCTACTACTAAAATTAAATAGCAACCTCAATTACCTACTTTCAAGACAAAACACAACTCAGTGCAACAACCAACTCTCTTTAACAAGATAAACATGAAAACTAAAAAGAGTTCCAGCAACAAACTAAACAAAAGCCAAGGCTCTTGCTAAAGACAAACTAAGACTAAAACTAAACATGGCAGTAGCTATGAAAAGATAGGCATGAAGAATCCTATGATGTGTTCTAGATTTTGAAAGTGGAGCGTGTTTATCTCCCACACAAAGTAAGACGAGATCTAACTTGTTATGAACAGCAAGCAAAGCTAAAGAAAACTAAAAACAAAACCTAAGAGCGAGACGCTCCAAGCATAGCACATAACACATGAAGTGATAAAAATATAGTGAGACAAAGGACGAACTGATGATTGTTGATGGAGAAGGGGATGCACGGGGGCATCCCCAAGCTTAGACGATTGAGTCTCCTTGAATTTTTATTGGGGATGCATGGGGGCATCCCCAAGCTTGAGCGCTTGACACTCCTGGATCTTCTTTCATCATCTTCCAACGCACACTTGAAAGCTCCCTTCATACATAACTCATCATAAGCTGCTCCCAACGAAGTTCAGAGAGGTTGTCAATCTCTCCGGTCTTGTTGTTCACAAATGATAAAACGCAAGGGGATAATGATAGCAACTTGAAAGTAAATGCAGAAAAGTAAATAAAGCTTGGAAACAATAATGAGGATATGGACCGGGATACGTGATGTTCTCTAGTGTATTCTCTCTCCCAAAAGACGATAAAAATGCTATGCGAGGTAAACAAATTACAGAAAGGCAATTGACAGGATTATGAACGCACCGCAATGCTAACTATGCTACAAAAGAAAGGAAGAGGTTCAAAAGCACGGGCAGTACGCCAAAGTAAGTAGAGAAAAATCCATCTGCATCTACTACTAATCATCCACCTTGAGATATCTATCCAGAACATCTCGCTGGTATTAATTTGCGAGCCCCACCCAAAGTGTAAACCCAAAGCAACAGACAAGTGCATTAAAAAGAACTTTGCGTAAAGTAAACAATCATTGTAACCGCGGTTAAAAGCACCGTCGTTTTCCCCCTTGTGGCAACAACACATCCCCTAGACTCATGTTTCTGTCACTCAAGCATGTCATCGGGGAGGCATGAACCCACAATCTAGCACAACGCTCCCTCTTGGAGTCACTACCTACTACTTGGCCAAAGCAATAAACAGCAATGGAGAGCATGCAAGAATTACTTAGGAACAAAAATACAAGAGATAAAAACCAAATATATTACTCTATCACAATCTGAACATAATCTCATAATCCATCAGATCCGATCAAACTCAACATAGCAATAGCAGAAATATTACAAAGGTGCCTCGATCATGTAGGGAAGCTCACGAGGTCTAAACAATGAAGATCAAAGAGGGGAGGAGAACATCACATAGCTACTGATCACGGACCCATGGTCCACGGAAAACTACTCACGAGACATCCGGGGAGCATCCATGGTGGAGAGGAGACTCCCGGAGGTCAATCCTCCCTCCGGTAGGGTGCCGGGAAGAGGTCTTCTGGTGCTCCCGATCTTGGAAGCGCGGCGGCGGCGGAACAGAGGCGAGTTCGCGGAATAGGGTTCCTCTTTTGGAGTTTTCCCGTGACGGGGGATAAATAGGCGAAGGGGGCAGCCAGAGGTGGACCAGGGGCCCCAGGCGCCCCCCTGGCGCGGCCAGGGGTGGGGTCGCGCCGGGTGGCCGCCTGGGCACCCCCTGGCCCGCCTCTGGCCCCTCCCGGGCTTTTCTCGAAGCTTCCGTCACGCTGATTTTTTATCTGAATTTTCCCGAATTTTTCTAGCACTTTTTATATGGGGGGAAAACTGAAATAGAAAAACAGCAGAAAACAGGAACTGACACTGGGGTGCACTGAGTTAATAGGTTAGTCCAAATATGATCAAAAAATGTATGAAAGTGTATCTAGATCATAGCAATATCACACAAAACATGCATGGAGCAAGCAGAAATTATCGATACGTTTTGGACGTATCATAAGGTTTTGTCGATCCAGGAGGACTCTAAATTATGCAAGTAGGGTGCAAGGAAACAATGGCACCGTTTTTAATACAAAAGTTTCTTCCTTGACCTAGACCTGCACACAGTAACAAATAACTTTGCTCCCAACGAGTTCAGAGGGGTGGTCAATCTCCCCGGCCTTGTCGTTTACAAAGTGTCAAACACACGGTAGAAATAGTGATGGTGATTGCAACTGATAGGAAATAAAAGTGGTAAAGAGTTGAGGTGTAAACAATGGTGGAAATATGGACCGGAGTCCCATGATGTTCACTAGTGATATCTCTCTCCCAAAAGACGATAAAACAACTAAGTTGGGTGAACAAATTACAGCTAGGCAATTGAAAGAATTATAAACGCACCGCAATGCTAATTATGCTACAAGAAAGTTAGAGGTTCAAAAGTATGGGCAGTAGGCCAAAACAAGTAGACCGTTTATCCATCAACATCTACTCACTAATCATCCACTTGAGATATCTATCCAGAGCATCTCGCTAGAACTAAGTTGCGAGCCCCACCCAAAGTGTAAATCCAAAGCAACAGACAACTGCATTAACAAACTTTGCGTAAGGTAAACAATCCTTGCAACCGCGGTTACAAGCATCATTGTTTTCTCCTTGGTGACAACAACACATCCCATAGTCTCATGTTTTTGTCACTCAAGCTAGACATCGGGGGGCATGAACTCACAATCAAGCATAACGTTCCCTCTTGGAGTTACTATCTACTACTTGGCCAAAGCAATAAAAAGAAACTGAGAACATGCAAAAATTACTCAAGAACAAAATATAAAAGGAGAACGAAATATATAACTCATCACAATCTGAACATAATCTCATAATCCATCGGACCCCAGCAAACACATCATAGCAACAACAAGAAAATTACATAGGTGCCTTGATAATGTAGGGCAGCTCACAAGGGCTAAGAATTGAAGCACAAGATTTGAGAGAAGACATCACATATGTACCGGTCATGGACCCATGGTCCAAGGGGGACTACTCATGACACATCCGGGAAGCGCTCATGGTGGTGGAGAAGCTCACAGAGGTCAATCCTCCCTCCGGCAGGGTGCCGGGAAGAGGTCTTCTGGTGCTCCCGATCTTGGAAGAGCGGCAACGGCGGAACAGAGGTGAAAATCGCGATGTTGGGTCTCTCTCGAGGGTTTCCATGATGGGGTGTAAATATAGGCCAAAGGGGGGCAGCTGGGGGTGGCCCCTCCCCCAGGCAGCCTCCTAGCGCGGCCAAGAGTGGGGCCGAGCCCCCTGGCCACCTGGGAGGGGGTGGCCCCTCTTCGTTCCTCCTTCGGTCTTCCGGAAGCTTCTGTTGCACTGATTTTTTATATATTTTTCTTGAATTTTTTGGGCATTGTAAATATGGGTAAAAACCTGCAATTCACAAACATCAGCAGACAAAAACTGGCACTGGGTGCACTGAGTTAGTAGGTTAGTCCAAATATGTGTAATAAGGTATGAAAGTGTAGCAAAACACATAGCAAAGTCACCCAAATGAGCATGGAACAAACAGAAATTATAAATACGTTTGGGACGTATCACAGGGGAATGAGGGTTGCGGCCCATATTACATGCCGCAAAACTGGATGAATATAGGCCCTGCGGTTCGATATGCGAGGCACTATACAACATTTTACGGTTCTAGGTCCGATAAGGGTTCTATTTGGAGTGTTTTTGCTTGTGACGCTGTAAACCGGTGCAAAATTTAAGGGTTAAGGGGTCTACTACAGTTGCACTTAGCCTAGTGCAAGTTTCTATTCGTTATTTTCTGTGCATCATAGAAAAAAGTGAAAAATCAATATGCTCACAGAATTCCAAAAAAATCCCTAAATTCCAAGTTTCCAGAATACACCATATGGAGAAAACATGGACTAGAGGGGGCCGAGCCCCTAGCCAAGCGCCTTGGTGGCACTTTCTAGGTTGGGCCGCGGCCCCGGGCCGCCTGGGGGGTGGGGCCACCCCCTGACCCCTACTTCCTCCGAAAACCCTTAGAGCGGAGTTTTTGTTCCAGTAGCCATCTTAGTTCTGTCGCCTCGCAATTCACAAATCGAAAGTGTCTACAGTTGATGGGTGTAGATAACACCTCCTCGTTGGTTACCCCAAGTGGAAGGTTATGATGTACATAGTAGCAAATTTCCCACGGTGAAGATACTAAGGTTATCAATCCAGTAGGACTCCAAGAACAACAAGAAGGTGGTGAAACGAGCAACACGCCTTCTGTAAGATATTACTCGCTTAACCTGGAACTGCACACAGAAACAAATAACTTTTCTCGCAACGAGTTGATAGAGGTTGTCAATATCTCCGGCCTTGTTGTTTAGCAAGGATCAAACACAAAGGGGGAAAGTAATAGTTGCAGCTGAAAGGAAATAAAGCAGTAAAAGTGAACGGTGTAAACTATGGTGGAAATATGGACTGGGGCCCCGTGACTTTTACTGGTGATGTCTCTCTCCCAAAAGACGATAACAACTATGCTGTGTGAACAAATTACAGCTAGGCAATTGAAAGAATTACAAACGCACCGTAATGCTAATTATGCTACTAGAAAGTAAAGATGCTCAATCATATGGGCATTACACCAAAACAAGTAGACCGTTTATCCATCAGCATCTACTCACTAATAATTCACCTTGAAATATATATCCAGAACATCTCACTAGTATTAATAAGTTGCGAACCCCAACCAAATTGCAGGCTCAGAGCAACGGACAATTGCCTTAACACTCTATGCGTAATGTAAGAAATCCTTGCAACCACAGTTACAAGCACCGTTGTTTTTTCCCTGGTGGCAACTGTTAGGGAACGGGGCAGAAAACAATAATTTTTTCAACTACGATTCCCAAACCCAAGATCTATGCTATGCTGATGTATGTAACGGAAGGAATCGGTGTTCATACCTTTGAAGACCGAAAGAGGGAAACGTTCCTCGAACGTGATTGGCGTAGACTCTGATCCTACGACCTCCCTGTCGTGTTGAAGAACCTCCGGCGATGAAGTAGCACCACACGTGTAGTGCCTCGCGGGATTACACACGTACGGTGCAACTGATGTCCCTCCGGGCTCCGAACCAGAAGAGCAGCGGAAAGAAGACTGATCCGGATCCCGATTCCGGCAGCGCGGCGGCGTTCGGATGATGGTGAAACCCCCAACCAGGTGCAAACTCCAAACAAGGGGAGTCCACTCTAGGTCGAAGAAAGAGAGAGAGAAAGAACTCAATGGGATGGATGAAAAAGGGCACCCTACCCCTCCTTATATAGGCCAAGGAGGGGGAACCTCCTCCCCTCCCCCATGTGGGACTAAACTCCCAAAGGGGGGAAGGGTGCGGCTAGGGAGGGGGCCAAGGCTCCTCCCTTGGCGCCATGGGCCAAGGGGGGGAAACCCCCTTCTCCCCTCATGGGCCTCTTTAGGCCCATATGCCTTTTCCACCTTTTTAATTAATATTTAAATCATTTTTAATATTTAATTCTGTCAATTGAATAATAAAACATATTTAAACATCAATAAACTTTATTTTGAACCTTTCAAAATATCCGGAACAGCTTTCGACACCTCCCGAAACAATTTCGGTGTTCTCTCTTATTTCACCGATGATCCCGAATCTGTCCTTAATGCATCGAATGCCCTTAAGTTTGACACCCTATGGTTCGGGAAACAGTAGACATGATCGAGACACTCTCTGACCAATGACCATCATGTGGGATCTGGTTACAATTCTTGATGTGCCCCTGCGCTTCCATCGAATAAACTTCTTCGTCGTTGAACCGTTAACAATATGACTTGATCCCTTTGTGCTGCTGTACTATGTTTGTCCGAGGTATGATCGTCGGTATCCAATACCTAGTTCTCCCTCGTCTCTGACAAACATGTTTACTCATCTGTGCATATTACATCTCATGTGACCTAGTCACTAGCTAGCTGTTGATGCAATATCACCGAGTGGGCCCAGAGTACCTATCCGTCACTCGGATGGACAAATCCCGTTCTGATCTATTTCATACTCCTCAACATATCTACTTCGGATTACCCAAGACACACCTTGATGGTTACCATGTTTCAGTGTAACGGTTGATGTAATCAAAGCATCCTAATAGATAGCAATTATGTATGATCATCACGGTCTAAGGATTGAGTCACTATGTTATTAATTCATCGCAATGCTGAACTATGTGACTTGATCACACTGCAATGCTATAGGTGGGTGTGTGTCCATCACATCATTCTCCTAATGATATGAACTCATTGTCAATAGACAGTTCACATATCATGATCAGGAAACCTTGATCATCGATTGCCCAATGAGCTAGTATTCCTGAGTTAACTAGGGACTAGGTTGTTATATACCACACGTGTATTAATGTTTCCGCTTAATACAGTTCTAGCATAGTATACAACGTATTATGAACAAATAGTATGTGACAAATATCTTTATTAAATTTCCTCTAGGGCACATATCCAACAGTCTCCCACTTGCACTAGAGTACAAATTACACTAGTTTACATCAGGTATGTATCTAACACCAATAGTCTCTCGGTGTTTCTCAAACTTTCCCTGTGGAAGAGGTTTAGTCATTGGGTCTGACGGGTTTAGATCCGTATGTATTTTGCAAATCCTATTATGACCATCCTTGATGTAGTCTCGCATCACATGGAAACATCGGAGAATATGCTTGGCTGTAGAGTGAGTCCTCGGCTCCCTTGCGTTAGCAATGGCACCCGTATTGTCGCAATAAATGCTAACGGGGTCAGTGCAACTAGGGAATACGCCAAGCTCGATGACGAACTTCTTCAACCAATGCGCTTCATTTGACGCTTCGCTAGCGGCAATATACTCCGACTCCATCGTAGATTGGGCGACGACTGACTTCTTTCCGCTCTTCCAGCTAATCGCACCACCATTCAACATGAATACGTATCCCGTCTGAGATTTCGAGTCATCGGGATCAGTACCAAGACTAGCATCGACGTAACCTATTACGGCAAGCTCTTCTTCACATCCCCCATAGACGAGAACCAGGTCCTTAGTTCTTCGTAAGTACTTAAGGACATTCTTTACTGCAATCCAATGATCCATTCCAGGATTACTTTGGTAACGATTAGTCAGACTAACCGCTAGGGCCACATCTGGTCGAGTACACAGCATACCATACATGATAGAACCTATGGCTGAAGCATAGGGCTTTGAGGACATTTCCTCCCTTTCTTTTGCTGTTGCTAGGCATTGAGTCACACTCAATTTACTTCCTTTCATAACGGGCAAGAGGCCTCTCTTGGCGTTATCCATATTGAACCTTTTCAATATCTTCTCAAGGTAAGTTCTCTGACTCAGTTCTAATAGGCATCTTGATCTATCTCTATAGATTTTAATGCCTAGTATATATGAAGCTTCACCTAGGGCCTTTATGGAAAACTGTCCATTTAAGTATTCCTTCACGCTCTCCAGAAATTTTACATCATTCCCTATCAACAATATGTCATCCACATGTAGTACTAGGAATGCTACAGAGCACCCACTCACTTTCTTATAAACACAGAATTCTTCGACATTTTGGACAAATCTAAATGCCTTGATCACCTCATCAAATCGAAGATTCCAGCTCCGAGATGCTTGCTTCAACCCATAAATGGACCGTTGAAGTTTGCATACCTTACCAGCGTCCTTAGGATCAATAAAACCTTCCGGTTGTACCATGTACAACTCTTCCTCAATTTTACCATTAAGGAACGTGGTTTTCACATCCATCTGCCATATTTCATAATCATGATAGGCAGCAATTGCTAGTAATATCCGGATAGACTTCAGCATCGCTACGGGAGAGAAAGTATCTTCGTAGTCAACTCCTTGAACTTGTCGGAAACCTTTTGCGACAAGTCGAGCTTTATAGACAGATACGTTTCCGCCTGTGTCAGTCTTTTTCTTGAATATGCACTTA
The DNA here is from genome assembly GCA_950022295.1 of Bromus sterilis. Taxonomy (NCBI): domain Eukaryota; kingdom Viridiplantae; phylum Streptophyta; class Magnoliopsida; order Poales; family Poaceae; genus Bromus; species Bromus sterilis. Next base: position 317,165,691 of record OX465596.1, on the reverse strand, counting down.
TTCTCGACGGCCTTTCGGTCCTCGGGAATATCCACCAAAGTCCATACTTTGTTGGCATACATGGAGTCTATCTCGGATTTCATGGCTTTCATCCATTTCTCGGACTCGGGTCCCTCCATTGCTTCTTTGTAGTTCGCAGGTTCGTCAGGTCATTTAACATGACTGCATTGACAAGCTGTCCGTAAAACTCAACTTTATTTCAGACTCTTGATGACCTGCGGGGTACAATAGGATCCTCTTCATCTTGATCAAGATCATCATGTATGTCACGATCGTTATGAATATCATGATGACCGTTCTCTTCAGCTCCCACTACGGAAGGTGGTTCCGGAACAACTTACATTGCCATGTCTTCCACTTGGAGTGATTGGTCAATCATCTCGTTGAGGTCTATTTTCCTCCCACTCAATTCTTTCGAGAGAAACTCTTTCTCAAGAAAGCGTCCAGTCTTGGCGACAAACGTTTTGCCCTTAGTCTGGTTGTAGAAGGTGTATCCAACAGTTTCCTTTGGATATCCCACAAAGATGCATTTCTCCGCCTTAGATTCAAGTTTGTCAGGCTGAAGTTTCCTATCGTAAGCCTCACAACCCCAAATTTTCAGGTAAGACAACATTGGTTTCTTGCCAAACCATTCTTCAAAGGGTGTTGTCTTCACGGATTTGGACGGTACCCTATTAAGAACGTAAGCGGTAGTTTCTAATGCATACCCCCAGAATGATGTAGGTAAGTCGGTATGAGACATCATTGACCGCATACTATCCAATAGTGTACGATTACGTCGCTCGGACACACCGTTTCGCTGAGGTGTTCCAGCTGGCGTAAGTTGTGGTACAATGCCACAAGTATTCAGATGAGTGCCAAACTCGTGACTTACATACTCGCCACCTCGATCGGATCGAAGGTGCTTGATTTTCTTCCCGAGTTGATTCTCGACCTCACTCTGAAATTCCTTGAACTTTTCAAAGGTTTCAGACTTATGTTTCATTAAGTAGATATACATGTATCTACTCAAGTCATCCGTGAAGGTCACGAAGTAACGAAATCCATTGCGTGTGGTGATATTCATTGGTCCACATACATCAGTATGTATGATTCCCAATAATTCTGCCGCACGCTCCATTATTCCATTGAATGGAGTCCTTGTCATTTTGCCCATAAGGCATGGCTCGCACGTGTCAAGAGATCCAAAATCTAATGACTCCAGAAGTCCATCAGAATGGAGCTTCTTCATGTGTTTTATGCCAATATGACCAAGACGACAATGCCACATCGTCATGCGTTCTTCGTTACTAGGCTTTAATCTTTTGGCCTCTATGTTATTGATGTGGGAGTCATGATATTCGAGATCCATTAAGAATAAACCATTACGCACCGCTGCATGAACATAGAAGACATTATTCTTATAAATCGAACAACCAGTTGTCTGAGATTTAAAAGAATAATGGTCTTGCATTAAGCAAGACCCACTCACAATTTTCATACTCAACGCGGGTACATAATAACAGTTATTCAAAACAAGAATCAATCCCGAAGGGAGACTGAGACGAAGCGTGCCAATGGACATTACATCAACCTTGGAACCGTTTCCAACGCGCATCGTCACTTCATTCTTCCGCAAGAGTCGTTTATTCTGTAGCCCCTCCTGGGAGTTACAGATGTGAGCAACTGATCCGGTATCAAATATCCAGACGTTGCTCCGAGCACTTGTTAGGAAAACATCAATAACATGTATATCAAATATATCCATGTCTCTTCCAGCAACCTTGCCGGCCTTCTTATCTTCTAAGTACTTGGTGCAGCTATGCTCCTTCTTGATTTCCATTTTAGCAATCTTGAGTATGGTGAACAACTCAGAAAGGTTCTTAACCATTCCTTGCATGTTGTATTTCAACACAAAACTCTCGTAGCTAGGGGGCAGCGAACGCAACACCCTATCAATCGCCATTTCATCCGGAATCTTAAATTCCAGGTCATTTAGGCGTTGAACGTAGTCAGACATTTGTTGGGAATGTGCCCTAGAGGAAAATAAAATATGTTTTATCGAGCATATTCCATTAGTTCATAATACGTTTGATACTATGCTATAACTGTATTAAGCGGAAACATTAATACAGGTGTGGTATACAAACAACCAGGTCCCTAGTTAACCCTAGTATACTAGTCCATTGGGCGATTGATGATCAAGGTTTCCTGATCATGAGACAATGGCGTCTGTTGACAATGGAGTCGTATCATTGGATAATGATATGATGGACATACACCCACCAGAAGTGTTGCGATGTGATCACGTCACATAGTTCGACATTGCGATAACTATAACGCAGTGACCAGATCCTTTGACCGTAATGATCATACGTAATTGTCATCTATGAGGAGACTTTGATTTGTATCCCACCGCCTGACTGAAATATGCTGGCCATAACGGTGCACTTTGGGTATTCCAAAATAGATGGTTGATGAGTATGCAAATAGATCAAAGCGGGATTTGTCCATCCGTGTGACGGATAGGTACTCTGGGCCCACTCGGTGATGTTACATCATAAAGTTTGCAAACGTGTGACTAGGTCACGGAGTTTGTAATATCACGGGAACGAGTAAACTTGTTTGTTGAGAACGAGGACGAACTAGGTATATTGGATACCGATGATCAAACCTCGGACAAGCAAAGTACCCCAGGACAAAGGGAACAGGCACACGGTTAACGGATCCAACAGCGATTGAAGTTCATTCGATGGAAGCGCAGGGGCTATCAAGGATTGTAACCAGGTCCAATTGATTAGTCATTGATCAATGAGAATTGTCTCGATCATGTCTGATGTTTCCCGGACCGTAGGGTGTTACACTTAAGGGTACTCGACGCGGTAAGGATTGATTCGGGATCACCGAAGAAATTGGAGAGAACACCAGAATTGTTCCGGTGATGATCGGAATTGTTCCGATGAAGGCCGGAAGTTGTTCCGGGTATTTTGAAAGGTTCAAAATATATTTAATAATGTTTAATGTATGTTTTATTATTTAATTATCTGAATTAAATATTAAAATGTATTTAAATATAATTAAAAATGGAAGAAAAGGCACATGGGCCTCATAGGGCCCATTAGGGGGAGAGGGAGTCCTCCCCCATGGGCCATGGCGCCATGAAAGGGACCCACCCCCTAGGGCTGCGCCATTTGCCCTCCCCTTGGGATTAGTCCCACCCCGGAAGTGGAGGGGAGGGTGGCACCCCTCCTTGTCCTATATAAGGAGGGGTAGGGTGCCCTTTTTTCTTCATACAAATTGATTTGAGACAAGTTTCTCTCATCTCTCTCTCCCTCCTTTCTCCTTCCTCGAGTGGACTCCCCTTGTTTGGAGTCTACACTTGGTTGGGGATTTCTCCACTATACGCACGCCGTCGTGCTGCTGGAATCGGGATCCGAATCCATCTCCTTTCCGCTGCTCTACTGGTTCGGATCCCGGAGGGACGTCGGGTATACTGTATGTGTATAATCCCGCGAGGCACTACACTTGTGGTGCTACTTCATCGTCGTGGCCGTATCGCGAGGTCTTCATCGGCAACGTTCCGACGGGGACGTAATCCCGTCATCGGTCTGCAAGGATCGGGTGGCTACAGGAGTCATCGTGGATCTGCGCGGCATCGGGGATTGCCGGTACAACTACACCAACCACGTTCATGCGGGAACGTTTCCCGCTTAACGGACTACATACTGGTATGTGATCTATTTCTGTCCGTTACTTGCATCGCCATAGCATAGGTCTTGGGTATGGGTCTCGTAGGTTATGAAAAATTTGTGTTTTCTGCCCCGAACCCCAACAAAATTTTGATTACGTGCTTAGTCATGTTGTTGTGCTCTTCCATCTTTGCCGAAAAGAAAGCTTCAGAAACTTCATTTCTCTCGACCCTGGTTGAGGTGCAAAGGTGGTCTTGAGGTCAGTGATTATCTCATAAGCACTGAGGCTCATAAACCGTTTCTGTAGTTCAGCCTCCATGGCATAGAGCATACCCTTCTGGACAAGGGAAGAATAATCCGACTTAATGAGGTAGACATTCTTCTCAGCCAGAGTAGTGGTAGTTGTTGGTGCATCACCTAATGCAGTCTCAAGTACACAGGACATTTTGAGGGGAATGAGGAGAATCCTCAGAGTGCGGAACCAGGACGTGAAGTTTGACCCATCGGTTTTCAGTTTATATTTCTCTACGAATGACCCTAAGTTGAATGCGGGGTGCGAAAGTGCCGACATCTACAATGGTTATTTGCAAAATACATATTTAGACTTTGTTCATAATTGGAGTTCAATTTTTAAAACAATTCTAGAACTCCCACTCAGTTAAACATCCCTCAAATTTTTACTAAGTGATTACACAATCCTAGAACACCATACCTCCCCCGTGTGACACGACCATCAGTATGTGTTTAAGGTAGGCCATCATGCCAATCACATCTGTTATGTGACTCATGCTTAACCTTTCGGTCATTGTGTCCCGAGGCCATGTCTACACATGCCAGGCTCGCCACTATACCCTAAGTGATTTTTTGCTGTGTCATACAAGGCCATGTTTCTGGACATGCTAGGCTTGCTACACCCACCTCATTTGAACGCAAATATGTTTGACACCCGTGTGACACGCGATGCCTCCATAATGGAGATCTTTCTAGGTGGTGCTCACTAGGGTAAAGACACTTGGTTGGTTTTTATAGTGAGAGATTATCCTATCATGCTACCGTCGCATATCTAGCATATTAGCAAGACAGGAAGTAAAACTGTAAATCATACATGCTATGATCCCCCCTTACATCCAAATTAAAGTTAAAACGCCTTCTACTTTATCTTTTGCAAGTTTTACGTGGCTGCTAAGGGGTTTCGAGAGAGAACCGCTTTCTATCCTGTGAAAACAAGCCACAAGACCAATCCCACAATCGTCTCTATTACACCCCTGTCGGGGCTCTCCGCTGCAAACGTCTTCACGTCGCCAATGTTAGAGAGACAGACACCCCCCAGCCACTTATATGGTACAAGCCATATGTCAAGCGTGGAACCAGTCTCGCGTAAACGCGTAAGGTCGGTCGGGGCCGCTTCATCAGGACATTGCCGCAACGCTAAACGAGTACACGTGGGAGGGTAACAATTGGAGAATTGATGCCCACATCCTAGATGTGTTCTACCCGTACAATACATCTACGCATAGCGTTGCTCATGATACCACTGTTAGGGAACGGGGCAGAAAACAATAATTTTTTTAACTACGTTTCCCAAACCCAAGATCTATGCTATGCTGATGTATGTAACAGAAGGAATCGGTGTTCATACCTTTGAAGACCGAAAGAGGGAAACGTTCCTCGAACGTGGTTGGCGTAGACTCTGATCCGACGACCTCCCTGTCGTGTTGAAGAACCTCCGGCGATGAAGTAGCACCACACGTGTAGTGCCTCGCGGGATAACACACGTACGGTGCAACCGATGTCCCTCCGGGCTCCGAACCAGAAGAGCAACGGACAGAAGACTGATCCGGATCCCGATTCCGGCAGCGCGACGGCGTTTGGATGATGGTGAAACCCTCAACCAGGTGCAAACTCCAAACAAGGGGAGTCTGCTCTAGGTCGGAGAAAGAGAGAGAGAAAGAACTCAATGGGATGGATGAAAAAGGGCACCCTACCCCTCCTTATATAGGACAAGGAGGGGGGGAACCTCCTCCCCTCCCCCATGTGGGACTAAACTCCCAAAGGGGGGGAAGGGTGCGGGTAGGGAGGGGGCCAAGGCCCCTCCCTTGGTGCCATGGGCCAAGGGGGGAAACCCCCTTCTCCCCTCATGGGCCTCTTTAGGCCCATATGCCTTTTCCACCTTTTTAATTAATATTTATATCCTTTTTAATATTTATTCTGTCAATTAAATAATAAAACATATTTAAACATCAATAAACTTTATTTTGAACCTTTCAAAATATCCGGAACAGCTTCCGGCACCTCCCGAAACAATTCTGGTGTTCTCCCTTATTTCACTGATGATCCCGAATCTGTCCTTAATGCATCGATTGCCCTTAAGTGTGACACCCTACGGTTCGGGAAACAGTAGACATGATCGAGACACTCTCTGACCAATGACCATCATGTGGGATCTGGTTACAATCCTTGATGTGCCCCTGCGCATCCATCGAATAAACTTCTTCGTCGTTGAACCGTTAACAATATGACTTGATCCCTTTGTGCTGCGGTACTGTGTTTGTCCGAGGTATGATCGTCGGTATCCAATACCTAGTTCTCCCTCGTCTCTGAAAAACATGTTTACTCGTCTGTGCATATTACATCTCATGTGACCTAGTCACTAGCTAGTTGTTGATGCAATATCACCGAGTGGGCCCAGAGTACCTATCCGTCACTCGGATGGACAAATCCCGTTCTGATCTATTTCATACTCCTCAACATATCTACTTCGGATTACCCAAGACACACCTTTATGGTTACCATGTTTCAGTGTAACGGTTGATGTACTCAAAGCATCCTAATAGATAGCAATTATGTATGATCATCACGGTCTAAGGATTGAGTCACTATGTTATTAAGTCATCGCAATGCTGAACTATGTGACTTGATCACACTGCAATGCTATAGGTGAGTGTGTGTCCATCACATCATTCTCCTAATGATATGACCTCATTGTCAATAGACAGTTCACATCTCATGATCAGGAAACCTTGATCATCGATTTCCCAATGAGCTAGTATGCCTGAGTTAAATAGGGACCGGGTTGTTATATACCACACGTGTATTAATGTTTCCGCTTAATACAGTTCTAGCATAGTATACAACGTATTATGAACAAATATATATGTGACAAATATCTTTATTAATTTGCCTCTAGGGCACATATCCAACAGCAACAACATATCCCCTAGTCTCATGTTTCTGTTACTCAAGTTAGACATCGGGGGGCATGAACCCACAATCATGCATAATGCTCCCTCTTGGAGTTACAATCCACTACTTGTCCAAAGCAACAAATGTGACGGGGAACATGCAAGAAAACTCAAGAACTAAAATATAAAGGTAAACCAAATATATTACTCATCACAAACTGACACATAATCTCATAATCCATTGGATCCCAACAAACATAGCATAGCAAAACAGGAACTATACATACGTTCCTTGATCATGATAAGAAGCTCACAAGGGCTAAACATTGAAGTAATAGATTAGCGAGAAGACAACACATAGCTACTGGTCATGGACCCATGTTCCAAGGGGGACTACTCAAGACACGCCACGAAGGCGATCATGGTTATGGAGAGGCCACCGGAGGTCAATCCTCCCTCTGGCAGGGTGCCGGGAGAGCTTCTCCTGGCGATCCCGAGATCGGAATTGCGACGGCGACAGAAAAGTGGGCGAAATCGCGTAACGTGGTTGCTCTCGAGGGTTTTCGGAGTGAGAGGTAAATATAGGCCAAAGGGGGCCTGAGGGGTTGATACGTCCAAAACGTATCTATAATTTCTGCTTGCTCCATGACTCTTTTCTGTGATATTGCTATGATATTGATGAACTTCCGTACACTTTTGATCATATTTGGACTAACCTATTAACTCAGTGCACCCCAGTGCCAATTCCTGTTTTCTGATGTTTTTCTATTTCAGGTTTCCTCCATATTAAAAGTGCTCCAAAAATTCGTGAAAAATCCAATAAAAAATCAGCGTAGGAGAAGCTTCGGGAATCACCGAGGGGGGGGGGGGCAGGCGTCCTCCCGGCGCGCCCTAGGGTGGGGCCGCGCCAGGGGCCGCCTGGACCCCTGGTGGCCCCCCTGGCTGCCCCCCTTCGCCTATTTATTCCTCGTGACGTGAAACCCCCGTGAGGGGAACCATTTTTTGCGATCTCTCCTCTGTTTCGCGGCCGCCGCGCTTCCAAGATCGGGAGCACCAGAAGACCTCTTCCCGGCACCCTGCCGGAGGGAGGAACCACCTCCGGGAGATTCTCCACCACCATGGATGCTTCACGGATGAACCGTGAGTAGTCCACCTTGGACCATGGGTCTATGATCAGTAGTTATGTGATGTTCTCCTCCCCTCTTTGTTCTTCATGGATTAGACCTCGTGATCTGCCCTACATGATCGAGACACATATGTAATATTTCTGCTGTTGCTATGCAGAGTTTGCTGGGATCCGATGGATTATGAGATTATGTTCATATTGTGTTTGAGTAATATATTTGATTCTCCTCTTTTATATTTATGTTCTAGAGTAATTATTGCATGTTCTTCGTTGCTGTTTATTGCTTTGGCCAAGTAGTCGGTTGTGACTCCAAGAGGGAGCGTTATGCATGATTGTGGGTTCATGCCCCCCGATGACTAGCTTGAGTGACAGAAACATGACTCTAGGGGATGTGTTGTTGCCACAAGGGGGAAAACAACGGTGCTTGTACCTGCGGGTGCAAGGATTGTTTACTTTATGCAAAGTTCTTTAATGCAGTTGTCCGTTGCTTTGAGTTTACACTTTGGGTGGGATTCACAACTTAATACCAGCGAGATGTTCTGGATAGATATCTCAAGGTGCATGATTAGTAGGTAGATGCAGATGGATTTCGGTCTACTTTGCTTGGCGTACCGCCCATGCTTTTGAGCCTCTTACTTTCTATATAGCATAATTAGCATTGGTTTGCGCACATAATCCTGTCAATTGCCCAGCTGTAATTTGTTTACCTCGCATGGCTATTTTATCGTATTTTGGGAGAGAGACATCACTAGTGAACATCATAGGACCCCGGTCCATATTTCCAATACTGTTTACACCCGCTATCAATTTACAGCTTTATTTACTTTTCCGTTGCTATCACTATCATTATTATCCCGTGTGTTTTATCCTTTGTAAACAAAAAGGACGGAGGAATTGACAACTCCTCTGTACTCGTTGGGAGCAAAGCTATCTATTGTGTGTGCAAGTCCAGGAGAAGCTAGTGATTATTAAACGGCGCATCACTTGCCGAACCACCTACTTGTCGATCTTGGAGTCCTACCGGTTCGATACTCTACCTTAGCATCTTCGCTAAGGGAAATTTCCGTTGTCTACATCTCAACCTTCCACTTTGGGTAACCAACGAGGGGGCGTTAAATCGTACCATCAGGGGTGTGATAACCCACAAGTGTAGGGGATTGCAAGAGTCTTCGCGGGTAAGAATAACCCAATTTATTGATTCCACACAAGGGGAGCCAAAGAATACTTATAAGCCTTAGCAGTTGAGTTGTCAATTCAACCACACCTGAAAAAGCACTAGACAAGATATAAGTAGCAACGGTGTATTGACGGGTGTAGCCTTTAAGACTTACCCAATCACCAACACCACAAAGTAGTAACAAAGTAGTAGGAGCAGCAAAGAAAGTAAAAGTAACAACGAAGGCAATGAAGGTGAAAGATGGACCTGGGTTTAAGGTTTCACTAGTGGTAGCTCTCAAGCAAAAGAACAAGGTGCTGGGTGAACAAATTACAGTTCGGCAATTGACATAATTGCACCAACTCTAGCCAAAGAACAAACTAGAGCATCCTAGTCTAAGAACCAAACGTAGGCATGTGTTCCATATGTAGTTGTACGTGCTTGCAATAAGAACTTTGCACAACATCTTTTGTCCTACCATCCCGCTACGAACGGGGCCACTTAAGGAACTTATGGAGATTAAGGTGCTCCTGCGGCGGAGCACCGGAACAAAGCATTAACACTCCATGAACACATGTGATCCTCAAATTATAGCCCATCCCCTTTGGTGTCCCAAGCTGTCACCATTGGGATTGCCGGTTCCGGACTATAATAGGTGCATACAACCGTAGATAAGATCAAGAACAAAAATTATAATCATGCAACCATAACGTGCTCAGATCTGAGATCATGCTACTCGTGCACTAGTAACAAGCATTAAGAACAACAAATTGCAGCAATAATTCATAAACCTCTTAGGACTGAACAAGGTAACAATTCATCGGATCCCAACAAACACAACACCAATTACATCATATGGATCTCGATCATGTAGGGCAGCTCATGAGAATATTGTATTGAAGATCTAGGGGGAGAGAATACCACATAGCTACTGCCAAGAACCCGTAGTCCAAGGAGGAACTACTCAAGAAGCATCATGGGGGAAGGAGAGTCGATGAAGATGGCCCCAGGGGCCAAGGCCCTCTCCGGCACGGTGCCGGAGCAGGATCCTGGTGACCCCCGAAGCTAGTTTTCGATGGCGGCGGAGATCGGAATCGCTTCTGGAAAAAGTACTTCGATATTAGGGGTTTCCTCCTCGGGGGTAAAAATAGGGGCCAAAGGGGGCACCGAGAGGGGCCACGAGGCAGTCAGAAGGGCAGGTGGCGCGGCCTAGGGCTGGGCCGCGCCAGACACCCTCCTGGCTGCCTGGTGGTGGCCCTCCCTTCCTTCCTTGGTGATTTCGGAAGCTTCCGGGACGCTGATTTTTTATATAATTTTTCCGGAATTTTTGGAGCACTTTTAATGGCCGGAAAACCTGAAATACAAAAACAGCAGAAAACAGGAACTGGCAACTGGGTGCACTGAGTTAATAAGTTAGTCCAAATATGATCAAAAGTGTATAGAAGTTCAAGCAAAACATGGCAAAGTCACACAAAACATGCATTGAGCAAGCAGAAATTATAGATACGTTTGGGACGTATCAACATCCCCAAGCTTAATTCCTGCTCGTCCTCGAGTAGGTAAATGATAAAAAGCATAATTTCTTTGGTGACATGCCACACAACCATATAAGGACTTTAAAGTAAAGCAATTAAAGCATGCAATTCAATTCAAGTCTTAACAAGCAAGAGTCTATATTAGCATTGACACAAGCAACAAAAGAACAAAAGGTGCAAGAGCTCTTGCTGTCCGTGACTCGAATGTCTCCAAATGGTGTTTGCGTGCAAGCAAGGGACTGGGAAGAAAGAGAAAAAAGGTTGTTGAGAACAACTATCTACTAAAGTTTCACACTTGGTCTCCTTTGGATTCTTATCTGGACTCGTCCCCAGACCACTAGTCAGGTACAAGTCAAACTGATCCACTCCCTTTCGATATTTTGAGCACTCATGCAATGGATGAGCGTGAGCAAGAAAGTTGACACCAAAAAGGCGAAACAGAAAGAAGGTGGAGGAGGAAGACAAAAAGGTGTGAAAGGCTCACATCAATGAGGACAATCATAGGCGAAAGAAAGGCATATGATAGATATGATGTGAGGAGTAGGGATTGCCATACAACGGATGCACATGTGAGCTAAGGTAAGCTCTCCTATGGAACTAGTGGGGGTGCATCCAACTTGCTTGCTCAAGAAGACCTAGAGCTCATTTGAGGAGGCTCATCATTAGAATATACAAGCCAAGTTCTATAGTGTGAAGGTCCCCACATAGCTATATGCATGATGATCTCTATGGAGTACAAGGGATAGAAGATGAAGTACTAGTGTGGATCTCTCAAAAAGAATAGTAGTATTCCCCCTTCTCTCTTTTTATTTTTCTTTTCTCTTTTTCTATTTTTTTTATTTTTTTTGGGTGGCCTCAATGGCTCTTTCTATTTAACTCTCATTTGTCCTCTTTGGGATCTTTTGATTTTGTCCTCTTTGGGAACTTTTGATTTTGTCCTCTTTGGAATCTTTTGATTTTGTCCTCTTTGGGATCTTTTCCTCATTTTAGGGGCAATACTCTATATTTTACAAGAATATAGGAGATCTTTCACACTTTACAAAAGTACTCACATAAAGAAAATATAACTATCATGAAGTATGCAAATGTATGCCTCTGCCAATGTAGCAGGATATGCAATAATACTAGCGCGTCATGTAGCAATGTTTAGGGAAAGGCCCAACTAGCATGCGGCTCATCGATCAAGCAAGTAGCATGTATGACATGAAGATCAAGTCATGAGAAGGTGGATGTTGCATGACAATGTATCTTGGAAAGGCTATGGAAATGCCTTGTATGTAGGTATGGTGGCTGTTTTGAGGAAAGATATAAGGAGGCTTATGATGACAGAGCGTATCATGCCAAGGGTTTGGATGCACCAGCGAAGTATGCGCCAACTCTCGAGGTGAGAAAGGGCAATGCACGGTACCGAAGAGGCTAGAAAAGTATGGGTAGGTGGAAGTGTCAACTTTTGAATACTCACATTAGTCCGAAGAACTCATGCACTTATTATCGGTAACTCTCAATCTAATCAGGAGGTTCACAAAGAGACAGGTACCCCGTGGAGGAGTGTATGGGGGTTTGGTTATCCTTGTGCATCCTCGACTCATGGTACGTGAGTGTACTCTAATATTCGAACCCTCCAGAGGTTAGTGATCCATCTAGTAGCTAGAGTTCTCAACAGGGGGTTTTGGTTTTCTAAAAACACACGGATTGCCCAAAATACGACATCTATGACAAATAGGCAAGAGCTCTTGACACCATAAGTTCAATCATTACTTAAGTCAATACCTCAAAACTATTTCAAGTTACTACTACAAAGAGAATAGCAACTTCAACTACCTACTTTCTAGTCAAGACACAAAACTCAGTGCAACAGGCAAACTCTCTAAACAAGATAAGAATGCAAACTATAGAAAGTTCAAGCCTGAACCAATTAAATGCTCTAGAAGAAAGCTCTAAAGCACATGAACTAAACAGGGCAGCAGCTAAGAAAAGATAAAGAACAACTCACAGCAAAGAATAAGCATGAAAATCCTATGAGGTGTTCTAGTTTAAAGTGGAGCGTGTATCTCTCCCAATCAAGAATGTTAGGTTCCGACATTGTAATGACCAGAAAACAAAACAGAAGAACTAAGAAAAGTAAAGAGCAAGACGCTCCAAACATAACACATAACGCATGAAGTGATAAAAATATAGTGGAACGAGGGACAAACTGATGATTGTTGATGAAGAAGGGGATGCATGGGGGCATCCCCAAGCTTAGACGCTTGAGTCTCCTTGAATATTTCTTGGGGGTTCCGGGCGCATCCCCAAGCTTGAGCTTTTGACACTCCAAGATCTTCTTTCATCATCTTCCATCGCACACTTGAAAACTCCCTTCATACATAACTCATCATAAGCTGATTAGAGAGGTTAGTACCCTATTAAAAATAATTTTCCTCTACTGAAAATAAATATTTCCAGGAAGGTCTACTGTTTCTCTTGCCTGCCCAAAAGTTTTTGCAAAGAAAAAGCAAGCTTAAGGATTGCAAAACTGCAAAAAGAAAAACCGGGGCAGAAGCTGAGAAAAACAGAACAGCAGAGAGAAAAGAATTTTTTAGGGATACTTATTCAACTCAAATCAAAAAACTCAGAACATACGAAAGTTTCGTAATTGTATAGAGCACGCTGTGTAAAAAATTCAGCTCAAAAAGATGAACTGGGATTTTTCTCTGATTTTTCTAGTCACGAAGACAGAATCTGTTTTCTGGACAGCATGTCACAACTTTCATTTCCCTTGTCGTATGAGGCTAAACTTGGCACAAAGCTTGAAAAGTAAAGATACAATGATGTTGCTACAGTAGTAAAAATCATCAAGACCACTAATAATAGAAGAAAATAAAAAGGAAAAACCTAAATTCATTGCGGGCTGCCTCCCGAAATCGCTTCTTTAAAGCCACTAGCTAGGCATGAGTGTAACGATGCTCACGAGAGAATAAGAGTTGAAGCGCAAAAGAGAGCATCAAAGGAGGAAAGACAAACCACATTTAAGTCTAACATGCTTCCTATGCATGGGCAACTTGAAACAAAATAAATAAATGAAGCACAAAGCAACAAGCATAGGAAGGTAAAACAGGAGCACCTTCAAGATTTTCAACATGGAGAGGGGTGTTTTCTTAACATGAAAATTTCTATAACCATATTTCCCTCTCTCATAATAATTTTCAGTAGCATCATGAACAAACTCAACAATATAATTATCACACAAAGCATGCTTTTCATGATCTACTAGCACATAATCATGTAGACTTTCTAAGCAAACCTCATCATCATTAAGAACATCCATAGTAGGCAAAAATATAGGTTTATCATAAGATTCATCAAGATAGCAAGGTTTATCATCAAGAACAGTAGAAAAATCATCCTTGCAAGTATCATTCATAGGGGCATCGTGGCCACAAGCATCAATTTCATCAAAAATGGATATTTCAAAAGAATCCATAGGATCATAGCAATCAATATAGCATTCATCCTCCTTTGGTAAGCATGGAGGGCAATCATATAAAGTAAGAGTCAAAGAGTTAATCTCATTATTAGGTAGAGATGGGTAGCTACTCCATTCTTCCTCCTTTTATTCGTCACTCTCCTCGTCTTTTTCATCCATATTTCAAATACTGTTTACACCCGCTATCAATTTACTGCTTTATTTACTTTTTCGTTGCTATCACTATCATTATTATCCCATGTGTTTTATCCTTTGTAAACAACAAGGCCGGAGGAATTGACAACTCCTCTATACTCGTTGGGAGAAAAGCTATCTGTTGTGTGTGCAAGTCTGGGAGAAGCTAGTGATTATCAAACGGCGCATCACTTGCCGAACCACCTACTTGTCGATCTTGGAGTCCTACTGGTTCGATACTCTACCTTAGCATCTTCGCTAAGGGAAATTTCCGTTGTCTACATCTCAACCTTCCACTTTGGGCAACCAACGAGGGGGCGTTAAATCATACCATCAGGGGTGTGATAACCCACAAGCGTAGGGGATCGCAACAGTCTTCGCGGGTAAGAATAACCCAATTTATTGATTCGACACAAGGGGAGCCAAAGAATACTTATAAGCCTTAGCAGTTGAGTTGGCAATTCAACCACACCTGTAAAAGCACTAGACAAGATATAAGTAGCAACGGTGTGTTGACGGGTGTAGCCTTTAAGACTTCCCCAATAACCAACACCACAAAGTAGTAACAAAGTAGTAGGAGCAGCAAAGAAAGTAAAAGTAACAACGAAGGCAATGAAGGTGAAAGATGGACCGGGGTTTAAGGTTTCACTAGTGGTACCTCTCAAGCAAAAGAACAAGGTGCTGGGTGAACAAATTACAGTTGGGCAATTGACAGAATTGCACCAACTCTAGCCAAAGAACAAACTAGAGCATCCTAGTCTAAGAACCAAACATAGGCATGTGTTCCGTATGTAGTTGTACGTGCTTGCAATAAGAACTTTCCACAACATCTTTTGTCCAACCATCCCGCTACGAACGGGGCCACTTAAGGAACTTATGGAGATTAAGGTGCTCCTGCGACGGAGCACCGGAAAAAAGCATTAACACTCCATGAACACATGTGATCCTCAAATTATAGCCCATCCCCTTTGGTGTCCCAAGCTGTCACCATTGGGATCGCCGGTTCCGGACTATAATAGGTGCATACAACCGTAGATAAGATCTAGAACAACAATTATAATCATGCAACCATAACTTTCTCAGATCTGAGATCATGCTACTCGTGCACTAGTAACAAGCATTAAGAACAACAAATTGCAGCAACAATAGTTCATAAACCTCTTAGGACTGAACAAGGTAACAATTCATCGGATCCCAACAAACACAACACCAATTACATCATATGGATCTCAATCATGTAGGGCAGCTCATGAGAACATTGTATTGAAGATCTAGGGGGAGAGAATACCACATAGCTACTGCCAAGAACCCGTAGTCCAAGGAGGAACTACTCAAGAAGCATCATGGGGGAAGGAGAGTCGATGAAGATGGCCCCAGGGGCCAAGGCCCTCTCCGGCAGGGTGCCGGAGTAGGATCCTGGTGACCCCCGAAGCTAGTTTTCGATGGAGACGGAGATCGGAATCGCTTCTGGAAAAAGTACTTCGATATTAGGGGTTTCCTCCTCGGGGGTAAAAATATGGGCCAAAGGGGCACCGAGAGGGGCCACGAGGCAGTCAGAAGGGCAGGTGGCACGGCCTAGGGCTGGGCCGCGCCAGGCACCCTCCTGGCTGCCTGGTGGTGGCCCTCCCTTCCTTCCTTGGTGATTCCGGAAGCTTCCGGGACGTTGATTTTTTATATAATTTTTCCGGAATTTTTGGAGCACTTTTAATGGCCGGAAAACCTGAAATACAAAAACAGCAGAAAACAGGAACTGGCAACTGGGTGCACTGAGTTAACAAGTTAGTCCAAATATGATCAAAAGTGTATATAAGTTCAAGCAAAACATGGCAAAGTCACACAAAACATGCATGGAGCAAGCAGAAATTATAGATACGTTTGGGACGTATCAGGGTGCCCCCTGGCCCAGGCGACCAGGTGGCGCGACCACCACCTGGCCGCTGATACGTCCCAAACTGTAACACCTTCAGAATCAGTAACAGTAGTCACTACAGTGATTCCACTATTAGTGATCATTACTGTTGATGATCAAGCCATGATCACCTTGATCATAGCTCTGTTAGATTCCCACCCTGATAAAAATTTCTAATACTTGTGGATTGTAAATCTTGCTCCAAGGATTGTGGATGCATGTTAATCAACTTGATCATGGTCAAACCAAAACCACCTTAGCCATTTGCATAATCCCCAGGTCTATGATATTTATAAAACCAATAATGGGTGGGTTATTAAATTGCCTTGTCATCATGATCACCCTTGTTTAAAATTTCCATTAAGGAAATAACTCAACTTCCTTTTTGAAATGCAACTGCTAGTCAAGGGGAAAACTTTTCAAATGACTGGAATAAAATTTGTTCTTAATATGGTAGTGATCCCAAGAAATTGAAACAAATAAAACTAATGATATTGGGATAGTAAAATTGCCCTGGAATTAAAATAAAATTGACATATAAAATCTGCAAAAACTTTAGGGTGAGATATTTTAAAGTGGCAAATAGTCAGTAGGTCACCTTAAAGTGATTGGGGTTTTTATTAAAGTGATTTGGTAATAATAAGGAATAAAAACACTTACTTAGTGATTATTACATTGCCAGGGAAATTATAATAAACATGTGGGAATTTTAAATGAAAAAAAAATGGTGCAAACAATTTTATAAAATACCTAAAAGTTAGTAGATCAATATGCCATGGTTAAGAATATTTATTATAATATTTAACTATCTTAAACAATTGAAACAGTAGCTAAAAGGCCCCCATTTAACCCTTTAAAATATATAACAAAGTTAAAATGATTTTTGTTTGGGCTCAAACTTTTTAGAACATTGCAATAATAAGCAACACAAGTAATGGGTCCATATCCATATTTTACAAAACTCTATTGGTAGCTAAACTAAATAAAACAGAAAGAAAATAAAAACAAAAAGAATACAAAAAAAACCTATACTACGCCGGGGGCGAGGCCCACCCCGGGCCCAGCCCCCCTTCTCTCTCCCCTCCCCTGTCTCATCCCCACCAACTCCCCTCCCCCCCACCTTCCCCATGCCGCACGCGCCATGGCAGGGAGGCCACGCCGCCGGCCCCCCTACCTGCTCCCCCCTCACCTGCCCCGTACGGGATAAGGACCCTGGCCCCCAAAAAACCTAGATCGAGCCTGTAGTCTTCAATCCCCCTCCAGCTCGCCATTACTCATAGCCCCGGGTTGCCCGTGCGCGCCCGTGGGTACGTGCTCGACGCCGGCGCGGCCAACAGCGATTCCGGCCCGCCCCGACCTGTCCAGCAGGTTCCCCACCGTCAACTCCCTCACCTCGAGCACTCCCTCGTCGTCGAGGTCCACCGGAGGCCGCAAATCGCGCCTTCTTCTTCCTCCAGCCGCCGCCCCGCGTCGTCGATTCCGGCCGCCCCAGACCTCCTCAGGCCTCCCTGAGCTCGCCATCCTCCTTCCCTCGGTGAGCCGCACCGATTACTCCCCTCTCCCTCGCCTTTCTGCCGCCGTAGGGCCGTTCCCCGCTCGGGCAGCCATTGGCGGAGCTCGAGCTCGCGCTCCCAAGCCGCTTCTGCTGCCTACTGTAGCATCCTGCTGCTAGGCACGGGGCGCGCCCTGCGCGTGCGCACCGCGCCTGCCACTGCAACCGCGTACCCCCGCTCTACCGCTCGCCCTCGGCTCCGGTGGCCGTCGTGCCCTTCGCCGCCGGCGGGCACGCTTGCCTCGACCACGGGCTACCCCCCTAACTAACCCCCCTCTGGCTAATCACCATAGCCTATGAGAGTGGGCCCAAATGCCCTGTTAATTAGCCTCTGATTAAAATAAACAAAGATACCCCTTGGAGTCAATGACATCTGGGCCCCATGGCCTGTTAACTTAAATAAAATGATTAATTCTAAATCTCACTATGACATGTGGGACCCATCCCTGGTAATTCCCTGTTTAAATTAGACTAATATATGTTTAATAAAATGAGTGTATGACATGTAGGCCCCACCTGTCAGTGTACTGTTGTGGATAAGATTGTGGATAATGTTTGAATTAAATATTAAAATAAAATCCAGAAAAAGATTTAAATTGAATAAAACTTAGAAAAATAATATCTTTTAAACCGTAAATCAAATGAAAATAATTTATATATCAAAATTGCTCAGAAAAATGCGTAGAATACGAATACGCTATCTGTTTATCCACCACACCCCTCTAACATACCGAACATCGAACCGTACCCCTCCGGACCGTCTGTCCGATGATTTTTCCGGTACTGTTAAAGTATCCGGATGAATTTATTTTCAACACGAAAGTTGTTCAGAATAACTCAACTAACACGGATACACCCTCCATACGTTTGTCGGATGTCCACGACACCTCCGGCATGAACCCTTCCCCCTCCGGACACCCTGTCCGGTAATCACCCGGACACGGTATGTCATCCCCGGATGAATTCCCGCTCCGAGCAATACACATTGCACTGCGTTAGAGCCCCGTTGCTTTGTATCTACTATGTCATACATTTGTATTGCTATTATTGTTGTGAATTTACTGTTCCCCCCCCTTATTCTCCGGTAGACCCCGGTGATGCCGCCGACTACACCGTTGCCGAGTACGACTACTTCGTTGAAGACCGTACCGCTACTGTCGAGCTTCCAGGCAAGCAGAGCCATTCTCTTCCCCAGATATCGCCGATCTTTCCGTACATTTCTTGCACTAGGCATTGTTACTACTGCTGCTACGATTACAATCCTATTCAATGTCATAGCCTATTTTTCTCGCCCCTTGATGTACCTTCCTTTAATCCTATGCTGCCTATTATTACTTATCCATTATTCAGCAGTAAACCCTGCGCATTGTTAGCGAGGTTTAGAATAGAGGGCCGTGATCACTTTGGGAGTGATCGCGGGAACGATATATTACAACTGCAATAGGTACGGATCAATGCAGACGGCCTAGGGAACCTACAACGGCGAGACTCTGCCGAGTCGCTTCGAGTTTGACTAACGAGTGGAATGGACTCGTATTTCACTCTCGTCGGCTCAGTAGCGTAGCATCACCGGGATGATACGAGTTTACCTCTTTAGTTCATTCCGCTGATGTCTCTGTCAAACCTCTTTAAGTGTGCCATCGAGGGTGATACCTCCTGGTTTCACTTAATGGTAGGAACTCGAACCAACTGGTGTCCTTAAAGGTAAGAAGTCGGACGACCCAACGGTGCCCGCGAGTGGTATTGCGACGGGACGACAGGGAGGGTACGACCAGTGTACCGGTGTGCTTGGCCCCTGGTCGTTGGCCGCGAGAGTTACCAAACTACGAAAGTCGAGCTCCTCCAGGAGCACACGCGAGACAAGGTAAGGAGACGGTTCACCTTGTTGGTAACCGCAGAGACTTGGTGGGACGACAGGGCAGGCACCGATGTACTGGTGGTCCTGGCTGTTGTCGTTGTCCGCGGGTCAGTTAAGTCGCGGCAACGATAACGGTTGTCACGCAGGTTAATTAAAATGACTAATGGTTCAGTGGATGTCTTGAGTTGGCTATATGCCATGTACGCACTACCTACCCGTGGGAATTACGAGCTATGGGCTCGTCTGCTTCGTAGTGTCGTCCGAGGACTCTTCATACGTCAGCAGTACCGCGGCCTGCGCCGGGAAGTGGTGTTGTCTTATTTGCTCGCGCAGTGGTGTCTTATTTGGATTTGCTTTAACTTCACCGGCCAGCCATGCACCGTGGAGGAGTACGTTCGGGTTGGGGTCCAAGGCCCGGCGTACTTAGGATTTAGACCGGCGGATGGCCTCTCTGTTGAGTTTGAAAGATGGGCTACGGAGTGTCGGATAGCCTCGGTGGAGCGTTCCCTAATAAGGTGCCCGCCACCCTGGAGATCTGTGCGTGTAGTGTAACACAAGTGCACCCCTGCAGGGAAGATTAATCTATTCGAATAGCCGTGTCCACGGTAACAGGACGCTTTATGCTGAAGCTGGATCTTACCACTACAAACTATTATTATTAAACTGTATGGCTTCGGGTTTTCTTCCTCGCTGGGATGTCGAGGAGGGGATCTCGGAGGCATTGTTAATTATTACAACTTACTATTATACAATGCTGCAACAACTTCTGCTGCATTGTTATTACTTTCATGTTATTGAACTGTTGGTTGTTTCTCTTCTCATGCTGCAAGACACGTCGGAAGATGCTAGTCTTCGATAGGCCTAGCTTCTTACCCTTATTCTGATTTCTACCTTGCAGTACACTATATACAGCCTCTCCTTTCCTTTGATACAAATGCATAATGCTTAGTAGCGGACGTAAGACTCACGGGTATGCTAGATACTCACCCTTGCTTTATTCCCCCCTTTTCGTTTTGCCTGATCGACCGCTGCAGTCGACGTTGGAGCCTTGGAGTACAGGAGCAGGAGATCTCCGATGCCGACCACCACAACGTGAAGACCCCCCATGCCTACTACGACGTCGAGTTCCTCTTTGACCAGGAGTAGTTTGGAGGTTCCCAGGCAGGAGGCCTTGCCTTTTCGATCGAGTGTTGATTTTGTGCTAGCCTTCTTAAGGCAACCTTGTATTATTGTGTCTGTACTCAGATACTATTGCTTCCGCTAACTTTGTGTTCTCGAGCTGTTGTATTTGAGCCCTCGTGGCCCCTGACTTGTATTAAACAGCTTGTATTATTTTATTTGTAGAGTTGTGTTGTGATATCTCACCGTGTGTCCCTGATCTCGATCGTGTACCTTGCGTGTATGATTACTGTACACGGTCTGATTTTGGGGGCGTCACAAGTTGGTATCAGAGCCGACTGCCTGTAGGAAGCCCCTAACCACTCCTTGGTTGAAGTTGAGTCTAGACTTTGCAAAACTATTTTGCTAACTTAATGTTTGGCTTACGGTCCCACATCGATGTCACTATGTGTGATATCTATGGTATTAGGATCTTTTTCTCCGTACCTATGCTCTGGGACTCTGCTCTCTTTTCCTTGCTAGTAAGTTTTACTAATGCTGACTTTAGGTTCTCGTACCTCCTTCCTTCCGGAGAGCCCCACATTCCAGATGATTGCCTGCTTCACCTGAAGATTTCAGAGGTTAAACTCTGATAAATTCTCGAGAACCTGCGTGTTCCTCGCCTTTGCAATCCCCTGCCACCGATAGGTCCGTATGGATGATTGCATCCACCTCCCGATCTGTAAATCATAATTCCCTTGTACTTAAGCATCGAATTATTCCGATGCTTCCATCACCCGATGCCTTTG
The DNA here is from genome assembly GCA_950022295.1 of Bromus sterilis. Lineage (NCBI taxonomy): Eukaryota > Viridiplantae > Streptophyta > Magnoliopsida > Poales > Poaceae > Bromus > Bromus sterilis. Next base: position 317,144,158 of record OX465596.1, on the reverse strand, counting down.
CATTTTTTTTCTCCTCCCGATTGAGTGCCAATCTCACATCGGATCCTTTGCGAACCATCCGACCCTTTCGTGGGTTATTATCCGACTAATCTTACATGGCATATTCCATGTGTCAATTGGATTCACCGTGCGAATTACCATCCCTGCCCCTCGATGAATTGTGCTATCATCGACAACCTCCCTTGACTCCGTTCCAATACAACTTGGTCTTGTATATCGTGCTCTGCCTTCCGTTGGGAAAGACATACACGTGATACTTGTGTATCATCACTTTTCCCTTCCATTGGTATGTTTAACCTTTCTGGTGATATAAATTATCTGAGCAGCGATAATTCCCTGCTGATGTAAACCCTTCGGTGTACTACGTTGTCCGTACAACCTGTTACTATTGATGATGACATTTCAATAACCACCTATAGACAAGAACTTTGCCAATTGGTCTGCCTCGTCTTAACAAGAAGAAATAATGGTTCTCTTCGTCCCTTGCCCTTGGTATCAACGTTGTTGTCGACATCGTTGACAAGCTATTCGCTAACCAACCCTGCGTCGTGACCGCATTGAATGCCACCAACCTGATTCTCTGTGGGCCCATAACCCACAGTTCCATAGGACCGAAACCTGACTCTTGTCATCGACCTTGTGATATTCAGTCCAATATCAGTCTCAATGTTTATGTCTGATGCTCTGGACCCATATTCATCATCCGTTACCGATGTCGAATGCGTGCCTAACCGCTTAAAACTTCTCATGCGTTCTGTTGTTCTCTCGATGTATTTCCCTGAGTTTAAACTCGGAAGATACTTTGTACCACAATTTCCTTGGACAGCCTCGGTTGATTAATCGGGTACCGATTCAACCCCCCTAAGCTTCCCCTCCTACCCTATTCGTAAGTACGATGAAGCCCTCGCATGAAGGATGACAACTCATCGAGATGCACTGACGCAGAGCAGTGAAGGCCTCAACATGAAGGATTAATTTCTTCGAGTAGGACAACAAGAACCAGAAGATTTGTTAGAAGGCGAAACCGAAACTCTACCCCTTACACTACTTTTAATTCTCGGGACGAGAATTCTTCGTAGTGGTGGAGATTTATAACACCCTCAGAATCAGTAACAGTAATCACTACAGTGATTCCAGTATTAGTGATCATTATTGTTGATGATCAAGCCATGATCACCTTGATCATAGCTCTATTAGATTCCCACCCTGATAAAATTTTCTAATACTTGTGGATTGTAAATCTTGCTCCAAGGATTGTGGATGCATGTTAATCAACTTGATCATGGTCAAACCAAAACCACCTTAGCCATTTGCATAATCCCTAGGTCTATGGTATTTATAAAACCAATAATGGGTGGGTTATTAAATTGCCTTGTCATCATGATCACCCTTGTTTAAAATCTCCATTAAGGAAATAACTCAACTTCCTTTTTGAAATGCAACTGCTAGTCAAGGGGAAAACTTTTCAACTGATTGGAATAAAATTTGTTCTTAATATGGTAATGATCCCAAGAAATTGAAACAAATAAAACTAATGATATTGGGATAGTAAAATTGCCCTAGAATTAAAATAAAATTGACATATAAAATCTGCAAAAAATTTAGGGTGAGATATTTTAAAGTGGCAAATAGTCAGTAGGTCACCTTAAATTGATTGGGGTTTTTATTAAAGTGATTTGGTAATAATAAGGAATAAAAACAATTACTTAGTGATTATTATATTACCAGGGAAATTATAATAAACATGTGGGAATTTTAAATGAACAAAAAAATGGTGCAAATAATTTTATAAAATACCTAAAAGTTAGTAGATCAATATGCCATGGTTAAGAATATTTATTATAATATTTAACTATCTTAAACAATTGAAATAGTAGCTAAAAGGCCCCCATTTAACCCTTTAAAATATATAACAAAGTTAAAATGATTTTTGTTTGGGCTCAAACTTTTTAGAACATTGCAAAAATAAGCAACACAAGTAATGGGTCCATATCCATATTTTACAAAACTCTACTGGTAGCTAAACTAAATAAAACAGAAAGAAAACAAAAACAAAAAGAATACAAAAAAAACCTATACTACGCCGGGGGCGAGGCCCACCCCGGGCCCAGCCCCCCTTCTCTCCCCTCCCCTGTCTCATCCCCACCAACTCCCCTCCCCCCACCTTCCCCATGCCGCACGCGCCATGGCAGGGAGGCCACGCCGCCGGGCCCCCTACCTGCTCCCCCCTCACCTGCCCCGTAGGGGATAAGGACCCTAGCCCCCTACAAACCTAGATCGAGCCTGTAGTCTTCACTCCCCCTCCAGCTCGCCATTGCTCATAGCCCAAGGTTGCCCGTGCGCGCCCGTGGGCACGTGCTCGACGCCGGCGCGGCCAACAGCGATTCCGGCCCGCCCCGACCTGTCCAGCAGGTTCCCCACCACCAACTCCCTCACCCCGAGCACTCCCTCGTCGTCGAGGTCCACCCGAGGCCGCAAATCGCGCCTTCTTCTTCCTCCAGCCGCCGGCCCGCGTCGTCGATTCCGGCCGCCCCGGACCTCCTCGCGCCTCCCTGAGCTCGCCATCCTCCTTCCCTCGGTGAGCCGCACCGATTACTCCCCTCTCCCTCGCCTTTCTGCCGCCGTAGGGCCGTTCCCTGTTCGGGAAGCCATTGGCGGAGCTCGAGCTCGCGCTCCCGAGCCGCTTCTGCTGCCTACTGTTGCATGATGCTGCTAGGCACGGGGCGTGCCCTGCGCGTGCGCACCACGCCTTCCACCGCAACCGCGTACCCCCGCTCTGTCGCTCGCCCCCGGCTCCGGTGGTCGCCGTGCCCTTCGCCGCCGGCGGGCACGCTTGCCTCGACCACGGGCTACCCCCCCTAACTAACCCCCTCTGGCTAATCACCAGTTAAGTGAACCCCATAGCCTATGACAGTGGGCCCAAATGCCCTGTTAATTAGCCTCTGATTAAAATAAACAGAGATACCCCTTGGAGTCAATGACATCTGGGCCCCATGGCCTGTTAACTTAAATAAAATGATTAATCCTAAATCTCACTATGACATGTGGGACCCATCCCTGGTAATTCCCTTATTAAATTAGACTAATATATGTTTAATAAAATGAGTGTATGACATGTAGGCCCCACCTGTCAGTGTACTGTTGTGGATAAGATTGTGGATAATGTTTGAATTAAATATTAAAATAAAATCCAGAAAATGATTTAAATTGAATAAAACTTAGAAAATTATTATATTTTAAACCGTAAATCAAATGAAAATAATTTATATATCAAAATTTCTCAGAAAAATGCGTAGAATACGAATACGCTATCTGTTTATCCACCACACCCCTCTAACATACCGAACATCGAACCGTACCCCTCCGGACCGTTTGTCCGATGATTTGTCCGGTACTGTTAAAGTATCCGGATGAATTTATTATTAACACGAAAGTTGTTCAGAATGACTCAATTAACACGGATACACCCTCCATACGTTTGTCGGATGTCCACGACACCTCCGGCATGAACCCTTCCCCCTCCGGACACCCTGTCCGGTAATCACCCGGAGCCGGTATGTCATCCCGGATGAATTCCCGCTCCGAGCAATACACATTGCACTGCGTTAGAGCCCCGTTGCTTTGTATCTACTATGTCTTACATTTGTATTGCTATTATTGTTGTGTATTTACTGTTTCTCCCCCCCCCTTATTCTCCGGTAGACCCCGGTGCTGCCGCCGACTACATCGTTGCCGAGTACGACTACTTCGTCGACGACCGTACCGCTACTGTCGAGCTTCCAGGCAAGCAGAGCCATTCTCTTCCCCAGATATCGCCTATCTTTCCGTACATTTCTTGCACTAGGCATTGTTACTACTGCTGCTAGGATTGCAATCCTATTCAATTGCATAGCCTGTTTTTGTCGCCCCTTGATGTACCTTCCTCTAATCCTATGCTGCATATTATTACTTATTCATTATTCAGAAGTAAACCCTGCGCATTGTTAGCTAGGTTTAGAATAGAGGGTCGTGATCACTTTGCGAGTGATCGCGGGAACGATATATTACAACTGCAACAGGTACGGATCAATGCAGACGCCCTAGGGAACCTACAACAGCGAGACTCTGCCGAGTCGCTTCGAGTTTGACTTACGAGTGGAATGGACTTGTATTTCACTCTCGTCGTCTCAGTAGCGTAGCATCACCGGGATGATACGAGGTTTACCTCTTTAGTTCATTCCGCTGATGTCTCTGTCAAACCTCTTTAAGTGTGCCATCGAGGGTGATACCTCCTGGTTTCACTTAATGGTAGGAACTCGAACCAACTGGTGTCCTTAAAGGTAAGAATTCGGGCGACCCAACGGTGCCCGTGAGTGGTATTGCGACGGGACGACAGGGAGGGTACGACCAGTGTACCGGTGTGCTTGGCCCCTGGTCGTTGGCCGCGAGAGTTACCAAACTACGAAAGTCGAGCTCCTCCAGGAGCACACGCGAGACAAGGTAAGGAGACGGTTCACCTTGTTGGTAACCGCAGAGACTTGGTGGGACGACAGGGCAGGCACCGATGTACTGGTGGTCCTGGCTGTTGTCGTTGTCCGCGGGTCAGTTAAGTCGCGGCAACGATAACGGTTGTCACGCAGGTTAATTAAAATGACTAATGGTTTAGTGGATGTCTTGAGTTGGCTATATGCCATGTACGCACTACCTACCCGTGGGAATTACGAGTTATGGGCTCCTCTGCTTCGTAGTGTCGTCCGAGGACTCTTCATACGTCAGCAGTACCGCGGCCTGCGCCGGGAAGTGGTGTTGTCTTATTTGCTCGCGCAGTGGTGTCTTATTTGGATTTGCTTTAACTTCACCGGCCAGCCACGCACCGTGGAGGAGTACGTTCGGGTTGGGGTCCAAGGCCCGGCGTACTTAGGATTTAGACCGGCGGATGGCCTCTCTGTTGAGTTTGAAAGATGGGCTACGGAGTGTCGGATAGCCTCGGTGGAGCATTCCCTAACAAGGCGCCCGCCACCCTGGAGATCCGTGCGTGTAGTGTAACACAAGTGCACCCCTGCAGGGAAGATTAATCTATTCGAATAGCCGTGTCCACGGTAACAGGACGCTTTATGCTGAAGCTGGATCTTACCACTACAAACTATTATTATTAAACTGTATGGTTCCGGGTTTTCTTCCTCGCTGGGATGTCGAGGAGGGGATCTCGGAGGCATTGTTAATTATTACAACTTACTATTATACAATGCTGCAACAACTTTTGTTGCATTGTTATTACTTTCATGTTATTGAACTGTTGGCTGTTTCTCTTCTCATGCTGCAAGACACATCGGAAGATGCTAATCTTCGATAGGCCTAGCTTCTTACCCTTATTCTGATTTCTACCTTGCAGTCCACAATATACAGCCTCTCCTTTCCTTTGATACAAATGCATAATGCTTAGTAGCGGACGTAAGACTCGCGGGTATGCTAGATACTCACCCTTGCTTTATTCCCCCCCTTTTTTTTTGCCTGATCAGCCGCTGCAGTCGACGTTGGAGCCTTGGAGTACAGGAGCAGGAGATCCCCGATGCCGACCACCACAACGTGAAGACCCCTGATGCCTACTACAACGTCGAGTTCCTCTTTGACCAGGAGTAGTTTGGAGGTTCTCAGGCAGGAGGCCTTGCCTTTTCGATCGAGTGTTGATTTTGTGCTAGCCTTCTTAAGGGAACCTTGTATTATTGTGTCTGTACTCAGATACTATTGCTTCCGCTAACTTTGTGTTCTCGAGCTGTTGTATTTGAGCCCTCGTGGCCCCTGGCTTGTATTAAACAGCTTGTATTATTTTATTTCTAGAGTTGTGTTGTGATATCTCACCGTGTGTCCCTGATCTCGATCGTGTACCTTGCGTGTATGATTACTGTACACGGTCTGATTTTGGGGGCGTCACACAAACGTATCTATAATTTCTGCTTGTTCCATGCACTTTTATGTGACATTGCTACATGTTTAGCTACACTTTTATATCATTTTACACATAATTGGACTAACCTACTAACTCAGTGCACCCAGTGCCAGTTCCTGTCTGCTGATGTCTTTAGTTGCAGTGATTTTTCACCAATTTAAAATGCCGAAAAATTCCGGAAAAATCAGAATAAAAATCAGCGTACAAGAAGCTTCCGGAACCACCGAAGGAGAGCCGGAGGGGGGGCACGCCCCTCCCAGGCGGCCAGGTGGCACGCCCCACCCCTGATCGCGCCACCAGGGCGCCTGGGAGGTGGGCCCCAACTCCGGTGCCCCCCTTCGGCCTATTTTTACCCCTCGTCTAGGAAACCCTCGAGGAGAATCCCGCATCGCGGATTACCTCTCTGTTCCGTCGCCGCCTCGCTCCGAAGATCGGGAGCACCAGAAGACCTGTTCCCGGCACCCTGCCGGAGCGAGGATTGACCTCCGGGAGCCTCTCCACCACCATGGATGCCTCACGGATGTGCCGTGAGTAGTCCCTCTTTGACCATGGGTCCGTGATCAGTAGCTATGTGATGTCTTCTCTCCACCCTTGTTCGACAATGTTTAGACCTTGTGAGCTGCCCTACATGATCAAGGCACCTATGTAATTTTCCTGTTGTTGCTATGTTGTGTTTGCTGGGATCCGATGGATTATGAGATTATGTTCAGATCATGATGAGTTATATATTTGGTTTACCTTTTATATTTTGTTCTTAGTAATTCTTGCATGTTTCTGTTGCTTTTTATTTCTTTGGCCAAGTAGTAGATAGTAACTCCAAGAGGGAGCGTTATGCATGATTGTGGGTTCATGCCCCCCGATGTCTAGCTTGAGTGACAGAAACATGAGACTAGGGGATGTGTTGTTTCCACCAGGGAGAAAACAACGATGCTTGTAACCGCGGTTGCAAGGATTGTTTACCTTACGCATAGATTGTTAATGCAATTGTCTGTTGCTTTGAGTTTACACTTTGGGTGGGGCTCGCAACTTAATACTAGCGAGATGTTCTGGATAGATATCTCAAGGTGGATGATTAGTAGTAGATGCAAATGGATTTCAGTCTACTTGTCTTGGCGTATTGCCCATACTTTTGAGCACTCTTACTGTAATTTGTTCACCCAGCTTAGCTATTTTATCGTCTTTTGGGAAAGAGACATCACTAGTGAACATCATGGGACCCCGGTCCATATTACTACCATTGTTTACACCTCCACTTTATTTATCGTATTTACTTTTCGTTGCAATTATCACTACCATTATCTCTTGCGTTTGATCCTTTGTAAACGGCAAGGCCCGAGAGATTGGCAACCTCTTTGTACTCGTTGGGAGCAAAGTTATTCGTTGTGTGTGCAGGTCTAGGTAAAGTAAGCAACCCTCGGTTGGGAACGAGGCCATTGTTCACTTTACACCTACTTGTTGTCGTCAGAGTCCTATTGGTTCGATCTCAATGTTGGTATCTTTGCCAAGGGAAATTACCGCTACGCTACATCTCAACCTTCCACTTGGGGTAACCAACGAGGGGCGAGAAGCCATCAGCCGCGCCAGCAGGTCGCCTGGCTAGCGTTGGGCCCCCTCGGGGCCTCCTTCGGGCTTCCAGAGTCTTTTGTCTTGCATATTATTTATATGATTTTTCTGGAATTTTCCGAGCACTTTTATTTTTGACATTTTCCTGCAATGCACAGACAATAGCAGACAGAAACTGGCACTATGCACTGAATTAGTAGGTTAGTCCAAAATATTTTGTAAATGATATGAAAGTGCGTCAAAACATATAGCAATATCACCAAAATAAGCATGGAGCAAGAAAAAATTATAGATACGTTCAGGACGTATCAATAGTCCTAGAGGCACCCTGACGGACGGAGGAATCATCCTCAGAGGCTTCTTCATCAACTATGTGTGCCTCCCGGATGATTAGTGAGTAGTTCAGTTTGGATCTATGGTCCATGGCAGTAGCTAGATGGTGTGTTCTCTCCAATCTCGTGCTTCACTAATTATACCTTCTTCTTCATCTTTGATGATCAAGGCACATATGTTATAGTTTCCATGTTCTTATGCTGAGTTTGTTGGGATTTGATTGATTATGAAATTATGTTTTGATTGTGGAAGTAATATATTTGATCTTCTTTTATATTGTGTTCTTGATTGTTTTTGCATGCTCTCTGTTATATTTTGTTGCTTTGGCCAAGTAGTATTTTATAACTCCAAGAGGGAGCTTTGTGCTAGATAGTAGGTTCATGCCTCCTTGTGTTAGCGTTTGAGTGACAGAAACATGTAAGTGCCGAGGATGTGTTGTTGCTACTAAGGGAAAAACAATGGTGCTTGTGGCTATTTTGCTAACCAAGTGTTGCTTACATTATGCATTGAGTTTGTAGCATTTGTCTGTTACTTTTGGTATTCATCTTTTGGTTGTTGCCAACGAGATGTTCTAGATTAGATATCTTAAGGTGAATATTTAGTAGTAGATGATTTTGGATTGAGGTCTACTTGCTTTGGCGTAATGCATACATGATTGAACCTTGCATTTTTTTGCTAGCATATTTATCATTATTGTGTGTTCATAATTCAATCTATTTCCTAGCTATAATTTGTTCACCACACATAAGTTTTATCTTCTTTAGGGAGAGACATCACTAGTGAAGGTCGTGGGTACCCCGATCCATATTCCATCATTGTTTACAACCGCTGCAATTTATTTATGTTTAATTTAATTTTGTTATTCTATCCACCCTATATGTGCAACCTTTCATAAACAACAAGACGGGAAGATTTAAAACCTTCCTGGATCATTGGGGACGAAAGTATTTGTGTCCTTGTGTGCAGGTCCAGGTCAAGCGAGTAATATCGGTGCAATTGATGCTATACACCTCCTTGAAGACATTGAAGTCCTACTAAAGACATAACTTTGGTACCATACTAAGGAAATTTGATGCTATCTACATCACCACATTCCACTTAGGGTTTCTAAAGAGTGTGCGTGATCCACATCATTACCTGGTTCATTGCAAATTTTTAAATTTTTTAGAAAATGAGAGTTCTGGATCCACCAGGTCGTGCCAATCCCTAGGGATTCACTTCTTGTGAAGAACAAGATCATGGACAAGTCGTTCCTTCATATAGTTTGTTCTCCATGAAAGTGGGGAAGATGCTATGGCGGTTCTAATTACACAATCCCCCACCATCATGGACCCAACCCCTTAAATTTTCTCAACGGCTTGGTTCTTCTCCATCCCCGCTCACATTCTCTGCCTCCCTCTCACCCTCTTCGCAGAAACCTATATTTTGATGTGCACGCTTGGAGATGTATGGACATATCATGGCACACTAGAGTGTCACTGCTCATTTTTATTGTAGGGTATTATTCACTTCTACTAAAATGCCCGAGATGCTCAAATATTAAAAATCAAAGCAATATAAAATGTATAGTAATTGATCTAAATGTGCAATGAATGAGCATGTTCTTCGTCCAAGAATATCCTAACTAGCAGGGAAAAGTTTCATAAATACTTGGCAAAGAATAAACAATAGCAAAAAAGAGTCAACTCATTTGAAAATGTGCTTTGCCACATTAAGGTTAAAATTCAAAATTTAAATGCTTAAAATTTAATAGGTTCATAAGGAAAAATATTGATGACAAGATTGGCAATATTTACATGAGCATGCAGAAAAAATAATCACTAGATTTGGATTTGAGGAACTCAAACTACAGGGGAAACGAATATGACTAGAATATGTTCAAATCTCTGCTATGACAAAGAAACTTCAGGATCACGGATTTCAACCTCAATATATTTGTTTTCTTGCATTAACCCATCCAACATTTTTGTGTGATAATGTAAACAATCCCTGAAAAGCCCGTGCCACTTAAAATCAGACCAAACCGTCACCTCAAATGGGGAGGGGCTATCCGGGCGGGCATCAGTCCGTGACAATCACATTTACCGAAATTTGTCTTATGTGCCATTTCTTTTCTTGTCACATTGATTTTCAACACAAGAGATCACATGTTTTGTAGTGATAACATGTGACTTTGCGTATTCCTACATGGATATCTATGTTACTTATGATTTGTCTCTCTTATTACTTCACGGTTGATGTAAGAATGTTTTGTTTATTTATCAAATCGTGCACTTATCTCTTTATGAATATAGAGTTCAAATGATATTCACCTATTTGAGTAATAATTAGTTCCCATCATGGCAGATTAGATGGAGCTCCAAGATAGATTCTCACTGACTCCTTAATATGGAGAGGTTAGAGTTTCTCGTCGTGCATATGCGACAACGGAATTTGGCGTTGAGTTCTTAAGGTCGATCAAACGGTTCACCTACAATAACTATGGCTTCGAAGCATTGGTTTTTAGGGGTACATGCATGAATTTTTTTGCAAGGCATCGACAAATTCACGTTATGAGAGTGATAACAATGGCGCGTTGTCAGCTCATCCTAGCGGCAATAGTAGTTGCTCGGTGATACAAAATCTCAATGAATTTGTTTTTATATTTAGAATGCTTCGTACTAATGATGAAACTTTATAAATATAATAAAGATCTAGATCCTGTTTTAAAATAAAAAAATCTAAATTTATACGTACAATTAAACTTGTGAGCTACTCCATCATGCACTGAAAAAAATGAATGGTTCAATTCAGAATAAGGAAGGTGGAATTAATAGCCGTTAGGGCCCTATTCAACCCGGCGGAGGGGCACGCAAGTTCCTGTTCCTTCCTAAAATACCACCGTCGAGCGTTTCCAGAAACGTGAAAACCCCAACCCCCCAAATCTTCCGGCGGCGAAATCCTCCGTGCCTCGCAAGTCACATCGATCGACCGCCTCCGCACTCCGTCACGCTTGAGCCTCCCGGTTTCCTTCGGCCGATTCTTGCATCTCGCCGCGCTGCTAGTTGTCTGATCCTTTGGGGGAGATTTCTCCGCTGTCCCTCTCCCATGGAGGCGGCGGGTTCCAGTTCGCCCCGGCCGCCGAAGCGCCGCCGGCCTGGGATACCGCCGCCAGCGCCTCTGGAGGTAGCCGTCGCGAGGACGCCGTACATGCCGTCCCTCTGCACCAACTCCAAGAACCCGTCCACCAAATGCTACGTGAGTTGCCGTGAAACCCCCCTTCTCTTGGCTTCTCCCCTCTCGGTTCTTGGTTCCTTCGCTTGTTCAATTCTTTGATGGTCGTTGTGCGCTAGTTCTTGAAAGGAATCCGTGCCTGCGTCCTGGTTTCCACGCTTAGGCGGTTAGTAACGGGATGTTTGGTAATTTCTGCGAGAATTATGACCCCATATCACAATTCTTGATTATTTGGTGGTTCTTGATGTTGTTAGAGCAAAAGATTGGATTAGTGGCTAATCCTCGATTATCTTGCTTTCATAATGATTATTTCCGGAAATGCGTGCTCGCCCCAACTATGAATGAGTTAGCAGTTCTGAATTCAAGGAAGTTTTTTTTCTCATGCTGTGCGACTGGTGTTGATTGGTAGGATTGACGAAATGTTGTCAGGAAATTCTGCTAATTGAATAAAGATAGCGATTATGCATGGATCTCTGTAAAGAAAACGAAACTACATTTATATGCTTAAATCTCAAGACTCTTCAACTGGGTAGATAGATGTATTGGTGATCCAGATGCTGATGAAGAAAATCTGTTTTTTTTTGCGAATAGAAGAAAATCTGTTTTAAAAGCTGAACAGTATGCATAGGTTAGTACTTCCGTGCAGGCTTTTCTATTCATATGATTGATGCTCTCAGATCTGAATGTAACACCCTCTACCATTTTGCGTAGATTGTCAAGGGCTCTCGTGGTGATGTCACCATCGTACCAACTCTTCTAATTATTAATAGAAAATACAGAGGTGTGTGATCTTCTAAGTTCCACTTTTCATAGTTAGCCGTTTTTGTTTTTGGTTTGAGATTCTGTGTATGCTTAACTGAGTCTTAGTTTATCAGGGAAACTTGACAAAGGAGCAGTTCTTAAAGCACTTTGTATTGGATTTCAAGAAACTACTGAGCCTGTTTGCTTGAGTGAAGGTTGGTACCTTGATTTCCCTACTTTCCCCACGTTTTATGCTGAAAGATTCACTTTCTTAGTTCTTGCTCTTAAACATGTACCGTTCGTGTTATGTTAAATCATAGACATACAAACAAATGAGTGCTTGTAGAACATTGGGGGTTGTTCGCAAGACAAGGCTGATAACACCACTGCTATAATCGGTCATTGAATTTATTTTCCATTTCTATTTTGCCTTACACATATGATATTTGGCTGGCGGTTATGCAGGATACTTTCCGTGGAAAAGTTTCTGAATGTCCTATTGTGAAAGGTGTAAAAATCGTTGGTGATGGCTACACTCATTGTGAAGGTATACTGCCATGAATCAGGAGAATATTTTATTGGCGCCTTCTCTTTATTTTTTTGACTTCATGTTAAATAATCTGATCAAGCAGTGTGTGTCACCTTCCAGTTATCGTTTAGTGTCCCATGGAACAAGAGCCGTTCTCAAAACTGTGTGATCTCAATCAGTAGGCAAACAACACAGAATCTCGGTTCCCACTCTTTCTTACTTATTTTGTATAGGCAAAAACTGATATCAGGCATTTGCAGAGTTGATTTCAGTTTTATCTATATGCACATGAGTGGTGAACGGTGGAATTATTTCCATCCACTACTTTATATCGACACTATGCTATTTACATCTGTTAGAGCTTTCTAAGGTTATTGAATGATTAGTCCACCATCAGTAAAAGTAAATACAAATATGTGCAGGGCCGTCACATCGAGGAGCAGCGGCAACACTGAAACTGCATCATACATATATTTGTCAAAAAAGACAGATACTCTAACTTAATTGGTCATGTTTTTTCATCTTGGAGTTGATTTCATCTATGTAGTAAATTAGTGCAGGTAGAAAAAACAGAGAAAAATAGATGTTAGGAAAGGAAATTGTAGCTATCGGTGTTGTTAATCAGTGGGGTTTTGAACATCAGCCATGTTTTTTCCCTTATGAACCTCTACATGTTGTTTGATAAATATATGGTGACCACCATCCATTTTGTGATTATATAAATCAATGTTATTCTCATATTTGCATTTTTTTAAATACTTTATATCCATTTAAGAAAAAAAAAATTGCAGATGGAGAATTGTAATCCACCTGCTTCTCTGTTAGGATCAGAGGAGCGCTCCCCATTCTCCGGTGAGCATTGGTTCCTGCTGGGTCTTGGCTTTCGTTTGAAATTTGTGCGTAGCGTGAATTTTCTTCGTGCTAACTACTTGATGAAATTCCTTCATCGATGCAACCTAATGACAGCCACGATTGGTAGCTTCATATTTGTGAGTTGTCTGAGAGAAATTCAAGGGGAAGATGATGTTTGAGAGAATTACGCACACTACCGAGTAATGATTTTAGAATCTGTTCTATGCTACATGCAGCACATTGGCACCAGTTTCTTAAAATCAAAGGTACAATACAACTTCCCATAGTGATAATCAAGTATTATCAGCTATTTATTTCTGTTTACGGTAGTTTTATCAGCTAGCTCTTATACATTGCTCAAGTACAACATACAGGTAGCTGGGAGAGATATTTAAACCTTCACTCATTTCCTACTGTTGCTGCTGCATCACTGATGATTGTACTATTACATCTGGTTGTATGGTAGCATAGTATATTTGCTTCAATAAACAACAGTGTCATTTGCTTTGACGTTCTTTGTTCCTCTTGTCACATGTTTGGTTGCAATAAACTGAATATTTGTTCGAAACAAGAATATGAGTTCCATGGGCTCTATTGGTCTGCCATTTAACTCAAGCATTTTGTTCAGTTCTACTTACTCTCCTTATATACGAGCTGGAATTCTTGTAAAGAATTGGTCTATATGGGAAAAACTCAAGGTGCTAATTAGTTTTTTATTTTGCATGAATGGAATGTCTTCTACAGTCCAAGCTTTTGTTATTACATTGACACCGCCACTCGCAGCTGTCCAAAATTCGTCAACGATCTGTAGCTCACGGTAAGTTTCAGTTGAAAGTTGCAGCTTAAAAGCTTACTTCTTTCTAGAATAAAAATCGTGACTACTATTTTCACGAAATAAATACTTGAATTGTGTTTCTTCTTGAAACTTCCATATAAGAAAAGCAAGAGTGCACCTCTTTAGTCTAGAATCGAACTAACAATAATTTTTCTCAATATTGCACGGCTGTTGCTCAGCAGAATACATGATTATTTATGAGCTTATTTATATCATGATGCACAATACAAATGCATCTGGTCTTTTCTCCTCATGCTACTGGTAATAAGATGATACATTTGTCTTTGCTACATATCTGTCAATGTTAATTACCTGACCAAATAGTTCTTAGCAGTAGTACAATTTCTTAGTAGTAGCCTGCGAGCCGCCCCTTTGTAATGGACACCCTCCCACTGCTGGCTACGCCTACCGCTGCCCCAGCTCCGCCCTCCCGCTATTGTCAATGATCCATTGGCACCGCTAGCCCTAGCCCTTCCCCTATTGGGCCGCCTGCATCAAGTGTTAGTGACGAGAGAGGAAGAAGGTGAGCCACACTTGTCTAGCTTGGACAACGGGTGGCAAGTCGGTGATTGTAGACGGTTAGAGGAAAATCCCTTTCTATTATTGTCTGAATCAAATGTGGTTTTGCTAAAAAAATGCCCTTGCTTGCAGTTGACTAATTCGGAATGGTAAAGATAGTAAATAGTGTCAATGCCTTACCTAATTTATTCTATCCGAGTATCATCTTTTGTTTAATCTGTAGCCTCATTTTCATTCCAATTTCCACATGTCTTCTGCATATATTGTACTACCTCCGATCCGATATAAGTGTCGGGGAAACAATACTAGACTAGTACAAATTTCTTTAGAGCTCACGACAGTAATTACGGATCGGAGGGAGTAGTTAATTCCGCTGATAGGTCAATAGAAAGGGCAGAGCTAGAGATAATTTAATATACTATGGTTGCAACTGTGTGTGAGTAGGAATGCAGTTATAATTTACAAAACCTAAAAGGCTATTGAAAAGCCACAATTTAATCCTCTGTCGCGGTATCAAGTGTTATTTTCCTGAAACCATATGTTATGTATGTGCTTTCTTAATTCTCCTTCCATGTAGTGATAAACTGATAATTCTAGCTTATTTCAGTTAAATGGTCTGCATCTCCAGAACACTCTCTAGGCTCTAGTTCTAATGTATTCTCTCTCTAAGCATGTTCAGTGCATGGAATTAAAAGTCAGGCCCGCAGCGCAAGTGTGGAATGTCGCTATTTACAATTAGTACTTACATGTGCCGTCTAATATTACATACACTCTTTAAATTGAGAGCAACTTTTACAGTTCACGTACTCTGTTAGAAACCAACCCAAATGTGCATGTATGCCACAATTTGCAAGCTCATCTAAGATATCCTGAACCAGACACATGACAGGAGATCTTCTGCTGTCATGTTCCATTAGCTCACACTGTAGACTTTATTTTTGCTACTTTAGGCCTTTGCACTTAACCTGGTAAGAGTTGCAAGAAATCAACTCAGAAATGGTTGTTCAACGCATTAGACTGTACAAGTATAATTTATAGGCCAACAGCAAGTGCCTTGTTTAGTAAATGTGTTCTTATTCCTGAGATAGCATGCATCTTTTGCTACAGCTGTATTAGTTGACTGTAAAACCATGAGATTTTTTCTATATGAAACTAGGATCCTCTATCTTCAACAGATAAAGAATAACCTACCAAATTATTTGCTTATTAGTGGATTTTTCTCAAGCTATCTCAATTGACTTGTTCCGGTGAAGCCCGCGATCTGTCTTGTAGAATGTTAAATATATAGCAAGTCATATTGGCCATGTATTCAAATGTTATTTTCACACTTTCTACGTTTTCTGGTCTTCTCTTACCGTACCATAACTGATGATATGAATCCAGTAGCAAAAGTATTTTTGTTGTCTAATGCATGAATTACCTCTCTCTGGTGCAGTCCTTGAGCACAGGACAAGGAAATGAGGATTTGTGCGCTATATAATGATGATCTCTAAAGAAACGGTACACCAATGGTAATATCACTTCTAAAACCATATGAATTTCCCATCTTTTGGTGAGTCTATTTCTTCTTTAAACCATTTTGTAGCCACTTGCACTTAAATATTCTTTTCTTTTCTTACATTATTGATGTTTACGTATTATTAACTTATTCCATGAATTTGCCTTCTCAGTTTTACTTGTATGCTTGATGACATGAAATCTAAGAATTTATTCGTTTGACACCGTGTGTTGTTGAACATGTCAAGCATCATGGGGCGATTCACATCGTGTGAGTCCATTGCTCACCAACTCCTAACTATGCCATTGTGGACATCTTAGTGTAAAATAAGCATTGTATTCATCAAGAGAGTTTGCACTCCAAATTTTGGGGAGGTGGTGTTAAATTAAATAACAAAAACATCTATATGATGTGAGATTAGTCTTCTTTAACTCCTTTTATTTACTTCCAATCTTTTTTATCTCAACATAATCGAGAACAATGATTTATTTTTGCGATGTAATATTGATATACTTGAGATTTTTGTGAATGCAATTTTATGTGTGTTTCCGATGAAACACAAATATAGTTGAGAATGTTGTGAATAAAATGTTGTACCTTTTGCGACAAAATGGAACATTGTACTTCTATAATAAAAAAGTTATTTGCAAGAATATAATCTTATCTAATGCATAGATGGTTATGGCTCATTCATGCATGGGTAGATAATGCATGTACACACATAAGTAAATATACCGGTCGTCCAAAATTGAAAATGAAAACCAACATCTTATGAACTAAGAACTAGATTATTGGATGATGCCACTTATATTACAATGATTAGATGCTTATTTGTGTATTGCTTTGCAAGTAGTGGAAAATATAACTTGAAAATCTTATTAGTAATTATTTGGTATAACCTTGACCCTAAAAATTGATGCTTGATATTTTTGTATTGCCTCCTTACTAAGATAAATGAAAATATATTTTCTCTACGATCATACGTGCGTTGCATGAGCATGCTTACTCGTGCTAATAAAAGAACATGATTAGGAGAATAAAAAATTGTTTGTATAGATGGTTTATTTAATTTCAAATGACTAAAACTTTAGATTTATTTTACCCTAAAAGATCCATAGAAGCTCTGAATCTGCAGGAAATGATTTCTTTTAACTAGATACATTTGAATCAATTATTGGACTAACCTATTAACACAGAGCCTAGTGCAAAAAAAAATTCTGTTTTGTCTGTACATTACAGAGAAGGTCCAAAAATGAAAGGGCTCGAAAAAATATCAAAAATTCTATATGCCGGAAGACCCCAGGAGCCGGGAGTACACCTCAGTGGGGGGGGAGAGACCTAGGGCGCGGTCAAGTGGGACTCTCGCCCCCTACCCCTACCTCAACTTCACCTCCTATCGTTCCCTTTGCTGCAGGTCATCATGGCGCGGACAGGACCGCTACAACGAAGATGACACCAAGGCTCTGAATCCATCCTAGCTGAGGAGGAGAAGGGGCGCACCTAGCCGACAACCCTGTCCTATCCAAGGTACGCCCTCCTGTTTCCTTCCCATATTGCCAATTTCGTAACTTGTATTTATAATGTGTTTCTGCTTCCTTGCGCCGCAGATCCGACCTGCAGAGCTGGAGTTCCATCTGCTGCCGAGGGGCAAGCCGCCAGTGCTGCAAAAGATGGGGTGGACACCGGCAAGAACGACCAAGGTTTGTTCTACTAATAATCTAGCATTGTTGCAAAAACAGACCACTCATCTAGCTTCACTGGTTTCACATGTACTTTTGTGCTGAATTGTCAATAACCATCATTGTTGTTTCATACTCATACATCAATTGTTATCGAATTCGAGATCATCCTTTAGTAATTAGTCCTAATAAAAGGACATGATTAGGAGAATAAAAATGTGTACTCCCTCCAATCCATAATAAGTGTTGCTCATCTAGTATAAAGTTTGTACTAGCTTAGTACAAAATGTGCGACACTTATTATGGATCTGAGGGAGTAAATTTATTTTACGTACTCTAAAAGATTCAAAGAGGTTATTAATCTACACTAGATAGACTTAGACTATAGCTTTATTTTATCCTATTCGAGAAGGACGAGACGGGGTGCACCAAGCCGGCAGCCCTCTCCTAGCCAAGGTACGCCCTCCTGCTTCCTTCCCATACTGCCAATTTCATAACTTGTCACATCCTCTGACGTGTTGTTGTTTCCTTGCGCTACAGATTCGAACTATAGAGCTGGAGTCCAGGACGGCTACGACAACGATGACACCAGGGATCTGAATCCGTCGTGGTCGAGGAAGAGAAGGGGCCCACCTAGCCGGTTGCCCTGTCTTAGCCAGTGTACGCCCTCCTGTTTCCTCACCATACTTCCAATTTCGTAACTTGGTCTCCTCCTCAGATGTGTTGCTGCTTCCTAGCGCTGCAGATCAGACCTGTAGAGCTGGAGTTCCAGCTGTAGCCGAGGAACACGCCACCAGTGGGTGTAATACATGCAAGAACAACCAAGGTTTGTGCCGCTAATCATCTAGCATTGTTGCAAAAATAGACCACTCATTCACCAGTATTGTGTTGTCAATAATCATCATTGTTGTTTCATACTCATGCATCAACTGTCATCGAATAAGAGCTCATCCTTTAGTAATTAGTCCTAATAAAAGGACAAGATTAGGAGAATCAAAAATTGTACTCCCTTCGATCCATAATAAGTGCCGCTCATCTAGTACAAAGTTTGTACTAGCTTAGTACAAAATGTGCGACACTTATTATGGATCTGAGAGGGTAGCTTTATTGTACGCACTCTAAATGATTCAAAGAGATTCTTAATCTGCACTAGATAGTTTCTTTAATTTCAGATTACTAAGATTATAGCTTTATTTTATCCTAAAAGATCCATAGAGGCTCTAAATCTGCAGGAAATGATTTCTTTTTACTAGATACTCTTACATTTAATGGACTCACCTACTAACACAGAACCCAGTGCTAGTTTCTGTCTGTTTTGTCTGTATATTGCAGAAAAGTTTCAAAGATAGAAGTCCTCGGAAAAATGCCAAAAAACTACCAAAATTCCTATCTGCCGGAAGACCTCATGAGCCGGGAGGACACCTCGGGGGGGGCACAGACCCCAGGAGCCTCTAGGGCGCGTCCAAGTGGGACCCTTGGCCATGCCCCTACATCACCTTCACCTCCTAACTCCGTTTGCGTGGACATGACGACTACGATGGGGACGGCCCAAGACTCCGAATCCATCCTAGTCGAGAAGGAGACGGGGCGCACCAAGCCGACAACCCTCTCCTAGCCAAGGTACGCCCTCCTGCTTCCTTCCCATACTGCCAATTTCTTAACTTGTCACCTTCCTTGCGCTACAAATTCGAACTACAGAGCTGGAGTCCAGGACAGCTACGACAACGATGACACCAGGGCTTTGAATCCTTCTTGGTCGAGGAGGAGAAGAAGGGGCGCACCTAGCCGGTAGCCCTGTCCTAGCCAAGGTACGCCCTCCTTCTTCCTTACAATACTGCCAATTTCGTGACCTGTAGAGCTGGAGTTCCAGCTATTGCCGAGGGACCAGCCACCAGTGTTGTAGAATATGGGGGTGGAACACCGGCAAGAACGGCCCTGGTTTGTGCTACTAATCATCTAGCATTGTTGCAAAAAAATCTAGGTTATGTGGTTGAACATTTACTTCTATATTGTTTTGTCAATAATCATCATTGTTGTGTCATACTCATACATCGATTGTCATCGAATTCGAGCTCATCCTTTAATAATTAGTGGTAATAAAAGGACATGATTTGGAGAATAAAAAATTGTAGCTTTATTGTACGTATTCTAAAAGATTGAAAGAGGCGCTTAATTTGCACTAGATGGTTTATTTAATTTTAGATGACTAAAATTGTAGCTTTAGTTTACCATAAAAGATCCATAGACTCTAAATCTATAGCAAATGATTTATTTAAAACTAGATACTTTTAAATATTTTATTAGACTAACCTACTAACACAGAGCTCACTGCCAGTTTATGTATGTTTTGACTGTACATTGCAGAAAAGGTCCAAAAATGGATGTGCTCAGGAAAATCACAAAAATTACCAAAATTCCTATCTGCCGGAAGACCCCAAGAGCCAGGAGAACACCTCAGGGGGGCACAGACCCCAGGCTCCTCTAGGGCGTGGCCAGGTGGGACCCTCGCCCCCTGCCCCCACCTCACCTTCACCTCATATCCTCCCCTTTGCTGCAGGTCATGATGGCGTGGACAGCGCGGGTACGATGGCGACTTCCCAGGGCTCCGAATGCATCCTAGTCGAGGAGGAGGAGGAGAAGGGGCGCACAAAGCCGACAACCCTTTCCTAGCCAAGGTACGCCCTCCTGCATCCTTCCCATACTACCAATTTCGTAACTTATCTCCTCCTTTGATGTGTTGTTACTTCCTTGCACTACAAATTCAAACTACAGAGATGGAGTCCAGGAAGGTTACGACAGCGATGACACCATGGCTCTGAATCCGTGTTGTTCGATGGGGAGGAGAAGGGGTGCACCTAGCCGATAGCCCTGTCCTAGCCAAGGTATGCCCTCCTGCTTCCTTACAATACTGCTAATTTCGTAACTTGTCTCCTCCTCTGATGTGCTGCTGCTTCCTCGCACTGAAGATCTAACTTGTAGAGCTGGAGTCCAACTGTTGCCGAGGGTCCAGCCGCGAATGTTGTAGAAGATGAGGTGGAACACCGGCAAGAATGACCAAGGTTTGTGCTGCTAATCATCTAGCACTGTTGCAAAAAACAGACCACTCATCCACCAGTGTCGTGTTGTCAATAATCATCATTGTTGCTTCATACTCATATATCAATTGTCATTGAATTCGAGCACATCCTTTCGTAATTAATCCTAATAAAAGGAAATGATTAGGAGAATGAAAAATTGTACTCCCTCCGATCCATAATAAGTGTCGCTCATATAGTACAAAGTTTGTACTAGCTTAGTACAAAATGTGCGACACTTATTATGGATCTGAGGGAGTAGTTTTATTGTACGTACTCTAAAAGATTAAAATAGATTCTTAATCTGCACTAGATTGTTTCTTTAATTTTAGATGACTAAGACTAGCTTTATTTTATCCTAAAAGATCCATAGAAGCTCTAAATCTGCAGAAAATGATTTCTTTAACTAGATACTGTTACATTTAATGGACTCACCTACTAACACAGAGCCCAGTGCTAGTTTTTGTTTGTTTTGTTTGTATATTGCAGAAAAGTTCAAAGATGGAAGTCCTCGGAAAAATCCTAAAAATCAACCAAAATTCCTATATGTCGGAAGACCCCAGGAGCCGGGAGGACACCTTAGGGGGGTACAGACCCAGGCGCCGGGCGCGTCCAGGTGGGACCCTCGCCCCTGGCCCTATATCACCTTCACCTCATAACCTTCCGTTTGCTGCAGGTCATCATGGCGTGGACAGTACGACTACGACGGGGACGACCCAGGGCTCCGAATCCATCCTAGTCGATAAGGAGGAGACGGGGCGCACCAAGCCGACAACCCTCATCTAGCCAAGGTACACCCTCCTGCTTCCTTCCCATACTGCCAATTTCATAACTTGTCACCTCCTTTGATGTGTTGTTATTTCCTTGCGCTACAGATTCAAACTACGGAGCTGGAGTCCAGGACGGCTACGACAGCGATGACACTAGGGCTCTAAATCCGTCTTGGTCGAGGAGGAGGAGAAGGGGCACACTTAGCCGGTAGCCTTGTCGTAGCCAATGTACGCCTTCCTGCTTCCTTATCATAGTGTCAATTTCGTAACTTGTCTCCACGTCAAATGTGCCGCTGCTTCCTTGCACTTCAGATCTGACCTGTAGAGCTAAAGTTCAAGTTGTTGCCGAGGGACCAGCCACCAGTGTTGTAGAAGATGGGTGGAACTCAGGGAAGAACGACCAAGGTTTGTGCTGTTAATCACCTAGCTTTGTTGCAAAAAAGAAACCACTCATCCATCAGTGTTGTGTTGTCAATCATCATTGTTGTTTCATACTCATACATCAATTGTCATCGAATAAGAGATCATCCTTTAGTAACTAGTCTTAATAAAAGGACACCATTAGGAGAATCAAAAATTGTACTCCCTCCGAACATAATAAGTGTCACTCATCTAGTACAAAGTTTGTACTAGCAACTTTGTACTAGCTTAGTACAAAATGTGCGACACTTATTATGGATCCGAGGGAGTAGCTATATTACATGTACTCTAAAAGATTCAAAGAGGTGCTTAATCTGCACTAGATGGTTTCTTTAATTTCAGATGACTGAGACTATAGCTTTATTTTATCCTAAAATATCCATAGAGGCTCTAAATCTGCAGGAAATGATTTCTTTTTAATAGATACTCTTACATTTAATGTACTCACCTACTAACATAGAGCCCAGTGCTAGTTTCTGTCTGTTTTGTCTGTACATTGAAGAAAAGGTTCAATGATGGAAGTCCTCGGAAAGGTTCAATGACGACGGCCTAGGGCTCCGAATCCATCCTAGTCGAGGAGGAGGAGAAGGGGCGCACAAAGCTAGCAACCCTTTCCTAGCCAAGGTACGCACTCCTGCTTCCTTCTCATACTGCCAATTTCGTAACTTATCTCCTTGATGTGTTGTTGCTTCCTTCCACTGTAGATTCGAGCTGCAGATCTGAAGTCCAACTGCTGCCGAGGGTCCAGTCGCGAATGCTGCAGAAGATGGGTGGAACACCGGCAAGAACGACAAAGGTTTGTTCTGCTAATCATCTAACATTGTTGCAAAAAGCAAACCAATCACTTAGCTTTAGTGGTTTAACATGTACTTCTATGTTGTGTTGTCAATAATCATCATTGTTGCTTCATACTCATACATCAATTGTCATGGAATTCCAGCTTATCATTTAGTAATTAGTCCTAATAAGAGGACATGATTAGGGGAATCAAAGACTATAGCTATATTGTACGTACTCTAAAATATTAAAAGAGGCTCTTAATTTGCACTAGATGGTTTATTTAATTTCAAATGACTAAAACTACAGCTTTATTTTACCCTAAAAGGTCCATAGAATCTCTAAATTTGCAGGAAATGATTTGTTTAACTACATACTTTTCAATCATTTATTGGACACACAAAGCCAAGTACAAGTTTATGTCTGTCTTGTCTATACACTGCAGAAAATGTCCAAAAATGAAAGTGCTCGGAAAAATCATGGCGCGGATAGGGAAGCTATGATAGCGATGACACCGGGGCTCCGAATCCGTCTTGGTAGAGGAGGAGAAGGGGCACACCTAGCCGGTAGCCCTGTCCTAGCCAAGGTACGCCCTCCTGCTTCTTTACCATACTGCTAATTTCGTAACTTGTCTCCTCCGATGTGCTGCTGCTTCTTTGCGCTGCAGATCCGACCTGTGGAGCTGGAGTTCCAGCTATTTTCGAGGGACCAGCCACAAGTACTGTAGAAGATGGGGTGGAACGCCGGTAAGAACGATCAAGGTTTGTGTTGCTAATCATCTAGCATTGTTGCAATAAACAGACCACTCATCTAGCTTCAGTGGTTTCACATGTACTTTTGTGTTGTGTTATCAATAATCATCATTGTTTTTTCATACCCATACATCAATCGTCATCGAATTCGAGCTTGTTCTTTGGTAATTAGTCCTAATAAAAGGACATAATAAAGAGAATCAAAAATTGAACTTCCTCCGATCCACAATAAGTGTCGCTCATCTAGTACAAAGTTTGTACTATCTTAGTACAAAATGTGCGAGCTATATTGCATGTACTCTAAAAGGTTCAAAGAAGGAAGTCCACGGAAAAATCCCAAAAAAACTACAAAAATTCCTATCTGCCGGAAGACCCCAGAAGCCGGGAGGACACCTCAGGTGGGGCACAAACCCCATGCGCCTCTAGGGCGCGTCCAAATTGGACCCTCGCCCCTGCCCCCACATCACCTTAACCTCCTAATCTTCCGTTCGCTGCAGGTCATCATGGCGTCGACAAGACGACTACGAATGGGACGGCCCAGGGCCCCGAATCCATCCTAGTCGATAAGGAGGAGACAGGGCGCACCAAGCCAGCAACCCTCTCCTAGCCAAGGTACGCCCTCCTACTTCCTTCCCATACTCCCAATATCTTAACTTGTCACCTCCTCTGATGCGTTGTTGTTTCATACTCATACATTAATTGTCATCGAATAAGAGCTCATCCTTTAGTAATTAGTCCTAATAAAGGGAAATCATTAGGAGAATAAAAAATTGTACTCCCTCCGATCAATAATAAGTGTCGCTCATCTAGTACAAATTTTGTACTAGCTTAGTACAAAATGTGCGACACTTTTTATGGATCTGAGGGAGTAGCTATATTGCATGTACTGTAAAATATTCGAAGAGGTTCTTAACCTGCACTAGATGGTTTCTTTAATTTCAGATGACTGAGACTATAGCTTTATTTTATCCGGAAAGATCCATAGAGGCTCTAAATTTGAAGGAAATTATTTCTTTTTAATAGATACTCTTACATTTAATGGACTCAACTACTAACACAGATCCTAGTGCTAGTTTCTTTCTGTTTTGTCTGTATATTACAGAAAAGGTTCAAAGATGGAAGTGCTCGGAAAAATCCCAAAAAACTACCAAAATTCGTATCTGTCGGAAGACCCCAGGAGCCAGTAGGACACCTCAGGGGGGGAGCACAGACCCCAGAAGCCTCTAGGGCGCGTCCAGGTGGGACCCTCGCCTCTGCCCCCACATCACCTTTACCTCCTATCCTTCTGTTTGCGTGCACAGGACAGCTACGACAGAAATGACACTAGGGCTTTGAATCCGTGTTGGTCGAGGAGGAGGAGAAGGGGTGCACCTAGCCGGTAGCCCTGTCCTAGCCAAGCTACGCCCTCTTGCTTTCTTACAATACTGCTAATTTCATAACTTGTCTCCTCTCATGTGGTGCTGCTTTCTTGCGCTGCAGATCTGACCTGCAGAGCTGGAGTCCAACTGCTGCCGAGGTTCCAGCCGCTACGAAGGGGACGGCCCAGGACTCCGAATCCATCCTAGTCCATAAGGAGGAGACGGGGCGCATCAAGCCGGCAACGCTCTCCTAGATCAGGTACGCCCTCCTGCTTCCTTCCCATACTTCCAATTTTTAACTTGTCACCTCCTCTAATGTGCTGCTACGTCCTTGCACTGCAGATCTGACCTGTAGTGCTGGAGTTCCAGCTGTTGCCGAGGGACCAGCCACCAGTGCTGTAGAAGATCGGGTGGAATACAGGCAAGAACGACCAAGGTTTGTGCTGCTAATCATATAGCATTATTGCAAACAACAGACCACTCATCCACCAGTGTTGTGTTGTCAATAATCATCATTGTAGTTTCATACTCATACATCAATTGTTATCGAATTCGAGTTCATCCTTTAGTAATTAGTCCTAATAAAAGGACATCATTAGGAGAATAAAAAATTGTACTCCCTCCAATCCATAATAAGTGTCGCTCATCTAGTACAAAGTTTATACTAGCTTAGTACAAAATGTGCGGCACTTATTATGGATCTGAGGGAGTAGCTTTATTGTACGTACTCTAAAAGATTCAAAAAGGTTCTTAATCTGCAATAGATGGTTTCTTTAATTTCAGATGACTAAGACTATAGGTTTATTTTCTCCTAAAAGATCCATAGAGGCTCTAAATTTGGAGGAAATGATTTTTCTTTAACTAGATACTCTTATATTTAATAGACTCACCTACTAACACAGAGCCCAATGCTAGTTTCTGTCTGTTTTGTCTGTACATTGTAGAAAAGTTTCAGTTATGGAAGTACTCAGAAAAATTCCAAAAAACTACCAAAAATCCTATCTGCCGGAAGACCCCAGGAGCCGGGAGGACGCCTTAGGGTGTGTCCAGGTGGGACCCTCGCCCCTGCCCTTACATCACCTTCACCTCCTAACCTTCTGTTTGCTGCAGGTCATCATGGCATGGACAGGACGGCTACGACGGGGACGACCCAGGGCTCAGAATCCATCCTAGTCGATAAGGAGGAGACGAGGTGCACCCGGCCGACAACCCTCTCCTAGCCAAGGTACGCCCTCCTGCTTCCTTCCCATACTGCCAATTTCTTAACTTATCACCTCCTTTGATGTGTTGTTGTTTCCTTGCACTACAGATTCGAACTACAGAGCTGGAGTCCGGGACGACTACGACAGCGATGACACCAGGACTCTGAATCGGTCTTGGTCGAGGAGGAGGAGAAGAGGCGCGCCTAGCTGTTAGCCTTGTCCTAGCCAAGGTACTCCCTCGTGCTTACTTACAATACTGCCAATTTCATAACTTGTCTCCTCTGATGTGCTCTGCAGAGCTGGAGTCCAACTGCTGCCGAGGGTCCAGCCGCGAATGATGTAGAAGATGGGGTGGAACACCGGCAAGAACGACCAAGGTTTGTGCTACTAATCATCTAACATTGTTGCAAAAATCAGACCACTCATCCACCAGTGATGTGTTGTCAATAATCGTTATTGATGTTTCATCCTGTTGTGTTGTCAATAATCATTATTGTTGTTTTATACTCATACATAATTTGTCATTGAATTTGAGCTCATCCTTTAGTAATTAGTCCTAATAAAAGGACATGATTAGGAGAATCAAAAATTGTAGTCCCTCCGATCCATAATTGTGTCGCTTATCTAGTACAAAGTTTGTACTAGCTTAGTACAAAATGTGTGACACATATTATAGATATGAGGGAGTAGATTTATTGTATGTACTCTAAAAGATTCAAAGAGGTTCTTAATCTGCACTAGATGGTTTCTTTAATTTCAGATGACTAATACTATAGCTTTATTTTATCCTAAAAGATCCATAGAGGCTCTAAATCTGCAGGAAATGATTTCTTTAACTAGACACTCTTACATTTAATGGACTCACCTACTAACATAGAGCCCAGTGCTAGTTTCTGTCTATTTTGTGTGTACATTGCAGAAAAGGTTCAAAGATGGAAGTCCTCGGAAAAATCCCAAAAAAGCTACCAAAATTCCTATCTGTCGGAAGAACCCAGGAGTCGAGGGATACCTCAGGGCGGGGCACGGAACCCAGGAGCCTCTAGGGCTCATCCAGGTGGGACCCTCGCCCCTGCCCCCACATCACCTTCACCTCCCAACCTTCCGTTTGCTGCACGTCATCATGGCGTGGATAGGACGACTACGACGGGGACGACCCAGGGCTCCGAAACCATCCTAGTCGATAAGGAGGAGACGGGGCGCACCAATCCGGCAGTCCTCTTCTTGCCAAGGTTCGCCCTCCTGCTTCCTTCCCGCACTGCCAATTTCATAAGTTTGTACTAGCGTAGTACAAAATGTGCAACACTTATTATGGATCTGAGGGGGTAGCTTAATTGTATGTACTATAAAAGATTGAAAGAGGTTCTTAATCTGCACTAGATGGTTTCTTTAATTTCAGATGACTAAGATTATATCTTTATTTTATCCTAAAAGATCCATAGAGGCTCTAAATCTGCAGGAAATGATTTCTTTTTAATAGATACTCTTACATTTAATGGACTCACCTACTAACACAAAGCCCAATGCTAGTTTCTGTCTGTTTTGACTGTACATTGCAGAAAAGGTTCAAAGATGGAAGTCCTCGGAAAAATCCCAAAAAAAACTACCAAAATTCCTATATGCCGGAAGACCCCAGGAGCCGGGAGGACACTTGGGGGGGCACAGACCTCAAGAGCCTGTAGGGCGCATCCAGGTGGGACCCTCGCCCGTGCCTCCACATCACCTTTATCTCCTATCCTTATGTTTGCGTGGACAAGACGACTACGATGGGGACGGCCCAGGGCTCCGAATCCATCTTATTCGAGAAAGAGGAGACGGGGCGCACCAAATCGGCAGCCCTCTCCTAGCCAAGTTACGCCCTCCTGCTTCCTTCCCATACCGCCAATTTATTAACTTGTCACCTCCTCTGATGTGTTGTTGTTTCCTTGCGCTACAGATTTGAACTACAGAGCTGGAGTCCAGGATGGCCACGACATCGATGGCACCAGGGCTCTGAATCCGTATTGGTCGAGGAGGAGAAGGGGCGCACCTAGACGGTAGCCCTGTCCAAGCCAAGGTACGCCCTCCTGCTTACTTACAATACTGCAAATTTCGTAACTTGTCTCCTCTTCTGATGTGCTGCTACGTCCTTGCGTTGCAGATCTAACATGTAGAGCTGGAGTTCTAGCTGTTGCCGAGGGACCAACCACCGGCGCTGTAGAAGATGGGGTGGAACACCGGTAAGAACGAGCAAGGTTTGTGCTGCTAATCATCTAGCATTGTTGTAGAAAATAGACCAATGATTTAGCTTCAGTGGTTTAACATGTACTTTTGGGCTGTATTGTCAATAATCTTCATTGTTGCTTCATACTCATACATCGATTGTCATTGAATTCTAGCTCATCCTTTAGTAATTAGTCCTAATAAAAGGACATGATTAGGAGAATCAAAAACTGTATCTTTATTGTACGTACTCTAAAATATTAAAAAAGACTCTTAATCTGCACTAGATGGTTTATTTAATTTCAGATGACTAAAACTATAGCTTTATTTTACCCTAAAAGATCTATAGAAGCTCTAAATCTACAGGAAATGAGTTGTTTAACTACATATATTTGAATCATTTATTGGACTAACCTACTAACACAAAGCCAAATACAAGTTTCTGTTTGTTTTGTCTGTATACTTCAGATAATGTCCAAAAATGAAAGTGCTCGGAAAAATCATGGCGCGGATAGGACGGCTACGACAGCGATGACACCAGGGCTCTGAATCCGTCTTGGTCGAGGAAGAGAAGGGCACACCTAGCCGGTAGCCCTGTCCAAGTACGCCCTCCTGCTTCCTTACCATAGTACCCATTTCATAACTTGTCTCCTCCGGTATGCTGCTGCTTCTTTGCGCTGTAGATCCGACCTATAGAGCTGGAGTTCCAGCTATTTCCGATGGACCAGCCACCACTGCTGTAGAAGATAGGGTGGAACACCGGCAAGAACGACCAAGGTTTGTGGTGCTAATCATCTAGCATAGTTGCAAAAAGCAGACCACTCATCCAGCTTCAGTGGTTTCGCAAGTACTTTTGTGCGGTGTTGTCAATAATCATCATTGTTGCTTCATACTCATACAACAATTGTCATTGAATTCGAGCGCATCCTTTAGTAATTAATCCTAATAAAAGGAAATGATTAGGAGAGTGAAAAATTGCACTCCCTCCGATCCATAATAAGTGTCGCTCATCTAGTACAAAGTTTGTACTAGCTTAGTACAAAATGTGCGACACTTATTATGGATCTGAGGGAGTAGTTTTATTGTATGTACTCTAAAAGATTCAAAGAGATTCTTAATCTACACTAGATGGTTTCTTTAATTTTAGATGACTAAGAATATAGCTTTATTTTATCCTAAAAGATCCATAGAAGCTCTAAATCTGCAGAAAATGATTTCTTTAACTGGATACTCTTACATTTAATGGACTCACGTACTAACACAGAGCGTCAGAGCCCAGTGCTAGTTTCTGTCTGTTTTGTCTGTACATTGCAGAAAAGGTTCAAAGATGAAAGTCCTCGGAAAAATACCGAAAAACTACCAAAATTCTTATATGCCGGAGACCCCAGGAGCCGGGAGGACACCTTAGGGGGGGTACAAACCCAGGCGCCTATAGGGCACGTCCAGGTGGGACCCTCGCCCCTGCCCCTATATCACCTTCACCTCCTAACCTTCCGTTTGCTGTAGGTCATCATGGCGTGGACAAGACGACTACAACGGAGACGGCCCAGGGCTCCGAATCCATCCTAGTCGATAAGGAGGAGACGGGGCGCACCAAGCCGACAACCCTCTTCTAGCCAAGGTACACCCTCCAGCTTCCTTCCCATACTGCCAATTTCATAACTTGTCACCTCCTCTGATGTGTTGTTGTTTCTTTGCACTACAGATTCAAACTGAGACTATAGCTTTATTTTATCCTAAAAGATCTATAGAGGATCTGAATCTGCAGGAAATGATTTCTTTTTAATAGATACTCTTAAATTTAATGGACTCACCTACTAACACAGAGCCCAGTGCTAGTTTCTGTCTGTTTTGTGTGTACATTGCAGAAAAGGTTTAAAGATGGAAGTCCTCTGGAAAATCCCAAAAAACTACCAAAATTCCTATCTACCGGAAGACCCCAGGAGCTGGAAGGACACCTCAGGGGGCGCATAGATCCCAGGAGCCTCTAGGGCGCGCCCATGTGGGACCCTCGCCCCTGCCCCCACATCACCTTTACCTCCTAACCTTCCGTTTGTGTGGACAGGACAACTACGACGGGGACAGCCCAGGGCTCTGAATCCATCCTAGTTTAGAAGGAGACAGGGCGCACCAAGCCGGCAACCCTCTCCTAGCCAATATACGCCCTCCTGCTTCCTTCCCATACTGCAAATTTTTTACTTGTCACCTCCTCTGATGTGTTGTTGTTTCCTTGCACTACAGATTCGAACTACAAAGCTGGAGTCCAAGACGGCTACGCAGCGATGACACCAGAGGTCTTAATCCGTCTTGGTCGAGGAGGAGGAGAAGGGGCGCACCTAGCCGGTAGCCCTGTCCTAGCCAAGGTACGACCTCCTGCTTCCTTACAATACTGCCAATTTTGTAACTTGTCTCCTCCTTTGATGTGCTGCTACTTCCTTGCGCTGCAGATCTGACCTGTAGAGCTGGAGTTCCAGCTGTTGCCGAGGGACCAGACACCAGTGTTGTAGAAGATGGGGTGGAACACCGGAAAGAATGACGAAGGTTTGTGCTGCTAATCATCTAGCATTGTTCCAAAAAAATCTAGGTTATATGATTTAACATTTACTTCTATGTTGTGTTGTCAATAATCATCATTGTTATTTCATACTCATACATCGATTGTCATCGAATTCGAGTTCATCCTTTAGTAATTAGTTCTAATAAAAGGACATGATTTGGAGAATCAAAAATTGTATCTTTATTGTACGTATTCTAAAAGATTGAAAGAGACGCTTAATTTTCACTAGATGGTTTATTTAATTTCAGATGACTAAAATTGTAGCTTTATTTTACCCTAAAAGATCCATAGACTCGAAATATATAGGAAATGATTTATTTAAATAGATACTTTAAACATTTTAGTAGACTAACCTACTAGCACAGAGCTCAGTGCCAGTTTATGTGTGTTTTCTCTGTACATTGCAGAAAAGATCCAAAAATGGATGTGCTCAGGAAAATCACAAAAACTACCAAAATTCTTATCTGCCAGAAGACCCCAAGAGCCGGGAGAACACCTTGCAGGAACAGAGACCCCATGCGCCTCTAGGGAGCGGCCAGGTGGCACCCTCGCCCCTTGCCCCACCTCACCTTCAACTCATATCCTCCCCTTTGCTGCAGGTCATGATGGCATGGATAGCACGGGTACGACGACAACGGCCTAGGGCTCCGAATCCATCCTAGTCGAGGAGGAGGAGAAGGGGTGCGCAAAGTTGGCAACCCTTTCCTACCAAGGTACGCACTCCTGCTTCCTTCTCATACTGCCAATTTTGTAACTTATCTCCTTCGTGCGTTGTTGCTTCCTTGCACTGCAGATTTGAGCTGCAGAGCTGGAGTCCAACTGCTACTGAGGGTCAAGTCGCGAATGCTGCAGTAGATGGGTGGAACACCGGCAAGAACGACAAAGGTTTGTTCTGCTAATCATCTAACATTGTTGTAAAAAGCAGACCAATCACTTAGTTTCAGTGGTTTAACATGTACTTCTATGTTGTGTTGTCAATAAGCATCATTGTGGCTTCATACTCATACATCAATTGTCATCGAATTCAAGCTTATCATTTAGTAATTAGTCCTAATAAAAGGACATGATTAGGGGAATCAAAGACTATAGCTTTATTGTACGTACTCTAAAAGATTAAAAGAGGCACTTAATTTGCACTAGATTGTTTATTTAATTTCAAATGACTAAAACTATAGCTTTATTTTACCCTAAAAGATCCATAGAATCTCTAAATCTGTAGGAAATGATTTGTTTAACTACATACTTTTCAATCATTTATTGGACACACAAAGCCAAGTACAAGTTTCTGTTTGTTTTGTGTGCATACTGCAGAAAATGTCCAAAAATGAAAGTGCTCGAAAAAATCATGGCGCGGATAGGACAACTATGATAGCGATGACACCGGGGCTCCGAATCCGTCTTGGTAGAGGAGGAGAAGGGGAACACCTAGTCGGTAGCCCTGTCCTAGCCAAGGTACGCCCTCCTGCTTCCTTACCATACTGCTAATTTCGTAACTTGTCTCCTCTGATGTGCTGGTGCTTCTTTGTGCTGCAGATCCGACCTTTGGAGCTGGAGTTCCAGCTATTTCCGAGGGACCAGCCACAAGTACTGTAGAATATGGGGTGGAACGCCGGTAAGAACGTTCAAGGTATGTGTTGCTAATCATCTAGCATTGTTGCAAAAAACAGATCACTCATCTAGCTTCAGTTTTTTTTAAGCTTTTAGTGACAGTAGGGGCACCCCCCCTACTGCCTTTGTATTAAATCAACCACAGGGAGCCAATTACATTGAGAGATGGATTTACAAGGTGGGGGGTTGGAGAGGGAGGGGGTGGAGAGAAGACTAAACTCTAGGGTGTAGTCAAAAAGCTTAAAAAAAGGCTCAAAGGCAGATCAGAAAATTCGTTATGTAGGGTCCTAGGTCCTCTTTATTCCTATGCCTCAGCAGATCAAGGTCAGTCTTGAATCTTTGGATCCAGGAGTCCAGCGATGGAGCAACACCTCTAAAGTGTTTGTTATTCCTCTCTTTCCATAAGCTCCATGCCCCAACAATAAAAACTTCCATGAACATGGGCCTGGTCCATAGCCTCTTCCCTCCATGTATGATCTCAAGTCTGTTCCCAGACAGCGGCCAGTCCATGCCCAATCTGTCCCAACACCGACGACTGAACGAACATGTGAAGAAGAGATGCTCTACCGTTTCTTCAGGTGGATTGTTACAAAGGAGACATCTATAATTGTTGTCCTGTAGGGTCATTCCTCTTCGGCTAAGCATATTCCTGGTGTTCAGCCTATCTGCTAGCAGTAACCATGAGAACACCTTCCATTTGTTGGTGCAGCTAGAACGCCACACCCAAATAAATGCCACATCAGCCACCTCCTCCCTAAATCAGTGGAGGTAGTATTTGCGGGAGGTAAAACCCCCACCCTGCCAGATAGTGTTCCACGCATCCTTGGACCCAGCCGTCATCACAGTGTGCTCAGCAGCTTGCTGTAGACTACGCAGTTCATCCATCGCTGGTTCTGACAGTGGCAGGTGGAAGCTATCCCCAAGCGAGGGGCAGTTAACAGAATCTGCACCGAGACATCTTCATCCTTCGCATATGAGAACAAACGCGGGAAATCCTCTGACAGGGTGTTGGATAGCCAGCAGTCTTTCCAGAAAAGAACAGTGCTACCATCCCCAATGTCCACCGTCGTGATCGCTCTATAGACTGGAGAAAGTTGGATGACGTCCCTCCACCAAAATGATCCGCATGTGCCTGTAGCATGGGGGATCCCCCTAGCGTAGTGCGCGGACCAAACCAGCTGAACCCAGGGCACGTCAGCCTTGTTATAGAATTTGTGCATTTGCTTGAGGAGCAATCCCTGGTTCTGACTCCTGAGATCTATGACACCCAGCCCTCCTTTGGATTTTGGACGGCAGACTAGCTCCCATGCAGCAGGCGAATATGTCCTGGAGTTCCTGTCTTCCGATTTCTTCCACAGGCAGTGACGACGCAGCTTGTCTAGGTGATCAATCAGTTTCGGCGGCAGCCGAATAGAGCACATAGCGTATATGGACAGGGAAGTGATGACAGAGTTCACAAGCGTGAGTTTAGAGCCATAATCGAGTAGGGAGGCAGCCGTAGACAGTCTCCTCTCCACCGACGCGATCATTGGCATGAAATCACGGACCGTGGGCTTGCTGGTCCCCATGGGCAACCCTAGGTACGTGAATGGCATGCTCCCCACCTCGCAGCCGAGAAGCCCTGCAAGGACGGCAGTGGTGTCCGCAGGAACATTGATAGGCACAAGAGTGGATTTGGAGAAATTGATTCGCAAGCCCACCGTAGTCGCGTAGTCCTGCAGTGTGCGTTTGACCTTCAGGATCTGATCTTTCTCTGCAGGCAACACCAGGATGGTGTCGTCCGCGTATTGGATCACAGGGTAGTCGCCAGGAGCGTCGATTGGAGGCACTAGATCACCCAACCGCATTTGGTCATTGATCGCCGCCTGCAGCAGATCAGCCGCGAGAACGAAAAGTAACGGTGACAGAGGATCACCCTGACGCACACCCCTGCAGCATTTGAATTGGCGTCCAGGTGCTCCATTGAGCAGAATGGACGATTTACCTGAAGAGAAAATGGCTTCCATCCACCCCAGCCATCTGGGACAAAAGCCCATGCATCTCATGATCTCTATCATCGGTTTGTGCTCGATTGTGTCAAATGCTTTGGCGAAGTCAAGTTTCAGAACAACAATCGGTTTGCCAGAGGCCCTGCACTGATGGAGGAATTCAAACGCCCAGACGAGACAGTCTTGTATAGATCTCCCTTTCAAAAAACCATACTGATTGGCGTGAACCAGTCCTAAGATGAACTTTTGCAACCTGTCAGCAAGAAGTTTGGTGATGATTTTCAGGCAGTAGTTAAGCAAGGTAATGGGACGGTAGTCATTCGGTGTCGCCGGCGACTGAATTTTTGGTATCAGTGTGATAAACCCATAGCTGAGACTCTCGAGCTCGATTCCACCAGCATGAAAATCATCACAGATTTTGTAGAAATCCTGCTTGATAATGTGCCAGCAGGATTTCAAAAAACCACCACTGAAGCCATCCGAACCGGGAGCCCTGTCAGTCGGCATACATCTGACAACCTCGTCAATTTCTGCATGAGAGAAAGGTATTGACAGAGCCTCCAGTCCCTCAACCCTTTTAATGAGACGGTTCAGATCAAGCACAATGTCCACAGCATTGGACGTGCACAGCCTCTCCTTGTATGTTTGATAGAGCAACGCTTCTTTGCACAGGTGATCCGACACAACCGACCCATCCGGGTTGGCTAATGTTGCGATGGAATTTCTGCGATATCTCTCAGTGGCGACACGATGGAAGAATTTGGTGTTGCCGTCGCCAAATTTGAAATATCTAACTGTGCATCGTTTTTCCAGTACGCTTTCCTCCTATCTAGCAAGATAAGAAGGTCTTTTTTGAGGATCACTCGAAAGTTTTGTTCAGGTATTGAAAGCGGACGACGATCCTCCAACAGGTCAAGATCTGCTAGGACATGATTACAGTTATCGATCATCGAGGCAAGAGGTGAGATCCCTTTACTCCATTTCTTCAGCGCGTACCTGAGGCATTTCATTTTCCTGCAGAGAAGCGCCGCTGAATTGGCGGCAAAGTAACGACACTTCCACACCCGATCTACTGTTTCAAGGAATCCGGGGACAGATATCCAAGAATCCTCAAAACGGAATATTTTGGCTTTGGGGATACTAGTCTGTATGCAGACATAGCATGGAGAGTGGTCTGACACCGGTTTGCCAAGTGGCATGACCGTGGTGTTTGGATATTTGCAAGCCCAATCAACCGAGGTAAAATGCCAGTCAAGTTGAACTAGCAGCGGATCCTGCTGCATATTACTCCAAGAGAACGAACGCCCCTTGATGGGCAAATCAACAAGCGATTGCGCGCGGATAAAATCATTAAACGTGAGCATATCATTTACATTCCCTCCTGCACGGTTTCTGTTGTCAGGAGCCCTATAAAAGTTAAAATCGCCCACAAGGAGCCAATCTTCGCCAGCTGGTATGTCGAACGCAAACAACCAGTTAATAAAATCTGCCCTGAGAGGACCAGAGCATGGACCATAGACATTGAGGAGCGACCAAGTATCCCCAGATTGCGTGGAGGTGAAATTCATGGCAAGAGCAAAAGGGTTAATAAATTTAACTGAGCCCGAGAACACAGAGCTCATCCAGATCACACAAAGCCCACCAGAGTTACCAATGGAAGGAACAAAGCTAAAATGATCAAACTTTTTCGGGCAACAGAGCTTAATAAAGTTCAGATCAAAAGACTCCTTTTTAGTTTCTTGCAAGTAAACGATCGAGCACCTGGATAGTTTTACTGCATTATTGACGGCTAGCTATTTTTCGACAGAGTTGACGCCACGAATGTTCCAACTTAGAACATTCCAAGATTTATTCGACGACATAAGATTTAAGCAGAAGGGGGCGACTTGTCACGCTTCTGCATGAGCTTCTCAGCACTAAGATCGTCCAGAGGGATCCCGCACATCTTGGATCCAATGCGCTGAATGGTGCGGATGGGTGTGTGTGGTGGAGGCGGCTCATCAGCGTTGCCCACTGCAACTCTCAAACCTGCAGACGGATGAGTGGTGGTAGAACGTGAGGTGATCGAGGGGGCCTGTTTAGGTTTAACTTTAGATTGCATCTTACCAGTGTCAGTGATCATGGGGACTTTAAACCCGTCATACTTGGTGGTGCGCGCACTTCTTCTGAGCTGAAAAGAATTGACAGTGGCCACTTCAGCCGACAGCAAGGCGCCAATTGTATCACTAACTGAGGAAGTATCAGGCTGTTCCACCACAGCATCCAATGCACACACACTAGCAATATTGGTGACAGCGGCAGTCTCAGGTTCTACAATCAGGCCAGGGTCCAGACCCTGATCATTGGGGTGTGTCAGGTTGTACATGCTCATATCATTGGGATCAGACGATTCCCCCACAGCTATATCCAAAGTACAAGCTTCCCTCGGGATAATCAGAGGCCACTGTATGGGATCGGTAGCACATCTAGCTTCAGTGGTTTCGCATGTACTTTTGTGTTGTGTTGTCAATAATTATCATTGTTGTTTCATACCCATACATCAATTGTCATCGAATTCGTGATCATTCTTTGGTAATTAGTCCTAATAAAATGACATAATAAGGAGAATCAAAAATTGTACTTCCTTCGATCCATAATAAGTGTCGCTCATCTAGTACAAAGTTTGTACTAGCTTGGTACAAAATATGCGACACTTATTATGGATCTGAGGGAGTAGCTATATTGCATGTACTTTAAAAGATTCAAAGAGGTTCTTAATCTGCACTAGATGGTTTCTTTAATTTCAGATGACTGAGACTATAGCTTTATTTTATCCTAAAAGATCCATAGAGGCTATAAATCTGCAGGAAATGATTTCTTTAAATAGATACTCTTGCATTTAATGGACTCACCTACTAACACAGAGCCTAGTGTTAGTTTCTGTCTGTTTTGTGTGTGCATTGCAAAAAAAGGTTCAAAGAAGGAAGTCCTCGGAAAAATCCCAAAAAACAACCAAAATTCCTATCTGCCGGAAGACCCCAGAAGCCGGGAGGACACCTCAGGTGGGGCATAGACCCCAGGCACCTCTAGGGCGCGTCCAAATGTGACCCTCGCCCCTGCCCCCACATCACCTTCACCTCCTAATCTTCCGTTCACTGAAGGTCATCATGGCGTGGACATGACGACTACGAAGGGGACGGCCCAGGGCCCCGAATCCATCCTAGTCGATAAGGAGGAGATGGGGCGCACCAAGCCGGCAACCCTCTCCTAGCCAAGGTACGCCCTCCTGCTTCCTTCCCATACTCCAAATTTCTTAACTTGTCACCTCCTCTGATGCGTTGTTGTTTCATACTCATATGTCAATTGTCATCGAATAAGAGCTCATCCTTTAGTAATTAGTCCTAATAAAAGGACATCATTAGGAGAATCAAAAATTGTACTCCCTCCGATCCATAATAAGTGTCGCTCATCTAGTACAAAGTTTGTACTAGCTTAGTACAAAATGTGCGAAACTTATTATGGATCTGAGGGAGTAGATATATTGCATGTACTCTAAAAGATTCAGAGAGGTTCTTAATCTGCACTAAATGGTTTATTTAATTTCAGATGACTGAGACTATAGCTTTATTTTATCCTAAAAGACCCATAGATACTCTAAATCTGCAGAAAATGATTTCTTTTTAATAGATACTCTTACATTTAATGGACTCACCTACTAACACAGAGCCCAGTGCTAGTTTCTTTCTTTCTTTTCTATACATTGTAGAAAAGGTTCAAAGATGGAAGTCCTCGGAAAAATCCCAAAATTCCTATATGCCGGAAGAACCTAGGAGTCGGGAGGACACTTCAGGGGGGTGCACAGACCCAGGAGCCTCTAGGGCGCGTCCAGGTGGGACCCTCGCCCCTGCCCCCAAATCA
This sequence comes from Bromus sterilis, assembly GCA_950022295.1. Classification (NCBI taxonomy): domain Eukaryota; kingdom Viridiplantae; phylum Streptophyta; class Magnoliopsida; order Poales; family Poaceae; genus Bromus; species Bromus sterilis. The sequence goes on along the minus strand of OX465596.1, from coordinate 317,105,868 downwards.
CCTTTACCTCCTATCCTTCTGTTTGCGTGGACAAGACGGCTATGATAGAAATAACACCACGGCTCTGAATCTGTGTTGGTCGAGGAGGAGGAGAAGGGGCGCACCTAGCCGGTAGCCCTGTCCTAGCCAAGGTACGCCCCCCTGCTTCCTTACAATACTTCCAATTTCATAACTTGTCTCCTCTGATGTGTTGTTGCTTCCTTGCGCTGCAGATCTGACCTGCAGAGCTGGAGTCCAACTTCTGCCGAGGTTCCAGTCGCTACGAAGGGGACGGCTCAGAGCTCTGAATCCATCCTAGTCGATGAGGAGGAGACGGGGCGCACCAAGCCGGCAACACTCTCCTAGACCAGATACGACCTCCTGATTCCTTCCCATACTGCCAATTTTTAACTTGTCACCTCCTCTCATGTGTTGCTACGTCCTTGCGCTGCAGATCTGACCTATAGTGCTGGAGTTCCAGCTGTTGCCGAGGGACCAGCCACCAGTGTTGTAGAAGATGGGATGGAACACGGGCAAGAACGACCAAGGTTTGTGCTGCTAATCATCTAGCATTGTTGCAAAAAACAGACCACTCATCCACCAGTGCTGGGTTGTCAATAATCATCATTGTTGTTTCATACTCATACATCAATTGTCATCGAATTCGAGCTCAGCCTTTAGTATTTAGTCCTAATAAAAGGACATGATTAGGAGAATCAAAAATTGTACTCCCTCCAATCCATAATAAGTGTCGCAATCTAGTAAATTTTTTGAACTAGCTTAGTACAAAATGTGCGACACTTATTATGGATCTGAGGGAGTAGCTTTATTGTACGTATTCTAAAAGATTCAAAAAGGTTCTTAATCTGCACTAGATGGTTTCTTTAATTTTAGATGACTAAGACTATAGGTTTATTTTATCCTAAAAGATCCATAGAGGCTCTAAATTTGAGGAAATGATTTTTCTTTAACTAGATACTCTTATATTTAATGGACTCACCTACTAACACAGAGCCCAGTGCTAGTTTATGTCTGTTTTTTCTGTACATTGTAAAAAAGTTTCAAAGATGGAAGTCCTCAGAAAATCTCCACAAACTACCAAATTTCCTATCTGCCGGAAGACCCCAGGAGCCGGGAGGACACCTCAGGGGGTGGGGCACAGACCCCAGGCACTTCTAGGGCGCGTCCAGGTGGGTCCCTCGCCCCTGCCCTCACATCACCTTCACCTCCTAACCTTCTGTTTGCTGCAGGTCATCATGGCGTGGACAGGACACTACGACGGGGATGACCCAGGGCTCCGAATCCATCCTAGTCGATAAGGATGAGACGGGGTGCACCAGGCCGGCAACCCTCTCCTAGCCAAGGTGCGCCCTCCTGCTTCCTTCCCATACTGCCAATTTCTTAACTTATCACCTCCTTTGATGTGTTGTTGTTTCCTTGCACTACAGATTCGAACTACATAGCTGGAATCCAGGACGACTACGACAGCGATGACACCAGGGTTCTGAATCGGTCTTGGTCGAGGAGGAGGAGAGGCGCACCTAGCCGTTAGCTTTGTCCTAGCCAAGGTACGCCCTCCTTCTTCCTTACAATACTGCCAATTTCATAACTTGTCTCCTTTGATGTGCTCTGCAGAGCTGGAGTCCAACTGCTGCCGAGGGTCCAGCCACGAATGATGTAGAAGATGGGGTGGAACACCGGCAAGAACGACCAAGGTTTGTGCTGCTAATCATCTAGCATTGTTGCAAAAATCAGACCACTCATCCACCAGTGATGTGTTGTCAATAATCATTATTGATGTTTCATCCTGATGTGTTGTCAATAATCATTATTGTTGTTTTATACTCATACATAATTTGTCATTGAATTTGAGCTCATCCTTTAGTAATTAGTCCTAATAAAAGGACATGATTAGGAGAATCAAAAATTGTAGTCCCTCCGATCCATAATTGTGTCGCTCATCTAGTACAAAGTTTGTACTAGTTTAGTACAAAATGTGCAACACATATTATGGATATGAGGGGGTAGATTTATTGTATGTACTCTAAAAGATTCAAAGAGGTTCTTAATCTGCACTAGATGGTTTCTTTAATTTCACATGACTAATACTATAGCTTTATTTTATCCTAAAAGATCCATAGAGGCTCTAAAGCTGCAGGAAATGAATTCATTAACTAGATATTCTTACATTTAATGGACTCACCTATTAACACAGAGCCTAGTGCTAGTTTCTATCTATTTTGTGTGTACATTGCAGAAAAGGTTCAAAGATGGAAGTACTCGAAAAAATCCCAAAAAAGCTACCAAAATTCCTATCTGCCGGAAGAACCCAGGACTCGGGAGGATACCTCAGGGCGGGGCACGGACCCCAGGCGCCTCTAGGGCTCGTCCAGGTGGGACCCTCGCCCCTGCCCCCACATCACCTTCACCTCCTAACCTTCCGTTTGCTGCACGTCATCATGGCGTGGACAGGACGACTACGACGGGGACGGCCGAGGGCTCCGAAACCATCCTAGTCGATAAGGAGGAGACGGGGCGCACCAATCCGACAGTCCTCTTCTAGCCAAGGTTCGCCCTCCTGTTTCCTTCCCACACTGCCAATTTCATAACTTGTCACCGTCTCTGATGTGTTGTTGTTTCCTTGCGCTACAGATTCGAACTACAGAGCTGGAGTCCAGGACGGCTACGACAACGATGACACCAGGGCTCTGAATCTGTCTTGGTCGATTAGGACGAGAAGGGGCGCACCTAGCCGGTAGCCTTGTCCTAGCCAATTTACGCCCTCCTGCTTCCTTACCATACTACCAATTTCATAACTTGTCTCCCCCTCAGATGTGCTGCTGCTTCCTTGCGCTGCAGATCTGACCTATAGAGCTGGAGTCCAAATGTTACAGAGGGACCAACCACGAGTGTTGTAGAAGATGGGGTGGAAATCAGGCAAGAACGACCAAGGTTTGTGCTGCTAATCATCTAGCATTGTTGGAAATAACAAACCACTCATCCACCAATGCTATGTTGTCAATAATCATCATTGTTGTTTCATACTCATACATCAATTGTCATCGAATAAGAGATCATCCTTTAGTAATTAGTCCTAATAAAAGGACATCATTAGGAGAATCAAAAATTGTACTCCCTCCGATCCATAATAAGTGTCGCTCATCTAGTACAAAGTTTGTACTAGCTTAGTACAAAATGTGCGACACTTGTTATGGATCTGAGGGAGTAGCTATATTGCATGTACTCTAATTGATTCAAAGAGGTTCTTTATCTGCACTAGATGGTTTCTTTAATTTCAGATGACTGAGACTATAGCTTTATGTTATCCTAAAAGATCCAAAGAAGCTCTAAATCTTCACGAAATTATTTATTTTTAATAGATACTCTTACATCTAATGGACTCACCTACTAACACAGAGCCCAGTGCTAGCTTCTTTCTGTTTTGTCTGTACATTACAGAAAAGGTTCAAAGATGGAAGTCCTCTGAAAAATCCCAAAAAACTACCAAAATTCCTATCTGCCGGAAGACCCCAGGAGCCGGGAGAACACCTCAGGGGGGCATAGACCCCAGGAGCCTCTAGGGCGCGCCCAGGTAGGACCACCTTTACCTCCTAACCTTCTGTTTGCGTAGAGATCACAACTACGACGGGGACGGCCTAGGGCTCTGAATCCATCCTAGTCGAGAAGGAGACAGGGTGCACCAAGCCGACAACCCTCTCCTAGCCAAGATACGCCCTCCTACTTTCTTCCCATACTGCCAATTTTTAACTCGTCACCTCCTCAGATGTGTTGTTGTTTCCTTGCGCTACAGATTTGAACTAGAGAGCTGGATTCCAAGACGGCTATGCAGCGATGACACCAGGGCTCTAAATCCGTCTTGGTCGAGGAGGAGGAGAAGGGGCGCACCTAGCCGGTAGCCTTGTCCTAGCCAAGGTACGCCCTCCTGCTTCCTTATAATACTGCCAATTTCATAATGTGTCTCCTCCTTTGATGTGCTGCTACTTCCTTGCGCTGTAGATCTGACCTGTAGAGCTGGAGTTCCAGCTGCTGCCGAGGGACCAGCCACCAGTGCTGTAGAAGATGGGGTGGAACACCGGCAAGAATGACCAAGGTTTGTGCTGCTAATCATCTAGCATTGTTGCAAAAAAATCTAGGTTATATGGTTTAACATTTACTTCTATGTTGTGTTGTCAATAATCATCATTGTTATTTCATACTCATACATCGATTGTCATCGAATTCGAGCTCATCCTTTATTATTTAGTGCTAATAAAAGGACATGATTTGGAGAATCAGAAATAGTATCTTTATTGTACGTATTCTAAAAGATTGAAAGAGACGCTTAATTTGCACTAGATGGTTTATTTAATTTCAGATGACTAAAATTATAGCTTTAAATTATAGCTTTATTTTACCCTAAAAGATCCATAGAGTCGAAATATAAAGGAAATGATTTATTTAAATAGATACTTTAAATATTTTATTAGACTAACCTACTATCACAGAGCTCAGTGCCAGTTTATGTATGTTTTCTCTGTACATTGCAGAAAAGGTCCAAAAATGGATGTGCTCAGGAAAATCACAAAAACTACCATAATTCTTATCTGCCGGAAGACCCCAGGAGTCGGGAGAATACCTCTGTAGAACAGAGACCCCAGGCGCCTCTAAGGCGCGGCCAGGTGGCACCCTCGCCCCTGCCCCCACCTCACCTTCAACTCATATCCTCCCCTTTGCTGCAGGTCATGATGGCATGGATAGCACGGGTACGATGAAGGCGGCCCAGGGCTCCGAATCCATCCTAGTCGAGGAGGAGAAGGGGCGCACAAAGCTGGCAACCCTTTCCTAGCCAAGGTACGCCCTCCAGCTTCCTTCTCATACTGTCAATTTCGTAACTTATCTCCTTCATGTGTTGTTGCTTCCTTGCACTGCAGATTCGAGCTGCAGAGTTGGAGTCCAACTGCTGCCGAGGGTCTAGTCGCGAATGATGCAGAAGATGGATGGAACACCGGCAAGAACGACAAAGGTTTGTTCTGCTTATCATCTAACATTGTTGCAAAAAGCAGACCAATCACTTAGCTTCAGTGGTTTAACATGTACTTCTAGGTTGTGTTGTCAATAATCATCATTGTTGCTTCATACTCATACATCAATTGTCATCGAATTCGAGCTTATCATTTAGTAATTAGTACTAATAAAAGGACATGATTAGGAGAATCAAAGACTATAGCTTTATTGTACTTACTCTAAAAGATTAAAAGAGGCTCTTAATCTGCACTAGATGGTTTATTTAATTTCAAGTGACTAAAACTATAGCTTTATTTTGCCCTAAAAGATCCATAGAATTTCTAAATCTGCAGGAAATGATTTGTTTAACTACATACTTTTCAATCATTTATTGGACACACAAAGCCAAGTACAAGTTTCTGTCTGATTTGTCTTTACACTGCAAAAAATGTCCAAAAATGAAAGTGCTCGGAAAAATCATGGCGCGGATAGTACAGCTATGATAGCGATGACACCGGGGCTCCAGATCCGTCTTGGTAGAGGAGGAGAAGGGGCACACCTAGCCGGTAGCCCTGTCCTAGCCAAGGTACGTCCTCCTGCTTCTCAACCATACTGCTAATTTTGTAACTTGTCTTCTCATGTGTTGCTGCTTCTTTGCGCTGCAGATCCGACCTGTGGAGCCGGAGTTCCATCTATTTCCGAGGGACCAGCCACAAGTACTGTAGAAGATGAGGTGGAACGCCGGTAAGAACGACCAATGTTTGTGCTGCTAATCATCTAGCATTGTTGCAAAGAACAGACCACTCATCCACCCGTGTTGTTTTTTCAATAATCATCATTATTGTTTCATACTCATACATCAATTGTTATCGAATTCGAGCTCATCTCTTAGTAAGTACTCCTAATAAAAGGACATGACCAGGAGAATAAAAAATTGTACTCCCTTCGATTCATAATAAGTGTCGCTCATATAGTACAAAGTTTGTACTAGCTTAGTACAAAATGTGCAACACTTATTATGGATCTGAGGGAGTAGTTTTATTGTACGTACTCTAAAAGATTCAAAGAGGTTCTTAATCTGCACCAGATGGTTTATTTAATTTCAGATAACTAAGACTATAACTTTATTTTATCCTAAAAGATCCATAGAGGCTCTAAATCTGCAGGAAATTATTTCTTTAACTAGATACTCTTGCATTTAATGGACTCACCTACTAACACAGAGCTCTGTGCTATTTTCTGTATGTTTTGTCTGTACATTGCAGAAAAGGTTCAAAGAAGGAAGTCCTCGGAAAAATCCCAAAAAACTACCAAAATCCCTATTTACCGGGAAGACACCTCAAGGGGGGCACAGACCTCAGGCGCCTCTAGGGCGCGTCCATGTGGGAGCCTCGCCCCTGCCCCCACATCACCTTCACCTCCTAATCTTCCGTTTGCTGCAGGTCATCATAAAGTGGACAGGACGACTACGAAGGGGACGGCCCAGGGCTCCGAATCCATCCTAGTCGATAAGGAGGAGACGGGGCGCACCAAGCCGACAACGCTCTCCTAGCCCAGGTACGCCCTCCTGCTTCCTTCCCATACTGCCAATTTTTAACTTGTCATCTCCTTTGATGTGTTGTTGTTTTCTTGCACTACAGATTCGAACTACAGAGCTGGAGTCCAAGACGGCTACGACAGAGATGACACCAGGGCTTTGAATCAGTGTTCGTCGAGGAGGAGGAGAAGGGGCGCACCTAGCCGGTAGCCCTGTCCTAGCCAAGGTACGCCCTACTGCTTTCTTAAAATACTGCCAATTTCATAACTTGTCTCCTCCTCTGATGTGATGTTGCTTCCTTGCGCTGCAGATCTGACTTGCAGAGACGGAGTCCAAGTGCTGCCGAGGTTCCAGCCGCTACGAAGGGGACGACCCAGGGCTCCAAATCCATCCTAGTCGATAAGGAGGAGACGGGGCGCACCAAGCCGGCAACGCTCTCCTAGAATAGGTACGCCCTCCTGCTTCCTTCCCATACTGCCAATTTTTAGCTTGTTACCTCCTCTGATGTGTTGCTACGTCCTTGCGCTGCAGATCTGACCTGTAGTGCTGGAGTTCCAGCTGTTGCCGAGGGACCAGCACCAGTGCTATAGAAGATGGGGTGGAACACGTGAAAGAACGACCAAGGTTTGTGCTGCTAATCATCTAACATTGTTGCCAAAAACAAACCACTTATCCACCAGTGTTGTGTAGTCAATAATCAGCATTGTTGTTTCATACTGATACATCAATTGTCATCGAATTTGAGCTGATCCTTTAGTAATTAGTCATAATAAAAGGACATGATTAGGAGAATCAAAAATTGATGATTTATTTTTAATAGATACTCTTACATTTAATTGCTCTCCTACTAACACAGAGGCAAGTGCTAGTTTCTGTCTGTTTTGTCTGTACATTGTAGAAAAGGTTCAAAGATGAAAGTCCTCGGAAAAATCTAAAAAACTACCAAAATTCCTATCTGCCGGAAGACCCCAGGAGCCGGGAGGACACCTCAGGGGGGCACAGACCCCATGAGCATCTAGGGCGCGTCCAGGTGGGACCACCTTTACCTCATATCCTTCTGTTTGCGTGGACAGGACAACTACGACGGGGACGGCCCAGGGCTCCAAATCCATCCTATTCGAGAAGGAGGAGACGAGGCGCACCAAGCTGGCAACCCTCTCCTAGCCAAGGTACGCCCTCCTGCTTCCTTCCCATACTGCAAATTTATTAACTTGTCACCTCCTCTGATGTGTTGTTGTTTCCTTGCGCTACAGATTCGAACTACAGAGCTAGAGTCCAGGATGGCTACGACAGCGATGAAACCAGGGCTCTGAATCCGTCTTGGTCGAGGAGGAGGAGAAACGGCGCACCTAGCCGGTAGCCCTGTCCTAGCCAAGGTACGCCCTCCTGCTTACTTACAATACTGCAAATTCCGTAACTTGTCTTGTCCTCAGATGTGCTGCTACGTCCTAACGCTGCAGATCTAACCTGTAGATCTGGAGTTATAACTGTTGCCGAGGGACCAACCACGAGTGCTGTAGAAGATGGGGTGGAACACCGGCAAGAACGACCAAGGTTTGTGCTGCTAATCATCTAGCATTGTTGTAGAAAATAGACCGATCATTTAGCATCAGTGGTTTAACATGTACTTCTGGCTGTGTTGTCAATAATCTTCATTATTGCTTCATACTCATACATCGATTGTCCTTGAATTCTAGCTCATCCTTTAGTAATTAGTTCTAATAAAAGGACATGATTAGGAGAATCAAAATCTGTAGCTTTATTGTACATACTCTAAATATTAAAAGAGGCTCTTAATCTGCACTAGATTGTTTATTTAATTTTAGATGACTAAAACTATAGCTTTTTTTTACCTAAAAGATCTATAGAAGCTCTAAATCTGCAAGAAATGAGTTGTTTAACTACATACTTTTGAATCATTTATTAGACTAACCTACTAACACAAAGCCAAGTACAAGTTTCTGTTTGTTTTGTCTGTACACTGCAGAAAATGTCCAAAAACTAAAGTGCTTGGAAAAATCATGGCGCGGATAGGATGGCTACGACAGCGATGACACCAGGGCTCTGAATCCGTCTTGGTCGAGGAAGAGGAGAAGGGGCGCACCTAGCCGGTAGCCCTGTCCTAGCCAAGGTACGCCCTCCTGCTTCCTTACCATAGTGCCCATTTCATAACTTCTCTCGTCTGATGTGCTGCTGCTTCTTTGCGCTGTAGATCCGACCTGTAGAGCTGGAGTTCCAGTTGTTTCTGATGGACCTTCCACCACTGTTGTAGAATATAGGGTGGAACACCGACAAGAACGACCAAGGTTTGTGCTGCTAATCATCTAGCATTGTTGCAAAAAACAGACCACTCATCTAGCTTCAGTGGTTTCGCATTTACTTTTGTGCTGTGTTGTCAATAATCATCATTGTTGTTTCATACTCACACATCAATTGTCATTGAACTCGAGTGTATCCTTTATTAATTAATCCTAATAAAAGTAAATGATTAGGAGAATGAAAAATTGTACTCCCTCCGATCCATAATAAGTGTCGCTCATCTAGTACAAAGTTTGTACTAGCTTAGTACAAAATGTGCGACACTTATTATGGATCTGAGGGAGTAGTTTTATTGTACGTACTCTAAAAGATTCAAAGAGGTTCTTAATCTGCACTAGATGGTTTTTTTAATTTCAGATGACTAAGACTATAACTTTATTTTATCCTAAAAGATGCATAGAGGCTCTAAATAAGAAGGAAATGATTTCTATAACTAGATACTCTTACATTTAATGGACTCACCTACTAACACAATGCTAGTTTCTGTCTGTTTTGTATGTACATTGCAGAAAAGATTCAAAGATGGAAGACCTCGGAAAAATCCCAAAAAACTACCAAAATTCCTATCTACCGAAAGACCCTAGGAGCCAGAGGACACCTCAGGGCGGGGCACAAACCCCAGGCGCCTCTAGGGCGCGTCCAGGTGGGACCCTCGCCCCTGCCCCCACATCACCTTCACCTCCTAACCTTCCGTTTGTTGGACGTCATCATGGCATGGACAGGACGAATACGACGTGGACAACCCAGGGCTCCGAATCCATCCTAGTCGATAAGGAGGAGACGGGGCGCACCAAGCCGGCGGTCCTCTTCTAGCCAAGGTACGCCCTCCTGCTTCCTTCCCATACTGCCAATTTCATAACTTGTCACCTCCTCTAATGTGTTGTTGTTTCCTTGCGCTATAGATTCGACCTACAGAGCTGGCGTCCAGGACGACTACGACGGCGATGACACTAGGGCTCTGAATCGGTCTTGGTCGAGGAGGAGGTGAAGGGGCGCACCTAGCCGGTAACCTTGTCCTAGCCAATGTACGCCCTCCAGCTTCCTTACCATACTGCCAATTTCGTAACTTTTCTCCCCCTCAGATGTGTTGCTGCTTCCTTGCGCTGCAGATCAGACCTGTAGAGCTGGAGTTTCAGCTGTTGCAGAGGGAACAGACAGCAGTGTTGTACAAGATGGGGTGGAACTCAGGCAAGAACGACCAAGGTTTGTGATGCTAATCATCTAGCATTGTTGCAAAAAACAAACCACTCATCCACCAGTGTTGTGTTGTCAATAATCATCATTGTTGTTTCATACTCATACATAAATTGTCATCGAATAAGAGATCATCATTTAGTAATTAGTCCTAATAAAAGGACATCATTAGGAGAATCAAAAATTGTACTCCCTCTGATTCATAATAAGTGTCGCTCATCTAGTACAAAGTTTGTACTACCTTAGTACAAAATGCGTGACACTTATTATGAATCTGAGGGAGTAGCTTTATTGTATGTATTCTAAAAGATTGAAAGATGTTCTTAATCTACAGTAGATGGTTTCTTTAATTTCAGATGACTAAGACTATAGCTTTATTTTATCCTAAAAGATCCATAGAGGCTCTAAATATGCAGTAAATGATTTCTTTTTAATAGATACTCTTACATTTAATTGACTCACCTACTAACACAGAGCCCAGCGCCAGTTTCTATCTGTTTTGTCTGTACATTGCAGAAAAGGTTCAAAGATGAAGTCCTAAGAAAAATCCCAAAAACTACCAAAATTTCTATCTGACGGAAGACCCCAGGAGCCGGGAGGACACCTCAAGGGGGGGGCACAGACCCCAGGAGCCTCTAGGGCGCGTCCAGGTGGGACCCTCGCCCCTTCCCCCACATCACCTTTACCTCCTAACCTTCCGTTTGCGTGGAAAGGACGACTACGACGGGGACGGCCCAGGGCTCCGAATCCATCCTAGTCGAGACGGAGGAGACGGGGCGCACCAAGCTGGCAGCCCTCTCCTAGCCAAGTTATGCCTTCTTGCTTCCTTGCCAAACTGCCAATTTTTGACTTGTCACCTCCTCTGATGTGTTGTTGTTTCCTTGCGCTATAGATTCAAACTACAGATCTGGAGTCCAGGACGGCTAGGACAGCGATGACACCAGGGATCTGAATCTGTCTTGGTCGAGGAGGAGGAGAAGGGGCGCACCTAGCTGGTAGCCTTGTCCTAGCCATGGTACGCCCTCCTGCTTCCTTACAATACTGCCAATTTCGTAACATGTCTCCTCCTCTGATGTGCTGCTACGTCCTTGCGCTGCTGATTTGACCTGTAGAGCTGGAGTTCCAGCTGTTGCCGAGGGACCAGCCACCAGTGCGGTAGAATATGGGGTGGAACACCGGCAAGAACGACCAAGGGTTGTGTTGCTAATCATCTAGCATTGTTGCAAAAAATATCTAGCTTATGTGATTTAACATTTACTTCTATGTTGTGTTGTCAATAATCATCATTGTTGTTTCATACACATACATCGATTGTCATCGAATTCGAGCTCATCCTTTAGTAATTAGTGCTAATAAAAGGACATGATTTGGAGAATCCAAAACTGTATCTTTATTGTACGTATTCTAACAGATTGACAGAGACGTTTAATTTGCGCTAGTTGGTTTATTTAATTTCAGGTGACTAAAATTGTAGCTTTATTTTACCCTAAAAGAACCATAGACTCCAAATATATAGGAACTTATTTATTTAAATAGACACTTTTAATTATTTTATTAGAGTAACCTACTAACACAAAGCTTAGTGCCAGTTTATGTATGTTTTGTCTGTACATTGCAGAAAAGGTCAAAAAATGGATGTGCTCAGGAAAATCACAAAAACTACCAAAATTCCTCAAAAATTTTCCAAAAAATTACCAAAATTCTTATCTGTCGGAAGACCTCAGGAGCCGGGAGGACACCTTAGTTGGGGCACAGACCCCCAGGCGCCTTTAGGGCGCGTCCAAGTGGGACCCTCGCCCCTGCCCCCACATCACCTTGACCTCCTAACCTTCCGTTTGCTGCAGGTCATCATGGTGCCGACATGACGACTACGAAGGGGATGGCCCACGGATCCGAATCCATCCTAGTCGAGAATGAGGAGACGGGCCGCACCAAGCCGGCAACCCTCTCCTAGCCAAGGTACGCCCTCCTGCTTCCTTCCCGTACTGCCAATTTCATAACTTGTAACCATCTCTGATGTGTTGTTGTTTCCTTGCGCTACAGATTTGAACTACAAAGCTGGAGTCCAGGACGGCTACGACATCAATGACGCCAGGGCTCTGAATCCGTCTTGGTCGACGAGGAGGAGAAGGGGCGCACCTAGCTAGTAGCCTTGTCCTAGCCAAGGTACGCCCTCCTGCTTCCTTACAATACTGCAGTTTCGTAACTTGTCTCCTCCTCTGATGTGCTGGTGCTTCCGTGCGCTGCAGATCGGACTTGTAGAGCTGGAGTTCCAGTTGTTGCTGAGGGACCAGCCACCAGTGTTGCAGAAGATGGGGTGGAACACCGGCAAGAACGACCAAGGTTTGTGCTGCTCTTCATCTAGCATTGTTGCAAAAAAATCTAGCTTATGTGGTTTAACATTCACTTCTATGTTGTGTTGTCAATAATCATCATTGTTGTTTTATATTGATACATCGATTGTCATCGAATTCGGGCTCATCCTTTAGTAATTAGTGTTAATAAAAGGACATGGTTTGGAGAATAAAAAATTGTACCTTTATTGCACGTACTCTAAAAGATTCAGAGAGGCTATTAATCTATATTAGATACAGTTTATTTAATTTCAGATGACTAAAACTTAAACTTTCTTTTACCCTAAAAGGTACATAGAGGCTCTAAATCCATAGGAAACGATTTCTTTGACTAGATACTTTTAAATCATTTATTGGACTAACCTACTAATACAGAGCCCAGTGTCAGTTTCTGTTTTGTCCGTACATTGCAGAAAAGGTCCAAAAATTGAAGTGATCGGGAAAATCCCAAAAGACTACCCAAATTCCTATCTGCCGAAAGACCCCAGGAGTGGGGAGAGAACACCTCAGAGGGGGCACAGACCCAGCCGCCTCTAGGGTGCGGCCAGGTGGGACCCTCGCCCCATGTCCCCACCTGACCTTCACCTCCTATCCTCCCCTTTGCTGCAGGTCATCATGACGCGGACAGGATGACTACGACGCCGACGGCCCAGGGCTGCGAATCCATCCTAGTCAAGGAGGAGGAGAAGGGGGGCACCTAGCCAGCAGCCCTATCCTAGCCAAGGTACGCCCTCCTGTGTCCTTACCATACTACCAATTTCGTAACTTATCTCCTCCTCTGATGTGCTGCTGCTTCCTTGTGCTGCCGATCCGACCTGTAGAGTTGGAGTTCCACCTGCTGCTGAGGGGCCAGCCTCCAGTGCTACAGAAGATGGGGTGGAACACCGGCAAGAATGACCAAGGTTTGTGCTGCTAATCATCTAGCATTGTTGCAAACAAATAAATAGAGCAATCAAATAGCTTCAGTGGTCGTTCGACTCCCACTTGCCGCGTGTCCACCTTTCATCATCTCCTCCGCCCCACCCCCCAGCGCCGCTCCCCTTTGCACCCCAGGTCGCCTTTCCTCCGCCCCACCCCCAGCGCTGCCCCCCTGTGCAACCCCACTTCAGTTAGGCATGGGACGCGAAGGAGTCAGGGGTCGCGCAGACACACGCCTGTTCGACGGATTTAAACAACCTGGTTCAGTTTTCCATCAGATTCAGTTTTCCATCCTCCGCCCCATATGTATTTCATCCTCTATCATTTCTCTTAATAATTTTCTGTAATCCACTGCATCTTATATGTCTTAATTCTCAATGTCCAGAGAAATCTGGAACTGCATCATACATATATTTGTCAAACAATACAGATACTCTAACTTAAATTGTTATGTTTTTTCATCTTGGAGTTGATTTCATCTATGTAGTACTCCATCCGTTCCAAATTAGATGACTTCCATTTGTATACATGTGTAGCTAGATATATATACAATTGGAAGTCATCTAATTTGAAACGGAGGGAGTAAATTAGTGCAGGTAGAAAAAACAGAGAAAATTAGATGTTAGGAAAGGAAATTGTAGCTATCCGTGTTGTTAATCAGTGGGGTTATGAACATCAGACATGTTTTTTCCCTTATGAACCTCTACATGTTGTTTGATAAAAATATGGTGTCCACCAGCCATTTTGTGATTATATAAATCAATGTTATTCTCATATTTGCATTTTTTAAAATACTTTTATATCCATTTAAGAAAAAAATTATTTGCAGATGGAGAATCGTAATCCACCTGCTTCTCTGTTAGGATCAGAAGAGCGTTCCCCATTCTCCGGTGAGCTTTGGTTCCTGCTGGGTCTTGGCTTTCGTTTGAAATTTGTGCGTAGCGTGAATTTTCGTCGTGCTAACTACTTGGTGAAATTCCTTCATCGATGCAACCTAATGACAACCATGATTGGTAGCTTCAGATTGTGAGTTGTCTGAAAGAAATTCAAGGGGAAGATGATGTTTGAGAGAATTATGCACACTACCGAGTAATGATTTCAGAATCTGTTCTATGCTACATGCAGCACACCAGCACCAGTTTCTTCAAATAAAAGGTACAGTACAACTGCCCATAGTGATAATCAAGTTTTATCAGCTATTTATTTCTGTTTACGGAAGTTTTATCAGCTAGCTCTTATACATTGCTCAAGTACAACATACAGTTAGCTGGGAGAGATATTTAAACCTTCACTCATTTCCTACTGTTGCCGCGGCAGCACTGATGATTGTACTATTACATCTGGTTGTATGGTAGCATAGTATATTTGCTTCAATAAACAACAGTGTCATTTGCTTTGACGTTCTTTGTTCTCTTGTCACATGTTTGGTTGCAATAAACTGAATATTTGTTCGAAACAAGAAATATGAGTTCCATGGGCTCTATTGGTCTCCCATTTAACTCAAGCATTTTGTTCAGTTCTACTTACTCTCCTTATATACGAGCGGGAATTCTTGTAAAGAATTGGTCTATATGGGTAAAACTCAAGGTGCTAATTAGTTTTTTATTTTGCATGAATGGAATGTATTCAACAGTCCAAGCTTTTGTTAATACATTGACACCACCACTCACAGCTGTCCAAAGTTCGTCAACGATCTGTAGCTCACGGTAAGTTTCAGTTGAAAGTTGCAGCTTAAAGCTTACTTCTTTCTGGAATAAAAATCGTGACTACTATTTTCACGAAATAAATACTTGAATTGTGTTTCTTCTTGAAACTTCCATATAAGAAAAGCAAGAGTGCACCTCTTTAGTCTAGACTCGAACTAACAATATTTTTTCTCAATATTGCACGGCTGTTGCTCAACAGAATACATGATTATTTATGAGCTTATTTATATCATGATGCACAATACAAATGCTCCTGGTCTTTTTTCCTCATGCTACTGGTAATAAGATGATGCATTTGTCTTTGCTACATATCTGTCCATGTTAATTACCTGACCAAATAGTTCTTAACAGTAGTACAATTTCTTAGTAGTAGCCTGCGAGCCGCCCCTTTGTAACGGACACCCTCCCACTGCTGGCTATGCCTACCGCTGCCCCAGCTCCGCCCTCCCGCTATTGTCAATGATCCATTGCCACCGCTAGCCCTAGCCCTTCCCCTATTGGGCCGCCTGCCGCAAGTGGTAGCGACGAGAGAGGACAGAAGTGAGCCACACTTGTCTAGCTTGGACAACGGATGGCAAGTCGGTGATTGTAGATGGTTAGAGGAAAATCCCTTTGTATTATTGTTTGAATCAAATGTGGTTTTTCTATAAAAAATGCCCTTGCTTGCAGTTGACTAATTCGGAATGGTAAAGATAGTAAATAGTGTCAATGCCTTACCTAATTTATTCTATCCGAGTATCATCTTTTGTTTAATCTGTAGCCTCATTTTCATTCCAATTTCCACATGTCTTCTGCATATATTGTAGTTAATTCTGCTGATAGGTCAATAGAAAGGGCAGAGCTAGAGATAATTTAATATAATATGGTTGCAACTGTGTGTCAGTAGGAATGCAGTTATAATTTACAAAACCTAAAAGGCTATTGAAAAGCCACAATTTAATCCTCTGTCGCGGTATCAAGTGTTATTTTCCTGAAACCGTATGTTATGTATGTGCTTTCTTAATTCTCCTTCCATGTAGTGATAAACCGATAATTCTACTAGCTTATTTCAGTTAAATGGTCTGCATCTCTGGAACACTATCTAGGCTCTAGCTCTAATGTATTCTCTCTCTAAGCATTGTTCAGTGCATGGAATTAAAAGTCAGCCCCGCAGCGAAAGTGTGGAATGTCGCTATTTACAATTAGTACTTGCATGTGCCGTCTAATATTACATACACTCTTTAAATTGAGAGCAACTTTTGCAGTTCACTTACTCTGTTAGAAACAAACCCAAATGTGGTATGCCACAGTTTGCAAGAAGCACATCTAAGAGATCTTCTGCTGTCATGTTCCATTAGCTCACACTGCAGACTTTATTTTTGCTACTTTAGGCCTTTGCACTTAACCTGGTAAGAGTTGCAAGAAATCAACTCAGAAATGGTTGTTCAACGCATTAGACTGTACAAGTATAATTTATAGGCCAACAACAAGTGCCTTGTTTAGTAAATGTGTTCTTATTCCTGAGATACCATGCATCTTTTACTACATCTGTATTAGTTCACTGTAAATCAATGAGATTTTTTCTATATGAAACTAGGATCCTGTATCTTCAACAGATAAAGAATAACCTACCAAATTATTTGCTTATTAGTGGATTTTTCTCAAGTTATCTCAATTGACTTGTTCCGGTGAAGCCCGTGATCTGTCTTGTAGAATGTTAAATATATAGCAAGTCATATTGGCCATGTATTCAAATGTTATTTTCACACTTTCTATGTTTTCTGGTCTTCTCTTACCGTACCATAACTGATGATATGAATCCAGTAGCAAAAGTATTTTTGTTGTCTAATGCATGAATTACCTATCTCCGGTGCAGTCCTTGAGCACAGAACAAGGAAATGCGGATTTGTGCGCTATATAATGATGATCTCTAGAGAAACGATACACCAATGGTAATATCACTTCTAAAACCATATGAATTTCCCATCTTTTGGTGAGTCTATTTTTTATTTAAACCATTTTGTAGCCACTTGCACTTAAATATTCTTTTATTTTGTTACATTATTGATGTTTACGTATTATTAACTAATTCCATGAATTTTCCTTCTCAGTTTTACATGTATGCTTGATGACATGAAATCTAAGAATTTATTCGTTCGAAACCGTGTGTTATTGAACATGTCAAGCATCATGGGGCGATTCACGTCGTGTGAGTCCATTGCTCACTAACCCCTAACTATGCCATCGTGGACATCTTAGTGTAAAATAAGCATTGTATTCATCAAGAGAGTTTGCACTCCAAATTTTGGGGAGGTGGTGTTAAATTTCATAACAAAAACATATATATGATGTGAGATTAGTCTTCTTTAACTCCTTTTATTTACTTCCAATCTTTTTGATCTCAACATAATCGAGAACAATGATTTATTTTTGCGATGTAATATTGATATACTTGAGATTTTTGTGAATGCAATTTTATGCGTGTTTCCGATGAAACACAAATATAGTTGAGAATGTTGTGAATAAAATATTGTACCTTTTGCGAAAAAATGGAACATTGTACTTCTATAATAAAAAAGTTCTTTGCAAGAATATAATCTTATCTAATGCATAGATGATTATGGCTCATTCATGCATGGGTAGATAATGCATGTACATACATAAGTAAATATACCGGTCGTCCAAAATTGAAAATGAAAACCAACATCTTATGAACTAAGAACTAGATTATTGGATGATGCAACTTATATTACAATGATTAGATGCTTATTTGTGTAGTGCTTTGCAAGTAGAGGAAAATATAACTTGAAAATCTTCTTAGTAATTATTTGGTATAACCTTGCTCCTAAAAACTGATGCTTGATATTTTTGTATTGCCTCCTTACTAGGATAAATGAGAAAAAATATTTTCTACGATCATACGTGCGTTGCATGTGCACGCTTACTAGTGCTAATAAAATAATATGATTAGGAAAATAAAAAACTGTAGCTTTATTGTACGTACTCTAAAAGATCAAAGCCTTAATCTATACTAGATGGTTTATTTAATTTCAAATGACTAAAACTTTAGCTTTATTTTATCCTAAAAGATCCATAAAAGCTCTAAATCTGCAGGAAATGGTTTTTTAACTAGATACCTTTGAATCATTTATTGGACTAACCTACTAACACAGAGCCCAATGCAAGTTTTTGTCTGTTATGTTTTTTACATTGCCGATAAGGTCCAAAAATGAAAGTGCTCGAAAAAATACCAAAATCTCTATCAGCCGAAAGACCCCAGGAGCCGGGAGGACACCTCAGTGGGGGGGGGGGGGGGTCGGCACAGACCCCAGGCGCCTCTAGGGCGCGGTTAGGTGGGACCCTCGCCCCCTTCCCCCACCTCAACTGCACCTCATATCCTTTCCTTTGCTGCAGGTCATCATGGCGCGAACAGGACCGCTACAATGGCAACGACACCAGGGCTCTGAATCCATCCTAGCCGAGAAGGAGAAGGGGGGCACCTAGCCGACATCCCTGTCCTTGCCAAGGTACGCCCTCCTGTTTCCTTCCCATATTGCAAATTTTGTAACTTGTCTCCTCCTCTGATGTGTTGTTGCTTCCTTGCGCTGCAGATTCGAACTGCGGAGCTGGAGTCCAACTGCTGCCGAGGGTCCAACCGCGAATTCTGCAGAAGATGGGGTGGAACACCGGCAAGAACGACCAAGGTTTGTTCTGCTAATCATCTAGCATTGTTCCAAAAAACAGACCAATCATTTAGCATCAGTGGTTTAACATCTACTTCTGCGTTGTGTTGTCAATAGTCATCATTGTTGCTTCATACTCATACATCGATTGTCATCGAATTCGAGCTCATCTTTTAGTCATTAGTCCTAATAAAAGGACATGATTAGAAGAATAAAAAAATGTAGCTTTATTGTAAGTACTCTAAAAGATTCAACAAGGTTCTTAATCTGCACTAGACGGTTTATTTAATTTCAAATGACCAAAACTATAGCTTTATTTTACCCGAAAAGATCCATAGACTCTAAATATATAGGAAATTATTTATTTAACTAGATACTTTTAAATATTTTATTAGACTAACCTACTAACACAGAGCTTAGTGCCAGTTTATGTATGTTTTGTCTGTACATTGCAGAAAAGGTCCAAAAATAGATGTGCTTAGGAAAATCACAAAAAACTAACAAAATTCCTATATGCTGGAAGACCCTAGGAGCCGGGAGGATACCTCAGGGGGGCACAGACCCCAGGCGCCTCTAGGGCGCGGCTAGGTGGCACCCTCGCCCCCTACCCCCACCTCACCTTCACCTCCTATCCTCCGCTTTGTTGTAGGTCATGATGGCGTGGACAGGGCGGCTACAACGGCGACGGCCCAAGGCTCCGAATCCATCCTATACGAGGAGGAGGAGAAGGGGCGCACAAAGCCGACAACGCTTTCCTAGCCAAGGTACGGCCTCCCGCTTCCTTCTCATACTGCCAATTTCTTAACTTGTCTCCTCCTCTGATGTGTTGTTGCTTCCTTGCGCTGCAGATTCAAACTGCGGAGCTGGAGTCCAACTGCTGCCAAGGGTCCAACCGCGAATTCTGCAGAAGATGGGGTGGAACACCGGCAAGAACGATCAAGGTTTGTTCTGCTAATCATCTAGCATTGTTCCAAAAAACAGACCAATCATTTAGCATCAGTGGTTTAACATCTACTTCTGCGTTGTGTTGTCAATAGTCATCATTGTTGCTTCATACTCATACATCGATTGTCATCGAATTCGAGCTCATCTTTTAGTCATTAGTCCTAATAAAAGGACATGATTAGAAGAATAAAAAAATGTAGCTTTATTGTAAGTACTCTAAAAGATTCAACAAGGTTCTTAATCTGCACTAGACGGTTTATTTAATTTCAGATGACCAAAACTATAGCTTTATTTTACCCGAAAAGATCCATAGACTCTAAATATATAGGAAATTATTTATTTAACTAGATACTTTTAAATATTTTATTAGACTAACCTACTAACACAGAGCTTAGTGCCAGTTTATGTATGTTTTGTCTGTACATTGCAGAAAAGGTCCAAAAATAGATGTGCTTAGGAAAATCACAAAAAACTAACAAAATTCCTATATGCTGGAAGACCCCAGGAGTCGGGAGGATACCTCAGGGGGGCACAGACCCCAGGCGCCTCTAGGGCGCGGCTAGGTGGCACCCTCGCCCCCTACCCCCACCTCACCTTCACCTCCTATCCTCCGCTTTGTTGTAGGTCATGATGGCGTGGACAGGGCGGCTACAACGGCGACGGCCCAAGGCTCCGAATCCATCCTATACGAGGAGGAGGAGAAGGGGCGCACAAAGCCGACAACGCTTTCCTAGCCAAGGTACGGCCTCCCGCTTCCTTCTCATACTGCCAATTTCTTAACTTGTCTCCTCCTCTGATGTGTTGTTGCTTCCTTGCGCTGCAGATTCAAACTGCGGAGCTGGAGTCCAACTGCTGCCAAGGGTCCAACCGCGAATTCTGCAGAAGATGGGGTGGAACACCGGCAAGAACGATCAAGGTTTGTTCTGCTAATCATCTAGCATTGTTCCAAAAAACAGACCAATCATTTCGCATCAGTGGTTTAACATCTACTTCTGCGTTGTGTTGTCAATAGTCATCATTGTTGCTTCATACTCATACATCGATTGTCATCGAATTCGAGCTCATCTTTTTGTCATTAGTCCTAATAAAAGGACATGATTAGAAGAATCAAAAATTGTATCTTTATTGTAAGTACTCTAAAAGATTCAACAAGTCTCTTAATCTGCACTAGACGGTTTATTTAATTTCAGATGACTAAAACTGTAGCTTTATTTTACCCTAAAAGATCTAGAAGCTCTAAATCTGCAGGAAATCATTTTTTTAACTACATATTTTTAATCATTTGTTGAACTAACCTACTAAGATAGAGCCCAGCCCGAGTTTCTGTCTGTTTTTTTGTACACTGCAGAAAAGGTCCAAAAGTGAAAGTGCTCGGAAAAATCTCAAAAATTTACAAAAATTCCTATTTTCCGATAGACCACTGGAGCCGGGAGGGCACCTCATTGGGGGCATAGACCCTAGCCGCCTCTAGGGCGCCACCAGGTGGTACCCTCGGCCCCAGACCCCGCCTCACCTTCACCTCCTATCCTTCTCTTTGCTGCAGGTCATCATGGCGCGGACAGGACTGCTACGATAGCGATGATACCAGAGCTCCGAATCCATATTGGCCGAGGAGGAGGAGAAGGGGCGCACCTAGCCGATACCCCTGTCCTAGCCAAGGTACGCCCCCTTGCATCCTTATCATACTTCCAATTTCGTAACTTCTCCTCTTCTGATGTGCTGCTGCTTCTTTGCGCTGCAGATCCGACCTGTAGAGCTGGAGTTCCAGTTGTTGCCGAGGGACCAGCCACCAGTGCTATAGAAGATGAGGTGGAACACCGGCAAGAACGACCAAGGTTTGTGCTTCTAATCATCTAGCATTGGTGCAAACAACAGACCACTCATATAGCTTCAGTGATTTTGCATGTACTTTTGTGTTGTGTTGTCAATAATCATCATTGTTGTTTCATACTGATACATCAATTGTCATCGAATTCGAGCTCATTCTTTGGTAATTAGTCCTAATAAAAGGACATAATAAGGAGAATCAAAAATTGTACTTCCTCCGATCCATAATAAGTGTCGCTCATCTAGTACAAAGTTTGTACTATCTTAGTACAAAATGTGCGACACTTATTATGGATCTGAGGGTGTAGCTTTATTGTACGTACTCTAAAAGATTCAAAGAGTTTCTTAATCTGCACTATAAGGTTTCTTTAATTTAAGATGACTAAGACTATAGCTTTATTTTATCCTAAAAGATCCATAGAGGCTCTAAATCTAAAGGAAATGATTTCTTTAACTAGATACTCTTACATTTAATGGACTCACCTACTAACACAGAGCCTAGTGCTAGTTTCTATCTGTTTTGTCTGTACATTGCAGAAAATGTTCAAAGATGGAAGTCCTCGGAAAAAACACAAAAAACTACCAAAATTCCTATCTGCCGGAAGACCCCAAGAGCCGGGAGGACACCTCAGGGAGGGCACTGACCTCATTAGCCTTTATGGCGCGTGCAGGTGGGACCCTCGCCCCTGCCCTCACATCACCTTCACCTCCTCACCTTCCGTTTGCTGCAGGTCATCATGGCGTGGATAGGACGACTACGACGGGGACGGCCGAGGGCTCTGAATCCATCCTAGTCAAGAAGGAGGAGACGGGGCCCACCAAGCAGGTAGCCCTCTCCTAGCCAAGGTACACCCTCCTGCTTCCTTCCCATACTGCCAATTTCATAACTTGTCACCTCCTCTGGTGTGTTGTTGTTTCCTTGCGTTATAGATTTGAACTACAGAGCTGGAGTCCAGGACGGCTATGACAGCAATGACACCAGGGTTCTGAATCCGTCTTGGTCGAGGAGGAGGAGAAGGGGCGCACCTAGCCGGTAGCCCTGTCGAAGCCAAGGTACGCCCTCCTGCTTCCTTGCGCTGCAAATCCGACCTGTAGAGCTGGAGTTCCACCTGTTGCCGAGGGACCAGCCACTAGTGTTGTAGAAGATTGGGTGGAACACCAACAAGAACGACCAAGGTTTGTGCTGTTAATCTTCTCGCATTGTTGCAAAAAAAATCTAGCTTCTGTGGTTTAACATTATTTCTATGTTGTGTTGTCGATAAGCATCATTGTGTTTTCATACTCATACATCAATTGTCATCGAATTCAAGCTCATCCTTTAGTTATTAGTGCTAATAAAATGGTATGATTTGGAGAATCAAAAAATCTAGCTTCAGTGGTTTAACATGTACTTATGTGTTGTGTTGTCAATAATCATCATTGTTGCTTCATATTCATACATCGATTGTCATCGAATTCGAGCTCATCTTTTAGTAATAATTCCTAATAAAAGGACATCATTAGGAGAATCAAAAACTGTAGCCTTTTTGTATGTACTCTAAAAGATTAAGCGAGGCTCTTAATCTGTAGTAGATGGTTTATTAAATTTCAGATGACTAAAACTATAGCTTTATTTTACCCTAAAAGATCCATAGAAGCTCCAAATCTGCAGGAAATAATTTGTTTAACAACATACCTTTGAATAATTTATTGACTAACCTATTAACACAGAGCCCAGTGCCAGTTTCTGTCTGTTTTGTTTGTACACTGCAGAAAATGTCCAAAAATGAAAGTTCTTGGAAAAATTATGGCGTGGACACGACGGCTACGACAACGATGACACCAGGGCTCTGAATCCGTTTTGGTCGAGGAGGAGAACGGGCGCACCTAGCCGGTAGCCTTGTCCTAGCCAAGGTACGCCCTCCTGCTTCCTTACCATACTGCCAATTTTGTAACTTGTCTCCTCCTATGATGTGTTGCTGCTTCTTTGCGCTGCAGATTTGACCTATAAGCTGGAGTTCCATCTATTGCCGAGGGACCAACCACCAGTGTTGTAGAAGATGGGGTGGAACACCGGCAAGAACGACCAAGGTTTGTGCTGCTAATCATCTAGCATTGTTGCAAAAAACAGACCACTCATCTAGCTTTAGTGGTTTCGCATGTACTTTTGTGTTGTGTTGTCAATAATCATCATTGTTGTTTCATACTCATACATCAATTGTCATCGAATTCAAGCTCATCCTTTAGTAATTAGTGCTAATAAAAAGACATGATTAGGAGAATAAAAAATTGTACTCCCTCCGATCCATAATAAGTGTTGCTCATCTACTACAAAGTTTGTACTAGCTTAGTACAAAAAGTGCGACACTTATTATGGATATGAGGGAGTAGCTTTATTGTATGTACTCTAAATATTCAAAGAGGTTCTTAATCTGCACTAGATGGTTTCTTTAATTTTAGATGACTAAGAGTATAGCTTTATTTTATCCTAAAAGATCCATAGAGGTTCTAAATTTGCAAGAAATGATTTCTTTAACTAGATACTCTTACATTTAATAGACTCACCTACTAACACAGAGCCCAATGCTAGTTTCTGTCTGTTTTGTCTGTACATTGCAGAAAAGGTTCAAAGATTGAAGTCCTCTGAAAAATCCCAAAAAACTACCAAAATTCCTATCTGCCGGAAGACCCGAGGAGCCGGGAGGACACCTCAGGGGGGGGGCACAGACCCTAGGCGCCTCTAGGGCGCTTCCAGGTGGGACCCTCGCCCCTGCCCCCACATCACCTTCACCTCCTAACCTTACGTTTGTTGCAGGTCATCATGGCGCGCATAGGACGACTTCGAAGGGGATGGCCCAGGGCTCCGAATCCATCCTAGTCGAGAAGGAGGAGACGGGGCGCACCAAGTCGACAACCCTCTCCTAGCCAAGGTACGCCCTCCTGCTTCCTTCCCATACTGCCAATTTCATAACTTGTCACCTCCTCTGATGTGTTGTTGTTTCCTTGCGCTACATATTCGAACTACAGAGCTGGAGTCCAGGGCGGCTACGACAACGATGACACCGGGGTGGATCTGCCAGCAGCCTTTGAGGGTGGTGGCGGCTTGTTTACTTGCGTTGTCTCTGCTACGTTGAGCGTTCGTGGCCGGTTTGGCGGCAAGCTGTGCAGCGGAGCTTGGCTTGTGTGGCATGTTGGTGGTGCGTTGGCGGATTCTAGGGCGGCGGATCCGGTGATTGCCAGCTCGTCGCCACGATGACGGGTCAGGCACGGCTGACCATGGGGCCACACGCGAGGGATTTAGGACCTAGGGCCTTGACCTGACGGCCGCGGTGGCGGTTGCCGTTGTATGGGCAACGACAGCGGCTGTCTCGGCAGTGGGTACTCTATACAGCGCCCGGAATCGGGGCGGCGACCCCTCTTCGACGGCGGCGAACTTCAAGGTCGTCTGGGCGACTCGGAGTTCAGATCTCAAGGTGGTGACGGTCTTTCTGGGGACGATGGCGGTATGGGACGTCCCCTTCATGGGTTCATCAACATATCGCGTTCGATGCGGCTCGAAAGGTGACACATGCATCTCTTTCGGAGCCGTCAGGCACGGGTTGTGGCCAGCAGGTGAAGCCACCGGTGTATGCGCCGTCAGTGGATGCTACGCACGACGTCTCATGCAGGGGCGTCAAGTCATGCCTGCTACTGGCACGAGCTGCACGGGGCTCTAGCGGAGGACTCATTTCTAGTGTGTTGTTGCTGGATCGAAGGTGGTGCGACAGTGGCGGGAGGCATGCAATATGGGACCTTTGTCTTCTTGCATCTTCTCCAGAGGTATGCGGTTATCGATTCATCGATAACTGGATAATGGCCGATGGTACATACGACTTCAACGACGAATTTATGCACTCAGGTGGAAACACAAGATCTCTGATCCGGCTATGTCGATGTGCGCCTGCGTCGGTACAGAAAAATAGATAATTTGTTCCTTGACTTGCTCTGTTTGGAACCTTCTCTTCTCTGTTTTGGTGGTCCAAGCTCAAAACAGAAGAACGTTTTGGTGGTCCTAGCTCAAAACATAAAAATCTTTAGGTGGTCCTTTTCCATGTGCTTGTGCTTGATATTCCTTTTGTACAATGTTTTTTTTTCAAGAATGAGCTGGAACATACTATCACTATAACGCAGGGTTATGTTAATGCAACATCTTTAAATGTGAGGATGACATATGTCCATGAGCGGGGTTACAGGTATGCTAAATTACTAATCATCCGCCAAATTTAGTGAACTTGCTGTTTACACAACGACCTTCTATTTCTGTCATCCTATTAGATGAGGTGTTCCAAATTTTTAGTAGACAACTTATGTACCTAACTTTATTATTTAGTGTTCTTAGCATGGAAGGAACAGTTCTTTCTGTATGAGTGTGAGCCTGCTTGCA
Source organism: Bromus sterilis (assembly GCA_950022295.1). Classification (NCBI taxonomy): domain Eukaryota; kingdom Viridiplantae; phylum Streptophyta; class Magnoliopsida; order Poales; family Poaceae; genus Bromus; species Bromus sterilis. The sequence continues at coordinate 317,080,021 of OX465596.1, read as the reverse complement.
GAGTAAAAGGTCCAAGTGACAACGCCGCTTGGACTGCTTCTGGACTTCTATGGTTGACACCAGGCAGTTCCAAGGCCTACCTGAGATCCTCGTGGTGATGTTAGCCGGTGAGCTTCCTCTACCTCCACTCTATGTGGATGTCTGCCGGTGAAATATATAGCATCTACATTTCCATCATACACAAACTTTTTATGCATGATGTTACTCTTACCACTTTGTGACAACCAGATCAATTCTCTGGAAGCCTTGTGCAGAGTATTCACTAGAGGAGATTCCTGGTTGCAGTATCTAATTTCTATTAATTTTCTTTTATATATTATGAACTTCAATTTCTTTATATTAAAAAAAATCACAGCCTTGGTGTTGCATACTCAACTTGTTGTTTATTTCATGTAGGCGCCTTTCATGTAAGCCTTTTTGTTTACCGTTCCAGTTTATGTTTGTAGCTTACAAGAAACAAGATAAACATGTTGCTTTTCAATAATTATTTTCACCCTTTTTAGGTTGATACCGTTAGAGTAGATTGTAGTATCCATATTATCTAGGGGGTTTCCTGCATATTTGTCACCTATACATGTACTATATATTGGCCCTGTTTGGATCCATGGGTTAGAGTTAGAGTTGGTTAGATTGTACCAAACTAACCCCAAAACATCCAAACAGGAGGGTTAGAGTTGGTTAGATGCATCTAACCCATCCAAAAAATCTAACCCACCCAAGAGGTGCTTATTTGGGTTAGAGTTAGATGGGCCCACAAAAAGTTATTTTTTCTACTACCTCCACCATACAAAATCCTGAATAAAGTAATCAAATGATTGGAATGGTACATTTATTACCAATCTAACCCCACCATCCAAACACCTCTTTGGTTAGAGTTAGTTTGGGGTTAGTCTAGAGTTAGAATCTAACTCTAACCTCTAACCGAGTTAGAGTATCCAAACAGGCCATTGTGGCATTTGGCCCCCTGAAATAACATGGTATTAGAGCTAAGTTATAAATTTTTTGCACGTAGCAACTCGTGCCCTAGCCGCTGCCGGCCTATTGCCCGTCAACACGCACCTCCCGTACGGCCGCGCTCCAGATCGGCCGCCGACCCCTGTCCTCCTGCCCCAGGCTGTCCTCCCCGCCGCAGGCCCCTGTCCGTCGGCCGCCTATCGTCCGTCGGATCCCGCCCCTCGCCGCCGGTGGTTCCCATCCGCCGGATCCCGCCCGCTCTACTGCCGGATCTCTCCTGTGCAGGTCAGCTGTCCCCTGGTCGTCGGTCCCGTCCTCTTCGACCGCCTCCACTAGATCCCGTCGCCCCGTCTTGGCCTCCTCCACCAGATCGGTTCGAGCCGATTCCCCGCAGGAGCTCGTACCCTGCTGTGTTGGCCGTCAGGACTTGGTTCACGTGAAGGTGTTTGAGTAAAAAGAGAGAGAGATAGAGAGAGAAAATGGCTGTATCTCAATTCATGTTATCTCAGTTCATCTTTGCTCAACTTCGACGCAATGATGCCTCCCCTCCTTGCTAATCGAGTTGGCTTGCTGTGGTGGAGTTTCCAGTCAAGGTTCGTGATGGGTCACTCGTTGATTGGTGTTGCTCCTCTGTTGGGCTAAAGGGTCGGTTCGCACGCTAGTGTGGTGCGTTAGGGTAGTTGTTTAGTGTTGGTATTGTGATCCCTCGACAACACCACTTCCACTCGGCTTTCATTGTGTTGGTCTCTCGATTTTGCTAGCTAGGTAGTGCCTTCCTCGGGGCGTCCATATGTTCTCACCCTATGTATTCTTCCCTCTTGTGCGGTTTTCGGGCCGGTTTCCCTCATAAAAGAAGGGTGGACTTTAGGTTTTCGATTCGGTTTTCCTTCTAAACTGGATCAAGCACATGCCAGCATGGCCACTTTGAGCAATATATTCAGGTGGGACCCCCCGCCGCGGTGACCGTTAAAAAAAGAGCAAATATCTTGGTGATATGAAACACAGCAAAGGAAGTACCAAAAATATATGAACCTGAAAGAGGGGTGGCACAAACTTATTCCAAACCATATTTTGTACCTTGGCCATCAACTTCCTGAATGCCATTACAGTAAGCGAAATCCAGTGCATGCGTTCCAATTGCCATATATTAGTACAGTAAACAGAAAGAGTTCTGCTAAGCCGACGGTTGCAATATCTAATTTCTATTGAACCGCTCTTATTTATTATTTTATTATGAACTTCGGTTTCTTTATCAAAGAAAAAATGCCAAGTTGGAAACCTCTATCAATGTTAGGTGAGGCACATAATAACCTGAGACCCCTTCACTTTGATTTGTTGCATAGTATATTTTCATGTCTGTGAATGAGAGGCTGTTGAAGGGTTAGTATTTATGTTTTGTATTTTGATTGCTACAGTATCTTTGGTTTAAAAGAACTGGAATCTATTCCAAGCATTCACTTAATACCTGCTTGTATTTCTCTGGTTGTACAGAGTTTAGCTGTTCCATTTGTCGGAACGTGATGAAAGAACCACTTACTACTCCCTGTGGACATGACCTATGAGGGAAAGAAGCAGAGGTGGCTGGACTGTTTGCTCCGTGTCTCTTGCCACCATTGAAGAAGGAGCTCCGATTTTTGGTTGGTGCGTATTATATTTTATATATAGTTCATATTCTGAAGACCGTTTGCTCCGTTGCTTTGCAGTAAGTATTATTTTGTTGCCTCTATCCAGTTGATTGCTTAGGGTGGATGCTCTATCTATTATATACTTAACCAGAAAAAGATAGAAAAAGAACGATAGAAAACATCTACAATGGTGCAAGAAACTATTGTACTGGTTAGGTACAGTTGAGTACTTAAGACGATAGAAAAAGAACGGCTAAGATTTAAAATAAAAAGATACACATATTGTTAGCGTCCGATTGATTTTTCTGATTCCAATTTGTGTTTCCTATTAGGATACGCTACAAATAGGCAAGTTGGAGTTGAACTAAAATTCTGGGATTCTAAACAACCGAAAGGAAATAAAGTCTACTACCGTGTGTTGCACAATCTTTCAATCTCCTCAGATTGATCAAGGCGCAATCTATGGCTGTAGTCGTCGAAGAACTATCATCATGGATTTTTTCGGTACATCCTCTCAGCCTCCTCGCTTGGACAGAGATGAAGGATAGAAGGAGAATCCCTGCAGATCTTTCAGGTACGTACTCATGAATCAGGCCTTCCGTCTCTCTGATCTCTTGGGCACAATTTTTTGGCACTTACATCTCTGAGTAATAATAAGAGATCCATCAGTATCTCTTCCTGGATTGCAATCAAGCGAGAAGTGCCTAGATTTTGATTTTCTCTCCTAATACACTTGGATGGACACATTAGTGGTGGTTCGGGAGAATTGATTTTAAACCCCCCTGTTCGCTGCACTTCGTTACGGTCGACCAAGCAAATGCTGGACTATTTGTTTTCTTTCTTCAATTCCACCAATGGTGATTCCAGAGGATCGGTGAAGAAAGGGCTGTCTGAAACTGCTTCTATTCCCATGTTATATGCAAGAATCATTCAGAATTGGATATGCTTTTCAGGTATCACAAGCAGCTCATATTATTTTCTTCTTCTCATTTTCGTTTATATCATGTCATAGGATTAATCTTCTTATAATTTTACCTCTAGATTTACTAACCTGTACCTAACCAGTACAATAGTTTTAAAACATCTACAGTTCAGTTTTTTCATTATGAATTTCCTTAATTTGTATGCACAAACATAGATATCTGGACTTAAGTTATTTTTTTTGTGTCTTCTTTCTAAGTCCGTATATTTTGTACGGGAGTTTCTTTGTTAACCCTGCACATAAATATCTAATGATTTCGATGTCTTCCACATTGATGTGCAGCTATTTTAACCATGCCCAGAAGACATCCTTTCTCTTCAAGTTTGCAATTATTTTTCCATTGACAATTTTTTCCTTAATACACCATATTGATAACCCAGCAGAAACTCAAATGTGCATTGTTAAAATTTTCAAATACTTTTAGCATGTAAGAAACTTTTTTTATATACTTCCACTAGAATGTATTCTTTCTTCAAAAACAGTAGGCAGACTATTTGGCGAGTGTGTAGATGTGTTTGTCGAACGCATCGACATGTCCATAGCTTACTAATATGCGTCTTTGCCATAATGGAGGTGCACTGCAAGTGAGTCATGGTCCAGATCCCAGAAGGCGCCAATATGGTGACACGTAGCTTGTGGCCGACAATCAGTGTCGAAGTTTTCTTTGCCTACACCAGGTTCAGCAAGTCACCTACATACAAATTTTGTTCCAAATTCTTTTTTTCTTTCAATAAAGATACTTTATCCAACGTTTGGTAGACAGTAACCTGCATACATGAACAGTATTGAAGTATTGTGCTCATTCCAAATGAAATTACCCAATTTATTGTCTTTTCTGCATGAAGAAGAATTGAGAAAACAATGTTTACTTATGTCCTTAGTAAAATTAACCTTCGGAGGAGTGCATTGAATGTAAATGTGAGAAAAAATAAAATTTGGATGCCATCCCCATCAAAATCAGTGAACTTAAACTTTCATAGTAAGCTCGAACTAATACTTATGAATATATAAACCAAAGATAAGTGACGTGTAGCCACAACTTTTATAATGTTGTTGACTTAGGCAACAAAATTGCTTAGATAATATGAAGTTTCTTTATTCCACTTATTTACAAGTTTCTTAATTTATGTAGATGTCCCATGAATGAACGGACACACTGATATGCAAAATACATAGAAAACAGTAAAAGTATAGGTTTTCACGTGTTAGAGATAGAAAATGTGCAATGTTGTGATGTAGTATTGGACAAGTAAGGTATTTTTAAGCTCAATTTGCTTATGTTTTTTGTGCGCAAAATTTAAATAGTAGCTTCGGGTGATATTTGTGTACTAATGTTAGGAAAGTTTGTCGAAGAAAGTGTAATATCTTGATTAATTATATAATAATTGTTTTAGAAACGTAATCTACTAATTCTACTAGGACGAGACATTATTGTAACAAAAATTTAAGCATCTATGAAATTATAACTAGAGATAGCTATTCAATTTAGATTTGTTCAAATATCTACACAATAATTATAAAATTAAGCATACCAGGTATGTCAAAAATTAAATTAAACTGAATGTAGTGTGAAAATTGGTTGTTATTAAGTATTTTCAGTATTTCCCACATGAATGACACATATTAGTATTATTGCTTTTTTTCATTATAGATTCCTACAAGTTTCTTAATTTATGTAGATGTCCCATGAATGAACGGACACTGATATGCAAAATACACAGAAAAAAGGGCAGCCCGGTGCATGTAGCTCCCGCTTGCGCAGGGTTCGGGGAAGGGTCCGACCACTTTGGGTCTATTGTACGCAGCCTTTTCCTACATTTCTGCAAGAGGCTGTTTTCAGGACTTGAACCCGTGACCTCTTGGTCACAAGGCAGTAAAAGTATAGGTTTTCACATGTTAGAGATAGAAAATTTGCAATGTTGTGATGTAGTATTGGACAAGTAAGGTATTTTTAAGCTCAATTTGCTTATGTTTTTTGTGCGCGAAATTTAAATAGTAGCTTCGGGTGATATTTGTGTACTAATTTTAGGAAAAAAATTCAAAGAAAGTGTAATATCTTGATTAATTTTATAATAATTGTTCTAGAAACATAATCTACTAATTCTACTAGGACGAGACATTATTGTAACAGAAATTTAAGCATCTATGAAATTATAATTTAAAGATAGCTATTCAATTTAGTTTTGTTCAAATATCTACACAATAATTCTAAGATTAAGCATACCAGGTAGGTCAAAACATTAAATTAAACTGAATATAGTGTGAAAATTGGCTGTTATTAAGTATTTTCAATCTTTCCCACATGAATGACACACATATTAGTATCGTTGCTTTCTTTCATTATAAATTCCCATCTTCAAACTTTTCTTAGTAACCTACCACTCACTTTGTGATACTACATATGTCTTGATTTTTTTTCCGAAACCAGGCCGATTGTATCTTTGCTCCAAAGAGCTATTGTGCAACTGGATATCCATCTACTTGCCGGAATTAGTCACATATGTGATTTCTTTTAGTCAAATCTGAAGTAATGTTACTGAAATTTATATTATAAGAAGTACAGTATATGATTCGTCTTATTATACAATGCTCTATTTGTGCTATAATCTTGGCAGGATCTTTGCAGATGACACTGTAATTGCTCTGAGAAATAATTGAGAATTCATGGATAATGCCAATTTGAAGCATCAAATTTGCAGGTCATCTATACTCAAAAATAAATATGATAGCCCGTGCAAAATTCTGGCATCTATTTAGACAAGTTTATAAATGGTCTAAGATAGTCCATGGATGCTCTCAAAAGAATCATATCTATCCTTCGAATTTATATCTTGCACTTTATTACCTCCTACTTTTAATGTGCTTCCTTCGATACTCGAGATAACTTATGAGTGTTGATTCTCCCAATGTTCAACTCAAGCAGGAACTTTCATACATATATTGAGGATATCTTTATAATATTTTTTAACCAATTCTCTATTCAGATAAAATTTTGGTTTTTGCATCTACACCTTATTGTCCTTTCTATTTATGAAAAATAAACCTTTTGGGAGCTCTTGAACCGCTGAATCCGCCACAGGGTAAACCACCGAATTTTTCCTATTGTGTACTATATTATGATGCTTCATTTTCATCATTATATTTCACATCCTGTGAAGACATGTCTTTAGAGTTCAGTTGTTGGTTAATCTTTTTTAAGAGAGTTTTCCCTTTCCTTGGTCATACAAGGTTAGTTTCATCAACACTACGTAGTTCATTTGGAGTTTTTTTTCCCTCCTCACTCTTTATTGCCCACAAGTAATGTTTGCCCTTATTATTTCAACCTGCTCATACCCATAATTATATCACGTTGCAAATTTATTCCCATTAAACAAAGAAACCTAAATTAAGAACGTCAAATGTGGTCAGCGTATGTTTATTACACCCTCCGTTCCATATTAACCATCCCATAATTTCCACTGAAATACATCCGGATACATCCGTTTCAGCGACAAATAATATGGAACAAGGGAGTATTAGGTAATATAATGTTATAGTCCATTTAATAAAATTGATCTTGGCATGCATTTTTTTTGAATCATTTTTCAAATAGCTCACCCCTACATACATTTTGGTACTTAACATGTTAAAGATAAATTATTTCCTCAATAAGTACTAAATATTTACATTGTACTCTTCTGATAGTATCTTGCTTGATCCTCAATAATTTTTAATCATACAACTTTTTAGCATGTAATCTAATAAATGCACTAATCATTCTAAACGGACTGCAGAGGCATTATATTCTTCAATCATATTCCCTCTACTTCAAAACATAGGATTTAAAGTTAAAAATCATAGAAAGAAACTTCCATGCTCAAGAACTAATTAAAGAAGTGTAAATTTTGGCCTTACAAATTGTAGTGTGTACTATTAGATGTTATGATATGCAAATATGTATTTTTATAATTCACATGTCCTCAAAATAGCTAGCTTGTGAAGCTGCAAGGGTTGACGAATATAGAAATAGTTAACATCCTACAATGCATACATTCCAAACTTTTCTAACGGTGGCTTAATATATTAGATAAATTAGCAGTAGTATCATCTATTACTCATTGTGGATATTTTCATAGTAATATTATCTATGACTTCATATATTCATATTTGTAATAGTAAAAACATTTAGTGAAGATCATGTAAAAATATAAGGTAACCAACTTCATCTTTCATCTACTATCCAGCACAAACGCTTTGTCCATGGCGTCCTAGAACAGGCAGCCATTCGTTTGCTATTTCGAGGACGAAGAGGAGGAATGGGCTCGTCTTTCCCCCTTTGGGCGGAGTTCGACCGGACACTGGAGATGGTTGCGCAGATGGAGGCGGAGACTGAGCAGCAGATGCCCGCGCCCGTGCAAGCGCCCACGCCTCCCGAGCTGTACAACGTCGACGACTGGCCACAGTGGTCCTACGACGTGGGCGCCTACTACCCCGTCAGCCAAGGCTGATTCCATGGATTCTACTACGTTTTTGGCCCTATTGGTTGAGCCCGACATGGCGGAGGCGTTGGTGGCCTTGGTGGTGAAGCCCGACGTGGCGGAGGCGATGGTGGCCGTGGTGGTGGAGCTCGACATGGTGGAGGTGGTCGTGGCCGTGGTGGTGGAGCCGGACGTGGCGGAGGCGGTGGTCATCGTGGCCACAACTAGGCGGTCACCCTGGCCAGAACTAGGCGATTAGCGTGGCAGTGGCCACAACTAGGGCGTGTTCATATGGCTATATTAATCAGTTATCTTAGTTTTTTAAGGGTAATCAGTTATCTTAGTTGTTGTATGAAATGAACATCCTTATCATATTTATATGCACATTATTAGAAAATACTATTTCTGAGAAGGACATCTAATTAACATAATACGTAGCAGGGATTACTTAACAACATTTCAGTTCACATGTACATAATGTACAATGGTACAAATAATACAGTACTCGGCAACAAGGATTTGAGGAAAGTATTGCCTAGGATCTGCGTTATAGAACGTCTTGAATGAACAGGAAAAGGCCTTCAGTGCCTTCCTACGGATAAAGCGAAATGTTGTCTCCCATTTTCCAATTGTGGATGAATTTCCATCACAAGGTACCACTTATGAATGAAACCAGATCCATTTCTAGGGGAAATGATGTACGTTGACATCATCTTCTTATTCTGACCAATTGTTAGGGTTATTGGACCAATAGAGGGGATCAATCCAAGAATAACTGAAGGCAGCAATACATGTTGCAAAACCGATAAAACAATTATAACACTGGATGAACGTATGTATTATAAAAGGATATATAACATAAAAGATTATGTACCATGATTTTTTCATCGATACAATTCGTTATGTTAAAGGTATGCACTAGTGGCACACATGATGTCATCGTGTATCTAGCATGGAAACGCTTAATAATCGATTTAATTCTTCCATAAAATTCTAAGAAAGGCTCAAAATCTTGCCAGTGAAATTTGGATTGAGGACTAATATTCATAAGTTTAACTACACGTTCAACATAGTCTGCATGGAAATAATAGTTCTTGTCGGTACTTATATTTTTTTCTTGAATAAATAATTAGTAAGACAGGACAGACACATGCAAGACTTGAAATAATACTAGCTTTGATTGTTAGTTCGTCGACGGATATGATTTGGTAACTTTACATGTATAATAGCACCAGGTTATCTTTTATCTACTAACACTTTCGTGGCAGCTTTTAGCATATAATGTGTAGCAAAACTTTCTCCACAAGCCTTTCTGAAAATAGCAGTGACCTTCAGCATCTGTATTAAGCCAAACTTTGAACTTGTATCCATGATTCGTCTGTACTGTAACCTTAGTTGACACTTCATTTAGGTAAATGGAAAACTTATGTATCAAACCTGTTGTTGCAAAGCAAGGGATGTACTACAGGAAATATATAGTAGGGATGAGAAACTATTTGTGTATTTTTATGTAGTCATGCAAATATGAGCTTAACATAAATGATTGCACACCAATAATTTAACGAATTGTAGCATGACTGTTTAGTTTGACGACAATGTTGAATTTGGCTTAAGTACAGATATGCAGTACTCAACAAAATCAACAAAACTTCAATTTCACATCAGTAGAACTCAAGATTTTGAAAATTCCGTTTCATAAATTTTGTTAGCTGTGAGAACAGACTATTGATGATGACTTGGATGCAAAACATATAAAACATAAACATTAAAGTAAGCATAACACATCAAGTTGTCTTCCTTGTCAACATAACACTTCAAGCATAATAACATAAAGGTTTTGGCTATGTCGCTACTTGAGAAAATCATGCATGCTGTTATGACCAAAGCTATGTTTGCCCAGTTTTAAATAAAGTTTTTAAAGCCATACCTAATATAAAGTCAATACTCCCCATAAGAATCATCATATAAGGTCGATTGCGTGGAGAGAATACCGATTGCAGCGAAGGAACCAATAGACTTCTCATTAATATTGCATCATAGATGACTTCACACTCACGGATACAAGACTCTCCACAAAGGAGTGATAGACCTCAATGCAAACACCTATTTCATGAGATAACTTCCCTAGACATGATACGACTCTACTTGACTCCTAAAAGACTAAGATAAAGATAAAGATACCGGGCACTCCCCCAAGCTTGGAACAAGCTAAGGGGATGCCATTACCCAAGGAGATTTCACTCCTCATTCATGTTCATGTTGATCACATAGTCCTTGGGGAAGCGCTTCCATGGAAGGGGTTCTCCAGTCTCAAAGGATATTCCAGTCTCCTGGATCCTGCACTCAGCACCCAAACCCATGCGCATAAACTTTAGTTCATACTCACAGTTCTGGTACTGCAGATCATAAATCTGCCCTTGAAGCTCAATCACTCTTTCTTCCATTGCGGTCATGCTTGACCACATCTCCTTCTTGTAGTATACCTTCAGGTCGTTGATGATGTCAAAGTTAGCTTCAACACCACGCTCGACCATCTTCTTGTACTTGAAAACTTCGTGCTCCACTTCTTCCAGCCTGGCCCGGATGCTCCCTTCCTTGACAGGTTCCTTCAGATCTTCTTGATGGAGGACACCATCCTCCACTCGAACGGTTTGAGGGTGCTTCTTCACCTCAGCGAGGTAAGGGTTGATGACGTTGACGATGAACTTGTCCTTGGGGGAACTTGGGGAAGCCATGGCACCTAGGTCTAGCTGAAAGATTTTCTGGCAGAAACAGCTCAAAAAGAAAACACAAGAAATCGTGAGATACAGTGCCTGGACGATCCGGGCAAATATATAGCTAAAATTTCTGCACCAAAAGGAAGGTAACAAGCCAAAGTGGGGTCGAAGACGAACTCTGGGGTGCCCAGGCGACCTCCTGGCACAGCCAGGAGGTAGGCCGCGTTAGGGGGGGCGCCTGGGCCCCCCTGGAGCTCCTCTCCGGCTCCACTTAGGCCTCGAATTTTCCTAATTTTGCAAAAACTCGTAATATGGAAATTTTATGGCGGTTCAAGATGTTTCCTTACCGTAATACATACCTTTTCTTATTCTGTTTATGCTGGTGTATGAGACAGGGCTGCAACATGTTCTTCATGAGTTGTTGTGTATACCGAATTCACATCAACATTGACAGGGTCTCCTCCCATATAATGCTTGAGCCTTTGCCCATTCACAACTTGAGGTTTGGTGCCTTCAAAATTGTTAATCTTGATTGCACTGGAGCGGTAGACTTCTTTGATATGAAATGGCCCTTCCCATCTGGAAAGTAGTTTACCCGGAGAAAACCTGGAACGAGATCTAAAGAAAAAAACTTTATCACCAACATTAAATTCACGTTTCAGAATCCTTCTATCATGCCACTTCTTTAACTTTTCCTTGACTATTTTAGCACTCTCGTAAGCTTCGCTTCTTCACTCATCTAGAGAAGTCAAGTTCATGAGGCGCTTTTCACCGGCTAACTTTGGGTCAGCATTAAGATCTCTAACAGCCTAGAAAGCTTTGTGTTCTAACTCTAATGGAAAATGGCAAGCATTTCCATAGACCATCTTATAGGGAGACATGCCCATGGGGTTTTTGTAAGTAGTTCTATACGCCCACAAGGCATCTCCTAACTTCTTTGATCAGTCCTTTCTAGAGTTGTTAACTGCCTTTTATAAGATCAACTTGATCTCTCTATTGGTGAGCTCAACTTGCCCACTAGTTTGAGGATGGTACGGTGAAGCAATTCTATGATTGACATCGTACTTGGCTAAAGCTTACCTAAAAGCTCCATGTGTGAAGTGTGACCCTCCATCAGTCATGAGGTACCTTGGTACACCGAACCTAGGAAAAATTACATCCTTGAGCCTTTTCAAAGATGTCTTGTGATCAACACTCTTAGTGGGGATTGCTTCAACCCACTTGGTTACATAATCAAAAGCTACTAAAATGTGAGTGTACTTGTATGAAGGAGGAAAAAGACCCATAAAATCAAAACCCCATCAATCAAAAGGCTCAATCACTAGAGAGTAGTTCATAGGCATCTCATTCCTCCTACTAATATTACCAACTCTCTGACACTTATCAAAAGATAAAACATAATTTCTAGCATATTTAAAGAGAGTAGGCCAATAAAAACCTGATTGAAGAACCTTATGTGCGGTCCTCTCACCGGCATGATGTCCTCCATAGGGACTATCGTGACATTGTCTGAGAATGTCCTTCTGCTCGTGTTCCGGTATGCATCTTCTCACGATCCCGCCCGGACCTTCTTTAAAAAGATGTGGGTCATCCCAAAAGTAATGCCTCAAATCGTGGAAGAACTTCTTCCTTTGCTGAAATGTTAAACCTGGAGGCAAAAAATTTGCAACGATAAAATTAGCATAATCTGCAAACCAAGGGTCGGAGAGAGATTGTACTTTTACAACAGCTAGTTATTCGTCTGGAAAGCTGTCGTTGACTGGAATGGGATCATGCGGTATATCTTCCATCCTTGAAAGATTATCCGCCACCAGATTGTATGCTCCTTTCCTATCAACAATCTGCAAATCAAATTCTTGAAGAAGGAGTACCCACCTGATGAACCTTGGTTTGGCATCTTTCTTCTCCATAAGATACTTAAGGGCAACATGGTCAGTATGAACAATAACTTTAGAATCAATAGTATACTGTCTAAACTTATCACAAGCAAACACTACTGCTAAGAATTCCATCTCAGTAGTAGCATAATTCTTTTGAGCACTATCAAGGGTTTTTCTGTCATAATGTATAAAATTCAACTTCTTATCAACCCTTTGTCCTAAAACAGCTCCAACAGCAAAGTCACTAGCATCACACATAATTTCAAAGGGCAAATTCCAATCAGGTGGTTGTACTATAGGAGCGATTATTAAAGCTTTCTTAAGAACTTCGAAGGCTTCCTTTAATCTTCATTAAATACAAAAGGAACATCCTTCTGGAGAAGATTAGTGAGGGGTCTCGAAGTTTTAGAAAAATCTTTAATAAATCTTCTATAGAAACTAGCATGACTGAGGAAACTACGAATACCTTTGATGTCCCTTGGATAGGGCATCCTTTCAATAGCTTCAATCTTCGCCTTGTCCACTTCAATTCCCCTCTCGGAAATCTTGTGACCAAGAACGATCCCTTCGTTAACCATGAAGTGACACTTTTCCCAATTTAGCACTAAATTTTTATCCTCGCACCTCTGCAAAACTTTATTAAGATTGTGGAGACAGTGGTCAAAGGAAGTTCCATAGACGGAGAAATCGTCCATGAAGACTTCCACAATCTCCTCACAAAAACCATGAAAGATAGCAGACATGCATCTCTGAAATGTAGCAGGGACATTACATAAACCAAAAGGCATACGCCTATAAGCATAAGTACCGTAAGGACATGTGAAAGTGGTCTTCTCTTGATCGACAGTATTAACATGAATCTGAGAGAAGCTAGAGTACCCGTCAAGATAACATAAGTGAGTATTTTTGGACAAACTCTCAAGCATTTGATCGATGAAAGGCAGCGGGTAGTGGTCCTTCCTGGTGGCTTTGTTCAACTTACTGTAATCAATACACATTCTATATCCAATAACAATCCTTTGAGGTATTAGTTCATTTTTATCATTAGGAACAACAGTCATACCTCCTTTCTTTGGAACACAATGAACTAGACTTAGCCACTTACTATCAGCTATAGGATAGATGATACATGCGGCTAGAAGCTTGAGAATTTCAGTCCTAACCACGTCCTTCATCTTTGGGTTCAACTGTCGTTGATGATCAACAACTGTTTTAGCATCGAGCTCGAGATTGATAGTATGTTGGCAAATTGATGGACTAATTCCCTTAAGGTCATCAAGGGTATAGACAATAGCACCACGGTGTTTACGAAGTGTCTGCAATAATCGCTCTTCTTCAAATCCTGAAATGTTAGCACTGATAATAACACGATATATTTTCTTTTCATCTAAATAAGCGTACTTGAGCGTATCAGGGAGTGGTTTGAGATCAAACACCGGGTCTTCTTTTGGTTGTGCAAGGGTTCCTAAAGGTTCAACCAGAAGGTTGTGCTTCAGGATAACAGGTTTCCTGAAGAATATGTCATCGAGCTCGTTTCTTTCCTGCATATGCATATCATTCTCATGGTCCTCCATATATTGCTGCAAAGGATCGTTAGGAGGAATAACAATAGAATCAATATGTTCAATAATTTTATCATACTAGAAAAATCAGTACCACGAGGCTGCTTAGAAAACTTAGAAAAGTTAAATTTATATGGCTCACCATTGAATTCAACAGAAACTTTACCTTTCTTGCAATCTATTATAGCTCCACAAGTCCTGAGGAAAGGCCTACCAAAGATAATAGGGAAAAACTATCTTGCACTGAACCCAGTACTAGAAAGTCGGTAGGATACTTTACCTTTCCACATAGGACTTCAAAATCTCTCACAATTCCAATGGGAGAGATAGAATAGTAACATCAATCTCTTCAAGTTCACAAGGTGAAATCTCACCCATGATTCGATCCCAAAATCACATAGCCCATAATAATTATGATCTCCTATTTTAACAGATACAACTGGTGTACCTAAAATTGCGCCTTTATTCTTGGCTGTAACCATGTTAGTGGAAACAGCACAAAACTTTATATTGGAATCTAAAACATTATCAGTAACTAGATCTTTAACCAAAGCAACTTGAGGATCGACCTTGATCTGGTCCTCAGGCTCGTCAATTTTTCTCTCACTTTTATTTATTATGCCTGTCACAAAAGAGTGCTCCTTTATCCTTGCTGGAAAAGGGTTTTTTTCATATATAACTGCAGGCAAAATAGGGTCAGCAACACTAATAGCAACAGGTAATTCCTTGAAGGGTTTATGGTACTTATCCTTCTTCTTCTTAGAAGAGTCAACACGAGAGGCAAAGTCCTTACAAAAATCAATCATTAGCTGGGAATCAAGACCAATCTTAGAGCAAAAGGTATTCAAGTTATCAGTTTTCACATAGCTCTCAATAAAATCATGCTCATAATTTATAACGGGTCCAATACCTTTATCAATTTCCCAGTCTTCAGTGTTCTTCTGAATCCTTTCAATGAGATCCCACCTCTCTTCAATGCTTAGCGTTTGAAATGCCCCACTAGAGGAGGCATCCAGCATCTCCTTATCCTGACGAGAAAGCCTGGCATAAAAATTTGTAAGTATAATTTCCTTAGCGAGCTCATGATTAGGACATTTGAGCATTAGGGACTTCAATCTCCCCCAAGCTTGAGCGATGCTTTCTCCGTCACGAGACCAAAAGTTATAGATATAGTTCCTGTCTCGATGAATTTCATGAAGAGGATAAAACTTTGTATAAAAGAGAGACATAAGCTCTTGCCAATTAAGCAAATGTGAGTTATCGAGAAGCTTATACCACTCTGAAGCTTTATCTATAAGTGATACAGAGAATAATTTCCTCATGACAAACTCCATTGACACGCCTGCAATCTTAAATAATGAACATAGTTGTGACAAATATAGCAAGTGTTCACCTGGATGTCTGTCTCCTGCATAACGATCAGCCAAGTCATACTCGATAATACCAGTTGGTATTTTATAAGGCACAATTTCAGTAGGGGTGGGAGCAACCACTACAGTAGTGGGGCGCTTCCCCAAAAGCAACGAACAAAGATTAGAGTTGTCCATAAGGACAAAGAGTAGCAACAGCAAAATAAAAACAACACGCAAAACATAAAGCTTTCCTTACCAGCTTCACTTACCAATATTACTACGCTCCCCGGCAACGTCCCAGAAAACAGTACTTGATGACCCTCAACTATAGGGGATCTATTGTAGCGTTTTCGATAAGTAATAGTGTCGAACCCAACGAGGAGCAGAAGGTATTGATAAGTGATTTTGGACAAGGAATAACTGCAGGAACTGAAAGATAACTTTTTAGGGGTTTTCGATATAAGCAACAAGAAGGTAAAAACAAGCAAAGTAAATAGTGCTGAGGGGCAGCAAGTGGCCCAAACCTTTTGAACAAAGGATAAGCCTAGCAAATGAACTTATAAAGACTTAAAACATTCTTGAGGACACACGGGAGACGTAGTTGAAAGGACGTGGATGTCGCCTAGAGGGGGGGTGAATAGGCGCTTAAAATAATTACGGTTTAGGCTTGAACAAATGCGGAATAAAACTTAACGTTTAATTTTCCAAGCAAGAAACCTAAATAAGCTAGGCTCAACTATGTGCACCAAAAACTTAAACTAAGAAAGATAAACAACTATGTGATAGCAATATATATAACAAGAACACTATGGCTATCACAAAGTGAGTGCACAAGTAAATAGGTTGACTAGATAAGCAACTAGGAGAGAAACCTATGGGACAAGCAATGCAACAACAATATGAGAAAGCACAAGATAAACAAGGTAATAAGCTTGCTCAAAGTAAAGGTAGAGATAACCGCAAGTGGAGCCGATGGAGACAAGGATTTTTTACGGAAGTTCCTTCTCTTGCGAGAAGTACGTCTCCGTTTGGAGAGGGTGTGGAACACAATGCTCACACGAAGCCAACGAGGGCCACCCTATTTCGCCTCACGCTCTCACCAGTGCAAGATGACGTGATTCCACTATGGGACACTTGAGGGCGGTCACCGAACCCGTACAAATGGTAACCCTTGAGGGCGGTCACCGTACCCGTACAAATGCTCGGGGCAATCTCCACAACCTAATTGGAGGCTCCCGTAGCGTCCAGAGCTTTACACCACAATGATTGAGCTCCGCAACAACACCAAGCCTCTAGGGGCCAAAGCACCCTAGGAACAAGATCTAGAGTGCCAAAGCACTCAAGAGTAACAATCTTCTCAATACTCAACTTCACTTACTTCTACCACGAATCCTCGGAGAGAACTCAACCCAATGCACCAAATGCAAATGGCAAGAACACACAAAGTGATCAAATCCCTCACTCTGAAATCCCACCAAAGAAACAAAAGCTATGGAGGAATATGAGAGGAAGAACAAGGAGAAACACCAAGAACTCCAAGATCTAAGAACAAATCTCCCTTCACTTAGAGGGGAAACTCAAAATGGTTTGGTGGAAGAGTAGATCGGGTGAATCTCCTCCAATCCCCAAAAGATCAACAAGTTTGGGTGGCTAGGGGTGGAGAGACCAAGATTTTTGAGGTCTAGCAATGGAGGAAGAAGCTTGGGGAAGATTGAGGTTGGAAGGAGGAAGAAAGAGGGTATAAATACCCCTTCCATGGATCCAACCGTTGGCAGCCGACCAACCTCGGGCACCCGGAGTAAAGGGACCGGGCACCTGGACCATCTAGAGACATTTGGCCAGGGGACCGGACACCCGGGGGTCCAATAACCCGGGTACCCAGACTGTACATGAAGTTTACTGCATACCCCGGGTGCCCGGAATACCCAGAGATAGCCCATCTCAGGAAACGAAAACATGCGTAATTTTTCATACGAACTCAGATTTTGATGATCTTGGGCTTGTTTTAAAGCTATGGAAAATCTCTAGGTCCTCACATAGAGAACCACCCAAGATCAAAAAAAGAAATGCTGAAAATCAAGGAAAGGTTAAAATTCCAACAAGGTAGAAGGTGAAACCTTCACAAGATAAGAGCTGTCAAAAACACCAACATCGAAAACAAAAAAGTAGATGTATATGAAACCCGTTTTCGATGAAGAAGAGCTTGTAATTAATACGAACTCAAGCTCCGTCACTCACAAAGAGAAAAATCAAACAAGAACCAATAAAGATGATGCCAAGGATGCAAAGGTTTGAGCTCTCCACGAACGATGCGGCCTATCCTATAACCCGGTCTCCTAACTACCACCATGAGACCGGTAAACTAGAAACCTATAAATGTCAAACCTTTGTCTTGCGCATAATTCACTTGATCTTGATGATGACGATCATGCCCGCCTCAAGTTGGAACACCTTTCTTGGTTGCGCCGGATCGATGAAGACTAGTAAATTTCTCCCCCATACTCCATTATGGGTGAGCCTATTTTAGGCACATCTTCATCCTTCCAACCTTGATTCCACTGACTTGATGAAGACTAGTAGATTGCTCCCCCATACTCCATTATGGGTGAGACTCTTTTAGGTACATCTTCATCCTTCCAACCTTGATTCCGCCGACTTGATGAAGACTAGTAGATTGCTCCCCCATACTCCATTATGGGTGAGACTCTTTTAGGCACATCTTCATCCTTTCAACCTTGAAGCCACCATATGAACTTCAAGCATTGCCTATGGACAAACCTTAAAGTAAAACTCAAGGAAATCATTAGTCCATATAGATTGTCATTAATTACCAAAACCAAACATGAGGGAACATGCCCTTTCAATCTCCCCCATTTTGGTAATTGATGACAATCACATCAAGAGGGTTTATATAATGAATTAAGTAAATCATGCAAAGCAAATATGCATGAGCAAGAAGGCGAATACTTAAGAACAAAACCAAAGTACGAACCTCCTCAAACTAAACCCTCTAAACTTCTCCCCTATTGGCATCTATTGCCAACCAATGGGCGGAAAAACTTAGAAAGCCAATGTAGCATGGTTTCCTTCCAACAAGGGTGTATTTCTCAAGATATGAGTGGAATAAAATACACACAACCCAATATGCATAGTTGGTTGGAAAACAAACTATATTGAGGATCCAAAGATTGCAAAAAGATGATATGGCACAAAGGAATAACACAAAAAATGAAGGCAATCAAAGGATCCAACGAGCCAAATGAATGTAAGACATTATGATTTGAGCATAGGAGTGTTCTAAAGAAAATAGAGAAGTTCCCCAACATTTGTTCACTATTTAGAATCTTTGTATTATAATATAAAGTTCACAAAATTTGGATCATCACTCCCCCAAAATCAATAGAAACACAACACAAGTGCAAGTGTGCAAAGATATGAGACAAAGTCTAGCACTTGCAACATACTAATGGTTGAGAAAATAGCCAAAGAGACAATCATAGGAATGGGCTCAACCAACAAGATGTGTGTGAGTCATGGCAAAGTACTTGATACGGCTAATATAAGGATGACCATTAAGCATCAACATAGTCTTGAAGAAATGAGACTCAAGTTGCTAGACATGTCCTTCTAACCTAAGTTAAGAAGGTCACACACAAAAATATGGGTTCACAAACTTGATTAATAAATTTAAAAGATCATTCAAGACTTGTGACAACCCCATGATGAAGATATAAAATGATTGGCTCATTGAGACAAGCATGAGAACAACAATCTTCATCACCAAAAGAATGCACAAAGGTGAATACCAAAAAAAAGGCAGAACCATCAAACCCCATGTGCACGGGGGGTCATGGTCCGTGGGCACGGGGTACTCTGAGGAAAATCGCACCAGTTTCCATGGAGGGAGGAAGCTGGATGACACAAAGCATCCTTACCTCTTCCCTAAATGGAAACCACGCAATTTCCTCCGATCTTCTTCACACAAGAGTCCCTCCACACAATGTAAAGGTATTCATAAAAGAATTATGACATGCACTCAAAGACACACGCTTTCATGTATCCACTAAAGAATTAATCGTTAATAATAAAAGGTGGACATGAAAAAAGAGGATATCCACTAGATGTAACTTTCTCATGTATAAGAGATTCTAGGTAGATGAATATCCACAAACAAGCATGTACACACGAAATAGTTACAAAAGAGCAGAAACAAGATATCCAAATGGAACTCATGAATATACCAATAAGATCTTTGCTTGAAAGCATAGCCCATGGCTTAATATTATCTTATTGTATATTAATGAAATCCACACACACAACCATCAAAGTCATCACAACTAGCAACAAATAAGAGATAGTTGGGATGCTTTGAGAAAGGAAACAAGTATCACAACAAAACAATATATCTTGCAATTCTAGAACATTCAAGAACCGCAAAAAATGCAAATGAATAATCTCATGCCACGGTTCAACCTACACATGGTTGAATGCAAGAAATGTATGCATGAGGTAGATACTTGTTACCGGGATAGCATGGGAATGATGTAGTAGATAGAGCTTCATCGATTGTCCTAGCTTGACTCCAAAAGGCACATGGTGTCAACACCTTCCTTGGAAAAGACGATCCTCCAATGCATCTCCAAAGTTCCTAGAACATCATTAACAAACAAAATGGTACCCAAACTCATTGGGACCAAAGATTTAGAGGAACAAAAATACATAGGACAAACTCCACAAGAACAAGTGCATATGGACATGAAGATGAATTCCATGCACATATTAGCCAATAAAGAGGTGGGTGGAGTTTAACCTATATATATGATCAAAGAAAGACATCGTGCATCGGACCTACACATAGAAAATATGCATGCACAAGACTTTCAAGAACCAAAAGGAAATACAATTTGGACAAAACACCAAGTAAACCAAGATGGTACCCCAAAGAGTGACACACCATAAGGTTGTCCGAATTATATCAAAGGTCCAAATCAACATATGATTGAAGACAAGTAGCAATTAACATATGGTCAATTTCTACACTCACCAACGAATGACAAGAAATACCAATTCAATCCCAACCCAATCAAAACATGATTGAATAGGAAAACCATTGAAAAGGATACCAAGTGAACATAAGATTCCAAAATAAGATTCCAATTGAAAATAAGATTCCAAAATAAACTTGTCACTTGAAGTATACCAAATAAAAGATACATCAAGGAATGGGGTATCAATTGACACACCAATTGATAGAGACCATGATACCAAAATGAAATATATCAAACAAAGAGATATCAAACTCTCAATAAGAGAGCACAATTCCAAACAAACTATGTCCTCAACAAATTTATGATGACACAAAGAACCAAAGAGAATATGCCTTCCAATAACACACACTTGATATGGACCATAAGATTCTAGCTCCCCCCAAGAGATGTGCATTACATAGAATTTTTATTTGAATACAAAATGCACAAGATGGCATCACCACTCTCACTAAATCTAGAGAAACACTAGAAACGATCACGAAAACAAATGATCCACAAGTGGCAAGGAAGACAATGAGAGTTAAAACCACAATAAAATCTTGGCGAGTAATAAGGCAATTATAAACAAGCCAATATGTAAAGTTGATCAATAATTTTTACCACATATAAGAGTACCAATCGTTAGACAAGAGGTATATGGAATTACTTCCCGGTGGTAGATAGCAATAATATATGTATTATCATCTTCACAACAACAACCATAAGCATGTGAAAAAATAAGAATTGAGCACAATGCTTACAAAGAGATTCTTGTTAGCTTCAAGTATGCATCCAATCATGCAAGAAATGACTAGAAAAACTTGGAGCAAACGGTTCCCACATACATGTTGGGGGGAAACCGTAACAAGAAAATCTCACACACTCAAGAACCATAAGATGAGAAATAAAACAATTAAGCAAATTGGAACTTGAGGAGCAAACATGCCACCTAGGAACTAGATAATTTATAATATCAAATCTAAGTGGCACAAACCCCAAATGTACACATTTTATAGGCGTGTAATATGCACAAAGCATATTACTCGCCCATAATGTGATATCCCAAAATTTACAACTAGAGGAAAATAAATACCAACAAGATAATTAATGGACATTTTTTAATTTGAATTTCTCATGAGTACGACATACCACATAGAGACTAGATAACCTTATAATATCAATACTAGGTGGTATTCCTCATGTATACACATTTTAGGATCGTGAAGTGCACAAGGCACATCACTCCCCCAAAATGGGATGATCCGTTAATCTCTCACAAGAGCCAACTAAGATACAAACAAAGAAGAAAAAAATAGGCTCAACATAATACTCAAACCTACATGATGTGCAAACCAATATACACATACAATATTACTCAAGATACGTAAACTGGAAGCACACCATACATAACCACATGCGAGGTACAAAACCAAAACATGCAAAGGGACAAGTAACTTTCAATGTAAAAAAATTAAGTACAAGTTACCGTAAGGAGACACATTGGATATAAGATAGACAGAAGATAATCCAAATGACTTGGCTTGAGATAATGTGACTAATGAAGGTCCCTTAATTCTTCATGATTTAGCCAAGTATCCAATGCCCTCCACCAACACCTATTGATCAAGTTTGAGTTTGTTGGTCCCCAACCAAGTTGGGTCCTAAGAGATTAGTCACAATAGGCATGGCAACCAAAATGGTTCTTTTCTTGACACCACTTTGAGTACCAACAAATTTGGCAACCACATTGCTAACCTTATCCTTATGAAGAGAATAAACATCATCAACTATAATAGGGTTGGATAAGGTACCATTAGTGCATGAAGAAGGAAGATGACCCTTCTCACGACATAAGTAGCAACGTCTACTCTTTTCTTTCTTCTTAGTTGATTTCTCAACATGAAGATCATTGACCTGAGTCATCTTGGGAAGTGGCTTCACTTCACCTTGCGGTTGAACTTGAGGCCTCTTCCCTAGTTGCTTGTCACTAAGGGGCTTATTCTTCAAAGTACAAGATCTAACATGATGCCCTTCAACCTTGCACTTGAAGCAAATAATCTTGGACGAATTCTTGACATGTGGTTGGCCCTTCTTCTTTTTGATCATGGACTTCTTATTGTTGGATTTGAACCCAAGTCCACCCTTGCCATTGGGGGATTTTTTCCCACACAACACCTTGTCAAGTGTGGATTTACCTTCATGAAACTTTTCCAAGTCTTTCTTTAAAGAAGTGACTTGGGCCTTGAGCTCTTTGATTTCCTGTACATGGTTGATGTGTACGCACACTTCTATTCTTGTAGACTATGTTGGGCCTCCAAGCGCAGAGGTTTGTAGGACAGCAGCAATTTCCCTCAAGTGAATGACCTAAGGTTTATCGAACTCAGGGAAGTAGAGGTTGAAGATGGTCTCTCTCAAGCAACCCTGCAATTAAGATACAAGAAGTCTCTTGTGTCCCCAACACACCTAATACAACTAGGACTTTCATAGGTGCACTAGTTCGGCGAAGAGATGGTAAAATATGGGTGATAGGGGTGGCAAAGCAAGGTAATATAAATCTGAATAAATAAAAACAGCAAGGTAGCAAGCGACAAAAGTGAGCAAAAACGGTATTGCAATGGTGGAAACAAGGCCTAGGCTTCATACTTTCACTAGTGGCAACTCCCAACAACATTAACATAGTCTAATCACATGATATTTCCCATAAAACATGCAATGGAGACGTACTCGGAGGTCATTCCTTTGTGGTCAAGAGAGGACGAGAATTGTGCAGGGCTACAAAAGCACACCTCAGAGTTCGTATTTCTCATCTATGGATTTCCCAATGTCACCGCGGCCATCGAAAGAGAGTACCACAATCACCACAACATATCAAAAGGATAGTCAAAGACAAGCACCAAGAGACTCTCAATCTTCAATCCACACACAAAAGAGGAAATCACTCATGAAAATATTCTTCTAACCCATGTCCAATAGACCGCTGTCACCATGGTCTCTGGGATTATACTACTCCCTCCGATCCAAATTAATTGACGCACACTTAGTACAACTTTGTACTAGAGTTGTACTAAGTGTGCGTCAATTAATATGGATCGGAGGGAGTAGATAAGATCAAATGAGTACACCAATCCAATACATAGAAGAAGGGGAAACATCATGGGATCATCCTAGATTAACATAGCCTATGATCACAATGAAGATCACATCATGGGAGAGAGAGAAGACCACATAGCTACTGGTAGAAACCTCAGCCCCGAGGAGGAACTACTCCCGCATCATGGAGGGAGGAAGCAAGGTCGACGAAGATGAATCCTGGGGCACTTCCCCATCCCGGCAGGGTGCCGGCACAGGAATTCTGGTCCCCCGAAACTTGGTGGCAATGGCGGCGGAGATCGGAATTGCTTCTGGAGAAAAGGGTTCTAGAATCAGGGTTTTCGCGACGCGAGTAAAAATAAGGGCCAAGGGGGGCCACCAGGGGAGGTCCCAGTCGCCCAGGAGGGTAGCCGGCGCGGCCTACCCCTAGGCCACGCCGAGTGGCCGCCTCGGTGACTGGTGGACCCCCTCCGGCTCTCCTTCGGGCGTAAGGAAGCTTCTGGAGCACTGATTTTTTATATATTTTTCCCGGAAGTGGCACTTTAAGTAATGGGAAAACCTGAAATCCAAAAACAGCAGAAAACAGAAACTGGCACTATGGTGCACTGAGTTAATAGGTTAGTCCAAATATGATCAAAAGTGTATGAAAGTTTATCAAAAGCATAGCAATATAACCCAAAACATGCATGGAGCAAGCAGAAATTATAGATACGTTTGGGACGTATCAACATCCCCAAGCTTAATTCCTGCTCGTCCTCGAGTAGGTAAATGATAACAAGCATAATTTTTGTGGTGACATGCTACCAAAGAGTCTTTCACAATCACATGACAAATGCTTATTGAGATAATGAATCTTTAGTAATTAAGTTGCCTCATGAGAATATCACAAAGAACTAAAAGTTTACAATATGATACTGAAACACCCAATAGATTTGTAGTGAGCATGGTGTGCAAACATGACAAAGTGATACCTCGCTTGCCCCCTTTAGTGAAGCAAAACATAAATGCAGGAGCACCTCCGAAGTTTAAGTGATGACTAGATACAATGTTTTCAGAATAAGCGGTATCACAATCATGCAAAAGACAATGGTACTTTGGGACAATGCTCATTACACTCAGAATGACAATCATGCTCTCAATAGTTGGTGCTTTGAAGACAGAAGGTGGAGACTCTCGAACCGTGGCTTTTGATGGCAAGGTTGAAAACCCGTGGCTGGAAGCAAAGACTAAACAAGTACCAGAGCTGGTGGTTTTGAAAACATAGATAAAAATCTTTTGAGAGGTGCATAATTCGTCAACGAATGCTAGTAGATAACCCAATTACTTCTTATGCTGGACAAGTTTCGAGGAACGGCTCCCACGCGGGGACGATCACATCCCATTAATCTCCGTTCTTTATCACTGCCAAAGTTTTCTGATTTCTCATGAACAAAGCGTGAAGGAGGGTTTGTTTGTTGCTATTATCTTTAGTGAGCTGGGCGCACTCATGCCAATCCCTCCTCGTATTAGGGGTTTGCAGATTAGACATGCAATGCCGGGGTATAACTTGTCCAACATAAGAAGGTCAAGATTACCTACTACTTCCTCATGAGCTAAAACAGAGTCACAAAAGAGAAGTTCTTTTGAATAATTTTGAGATGGCACATGAAAGTCTTCGTTAGGAATGGCAAGTAAATACCATATATAGGAAGGTATGGTGGACTCATATGGCATAACTGGTTTCGAGGATTTTGGATGCACAAGCAGTCAGTCCGCTTAGTACAGGTGAAGGCTAGCAAAAGACTGGGAGCGACCAACTAAGAGAGCAATGGCGTCCATAATCATGCAAAGCGACAAAGCAACATTGAATCGGGCATGGAAGTTATATCACTACTCAGAAGTTAAAGATCATCAAGGCTTGATAGACTTTCCTTACAGTCTCAAATATGGATGAGCATATGCCAAGTCAATCAAAATAAATTCTTGGAGGAAGATATCACTAAAACATACCACATCATAGGCAAACAAATCATGTTGGTATTTCAATAACACATTAAGAACCCCCAGCTATTTGAGACTAACCATAAGAAAACATGAACTACTAAGCAACATTATGCACATAGCATTTTTATCATAGACATATCAACCAGTGCCAAAGAAGCCAACTCTCTTAACAAGATAAGCATGAAAATTCAAGAGAGTTTCAGAAGCAACAACCTAAATAAAAGCTCTTAAAAAGATAAACATGAAAATTAAGAGCTAAGCATGACAACAGCTATGAAAAGTTAAAGAACACACACTAGAAGATAAGCATGCAAGCCTATGTTGTGTTCTACAGTAGAGTGGAGCGTGTTTCTCTCCCAAACAATGAAGGCTAGGATCCAACTTGTTAAGAACAGCAAGCAAAACTAAATAAACTAAAAAGAAAAGAGCAAGACGCTCCAAGCATAGCACATAACGCATGAAGTGATAAAACTATAGTGGAACGAAGGACGAACTGATAATTGTTGATGGAGAAGGGGATGCACGGGGGCATCCCAAGCTTAGATGCTTGAGTCTCCTTGGATATTTCTTGGGAGTGCATGGGGGCATCCCCAAGCTTGAGCGTTTGACACTCCTGAATCTTCTTTTATCATCTTCGCTCGCACACTTGAAAACTCCCTTCATACATAACTCATCATAATCTGATTAGAGAGGTTAGTACCCACAATAAAATAATTTTTCTCTACTGGAAACAAAGATATTCTTGAAGATCTACTGTTTCTCAAGATTTCCAAAAAAATTGCAAAGAAAAAGCAAGCTTAAGGTTTGCAAAACGAAGAAAAGGCAAAATAGGGCAGAATCTGTGAAAAACAGACCAGCAGGTAGTAAATAATATTTTTGGGACACTTCTGCAACTCAAATAAAAAAACTCAGAACAGACGCTCGAAAGCCAATTGTATATAGCATGCTGTCAAAAAAATTCAGATCAAAAATATGATCTTGTGATTTTATTCGAATTTTTCTGTCCAAGGACAGAATCTGTTTTCTGGACAGCATGTCACAACTTTTGAACTTTCTTGCAATCAGAGGCTAAACTTGGCACAAAGCTGAAAAATAAAGATACAATGATGTTGCTACAGTAGTAACAAATATCAAGACCACTAAAAACTAAAAGAACAATCTGAAATTAAAGATAACAAGGGTTGTCTCCCTAGAGCTCTTTCTTTATAGCCATAAAGATAGGCTTAAGACTTTAATGATGCTCTCGCAGGAATAAGAGTTGAAGAACAAAAGAGAGTATCAAGAAGCAAATACGAAACACATTTAAGCCTAACATGCTTCCTATGAATAGGAATATTGCAATAGAATAATTTATTGAAGCACAAAGCAATAAGCATAGGAAGGCAAAACAAGTGCAGCTTCAAAACCTTCAACATAAAGAGAGGGAACTTGATATTATTGAAATATCTATAAGAATGTGTTCCCTTCTCATAATAATTTCCAGTGGGATCATGAATAAACTCAACAATATAAGTATCACATAAAGCATTGTTACCATGATCCACATGCAAAAAGGTACTCTTACTCTCCACATAAGCATAATCTTTCTCATTGGTAATAGTGGGAGTAGGACTATCATAAACAACTTGAACACTATAGATTAATTGTGTATTAGGAAGATGGTGTTCAACAAGGGAGTAATCCCCTCCATGATTATGACAAGTTTCATAAGGATAATTTCTCCTTATGTCATAGGTACCTTTACAATCACTATAGATAGGAGTTATAACATCATCATAGTAGAGAAGAGCATTATCATTGCTAGCAACTATATTTGTGAACATGTTGTCTTTATTCTTACTAGCAAAAGAATTATCAATTACCACATCACTAATGGGTAAAGGACTTGCAATCATATCATCCGCAAGCTTAGAGCTTTCTATATCATCATTTTCAGAGTTGGCACCAAAAAGATTTTCAAGATCATAAGTGGCATTATCATTATCTTCCCAATCACAATAAGTAATATGCATATCATAATAAAAAATCATCTTCAATAGTGCCTACGGACTTAACATCAGGATAATAATGAATGCAATCAAGCTCACCATCCTCCATAAATTTATATCCGTTAGGATAAAAATTGATGCGAGGAATATGCTCAGGCCAGGTTGATAACCATTCTTCTTCCTTATTGCTCCTCTTCCTTCTCCTCTTATTTTTCTTCTTCTTCACCTTAGGAGGGAGTGGTTGGAGATGAAGTTTCTCCATATATCCTGGTTTATCATTAGAAACAATAGGGGAAACTTGGGAGAAACTCTCCTTTTTATTATTAGAAATATAAGAGACATTTTTATACTTTGGTAAAGTTCCCTCCTTTCTAATCTTACTTATGTAATCATTTTCATGGCAATTAACAACACAATAGAGATAGCAATTTTGCAAAGTGTTGTTTATTCCTAAGGCATTAACATCTAGCCAAGAAGTCTTTTCTGATAACTCTTCACACATCAAAAATAACATAAGTTCATCATAAAGATGAGGGGTGATCATGTTATCACACAACTGGTTAACAGTTATGTTTTGAAAGTTCATGCATTGAAAATGAAAGTGACCCTCTATACCACAAAGTTCACAAGTAAAAGGATAAAGGTCACACAATTCTCTAGCAATTTCATTTAAATCTTTGACCCAAGTGATTGTTCTTTCATGCTTATGTTGCTTACAATACTTCTCTTCTTCAATCATAGGCCTTTCACAAGGTCTATCCACTCCACAAAAATTAACATGCTTATATAAAACTTCATTTTCAGGAATTGGATCATGCATGTTGCAATCATCATGAACAATTTTATTTTCTTTGCAAATCTCTTTAAAAGGTTCATGATGCTTGACCCAATCCTCCTTAGGCATATTAAGATGTGAAGCAAAAGATTTGAGGAAATCAACAAGGAGTTGAGAATCAATCCCAAACTTAGCACTAAACTTATTAAAACTTGCAGTTTCAACAAAGGACTTAATGCAATCATACTCATAAATTATACCTGACTCTTTACCTTTGTCGATCTCCCAATCTTCAGTGTTGCGTTGAATTCTTTCAAGGAGTTCCCATTTAGCATCAATCTTTTCGTTTGTGAAAGAACCCATAGAGGAAGCATCGAGCAAGTCTTTATCCTGTCGAGAGAGCCTTGCATAAAAATTAGTAATAATGATATATTTGGGGAGCCCATGGTTAGGACATTTTAGCATTAAAGTTTTCAGTCTCCCCCAAGCTTGAGCTATGCTCTCTCCGTCATGAGGATAGAAATTATAAACATAATTCCTATTCTCATGGACTTCATGAAGAGGATAAAACTTGGAGTAAAAGAGAGACTGGATCTCTTCCCAATCCAGCAGGTGAGAATCATCTAGTAGCCTATACCATTCCAATGATTTTCCTTTCAGTGACAAGGCAAATAATTTCCTCATGACTGCATCTCTTGTCAAACTTGAAATCTTAAATAACTCACAAAGTTCTGTAAGTTTCAACAAATGAATACTAGGATTGACTGTTCCATCATAACAATCATTCCTAATTATTTCAATTATCCCAAGTGGTATTTGGAACGGGATACATTCAGTAGGTGGAGGAGACTTCTCTACCACGGGTGTGGTAAAGCGGCCTTCCCCAAGCAACGAACTAAGAGTGCGGTTTTCCATAAGCCTAACTAGTGAAATTAAAAACAAGAAACGAAAAAAATTTAATTGCAAGATCTAAAGATATACCTTCAAACACTTACTTCCCCGGCAACGGCGCCAGAAATAGCTTGATGTCTACGCAAGCTTCTATTCGTCTAGACTATGTTGGGCCTCCAAGCACAGAGGTTTGTAGGACAACAACAATTTCCCTCAAGTGGATGACCTAAGGTTTATCGAACTTAGGGAAGTAGAGGTTGAAGATGGTCTCTCTCAAGCAACCCTGCAATTAAGATACAAGAAGTCTCTTGTGTCCCCAACACACCTAATACAACTAGGACTTTCATAGGTGCACTAGTTCGGCGAAGAGATGGTAAAATATGGGTGATAGGGGTGGCAAAGCAAGGTAATATAAATCTGAATAAATAAAAACAGCAAGGTAGCAAGCGACAAAAGTGAGCAAAAACGGTATTGCAATGGTGGAAACAAGGCCTAGGCTTCATACTTTCACTAGTGGCAACTCCCAACAACATTAACATAGTCTAATCACATGATATTTCCCATAAAACATGCAATGGAGACGTACTCGGAGGTCATTCCTTTGTGGTCAAGAGAGGACGAGAATTGTGCAGGGCTACAAAAGCACACCTCAGAGTTCGTAGTTCTCATCTATGGATTTACCAATGTCACCGCAGCCATCCAAAGAGAGTACCACAATCACCACAACATATCTAAAGGATAGTCAAAGACAAGCACCAAGAGACTCTCAATCTTCAATCCACACACAAAAGAGGAAATCACTCATGAAAATATTCTTCTAACCCATGTCCAATAGACCGTTGTCACCATGGTCTCGGGGATTATACTAGATAAGATCAAATGAGTACACCAATCCAACACATAGAAGAAGGGGAAACATCATGGGATCATCCTAGATTAACATAGCCTATGATCACAATGAAGATCACATCATGGGAGAGAGAGAAGACCACATAGCTACTGGTAGAAACCTCAGCCCCGAGGAGGAACTACTCCCGCATCATGGAGGGAGGAAGCAACATCGATGGAGATGAATCCGGGGGCACTTCCCCGTCCCGGCAGGGTGCCGGCACAGGAATTATGGTCCCCCGAAACTTGGTGGCGATGGCGGCGGAGATCGGAATTGCTTCTGGAGAAAAGGGTTCTGGAATCAGGGTTTTCGCGACGCGAGTAAAAATAAGGGCCAAGGGGGGCCACCAGGGGAGGTCCCAGTCACCCAGGCGGGTAGCCGGCGCGGCCTACCCCTAGGCCGCGCCAGGTGGCAGCCTCGGTGACTGGTGGACCCTCTCCGGCTCTCCTTCGGGCGTAAGGAAGCTTCTGGAGCGCTGATTTTTTATATATTTTTCCCGGAATTTTTCTGGCACTTTAAGTAATGGGAAAACCTTAAATCCAAAAACAACAGAAAATAGAAACTGGCACTGTGGTGCACTGAGTTAATAGGTTAGTCCAAATATGATCAAAAGTGTATGAAAGTTTATCAAAACCATAGCAATATCACCCAAAACATGCATGGAGCAAGCATAAATTATAGATACGTTTGGGACGTATCAACATCCCCAAGCTTAATTCCTGCTCGTCCTCGAGTAGGTAAATGATAACAAGCATAGTTTCTGTGGTGACATGCTACCAAAGAGTCTTTCACAATCACATGACAAATGCTTATTGAGATAATGAATCTTTAGTAATTAAGTTGCCTCATGAGAATATCTCAAAGAACTAAAAGTTTACAATATGATACTGAAACACCCAATAGATTTGTAGTGAGCATGGTTTGCAAACATGACAAAGTGATACCTCGCTTGCCCCCTTTAGTGAAGCAAAACATAAATGCAGGAGCACCTCCGAAGTTTAAGTGATGACTAGATACAATGATTTCAGAATAAGCGGTATCACAATCATGCAGAAGAGAGGGGTCCAATACCCCGGGTACCCGGACTGTTCAGGAAGTTTACTGCATACCCCGGGTACCAGGGGGTCCAAGTCCCCGGGTGCCCGGAATACCCAGAGACATCCCATCTCAGGAAACTAAAACATGCGTAACTTTTTCATACGAACTCCGATTTTGATGATCTTGGGATTGTTTTAAAGCTATGGAAAAGCTCTAGGTCCTCACATAGAGAACCACCAAAGATCAACAAAAAGAAATGCTGCAAATAAAGGAAAGGTTAAAATGCCAACAAGGTAGAAGGTGAAACCTTCACAAGATAAGAGACGACAAAAACACCAACATCGAAAACACAAAAGTAGATGTATATGAAACCCGTTTTAGATGAAGAAGAGCTTGTAATGAATACGAACTCAAGCTCCATCACTCACAAAGAGAAAAACCAAATAATAACCAATAAAGATGATGCCAAGGATGCAAAGGTTTGAGCTCTCCACGAACGATGCGGCCTAGCCTATAACCCGGTCTCCTAACTACCACCATGAGACCGGTAAACTAGAAACCTATAAATGTCAAACCTTTGTCTTGCGCATAATCCACTTGAGCTTGATGATGACGATCATGTCCGCCTCAAGTTGGAACACCTTTCTTGGTTGCGCTGGCTCGATGAAGACTAGTAAATTGCTCCCCCATACTCCATTATGGGTGAGCCTCTTTTTGGCACATCTTCATCCTTCCAACCTTGATTCCGCCGACTTGATGAAGACTAGTAGATTGCTCCCCCATACTCCATTATGGGTGAGACTCTTTTAGGCACATCTTCATCCTTCCAACATTTATTCCTCCGACTTGATGAAGACTAGTAGATTGCTCCCCCATACTCCATTATGGGTGAGACTCTTTTAGGCACATCTTCATCCTTTCAACCTTGAAGCCACCATATGAACTTCAAGCATTGCCTACGGACAAACCTTAAAGTAAAACTCAAGGAAACCATTAGTCCATATAGATTGTCATTAATTACCAAAACCAAACATGAGGGAACATGCCCTTTCAGTAGTCATGTGCTTTCGCCATACACCGTATCGGTACTATGTTTTGTGTTGATAAGTGTTGAGCGAGTGGATATATGCTAGTGCACCTTCTAGACTAAGATAAGTGCACTCTTGTGATTAAACACCTTACAAGCATCCGCAAATATAAGGTAGAAATTAAGGCAAAAGCCTAACCACAACAATACGATCAATGATCCATTATTCCCTTGTGCAAAAAGTGTGCGAACTGTGGTTTAGGTTTCTGTCACTCCTGCAACCCACCGTAAGCATTTTTATACACAATGTATTCCCCTAGGTCCTTAACAAGGCAAAGTGTTATGTGTTCGACTCACATAACACCACTAGGAAAATAACAACACAACTTAAATATCAAACAACACATATTATTTCAACGTCATATGACTCTAGACTTCTCTCATGTCCTCAAGAACTAAAGTAACTACTCACAAGACATAAAAGAGATCATGATCAGTGGTGATAAATAGATGATAAACAATTAGGACATAACAATATTTCTCAAATAAAACTCAATAGCATTCACCACAAAGGAGTAATCAACACCGGTAGAGTAGAGAGGATAGATAGTACAAGTTACAACACAATTTGCAATGGTGAGATGAGACGGGATGAAGATGGAGATGGTGATGATGTTGGGGATGATGTGGATGATGATCTCGATGATGCTCGTGACGATGGTGATGACGATGGCGATGATCTCCCCTTTCGGAAAGTGTTCTCCTTGGCGGAATCTGCTCGCCGAAGATGCCTTTTCTTCTCTGTAGGTTTCCCCACGGAGCGGCGACGGAACTCGCGAAACTCCTCCCCTTCTAGGGTTGCGCACGAACTATTATTGTGCCTTTGGCTACAATTGTGAATGCACTTGTGGCTACAATTGTGAATGCACTTGTGGCTACAATCGTGGTTGTAGTTCCTGTGGCTGCAACAGTGGCTGCGTCCCACGGTTGTGGTCGTGCCTATGGTTGTGCGTCAACTACACCAATGATTGCGCGTGAACTAAATCTGTGGCTGAGCGAGAAGCAAAACTGTTGCTCAATTTTTTTCCGTAGAAACCTCTCAACATGGGATCTAGTTTTAAATATCTTGACGTCAGGAATACAACGATGAAAATGGTTCATGATTTGGAAGAATGATTCAAGAGATTAAATGTTTTGACAAAATGGATCTACAAAAAAAGCATCTAATATCTCCATCGTCACGCACGGGATGAAAAAATCGCTCAAACTCTCTGGTTGCGACAATTGACACGCGTACACTACACTACTTATCTACATCAGGGTAAAAAGTGACCGTTGTGGAAGGTATCCTTCAACGAATGATTTCATGGAAGGCGAGTCCTCTTATTTGATGTGCATGTTTGTTCGAAGAAGGAGTCCTCGCTAAACGGGATCAACCGATTGAGCCAACGTATTTTTTGTATTTTTATGATTGTTTTGGTGTTTTGTTTTTAATTTCTGGTTTTTCGTAGTTTTCTCTGGGTTTTTTCATTCTATATATGAAAACTTGTTTGGTGTGAAATAAAAATATTCATAGTATAAATAAAAAAAATTACAATGTATATTAAGAAAAAATCATTATATATTAGAAATTTGTTCGGTGCGTATTACATAAATGATAATCGTATAAATAGAACAATTTAGTGTCTAATAAAATAAATTTTATTTTACAGTAAGAAATGTTTTATATATATAAAAAAGTTAAATATTCTTTTTAAAAAAGTACGAGATGTTTAAAAAGGTCTTTGTGTGAAATAAAACAATTTAGTATATATAAAAAAGATTTATTATATGTTAGAAAATTGTTCAATGTATTTAATAAAAAAAATCAATACACATTTAAAATAATTCAACACGTGCTAAGATGAAAAATTTTAAACGGGAAAACTGAAACCGGAAAAAAAAAGAAAAAACGAAACGAAAAAATAGAAGTGAAAATAAGAAAAGTGAAAAAAATTGAAATGTGGGCTGGTCAGCCTCGCACCGGTCCCTTTGGTCCCTTTTGCGTAACCTCATGCTTTTAACGCACACGCGCGTTAAATTTGATTCGCCCAGACTGAAATACTAAGCTAAAAGAAAAAGACAACAACATACAAACATATGAAAAACCACAATCAAAGTGTTAATGTTAATTTAGAGTTCGCATAGTTATGTCACATCTAAATATGCTTTACGACACTCACACTGCTAGTTTCTTAGCACATTATTATAGGTATTTTGCTGATTTGGTATATTATTTAATGAAAATAGAGATGAATTTCCCGCAAAAACAAGAAAGAAAGAGATGAATGTTGTATATTAGCTGACATACAGCCCTTGCACGTAGCCATATGCAAAAAACATTCCTAGATCAATCACACCTATGCATACGTTTTAAACCATTAAATTAAATACAATCCTTAAAACAATGCATGTGATAGTTATGCCCAAAATATTTAGGGAAATGATAAGTGCCGAGCGTCAGGGCGGAAGGCCCCCGCCCTGACTTTTGTTGAACTAAAATTTCCACCTATTAAAAGTTGAAAATTTATTTCTTTATAGAAAATTTCCATGTGCTTACAACTAAAATTGCCAACCGTGCTTAACTAAAGTTACCAACCAAAACATTCGGAATCACCATCTCTTCCGCCCTGACGTTTGGCATTTACCAGGATTCAATATTTATACCTTCTACGATAATATGCTAAGAAACACATTATCATAGGAGGTATAAATAAAATTGCAACACAGATATTTAGTTGTTGTCAGTGAGGGAACCATCCTGTGAAAAAAAATCCCCCTCTCCCTCCCGCGACGCTCCCGCGGGCGTTGGGGGGGGGGACCCTATCCAGCCACCGCCGCCCCCTCCTCCCCCGACACCGACAGGGGCCGCGCCCGGGCGAAGCCCGGTCGTAGCCGCCGCCGGCGGGGTCTCTCCCGTCTCCTCGCGCGGCGAGCTTCGGCGCGGGCTGCTGCTCACGGGCCTGGACACGGCGCTCGGTCCCGGGGGCGGCGGCGCGGCGTGGGCTAGCGACGGTGGGTGGCGGCCATGCGGCTGGCGGCACGGTGGTGGGGATGCAGGCAGGAGTAGTGGCGGCGTCGGCTTCGGGTGATGCAGCAGACCTGCTTGCTTGCGATGCGGGTCGAGGTTGACCGGGCCGCGGGAGGCATCCCACGCCGTGCCTCGATGGCGGGGGAGCGGCATGGCAGCAAGAGGCTGCGGGCAATCGACGGTCGGTCGGGCCCTTGCGGTTGGCCGGCGATGCTCAGCGTGGAAGGGCGTACCGGCGAGCGGCCTTGGTGGTGGGTGGCGATCCTCGGAGACCCATGGCCGGCGGACGGACCGACGTTGATGGCCTTGCGCGGAGTTGCTTCGTCCGCCGTGGTGAGCGGTGGAGAGCTTGGTGGGAGGGATGGGTGGCACCGTCGCTAGGGCTGCCCGTCGCCGGCACGGGGTGTGCCGGTCATGGATGCGTCCGCTCCCCCTTCTCTCCGTTCCCTATCCATTTGTGTGCGGCGGCAGCTTTGGCGATGTTCAAGGCGGGATGTGGGTGCGACCTCGTCGGTTTGGGTGTCCCCTTGGACCAAAACCGGCCTCTTTGGTTCATCCTAGGGATGTCTGTATGTCAGGCGGCGGCCTGAGCGGCGGGAGGCGTGATGTTCGTGGGCGAAACATGCGTCTCAGGTGTGGGCGGGCAACCATGGCCACGTGGGTGGCTTGGCTGCGGGCGGATGGCGAAGCTTGGGTTCGACGGAGGAAGCAAGCGCCGGGGTACATCACCTGTCCAGTTTTGTTCTCGCCGACGGGGGCGGCATCCGCGGATGGCGTAACCTTCCTGAAGGCTTTGTCGCGGCGTTCAACCTCCCTCCGTCTTGCTCGGGATGAAAACTTGATCTGCAGGATCAGGCGGTGACGGCCATCTGAGGTCGTTATCTTCTTGGAGCCACCGTCTTGGAGACCTGGCTTCGTGGGGGTTCTCGGCACTATGTATCTTGTGTTGGAGTGTGGTGTTGGTGTGTGTTTGTACCAGTTTCGAAGTTGTACTACAGTGATGACTTTATCTATAAAGCGGGGAAACCTTTTTTAGTAAAAGATATCTAGTTGTTGGTTACTGAAACCACATGTCACCATGCAATTGTTCGAACCACTACAGTGCAGTCGCGGCTACCGCAGACGAGGCAACTTGGAGTGTTGTTCTAGAAAAGGCGAGCATGGTCATATCGTGTTGACGGTTATGTAGCCACCATGCATTCACGAGCACAATCCCCATGAATTAACTACTCGAAAGGTCCATTATTTTTTTAAGGTTTTTGTTTTAAGAGCTTTTGAGGGCATGAATTATGGAAGCACCGGTATGGTGTGGTTTCAGGATCCACATAGGCATGCAGAGCTAATGTGGAAGTATTTAATTAGTCCACACATCCCTTCTCTCGCTTCATCTTTTCTACTTTTCCAGGTCTCTCTTGCTTTTCTTCCTCTGCTTTTCACCCAAGCAACCGGCTCCTCTGCAAGATCCCGTCTTGGCCTGCAGGCAGCCATCTTTTTATCTCTCTGCTCCACATAATCAATTCTGTCGACGTAGATACATGGGGCAGCTGTCCAAGCTGGCGCGTAGTACATGCTCTGAAGAAGCTACTCGTATGGTCATTCTGTTGATCAGTGTCGTTTGACGTTGGAAACCAACAGCTGACTGAAGCTCCTTTTGCTTTAGAAACATCAAGCAGAAATCCTTTCTGAGCCTATCACCTTCCTTGGGAGTGCTGCGTCCACCAGAGAAACTAAATTAACGGCCTTGTTTCGTCTAAAGCGCAAGATGACACATCCTCCACAGGGTTTAAGCACCAAGAGGAGAGGAGCATATGCGGTTGGCCGTTAGATGATACCAGCGCACCATGATCAAAACATATTTTATCAATACTCCGTACTAGTTAATATGGGTATATGTGGATGTTAACTAAAGTTGAAACAAAAGAAAGCTTACTGTCGCATATAAAGGTATTTTATAAGCACATATCTAAACAGAATTGAGTTAAAAGGAACTGGAGAGCCAGTGAAAGCTGTGATTTGTGCATGGCCAGTAGATTCATGGAGGAAAAAAGGGAAAGATCAGACATATTGCAGTGACTTAGTGCTGAGTGGATTACACACGGACAGTTTGCTGCCTGGATTCCATCAACAACGGGGTGCTGCTCCCCTCTACTTAACCACCACCTTGGTATCGGTTTAGGGGTCCCGTAGTAGCAATATAAATAATCAAGGAAAGACATGCGTGGTATCATCATATATGCCCAATGGGAGCCTAAAAGATAGCGCATTATTGCCTCCTAATCAGCAGAGGAAGTGTTGCAGGTTGAGTGGGAGCTCCATGTAATTTTTATACTCCGTATATACTTACATTTTTGGAGAAAGAACTCAGCCTGATTTTGCAGTAACCAAACAATACATAAGAAACTGGTCAGGCCGGTATACAGGTCAGTGCATTCTGTGATAAATAAATGAGCCACTGTTGCAAACCTTTTGGAGCCGTTTGGCTTGAAAGGTTATCCCTCTTTTGTTTTACTTCACATGTAAGATATGTCCGGATCTTGCTTTTCCACTTTGCAACAGACTCCAAGCCGCTTTAGGACAATAGAAAAACTAGACGAAAATTAATGGATCATCTTCATAGTAAGTACTAACTGATACGCGGCGCATTGCTGCCAAAATTGGTTTAAATATATTTTGATTAGATTTAGTTGTATGGAATGGAATTTTTAATTAGTAATATATGAACTAAAATTTAGAATCCTTTATGTTTTGATTAGATTTAGGTGTACATAATGTGGAATTTAAATTAATAATATAAGAACTAAAATGCAAAATATAACAGAACAGAATGATGTTTGGTAAATTAATTCACACTCTATAAAGTGCTACTTTTGGTTGGAGGGGCTTGTGATTGAATACAAGAGCAAACATCTCCGTCTTATTCTTCACTACACCAAACTGCTTGAGTCGGAGTAGTTTTAACTTGGGGTAGATACTTCAGGTTATCTCCGAAACCTTTGATAAACTAAACTCCGCAGCAACAATTTCTCTTTGCTTGCTGAAGGTAAACCTCTAACCGTATACAAGGCTTGCAAGCATCCAAGATGACAATGCTAGACAATCTCAACCTAAGTCATCATGAATCTGCTCAACTCGATTGGGCTTAGGATTTTGGGAACTCTCGGGAATTTGGTTTCAGAATCTTTCTTGGGATGCTCACAACTCTCTCTGTCTTAGAATGATCACGGAGCAGCCAACCCGAACAGGAGGGTGGATGCGGACTATTTATAGGTGACGATCCGAATGGCGAAATGACCGAGGCCTGAGGTGACAACTTGACGTGTGTCCATAATGGTCAGAATCTGTCATTAAGTTGCGACATTTCTTGAGGCGCAAGAAATGTCGACTTACTATCTGAGTTCTCCTTCGAAGACGGAAAGTACCATGACTTTATCTTTGAATAACAATTCAACACAATAGGATTTCTCCTCTGAGATTCTCATTGGTTTTAGATTCTGTATGAGCAGTTTCAATTCGATTTAAGTTTTAACTAACTAATCGCACTTGATAGTACAATTTTTCCTTTGACTCAAAGAATAGTAAAACAACTACAAAGACGACTACTTCTCTCTCCAGCTTCTTCTTTTCCTTCAAAGAGTTTTGCTTCTAGGCATGGGCGAATTTGGGCCCCAGGCAGCCCAGGCCATCGCCTGGGGAGTGCGGAAATTACATGGCCTATATTTCTTATTTTTTTTGGCCTGGGTCGGAAGTGACTAGCCAGCCCAGGAAGGCTAGGCCAACTGGCTCAGTCGCCCAGCCTGACTCCTCTCGCACAGCCTCACGCCCTCCCGCACGGCCTCACGCCCTTAATCGCCAGGAACTGGAGTCTGGAGAACGCGATTCCCCACTCCCCCTCCCAGTCCCAGCCTCCCTCGAGCTCGAAGAACCCTAGAGATAGGGGGCTAGCCGGCGCCGGCCACCGCCAGCCTGGCGCCGCCCTCCGCCTTGCCGCTCCGTTCCGCCCGGCCGCCCCCCGCCCCCGGCCCCAGTTCGGTCGCTCCCTCCCGGCCACCCCTCCGTTTCAAGCTCTACCCCCGCCCGGACGCGAGCCGCCCCTCCGTTTCAAGATCTTCCCGTTCGCCCCTCCGTTTCAAGATCTGCCCGCCCGCCCCCGCCCAGCTGCCCCCTGCCCCGGCTCCTCACAAGACAAAACTCACAGACTAGCAAAGCTACAAAGGTAAATTTTCGAGATGGAAAATTGCTACTGGTTTTCATTTCTAGATGCTATAGTTTTTGCTTGATGCCACTATTTGTTAGATGTACAAACTGATTTAGTCATTTAGACATTAAGTAATTTTTGATTGTATAAATTTTTACACGCAAGATGAGTAAAAGAACCAAGACATTGAATTCCTTTTTTCAAGTTCAAACCATGGGAATCGCGGAAACAGGTCCTTTAGCTCAAACAAATGATAATACTCCTAGTGTTACAGCAGAACTCAAACCTGGTGATGTTGAACCGGACCCTAGTAAAAGAATTCCAATTGAGGATTTAGATGCAAACATTAGAGTACATTAGTATGGGTCCATGCCAACCAACTAATCATACATATGAACGGATAAATGGTAGAATTTTTCATGATTATTGGTTCAATGATCATCGCGGCTGGTTGGAATATAGCATTGAGAAAAAAACATCTTATTGCCTTTATTGTTTTCGGCTTAAGCAACCAAGAGCTGAAAACTATGGTATTGAAGCGTTCACGAAAAATGGATTCAAATCTTGGAAGGACGGAGTTAAAGTTTTTAATAATCATGTTGGCAAGCATGATAGTGCTCATAATAAATCTAGACAACATTATGAGGATTTCAAAAATCAAAGACAAAATCTGCCACATGTGTTTGATAGAGGTTCTAAGAAGCAAGAAGAAGAATACAAAGCTCGTCTCTTGATTGTATTGGGTATTGCCAAATTTTTGCTACTGCAAGCTCTTGCTTTTCGTGGTCATGATGAGTCTACTAGCTCAATGAATAAGGGCAACTATAAAGAGTTGTTGTACTTGTTCATAAAGAAAGACCCAAATGTGAACAACTTATTTGGGGATGCAGGAGATAACCATAAACTGAATTCATCTAAGATACAATTGGATTTATGCAAAGCTTGTGCTGAAGAAACCACCAAAGTCATAATCGAGGAGATTGGTGATAATTTTTTTGCATTACTTGTTGATCAGTTTAGAGATGCATCTTTGAAGGAGCAAATGGCTATGTGTTTGAGGTCAGTACCTTTGCCACATGTGTTTGATAGAGGTTCTTATAGATTTTATATATTAATCATGCTCTTTTGTCTTATGTAGGTACTCGGTAAACGAGGGGAGGTGATTGAAAGATTCATGGCAATTGAGCATGTTCCTGATACGAGAGCAAGTTCACTCAAGGTAGCTTTGGATGGTATGTTTGGTACTCTTGGCTTATCTATGTCTAATTTGAGAGGGCACGGTTATGATGGGGCTTCAAACATGAGAGGGAAATTCCGTGGGTTGCAAAGATTGATCTTGGATGAAAATCCTTATGCTCATTACATACATTGTTTTGCTCATTAGTTACAATTAGTGGTTGTTGCTGTTGGCAAGTGTTGTTCATCAGTAAGGGATTTTTTTTGAATACACAAGCATGGTTGTTAACATTGTTAATGATTCTTGCAAAATACATCATCAGTTAGCCCAAGAGCAACATGATGAAATAGTGCGCAAAATAGAGGCTGGGGAACTTCTTAATGGAAAAGGGAAAAATCAATTAACCAACCTTGCAAGACCTAGTGATACACGGTGGGGATCACATCATAAAACCTTATGCCTTCTTGTTGAGATGTGGAAACCAATTTTGAAGGTATTAGAAAATCTAGACAATGATGCAGATAATGTTGCCCAAAGAACTATAGCCGCGGGGTTGATAAAGAACATGGATTCATTTGAATTTGTTCTCATATTGCATCTTATGATTAGATTATTGGGCAAGACTAACAATCTATCACAATGCTTGCAAGTGAAAAAACAGAATATTGTACGTGCTGTGGGATTGGTTAAAACCACATTGGAGGATATTCAATATATTAGGCAGAATGGTTGGGATGAGGTCTTTAAAGAGGTAACAAATTTTTGTGTTAAATATAATATTGTAGTGCCAAATATGGAAGACACAAGGATTGCTAATGGGCGTTCAAGGACTTGGGGTGGGCAATTGGTAACTTACGACCATCATTTCAAAAATGAAATATTCAATGTGTTGCATGATCAACTTATTGTGGAATTAAACAACCGCTTTGCTGAAAGGTCTACCCAATTGTTCATTTGCCAATTATGATGAAGATAAGCTAGTAGGTCTTGCTAACATGTATGCTGCTGACTTCTCTATATATGAAATTTCTTTTGTCCTTAGAAACCAACTAGAATCATTCATTCGGGAAGCAAGAGTTGATCCACATTTGATGAATTGCAACGATCTTGTCATCTTGCCATGAATATGGTTACAACTGATATGCACACAACTTTTCCCTTGGTTTACCGTCTTGTTGAGTTAGCGTTGATTTTACGTGTTGCAACCGCAACAGTGGAAAGGGCATTCTCAGAATGAGTATTATCAAGACTGGATTAAGGAACAAAATGGGTGATGATTGGATGAATCATAAAATGGTATGTTACATTGAGCAATACATATTTGTGAGTATTGAAGAATCAAAGATCATCGAACGATTTTAAGGTTATCGCACACGCAAAGGGCTTTTGCCTGGTCCTACACGTAAGTTTTCACATTTTTTCTTCTTTTCTGAACTAGTTTACCTTTTATATTATGCACTGATTCGCCTTTTTAAAATTTATGATTGAAGGTTTAGCTTCTTCTGCTATTGAAGATGCACTCGTGGAAGACTC
The DNA here is from genome assembly GCA_950022295.1 of Bromus sterilis. NCBI lineage: Eukaryota > Viridiplantae > Streptophyta > Magnoliopsida > Poales > Poaceae > Bromus > Bromus sterilis. Next base: position 317,037,809 of record OX465596.1, on the reverse strand, counting down.
AGATCAGGCCATCTTATGATATGGTATCAATCTTGTGTATCATTTATATATGTTATATATTGTCTTTTGATTTGCATTGCTTTATTAGTTGATACATCATGGAACAAAAGTTGTTATTGAATATTATGTTTGATTTCTTGTTAGTTATGCAACATAGATGAACTTTTGTACGTCTTGCAACTGAATTTTTTTGGGACAGTTCTTAGCCCTTAGCTTCTCGCCTGTGGCGTCAGTCAATCCTAGGTTCGCCACTGCTTCTAGGCATCGTCTTCTCCAAGAGTATTTTTATCACTAATAAAAATAAGTTTATCCTCAACTTTAATTGCTGACGCACCAAGTCAATTTATGCCAGTACTATTTTTTTTCAAATAGTGTTGCATCTTACTTTTTCGTACGCCAACTATAATAGGTTGCTGCTGGCGTGCCGTACAAAATATAAGTCACTAGTATGTTAGGGTCCAGCAATCTGGTCCGACACCATTTAGTGCTAACGTGTGATTGTTTTTCCACGCCAATAATATCATATATATATCTATGTTTGCGCACTAAACCACACATCATTAGTCACTATACAAAAAAAAAGTTGAAGTACATATTAATGGCATGTGTTATACATGCACGCCATCAACAATGTTATATCTACGCGCCATTGTTAATAAGAGTCATCTGTTGTTAAAAAGAGCGCCATAATTAGCACGAGGTAGCATCACTAGCATGAACCATCTAACCAACACTCGCACTATCAAGGACGAGCTAGCCGTTCTTGTTTCCGGCCACGCGCAGCTATTCGCCGTTCGTCGTTTGCCACTCGTCGGATACATCTCATCGTTCGTCGCTCTTCTGATGTCGCTTGACGTTTGTCGGATGTCGCTCATCGCTCACGTTCTCCGTTTGACGTTCTCCGCTCGTTGGACCGTCGCTCATCGCTTGCGGACGTCGTTCGTTGTACGCCGGATGCTGCTCGCTGCTAGTCGGACCACTAGTAGAAAAATGACCATTTATTTCGGTTTCAGAGGCCCATTTGTCCCGTTTTCGAAACCGGGGACTAAAGGGTCGTTACTAATGCCTAAAAACTTTAGTTCCGGTTTGCCCACGAACCGGGACAGACGGCCTCCACGTGGCTGCTGTGGCTTGCCCAGGCGGGAGGCCCTTTTGTCCCAGTTGGTGCCACCAACCGGGGCCAAAGGACATCCACGCGGCAGCATTTCAGTAGTTGGGTTTTGTTTTTTCTAAAAGGGGCGCGGGAGGGGGGTTAGGGGGTTTTGCAGGATTAATTTAGGGATTTCATATTTTTTTTAGCTAGCTAATAAAGAGAGGTGTGTACTCTCTTATCTTCGTGCTTGGTCGACGCTACGTACTATACGTATAGAGAGGACTCGACACGCTAGCTCTTAAGCAAATGAAGAAACCATTAATATAAGTACAGAAGATCGATAATCGTCATGAACATATATATACAGAGAGAAGTGATCGACACCTCTCCTTCCCCGAGAGATTGGTCGAACAACAAGTTTTCGAATATCTATCCCTAGCTAACATCTGAACTCAATTTCCACAACTGAAATTAAGTTCCATATAGTATTGTCCTTTTTTATCGAGGACGTGCTCAAGAAAGAATCCCGCCAACTCCTCTTGAATTGCTTTTATGCGATCTTCTGGTAGGAGTTGTTCCTGAAGCTCCCAAAGCTAATTTGAAGAAGGGGGTCAATACATGCATATTATATGAATGAAACTCAACAGAAATTAAAATTGTGAATATAGTGTTGCTTACGCACATCAAAATCTTTTTTAGAGTGGCCGCCTTTGTTAGAGAACGTCTCGTTGTAGATGTACTCGCAAATGTAGTATCCACAAAGATTAGTCCCTTATGGTTGGACATCCACTTTACGAGAAATAGATTTCAATTAATCAAACGGATAATCTAGCATTATAAATGGTATTGATGAAACGACTAGCTAGAATCAATGGGAGATGCGCGGAACTAGCTATAGTAGTACTTACTTTCGGGTATGGAAATTTCAGTTCCTTCGGCACTACTCTCGGAATTGTTTGGGTGAACTGTTTCCAAACCCTGCCATACACAAAGAAAATAATTATTACCTGATATCAGGAAATGAACAAAGTTGCTGATATATGATCGATTGAACTTACTTCGTGAGCATTTCAATGATCTCCGCATACTCATTGCGTTCTTTTCTTCTTGAGTCTAAGACGGTTACTACTCCGTTCTCAACATCAATCTCTAGGAGAACATAGTGGAAGCTGTGCACGCATGAATAACTCATCAATTACATTAATATAACCTCGAGTATTAAGGAAAACTGAATATGCACAAGACAATATAACACTCACCTGAAGTTGTAAGGAAAGAGTATTTTCTGTTTGTTTTGATGTTGAAGCAAAGCTTTTAGCAAGTTGGACTCGGGTATTGCGGGTTCATTTTTAACCATGAACGGATCAAATATATTTAAGTTAATGAACCCAATATTTTCGATTCCTTTTTTCTTGCATTCGACGATCTTCAATCTGCATGCATGATATAGAGGATAAATTATTTGTACATGATGAAAGAGCTGAGCTGTATATATATAGAGACTTAATTAAAGAAGTAGTAACTTACAGACAGTAGCAAGTGACGATTACTTTATCGATGACCATTGCATTGTAAAGCTGGAATAATTCCTCAAATTGAACAGGCACCAGCTCAATTGCAACGAGGTCGTCCTGATTCTCTTTAACCATAACGAACAAATTATCAAGACCGCCAGACGACTTGCAGCAATCCAGGTACCAATTATGGAGTCTTCGCATCATAGTTGTTAGAGGAGTACCAGGTTTGACGAGAGGATGCCCGTACCGGTATGTGTATACTTCCTCCATTGATTCAAACTGTATATCAGCGGGCATGTAATCACCAATTTTAGTACCGGGCGCCATCCCCTCGACGTCGACGATATCGTCGCTAAACACCTGTTCGCCGAGATGGGGAACATTTTTCACTTTTTGTGTTACTGATCTCCTTTTGTCAGCTGTAGTGGTTCTAGTCTTTCGCGCTTTTCTCACTGTCTTTGTAAGAATGCGGACATTGTTGTCATCCAACGGAGGCGCTGGTGGTCGCATCAGGTTATCCACAGTGCGCTTCACTATCTCCGGATCTAACATCATCTTCTTCGAAGGTGCATTTTTTTCTTATTAAAAAATGCATCTACTTCTCCTTTAACGATCTTCTCGTTTTCCTCCACGCTCCTATCGTATTGCCGCGGTTCAAGAGGCTTGATAGAAGCTGGACCGTATTGGTGTTTCCTCCCGGCGGCGCTGGATGTACCGCTAGACGTCGGAGCAGCCGGAGCGGCGGCGGTTGTCTTTCTTTGTTGCTAATTACGCGCCGGAGCAGCCGGAGCGGGGGGGGGGGGGGGCAGCTCTCTTCTTCCCTTGCTGACGCGCCGAAGGAGGCGAAGGAGGCGGAGGAGGAGGAGGCGGGTTGATGGGACGCGCCGGCGCAGGCGAAGGAGGCGGAGGAGGAGGCGGGTTGATGGGACGCGCCGGCGCAGGCGAAGGAGGTGGAGGAGGAGGCGGGTTGATGGGACGCGTCGGCGCAGGCGAAGAAGCAAGCGGACTGATGGGACGCGCCGGCGCAGACGAAGAAGGAGGCGGAGAAGGAGGCGGTACCTGATGATCACGTGCCGTCCAGTTCGGAAGCTTGATTAATTCCTTCCGCCATAGACATGTAGTCTTCAGAGCCTGACTCAGGCGACTGTCCCCATCACCGGTAGGGTAGTCAAGCTCGAGCTCCTCATATCCCTCAACTATTTCATCGACCATCACAACGACATAGCCTTGTGGAATCGGACGAGAGTGAAAAGTTCCTCGGCGAGGAGGTAGAACATTGCCGACAGCCGCCTTGGGTGTGAGGTGCGCGAATTTCGCCAGAAGTTGGCAATCTTGAGTCTCCGTGATAGCATCTATGGGGTAGCTAGTGGGAGCCGTCAACTGAGGCTGCGCAACAACAAGCTCGGTGGAATCGACGCTGCTTCTCCGCTGAGATGGCGGGGTAGCTTCTTGGGTAGCTTCGTCAACTCGATGCCTCTCCTCTAGCGCTTTTACTCTTGCATTCAGTTTCTGCATTTCGTTGAGCTCCTTTTTCCTATTCCTTTCCCGGCTTTTGTAACAGCATGCATCGGGAAATCCATACTTCCACGGAACGGAGCCTGCCGTGCCGCGTGTTCGTCCTGGGTGCTCCGGATTACCGAGGGCCTCTGTGAGCTCGTCGTTCTCTCTGTCGGGAAAGAACGTCCCTTTCGCCGATTTGGCAAAATATTCCCGAAGCTTTTCTACCTTTGCGTCCAATTTTTTGTTCTTCCAAGCGCACTTCCCTGTTTCGGGGTCCAATGATCCCCCAGCACCGAAGAACCAAGCATGTCCACGCGGTGACCAGAACCATGTCTCTGGTATGATCCCTCTTTCAATCAGTTCATGATCAGCCTTGTCCCACGACGGGATGGCTTTGAGGTAGCCACCTGACCCCGTGCGATGGTAAAACTCCTTCTTTGCAGCATTTAGCTTGTTTGTCGCTGACATCTTCTTACTATTCTCCGATTTCTTGTGGGCCACAAATGCGTCCCAGTGATCTTTTATCTTCTCATATTGACGGGTGAATATTGGAGTCTCATTTTTGTCGACAAACTTTGTTTTCAAGTCATTCTTCCACCTCCTGAATAGTTCTAGCATTTTCTTAAGAGCATGAGTCTTGATCAATGGCTCTATAACTGGCTTTTCCTGATCCTCCTCTGGCGGTAGGATGAAATTTGCCTTCAGCGTGTTCCAAAGTTCATCTTTCTGTCTATCGGTGACAAAAGACACTTCATGGTCTTCGCTCTTCGGCTTATTCCATTGGTGGATGCTGATCGGGATAAAGTCCCTAACGAGGACCCCACACTGAGCAGCAAATGCGTCCTTGGTCCGTTTGGGTTCAATCGGTTCGCCATCATTCCTGATACCGGTGATCGTGAACTTTTCATCCGGGCCCAACCTTTTTTTCGGGCCTCGTCTCCTTACCGAACTTTGGCTCGATCCGGATACGGAGGGCTAGAAAAGAATAAAGAAGAGAGTTAATATATATGTCTACATACCAAAACAATTAATGCATCAATTCAATTAGCTAGTCTCATCAGCACAGGATATATATACTAATATATATACCTCGCCGGACTTTGCAACAGCTCCTTCCTCCGTTCGCTCATCGTAGTCTTCATCACAGTCTACTTCTTCATCCTCGGAGCCTGCTTCATTCTCTCCTTCCAGACCATCGGTGTCGTTTAGAAATGACAAGGTCACATCACCTTCCTGGATGTCGTCGCCCATCGACGGTCCTTGTCCTTCTTGGATGTCGTCGCCCACCGACGGTCCTTCTGCTCCTTCGCGGATGATTTCACCCATAACGTCTTCTTCTTCTAAGTTTCTTCGACCATCGTCCATAGTTTCTTCAAAATATTACAACATATGACACTTAATATACAAACATGAGATACCTAGCCATGGATTTGGATCGAAAACTTCACACAATGCATCCTCTCTCGACCCGCCTCGGCGTTCCTCGACCCTCGACCCCTCGACGACCCTTGAACCCTCTCTCTGCGACCCACTCGACCCACGACCTCTCTCGGTGACCCTCGATCGACTGTCTATGTACCGACGCGTATAGTTCCCGATCCTCGACCCGCACGATGATCCTCGACACCCTCTCGTTCTCGATTTTCAAAAAAAAGAGGATTCTATTTTTTCTTCTTCTCCTCTTATTTTTTTTCTTCCTCATCTTCTTCTCCTCCTTCCTCTTCTTATTTTTATTTTTCCCTCTCTTTCTTTTTCTTTTTCCTTCTCTTCCTATTTTCTTATCCAACACTAGAACATTTTAACTTAGTAAAATTAAGACTAATTATAAAACAAAAAAAATAAGATGAACAAAAAAATTATTTTCCATTTTCTTTTTCTCCTCTTTTTTGTCTTCCTCTATCCCTCTTCTTCTCCTCTTCTTATTTTTCTTTTTCCCTCTCCTTTTTATTTTTCCTTTTTCCTTCCATCTTTTTTCTTTCTTCCCCCCCCCCAACACTAGAACATTTTAACTTAGTAAAATTGAGACTTATAAAACAGAAAAAAAATTGAGAGAACAAAAAAATCCCCCCACTGCTGCAGCCATCCATGGCACACACGTGGCCATGGACGTCAGCCGGCGGCGAGGAGCGGTGAGGGGCGGCGAGGGGCGGCCGATGGTTCCCTCCTAGCCATGGCGGCGCACAGGAGGAGCTCCCCTCTCGGCCATGGCGCGACGCGGCAGCAGGTTAATTTGGGCGCTATGCAAGAGAGGAGAGGGGGGATGGCGAGACACTCACAACGGGGGTGGCGCCGGCGAGGTCGTTGACGTCGTCGGGGGCGGTGCGGTGCGGCAGTTGGGCAGCCTGATGGCGTCTGTTTCAACTCCGGCGTCGTCGGGGGCAAATGGCGAGATGAGAACTGAAAAATCCTAAGATCCAGTTATATACCAGGAACATTGGTCCCGGTTCGTGCCACCAACCGGTACGAAAGGAATCCTTTGGTTCCGGTTCGTGCCACCAACCGGTACGAAACGTCTTTTTCAGCAGCCCAATTGGCGGGAAAGAGAGACCTTTGGTACCGGTTGGTGGCACGAACCGGAACCAAAAGAGACCTTTCGTACCGGTTCGTGGCACGATTCGGAACCACAGGTCGCCTTCCGTTCCGGTTCGTGCCACCAACCGGGACAAAACTTGCGCTGCCGCGGTGCGATGGGATGTTTAGTCCCACCTCGCTAGTCGAGTGACAACCGGAGTGGTTTATAAGGGCTGATGCGCGTACGACTTCGAGCTCCTCTCAACCGCAGGCTTTCGGGCCTACTCTGTTACTGCTTGCCTGTGGGCCTTCTGGGTCTGCTACGGGCCTGGATCCTGGCCCATTAGTGGGTTTCTAGTTGTATCCAGGCTATCTCAGCCCAGTAGGTGGCATTATTTTTCTCTGAAAAAGGACCTTCAGTCCCGGTTGGTGCCTCCAACCGGTACTAAAGGCTTCTCCCACCGAAATTAACCACTAACTAACCCTTCAGACGAAAACACATGTGTTTCAAAGGCATTTCATTTTTCTAAACTTATTTCAACTCAAGACATTTTTTGCATCCAACATGCAACATTCAAGGCCACATACTAAAGTTTCAACCCTTTCTGACTTGATTTGCTATTTTTCATGCATTTAATGATTTATTTTGAGCTAAATGACCCTGTAATTGGAAAGCACTACAACTGAACTCAGAAAAGGTTGAAACTTGGCATGGTATCATCATTTGACCCACATAGCATGTGTGAAAAAGTTGAGAGGATTACGGCAAAAACTGGATGCACTTTGTGTACAAACTGGACAATCTCTTTCAAAGTACAAGGGTTTCAGACGAAAACACATGTGTTTCAAAGGCATTTCATTTTTCTAAACTTATTTCAACTCAAGAATTTTTTTGCATCCAACATGCAACATTCAAAGCCACATACTAAAATTTCAACCATTTCTGACTTCATTTGCTATTTTTCATGCATTTAATGATTTATTTTGAGCTAAATTACCCTGTCATTGGAAAGCACTACAACTGAACTCAGAAAAGGTTGAAACTTGGCATGGTATCATAATTTGACCCACATAGCATATGTACAAAAGTTGAGAGGATTACGGCAAAAACTGGATGCACTTCGTGTACAAACTGGACCATCTCTTTCAAAATACGAGGGTTTCAGACGAAAACACATGTGTTTCAGAGGAATTTCATTTTTCTAAACTTATTTCAACTCAAGACTTTTTTTGCATCCAATATGCAACATTCAAAGCCACATACTAAAATGTCAACCCTTTTTGACTTCATTTGCTATTTTTCATGCATTTAATGATTTATTTTGAGCTAAATGACCCTGGAATTGGAAAGCACTACAACTGAACTCAGAAAAGGTTGAAACTTGGAATGGTATCATCATTTGACCCACATAGCATGTGTGCAAAAGTTGAGAGGATTACGGCAAAAACTGGATGCACTTCGTGTACAAATTGGACCATCTCTTTCAAAGTACGAGGGTTTTAGACGAAAACACATGTGTTTTAAAGGCATTTCATTTTTCTAAACTTATTTCAACTCAAGATTTTTTTTGCATCCAACATGCAACATTCAGAGCCACATAGTAAAATTTCAACCCTTTCTGACTTCATTTGCTATTTTTCATGCATTTAATGATTTATTTTGAGCTAAATGACCCTGTAATTGGAAAGCACTACAACTGAACTCAGAAAAGGTTGAAACTTGGAATGGTATCATCATTTGACCCACATAGCATGTGTGAAAAAGATGAGAGGATTACGGCAAAAACTGGATGCACTTCGTGTACAAACTGGACCATCTGTTTCAAAGTACGAGGGTTTCAAACGAAAACACATGTGTTTCAAAGGCATTTCATTTTTCTAAACTTATTTCAACTCAAGACTTTTTTTGCATCCAACATGCAACATTCAAAGCCACATACTAAAATTTCAACCCTTTTTTACTTCATTTGCTATTTTTCATGCATTTAATGATTTATTTTGAGTAAAATGAACCTCTAATTGGAAAGCACTACAACTGAACTCAGAAAAGGTTGAAACTTGGAATGGTATCATCATTTGAACCAAATAGCATGTGTGCAAAAGTTGAGAGGATTACGGCAAAAACTGGATGCACTTCGTGTACAAACTGGACCATCTCTTTCAAAGTACGAGGGTTTCAGACGAAAACTCATCTGTTTCAAAGGCATTTCATTTTTCTAAAATTATTTCAACTCAAGCCTTTTTTTCATCCAACATGCAACATTCAAAGCCACATACTAAAATTTCAACCCTTTCTGACTTCATTTGCTATTTTTCATGCATTTAATGATTTATTTTGAGCTAAATGACCCTGTAATTGGAAAGCACTACAACTGAACTCAGAAAAGGTTGAAACTTGGCATGGTATCATCATTTGACCCACATAGCATGTGTGCAAAAGTTGAGAGTATTACGGCAAAAACTGGATGCACTTCGTGTACAAACTGGACCATCTATTTCAAAGTACGAGGGTTTCAGACGAAAACACATCTGTTTCAAAGACATTTCATTTTTCTAAACTTATTTCAACTCAAGACTTTTTTTCCAGCCAAAATGAAACATTCAAAGCCACATACTAAAATTTCAACCCTTTCTGACTTCATTTGCTATTTTTCATGCATTTAATGATTTATTTTGAGCTAAATGACCATGTAATTGGAAAACACTACAACTGAACTCAGAAAAGGTTGAAACTTGGCATGGTATCATCATTTGACCCACATAGCATGTGTGCAAAAGTGGAGAAGATTACGGCAAAAACTGGATGCACTTCATGTACAAACTGGACCATCTCTTTCAAACTACGAGGGTTTCAGACGAAAACACATCTGTTTCAAAGGCATTTCATTTTTATAAACTTATTTCAGCTCAAGACTTTTTTTGCATCCAACATGAAACATTCAAAGCCACATACTAAAATTTCAACCCTTTCTGACTTCATTTGCTATTTTTCATGCGTTTAATGATTTATTTTGAGCTAAATGACCCTGTAATTGGAAAGCACTACAACTGAACTCAGAAACGGTTGAAACTTGGCATGGTATCATCATTTGACCAACATAGCATGTGTGCAAAAGTTGAGAGGATTACGACAAAAATTGGATGCACTTCGTGTACAAACTGGACCATCTCTTTCAAAGTACGAGGGTTTTTGTGACGCCCCCAAAATCAGACCGTGTACAGTAATCATACACGCAAGGTACACGATTGAGATTAGGGACTCACGGTGAGATATCACAACACAACTCTACAAATAAAATAATACAAGTTGTTTAATACAAGCCAGGGGCCACGAGGGCTCGAATTCAACAGCTCGAGAGCACAAAGTTAGCGGAAGCAATAATATCTGAGTACAGACACAAGAATACAAGGTTGCCTTAAGAAGGCTAGCACAAATAACAACAGATCGAAAAGGCGAGGCCTCCTGCCTGGGAACCTCCAAACTACTCCTGGTCGTGGTCATCAGGGGGCTTCATGTTACGGTGGTCAGCATCGGGGATCTCCTGCTCCTGAACTCCAACGTCGGCTGCAGCGGCCGATCAGGAAAAACAGTAAAGGAAATAAAGCAGGGTGATAATCTAGTATACCTGCGAGACTTACATCCGCTACTAAGCATTATTCATGTATCAAATGGAAAGGGGAGGCTATATATAGTGGACTGAAGGGCAGAAATCAGAGAAAGAGTAAGAAGCTAGGCCTATCGAAGACTAGCATCTTTGAAAGCTCAAGAATGATCAGAGGGGGAGGGGGTGAATGATCACTTCTAAAAATTCTAAGGAACTTAGAAGGAATTCATGCAAACTGCGAAGGACTAAGGCATCTCGAAGGAAATACTGTATCGAAGGTAATGCATAGCTCGAAAGGATTGGGAGCGAAGGAAAACATAGAAGACAAACAGGCAACGAGTAAATACTTAATGTAACTGCTAGAAGGAAAACGAGCTTGACACAACGATGTTTGGTAAACCAGTTCACACTCTGCAAAGTGCTACGTCTGGTTGGAGGGACTGGTGATTGAGCACCTGGAGCAAAACTCTCTCCGTCCTATTCTCCACTGCAACAAACTCCTCGAGCTTGTCCAGTTTTCACTCGTGGTAGATGATTCAGGACATCTCCGAGACCTTTACAAACTTCCTTCAGTAGTGACAATTTCTCTTCGACTGCTTGACAGGCGACGCCTAACCATCTAGGCGACTTGCAGTTCTCCAAGATAAAAAGATCGGCTAATCTCAACCTAAGTCTCTGTGAATTGCTCAACTCATTTCAGACTTGGGTTTTGGTTTTCTCTCGATGAATCTCTCTTGGGATGCTCACAGACTTCTGTCTTAGAATCTTCAGTGGAGAAGCCGACCCGAAATGGCGGGTAGGTGCGGGGTATTTATAGTTGGCGATCCCGATGGGTAAAATGACTGAAGTGACCCGATGCGACAGCTTGACGCGTGTCCACAACGGTCGGATTCCAATCAATGCGCAACTTTACTTGAGGAACAAGTAAGCTGACTTACCGAGCGAGTTCTCTCTCGAAGGCACGAAGTGCGATGACTTTGCCTTCGAGCTATTCACTCGACTCAGTAAGATTTCTCTCGGTAGGCTTTTGTGGGTTTTGGTTGAGCAGAGCAAATTCACTTCGACTAAGATCTCAACTAGCAAACCCCTCTTGTTAGTACGGTTTTTCCTACGACTCAAGAAAATAAAGAGAAACTAGTAAAAAGACTAAGTCTTCGACCAGCTTCAGCTTTCTCATCGTTGCTCTTTTACTCGAGAGAGTCTTTTTCTTCGACGACATTTTTAGGGGTCATCTTCCTTCAAAGGGTTCGGTAGATGACTGCAGCTTCGCTGCAGTGAGTTGTCCTTCGACCTTGTACTTGAAAACTCCATTCTTTCGGAACCTAAGTATCTGTTTATACTCGAAAACAATATTAGTTCCACTTATTCTTTGTCCAACAATGTCCAAAACCTTCAGGGGCAAAACTTGCTCTTACAATCTCCCCCTTTTTGGACTATTGTTGACAAAACAGGCATCGATAAATAATTGAAAAAGTTTTGAGTTTTCGATGATAAACCAGTGCTAAGATCGATGAAATACTCCCCCTTGATGTATGCACGGAAGATAAGAGTTTCCTGTGAAGTGCATATTTGACAAGTAGAGTCGAGGGAAAAACATCAATAATCTTAGCGAGTGAAATTGCATTCCAGATAATATCCAATGAGAAATATGCAATCTCCTCGAATGACCTGTGAACTTATATGAAAGATAACTTCCTGCAAAAAGGTTAAGTATCGCAAGCAGCAGATAGATATCTTAGGAAAAAGAGTAGCAGTTCACAGTCCTACTTAGAGTTAGTTACAACCAGATCGAATATGAATCGAAAGTTTGTTGAAACTACTCAGAAAACCTCAAAGTTCAAAAGTTTATCGAATGAAAAGCAAAGCCCTTAACCCCGTAGGCAAACTAATTTCTTCGATGCCACTACATATCCCCCTTTTTGTCACAACGTACAAAAAGTTGAGAGAATAGGGTCGAAAGAAATCCTACTCGCTGTGGCGGCTCCGGCGACGGCGAGAAGATTCGGCGAGCGTTGGAGCACGACGAATGGGGCGAGCGCCTGGAGGAGTGATCTTCGTGCGGAAGGAGTGATGATCTCCAGAAGATTCCAGCTGCGATTCCGGCGGGGTCCTGGGGCTTCGAGGAAGTGGAGAGTAAACTCTCGCTTGACGTTTAGGAGCTTCATCTTTCTCGGAGTCGTAGGAGAAGGTGTTCACAGTGATGTGATAATAGTCATCGACACTGAGTACATCTCTGTTCTTCAGCAGCCGAGGGATATTGGGATCCGGGCGATCTACTCGATCATCATTAGTCCAATTTCTTTTCAGATGGGGAGGATATTCTTCGAAGCCACATCGTTGAAGTTGACCGAGGGTATTGAATTTACGCAGTCCTTTCCAATCTCGGCGAAGACATTCACGCAACATCTGATTGTTGTTCATGGTAATATTGCGCAAATGATTTATCTTGTCCATCAATGCTTGCTTCTGAATGAAATCTTGGTCGATGTGATGTTGAAGCAATTGCTGGGACCGAAGAGAAACTTCCATGTGATGCACTGGCTTGATAAACTTCGAGCGAACATTGCGCTCAGTTAAATGGGCGCGGATGCCAGTGTGCTCAGCATATTGATCGTTGGGTCGAGCAACAATCTGCAATACTTCTCTAACAGGTGGAGTGAAAATCTTCGGGAAAATTGACACGGGGAATGGCACGGCCCGGGAGTAATTGCAGATAGCCATCAGCCATGGTGCATACGGCTTGTGGGAATTGTGATAATCAACACAAGACACCAAAGTTCTGATGAAGTAGTCTTCAAAATCGAAAGTATGACCATGGACTAACTTCAACAGAGCAAGTTGCACATCATTGGGAATAGGAAAGTCATCGTGCACATCGAGCATTGGCATCAAGGTCTTCGAAAGAATATAAAACCATGCCTTTTCTTCAAAGACTAAGTGTCTTGGCTTGGGCTCAGCCGGGTAGTTATCTCCTAAGACATCTGGATTCATGATCGTCGAAAATTCAGCAGGAGTTGGAGCAGGTAAGTCATGAATCTTGTGTGGTAATCCTTCGAACCGAGGTAAATTGATGATGGCCAGAAATTGGTCGACAGTCATATGGAATACTTGGCCTTGGATCATATAATCAAATTTCCACGTCTTCGAGTTCTCGGGATCACCAGTGACATAGAGCGTTGCATAAAATTGCTTGATAAGCTCGGGATTGTAGCCACAATCGAGAGCAAACATCTTGTGAGCATGAAGACCATCAATTGTCTCGGAAACATTCTCGAAACATGAAGTGGAGTACACCGAAGGCATATCAAGGTATTGATGTTGGAACACTCTAGCCTTGTTGTACAGCACACGAGTATAATAGATGGCTTGCTCTTGGGTCCAAAACCGAAGAGAATATGAACTTCTGGGCTTCTCGTAGGGATTGGTCCCGAAGAAAAATGGCTTGTGTTCACGCCTTTTGAAGATGGGGCCTCCTCGAGGAACATCTGAGCGGAACAGAGGCATCATTTCTCTCGGATGAGCAGAATGGAGCAGCTCATCAACAGGAAAAACTTCGGCAGCATTATCCGGAATCTGGAAAACTGGTTCAGCAGGGCGAGGAATTGAAAATGGAACGTTTACAATGTCCTGAGCTGGGATGGCTGCAGAAGAATTTTCCTCGGCCTGCGCTTCGACGGCAACTCCTTTGTCGGCATTAGCATTTTGAGCGGCCTCTTCATTCTCCATGGCCTCCAAATCTTCGTCTAGTTGTGCGAAAGCATCAGCCATTTCTTCGTTCGAGGAACTTGATGAGGAGGAGGAAGAATTGTCACTAGAACCGTCATCTCCAGAACTGTGTCCTTCGACAGCATCTTGACGAAAAGAAACTATCGTGATATCAACATCAGCGTCTTCTCCTTCATGCAGAGTGTGTGCAGAGGAATAATCTTTCTGAGAAGAGGAGATGGGGGCTTGAGTTTCTTGCTCGACCTGAGCAAGTTGCTCGGTCTCTGCTTGGGCTTGGGTGGTTGATGGAATAATGTTCGGTGGTGATGATGGTTTTGGTGGTGGCGACGAGGCTTTTGGTGGTGATGGTTGACGAGGTGGAGGTGTTTGTTGGCGAGGTGGAGGTGTGGATTGGCGAGGGGTTGGAGTTTTCTCACGAGGTGGAGTTGGTTGCTTGGTTGGGGTTGGTGCAGTTTCCTGTCGTGCTGGAGTAGCAACGACCTCGGTAGACTTTGCCTTCTTGGCATTCTTCTCGATCTCTGGCGTCCCACGCGCAGAGGTTGGGGAAGCAGACTTTCTCTTACGAGATTGTCTCTTGTACAGGGCATCATTATGCTCTTTTCATACGACCGTCACAATTTGTCGAACCTTTTCATAGACAGCAGTCAGGTTTTCTTTCTGAGCCCTTCTGGATGCTTCAGCGGTGGCAATCTTGGATTTGAAAAACTTTCGGGACTCAATGTCCTCGGTTTCTTCTTGAAGTTGTCTGGAGTAAAAATTCACTTGCTCCTTGTCCTTGCGATCCTGGGTGATATACTCTTCCCAGCGAATCATGTATCGAGCAACATGCTCTTGGATTTCAGCAGGGGCATCATCCTCGGCAGTGACTTTTCTCGGTGAGGTAGCCATCTTCCAGAGGATGTGAGAAATATTAGCAGCATCCCAAGGAGCATGGGTGCCAGAATCTCCTTCGTTGGAGCTCTCTTCATCGGCACGAGGGCCGGAAACAACAGGTGTAGCAGGTGCAGGTGCAGGAGCAGGTGCGACTCGAGGAACTGGAACAGCCTGAGCTTTTTGTCTAGCCTCCTTGGCTTTCTTCTCGGCCTCCTTGGTGGCCTTGGCAGCAACAATGGGTTTTGTTACGGCACTAGGGGCCGCAGCTTTATCCTTCGAGGAGCTAGGGGCCTCAACATTTTTCTTCGCAGCACTTGTGGCTGCAACCTTTTCCTTCTTGACTGTGGGAGTCACAAATTGCTCGGTGGCGCTAGGGGCCACAACCTTTTCTTTCGGGGCATCAGTAATTTTGCCTTCAGCAATTTGTCGACGATACTTTTCACTGACCAAATGTAAAATGCCTAGTTGTTGAGCAACCTGTGCCTTTTTATGCTCGGGCTGGCTGTGAAAGTTCAGGAGCTTGGAATTTGTCAAGTCCTTTTCTTCTTGCTCTTTTTGCTTTGCCAGCCTTTCTCTACGTTGAACAAGTGTTTCATCATCCTCAGCAACTTGAGCTTGCTTTCCCTTAGATTTGGCCGAAGGTTTTGGTTGGCGAGCTTGAACTGGTGGAGCAGATGAAATGGGCGGACCAGTGACCAAGTTGGTCAAGTCAATATTTGCTCGAGGAGCTTGTGCAGCTGGCTCCTGGATCCTAATGCTTTTACTGCTCGGCTTCTTCTTCAGAGGAATGTCCTCGACATCAGCCTCAGTTCCAGGGTCTTGATCATCCGAATTGACTTTATCTTCGGAGCTCGCATCTGGTGGCGAGACAATTACCACCCTTTTCTTTCGTTTGGCTGATTTCTTGCCAGCCTTCGATTTGGCACTTGGGCCAACTTCCATGCTACCCTCAGCAGCAGCAGCCTCCTTTTTAGCTTTGGCTTCTTTTCTTTTCTGTGCTCGTGCTTCCCGAGCATCAACCATCTCTTGAAAATCGGCAGGGGTTTTCAGAGAGGATGGATGAGCATCAGCTGGAGGAGGTGGTCGATTATCTTTCGTCCACTTTGGCCTTAAAGCTTTGACATCAGACCAAGGATTTTTCATTGCAAACAACCTCTCCCAGCGTGGCATAAGAGACTTGTACTCATACCAACGAAGCGCTTGAAGTCTTCGAATCTCTTGCAGACGGTTTTCTCTCGTACGTTCATCCTCAGAACCTTCAGGCGTTCTTAACTTCTTTTCGATGATCAACTCCTCTGATAATCCTTCAGAGTTGTTGGTGATTCTTGTTCGGCCTCCCACACGCTTGGGTGCTCTGACATTTCCTTCGATCCCAGACATTTTCCTGCGAAAAAGATAGGTACGAGGGAATATAGGAAAGTTGTGAACAAGTACCAGCGGTTTTTGAGGAAAATCGTTTTGAATGCAGTAAACTTATCGATAAGCATGTCTTGCAGCAAGTTTTTCAAGCAAGTGCTAGGCTAGATTTCCATCGGGTGCAAATCTAACGAAGAACTTGTATGAACTAATTGCACAACCAAGTCTATCGATACGTTTCTGAGGAAATTACTTAAGTGAGAGAATCCGAGGGATTTCTTACCTAGCTCAGATGGGAATCGACAGAAAACGCTAGAAACAGATTTCCCAAGAATCAATGATCCAAACGGATCAAACAGACCTAAGAAAAAGAGAGAAAAACATGAACAAATCTGGATACGATGAACAGAAGAGATTGGAATCGTGTCCAGAGCCACACATACCCTAACTTGGCGATGTGCGGCGACTACGGCGACGCGAATGAAGTTCCTCGTCGACGGGAAGGTCTCCGGCGGCTTCCTTCCGGCAGCAAAGCGGCGAGGGAGTCGACAGCGACGAGAAGCACGGCGGCGCGCGAGAGAGAACTTCGGGAGCAGAGAGATGAAGTTGAGGGAATAGAGATTGTTGAGCCGGTCGGGTGGATCAATATTTATAGGGGAGGGGTCTGACACAACTGTCAGATCTGATCCAACGGCGCAGATTTTGCGTCTCTCCGCATTCAACGAATGGATTTTGTGGCGGTAATCGCGGGAAAATCCCAACGAACCGAAAGAAAGTTGCTCCACGTCCGAGACCAAACTCATCGAACATCGAGTATAAAAGTAGATAAACGTTCGATAGATTTTCCTTCGGAATCAATGGCATTCGACGGGAATCTTGATCGAGTACAAATATACATGTTCACGAGAGAAAAGCACAGATGGGGTAGGGATAGAATAGAGGGAAAACAGGGTCCGATGCTTAATCAATCCGAGGGGAAAACAGTGATAAAACTCGGAGTGGTAAGTGTATAGGACAACAGCAAACGAACAAAAACAAACAAAAAGAAACACGATAGAAAAATAACGTGAGTAAAAAACATAGAAAGAAAACATATAATACATAGTACCGATAGTTATGATCTTACTACACATTGCGTGAGTCCAATATGTTTAACTCACACCTTAGTGCACATAACCTCTTTTCATCCAAGGGCTTCGTAAATATATCAGCCAATTGATCTTCGGTGCATACATGGCTGATCACAATATCTTCTCGCTGAATGTGATCTCGAAGAAAATGATGACGAATGTCAATATGCTTCGTTCGAGAGTGTTGCACAGGGTTATGGGCAATCTTGATAGCACTCTCGTTATCACATAGCAATGGAATTTTCTTCACAAGAATACCATAATCTTTCAGCGTTTGCTTGAGCCACAGAATTTGAGTGCAGCATGAACCGGCAGCAATATACTCGGCTTCAGCCGTAGAAATAGATACGCAATTCTGTTTCTTCGAAGCCCAACAGATAAGAGATCTACCGAGAAAATGACATGTGCCCGAGGTAGATTTCCTGTCGACTCGATCACCAGCCCATTCAGAATCAGAATATCCAACGAGATCAAACTGGGCACCCTTGGGATACCAAAGTCCCAAAGATGGTGTGTGAGCCAGATATCGAAGAATTCACTTGACAGCAATATGATGTGATTCTTTCGGGTTTGCCTGGTAAACGAATCTCTTCGAGAATTGAGTCGACGTCCACTCTTCTTCGAACACGAGGTAGAACTCCATCATCATCTTGCGGATTCGGTTGTCCTTCGGGATCAGCTTGACCTTCGGGATCAGCTTGTCCTTCGGGTTCAGCTTCTCCTTCGGGTTGGACATTTTCTTCGTTTAAGCGTTCTCCTTCGACCTGTACATCATTTTCTTCAGGATGTTGATCTCCATTGCCCCGGGCTATGTGTGAGAACATTGGACCATCATCATCCTTGTTTGCTTGACGTGCATTTCCTTCGACAGGTCGAATATCTCCAATGGCCATGTACCTGATAACTTCATCCAAAGGTGGTTCATCCAGGTTAGGAGGTAATTGCTCTTTTTGAGAGCCGTTAGTTTCATCAAATCGAAAATTTACAGTTTCTACAACTTTCCCAAGATGAGAGTTGTAAACTCTGTAAGTGTGAGAATTCGAACTATAACCTAGGAGAAAACCTTCGTGAGCCTTTGGGGCAAACTTGGAGCTGTGATTCATATCTCTGATATAACATGGAGCACCAAAAACCCTGAGATATGAAACATTTGACTTTTTACCAGTAATAAGTTCATGTGAAGTTTTCTTGAGAAACTTGTGCAGATAAACCTTGTTGATGATATGACATGCAGTATTGATTGCTTCGGCCCAGAACCTGATAGGAGTCTTGTATTCAGCAAGCATTGTTCTGGCCATTTCAATAAGTGTTCGATTCTTTCTCTCGACCACACCATTTTGTTGCGGTGTATAAGCAGCCGATAATTCATGAGTAAAGCCATATTCATCAAGAAATTCTTCGATATGAGTGTTTTTGAATTCTGTACCATTGTCACTTCTGATATGCTTGAGAGATAATTCATATTCAGTCTGATCTCTCTTTGCGAAGGTTTTGAAGATTTCAACAACCTTGCTCTTGTCATCTAGAAAGAAAACCCAAGTATATCGAGAGAAATCATCAACAATAACCAGACCATACTTGTTACCTCCAAGACTAGCATAATTTTGAGGACCGAATAAATCCATATGAAGTAATTCAAGAGGGCGAGTAGTAGTCATTATAGTTTTTGCTGAGTGATGTTTCTTGGCAATCTTTCCTGCTTCACAGGCACTGCATAGACGATCTTTATCGAATTTAGCATTATCAATTCCAACGATGTTCTTCTTCGAGATAAGAGTTTGAAGGTTTTTCATTCCTGCATGACCAAGTCTGCGGTGCCATAACCAACCAGAAGTGGCTTTGGCCATTAAACATGTGGACACAGCAGGTCCCGAAGAAAAATCAACGACATAAAGATCACCTTTGCGATATCCTTCGAACACGAAGGAATAATCATCCTGTGAAAAGACAACACAATGAGAAGCAGAAAACAGTACAAGCATACCCATATCACAAAGTTTTGAGATAGACATAAGATTATATCCAAGTGATTGAACAAGCATAACCTTATCAATATGCTTATCCTTCGATATAGCAACCTTACCCAAACCAATTACTTTTCCTTTGTTGTTGTCACCGAAGGTAATGTATCTCTGTGAAGATTCAGTGAGTTTGTCTTCGGTGAACAAATCTTTGTCTCCGGTCATATGATTTGTACATCCACTATCCATGACCCATTCGGATCCACCGGAGACATAGCCCTACAGAAGAGTTAGCTCTTCTTAACCACCCACAAACGAGCAGGTGACTTAGAAGGCATGGAAGAGCTAGATGGGGCAGCAATATTATAGGGAACATGATTGCATTGTCTATTTGGACCATCAAGCACACCATAAATATAATTTCTCGACGAGGGGTTAGAGTACTGATGAGTAACAACAACTTTGTTGTTATTGTTACGATGACGATAAACATTTCTATTGACATGATAGTATTCCTTCTGAGGAACATTTGAAGCAGGCACCAAGGGTTCATTTCTATCCTCGAGAGAATAGTAGTGATTCGGTGGTACAGAGGATTTTCCCTGCATAGAATGGTTAGGGGGTAGTTTTTCTACGAGAGATTTGCGAACCCAAATCTGTCGCTTATAGAAACCATTCTTCGGAGGAGTACCAACGAATTCAGCTGGCACCTTTCCTTCCTGATCTTTGACAAGCTTGTAGTCAGAATCAAGTGATTCATCAACAATAGCTTTGTCAATTTTGCAACTGAAACATGAAAGGTTAGCAATATCAGTGGGCTTTTCTTTCGCAAGAACCCAGACAGTTTTAGGATACTGCTCGGGTTTCCAATAGGTTCCATCAGGATTGATTTTCCTTTCGAAGCCAACTCCTTCGTTTCGTGGATTCCTGTGAAGAAGAGCCTTTCGTAGGATATCACATAGGTACTGGTGTCTCTACACACTTTTGAACATGCCTATTTCAAATAAATTTTTCAACCTGAGGAGTTCCTCGGTAATGGTTTCCTCATTCGAGGGGTTAGTATCATCAATAATAATAGGTTGCTTTCCTTTCGATCTCTCAGAAATAGACTCAGTTTTACTTCGTTCCAAACAAGTTAAGCTAGGTGAAGTAGATTCATTTTTAGCTTCTGAGCCTTGTTGAGTCATGAGCGTGAGATTGACACTTTCCAACTCTTCATTAGCCTCTCTCAGTTTCTCGAGAGCCATTTTCCTTTGAAGAAATTCATAGGTTAGCTTCTCGTAGTCCACTGAGAGAAGATCATGACGATAGGAAAGTTCATCATACTTTTCCTTCAGAGCAGCATGCTCATTCGTCAAAGTTTGACCCTTCTTAATCTCATCGATCAACAAATTCTCAGATTTTTGAATAGTTTCACTTAGAGAATCTAGCTCATCTTGTTGGATAGAAGCAATTTTGGCAAGTTTGGCATAGCTTATCCTAGAGTTACTTTCATAAGCAGATCCATCAGAAGTATCGTAGGAATTCTTTGATGAGGATACCTTAGCCTTGGCCATGAAGCAGTAAGCTGGAGATTCATCTTCGCTGCTTTGGTTGGTGAAGAATGAACTTGAAGTCTTGCTCGAAGCAAATGCTAAACCAGCAACACCATCAGATTCTAAACCAGAACCAGAACCAGATCTTGGGTTTGATTCAGCTTCGGAACCGGATGCTTCATCTTCAGAGTTCATCTCTTTACCCAGATAGTCTTTGGCACGGTGGGAATTCTTTCGTCGAGAGGAATGTGATTTCGAGGAAGAACCCTCTCGATGCTTGTTATACTTCTTCTTCTTGTCATCATCAGAACCGTCTTTCTTGTCTTTTCTGGACTTTGAATCATATCTCTTCGACTCATAGTTTTTGCTCGATCTGTGAGACTTGCTCGAAGAATTGCTGTGAGAATGCTTTGATCTATGTTCAATTTCCCAGAGAGGACAATCAGCAATGAAGTGACCTGGCTTCTTGCACTTGTAGCAACAATTATCTTTCGCTGATGAGTTTCTGGATGATGATCGATACTGTGATGAATTGCTTGAATGTCTTGAAGAGTAGTTTTTGTTCGGTGAAGAGGAGTTCCTTCTCTGAAAGCGATTGAATCTTCTCATTATCAGTGCCAGATCTTTTCCAATGTTCTCGGGGTCATTTGAGGCACAACCCGATTCAGAACTAGCTTCAGGGGAGGAGTGATGTGAAGCTCTGGCCTTCAGTGCATGAGATTTTCTTCGTGTCCCATTAACATCTCGTTTTTCATCTTCTTCCATCTCGAAGGTATTAAGTCTCTCGAGAATATCAGCGGCAACTAGATCCTTGAAATCAGTCCTTTCCTTAATCATCAGCACAATGAGATCGAAGGAATCATCAAGGGAACGGAGAAAAGTTCTGACAATAATCCGATTGGTAATGTCTTCGGCACCGAGGGAAATCAGTTCATTTGACAGCGCAGTGAGTCTGCTGTATATGGAGCTAACTTTTTCTCCCTCGTGCCTCTTGAAACGATAGAACTTGCTTCGAAGGGTGTCAATACGAGCATCTTTCTGAGTAGAGACACCTTCACCAATCTTCTCGAGATAGTCCCAAACACCTTTGGCCGAAGAAATATTCTTGACCTCATGATATTTCTCTGGAATCAGATGATTTGTAATGAAGACCTAGACTTCAGCATCTAGCTCTATCTTCTTTGCCTCTGCAGGAGTGATCGCATTTGTGTCTTTGACAGTTACACCATTTTTGACAACTTCCCAAGCGGCAGAGTTGATAGCCATGATATTCCTCTTCATTTTGTCCTTCCAATAGGGATAGTCCTTCCCATTGAAGATAGGGATTGGTTCCCCCGAGCGAACAACTGCAAACGACATTCTTGACAACACTCCAGGTTGTTAGACCAAAATACGCACAGCGTAGGGAGTGCCTAGCTCTGATACCAATTGAAAGCTCAAGAATGATCAGAGGGGGAGGGGGTGAATGATCACTTCTAAAAATTCTAAGGAACTTAGAAGGAATTCATGCAAACTGCGAAGGACTAAGGCATCTCGAAGGAAATACTGTATCGAAGGTAATGCATAGCTCGAAAGGATTGGGAGCGAAGGAAAACATCGAAGACAAACAGGCAGCGAGTAAATACTTAATGTAACTGCTAGAAGGAAAACGAGCCTGACACAACGATGTTTGGTAAACCAGCTCACACTCTGCAAAGTGCTACGTCTGGTTGGAGGGACTGGTGATTGAGCACCTAGAGCAAAACTCTCTTCGTCCTATTCTCCACTGCAACAAACTCCTCGAGATTGTCCAGTTTTCACTCGTGGTAGATGATTCAAGACATCTCCGAGACCTTTACAAACTTCCTTCAGCAGTGACAATTTCTCTTCGGCGGCTTGACAGGCGACGCCTAACCGTCTAGGAGACTTGCAGTTCTCCAAGATAAAAAGATCGGCTAATCTCAACGTAAGTCTCTGTGAATTTCTCAACTCAGTTCAGACTTGAGTTTTGGGTTTCTCTCGATGAATCTCTCTTGGGATGCTCACAGACTTCTGTCTTAGAATCTTCAGTGGAGCAGCCGACCCGAGATGGCGGGTAGGTGCGGGGTATTTATAGTTGGCGATCCCGATGGGTAAAATGACTAAAGTGAACCGATGCGACAGCTTGACGCGTGTCCACAACGGTCGGATTCCAATCAATGCACAACTTTACTCGAGGAACAAGTAAGCTGACTTACCGAGCGAGTTCTCTCTCGAAGGCACGAAGTGCGATGACTTTGCCTTCGAGCTATTCACTCGACTCAGTAAGATTTCTCTCGGTAGGCTTTTGTGGGTTTTGGTTGAGCAGAGCAAATTCACTTCTACTAAGATCTCAACTAGCAAACCCCTCTTGTTAGTACGGTTTTTCCTACGACTCAAGAAAATAAAGAGAAACTAGTAATAAGACTAAGTCTTCGACCAGCTTCAGCTTTCTCCTCGTTGCGCTTTTACTCGAGAGAGTCTTTTTCTTCGACGACATTTTTAGGGGTCGTCTTCCTTCAAAGGGTTCGGTAGATGACTACAGCTTCGTTGCAGTGAGTTGTCCTTCGACCTTGTACTTGCAAACTCCATTCTATCGGAACCTAAGTATCTGTTTATACTCGAAAACAATATTAGTTCCACTTCTGTTGTGTCCAACAATGTCCAAAACCTTCGGGGGCAAAACTTGCTCTTACAATCTTCCGACGAGTCTTGCAGCATGAGGAGAGAATAGCCAACAGTTATATAAAGCATAAAGTAACAATGCAGCAGAAGTTGCTGCATCATTGTATAATAATAAGTTGTAATTATTAGCAATGCCTCCGAGTTCACCTCCTCGACATCCCAGCGAGGAAGAAAACCTGGAACCATACAGTTTAATAATAATAGTTTGTAGTGGTAAGATCCAGCTTTAGCATAAAGCGTCCTGTTACCGTGGACACGGCTATTCGAATAGATTAATCTTCCCTGCAGGGGTGCACTTGTGTTACACTACACACACGGATCTCCAGGGTGGTGGGAACCTTGTTAGGGAACGCTCCACCGAGGCTATCCGACACTTCGTAGCCCATCTTTCAAACTCAACAGAGAGGTCATCCGCCGGACTATTGATGGCTTCTCGCCCTTCGTTGTTTACCCCAAGTGGAAGGTTTGAGATGTAGTGCAACAGAAATTTTCCCTTGGTGAAGATACCAAGGTTTGTCTCCAGTAGGACTCTAGAGATGATAAGTAGGTGTCAGCGGCGCAACTGACGCGGACCTGCACACAGACACAGATAACTTTGTTCCCAACGAAGTTCAGAGAGGTTGTCAATCTCTCCGGTCTTGTTGTTCACAAAGGATAAAACGCAAGGGATAATGCTAGCAAGTAAAAGAAGTAAAATAAACATAGCGTGGAAACAGTAAGAGTATATGGACCGGGATACGTGATGTTCACTAGTGATGTCACTCTCCCAAAAGACGATAAAACTACTATGCGAGGTAAACAAATTACAGAAGGGCAATTGACAGGATTATGAACGCACCGCAATGCTAACTATGCTACAAAAGAAAGGAAGAGGCTCAAAAGCACGGGCAGTACGCCAAAATAAGTAGACCAAAATCCATCTGCATCTACTACTAATCATCCACCTTGAGATATCTATCCAGAACATCTCGCTGGTATTAAGTTGCGAGCCCCACCCAAAGTGTAAACCCAAAGCAACAGACAACTGCATTAAAAAGCACTTTGCGTAAAGTAAACAATCCTTGTAACCGCGGTTACAAGCGTCGTTGTTTTCCCCCTTGTGGCAACAGAACATCCCCTAGACTCATGTTTCTGTCACTCAAGCTAGTCATCAGGGGGCATGAACCCACAATCGAGCACAACGTTCTCTCTTGGAGTCACTGCCTACTACTTGGCCAAAGCAATAAACAGCAACGGAGAACATGCAAGAATTACTTAGGAACAAAAATATAAGAGATAAAGAACCAAATATATTACTCTATCACAATCTGAACATAATCTCATAATCCATCAGATCCCATCAAACTCAACATAGCAATAGCAGAAATATTACAAAGGTGCCTCGATCATGTAGGGCAGCTCACGAGGTCTAAACAATGAAGATCAAAGAGGGGAGGAGAACATCACATAGCTACTGATCACGGACCCATGGTCCAAGGAAAACTACTCACGAGACATCCGGGGAGCATCCATGGTGGAGAGGAGACTCCCAGAGGTCAATCCTCCCTCCGGCAGGGTGCCAGGAAGAGGTCTTCTGGTGCTCCCGATCTCGGAAGCGCAGCGGCGGCGGAACAAAGGCGAGTTTGCGGAATAGGGTTCTTCTTCTGGAGTTTTCCCGTGACAGAGAATAAATAGGCGAAGGGGGGCAGCCAGAGGTGGAACAGGGGCCCCAGGCGCCCCCCTGGAACAGCCAGGGGTGGGGCCGCGCCGGGTGGCCACCTGGGCCCCCCTGGCTCCCCTCTGGCTCCTCTCGGGCTCTTCGCGAAGCTTCCTTCACGCTGATTTTTTATCTGAAGTTTCCCGAATTTTTCTGGCACTTTTTATATGGGGGAAAACTAAAATAGAAAAACAACAGAAAACAGGAACTGACACTGGGGTGCACTGAGTTAATAGGTTAGTCCAAATATGATCAAAAATGTATGAAAGTGTATCTAGATCATAGCAACATCACACAAAACATGCATGGAGCAAGCATAAATTATAGATACGTTTTGGACGTATCAACTATATCCTATGTACGCGGGGCTTTGGACCCTAACCCCGACGTACTCCTGCATGGTGCGAGGCTGGCCGGTGAAGTTAAAGCAAATACAAATAATACACCACCGTGCGAGCACATAAGACAACACCACTTCCCGACGCAGGCCGCGGTACTGCTGACGCCTGAAGAGTCCTCGGACGATACTACGAAGAAGGGGAGCCCATAACTCGTAATTCCCACGGGTAGGAGTGCGTACATGGCATATAGCCAACTCAAGACATCCACCGAACCATTAAGCAATTTATTTATTTTCTGTCGGAACAACCGTTATCGTTGTCCTTATTTAGGTGAGTCGCGGACAACGACATCAGTCAGGTCCACCAGTAACATCGGTGCCTGCCCTGACGTCCCACCAACTCGTGCGGTTACCAACAAGGTGAACCATCTCCTTACCTTGTCTCGCGTTTTTTCCGAAGAGCTCGAATTTCGTACAACAGGATATCTGTCGGCCACGAACAATACCAGGCCCGCCGCACACCGGTGGAATACACCTGACCTGTCGTTCCGCTAAAATACCCTGCGCGGGCACCGTTGGGTCACCCGACTCCTTACCTGTAAGGACACCAGTTGATTCGAGTGCCTACCATCAAGTGAAACCAGGAGGAATCACCCTCGATGCTACACTTGAGATGGCTTGACTGGGACATCAGCGGAATGAACTAAAGAGGAATATTCTCGTATCACCCCGGTGGTGCCGAGACACCAGCGGAATGAACTAAAGAGGAATACCATCGTATCAATCCAGTGAGGCTACGCTACTGAGCCGACGAGAGTGAAATACGAGTCCGTCCACGCGTAAGTCAAACTCGAAGCGACTCGGCAGAGTCTCGCCGTTGTAGGTTCCCTAGGGCGTCTGCATTGATCCGTACCTGTTGCAGTTGTATATATTTTGTATCCGCATCACTCCCCTGAGTGGCCACGGCCCGCTATCTAATCCTAGCTAACAATGCGCATGGCTCACTGTTGAATATAATATATAGATATAGCAGGCAGCATAGGATAAGGAAGGTACATCAAGGGGTGACAAAATCAGGCTATGCAATTGAATAGGATTGTAATCGGTGAAGCAACAGTAACAATGCCTAGTGCAAGAAATGTACGGAAAGATAGGCGATATCTGGGGAAGAGAATGGCTCTGCTTGCCTGGAAGCTCGGTAGTAGTGGTACGGTCATCGACGAAGTAGTCGATCACACGGGCGTCGACAGCGGTCGCCGGGTCTACCAGACAATAAGAGAGGGGGAAGAAACAATAAATGCAAGGAAAGCATAACAAACAATTGTAACACATGAATATGAAATGCTATCGATGCTCTAGCGTAGTACGATGCACATTGCTCGGAGCGGGAATTCATCCGGGGATGAAATGCCAGTTCCGGGTGATTACCTGACAGGGTGTCCGGAGGGGGGAGGTATCATGCCGGGGGTGTCGTGGACATTCGACCAACGTAAGGGGGGGTGTATCCGGGTTAGTTGAACCATTCCGAACAACATTCGTGTTCGGAATAAATTCATCCGGGTACTTTATCGGTATCGGGCAAATCATCGGACAGACGGTCCAGAGGGGGGATGTCGATGTTCGTTGTGTTAGAGGGTGGTGGTTGACATACGGATAGCGTATTTGTATTTATTATATTTTTCTGATCAATTTTCATGTATACAATATTTTCATTGGAGCTACGGTTTAAAAGATATTGATTTTTTAAAGTTTAAATCAATTAAATAGATTTCTAGAATTTATTTTAATATTTAAATCAACGTTATCCAAAACAGTGGCATTGACGGGTCAAACTAACACCAGGGACCCACATGTCATAGGCAGAGCTATTAAATTCATTTCTATTTACTTTAAAAGAGAAGAGGGCCCACATGTCTTAGGCTACAATATCTAATTATTTGATTAATTAACATGGGTCCCACATGTCAGAGAGACACCTATTTAATCTAGTTAATTAAAACATTGTTTATTTTAAGTGCTAGGGCCCACATGTCATCCACAATCTATTATCCAATTTCTTTTAAACAACTAAATCTTACAGTGGGGCCAAGCTGTCATACATAGTGACATTTAAGATTTGTTTTATTTATTTTAAAAAGGCCTAGGGCCCACAAGTCATAGAGCCATGGGTTATCCCCATCTATTTAACCAGCTGTTTAACCGGGGCAAGGGGGGCCCATTCGTCAGTGGCCTGGGGGGATATTAGCGCTAATGGGGGGTTAGTCCACGGCTTCCCAGAGAGCCTGCCGGCGGCGCGGCTCTGGCACGGCGGCGAAGTTCCGACGAGGGGGGAGGGGCTGCGGCGAGGCGTGGGAGAGGGGGTGAGGGCAGGCGTGGCACACGCACACAGAGGAGCGCTCGGGAGCGACCAAGCCCGTGGCGAGAACGACGGCTCCGGCCGTGGCCATGGCGAGCACGGGAACGGCGAGCAGTGGCAGGTGCGGTGCGCAGGGCAGTGGCGCGATGCGGCGGGCGGAGGAATCAAACGGGGGCGACGTCGCCCATCCAATGGTGCTCGCGGAGGACACAGGGGAGGTCCGCGGCGGCGGCTACGGTGAGCAACCGCGGCGGTCGGAGCTCGCAGTGACGGGGAACAACGTTTGGGGCACGAAACGAAGGGAAAAAGGGTCGAGCGGAACAGGGAGCTCACAGAGGATCTCGTCGACGTGGTTTGGATGAGCGAGGCGGCCGGTCCGCGACGAATTCGTCGTCGAGGCGTGTTCGCCATGTCGGGGATGGGGCTTCGATTCTGGCAAGGTAGCGCGTTCAGACCCAAATTGATACGCGGAGTCATCGTAGAGGACCTCGGTGAAGCAACCTGGACACGTTGGAGCTGCACGAGGGGGTTGATGGCCGCGACGACGACGACCTCGCGGCGACGGGGAGCTCGGGGCCGACGGGAGATGGCGCGAGGAGAGGGGAGGGAGAGGGAAATGGAGGAGGGGCAGGGGGCGCGGGGCTTGGGGTGCTCTTATCCACCCGAGGAGAGGGGGGAGCAGGTAGGACATGTGAGGTGGGGGGGGGGGACGGCATGGCCACAGTGGCCATGGCCATGCCCCTGTGCGCATACGGGGGGGGGGGAGGTGAAGGGGAAGAAGGAGAGAGAGAGAGGGGGGCTGGGGTTGGGCCGTGTGGGCCTTTTGCCCAGGGCGGGATATAGGTCCCTTTTTATTTTTCTTTGTTTTTGTTTCTTTTAAATTTTCTTTTCTGTTTGTATTTAGTTTAGCTAGGTTTTGATTTTTGTAAAATGTTATACTTGCACCTATATTAGTGTTACACTTTAACATGATGCCACAAAAAGTTTGTCCCACAATAAATTCATCTAGATTTTATTCAATGCACAAAATATTAAATGGAGCTATTTTTGCTACTGTTTATATTTATCTACATTATTTAAATAAGTTAATAAAATATAATTTATCTTTTTATATGACCTACCGATTATTAGGTATTTAATAAAAATGATTTCACAATTTTTAGTGCATTTAAAATTCCTACTTGTTTATTAAATTTACCATGGCCATTTAATAATGTGCTAGCTATTGTTTTATTTCATTTATTATTCCTAATTCACTTTAATTAAAATCTAATTCATATTAAGGTGACCCACTGAGTATTTACAACTGATCAAAGTGGTAGCATCTTTTATGGTTTATTATGATTTTCATTTTCAGTTAAATTCCCATGACAAATTTGATAACCCCGCAACATGGGTTTTATAATCATCAATGACTTGGGATCCTGCAAATGACTAGGGTTGATGTGGTTTATCCAAGACCAAGTTGATTGACATGCATCCACAATTATTGGAGCAAAATTTATAATCCACATGTATTTGAAAATTTTATCGGGGTCGGAATTTGACAGAGCTATGATACAAGGTGATCATGGCTTAATCAGTTACAGTGATGACCTGGAACAGTGAAATCACTGTAGTGATTACTGTACTGGATCTGAGGGTGTTACAAATCTCCCCCACTACAAGAATTCTCGTCCCGGGAATTTAAAAAGGTAGTGGTGGGGTAGGGTTCCGGTTTCGTATTCCAGCAATTCTTCGGGTGCTTGTTATCCTTCTCGATGAATTTATTCCTTCTCGTTGACGTCTTCATTTCTCTGCATCGGTGCATTTTGATGAGTTTTCATGCCTTTCATCGGAGTCTTCATCGTACTTACGAATAGGTTGGGGGGGGGGGTAAACTTAAGGGGTGTCGAATCGGTACAACGTTAATCAACCGGGGTTGTCAAAAGGTATGGGGTACCGAGTATCTTCCAAGTTTAAACTCAGGGATGTTCATCGCGAGAGTAAAAGAACGCATGGGAAGTTCAGGTGATGATATACAAGTATCAGGTGTATATCTTTCCCAAAGGAAAGCAGAGCACGATATACACGACCAAGTTGTATTGGCAGGGACTCACGGGAGGTTGTCGATGATAACACAAATCATCGTGGGCAAGTATGGTATTTCACACGGTGAATCCAATCGACACATGGAAGAAGCCATGTAATATTAGTCGGATGATAATCCACCAAAGGTCGGATGGTTCGCAATGAATCTGATGTGAGTATCGGCACTCAACCAGAAGGGGAAAGAATGCAAAGGCATCGGGTGATAGAAGCATCAGAATAATTCGATGCTTAAGTACAAAGGACTTATGACTTCCAGATCGGGGAGGTGTATGGTATTATCCATACAGACTTAACGGTGGTAGGGGATTGCAATGGCGATGAACACGTAGGTTCTCGAGGATTTATCAGAGAATATCGTCGGAATCTTCAGGTGAAGCAAGCGATCATCTGGAATCCAGCGCTCCGGAAGAAAGGAGGTACGAGAACCTAGAGTCAGAGTTAGTAAAATCATTAACCCGAAAGGATAAGAGTGCAGAATCCCAGAGTAAAGGTTCGGAGGAAAAGATCCTAATACCACCCATTTTGCGACATGGGCCGATAAGCCACACGACACTGTTAGTAAAGTAGTTTTGCAAAAGCTAGACTCGACTTCGACCAAGGAGTTGGAAGGGGGTGTCCTACAGACATTTTGCTCTGATACCAACTTGTGACGCCCCCAAAATTAGACCGTGTACAGTAATCATACACGCAAGGTACGCGATTGAGATTAGGGACTCACGGTGAGATATCACAACACAACTCTACAAATAAAATAATACAAGCTGTTTAATACAAGCCAGGGGCCACGAGGGCTCGAATTCAACAGCTCGAGAGCACAAAGTTAGCGGAAGCAATAGTATCTGAGTACAGACACAAGAATACAAGGTTGCCTTAAGAAGGCTAGCACAAATAACAACAGATCGAAAAGGCGAGGCCTCCTGCCTGGGAACCTCCAAACTATTCCTGGTCGTGGTCATCAGGGGGCTTCATGTTACAGTGGTCAGCATCGGGGATCTTCTGCTCCTGGACTCCAACGTCGGCTGCAGCGGCCGATCAGGAAAAACAGTAAAGGAAATAAAGCAGGGTGAGTATCTAGTATACCCGCGAGACTTACGTCCGCAACTAAGCATTATGCATGTATCAAATGGAAAGGGGAGGCTATATATAGTGGACTGAAGGGCAGAAATCAGAGCAAGAGTAAGAATCTAGGCCTATCGAAGACTAGCATCTTCCGACGAGTCTTGCAGCATGAGGAGAGAATAGCCAACAGTTATATAAAGAATAAAGTAACAATACAACAGAAGTTGCTGCAGCATTGTATAATAATAAGTTGTAATAATTAGCAATGCCTCCGAGTTCACCTCCTCGACATCCCAGCGAGGAACAAAACCCGGAACCATACAATTTAATAATAATAGTTTGTAGTGGTAAGATCCAGCTTCAGCATAAAGCGTCCTGTTACCGTGGACACGGCTATTCGAATAGATTAATCTTCCCTGCAGGGGTGCACTTGTGTTACACTACACGCACGGATCTCTAGGGTGGCGGGAACCTTGTTAGGGAACTCTCCACCGAGGCTATCCGACACTTCGTAGCCCATCTTTCAAACTCAACAGAGAGGTCATCCGCCGGACTATATCCTATGTACGTGGGGCTTTGGACCCTAACCCCGACGTACTCCTGCACGGTGCGAGGCTGGCCGGTGAAGTTAAAGCAAATACAAATAAGACACCACCGCGCGAGAAAATAAGACAACACCACTTCTCGGCGCAGGCCGCGGTACTGCTGACGTCTGAAGAGTCCTCGGACGACACTACGAAGCAGGGGAGCCCATAACTCGTAATTCCCACGGGTAGGTAGTGCGTACATGGCATATAGCCAACTCAAGACATCCACCGAACCATTAAGCAATTTATTTATTTTCTGTCGGAACAACCGTTATCGTTGTCCTTATTTAGGTGAGTCGCGGACAACGATAGCAGTCAGGTCCACCAGTAACATCGGTGCCTGCCCTGACGTCCCACCAACTCGTGCGGTTACCAACAAGGTGAACCATCTCCTTACCTTGTCTCGCGTTTGCTCCGAAGAGCTCGACTTTCGTACAACAGGATATCTGTCGGCCACGAACAATACCAGGCCCGCCGCACACCGGTGGAATACACCTGACCTGTCGTTCCGCTAAAATACCCTGCGCGGGCACCGTTGGGTCACCCGACTCCTTACCTGTAAGGACACCAGTTGATTCGAGTGCCTACCATCAAGTGAAACCAGAAGGAATCACCCTCGATGGTACACTTGAGATGGCTCGAATGAGACATCAGCGGAATGAACTAAAGAGGAATATTCTCGTATCACCCCGGTGGTGCCGAGACACCAGCGGAATGAACTAAAGAGGAATACCCTCGTATCATTACAGTGAGGCTACACTACTGAGCCGACGAGAGTGAAATACGAGTCCATCCACGCGTAAGTCAAACTCGAAGCGACTCGGCAGAGTCTCGCCGTTGTAGGTTCCCTAGGGCGTCTGCATTGATCCGTACCTGTTGCAGTTGTATATATTTTGTATCCGCGTCACTCCCCTGAGTGGCCACGGCCCGCTATCTAATCCTAGCTAACAATGCGCAGGGCTCACTGCTGAATATAATATATAGATATAGCTGGAAGCATAGGATAAGGAAGGTACATCAAGGGGTGACAAAATCAGGCTATGCAATTGAATAGGATTGTAATCGTAGCAGCAGCAGTAACAATGCCTAGTGCAAGAAATGTACGGAAAGATAGGCGATATCTGGGGAAGAGAATGGCTCTGCTTGCCTGGAAGCTCGGTAGTAGTGGTACGGTCGTCGACGAAGTAGTCGATCACACGGGCATCGACAACGGTCGCCGGGTCTACCAGACAATAAGAGAGGGGGGAAGAAACAATAAATGCAAGGAAAGCATAACAAACAATTGTAACACATGAAAGATGAAATGCTATCGATGCTCTAACGTAGTACGATGCACATTGCTCGGAGCGGGAATTCATCCGGGGATGAACTGACAGCTCCGGGTGATTACCGGACAAGGTTTCCGGAGGGGGGAGGTATCATGCCGGGGGTGTTGTGGACATCCGACCAACGTAAGGGGGGTGTATCCGGGTTAGTTGAACCATTCCGAACATTCGTGTTCGGAATA
The DNA here is from genome assembly GCA_950022295.1 of Bromus sterilis. NCBI lineage: Eukaryota > Viridiplantae > Streptophyta > Magnoliopsida > Poales > Poaceae > Bromus > Bromus sterilis. The sequence continues at coordinate 317,004,684 of OX465596.1, read as the reverse complement.
AATTCATCCGGGTACTTTATCGGTATCGGGAAAATCATCGGACAGACGGTCCGGAGGGGGGATGTCGATGTTCGTTGTGTTAGAGGGGGGTGGTTGACATACGGATAGCGTATTTGTATTTGTTATATTTTTTTGATCAATTTTCATGTATAAAATATTTTCATTGGAGCTACAGTTTAAAAGATATTGATTTTTTAAAGTTTAAATAATTTAAATAGGTTTCTGGAATTTCTTTTAATATGTAAATCAACATTATCCACAACAGTGGCATTGACTGGTCAAACTGACAGCAGGGACACACATGTCATAGGCAAAGCTATTAAATTCATTTCTATTTATTTTAAAAGAGCAGAGGGCCCAAGTGTCATAGGCTACAATATCTAATTATTTGATTAATTAACAGGGGTCCCACATGTCAGAGAGACACCTATTTAATCTAGTTAAATAAACCAGTGTTTATTTTAATTGCTAGGGCCCACATGTCATCCACAATCTATTATCCAATTTCTTTTAAACACCTAAATCTTACAGTGGGGCCAAGCTGTCATACACAGTGACATTTAAGATTTGTTTTATTTATTTAAAAGGCCTAGGGCCCACAAGTCATAGAGCCATGGGTTATCCCCATCTATTTAACCAACTGTTTAACTGGGGCAAGGGGGGCCCATTCGTCAGTGGCCTGGGGGGATTATTAGCTCTAATGGGGGGGGGTTAGTCCACGGCTTCCCAGAGAGCCCGCCGGCGGCGCGGCTCCGGCACGGCGGCGAAGTTCCGACGAGGGGCGAGGGGCTGCGGCGAGGCGTGGGAGAGGGGGTGAGGGCAGGCGCGGCACACGTACACAGAGGAGCGCACGGGAGCGACCAAGCCCGTGGCGAGAACGACGGCTCCGGCCGTGGCCATGGCGAGCACGGGAACGGCGAGAAGTGGCAGGTGCGGCGCGCAGGGCAGTGGCGCGATGCGGCGGGCGGAGGAATCAAACGGGGGCGACGTCGCCCATCCAATGGTGCTCGCGGAGGACACAGGGGAGGTCCGCGGCAGCGGCTACGGTGAGCAACCGCGGCGGCCGGAGCTCGCAGCGACGGGGAACAACGTTTGGGGCACGAAACGAAGGGAAAAAGGGTCGAGCGGAACAGGGAGCTCACAGAGGATCTCGTCGACGTGGTTTGGATGAGCGAGGCGGCCGGTCCGCGACGAATTCGTCGTCGAGGCGTGGCGGCCATGGCGGGGAAGGGGCTTCGATTCTGGCAAGGTAGCGCGTCCGGACCCAAATTGATACGCGGAGTCGTCGTAGAGGACCTCGGTGGAGCACCTGGACACGTTGGAGCTGCACGAGGGGGTTGATGGCCGCGACGACGACGACATCGCGGCGACGTGGAGCTCGGGGCCGACGGGAGATGGAGCGAGGAGAGGGGAGGAAGAGGGGAATGGAGGAGGGGCAGGGGGCGCGGGGCTTGGGGTGCTCTTATCCACCCGAGGAGAGGGGGAGCAGGTAGGGCAGGTGAGGTGGGGGGGGATGGCATGGCCACTGTGGCCATGGCCATGCCCCTGTGCACGTACGGGGGGGGGGGGGGCAGGTGAAGGGGAAGAAGGAGAGAGAGAGGGGGGCTGGGGTTGGGATGTGTGGGCCTTTTTCCCAGGGCGGGATATAGGTCCCTTTTTATTTTTCTTTGTTTTTGTTTCTTTTCTATTTGTATTTAGTTTAGGTAGGTTTTGATTTTTGTAAAATGTTATACTTGCACCTATATTAGTGTTACACTTTAACATGATGCCACAAAAAGTTTGGCCCACAATAAAATTCATCTAGATTTTATTCAATGCACAAAATATTAAATGGAGCTATTTTTTCTACTATTTATATTTATCTGCATTATTTAAATAAATTAATAAAATATAATTTATCTTTTTATATGACCTACTGATTATTAGGTATTTAATAAAAATGGTTTTACAATTTTTAGTGCATTTAAAATTCCTACTTGTTTATTAAATTTACCATGGCCATTTAATAATGTCCTAGCTATTGTTTTATTTCATTTATTATTCCTAATTCACTTTAATTAAAATCTAATTCATATTAAGGTGATCCACTGAGTATTTACAACTGATCAAAGTGGTAGCATCATTTATGGTTTATTATGATTTTCATTTTCAGTTAAATTCCCATGACAAATTTGATAACCCCGCAACATGGGTTTTATAATCATCAATGACTTGCGATCCTGAAAATGACTAGGGTTGATGTGGTTTATCCAAGACCATGTTGATTGACATGCATCCACCATTATTGGAGCAAGATTTATAGTCCACATGTATTTGAAAATTTTATCGGGGTCGGAATTTGACAGAGCTATGATACAAGGTGATCATGGCTTGATCAGTTACAGTGATGACCTGGAACAGTGAAATCACTGTAGTGATTACTGTACTGGATCTGAGGGTGTTACAGTTTTCAGAGGAAAACACATCTGTTTCAAAGGCATTTCATTTTTCTAAACTTATTTCAACTCTAGAATTTTTTTGCATCCAACAAGCAACATTCAAAGCCACATACTAAAATTTCAACCCTTTCTGACTTCATTTGCTATTTTCATGCATTTAATGATTTATTTTTAGCTAAATGACCATGTAATTGGAAAGCACTAGAACTGAACTCAGAAAAGGTTGAAACTTGGCATGGTATCATCATTTGACCCACATAGCATGTGTGCAAAAGTTGAGAGGATTACGGCAAAAACTGGATGCACTTCTTGTACAAACTGGATCATCTCTTTCAAAGTACGAGGGTTTTCAGACGAAAACACATCTGTTTCAAAGGCATTTCATTTTTCTAAACTTATTTCAACTCAAGACTTTTTTGCATCCAACATGCAACATTCAAAGCCACATACTAAAATTTCAACCCTTTCTGACTTCATTTGCTATTTTTCATGCATTTAATGATTTATTTTGAGCTAAATGACCCTGTGGCATTATTTTTCTCCGAAAAAAGGACCTTTAGTCCCGGTTGGTGCCTCCAATCAGTACTAAAGGCTTCTCCCACCGTAATTAACCACTAACTAACCCTGTAGTACTGGTTGGTGCCTAGAACCGGTAGTAAAGGTCCCCTGTAACCAACTAAATTAGTACCACCTCGCTAGACGAAGTGGAGTTAGACCTGTTTATAAGCACAGGTCCGCGTGGACTTATCGTAGCATAACAAGTTCACTAAACGACGTAAATGGATAAATTCATCTGTATCCTGTACTCTGTCCGGGGTAAATTCGGACGGACCTCGTTTGGTTGGCAGATTTGCCAGATGTGCCCACGAGGTGGGGACCGTCTGTACACCTGTATGGGATGAAAATCCCGTACAGGTATTATAGACGATCCCCGCCTGGTCGGTAGACTTGCCGGATTTGTCAACCAGATGAGGACCGTCTGAATTTTGCCTTGACAGTGTACAGGATGTGGATTATTCTTCCGTTGACGTCCTATAATGAAATTGCTATACTTTTTTGTTTTTTGTTTTCCAATCAAACAAAACACAAGGTTTCCCCTGCATACAGCCCGACGGTGGCTCATGAGTGCAAGCATATCAAATGCACCGTCGGACGTATGCAGGGAATGCGAACGATTTGTATTTGATCGATGAAGTGAAAGATTTCTAACTAGATATATATAAGATCAACAAAACACACGGTTTCGCCTGGTTACAGCCCGACGGTGTGGCTCGTGAGTGCCCGCATATCAAAAGAACCGTCGGACCGCAACCAGGCGAATCCGAATGATTTGTATTCGGCCGATGAAATGAGTGTCGAACAGGTCCGAGAGATGGGCTATATATAGGCAACAACAAGCCTGATCCAACGGCTCACAAGCCTGATCCAACGACTCACAAGCGCTTGAAAGAAACACGCAATCCGTGTGCTTCTTTCGGATTGGTTGGATCCAACGGCTCAGAAGCCCGATCCAACGACTCACAAGCGCTTGAAAGAAACACGCGATCCGTGTGGTTCTTCCTGATTGGTTGGATTCAAAATCGTGTACGGTTAAAAGCGCGTGGAAGAGGACTCCACGCAACACCAGTCGCCACTAGTTCTTTTCTCGTGCACTCTTTCCCCTTCCGCGCCACCGTCACCATGCCGCCCCGCCGCCGCCCACCAAGCTACCATGGCGTCCGCGAGCGCTCGGACGACACATTCATGGCGGTGATCACTTGCGCCAACAACGAGCGTGTGTGTCTCCGCAGGTTCTGGCATGAATATTTAGCCGCCCGCGCGTACGACGTTGCGGCGTGGAGGCTCGGCCGCCCGTGCGCGGAGATGAATAATCGCCACTGTCGCAGCTTGGAAGAGGCGGAGGACATAGCAGATCCTCCGCTCCCCCTCATTGAGGAGGACCACCACGTCCATCGTAGACAAGCGGTGCTCGGCCTCGCCTCGGAGCAGGACCAGCATGCCGTGCAGGATTGGGACGCGAGCTATCCCCGTGAAGCCTCGGAGGAGACAGAACACTGGACGAGGCTGGCGACCAAGAGCGAGGAGCGGAGACAGGAGCGTCATGAATGGCGGGAGGAGCGGCGGGCGGCCAAGGCGATGGCGGAGGAGGAAATGGAGAGAGGCGCCGCCAACTGGCCCCTCGGTGACCCCCGCTGAATAGCGCTGGAGGATGACATCAGCTCCGTCACCGAAGACGATTTCTCCGACGACGAGGAGGAGTAGTTTTTTTATGTTCTAGGTTTGAGATGTTCATTTGTTGAATGTTTTAAGTTTGCCGCGTCGCCGCCACCATGCCACCATATGTTATAAGTTTCCCGCCACCATTCAATGATTTATTTTGGGCTTCAACCCTTTCTGATTTCATTTGCTATTTTTCATGCATTTAATGATTTATTTTGGGCTAAATGACCCTGAAATTGGAAAGCACTACAACTAAACTCAGAAAAGGTTGAAACTTGGCATGGTATCATCATTTGACCCACATAACATGTGTGCAAAAGTTGAGAGGTTTACGGCAAAAGCTGGATACACTTCGTGTACAAACTGGACCATCTCTTTCGAAGTACGAGGGTTTCAGACGAAAACTCATCTGTTACAAAGGGATTTCATTTTTCTAAACTTATTTGAACTCAAGACTTTTTGTGCATTCAATATGCATCATTCAAAGCCACATACTAAAATTTAAACCCTTTCTGACTTCATTTGCTCTTTTTCATGCATTTAATGATTTATTTTGAGCTAAATGACCCTGAAATTTGACTAATGCTTGTGGGCGAGCCTGTAGTCCCGGGTCGAGCCACAAACCGGGACTAATGGTTGTGGGCCAGGAGAGAGGCCCATTGGTCCTGGTTCTTGTCTGGAACCGGGGCATATGCCCCCAGATGAACCGGGACGAATGTCCCACGAGGCCCGACCGCCCCCTCGGGCGCACGAACCGGGACGTATGGCCCCATGGGTTCCGGTTCGTGGCACAACCGGGACTAATGGGCTGGAGAGGCCTGAACCAAAGCCCTGTTTTCTACTAGTGGACACTTCTCGCCGGATGCCGGAAGCCACTCGCTGCTCGTCGGACGCCGCTCGCTGCTCGACAATTTTTTTTATTTTCTGGTCTTCTTGTTGCTGACGTGTGAGAAGCATTGAACGTCTGATATGGGGTGGCCCGATCTTCTCAGTAAGCGAACGATGAATATGAGGGCGATGATAGATAACTTGTATGTGGCCGATGAATTCTCCTCGCTAGATCCCTGTTGCCAATGCGACAACTCTCTACCCTTTGGATATTCACAAGTTCACACACTTGCGCAACGTAGCCGTCGACCACGAGACGGTAATTTATAATCTACTAATTCCCAATGGAACAACAGATCACACAAAACTTGCAGTAGCAACACTTCAGATCGATACGAATTGAAGTATATGATTCAAGATGAAAGCTTGTAGCTATTCTAAAGAACTAGGGTTTATCTAAACATGGACTCACCCTAAAACTCGCAGGGGGTCCGGTATTTATAAGCTAGGGGGTGTCAAACTCGGATACAAGGCCGCAACCCGTCAGATCTGCGCGCAGGAAGTTTTGGACGTCCGATGTGTCGGACGTCCGAATCGTGTCGGACTTTCGGCTGTTTTGACATCGGTTCTGTACTCGGGGGTCGTCGCGAAGATCTTCATGTCGGACGTCCGTTCCATGTCGGATGTCCGTCGTGTCGGACGTCCGAATTCCGTTGGATGTCCGGAACCCTTCAGTAACTCGAGGTCATCGAGGCGTCGTAGCTCCTGGCCTCCGATGTCTGACGTCCGAAAAGGGTCGGACGTCCGAAAGTTGGAGCTTCCTTCATCTTTTCCTCCTTCTAGATCCTCTTCTTCGTCATGATACCTGATTATGCAAACATACAAAGATTTAGGCAGTATAAAGTTTTCATTACATAACATATCAGAATCTATTAAGAGTGAGTTCACCTGTTGTTCTATCAACTTTGCACGAGCTCTTGTAATAGGTCCAATTCTGATTTCATCATCCTCTTCTTTGTTGATTCAACTTGTTCTTCATGACGAACTGGAGATGTGTTGGTAGTAGGGATGTCCTCATCATCTCCCCCCCTTCAAAAGGCGTCGATCTCGACGCCCCAAGGTCATCTCCCATGTATGGTGATAAATCAGCAACATTGAAACTGTTGCTAGCGCCACCAAACTCAGCAATAGGAATATCAATCGAGTAGGCATTTTCATTGATCTTGGCTAACACCTTGTAAGGGCCAGCACCACGTGGCTTCAACTTGGAATCCCTCATCCCTGGAAATCTATCCTTGCGCAAATGCACCCAAACCATATCTCCAGGCTGAAATAGAACTTGCTTCCATGACTGGTTCCTTGCAGCAGCAACATTCTTGCCTTGCTTCTCAATAGCCTCTCGGGTCATCTCATGGATCTTCTTCACATAATCTTCTCGTTTGGATGCCTCCATATTAACTCGTTCCTGCAATGGAAGAGGCAGAAAATCAAGAGGTGTAATAGGCTTAAAACCAAACAGTACCTCAAAAGGACAAAGGTGAGTAGTAGTGTGTACTGCCCTGTTATAAGAAAATTCAACATGTGGCAAACACTCCTCCCATTCGCGCAGATTTTTCTTGATCATAGCTCGCAACAATTGTGACAATGTTCTATTGACCACCTCCGTTTGACCATCAGTTTGGGGATGACATGTAGTGCTGAACATCAACTTTGTCCCCAACTTTCTCCAAAGTGTGTTCCAGAAGTAGATCACAAACTTCACATCCCTGTCAGAAACAATTGTCTTGGGAACTCCATGCAAGCGTACAATGTCCCTGAAAAACAGGTTAGCAACATGTGACGCATCGTCGCTCTTATGGCATGCAATAAAATGTGCCATCTTAGAAAACCTTTCCACTGCCACAAATATACTATCATGACCATATTTAGTGCGTGGCAATCCTAACACAAAGTCCATACTAATATCTTCCCAAGGTGTGGTAGGAGCCGATAGTGGAGTATAAAAACCGTGAGGCTTCAGCTTGGATTGGGATGTATTGCATACAATGCAGCGCCGAACAAACCTGTCCACATCACGCCTCATCCTGGGCCAATAAAAATTATCAGCAAGCATGCGTAGTGTCTTCTCACGCCCAAAGTGACCCATCAATCCTCCTGCATGTGATTCCGGCAACAATAGCAAACGTATAGACGATTCTGGAACACAAAGTTTGTTAGCTCGAAACAAAAAGCTATCATGGATGTGGAACTTGTCCCATGCAATTCAAAGAAAACACAAACGATATGGTTCAGCAAAATCATGATCAGTTGCATATAAATCACACAAACTCTCTAATCCAGGAATTTTAACATCAAGATGTGTCAATAACATGTTCTTCCTAGAGAGAGCATCAGCAACAACATTATCTTTCCCTTTATTATATTTTATGATGTAGGGAATAGACTCAATGAACTTAACCCATTTGGCTAAGCGCCTATGCAAGTTAGATTGCGCCTTCAAGTATTTCAAAGCTTCATGATCAGAATGTATGATACATTCTTTTGGCCACAAATAATGTTGCCAAACCTCAAGAACTCGAACAAGTGCATATAATTCTTTATCATAAACAGGGTAGTTCAATCTAGCACCAGAAAGCTTCTCACTGAAATAAGATATAGGTCTACCTTCTTGCATCAAGACACCACCAATGCCTATACCACTAGCATCACATTCAACTTCAAATTGCTTAGTAAAATCTGGTAATGCAAGTAATGGTGCAGAAGTAAGAAAACGTTTCAACTCATCAAATGCAAGGTGATATGGGGTGGCCCGATCTTCTCACTAAGCGAATAGTGAATATGAGGGCGATGATAGATAACTTGTATGTAGCTGATGAACTCTCCTCGCTAGATCCCTGTTGCCAATGCGACAGCTCTCTACCCTTTGGATATTCACAACTTCACATACTTACGCAACGTAGCCGTCGACCACGAGACGGTAATTTGCAATCTACTAATTCCCAGTGGAACAACAGATCACACAAAACTTGCAGTAGCAACACTTCAGATCGATACAAATTGAAGTATATGATTCAAGATGAAAGCTTGTAGCTATTCTCAAGAACTAGGTTTATCTAAACGTCGTCTAACCCTAAAACTCGCAAGGGGTCCGGTATTTATAAGCTAGGGGGTGTCAAACTCGGATACAAGGCCGCGGCCCGTCAGATCTGCGCGCAGGCAATTTCGGACATCCGATGGGTTTCGAAGACGCGTAGCAGCTCACGAACTGCGAAGAGTTTCTGCCGGTCTAGGTGATAGAAGACCACCATATCATCCGGGTACAACGAGATGCTAGATTTCAAATTCCACTTGATCAGCCGGTGCAACACCTCATACCTCACCGCGTGCTGGAGGAGCAAGTTCAGCGCGTCAACCAACGTGCACAACATTGGGGGGAGAGGGTCTTCCTGAAGGGCTCCCTTGGCATGCCAGATCGAAGACCCTGCACGCCCATTGACCATGACCCTTGTGCTAGCCCTGGAAAGGAGTATGGACACCCACTTGCACCAACGAGGGCCGATCCCGAGTTGTCGAAGAGTCTTGAGTAAGAAGGGCCATGAGATAGAGTCAAAGGCACACGAGATGTCGAGATTCAGGAGCACCCTAGGCACTCGCATGCCATGTATAAGTCTTGTTGTTTGCTAGACAAGGACGAAATTGTCGTGAATGTTCCGTCCGGTGATGAACGTAGTTTGGTTCACGGACACCATCTCGGCCAGCCGAGGCACAAGATGAAGGGAAATCACCTTGGCGAAAAGCTTGACAATCAGGTGGATGAGGCTTATGGGCCTATAGTCCGATAGGGAGGCGACATCGGCCCTCTTGGGCAGTAGGAATAGGAGAGGCTCGTTGAGCTTATGTGAACATCTCTAGTTCATCGCGTGGATCTTGTCGAAAGCAACACAAATGTCGTGCTTGATCACATCCCAGCAGGCGCATAATAAGTCAGAGGTGAACCCATCTGGTCCCGGGTATTTTCCCTAAGGCAGTCTGTTGACAATCGCCCAGATTTTGGGAACTCTCGGGAAAATGGCCGCTCAAGCTTGGATAGATTGAAGACCCGTGAAGCGAAGGCCTCGAAGTTGATGGTGAATTTCCGAACGTCCATGGTGGTCAGAATCTCGAAGAAGTGGTGGTACGCAGCCGCGAACATGCCAGCCTCGTGACAAATGATCTCGGCGCCTACGCCGATATGGGACATCCGGTTCTTTTAGCGCGAGTGGACCGCATGGATCTTGAAGAACGACGTGTTTGTCTCCCCTTGCCGAAAGCAGTTGAATGGGCCCTTTGCCTAGCAATAGATCGATCAAGAGAAGCCAGGCCAAGATACTTGACTTGATCTGGCGGTGCAACAAATTTCATCCAAGTGATCAATCAGCTTGCGGGAAACCTTCAACTGCGTGGACATATCGTCAATGGTTCGGGTGCTCTAGCTCTGTAGGCGACGCGTCGTCATCTTTAGGCGCGTGAAAATCCGGCGGAAAGGATCATCGTTGGGCGGAGTGAAGTTCTAGTCGACAAGTACCACCAGCATAAACCCCTCCATCTTGGCCTTGTAGTGCTCTAAGTGGAACCTCCTCGGTCTAGCGGTGCGGGGCGCAAAATTGATGAGCAAGGGGCAGCGATCCAAAGCGGCAGAGGAGAGTCATTCGATGGAGCATTGGGACTGAGGAGCTTCCAAACTTAGTGTGCAAACCACCCGATGGTTACACACGAGCGCGTGGCTATCTTGTTCATTCGACCATGCGTATCGCGTATCGTGGATAGATGTCGCGCAACTCCATATCGCCGTGAACCGCCTAAATCGGCTCATGGAGCAATGGTACCAATCCTTATCCCAAAGAAGTGGCGAGACCAACGCAGTGATGTGGTGCAACCCAATGGTGGGACCGGAAAGTGATCCGAGATCGATCCCAAGCCAACAAAATGTCTCCCCGGGTGCCATCCGCACGAAGAAAGAATAAATCTTTGAAAGAGGCGCCTAGGAACTCTGACAAAATCAACAATGAGACCAAAGCACGCTTTATTTCTTGGAGACAAATGATACAAGGGGATGTCACCGAAACGATGGAACGAACGACGACACACTTGGCCTGACAGTTTAGGCCCCGCACGTTCCAAAAGAGAACCTTAAGATTGTGATCCATGGGAGAGATTTGGATCCGAGGAGAAGGGTGGGGTGGGGTGGGGTGGGGGTGGGGGGAGCACGCTTAGGCGCACTGGATCTGCGGCTACTAGGAGCTAGGCTAAGGGCCGCCGTAATGCCACCCGGGATTTACCAATTACCACCCATAAAAATTTGTAGATTTTTTATATTTGCGATACCGATTTTATGGGATTTGTTCTATCGAAGCTTTCACAATACCGTAAAATCGTTTTACAGTATACGGTGAACTGTTTCTGCGGTACCGATTTTTAAGGGATCTACAAGAAAGGTTCTTAATTATTGGATCCATAATTTAAGTAAAAATTATTTACTTAGCTAGGCTTTATATAAAATTACAAATGGAAGGAACCAAGAGACCAAACACATTCATGCTGATTTGGTCTGTCGTACAATCCGTACTTGGATCCGTGCATCAAGAAGGCAATACAGATAGTAGTAGCGCTAGTAATCCGCGCACATGCATGCCCAATGGCGCCTGCTGGTGCGGCGCAGCGGCAGCATGAGCTGTTGCTGATTGTTGGGGCACATGGTGTTCGATTTGCACTGCCCCTTACAGTTACAGTCCGGGCAGCCTGTTGCCTGTCGGCAGGACACGACGATCAAGCTGTCGTCTCTACGACCAAGATTTATCAGCACTAAACTGCTGTACATCCTTCTTTTATCCTTTTTGAGGCTTCACTAAACTAGTTGTGCCTCTGCTGCATTTTGCACGAGACGCTTTATTCCATCGAATCTTCATGGAGAAGAAGCTTTTTTCCAAGAAATGGAGCACAGCTGATTTCATTATTATAGACGTATTCTGGAGAGCGGATTATGCGCTTTGAGATCACATTTTTCGAAAAGGCAAATATATTAACATCAAATCAGATATTAATTACATCCAAATCCAACTCTATGGAGGATGTATACAGTTAAAAAAGAAGAAGAAAAAACCCTGCCACGGTAATCAATTATCAAAAGTAGCAGCACTCTAACCACCACCACCAAAAACAACATCTTCAAATGAGGTTCTCCAAAAGAACGCCTTTAAAAATAAAAAGAATGCACAAGCGTTACCATTGGCCGATCAAAGTTATTTGGTTTTTACTCTGCAGAAAGACCGCGTTCCATAAACAATGTCTTCAACAAGTTCACCGTTAGGCACAACCAATAAAAGGCAGACCTTGAGTTTTCACCGTAAAAATCATGACCCGGTACTCAGAGTAGCACCACCAATAAAGAAGTCCTCCAATGTTGTTGCCCCACTTGTGAAGACCACTACTGCAAATTGAGCACCACAAGGCTTACACGAACTCGTGTTTGTCTGGACAGAAACATACCCCGCAAGCCAAATCTAAACAACTGCTTGTGAAGCAAAGTCTCCATCGCATCCAAGACGCCGCCTTTTCCACCTATAGGTCCTCCAATCACGTCATGACATTCTCCGCAAGTGTTGATCCCTTGGAAATCTTGGTGCACACAAGTCCCAAGGTGTCAACGAAAATAGAGCTTCATGATACCCCTATGAAGCTAGTTATGTTGATATTGCGGGTGAACACAATCGATCCCTATCCAATCAAGTTGTGCAAAGAGCGCCATATACGATAGTCCTTGTTTTCCTTCAAAGGAGCAGTCTAGAACTCGATGATGGCTAGATCGAAGAGGACCGACAACAAATAGAATGGTCACTTCGCACGAAGACCACCAGGGCCATCGTCAGACCGATTATTATGTGAGACATGAGATCCCAAGGACCACCATATCTCCCTGCCCACCTCTAATGGAAGGAGGAGGAGGCCGCCGCCGCCATGTTCGGTTTCGCTACCCCGACACCCAAGAGATGCATGCAAAGGGCAGACCGTCGTTGCCACGCACATGAACCACCAAGATGTCGGATCGATACTCGCTAGTCCCATGCGGGATAAAATTGAGCCTGCCTCACTACCACTGTCGATCGCCTGCCGCCTCTATGCCTCAAGACGCCGCCGCCACGTCGTGCAGGCTTTGCCTGACAGCGCCTCCTATGACGGCAGAGGGAGGGGTTGGGTGAGGGGCGGGAGTCTAGAGAGCAGGTAGGGGGAACCCCGGTAAGGCGCGGCGCCCCCACGGGGTGGGGTGAGGGAGGTTTAGGTTCGCTTTGAGAGCAGATGCTCCCTCCATTTAATATGATCAGCAAATTATCCGTGCGTTGCAATAGGGGCCAACACATTCTAATGGTTTAATTTTAAATATGTATATACATCTATAATACCTAAATAGTTCATCCTCATTATCCGTGCATTGCAAGGTATTCACATCATTAAGTAGGCTCACCATATAATTTTTTTACTAAGTAGGCTCATTGCAAGGTATTCACATGCTTCCATTAAACCCACATGCGCATGCAACATTTCACAAATAAATATTAACATTTTTTGCAGTCAACCATGATTTAGAAGCAATTTTTTATTATGGAAAATCAAGTTATGAGTTAACTCGCTTTTTATTTTTCTATGCAACAATTTTTTTATGAATGCATTTAGGTAGTTGCTATAATTGTTTTAGGTTTACCCAAGGATGATTCCTTCACTGTTTCTATCAATGTTAGGTATATCGCTTATCGGCAAACCCAAGATAAGGGGTACATCAGACGATTTATCGGTATATCAGATCTTTAATCGGCATATCGGGCCATTTATCGGCCAATTTATCTTATCGGTGAGACACCGAGAAGGGATAAATCGGATGATTTATCGGAATATCGAAAGATATCTGGAACAGTGGTTTCTACTCAACGAATGACATATAAAGCATGTAATGAAGGCAGACAAAGTGTGTCTTTACGTGTAATGAATGACATACAAAGCATGTAATGCATGCATATTTAGTGGACAAACTTTTTTTCCATTTGACATTGAAAGCACGTAATTGAGGCACGCGAATGTTGAACAAAATAAGAACATTATATCATCTACAAATGGAGCTCTCAACTTGCCACTCTTATGTAACCCCCAACAGACAGAGTTATATCCATCAAACAAGTGCAAGGATTCCAACCACTTACCAATATCATCTCATTGAACAGCTAGGTTAGGAGTAAGTCCTCTCCTAAAAAAGGAACTCACTTCCACCATCAGGGCTTGCTGAACAGTGAAATTTTGATAATTACACACCATAAACAGCTCAGAATAAACAAAGCACAAAGGAGGTCTATCACTAATAGAATCATGCCACAATAAATCCACATCACCAGATTGCACTTTAACTTTCCTGCCACGATACAGTCAGAAAATTTGGCCTTAACAGAACCCGCATTTGAATTGCTTAGGTATCTAGCACGAACCAGATTTTGCCAAATACCAGATTGTGTTTCCAACTTCCACCACCATTTCACCATAAGGCTGCTATTTTGATTTCTAAGATTTTTAGCCCCCAAACCCCCCTTGTCCTTGGATCTACAAATCATGGACCATTTGACCATATGATAACTTTTGTTTCCACTAGATCCTTACCAGAAGAATCGTCTACGGGTATGTGGGATATGTGTTAACGTTAGTATGTGTGGGCTAATGAAGAAAAATAAAATATATTGATTTTTCTGGTATGTGGGAGCTAATGAAAAAAAGAACGATTCAATTATGGATTTTTAAATTAAAAAGAATTTTTTTGTTGACGGGTGTAAGTGCATCTAGTGCCTCCTTTGAGGTTTTGGATTATTGATGACAAAACGGTTAAGGGACTGATGTGTTTACGAGTTTAGACAGGAGAACATTCCCTGAAGAGCTGCTCCGAGAGAGAATTTGACACTTGTCATATGAGAGCAACCCACCTCTGAGGAACCTGAAGAACTAAGTGAGGAAATCCACCGGCCTGAGTAGTTGAGCATTTCTGAGGAATTTGGTTTGAGTGATCCGAAGCTTTTTACTCTTGAAGACTGTGCTCTTCCAGCCGTTGTAGGAGTCATCGTTCTGAGTAATTCAAGATGAAATTGTGCATTCCCGAAGTGAACGAAGTCTGTGAAGGTTTCGGGAGTCTACCTTGAAGATTCACCTGAGTGATTGGACGGAGTCTGAGGACTTTAGTTCAAGGAGAACAAGGTGAAGACTATGTCTTCTGAGTTGAATCTCAACCTCTCCAACCAGATGTAGAGTTGTCACAGCAACTTGAACTGGTTTATCAAATCGGTGTCATCTGTGCCCTGGTGCTATTTCCTCAAACTCAGTACTTCTATTATTGCACTAATGTCTCTGTCCTGATGCCTTTCATTCCGAGTTTCCTATGTGCTGTTTCCTCATGTTTTGCATCTGATGCATGTCTTCTCATCTGTAAACTTTATTTCTGTTGCAAAATGATGTTACACATTCATGTTTACTTCCTCTAAAATTTTGAGCATCATCATTTTGTGAGTTTCCTTAGTTTCGAATTGCCTTAATCCTGAGGAAATCGAAAGTCTCCGGGAAAACTTAAAAATCTCCCATTCACCCCCTCTGGTCGATAACCTGTGCTTTCAATTGGTATCAGAGAAAGATACTCGCTTGTTTTGTGTGATTCAGTTTAACCACATGGAGTTTTAGTTATTTCGACCTCAGGTACAATCAATGTTGCCTCGAACTGCCCCAGCTTCGATGGGACGGACTACCCATACTGGAAGAACAAAATGAGGATGCATCTAGAAGCCATTGACAAGGACCTCTGGGACATTGTTGATCAAGGCATCCCTCCGGCCACCTTGATGACCCCTCCTGATGTTGTCAAGAGAGGCTGGCAACTTGATGCAAAAGCTCGAAGCATCATTGGTGGACATCTCAACAAATCTCAGTTAAACCGTATCAGTGGCCTTGATACTTCAAAGAAGACGTGGATGAGATTGTCAAAAGTTAATGAGGGAGTTTCCACACAACAAGACTCTCGAGTTGATACTCTCCGTACCCCCTTCAACAGATTCAAGAGGCTGGATAATCAACATGTTCAGCCAACCTTTGACAGACTTACTGATATATCAAATGAGCTTTAAGCACTCGGTGCCACTGATATCACTGATCATGAAGTGGTGAAGAAATTGCTGAGATCTCTGGATGACTCATTTGAGATACTATCACTGATGATTCAAGAAGGGATTGATTTCAAGACCCTTGACGCAACTGATATCGTCGAGCGACTCAATGCTCATTAACGGAAGCTATCTGAGAAATGTGACCTGTATGGCTCCACCCCTAAAATCCGCGCGCTAAAAGAAAAGGCACGTAAAGTGTCATCTGATGAAGAATCTGAAGCTGGCTCAGATGATCCTGAAACTCTCAATCGGGAATTTTCTCTCCTCACCAGAAAGTTCCAAAAGTTTACGAAGAAGATCCGCTTTGGAAATTCCTCAAGATCGGTTTCAAGAAGAAGCAGAGATGATGACTCAGTCGACTCAATAAAAAGGGTTTGTCACAAATGCAAGAAACCGGGCCACTACATCGCTAAATGTCCTCTCTGGGAAAAGGAATCTAAGTTGAAGAAGAAGAGAAAGAACAAAGATGACAGTTCTGATGAAAAGACAAATAAGAAATCCTCACGACACTCAAAATATGCTGGTTACAAGAACAACAACTCTCGCAAGGCTAGTGCTTATCTTGGAAAGGAGTTAGATTTTGAGGAATCAAACTCTGATCCTGATGCTGAGGAAGAAGAATCTGAGGAATCAGAAGGAGTTACTGGCCTGGTTCTTGCCACAGCCTTGGTAAGAAAGTCAATCTTCAGCATTGAGGAAACAATTACTCACAACTTTCATGACGAGGCTGAAGACACTACACCCGCCTTCTGCTTCATGGCCAAGAGATCAAAGGTATCCTCTCATTCTTCATGTGATGATGCTACTGATGAAGAACCCGATGAAAACTTTGCTAAACGTGCATCAAAGCAACAATGTGCACTTGAGAAAATTCAGAACTCACTAAATAAAAGTGATGATCTATTGGTTGAGGAAATGAAGAAATCTCAGAAGTTGACTGATGAATCTAAGATTCTTCAGTCAAAGTTTGATGATTTAATTAGTCGCCATGAGGCACTCCTCACCGATCATGAGAAGCTGGCCCATGAGTTCCTCATGAGAAAGCAAGAACTTGAAAGGGTGAGGATGTCCCATGATGATCTGAGGAAAGAAAATGATTCACTTCTCACCCAACAGATCATCATGCCTCAAGAAGGGTTCATTCCTCCTTGCTTAAAGTGCATTGAGAATGACTGTATCACTACATCTCTTAGCTCTTAAATGTCTTTAGATTCTGTTATATCAACCGATTCTGTGGTATCTAACCCCTCATCCGAGGATACCATAGATATTACTGGAGAAAATACTAGGTTGAGGAATCTCTTGGATCTGGTATGTTCAAGAGTTTGAAAGGGCATCAGATTCTCTGCGACGTCCTCAAGAAATAGATCCTCAACAGGACTCCGAGGAAAGAAGGCGTCGGTTTCACTCGAAACCTCAATGATGATGGCTCTTACTAGAAGCCAGAGCAATACCCAAAGACCACTTGGGTTCTGGAAAAAATGCCTCCTCCTGATCCCTATACTCTATCTGGTTATGATAATGCTTCCTCGAATGTAGTGGTTGAGTCCTTTGACTCAAACTATAAACTGTTTAAAGATGCAAATGGTGAAGTATCCGTCAGATACATCGAGACTAACTACAGGAATGGTGCTCCAGTGAAGCACATTTGGGTTCAGAAGGAACTCATTACTAATCTCCCTGAGAATGCAGAAGCAGATGAGTCGAGGGTGTCATCTGAGGACAATACCTCAAAAGGCCCTGAATATGACCATGTCTCATCTAATCACTTTGTTCACAGGGAAGCTCAACACAAGAATCCTTATTCATTTGTGTATCTTGATATCACTAACCATCATTCCATTAGACACTATCTCCCTCGTCGTTGCTCATATGATTCAAGACCACCCATTCGAATGTGGGTGGTAAATAAGAACTAACCTTATTCGCAGGAACGCGTCCTGACACAACCATAACTTTCTGTAGATTTTATGCCCAAGACGATATCGGTTGAGCCGGTTAAAGAAAGTTAAAATTCTCTGATTCCAAGGAATCAATCCTGAGGAAACTCAATCCTTCAAACTGATACTGGCTCATAACCTGTTGTATGAGATACCAATTCTTCTGCAGGGAAAATTATCTGGCAAGACAGAATGGGTGATGGATAGTGGATGCACTAATCACATGACTGGTGATAGAAGTCTCCTCATGGAATCATCTTTGAGTCCCTCATTAAAGAAAACCATAACCTTCGCTGATAAAGATAAAAGTAAGGTATTGGGTCTCGGCAGAGTTGCTATCTCTCGAGACCAACATATTGACAAAGTCATGCTGGTTGAATATCTCGGATACAACCTGATGTCTGTGTCCATGTTATGTGATCTTGATCTCGTTGTTCTCTTAGGAAAATATGGTTGTGTTGTTCAAATGGTTAGTGATAACTCCATCGTCTTTTGAGGAGTTAGAAAATGTGACATGTATATTGTAGATTTCTTTGAATGTCCTCAGGTCGCTACTTGCCTGCTGGCTCGAGCCACAGAATGCTGGCTATGGCATCGAAGACTCGGACACGCTGGGATGAGGAATCTGAAAAAATTGGTGCTGAAGATTCATCAAGGACCATCTCTGCGGTGCTTGTGAAGCAGGAAAGATCACCAAGGCCAAGCTTCCTGCCAAGACCATCATGACGACCACACGTCCTCTGGAACTGCCTCATATGGACTTATTTGGTCCCCCAAAGTACTCAAGCTTTGGAGGAAACGTGTATGGTCTTGTTATTGTTGATGATTTCTCATGATACACTTGGGTGCCTTTTCTTATCTATAAGTCAGAGACTCAAGCTGTCTTCAAGCGCTTCGCCCAGCGCATCATGAACAACTATGATCTGAAGATCAAGCACATTCGAAGTGACAATGGCACCTAGTTCAAGAATACCGGTGTACAGGAATTCCTCGATGAGATGGGAATCACTCATGAGTTCTCCGCACCTTACACTCCCCAGCAAAATGGTGTTGTTGAGAGGAAGAACATAACCCTCATCAAGATGTACGAACAATGCTTGCCGAGTATAACACTCCACTCAAATGGTGGGCTGAAGCTGTCAACACTGCATGGCACATCGTCAACCGGGTGTATCTTCATAAGTTCCTCAAGGAAACCTCATACGAGCTAATGGTCGATAAGAAACCCAATGTGAGTTACTTCAAAGTCTTTGGTGCACCTTCTTGGATTTGTGATCCTCATCATCATCTAAATTTGCACCAAAAGCATATGAGGGTTTCATGCTTGGTTATGGTCTCGAATCGCACACCTACAGAGTCCTCAACATTAATCATCACAAGGTGGTTGAAACTGTAGATGTGTGATACGTCCAAAACGTATCTATAATTTCTGCTTGCTCCATTCCTCTTTTGTGTGATATTGCAATGATATTGATGAACTTCCATACACTTTTGATCATATTTGGACTAACCTATTAACTTAGTGCACCCCAGTGCCACTTCCTGTTTTCTGCAGTTTTTCTATTTCAGATTTCCCCCATATTAAAAGTGCTCCAAAAATTCGGGAAAAATCCAATAAAAAAATCAGCGTAGAAGAAGCTTCGGGAATCACCGAGGGGGGGGGGGGGCAGAGGGGACCCACCAGGGCCCCAGGCGCCCTCTCGGCGCGCCCTAGGGTGGGACCGCGCCATGGGGCCGCCTGGACCCTTGGTGCCCCCCCTGGCTGCCCCCTTCGCCTATTTATTCCTCGTGACGAGAAACCCCCGAGACGGGAACCCTTTTTCATGATCTCTCCTCCGTTCCGCCGCCGCCGCGCTTCCAAGATCGGGAGCACCAGAAGACCTCTTCCCGGCACCCTGCCGGAGGGAGGAACCACCTACAGGAGCTTCTCCACCACCATGGATGCTTCCCAGATGAACCGTGAGTAGTCCACCTTGGACCATGGGTCTATGATCAGTAGCTATGTGATGTCCTCCTCCCCTCTTTGTTCTTCATGGATTAGACCTCGTGAGCTGCCCTACATGATCGAGGCACATATGTAATATTTCTGTTGTTGCTATGCTGAGTTTGCTGGGATCCGATGGATTATGAGATTATGTTCAGATTGTGTTTGAGTAATATATTTGATTATCCTCTTTTATATTTATGTTCTAGAGTAATTCTTGCATGTTCTCCGTTGCTGTTTATTGCTTTGTCCAAGTAGTAGGTAGTGACTCCAAGAGGGAACATTATGCATGATTGTGGGTTCATGCCCCCTAATGACTAGCTTGAGTGACAGAAACATGAGTCTAGGGGATGTGCTATTGCCACAAGGGGGAAAACAATGGTGCTTGTACTTGCGGGTGCAAGGATTGTTTAATTTACGCAAAGTTTTTTAATGCAGTTGTCCGTTGCTTTGAGTTTACACTTTGGGTGGGATTCACAACTTAATACCAGCGAGATGTTCTGGATAGATATCTCAAGGTGGATGATTAGTAGGTAGATGCAGATGGATTTCGGTCTACTTACCTTGGCGTACCGCCCATGCTTTTGAACCTCTTCCTTTCTTTATAGCATAATTAGCATTGGTTTGCGCACATAATCCTGTCAGTTGCCCAGCTGTAATTTGTTTACGTCGCATGGCTATTTTATCGTCTTTTGGGAGAGAGACATCACTAGTGAACATCATGGGACCCCGCTCCATATTTCCATTATTGTTTACACCCACTATAAATTTACTGTTTTATTTACTTTTCCGTTGCTATCACTATCACTATTATCCCATGCGTTTTATCCTTTGTAAAAAACAAGGCCAGAGGGATTGACAACCTCTCTGTACTCGTTGGGAGCAAAGTTATCTGTTGTGTGTGCAGGTCCACGCCACCCGCTAATCTTTGGCACTGTTGTCACCTTCCTGTCGTTGTCGGAGTCCTACTGGAGACAAACCTTGGTATCTTCACCGAGGGAAATTTGCTGCTATCTACATCTCAACCTTCCACTTTGGGTAACCAATGAGGGGGCGTTAATTCGTACCATCAAAAGAAATTTCTGGCGCCGTTGCCGGGGACTCCGCTCTTCAAGATAGGGGAGTTGCACACTATCTTTTATCTTTTCTTTTTAGTCTTGTTTGTTTGCCTTTCAGTTTTTTCTTTAGTGTCTTTTATCAAAAATTAAAAAAATAGTTATCTTGCTTTTAGTTATCCTTTCTGTTTAGTCAAGCATGTTAGGATTTGGTGCTTTGAGGGAGTCGGAGGTCCTAGATTTCCATCAAAGGGATGGAGAAAATATAAAGAAGGCTTGGGACATAATTTTTGATGCACATAGGAGAATTATGCCTTGGATACCTATAAAAATTGTTCTTGGAAAATTTTACCATGCTCTTTTTAGATGGTGCAAACACTCTCTTGATATTATAGCTGAAGGGGATTTCTTAGCTTGTGATGAAGCTAGAGCTCTTATTATACATGGTTTATCTAGTTACTTTGTTTATGATCATAGTTTTGATACTGTTATAGATAGACTTGCTACTATTGAAAAGAGAATGGATGCTCTAGACTTGAGGAAAGTAAAGAAAACCCAGCCAAATCAGAAAGATGTTTATGAGATAGATGGTGACTGGGAACCGTTTGTTAGAATTAGAATCTCTAACCAAGACTTCCTTGCCTTCTGTGACATTGCATCCATGGTTTCTACTATGCGAAAAGTTATTTATGATTCTTTAAAATTTAACATGGACAAATTGTCATCCTATCATGAACATGCTAATGGAGATATTTCTGAGATCCAGGGAAGGATAAAAGATGTACCAGTGACATTCCTTAAAGGGATTGCAATGGTTGATTTCTTTGTCATGAAGCCAAACCAAGGAAACATAGTGCTTGGGAGGGATTTCCTCCGAGCCGTGAAAGGCTTCATTGATTTAGGTAAGGGACAAATTCGCCTACGCGGGAAAGCAAAAGGTATATACCCCTTTCCTAAAAGAAACAAGGATGAACTTGTCGAGGAACCATTTGAATCGATTTACAACTTCGATTATTATGATGATCTTTGATTCCTTCTATTTGCATTAAGCCTAGCTAATGGCTCTAAAGAAGCGCTTTCGGGAGGCAGCCCGCAACGAATTTAGGATTTACTTTTTGTTTTTATTCTCTTTTTAGTGGTCTTGATGATTGTTACTACTTTAGCAACATCATTATATCTTTACTTTTCAAGCTTCGTGCCATTTATAGCCTCATATGACAAGGGAAGTGAAAGTTGTGACATGCTGTCCAGAAAACAGATTCTGTCCTCGTGACTAGAAAAATCATAGAAAAATCGGAGTTCAGTTTTTTGAGCTGAAATTTTTACACAGCGTGCTCTATACAATTACGGAATTTTCGTATGTTCTGAGTTTTTTTATTTCAGTTGCATAAGTATCCATAAAAAATTCTTTACTACCTGCTGGTCTGTTTTTAACAGATTCTGTCCTGTTTTGCTTTTTCTTCGTTTTGCAAACCTTAAGCTTGCTTTTTCTTTGCAAAAACTTTTTGGAAATCTTGATAAACAGTAGCTCTTCAAGAATATCTTTGTTTCCAGTAGAGGAAAATTATTTTATTATGGGTACTAACCTCGCTAATCAGATTATGATGAGTTATGTATGAAGGGAGTTTTCAAGTGTGCGATGGAAGATGACGAAAGAAGATTCAGGTGTGTCAAGCGCTCAAGCTTGGGGATGCCCCCATGCATCCCCAAAAAATATTCAGGGAGACTCAAGCGTCTAAGCTTGGGGATGCCCCCGTGCATCCCCTTCTCCATCAACAATTATCAGTTCGTCTCTCGTTTCACTATATTTTTATCACTTCATGCATTATGTGCTATGCTTGGAGCGTCTCGCTCTTAGGTTTTATTTCTAGTTTTTTTAGCTTTGCTTGCTGTTCATAACAAGTTAGAACCCAACTTTATTTGTGTGGGAGAGAAACACGCTCCGCTTCCAAAATCTAGAACACAACATAAGACTTTTCATGCTTATCTTTGTTGTGTGTATTCTTTATCTTTTTCTTAGCTACTGTCATGTTTTGCTCTTAGTTTTCATGCTTATCTTTTTAAAGAGCTTTTGTTTAGTTTGTTGCTGGAACTCTCTTGAGTTTTCATGTTTATCTTGTTTAGAAAGTTTGCATGTTGCACTGAGTTTTGTGTCTTGACTTGAAGTAGGTAATTGAGGTTGCTATTCTTTTGTAGTAGTAACTTGCAATAGTTTTGAGGTATTGTTTTGAGTAATGTTTGGACTTTTGGTATCAACATATTTAGCCTATTAGTGATAGATGTTGTATTTTGGGCAATCCGTGTTTATTTTCAAAGCTTACAAAATTAGTTGAGAACTTTAGCTACTAGATGGATCACTACTCTTCTGAGGGGTCGAATATTAGAGTACACTCACGTACCATGAGTCGAGGATGCGCAAGGATAACCAAACCCCCATACACTCCTCCTCGGGGTACTTGTCTCTTTGTGAAACCTCCTTATGTCAGAATCCCAACTAGGGTAAGTGCTAGGGTTGTTTGATCCCTTTGCATCATGTGAAGAAATTCAAAAGAAAAATCAAAATTGGGGAAAAGAAAAGCCCTGAGAAATTTAATTCAAATGGCCTGACAAAATTTTCTTCCAAAAATTCCTCTGGTATTTTTGAAAAGTCTTATAAATATGCATGATCACATATAAAGTGATGTGGGCCCCACTCCATGCACCAAGATTTTTCTAATATTCCAAATAGGGCATGGAAATTAAATTAAACTCCAATTTGAATTTAAATTCAAATTGTTTGAATTTCAAAAATCTCCAAAACTTGTGAGTGGCTAACTATATGCTTTGTAAGTCCATGTAAAAGTTTTTGGCATTTTATAAATTGCCTAGGTATTTATTTATCAAGGCACAACAAAATTACAGAAAGAATAAGAGAGGAAAAAGGAAAAGAGAAGAACCCCTGGCTTCGGCCCAACTAGTTTCCCCCTGGCCCGTTTGGCCCAGCCCAGCCCGTACCCCCTTGTCGTCTTCTACCCCTCCCCCGAAGCTGCTCGCTGGAGGCAGGGGAGCACGCCGGCGCTACCACCGCGACGCCTCGCGGCTTCCAGAGCCTCCCCTCCTCCTAAGCGTGCCACGGAGACGCCCAGAGCCCCGCAGCACTTCTCCCCCTCTCCCTGCTCCCTCTAGCTCTCTCTCGTCGGTTTCTCACCGCCTCCGAGTGCTCGGTCTCGCCGCGCCGCCGCACTTGCGTGGCCACCGTGCCCCTCGTGGAGAGCCACCGTGTCCAGAAGACTCGCCGTGCTCGTCTTCGTCTTCAAGCGCGAGGAATCGCGTCCAGCGACCCCGAGGACGACGCCATCGACCCCGTTCCCCGCCACGGCCGCCGGGTCTTTGCCGCCGAATTCGTCGCCGTTGAGCTCTCCCCGCCACCATCGACTGGACCATCGAGCTCCCCGTGCTCCGGTGAGCGAAACCCCCCTAACCCCTGCCTTTTCCGCGCTCCCAGTCACCGTGCCAGTCGAGCCGAGCTCCGGCTGCCGCCGCACCTTGACGCCGGCGAGGCCTCAGGCCTCCCTTGAGTGCCCTGAAGGCTCTAGGAGACGCAGTCGAGCGAGGGCTTCCGTTTGGAACCCCCAGCTCCCGCTCCCGTGCCCTCTGTGTGAGCGCCGCCATGCGCTGAGGTCGCCGCCGGCTAAACGCCGGTGGGCAGTGTGATTAGCCCCGCTAATCACCCCCCGTGCTCACTGACAGTGGGCCCCAAACCCCCCCTAACCCCCTGTTAGTCTAAACAGAGAGGGATTAACCCCCTCTCCCACTGACAGAGTGACCCCACCCGTCAGAGCCCCCATGACGTCAGCCATGCGTCATGCTGACGCAGTAAACAGTTTCCAGATTAAAAAGAATTTAAAGAATTTCAGAAAAAGGCAAAAAATACATTAAACTTTGAAAAATCATAGAAATTTCATATTAACTCCAAATTAAACATATAATATATGAAAAATGATCAGAAAAATACAAGGATTAAGAATATGAAATTTCTTTTATGTTTGACCATTTTAAAATGGGGCAACAGTAGAAAATGTGCATATGGCTTAATTTGAATTCAAATTTGAAGTTTGAATTTGCATTCCAAATGCAATATACTTCAATTAAATTGAATTTTCCACAAATCAGGACCCTATACTTCATGTCACCACAATATCATGTGCTTGTGCATTTTACTTCCGAATTTGTTCCCCCTTGTTGATGATTGTTTCCGGTACCAGATTTTCCGAGACGGAGATCACCCCCGAAGAAGAAGACCACCGTTAAACCCCATGTGTCGTCAGCAAGGCAAGCAAACCCCATTGATCATATCTATAAAATCCCAATTCCCTCTCAGTCTCGCTTATGCATGTTTAGGAGATCATCTTGTATCGATTCTACCGCAGAGTTGAACCCATATCCGATGCATGACCTATCATCTTGTCATAGTAGTAAGCAAACCACAATCCTAGCTGACATAGGAGTTGATTGATATCATGTGGCCACTGCAACTGTTAATGCTTATTGCATGCTTAGTGGTACAATGAGGTTGCTTTTGATGTGAGTCGGGATGATGGTGAACATGGTGTTGATGAAAGTGAAACCGTGTTGGTGAATCCACCCTAATACGAGGTGAACGATGAGAGGCTGTGTAGGAGTACACAGTGGGTTGTCTCGTTGAACACCGCCTTAAGCACCGAGTTATTGTATGGTAATCCAAGACAAAGAGTACAACCACACATTGGGCTCACTGACCCCTCTCGGCCTAGTACCTTGATCCGTGTCGACGTCCAGGAGTCACATTAGTTCGGGCTTTCCATTTGGCATCTGCATAGAAAAAGAATGAAGGAATGGTTGCATCATATCAATATGTGAGTGCACCTGTGAGGCAGGAAAACCATCTGCCAGAGGTAGCGTCTCGGTCACTTGCATTTTTTGAGTCCGTTTCGTTGATCCGGCCGGGCTCTCGACCGGTTGTGAGCGAAGTGTCGTGGTGAACATCCTCGCTGTCACCTCTTGAACGGTGGCGAGCAAAAGGCGGTAACCGATGGTCATGTGTGTGTAGCTTACACCCTTGCAAGGTTAACAAAACTATTCGAATAGCCGCGTCCGCGGTTATGGACTACTTGGAACCTGTACCTGATTATTAGACAACTTGAAATGGATACTTATAAAATACACCAAGATAAGTGTGAGTGCTATGGCGTGCTTTCTCGTGGGGAAGTCGAGGAAGGCACAATAGTGGTGTAATTGGTTGGAGATGTAGTGGACTCGTGTACGCTTCTTACCTCAAGTCTAATATTCGTAGTTCAGGATTAGCCAAGTCAAAGCTGGCACTTCTGCATGATGAAACCCCACCTCCCTTTACCTTGATACTTGAGCATGAGTAGTATAGATCTGATGTAAGTCTTGCTGAGTACGACTTTGTACTCACGTTTGCTTATTCTATGTTTTAGATGAGAAACCGGACCCCGATGGAGTCACCGACCCGAAGCTCGACGTTGACCTTGGTAGCATAGTTCCAGACAGCAGTCTGGTCCCTCGTGGAAGGGAATGTATGTTTACAAGGCTTCTCTAAGCCATTTGTTAAACTTGTCTGTACTCAGACCTAATTTTCTTCCGTTGTATGATGAAATGTTGATCACATACATGTGATCTTTGTATACTCTATGTGTAAGTAAATAAAGAAGTACTTTGTAGAGTTATGTGATGATACCTGCTGTTCATACTAGGCATGTGTGCTGCGTGTATGTTTATAACATGCATGTCTTAGTATGGGTTTTCGAGACCTTAGTTGTGATCTGGCTGGCGGTCTTTTATACACCAAGTGGCCCTTAGATGTGCGCAGCTTGGGGCATCGCGATGCGATTGCTCGTGACTTTGTCACGTGCACACTTTGTTGTATGATCGAGCCCGCCCTAGACCCCGACTAAGTGATCGGCTTGGAGTAAGTCTATGTAAGAGTTAGGATTCAATCGATAACATGGTTGAGGCGACTTGTCTATGAGTATGGGATTCACCACCCATAAGCATCTAGACTTGTGAGCGGACGATGAGGACCCATCTCAGATGATCATCCGGCCTGAATGGGATGCCCCTCACGTTCGATGCTTACCGAGAACGTTCTGTGCTTGGCCTTGTCTTCTTAGACAAGTGGGTACGGTTCTCGGCTCTCCATGTGATTGCATCGTGACTGGAATTACATACGCTAACCCCGGGTCCCGACACCTTATTAGATTCAGATTTACCGATAATAAGTGCATGAGTTCTTCGGACTAATGTGAGTATTCGAAAGTTGACACTTCCACCTTCCCATATTTTTCTAACCTCTCCTGTGCCGTGCATTGCTTTCTTCTAACTCCGAGAGTTGGCGTCCACCTTCGCCGGTACATCCAAACCCTTGGCATGATACGCTCTGTCATCATAAACCTCCTTATATCCTTCCTGAAAACAGCCACCATACCTACCTACCAAGGCATCTCCATAGCCTTTCCGAGATATATTGCCATGCAACATCCATCTTCTCATGACTTGATCTTCATGTCATACATGCTACTTGCTTGATCGATGAGCCGCATGCTAGTTAGACCTTGCCCTAATCATTGCTACATGACGCGCTAGTATCATTGCATATCCTGCTACACTGGCAGAGGCATACATTTGCATACATCATGATAGTTACATCTTCTTTATGATTTGAGTACTTTGTAAAGTGTGAAAGATCTTCTATACTTCTTTTAATATATAGAGTGTTGCCCCTAAAGTGAGGAAAAGATCCCAAAGTGGACAAATTAAAATACCCCAAAGAGGACAAATTAAAAGATCCCAAAGAGAACAAA
Organism: Bromus sterilis; assembly: GCA_950022295.1. NCBI lineage: Eukaryota > Viridiplantae > Streptophyta > Magnoliopsida > Poales > Poaceae > Bromus > Bromus sterilis. The sequence goes on along the minus strand of OX465596.1, from coordinate 316,977,160 downwards.
TGAGAGAAATAGAAAGAGCCATTGAGGCCACCAAAAAAATAGAAAGAGAAAAAGAAATAAAAAGAGATAAGGGGGACACACTACTATTCCTTTTGAGATATCCACACTCGTACTCCCTCTTATATCTTGTACTCTATAGAGATTATCATTTATGCATATAGTTATGTGGGGACCTTCACACTATAGAACTTGGCTTGTATATTCCAATGATGAGCCTGCTCAAGTGAGCTCTAGGTCTTATTGAGCAAGCAAGTTGGATGCACCCCCACTAGTTCCATTGGAGAGCTTACCTTAGCTCATATGTGCATCCTCTGCATGGAAATCCCTACTCCTCACATCATATCTATCATTTGCATTTCTCTCGCCTATGATTGTCCTCATTGATGTGAGCCTTTCACACCCTTTTTGACTTCCTCCTCCACCATATTCTCTCTTTGCCATCCTAAGTGTCAACTTTCTTGCTTACGCTCATCCATTGCATGAGTGCTCAAAATGTTGAAAAGGAGTGGATCATTTTGACTTGTACCTGGCTAGTGGTCTGGGGATGAGTCAAGATAAGATTCCAAAGAAGACCAAGTGTGAAACTTTAGTAGATTGAGTTCTAAACACAAAAATACTTTTTCTCGTATATCCCTATCCCCTTTCTTGCACGCAAACACCATTTGGAGACATTCGACTCACGGACAGCGAGAGCTCTTGCACCTTTATGTTCTTATGTTGCTTGTTTCAATACTAAATATAGACTCTTGCCTGCTATGACTTCAATTGAATTACATGCCTTGATTGCTTTACTTAAAAGTTCTTATATGGTTGTTAGCATGTCACCACAGAAATTATGCTTTTATCGTTTACCTACTCGAGGACGAGAAGGAATTAAGCTTGGGGATGTTGATACGTCCAAAACATATCTATAATTTCTGCTTGATCCATGCCTCTTTTGTGTGATATTGCTATGATATTGATGAACTTCCATACACTTTTGATTATATTTGGACTAACCTATTAACTTAGTGCACCCCAGTGCCAGTTCCTGTTTTCTGCTATTTTTCTATTTCAGGTTCCCCCCCATATTAAAAGTGCTCCAAAAATTTGGGAAAATCCAATAAAAATCAGCGTAGAAGAAGCTTCGGGAATTACCGAGGGGGGCCAGAGGGGACCCACCAGGGCCCCAAGCGCCCTCCCGGCGCACCCTATAGTGGGGCCGTGCCAGGGGGCCTCCTGGACCCCTGGTGCCCCCTGGCTGCCCCTCTTCGCCTATTTATTCCTCGTGATGAGAAACCCCCGAGATGGAACCCTTTTTCGCGATCTCTCCTCTGTTCCGCCGCCGCCGCGCTTCCAAGATCGGGAGAACTGGAAGACCTATTCCCGGCACCCTGTCGGAGGGAGGAAACCACCTCCGGGAGCTTCTCCACCACCATGGATGCTTCCCAGATGAACCCTGAGTAGTCCACCTTGGACCATGGGTCTATGATCAGTAGCTATGTGATGTTCTCCTCCTATCTTTGTTCTTCATGGATTAGACCTCGTGAGCTGCCCTACATGATCGAGGTACATATGTAATATTTCTGCTGTTGCTATGCTGAGTTTGCTCGGATCCGATGGATTATGAGATTATGTTCAGATTGTGTTTGAGTAATATATTTGATTCTCCTCTTTTATATTTATGTTCTAGAGTAATTCTTGCATGTTCTCCGTTGCTGTTTATTGCTTTGGCCAAGTAGTAGGTAGGGACTCCAAGAGGGAGCGTTATGCATGATTGTGGGTTCATGCCCCCTGATGACTAGCTTGAGGGACAGAAACATGAGTCTAGGGGATGTGTTGTTTCCACAAGGGGGAAAACAACGATGCTTGTACTTGTAGGTGCAAGGATTGTTTACTTTACGCAAAGTTCTTTAATGCAGTTGTCCGTTGCTTTGAGTTTACACTTTGGGTGGGATTCACAACTTAATACCAGCGAGATGTTCTGGATAGATATCTCAAGGTGGATGATTAGTAGGTAGATGCAGATGGATTTTGGTCTACTTGTCTTGGCGTACCGCCCATGCTTTTGAACCTCTTCCTTTCTTTATAGCATAATTAGCATTGGTTTGCGCACATAATCATGTCAATTGCCCAGCTGTAATTTGTTTACCTCGCATGGCTATTTTATCATCTTTTCGGAGAGAGACATCACTAGTGAACATCATGGGACCCCGGTCCATATTTCCAATACTGTTTACACCCACTATCAATTTACTGTTTTATTTACCTTTCCTTTGCTATCAGTATCACTATTATCCCGTGCGTTTTATCCTTTGTAAACAACAAGGCTGGAGGGATTGACAACCTCTCTGTACTTGTTGGGAGCAAAGTTATCTGTTGTGTGTGCAGGTCCAAGCCAACCGCTAATCTCTGGCGCCGTTGTAGCCTTCCTGTCGTTGTCGGAGTCCTACTGGAGACAAACCTTGGTATCTTCACTGAGGGAAATTTGTTGCTGTCTACATCTCAACCTTCCACTTTGGGTAACCAACAAAGGGGCGTTAATTCGTACCATCAATGTGCGGTTTGATGAATCTGACGGCTCACAAAAGGAGCACTTGTCACCTGTTTTAGATGAAGCATCTCCTGATGAACTGATCAAAAAGATGGGTGCCAGTGAGAACATGCCTATAGACCATGCTGAAGAAACTCACATACCTCCTGCTCCTGAAGAACACCCAAATCCTAAAGCAAATGATCCTGATGATGACTTCGACCCTGATGCTCCTAACACTCCTGATGCACCTGAATCTGGTGCCAATGAGTCTGATGAAAGTGATGATGATTCACCTCAAGATCGGCGACCTCGTCTTCCTGATGTGGCGAATGAAGTTCTGATAGACCGAATTCTCGCCGACGTTAATGCACCAGGTCCACTCACTCGTGCCAGAGAAAATCTAATAGCTATCTTCTGTGGGCATTTTGCATTTTTATCTAATTCAAATCCCGCTAAAGTCGCGGAGGCATTCCAAGAAGCGGAATGGATTCAGGCTATGCAAGATGAACTTCTTCAGTTCAAACTGAATGATATCTGGGAATTGGTCAAGAGACATGATCCCCGTATTCACAATGTCATCTGGACAAAGTGGATCTACCGCAACAAACTCGATGAAGATGGAAAAGTGATTAGGAACAAAGCTCGGCTTGTGGCTCAAGGCTACACTCAGGTTGAGGGTATCGACTTCGGTGAAACTTTCGCACCTGTTGCTAGACTTGAGTCCATTCGCATAATGCTTGATTTTTCTAACCATCATAATATCAAGCTAATCAAATGGATGTGAAAAGTGCATTCCTCAATGGTACAATCGAGGAAGAAGTATATGTTGCTCAACCTCCAAGATTTGAAGACTCGAATAATCCTGACATGGTATACAGGCTTAAGAAAGCTCTATACGGACTGAAGCAAGTCCCTCGGGCTTGGTATGATACACTAAGAGACTTCCTCATCAGCAAGGGCTTCAAATATGGTTCCCTCGATCCAACTCTCTTCACCAAACATTATGATTATGCACTATTCATATGTCAAATTTATGTTGATGACATCATATTTGGATGCACCAACAAGAAGTACAGTGAAGAATTTTCCTTCTTGATGAGAGAACAGTATCAGATGTCCATGATGGGTGAACTGAAGTTCTTCTTGGGACTTCAAATTCTTCAGCAACGCAATGACATCTTTATCTCTCAAGAGAAGTACCTCAAGGAGTGCTTGAGTAAATTCGGGATGCAAGACTGCAAAGGCATCAAGACCCCGATGCCTACAAATGGACAACTCGGCCCTGATGAAAATGGTAAGGACTACGATCAGAAGGTATACCACTCCATGATTGTTTCTCTGCTATATTTATGTGCATCTAGGCCTGATATAATGTTGAGCGTTTGCATGTGTGCCCGATTCCAAGCGGCACCAAAGGAATTGCATCACCAAGCGGTGAAACAAATTCTTTGATATTTGGCTCACACTCCTACACTAGGCTTATGGTATCCAAAGGGCACACAACTGGATCTTGTCGGATACTCAGACTCAGATTATGCTGGAGATCGAGTGGATAGGAAGTCTACCTCAGGAACATGCCACTTCCTCCGACGCTCACTGGTGTGCTGGTCATCGAAGAAGCAGAACTGTGTCTCAATCTCCAATGTTGAGGCCGAATACAATGCCGCTGGTGCAAGTTGCACACAACTCCTCTGGACGAATCAAACTCTCAAGGACTACGACATCAACTTGAAGAAAGTGCCACTGCTATGCGACAACGAGAGTGCCATCAAGATCTCTCAGAACCCTATACAACACTCGAGGATGAAGCACATTGATATACGATATCACTTTCTTCGAGATCATGTGTTAAAGGAAGACATCGTCATCAGCCATGTGAAGACTGAAGACCAACTTGATGATATATTCACTAAGCCTTTGGATGAGAAGCGATTTAGTGCCCTGAGGTGTGAGCTAAATATCTTAGATTCCTCAAATGTCCATAGAATGGACACACATCCTAACTCTTAAACACTATTGAAGAATCCTGATGTATAACACACCATGCGTCGTACTCCTCGACACATGAGGAACTACCTTTCTAAGTGTGAAGAAATTAACGTGGAAGTGACTCATGATCCATACGAAAATTGTATGGTATCAAGTATCCCATTCCCTATAAGGTGGGTAGCGCCACCGCCAAAATTCCTCAGAAATTGGTTGTCTTCAGTTGCCTCGATTTTGCGTCAACTTGATACTTGTTTTTGTCCTCAACATCATTCACCTATAGTTTTTGTTCTTCAAGATTTGTTTCTTCAACTAGGTGAATGTGATCGTACCCTTCTTCTCTATTCTCAGTTTTCCAGTCCATCCATCTGTTGTATGCGTTCACTTGATACACCTCAGTTTCCTCAAACTGAGGCATCGGTTGAAGCCTTATCCACTCGTCGGTTCCGATTTTACCGCATGCATTACTGATCTGATAAGCTCAAATCTACCTCATCGCATCAAAATATGAACCGCCAGGGGTAATCCTTTCCACAAAAATTGCGCCCGCTCTGTTTTTACCCTGCCTATATATAGTGCCTCCCCACGGTCATTTAGCCCTCTCACCTCATTTCTCTCTCGCACCGTCGCCGTCGAGCTCCCTCAGTTCTTGCGTTGCCGTCGCCAGAGCTCGCCGTTGCCGAAGACGACTGTCTGGAGTTGCCTCAAATCGTTCACATCGTTTTCTCTCAGCTTGAATTCACTATTCCCGAGTCTCCTCGGCTGAAGCAAACGGGATCTCAAAGCCGCACTGGTACGGCCCGTGATTTGCCTCAGGAATTATATGATGAACTGAAGAATCCGGAACGTGAAACAGCTAGAGAACGCAAAAAGAGAATTCAGAAAATCACAAGAGCTTGGGCATGACGATGGGCTGCTTATGAATGGTTAAATCCTCAGCATGAGGACATCCCCTCGAGACTTTGGGTATCAAGTTTCACCCTCCGCAGCTCCCGGTGTGGTTCCTAACCCCACAAGTCTGAAGACGCATGAATACTTCCATGAAACCTACCAGCTCTACCTCAAGCGGACTGCTCATCTAGCTAAATCTCTGGCCCGTGACCTGGCTGCCTCAGTTAACATCCCGCCTCAGCCTGCTATCAATCCTCAAAAGAAGAAGCCTGGCATCAAAAAGTCCATTCCAACAGCTCCATCAACTGAATATCCTCAAGATCCTAGTTCCTCATGCCAGAGGATGTCTGGTCCTGCTCCTGCCTCAAGAATTCACACTAATGAATCTGGCAGTGCACCTGAAGCATCAACAACTATGCCACAACCTCAGCTGAAGACCAAGACTGTCATACGCAGATTCTTCAGACCCTCTCCGAAGAAAACTTCCATTCGTGGCTCAATTCCCGTTGTCCTCAATTCTGATGAAGAAGATGAATTTGAGGATGGAGCTGGCTTTGTTACCACCGAGGAACAACAAATTGAGTATCTGCGTGCTGCTGCTAGATGCAAAGATGAAGCCACTGGCTCCGATGTGCCACTTCTCCTTGATCCCAAGAAAATACTAGAGTTCATCGACATTTGGCTTGTAAAGCCTGATACTCCTCTTGATGATCTCGATATACCCAAATACATCAGATTCTATCTGCAGCAGTTCCTCATCAATGAGCTTCATCATCAAGACCTCAAGAAGAAGTTGGAGCGGCAATTAAAGAAACTCCATCGTGACTTCAAGAAGAAAATCTCAACTTCCACTCATGAAGAACTTTGGCGGTAACAATCTGAGGTGCAAAAACTCACTGAGGAGTTTGATCAGAAATGTGCATACATTGGCAAGTCCAAAGAATGCCTCACGCGGCATGTTGACCACATGGCCAAAGGTCACAATAAGCCTGGCTCAGTTCCTCCAGTTGCCTATGTGCATTCGGTTGGACAACCTGATGACTCACCTCCATTGTAGTCCGTGTCCTCAAGACCGTCAAAGCGCAAGCCTGAGGCCACTGCTACAACACCACCAGCTGCCAAGAGGCCAACACCTGCTGCCAGAACTGAGGAGCCCATTGATGCAACTCCCATATCCTCAGCTCCTCCTACTTCAAAACTCTCTGAGGACATTGTGCCTCCAACTACTGCCTCAAGCCCTCCTAGAAATGATGAGCGCATTTTGGTTGTCTTCACTCCTCCGTCCAAGATGGTTGTCTCGAATGCCTCAACCCCAATTATTCCAACTCCTCAATCACCGCCTCCTCCAGTCATCACTAACGCAATGGATGAAGACGTCGAGACTGGTGATATGGGGACTCCCCGTATCATGGATGAGGCATATGAGCTGGAGCATTCAGACTCCACCACACACCATGTTCTCTATTGAGCCTCACTCCCCCATAGCAACTGATGTTCAGCCCGAAACGACTCCAGATTCTGAGGACTCAGTTCATGAAGAAACTGCTCACTCTAATGAAGATGATGCTGAACCTAAAGCTGAAAGTGCTCCTCCAACGACTGAAACTGAAGCAGAGCACAACACTAATGCTGATCCTGATGCTTCCAAGGACAACTCGTCTGACAAACATGCCACCTCTACTTCACCACAACTGCGTCTCCGAAACCTGGCCCTGATGCTACATCATATGCCGAGGTCAATCCCCTAGTGCCTCAAGCACCTCCAGTGTCTCGAGTGCCTCAAGGCCAAGCATCAGCAAATTCAATGTGTCCTAAGCAGAGGTAGCCGTTCTACCACAACATCTCTGCTAATGAACACACACGTTTCAACATTGATGCTTTCTATGCCAGCGTGGGCTACTTTTAGGAAGGGATTCAAAACCCCTATCACTCTGCACCGCCTTGCAACTTGCTGAGGTTCTGGACTGCCTCTCTGAAAAATTATTATGCCTCAGTCCTTTAAAAGCAGAACAAGGTTTTTCCTCATAAACTTATTCCTCGTAATGATATGGAGGACATCCCTTGCTTCAAAAATGCTCTTCAAGACTTGCATCATGCCAAGCTACTTCAGTTTTGCTTTGCGCACATACATTGAATGAGGAACTTGTGTTTCAATTCTATGCCACATTGTATGTCTCAGGAAATCCTCAAGACATCCACACATGGGTCCTCGAATGGATGACCGAGCATCAGCATCAATCTGCCACTGTGCCAGAAATCATCAAAAAAATTTAGCCGCCTACTCATGTTGCCTCGGTTCCAAGCACATATGTCTCACCTGTTCTTCGCGATGATCTGATGAACATGTTAATGAAGCCATATGAACCTGATGCTGCTCCTTGCACCAAATTCCTAGTCACTGAGCTTCAATTTCTCCCTGTCACTTTATATCGCATTTTGGCTAAGTCGCTCTGCCCCATCAAAGGCTATGAATCAACTGCTGAAGATGTTGTTGGCTGCATGAAGAACATTTTGTTCAACCTCTGCATTTCGGATCCCATCAATGTTGCCGACTTCTTCTTCAGGAGTATGGTTGATGCTGCTCAAAATCCTCATATCTTGAAGCCATATGCACCATGGATTATGAAGCTCACCTGCATGAAGACAGGTGTCAATTATGAGGCTGATCAAGAAAATCATCTGGTCTACCTGCCTCCAGTTGAGGTTCTTCCTCACACCATTTCCTCAGTGCATGCTTCAGACAAGGGCAAAGGTATCTACAATGAGAAGTTCCATCCTACCAAGTCCCTTGCCTTCAACATTCGTCATCCTCAATCTCGCACCAGTGAGGAAGCTGGCACTAACTCCTCAACTGAGTAAACCACGCAGGCTCGTATGATGACTGATCGAGAACTCCTCATTAGCCTGCATTAGAAAGTCGATCGCAATCACGACTGGACTAAGCGCCAGATTGTTGAGATCCTCACGTACATGGCTCAGATGCATACCTCCCAGAAGAAGACACATCAGTACGCTCATCCCACATTCCAGAGGGTTGATGCCATATTTGAAGCAGTCATCACTCGTGAGGAAATTGCTCATCTTGGCCTCAAGTCGCCACCCCTTACTGAGATCAGGCCTCCTCGACAGTTCCTTCATTTACCTAATCCCACTCTGGCGATGGACTCATATTCTTCAAACCAAGAAATCATTCATGAAGAAGCTTAAGACACATCGGCCTGTCCTCACATAGAAACTGCCTGCCTCAAGCCTGATTCACCTCAGCCTTGAAGCTTTTGGTTCGGGGTGTTAGTCTCAGTTCCTCTCCTTTTTGTTCATTTAATGAGAAAGGGGGAGTAAATTGAGTTAGTCTTCAAGCGGGTTACCTTTTTGGGTTCCTCAAGTTACAACTCTCGTTCTTCAGTTGATTCTTGTAATGAGTTGTAAACTTAACTTTTGTAGTTGTTTGATATATTCGATTTACCTCAGGCCTATTTCTCAAGTTAATTCTATACGCATGATGCTTATCCTCAGCAACCACTTTACTCAGTGCTGCGTTTATTCCTCAAACATTCTCTATGATGCATTGTTTTAGATAATCCTGTATATAGGGGAGCTCCTCATATTCCTAAAAATGTATACTGAAAATAACTTCTTCATAATATATGCATATCCTTAGGGGGAGCATCTCTATATCCTGGTAGTCTGAAATGTTTTTCTTCAAGTTCAATTCCTTAAAATTACATATTTAATCCCGTTGAAGCTTTAACTTGATTGTCATAAAATCACAAAAAACGGGATATGTAAGTGCATCTAGTGCCCCCTTTGAGGTTTTGTAGTATTGATGACAAAACGGTTAAGGGACTGATGTGTTTACGAGTTTACATAGGAGAACAGTCCCTGAAGAGTGGTTTAACCACCATTACCCAAATGTTGAGGAACATTGAAGATACTGGTGTCTTCCTGAAGAATGTCGAGGCGTTAATTCCTGAGGAATCTGGATCCTGAGGCATCCAGTCGATACTGAGGAAGTCGTGCGCCATCTTGAGGCAACTCAAGTTGAAGCAAAAGTTGAAGCATAGTCTTCGTTAAGCTTTTTACATTTCTTGAGTTGTAGGAAAACACCGCACTGTTGGAGGGGTTGAGGAAAATGAGTTCCGAAGTTCTGAGGATATGATCAAATAGAAATCTTGAAGAAAACCCTGAGAAATCTTCTGCAGTAGAAGTTCAATTCCTCGGGTGTCTGGGACGTTGTTCTTCAGGACACTCAGGAACCTGTCTTCGGTTGAGCAGTCTAGAAACTGCCAGTGCAGTTCTCCTAAAGAAAGTGGGAGAGAGTATCTTCCGACCATGCCACCTGTCACGTGGTGAGATGTTGGAACGTGTCCAGCGAACGGTCTGAAGGGTGGGCACGATGGTAATTTCGTGCATGGGCAATTATGTCTTTTCACCTGAGGTTGCTCCCCGGCTATAAATAGCCGCCCCATCCCCATTGGCGGGTTGGCTGCCCCGTGCGAGAAATTGATACTTGTCATCTAAGAGCAACCCACCTCCGAGGAACCTGAAGAACCTAAGTGAGGAAATCCACCATCCTGAGTACTTGAGAATTTCTGAGGAATTCAGTTCGAGTGATCTGAAGCTTTTTACTCTTGAAGACTGTGATCTTCCAGCCGGTGTAGGAGTCATCGTTCTGAGGAATTCAAGATGAATTGTGAATTCCCGAAGTGAACGAAGTCTGTGAAGGTTTTGTGAGTCTACCTTGAAGACTCACCTAAGAGATTGGACGGAGTCTGAGGACTTTAGTTCAAGGAGAACAAGGTGAAGACTATGTCTTCTGAGTTGAATATCAGCCTCTCCAACCAGATGTAGAGTTGTCACAACAACTTGAACTTGTCTATCAAATCGGTGTCATCTGTGCCCTGGTGCTATTTCCTCAAACTCAGTACTTCTATTATTTCACTCATGTCTTTGTCCTGATGCCTTTCATTCTGAGTTTCCTATGTGCTGTTTCCTCATGTTTTGCATCTGATGCATGTCTTCCATTCGGTTAAACTTTATTTCTGTTGCAAAATAATGTTAGGCATTCATGTTTACTTCCTCTAAAATTTTGAGCATCATCATTTTGTGAGTTTCCTTAGTTTCGAATTGCCTTAATCCTGAGGAAATCGAAAGTCTCCGGGAAAACTTAAAAATCTCCCATTCACCCCCTCTGGTCGATAACCTGTGCTTTCAATTGGTATCAGAGCAAGATACTCGCTTGTTTTGTGTGATTCAGTTTAACCACATGGAGTTTTAGTTATTTCGACCTCAGGTACAATCAATGTTGCCTCGAGCTGCCCCAGCTTCGATGGGACGGACTACCCATACTGGAAGAACGAAATGAGGATGCATCTAGAAGCCATTGACAAGGACCTCTGGGACATTGTTGATCAAGGCATCCCTCCGGCCACCTTGATGACCCCTCCTGATGTTGTCAAGAGAGGCTGGCAACTTGATGCAAAAGCTCGAAGCATCATTGGTGGACATCTCAACAAATCTCAGTTAAACTGTATCAGTGGCCTTGATACTTCAAAGAAGACGTGGATGAGATCCCAAGGACCACCATATCTCCCTGCCCACCTCTAATGGAAGGAGGAGGAGGCCGCCGCCGCCATGTTCGGTTTCGCTACCCCGACACCCAAGAGATGCATGCAAAGGGCAGACCGTCGTTGCCACGCACATGAACCACCAAGATGTCGGATCAATACTCGCTAGTCCCATGCGGGATAAAATTGAGCCTGCCTCACTACCACTGTCGATCGCCTGCCGCCTCTATGCCTCAAGACGCCGCCGCCACGTCGTGCAGGCTTTGCCTGACAGCGCCTCCTATGACGGCAGAGGGAGGGGTTGGGTGAGGGGCGGGAGTCTAGAGAGCAGGTAGGGGCAACCCCGGTAAGGCGCGGCGCCCCCACGGGGTGGGGTGAGGGAGGTTTAGGTTCGCTTTGAGAGCAGATGCTCCCTCCATTTAATATAATCAGCAAATTATCCGTGCGTTGCAATAGGGGCCAACACATTCTAATGGTTTAATTTTAAATATGTATATACATCTATAATACCTAAATAGTTCATCCTCATTATCCGTGCATTGCAAGGTATTCACATCATTAAGTAGGCTCACCATATAATTTTTTTACTAAGTAGGCTCATTGCAAGGTATTCACATGCTTCCATTAAACCCACATGCGCATGCAACATTTCACAAATAAATATTAACATTTTTTGCAGTCAACCATGATTTAGAAGCAATTTTTTATTATGGAAAATCAAGTTATGAGTTAACTCGCTTTTTATTTTTCTATGCAACAATTTTTTTATGAATGCATTTAGGTAGTTGCTATAATTGTTTTAGGTTTACGCAAGGATGATTCCTTCACTGTTTCTATCAATGTTAGGTATATCGCTTATCGGCAAACCCAAGATAAGGGGTACATCAGACGATTTATCGGTATATCAGATCTTTAATCGGCATATCGGGCCATTTATCGGCCAATTTATCTTATCGGTGAGACACCGAGAAGGGATAAATCGGATGATTTATCGGAATATCGAAAGATATCTGGAACAGTGGTTTCTACTCAACGAATGACATATAAAGCATGTAATGAAGGCAGACAAAGTGTGTCTTTACGTGTAATGAATGACATACAAAGCATGTAATGCATGCATATTTAGTGGACAAACTTTTTTTCCATTTGACATTGAAAGCACGTAATTGAGGCACGCGAATGTTGAACAAAATAAGAACGTTATATCATCTACAAATGGAGCTCTCAACTTGCCACTCTTATGTAACCCCCAACAGACAGAGTTATATCCATCAAACAAGTGCAAGGATTCCAACCACTTACCAATATCATCTCATTGAACAGCTAGGTTAGGAGTAAGTCCTCTCCTAAAAAAGGAACTCACTTCCACCATCAGGGCTTGCTGAACAGTGAAATTTTGATAATTACACACCATAAACAGCTCAGAATAAACAAAGCACAAAGGAGGTCTATCACTAATAGAATCATGCCACAATAAATCCACATCACCAGATTGCACTTTAACTTTCCTGCCACGATACAGTCAGAAAATTTGGCCTTAACAGAACCCGCATTTGAATTGCTTAGGTATCTAGCACGAACCAGATTTTGCCAAATACCAGATTGTGTTTCCAACTTCCACCACCATTTCACCATAAGGCTGCTATTTTGATTTCTAAGATTTTTAGCCCCCAAACCCCCCTTGTCCTTGGATCTACAAATCATGGACCATTTGACCATATGATAACTTTTGTTTCCACTAGATCCTTACCAGAAGAATCGTCTACGGGTATGTGGGATATGTGTTAACGTTAGTATGTGTGGGCTAATGAAGAAAAATAAAATATATTGATTTTTCTGGTATGTGGGAGCTAATGAAAAAAAGAACGATTCAATTATGGATTTTTAAATTAAAAAGAATTTTTTTGTTGACGGGTGTAAGTGCATCTAGTGCCTCCTTTGAGGTTTTGGATTATTGATGACAAAACGGTTAAGGGACTGATGTGTTTACGAGTTTAGACAGGAGAACATTCCCTGAAGAGCTGCTCCGAGAGAGAATTTGACACTTGTCATATGAGAGCAACCCACCTCTGAGGAACCTGAAGAACTAAGTGAGGAAATCCACCGGCCTGAGTAGTTGAGCATTTCTGAGGAATTTGGTTTGAGTGATCCGAAGCTTTTTACTCTTGAAGACTGTGCTCTTCCAGCCGTTGTAGGAGTCATCGTTCTGAGTAATTCAAGATGAAATTGTGCATTCCCGAAGTGAACGAAGTCTGTGAAGGTTTCGGGAGTCTACCTTGAAGATTCACCTGAGTGATTGGACGGAGTCTGAGGACTTTAGTTCAAGGAGAACAAGGTGAAGACTATGTCTTCTGAGTTGAATCTCAACCTCTCCAACCAGATGTAGAGTTGTCACAGCAACTTGAACTGGTTTATCAAATCGGTGTCATCTGTGCCCTGGTGCTATTTCCTCAAACTCAGTACTTCTATTATTGCACTAATGTCTCTGTCCTGATGCCTTTCATTCCGAGTTTCCCCTGTTCTGTTTCTCATGTTTTGCATCTGATGCATGTCTGCTCATCTGTTAGACTTTATTTCTGTTGCAAAATGATGTTACACATTCATGTTTACTTCCTCTAAAATTTCTGAACATCATCATTTTGTGAGTTTCCTCAGTTTCGAATTGCCTCAATCCCGAGGAAAACGAAAGTCTTCGGGAAAACTTAAAAATCTCCCATTCACCCCTGTCTGGTCGATAACCTATGCTTTTAACGGGTGTGAAGTTTCTATCGTTTACAAACTTTTTCTTATTAGTAGACACTAGTAAATTGCATGTGCGTTGCAACGAGGTAACCCGAAACGTTTTTTTTTGTTTTTTTTTGTTTTTTTACTGTGTCTTACTGCTGGCGCGGATGGATGGCACGCTACTGAAAAAGTTTATCACTGGTGCCAAATTTGTGACGTCGGGTGCCCACGCCAGCAAGGCCTTTTCATGGCATGCCATAGAAGAGCTTTTCTCTACTATTGTGAAGAGGTGGATGGATCCTATGGTAACCCGGTAGCCCGACTCGACAGAGTCGGTTTTGGGGCCCCAGGCAACGTTGTCGATGTAGAGCTTGCCGCGCCGACTCTTCGTCATCCGGTCAATCGCGATGCTCTTCAAGAAAACAACATCCCCGCGCGTAGGACCCACGGTGGGTGCCAACTGCCGTGGGAAATTCACAAGAGATGTCCTCATAGGAGAACTTAGTGCAGGGACTTTTCTACCAGGTGGATTTGAGGAGAGAGTATATCAAAGAGAGAGACATGGGGATTTACCTAGGTTTGACCCTTCGATGAGGTAAAGACCTACTCCTTCTTTTCTTTACTACTAGATGACACGTTGCGCCAAATGACGCAGAGTCCCATTTAAACCCATGTTTTCATAGAAAAAACTTGCATTTTCATAAACCAATCATGATGCTAATTATACGCTTGGAAATGTAAAAAAATGCAAACCAAACCAGCAAATAATGAAGCTAAATCATGTGTAGCAAAATGGCGCAGAGTCCCATTTGAATATCAGTTACAATATCAGTTATCATTAAGGTGCATTTCTCTCCAACTTAATATGAACTTAGTAGCAAGAAAAACGACAACACCCTGCACAGACACCAAATATACAAAGTGAGATGAAGAATACAACGCTTATTTCCAGCCACGTAAGCCTTTCTCGTGCACTTCTCTCCCGCTATATGGATCCATTGCAATTGCAACTCACATAGGAGAAATGAGGCATCATTAATAACAAAATAAAAGTGACATAAAAACAATAAAGTATGATATACAAAATTCAGAGCAGATGCAAGTTATTCTGTAAAGATACAAAGCTGATTCATCTATATGGTACAACACTAATCAGCAAAAATAGAATCTGATTCCCAACTCAAAAAGAAAAAATTATATAAATATTGAGAATGGATTCTTTAGATAGAAAATTGAGATTTTTAAGGCATAAGAGTTATGTATTCAGGTCACCATCTTCTTCTCCAGTCAACTAACCAAAGGAACCAGGGAAGATAAATGGATGCGCTTAAAATTAAGCTTTGGTTTGGCAAACCCAGTTACAGAATGTTCAGAGCTCTATTGCATTGGCCATGCACACATAGAAGAACTACAACCTTGATGTCAACTTGAACACTTCATCCAAAGTACAAACCCAATTCTTCAGTTCAAAGTCAAACAGAGACACATGGCAGATCAATTACAAATATTTCAAATGCGGACCAATACAACTTGGTAATTTTAGCATGAACGTGTAAGATAGTCATTCAACACAAAATCAAAAACTGGCAACTAACTTGCCATCCATATCAACTTTAAGTCTCCCCAAATTTGAAAACCCACAACCGAAGAACCATTTTTCATTAACAGTGATCTCAAACATAATTAGTTAGCCTGTAAGTCATTCCTTGATGCTCGATCTTTCAAGTTCGCAATTTCTCAAGAAGCCTTGTGTTATAGACTTGTTCTATCATGAAACAAGATAAAACCCAAACTTCAGGTTCCTAAGGCCCTGCTTGGATCGTCGTTTCCTGCTGAATACACCTGAAAAAATAATACAAGCCTCGATTGATCATTTTCTTTCCAGCCGGAAACTGCTCAGTCACCCACCGAATACACCTGTAAATAATACAGGTCTGTAATTTACAGGTTCCCAAGCACGGCCTAAGTTCTTTTGAAAAAATTAACAAACAATTTTAGAGAAGCCAAACTGAATTTTAGCGTCGCACACCTAGGCATTGTTGCTCCTTTGTATATACACATAAAAAGGATCTAATAATAAAACGAATAACCAATATATTCAGTGAGCTCCATAAGAAAATCTGTAGTGCATCTTCCCATATTTGTCTGCTAAGAACCAAACAACTGGAACAGAGGAAATTTATCGATATATACTTATGCAGCAGATTCAAAACAATATGAGATGTTATAACTGGAACATGGGCACAATACACACAACATACATAGCATGACCGAAATATATTTCGGACATCAAGTACTCTCACACAGTCACCTAACAAATGTGCTGGGATAACGCGGGAGAATAAAACATTCATTTGCTATGGATATCTGCATGTTTTCTCAATTACATAAGTACGTGGAAATAAAATATTTCTCTTTCCCATATACCTGTATAAGCGAAGTTTTACAAATTTAGTACAAAAACACTGAGATAAGTACTGGAGGATTATGACTTCCATACTCCTATAGAACATAACCCAATAATTTGTCTTTGAAAAAAATGCAAAGAGAAGGCAGGCCAACAATTTTTATTTCACGACAAAAAAACAGTATAATGGCAATTCAATCAGCACGAGTGTGTTTGTACATGAAATGGAATATCTTTACGAACTATGTGCAGCTTTTTGTAATATAAAAATAGTGCAGATAAGATAAGTCAAATTCAGAAAATAATGTCAAAAGTGCAGCTATTTTCACACCACTTGGGTCTTTCATCCCAATAATCAAATGATATATCTGGTCAAAGGGAAGTGCGTACATATACATTTACCAACCTCAAATTAAACTTTGGCAAATGAGGGCAAAGAACAAAGTAATCATGTATTAACAGAAATACCTTGAGAGGAGAGGGAGGAAGACTGCAGTTGCCACGTCGTTGCTTTACAGAGCCTAACCAAACTCAAGCACCACAACATTATTTACTTCATTCATCTGCAACTCAGCCTGCAAATAGAATCATGTTATTTTCTCCACACATTTTCTAATAAGGCTGCAAAGCTGTGACCTGTACCAAGAAATAACTTACCTATGAACATGAGGGCCCATGTTTGCTAGAATTGCAATAGTTTGTATGAAGGTAGACATCCTGCATGTATAGATAGGCTTGTCATCAGAAATTCAGATAGTTTCGTAATATTTGGCCATAAGCACAAACTATATCAGTCCTTACTTTTAAAGGGGGGGGGATATGAAAGCAACAAATAAAGCCTAGCGCTCTACAGTGCCTAGTACCATCAATATTACTGTAGAGAGAGAGAACTACTTTGAAGAGATAATGTATGAACAGACAAAATTGTAAGCTCAAAAATAACATGAAGACAGCCAAATAGACATCATATTCAAATCATATCAAAGGATTCATTATCATATTCCTGGAAGAGTCGACATAAGTATGGCAGAAAATAGCTAACACTCATGGAAGACATTATCATATACTGTACAACACAAAATACATATTCCGCGGCCAAATAGCTAACATTAAATGGCAGAAAACCACAAAGTGCACCACAGCAAATGACCATGCACATTTTAAATCTGAAAAATATTTCAAAACTTTGTTAACTTAACATGAGCATAATTTAAAAAAAATCATTAGACTGCATCATTTAGTTCAACGAAACATCTTGTGAAATTTAAATTGCAACGAGAGTATCTTTGTATCTGACGGACGTAATGAAGCATCATGATACAATCGTGAATGAGGCATAGAATCAATTGAAAACAGGTAGAAAAAATATGCTAGAAAAACCACAGTACAGAACCTAAAAAGGCTACACCATACAATCATCTAGAACCTATAAATAGAGTTCAGCGAATCAAGGCGAAGGACGTGGAAGCTCAACCATGGTATGGAGAAGAGAAGCTTGTGCCAAAGACAACAGATTGGGGATGTGGGGCTGGGAATCAAGGTCAAGAATGTGGCAGATTAACAGTGCAATGTCTAGTAGTGATGGAGAGAGCAACCTAGGACTCACGGCTGCTCTCTGCATTCATGGAGGAGCACATTCCTGGGCAGTAGCAGCATTCCCTTCGTGGGCCTCTTATCGGCAAGACACCATTGTGCTCTTCCTTCTGAGACACCAAAGGCCAGCCGTCGAGCATCCTGTAGAATTGGAGGCCACTAACCTTAGTTCGTTCTCCTTCCAAACGCCGGTGGTATGAAGAGGAGAAGGAATAGGGCATGGGGGTAGTGCGATAGAGAAGCCCAAGTGGAGAAGGGTTGAAGAGACAAGAGCACGACAACAACTCACCTCAGACCGTCCTCCTTGATGCACACACAAAGAATTTTTGCTGAGACCGATCATGTTTTGCTAAACCCTTCACATTGTGCTCAACAAGAATATAAAAGGTATGATCCCCCCAGTACATCTTACTAATAAAGATGGTATAGTTTGTATAATCACATTGGCAATTCTTCTGAAATATGTAGGAATGACAGACTGAATATTGTTTGTATTATCATTCCTTTGTTGGCATGTTCCTGATATACTGATAGTCATGGTTCTCATGCTACAAAGAACAATATGTTGCGTCTTTTTATCTAACATATGACTATGCACATGAAGTGAATATAAAGAGAAATGATCAGGGAGAAAATAGTACACGACGCTCTAGGGGCTCACGCCAACGCTAGTTCTATAGACCATTTGCAAAGTAAAAAAAGAAATTGGATGTGTCTCTTTGTGGCTACTGCACGGGTCGGCCAAATCTTGTATCTAAAAGATGCATGGTATATATAAGCTAATAGACATTCAATACCGAAAAAATGATGAGAAGAAGTGATTTACCTGGGCTATGTATCCATGGAATCACACTAAGAAGTGGCCATCAAAGTTCTAGCCTCTGCAAAACAAATCAAAAATGAAAACCAATGCTATAAATTTTCAGAAATGCATGCTCAAGAACTTAGCCACTGGCAACAACCTGAAGATGACAACTTACAACTACCTCGCATTCTTTCAGCTTGCTTTTAAAGTACTTGTCTCCTAAAAGGGTCAGAACTGGAAGAGGTTATCTGCAGAACCCTCGCTACCAAATGCACTTTCACATCCCAAAGCTTTGGCAGATTGCTTAGCCCATTTATCTTGAGCATAGAATGAAAAGAACACAAGCTAAGTACATGATGCAGTAACCAAAATATTTAGAATCGCTGTAGGAATTGTGCTGGTGGAACTGGTGATATAATGAGAGCTAATTAGTAAGCCATGCTGGTGAAACTGGTAAATAGGAACAAAGTAGCAGTTAGAAAAACTGAGTAACTATAGGGCGTCATTTCTTTTCGTTGTTTCATTAGCTAATACTAATGCACTACATTACATGCAACTATTGCCATTCATGATAAGGAACTTAGTTGAATATGAAATTTCAAAATTTTCCAACACAATGGAAGCAAAGAACAATGCTTTAAAGTGAACCATTAGCATGTCATTTATTCGCAAAGTAATGCTTAGCAGCCTGATTTCCCAAAGGCAAGAGTCAAAGGAAATGTGTGCTCTCTCGAGCATACCTTAATGTCATTCGTTTATGAACAAACACAAGAAAGATATATACTTTAAGATCATTATGATTAGATTGTCTCTAAAAAAATGACATGTATTGACAGAAAGCATTAACACAGTATAACATGATGGGGAAAGATCGACTTCATATGATACATATTAATCTAGTTAGATTATACCTTTATTTCACGCATAGGTTGTTGCGCCTTTAATGCCAAAAATAAAATAAATGGCATCCGTCTTCTGACTCTTTTGAACAAATTTCCACCATAAAAGCACAATTGTTTACACAATCATCTCTCCCGCTAATGCTTCTATTGTCAATTGTCTATAAAGTCTAGCGCCAATAGCCAATGCGAAATTGCTAATCCATGAGTGCAACGTGCAGAAGATAGCTTACTTCTAGGAGCAACTATGCAAATGTATGTATGTACACAGTTGCCGCTTCAAAAAGTGTGATTAAAGAACTGCGCGAGCTTTAAACTACAGTCCTATACTAATTCGCAGAATCAAAGTGATTGGACACTATGTGATAATTATTATGAAAAATCCGTTCCCATGGAACCTTGCAAAGTAACTAAAAAGTTTGGAGCTACAAAATACTCTTGTAACGTCAACTGTTCAGTAACATATGAATGGGTTTTCAGTCTTTTTTCTGTTATAAAGATAGATGAATTCAAAATTTTAGTTATTTTTTTTTGCATGAGGTTCACACATAACTTCATATATTTGGGTCTATTTTTATGAACTCTCCAATGTATATTTGTTGCTGAAGTTTAGTTGTATCCAAATGAGCTATTCCCATGTTCTGACCTTATTATTTGTAGGAAAACTTTTAGTGCCTGCTTGGTGTCTCTCTTTCTCTTGATCTACAGCAGTGCCCCAAAATAACTAAACTTAACCCTAGCGTTAGAGAAAAGAGAGAGAGGAGAGAGGCGAAGAGGCATACCAGAGAAGGAGGAGCCTGAGCATACATAGTCTTTCATGGCCAGAACCGCATCCCCATCGATAGGCCCCGTTGCTGGAGCGCTGCAGCCCCGTGCCTCCCACCTTTTCTCACGCCCACTCGACCGCGACCATACCCGCTGGCTCACCCCGCCATCCTGGCTCTTCCTCACGCGCACTCGACCGCGGCCACACCAACTGGCTCACCTCGCCATCCTCGCCGTCGGAGCCGCTTGTCCAAATAGCCACGACCCTTCCCGTGCCTCAGGGAAGAGGCGGCCGAGAGGAGGAAGGGAAGGGGTGAGAAGGGGAATAGTGTGTGGCGGCTAGGAGCAGGAGAGGAGGCAGGATGAGGGGCGGGAGAGGAGGCGAGATGGGGGCTAGGGTTCGTGTGTGAGGAGCGTGAGAGGGAGGAGGAAATAAGAGAGGAGGGAGGGGTTGGGTCTTCGATGTGATTGAGCGCGGCGGGTGCGGAGTCTGGGTGAATTTTTTTACTCAACGGGGAGTTACCCAGCCGCTGTAAGCACACAAGTACCCACCATTCATTGACGTAAAACTTTTACCACAAGGTGAAAACAGCAGGCAAGCAGTCAACCAATCCAACGGCTCGCATCGATTGGTCTGGCAGATCCAACGGCTGTGGAAGCCTGCCCCTGAGGAGCTCTGAAGAGAAGAGTTGCCCATTGACCTTTAAGGTTTAAATATGTGGAGATATGATTACATGGGTGCGGAATCGCTACCTACGCCTTGAGAAGTTCTACGATTTTTCGCCCCTTGGACGTCCCAAGGACCCGGCTTATATACACGTCGGGTCCTACGGTTTACAGAGAATCCGAGTCATGTATGACACCGGAGTCATATTCCAATTCTCGCTGCTCTTCTTGCTTCCCAATTTAGACGAGCTCCTTCCATAATGTTCCTTCGATCTTCGCATCACTGTAAGACCCAGAAGTGAGCCGAGTCCTTCCTGGGCCCTGTCCCGAGAGAGTCGGCCTATGCTCATATGGAATGACGGGTCTAGTCCTAAACCACGCCCTCGACAGTGATGGTATCCGTTGCGAGTGGCGGTGCAAATGGTAGCAGTGGAAGGGGAACGGGGTTGTGTGGCGGCATGGGTTGTGTGGGGGCGGCGAGGACGGCCATGCACAGGGGAGATTGAATCAAGACGACAGAAGGGGGGTTCACTTGTGTGGCAGACATGTGGGCTAGGGAGGACAAGGGGGACAAAGGAGGGTGTCTTCCTCGCGCCTGTTGCATGTCCGCGTGGACCATAATCGTTTCCAAATTTAGGCCGAAAATGGACCGAGGGGGTCAAAAAAATGGACACTTGTCCGTTTGCGTCGCTCCATTGGGCTGCAATTTTCGTCTGCGGTGATCCAAACGAAGGCCGGCGAACCAAAAACGGACAAATGGGTTGGCCCTTTGGAGATGACCTAAGAACTGCAACCGACACACGACATAGTTGAAACCACTTTATTTTCTTGCTGGATCCATATTTTCTAGCTGGAACCACGGTGACCACGCCACCGATTTTCGCGGCAACTGGCATGCGGCAAGCTGAAACCGGTGCATTTTTTTATAAAACCAGATTTGCAAGTTGGAACCACGGTGACCACGCTCGCCCATTTTTCTACAAATGTTTTTTTAGATGTTGGGCTGTGATGGAGAATCTTGCAACCACAGTGAGCATGAACCGCCAAATGCCGGAACCGCGATGACCACGTGCCGGATGATGCAACCACAATGCTATATGCTGGAATTGTGTTGCTCGGTTGCTGGAATCACGAATCGATGATCGACTGATTCGTCGACGATGGTGAAGACGGCTTGCCTTCACAGCTAGCTGGCGGAGCGAGTGCTAGGAACGACGGATGGCTATGCTGGAACGGAGGATTGCACGTGGTGAAACCGTGTGACCCGTGTTGTGAAGACGCTAATGTACAGGGCTACAAACCACGGAGGGCAACTCCAACGCGCGACGCATTTCTGTCCGCGCGCGTCCGCATTTGCGTTAAAGTGGTTAAAACCACGCCCAACGCGCAACCGCAGCCGTATTTATTGACCCAGCCGCGTTCGCTCGGTCTCCGCGCCGACGCAAAGCCCACAAAAAAGTGCGTCGAGTTTGCGTCGGCGCGGACACCGAGCGGACGCGTTGAACGTCCACTTCGCTTCCGCGTCGGGGCCAGTTGGCAGCGTCTGTGGCGTCTTTTCGAAAGGCGACCACGCGGCGCTGTGTTGATATCCGCACGCCCCGCGCCCACATGTCGAAGTGGTTTGGCCGCTGGAAGAACGACCACGAGGCCTCCGGCTCCGGCCTCGGGCGCCGGCGTCGCCGCGACCAGTCCCCTCCCCCACCCCCTTCTCGGTCGCCCTCTCCTCCGCCGTCGTCGGGGCGCCGAATCTACCTTCCGGTGCACCAATGCCGAAACAACTGGCGGCACAGGTACCCGGTGCCATGGCCGCAAGTCAGGATGCAGGGCCAGTGGCGCCTGAGCCGCGACTGCGTCCCCGTGTGCCGCCCAACCTGGCCGCCTCGCTGCGCGATTAGAACGTGGCGTAGCCTCAACCAGAGGGCGCAACGCGCACAGGCAGGCGTGTCATGCCGCCGCCGGCCGTCGTCGTGCTCGAAGAGGAGACGGCCTTCCAAAAGGCCGTGGCGGACGAGGAGGCGGCAGTCCAGCGCGCGATTGAAATATTGGTGCAAGAGGAGAAGTCCATGTGGCCGAGGCTTGCTTTCATGGTCCAGGAGAGCTTGACGTTCGTGCCTCCTCCTAGACGCGGCGCCGGACCGCTCCTCATTCGCGACCAGGCGCCGCCGCCAACGCCACCACCACCCTACCAGGCGCCGCCACCACCGCCGCAAGGACACATGCCTCCGCCGGCGTCCCCGTGGAATTGGTGGGCGCCACAGTTTCGCCCGCCATACCCGCCACCACCGCTGCCACCCTACGGCCCTGGGGTCGACTCGCTGTCGCGCCACCACTTGCCGGAGCCGGAGCCGTGGCGCGAGGGTTACCAGTGGGAGGGCATCAACACCTTCCCGGTGTACGTCCCAATGGAGGTCATGACCGTTGAAAGGGCATGTGCCCTTATGTTTGGTTTTGATAATTGATGACAATCTTTATGGACTAATGGTTTCCTTGAGTTTTACTTTAAGGTTTTTTCATAGGCAATGCTTGAAGATCATATGGTGGCTTCAAGGTTGTAAGATGAAGATTACGTGTTGACCAAGGTGTTCTTCATGGAGCTATCCAAAGATTGGTCAAGTTGATGTGTGCAAGGTCAAGAGGAGCATCACGAAGATACAATATTCTTGGTGCTTGCCGACCATTTGTTGATAATGGTCTTGTGAAGATATGCCTAAAAGAGGCTCACCCATAATGGAGTATGGGGGAGAAATATACTAGTCTTCATCGAGCCAGCGGGATCAAGGAAGATGTTCCAACTTGAGGCGGGCATGATCGTCATCATCAAGCTCAAGTGGATCATGCGCAAGACAAAGGTTTGACTAGATAGGGGTCGAGTTTACCGGTCTCCTCGTGGTAGGTAGGAGACCGTGTTATAGGCTAGGCCGAGTCTTTCGTGGAGAGATCAAACCTTTGCATCCTTGGCATCATCTTTATTGGTTCTTGTTTGGGTTTTCTCTTTGTGAGTTTTGGACCTTGCAGTCTTCTTCATGACAAGCTCGTGTTCATCGAAAACGGATTTCATATGCATCTTCTCTTATGATTTTCGATGCGGGAGATTTGCCGATTATTCTTGGTTAGAGGTTTCACACCTATATTTGTTTGGAATTTCTCCCTTGCCACTTTGAAATATTTGGTTAGAGGTCGTGATTATGCAGCTCTGTTCGTTAGCTTTCCATCAAGCTTGAGTTTGCCTTAATCGGAGTTCATTTGCAGAAGTTGTGGCAGTTCAGGGTTTGCCTGTTTCATTTGGAGTTCATCTGTTTTGTGGCATGGGCTCCCTGGGTCTACCAGGGCGGTAGTACTGCTTGGGTTACGGTAGTACCATGCCACGGTAGTACCGTTGCCAGTACCGCACCCACTACCGTATCTTTTCTGGATAGGGCGGTAGTGGGCACGGTACTGAGCCGCAGTACTACCGCAGGGCGGTAGTACCACTGCCGTTACGGTAGTACCGAGCTACAGTAGTACCATGGCTAGTACCGCACCCACTACCTTATACCTCCTAGATAGGGCGATGGTGGGGCACGGTACTTTGCCGCAGTACTACCGCGGGGCGGTAGTACCGCTCCTAGAGCGGTAGTACCGTGGTTGGTGGACTGCCGACGGGTTCCAACGGCTGGATTCGTGGGGGACTATAAAAGGGGGTCTTCTTCTTCCTTTGTCCCCACCAGTTTTGTGAAAGTTCTTCCCCCCATTGTTGACCTCTTTGAGCTTGCTTACTCTCTTCCCCTCCTATGATTATTTCTCCTTTTTGAGGGAAAAGAGAGAGGAGGTCTAGATCCACATTCTCCACCAAGCCATCTCTCCTCTAAGTGAGGGGAACCTTTTGGATCTAGATCTTGGAGTTCTTTGTGTTCTCCTTGTTCGTCCTCTCATATCCCTCCATAGCTTTTGTTCCTTTGGTGGGATTTGAGAGTTTGGGACTTGAGCACTTCGTGTGCTCTTGCCATTGCATTTGGTGCATCGGTTTGAGTTCTCTGCGAGGATTCTTTGTAGTGAGTGAAGTTGAGAAGATAGCTACTCTTGAGTGCATTGGCACTCTAGAGCTTGTACCTCGTGGGTGCATTGGCACCTAGAGGATTGTTGTTGCGAAGCTCAATCATTGTGGTGGAAAGCTTCGTGATGCTACGGGAGCCTCCAATTCGGTTGTGGAGATTGCCCCGAGCATTTGTACGGGTTCGGTGACCGCCCCCAAGGGTTTCCATTTGTACGGGTTCGGTGACCGCCCTCAAGTGTCCTAATATTGGAATCACGGCATCTTGCATTGGTAAGAGCGTGAGGAGAAATAGGGTGGCCCTCTTGGGCTTCGTGTGAGCATTGTGCTCCTCACCCTCTCCAAACGGAGACGTACTTCTCGCAAGAGAAGGAACTTCGGTAAAAAATCCTTGTCTCCATCGGCTCCACTTGCGGTTATCTCTACCATTACTTTGAGAAAGCTTATTACATTGTTTATCTTGTGCTTGCTCATATTATTGTTGCATTGCTTGTCCCATAGGTTGTTCTTCTAGTCAACCTTTTTACTTGTGCACCTACTTTGTGATAGCCATAGTGCTCTTGTCATATATCTTGCTATCACATAGTTGTTTATCTTGCTTAGTATAAGTTGTTGGTGCACATAGTTGAGCCTAGCTTATTTATGTTTCTTTCTTGGCAAATTAAACGTTAAGTTTTATTCCGCATTTGTTCAAGCCGAAACCGTAATTATTTTAAGCGCCTATTCACCCCCCCTCTAGGCGACATCCACATCCTTTCAACCGTTCCAATGGACGCCACCGACTCGGAGGAGGAGCACCTCAAGGAGGAGACATACACACGATATCTGGCGGCCGAGCATGCGGAGACCGACCGGCAGATGAAAATGGAGTACGTCGTGTCGCTCGCCGCGGACGTCATTGACCCGTCGCCACTGCTTATTGGCTTCTCGCCCTTCGTTGGTAGGCCCCAAGTGGAAGGCGTGATGCAGTACAGCAGCGAGTTTTCCCTCAGTAAAGATACCAAGGTTTGTCTCCAGTAGGACTCCAGAGATGATAAGTAGGTGTCAGCGGCGCAACTGACGCGGACCTGCACAAAGACACAGATAACTTTGTTCCCAACGAAGTTCAGAGAGGTTGTCAATCTCTCCGGTCTTGTTGTTCATAAATGATAAAACGCAAAGGGATAATGATAGCAACTTGAAAGTAAATGCAGAAAAGTAAATATAGCTTGGAAACAATAATGAGGATATGGACCGGGATACGTGATGTTCGCTAGTGATGTCTCTCTCCCAAAAGAAGAAAAAAATGTCTATGCGAGGTAAAAAATTACAGAAAGGCAATTGAAAGGATTATGAACGCACCGCAATGCTAACTATGCTACAAAAGAAAGGAAGAGGTTCAAAACCACGGGTAGTACGCCAAAATAAGTAGAATGAAATCCATCTGCATCTACTACTAATCATCCACCTTGAGATATCTATCCAGAACATCTCGCTGGTATTAAGTTGCGAGCCCCACCCAAAGTGTAAACCCAAAGCAACAGACAACTGCATTAAAAAGAACTTTGCGTAAAGTAAACAATCCTTGTAACCGCGGTTACAAGCACCGTTGTTTTCCCCCTTGTGGCAATAGCACATCCCCTAGACTCATGTTTCTGTCACTCAAGCATGTCATCGGGGAGGCATGAACCCACAATCTAGCACAACGCTCCCTCTTGGAGTCACTACCTACTACTTGGACAAAGCAATAAACAGCAACGGAGAGCATGCAAGAATTACTTAGGAACAAAAATACAAGAGATAAGAACCAAATATATTACTCTATCACAATCTGAACATAATCTCATAATCCATCAGATTAGATCAAACTCAACATAGCAATAGCAGAAATATTACAAAGGTGCCTCGATCATGTAGGGCATCTCACGAGGTCTAAACAATGAAGATCAAAGAGGGGAGGAGAACATCACATAGCTACTGATCACGGACCCATGGTCCAAGGAAAACTACCCACGAGACATCCGGGGAGAATCCATGGTGGAGAGGAGACTCCCGGAGGTCAATCCACCCTCCGACAGGGTGCCGGGAAGAGGTCTTCTGGTGCTCCCGATCTTGGAAGCGCGGCGGCGGCGGAACAGAGGCGAGTTCGCGGAATAGGGTTCTTCTTTTGGAGTTTTCCCGTGACGGAGGATAAATAGGCGAAGGGGGGCAGCCAGAGGTGGACCAGGGGCCCCAGGCGCCCGCCTGGCGCGGCCAGGGGTCGGGCGCGCCGGGTGGCTGCCTGGGCCCCCTGGCTCCCCTCTGGCCCCTCCCGGGCTCTTCTCGAAGCTTCCGTCACGCTGATTTTTTATCTGAATTTTCCCGAATTTTTCTGGCACTTTTTATATGGGGGAAAACTGAAATAGAAAAACATCAGAAAACAGGAACTGGCACTGGGGTGCACTGAGTTAATAGGTTAGTCCAAATATGATCAAAAATGTATGAAAGTGTATCTAGATCATAGCAATATCACACAAAACATGCATGGATCAAGCAGAAATTATCGATACGTTTTGGACGTATCAACATCCCCAAGCTTAATTCCTTCTCGTCCTCGAGTAGGTAAATGATAACAAGCATAATTTCTGTGGTGACATGCTAGCAACCATAAAAGAACTTTGAAAAGTAAAGCAATCAAGGTTAGAGATTCAATTCAAGTCATAACAGGAAAGAGTTTATATTAGCATTGAAACAAGTAACAAAAGAACAAAAGGTGCAAGAGCTCTCGCTGTCCGTGACTCGAATGTCTCGAAATGGTGTTTGCGTGCAAGAAAGGAGGATAGGGAATACGAGAGAAAAAAGTATTTTTGTTGAGAACTCAATCTACTAAAGTTTCACACTTGGTCCTCTTTGGAATCTTATCTTGACTCGTCCCCAGACCACTAGCCAAGTACAAGTCAATTTGATCCACTCCTTTTCGATATTTTGAGCACTCATGCAATGGATGAGCGTAAGAACGAGAGTTGACACTTAGGATGGCAAAGAGAGAAATATGGTGGAGGTAGACAAAAAGGATGAGAAAGGCTCACATCAATGAGGACAATCATAGGCAAGAGATGCCAAATGATAGATATGATGTGAGGAGTAGGGATTGCCATGCAATGGATGCGCATACGAGCTAGGAAGCTCTCCAAACTATATGCAAAAAGATCATCTCTATGGAGTACAAGGATATAAAGGGAGTACTAGTGTGGATCTCTCAAAAGGATAGCAATAAACAACAACGGAGAGCATGCAAAAATTACTTAGGAACAAAAATACAAGAGATAAGAACCAAATATATTACTCTATCACAATCTGAACATAATCTCATAATCCATCAGATCCGATCAATCTCAACATAGCAATAGCAGAAATATTACAAAGGTTCCTCGATCATGTAGGGCAGCTCACGAGGTCTAAACAATGAAGATCAAAGAGGGGAGGAGAACATCACATAGCTACTGATCACGGACCCATGGTCCAAGGAAAACTACTCACGAGACATCCGGGGAGCATCCATGGTGGAGAGGACACTCCTGGAGGTCAATCCTCCCTCCGGCAGGGTGCCGGGGAGAGGTCTTCTGGTGCTCCCGATCATGGAAGCGCGGAGGCGGCAGAACAGAGGCGAGTTCGCGGAATAGGGTTCTTCTTATGGAGTTTTCCGTGACGGGGGATAAATAGGTGAAGGGGGGCAGCCAGAGGTGGACCAGAGGCCCCAGGCCCCCCTGGCGCGGCCAGGGGTGGGGCCGCGCCGGGTGGCCGCCTGGGCCCCCCTGGCTCCCCTCTGGCCCCTCCCGGGCTCTTCTCGAAGCTTCCTTCACGCTGATTTTTTATTTGAATTTTCCCGAATTTTTCTGGCACTTTTTATATGGGGGAAAAGTGAAATAGAAAAACAGCAGAAAACAGGAACTGGCACTAGGGTGCACTGAGTTAATAGGTTAGTCCAAATATGATAAAAAATGTATGAAAGTGTATCTAGATCATAGCAATATCACACAAAACATGCATGGAGCAAGCAAAAATTATCGATACGTTTTGGACGTATCAGCCACCGACGCCGCAGAGCGCGTTGTCCCGGAGGGCGGCCAAGAAGAAGCGCCGGGACGATCAAGCGGCCATGGAGGCACGGTGTGACGCCCACAATTTACGATCATGGACAATAATCATACACGAAGGTACACAGTCGAGATCAAGGACTCACAGTAAGATATCACAACACAACTCTACAAATAAAAATAATACAAGCAGTATAATACAAGCCAGGGGCTACGAGTACTTGAATACAACAGCTCGTGATTCGAGATCACAAAGTCAGTGGAAGCAATAGTATCTGAGTACATACATAAGAAATACAAGGTTGCCTTAAGAAGGCTAGCACAAAATCAACACTCGATCGAAAAGGAAAGGCCTCCTACCTGGGAACCTCCAAACTACTCCTGGTCGACGGGGAACTCGACATCGTAGCAAGCACCGGGGATCTTCTTCTCCTGGACTCCAAGGCTCCAACGTCTGATTGCAGCAACCGAGTATATAAAATAAAGGGGGAAATAAAACTAGGGTGAGTATCTAGCATACTCAGCGAGACTTAAACCCAGGCTACTAAGCATTATGCATTGGTATCAAAATGGAAGGGGAGGCTGTATAATGGACTGCAAGATAGAAGTACCAGGGTAAGAGGGAACGAGCTAGGCCTATTGAAGTCTAGCATCTTCCGAGGAATCTTGAAGCACAAGAAGGGAACAACCAACAGTTATACATAAAGGATAAAGTAACAATGCAGCAGAAGTTTATGCAGCATTGTATAATAGTAAGTTATAATAGTTATCAATTATCATTTCCTCCGAGATCCCTTCCTCGACTTCCCTGCGTGGAAGCAAACCTGGAACCAAACAGTTTAGTAGTAATAGTTTGTAGTAGTAGAGTCTGGCTTCAGCGTAAAGCGTCCTGTTACCGTGTACACGGCTATTCGAATAGATTTTCTTCCTTGCAGGGGCTGCACTACTGTTACAGTACACGCTCGGAACTTCAGGGTGGCGTACACCTTGTTGGGGAATGCCCCACCGAGGCTAGCCGACACGATGTAGTTCTACCTAGGCTCAACAAAGGGGTCATCCGTCGGACTAAATCCTATGTACGCAGGGACTTTGGACCCTTGCCCTCTGTACTCCTGCACGGTGCGAGTCTGGATGGTGAAGCAAAAGAAAATATCACCGCTACAGAAAAAAGACACACCACTTCACGATAATCAGGTCGCGGCACTACTGACGTCTGAAAAGCTTTCGATAGAATGTACGCCGCGGAGGGCCCACACCGTAATCCCACATGGAGTTAGCGCGTATAGGGCACGTCGACCCACTCAAGTCATCCACCTGACCCATTTAAGCATTTTAATATTATCTCGCAGACAACCGTTATCGTTGTCTAACTAATTCAGACAACAGACAACGAACAACAGTTAGGACCACAAGAACATTGGGGCCTGCCCTGTTGTCCCGTCAAAGCACGCGGTTACCAACAAGGTGAACCGTCTCCTTACCTTATCTCGCATGTGCTCCTGGAGGAGCTCGAGTTTCGTGGTTTTGGTAACTCCCGCGGATAACGATCAAGGTCCAAGCCCACCCGTACATCGGTATTCCCTCCCTGTCGTCCCGTCGCAATACCTCTCGCGGGGACCATTGGGTCACCCGACTACTTACCTTTAAGGACACCACTTGATTCAGGTGCCTACCATCAAGTGAAACCAGGAGGAATCACCCTCGATGGTACACTTGAAGTGGTTCGGTAGAGACATCAGTGGGAATGCACTAAAGAGGAATATCCTCATGTCACCCCGGTGGTGCTTCGCTACCGAGCCGACGACGTGAGTGAAATACGAGCCCATCCACTCGTAAGTCAAACTTGAAGCGACTCGGCAGAGTCTCGCCGTTGTAGGTTCCCTTGGGCGTCTGCTCTGTATCGTACATGTTGCAGCAATTTAAATTGTTTTGTTCCGCGTTTACTCCCCAGAGTGATCACGGCCAGATTACTAAACCTAGATGACTAGCATTGCACGGGCCTAACTGTTGAATATTATATTTATATACTAGGCAACATAGGATAAGGAAGGTACATCAAGGGGCGACAATGACATGCTATGCAATGAATAGGAATGTAACATAGAAGTAGCAATGCCTAGTGCAATATATAAATATAGATAGATAGGTGATATCTTGGAGAGGTCTAGGGTTTAGGGTACATCAAGGGGCACTGCTTGCCTGGAAACTCGGTAGCAATGGTCTAGGGTTTAGGGTACATCAAGGGGCAATGCCTAGGATAAAGAAGGTACATCAAAGGGGAAATGCCTAGGATAAGGAAGGTACATCAAGGGGCACTGCTTTCCTGGAAGCTCGGTAGCACGCGACTGGTCGTCGACGTAGTAGTCGTACTCAGCAGCGGTGTCATCGGCGGCAGTATCGGGGTCTACCGGAGAATAAGGGCGGAGAAACAATAAATACACGTCAATAATAGCAACACAGATGAAATTCAAGGCAATACGTTATGCTAGAGGTGAATTAACACAGTGCTAGACGTTGCAGACGAAATGACAATTTAACCTGTTATTTTACCGGGTACGGGTGATTACCGAGAGACGACCCGGAGGGGAATTTCTCGTGTTCGGTATGTTAGAGGGGAGTTGGTGGAAATATGGATAGCGAATATGTATTTGTTTTATTTTTCTGATCAACTTTCATATATAAATTATTTTAATCTGACTTACGATTTAAAAGATATTTAATTTTAAAGTTTAAATCAATTTTAAAGCATTTTCTGGATTTCTTTTATTATTTAAATCAAACATTATCTAAAACGGATATGTTGACTAGTCAACTAATAGGTGCGGCCCTACTGTCATTCACAGTGGCATAACAAATAATTTTATTTATCTAAACAGAAGAGGGCCCACATGTCATTGAGTCATTTTTTAACAATTTTATAATCTAGTTTAATTAGTGGTGGGGCCCAAGGTCAGTGAGACATATTATATTTAAATCATTTTATTAACTAAAATGTATGGCCCACATGTAAGTGACCCTAGGGGTGATTAACATGGGGGTTAGTCGCACTGGTTACCCAGCCGTGCACACCGGCGAGGTAGAGCACGGCGAGGCCAGCCACTCCGGCGAGATGGGCGGCGGCGGGCGGCGGCCAGCGCGGCAAGGGCGTGGTCGCGCGGCGAGCCAGTGCGCGTACTGGAACAACACTAGGGCGCACGGGGCACGGGGCGTGGGGCGCGCAGCCGTGGTGAGCACAGCGGCGGCCCGAGCCACGTCGGCGGGTGAAGGCGGCGAGCGGCGGGGGCGCGGCCGTGGCAGAAGGTGCGGCGCGCATGCGCAGTACGCGCCCCGGGCGTAGCATCATCACAACAGCACGCAAAAACAGGCAGCGGCAGCGAGCAACACGGGAGCTCGAGCTCTTGTCCATGGTGACAACCAGAGTAACAGGACGATAATGGCTTCGTACGGGCTCAACAGAAAGCAGCAAAGGGGAGGGCGAGAAATGGCGCCCACCGGAGAGGCACACGAAGGCCGCCATTAGGCTTAGGAGCAGCAGGGGAGGCCGGAATTGACGGTGGTCACCGGAGTCCGAGACGGAAGGGGAAGGATAATGGAGAGCACCAAGGTGCGCCCTAGGATCAATTCGATGGGCTAGGAGAATTAGTCGTGGGCGAGGGTGCGCCTACACACACTGGGGCATTGATTCGTCGACATTGGCCGCGACAGGGCACGGGTGGCAGAGATGGCTCCGTCAGGGCGAGCAAGAACCGATGGGAAGAGCGAGAGAGGGGGGATCTGGTGGCCTAGGGTTAGGGTTGGGGGTGCACGGTGGCCTTGGGGTCTTATTCCCTGCCGGCAAGCCACCGATGGAGGCCACGGCATGCCCACGGCATGGACAGCTGGGGGTTGGCCGCCACGCACGCCATGAACAGGAGAGGGAGGGGAGAGCCAGGGTGGGCTGGGCCAGTGGGGAGGGGAGGGGGAAGTGCCCTGGGCAAGGGATAACCCTTCCCCCTTTTATTATTTTTATTTTCTCTTTCTTTTCATTTTATATTATATTTGTTTACAATTTGGTTTTTATAAAATGTGCCACTGGACCTAACATTCATGTCACATTATTTTATATTACTATAAAAATTTTGGAGCAGAAATAAATTCATTTGAATATTACATAAATTGCAAAGGATTTATTATGGCTCCTTTAGCTACTATTTTGATTTTTTTAAATTATTTAAACAATTTTATAAACCCCCAACTCTATTTTATTATGACCTACTGGTTATTAGGTATTTTATAAACTTGGTTGCACCATTTTTGGATTAACTTTTATTTCCACATTGTTTTAATTCCATCGAATGAGGGATTTGAATGATGATTTCAATCAATGATTATTAAGACAAGTTTAGGAAAAGTGATTTGTCATTAACACAAGGGATTACTGTAGCATGACGCTACAGTAATTAAATGGTAGTGTAAGGGGTAAAATTTTGGTTTCGTGTTCTAAAGAATCTTCTGGTTCTTTTTGCCCTTCTCGAAGAAGCTGGTCCTTAATGATGTTGTCTTCATTTCTCTGCATCAGTGCATCTCGACGTGTTGTCATCCTTTCTTCGGGGGCTCTATCGTACTTACGAATAGGTTGGGGGTAAACTCAAGGGGTCGGATCGGTACAAGGTTAATCAACCGAGGATGTCCAAGGGAATGGGGAACAAAGTATCTTCTAAGTTTAAACTCAGGGGCATACATCAAGAGAAACAAAATAAGGCATGGGAAGTTCCAAGCCAATAAGAATGAATTTGATGTCGATTGCGGAAGATGAAAAGGGGTCCAGAGCATCAAGCATAAGCACTGAGTCTGATACTCGACTAAACATCACAAGGTAGGTGAATCGTGAGTTGCATACGAGGTCAAGCATGAGGAATAACCTTGGGAGCGGGGATGTACAAAAGAGTCAGGTTTCGGTACTGGGGAACTGTAATTAGGGTGGACCAAGAATAGGAACGGTGGTGACATATTATGCGATCACGACGCAAGGTTTGTCAGATAACAACATGTCAGTTATGTCGACAACAACGTCGGTACAAAGGGAGAGGGACAATGAGGACCATTTTCCTGCTCGTTAAGACGAGGCAGACCAATTGGCAAAGTTCTCGTCCATCGGTGGTTACCGAAAGGTCATCAACAATAGTAACAGGTTGTACTGACAGAGTAGTACACTGAAGTGTTAACATGAGCAGGCAATTATCACTACTCAGACAAGTTCCATCACAAGAAAAGTTAAACAGACCAATGGAAAGGAAAATGTGATGATACACAATTAACAGGTGTATATCTTTCCCAAGGGAAAGCAGAGCAAGACATACCCGACAAGACATCAGGTACTAAATCATTTAGACAAAGGGACAAGGAAATTCATGATATTACCCATATAATGGTGTCTGGATAATGGATTAGGAAACATTTAGCACTGCGCCTTCAATGTTATTATGTATTTTCGAAATACCACAGTCATGCGTCGAGGTAGTATTAACATGGTGTTTCAAGCAAGGGCTGGGTCTGAAGATCACCAGATACACAAGGAAAAGTTTCAGGAATAGCAAGGAACTTAAGGTGTAGCCAAAACATGACCGATTTTGTATTAGCCGGAAGTCAAAGGAGGCTGTCGATGATAACACAAATCATCGAGGGGCAAAGATGGCATTCCTCACCATGAGGTTAATCGACACTTGTAAGGCTCCACAGTGTTGATGTTGATTACGACACATTTTGTCTAGAGGTTCCAAGAGAATGCCATCGATTAGCGACAACATCAAGCAAAGGAATGGTGAAGCAAAGGTATTCGGTGTCCTTGGTTGACAACAACCCAGAACCATGGAGCGTCTATGACGGGGAAGGTATTGCTTCATCCAAATATCCACAAGTTGTAGTGTAAAGGCACGACATCCTCGAGATACCAGGGGGTAATTATCTTTACAAGAAGTTTTCATGATAAGTTCTACATCGTATCTACGGGCATGAACACAAGGTTCATGGTCGACTCCCACTTCATCAATGCATAACCCCTCATTCACTTCTCACTTTCGAGGAGGTGGTAGGATTGCACGCTCATCTGACGGGAGGCCAGTAGAGTATAACTCGCATAAATTTTGGGTTCATACAGATTAGGGGAAGCATAGGTTAACCCATCGGGCATTTTTAAACCCATACAACAAACATCATAAGCGAGGGATATCATTTTGAAAGCAGAAGGCTGACGACACCGAGTAGATGACATCATTTTCCATAAGCATATGATATCAGGGAAAATTCATGAATGACTTAGGGCACAAGGGGACGGTAGGTCGTAATCCACCCAAAAGGTCATGTGGGGGTACAGAGAGTCTGGTGTGAGTATCGGTACTCAACCATAAGGAGAAAGAATACAAAGGCATCAGATGACAGAAGCAGTTGGATATTTCGATGCTTAATTTAAAAGGATTATGATTTCCAGAATGAAGGATCGGAAGCAGACGCTCCGATCAAAAGATGAGTAAGATGAATGGAACTGGACGGACAATCAATCAAGGTTTGATTTACTAAGATCCAGCTCATGTATGAAATGACGTCTGAGCCGGAAGAATGAATTCATAGGGATCAACTAATGATTGGGTGCACTAGCACACACGATGATTCAACAGATCAGAATGGCAACGCCAAAGGAGGTCATCGAAGATTACAAGACAAACGGGATTAATCATAGTGCAAGGAGGTAAGAAGAATCTCCAAAGCAATAGGCTGCCGAGGATTGTTGCGAGATCGAATAGTATTTCAAAGTATTTTTGGAATCACATGAACCACTCACGATGAATGGATCCTCGATAAGCGTGATGAATTATCCGCATTGTGAATAGAACCTGCAAGGCAGCAGACACGAAGGATTCTCAAAACATCAGAGAGTATTTCGAGGTACCTTGCAACAACAAGATCAACTGGGATTGAACAGAAGAACGAAAGGTATAGGTAATTATCCGTACGTACTTACCGGTGGAAAGGGATTGCAAATACAATGAACACATAGGGTCTCGGGAATTTATCGGAGAGTATCTTCGGAATCTTCTAGTGAATGAGGCGATCATCTACAATGCGGGGCTCTCCGGGAGGAAGTGATACGTCCAAAAAGCATCACTATTTTATATTGTGATTTCACCCTATTCATTGATATATTCCACTTTAAAGTATTGTTCTTATGTTGTTTTGGCTTATTTTACACAGTTTATAACTTTCCGGTGCCGAAGCAGCAGAACCAGAATTCAGCGGTAAAAAGTGGATACCAAGTTGCTTAATCAGATCAAGTCCAAATGCGATGAAATTTTACGGGGAGCATTTTTATGAAGATTGACTGGGGATCACCGAAGAAGGAGGTGAGGGGACCCACCAGGCAGCCAGAAGGGTGCCTGGTGGCCCCCCTCGGTGCCCCCTTTCGCCTATATAAACTCCCTGGGGTGGAAACCCCTAAACAAGAGTCGTTTTCGTGTTTCGCCGCCGCCACGGGGCGGAAACCTACAAAGAAGAAAAGACATCTCCGGCGGGTAGATTCCGCCGGGGAGATCACCTCCCGGAAGTGGAGATCGTCGCCATCATCATCATCGTCAGGGGCATCATCGAGATCATCATCAACATCATCCCCAACATCAGCACCATCTCCATCTCCATCCCATCTCATCTCACAATTGCAACTTGTGTTTTAATCCGTACTATCTATCCTCTCTACTCTTTTGGTGTTGATTACTACTTTGTGGTGAATGCTATTGAGTTTTGTTGGAGAAATATCATTGTGTCCAGATTGTTTGTCACCCATCTATCACCTCTGATCATGATCTCTTTTATGTCTTGTGAGTAGTTACTTTAGTTCTTGAGAAGATGGGAGAAGTCTAGTTGTTAGTAGTCATACTATGTTGAAGTATTATGTGTTGTTTGATACTTAAGTTGCGTTGTTATTTCTCCAGTGGTGTTATGTGAGTCGAACACATAACACTTCACCTTTCATGGGCCTAGTGGAATACATTGTGCACAAAGGATGCTTATGGTGGGTTGCCGGAGTGACAGAAACCTGAACCCCAGTTCGCAGACTTTCGCACAAGGGATTTATGGATCCTTGATCGTAATGTTGTGGTTAGGCTTATGCCTTAATTACTACCTTGTATTTGCGGATGCTTGCAAGGTGTGTAATCATAAGAGTACACTTATCTTAGTCTAGAAGGTGTACTAGCATTGATCCACCCACCGACACTTATCAACACGATACATACTACTTGGCGGAGTATGGTTAAAGTGACTTGACTATCTCTCCCGTGTTTTCTCGAGAACGCTTTAGCTTTTATAAGTTCAGTTCCTAGGCTTATCCTTGTTAAAGGATTGGGCCACTTGCTACTCATCAGTTACCCTGTTTACTTTGCCTGTCTTTTACTTTTCTGTTGCTTAAACCAAAACCCCCTAAATATTTACCTTTGAGTGTTTGCAGCCCTTTCCTTATCCAGTGACACTTATCAACACCTTCTGCTCCTCGTGGGATCGATACTATTATTTATCGAAAAGCAACAATTGATCCCCTAGACTTGTGGGTTATCAAGAATCGTTTATTGGCGGGGTTAACATGGAAGGCAACCCAACTAAACCTATTAACTTCTCCGCCATCAACGGATTTTCTGGCGCCGTTACCGGGGAGTGTAGCGCTATTGGTAAGTGAAGCCGGTAAGTGAACTTTTATTTTCTGTTGTTACTTTCAGTCCTTATGGACTCTTCTGTTGTTGGTTCGTTGCTGGTAAGGAGCCGCCCCACGACTGTGGTGGTCAGTCCTACCCCTACTGAAATTGTGCCCTATAAAATACCATCTGGTATTGTTGATTATGTCTTGGCTAATCGTTATACAGGAGAAGGACATCCGGGAGAACACCTGCTATATTTATCACAATTATGTTCTTTATTTAAGCTTGCAGGTGTTACGATGGAGTTCGTCATGAATAAACTATTCTCCATATCACTCAAAGATAAAGCTTCAGATTGGTATAAGCTACTCGATAACTCTGATCTGCTTGAATGGCCAGAGCTTATGTCTCTCTTTTATGCAAAGTTTTATCCTCTTCGTGAAATTCACCAAGACAGGAACTACATCTACAACTTTTGGTCTCGCGACGGAGAGAGCATCGCTCAAGCTTGGGGGAGACTGAAGTCCCTGATGCTCAAAAGCCCAAACCATGAGCTCCCCAAAGAAACTATACTTACAAATTTTTATGCCAGGCTTTCTCGTCAGGACAAGGAGATGTTGGATGCCTCCTCTAGTGGGGTATTCCAGACCAGAAGTATGGAAGAAAAATGGGATTTTATAGAAAGGATCTAGAAGAACACCGAAGACTGGGAAATGGATAAAGGTATTGAACCCGCTATAAACTATGAGCATGACTACATTTAGAGTTATGTGAAGACTGATTACTTTAATATCTTTTGCTCTAAAATTGGTCTTGATTCCCAGCTAATGGTTGACTTTTGCAAGGACTTTGGTTCTCATATTGATTCTTCCAGGAAGAAGGAGAGTCAACATCATAAACCTTTCAAGGAGTCACCAATTGATATTAATGTTACTGATCCTGTTTTACCTGCAGTTGTGTATGAACAGCCTCCTTACCCCTCCAGTATAAATGAGCACTCTTTTGTTACAGGTATTCTAAACAAGAATGGAAGGACCACTGACGAACCTGAGGACATGATCAAGGTCCAGCCTCAAGTTGCAATGGTCAAGGATCTGGTAACCAGTGATATCGAAGAATCCACTAATAGTTTTTGTGCTGTTGCCACTAACATTGTCACAACCAGGAACAAAGGCCCAATTTCAGGTACACCAGTTGTATCTGTCAAAATAGGAGATCATAATTACTATGAGCTATGTGATTTGGGATCTAGCGTCAGCGCTATTCCCTTCACACTTTATCAAGAAATCATGCACGAGATTCAGCCGTGTCAGATCGAGGACATAGATGTCACTATCCATCTTGCAAATAAACAAACAATCTCTCCAGTTGGGATTGTAAGAGATGTTGAAGTACTCTGCGGGAAGGTAAAATATCCTACAGACTTTCTTGTACTTGGTTCAGTGCAAGGTAGTTTTTGCCCTATTATCTTTGGTAGGCCCTTCCTCAGCACTTGCGGAGCTATAATAGATTGCAAGAAAGGTAAAGTTTCTGTTGAATTCAACGGTGAGCCGTATGAATTTAATTTTTCTAAGTTTTCTAAGCAGCCTCGTGGTCCTGACCTGTCAAGTAATGACAAAATTATTGAAGAAATTGCTTCCATTGCTATTCCTCCTAATGACACTTTGCAGCAATTTTTATGAAGACCACGAGAATTATATACATATGCACGAAAGGGATGAACTAGAAGACATATTTTTAAGACAAACTCCCATCCTGAAGCACAACCTCCCGGTTGAACCTTTAGGAATCCTCTCGCAACCGAAAGAAGACCCGGTGTTCGACCTAAAACCACTACCAGATACGCTCAAGTATGCTTATTTAGATAAAAAGAAAGTATATCTTGTTATTATCAATTCTAACCTTTCAGGGTACGAAGAAGAGCGATTATTGGAGACACTCCGCAGACACCGATGTGCTATTGGCTATACTCTTGATGATCTCAAGGGTATTAGTCCATCCATTTGCCAACATACTATCAATCTCGAGCCCGATACTAAACCAGTTGTTGATCATCAACGACGGTTGAACCCAAAGATGAAGGACATGGTTAGGACGGAGGTTCTCAAACTTCTAGCCGCAGGTATCATCTATCCTATAGCTGATAGTAAGTGGGTAAGTCCCGTTCATTGTGTTCCTAAGAAAGGAGGTATGACTATTGTTCCTAATGATAAAAATGAACTAATACCTCAGAGGACTATTATTGGATATAGAATGTGTATTGATTTCAGGAAGTTAAACAAGGCCACCCGGAAGGACCACTATCCTTTGCCCTTTATTGATCAGATGCTCGAGCGGTTGTCTAAAAACACCCACTTCTGCTATCTTGATGGGTACTCTGGCTTCTCCCAGATTCACGTCAACACCGCGGATCAAGAGAAGACCACTTTCACGTGTCCTTACGGTACTTATGCTTATAGGCGTATGCCTTTCGGTTTGTAATGCACCTGCTACTTTTCAGAGGTGTATGTCTGCAATATTTCATGGTTTCTGTGAGGAGATTGTAGAAGTTTTCATGGATGACTTTTCCGTCTATGGAAACTCCTTTGACCACTGTCTCCACAATCTTAATAAAGTTTTGCAGAGATGTGAAGAAACAAATTTGGTGCTCAATTGGGAGAAGTGTGATTTCATGGTTAACGAAGGGATAGTTCTTGGACACAATATTTCTGAAAGGGGAATTGAAGTGGACAAGGCAAAAATTGAAGCTATTGAAAGGATGCCTTATCTAAGGGACATTGAAGGTATTCGTAGTTTTCTAGGTCATGCTGGTTTCTATAGGAGATTTATCAAGGACTTTTCTAAGATCTCGAGACCCCTTACCAATCTTCTCCAGAAGGATGCCCCTTTTGTATTCGATGAAGATTGTAAGGAAGCTTTTGAAGTTCTTAAGAAAGCCTTGATAACCGCTCCTATAGTACAACCACCTGACTGGAATTTTCCCTTTGAAATTATGTGTGATGCTAGTGATTTTGCTGTTGGAGCTGTTTTAGGACAAAGGGTTGACAAGAAGTTGAATGTCATCCACTATGCCAGCAAAACACTTGATAGTGCTCAAAAGAATTATGCTACTACCGAGAAGGAATTCTTGGCAGTGGTGTTTGCTTGTGATAAGTTTAGGCAGTATATTGTTGATTCTAAAGTTATTATTCATACTGACCATGCTGCCATTAAGTATCTTATGCAGAAAAAGGATGCCAAACCAAGACTCATTAGGTGGGTACTCCTTCTTCAAGAATTTGATTTGCAGATTGTCGATAGAAAAGGAGAAGACAATCCGGTGGTGGATAATCTTTCAAGGATGGAAGATATCCCGCACGATCCTATTCCAGTCAACGACAGTTTTCCAGATGAACAGCTTGCTGTTGTAAAAGTACAATCTCATTCCGACCCTTGGTTTGCAGATTATGCTAATTTTATCGTTGCAAAGTTTTTTCCTCCAGGTTTCACATTTCAGCAGAGGAAGAAATTCTTCACGGATTTGAGGCATTACTTTTGGGATGAGCCACATCTTTATAAATAAGGTGCGGACGGGATCGTAAGAAGGTGTATACCGGAGCACGAGCAGCAGGACATTCTTCGACAATGTCACGATAGTCCCTATGGAGGACATCATGCCGGTGAAAGGACCGCACATAAAGTTTTACAATCAGGTTTTTATTGGCCTACTCTCTTTAAGGACGCCCGAAGGTACATTCTATCTTGTGATAAGTGTCAGAGAGTTGGTAACATTAGCAGGAGAAATGAGATGCCTATGAATTACTCACTAGTGATCAAACCTTTCCAATGCTGGGGTTTTGATTTTATGGGTCCTTTTCCTCCTTCACACAAGTACACACACATCTTAGTTGCTGTTGATTATGTAACCAAGTGGGTTGAAGCAATCCCCACTAAGAGTGCTGATCACAAGACGTCTTTGAAAATGCTCAAAGATGTAATTTTTCCTAGGTTTGGAGTACCAAGGTACCTCATGACAGATGGAGGGTCACACTTCACGCATGGAGCTTTTAGGAAAGCTCTAGCCAAGTACGATGTCAATCATAGGATTGCATCACCGTACCACCCTCAAACTAGTGGGCAAGTTGAGCTCACCAATAGGGAGATCAAGTTGATCTTGCAGAAAACAGTAAACAGTTCTAGAAAGGACTGGTCAAAGAAGTTAGGAGATGCTTTTTGGGCATATAGAACTGCTTACAAAAACCCCATGGGCATGTCTCCGTATAAGATGGTCTATGGAAAGGCTTGCCAGTTACCATCAGAGTTAGAGCATAAAGCTTTCTGGGCTGTCAGAGAGCTGAATGCTGACCCAAACTTAGCTGGTGAAAAGCGTCTCATGAACTTGACTTCTCTAAATGAGTGGAGAAGTGAAGCTTACGAGAGCGCTAAAATGTTCAAGGAAAAGGTAAAGAAGTGGCACGATAAAAGAATTCTAAAACGTGAATTTAATGTTGGTGATAAATTTTTGTTGTTTAGATCTCGTTTCAGGTTTTCTCCAGGTAAACTACTTTCCAGATGGGAAGGACCTTTTCATATCGAAGAAGTATATCGGTCGGGTCCAATCAAGATCAATAATTTCGAAGGCACCAAACCTCAAGTTGTGAATGGACAAAGACT
The DNA here is from genome assembly GCA_950022295.1 of Bromus sterilis. Lineage (NCBI taxonomy): Eukaryota > Viridiplantae > Streptophyta > Magnoliopsida > Poales > Poaceae > Bromus > Bromus sterilis. The sequence continues at coordinate 316,934,947 of OX465596.1, read as the reverse complement.
CAAACATTATATGGCAGGCGATCCAATCAATGTGGATGCAAACATGATATATACAAGTACTCATGAAGAACATGTTGCAGCCCAGTTTCAGACTCCGGCAGGAGCAGAATTAGAAATGGTATGAATTATGGTAAGTAAACATCGCGACCGTCAATAAAAGTCAACTTTTTAGAGTTTTTGCAAAATTAGGAAAATTCCAAGCCCGAGTGGAGCCGGAGAGGAGCTCCAGGGAGGCCAGGAGGCCCCCTGGCGCGGCCCCACTCCTGGCCGCGCCGGGCACCCTCCTGGCTGCCCTGGACTCCGCCTCCGACTCCAGCTAGGGTTGAAACCTTCCTTCTGTTGCAGAAATTTTTTCTATATATTTTCCCGGATAGTCCCGGCACCGTATCTTTCGATTTCGCTTGTTTTCTTTCTCGGTCTGTTTCTTCCAGGAAAACTTTCAGCAGATCTAGGTGCCATGGATTCTCCAAGTTCCCCCAAGGACAAGTTCGCCGTCAGCGTCATCAACCCTTATCTCGCAGAGGTGAAGAAGCACCCCAAGGTCCTTCGTGTGGAGGACGGTGTCCTCCGCAAGGAAGATCTGGAGGTACCAGTCAAAGAGGGGAGCACCAAAGATCGGCTGAAGGAGATGGAACATGAGGTCTTCAAGTTCAAGAAGATGGTGGAGCGCGGTGTTGAAGCTAACTTCGACATCATGAACGAGATCGAGGCTTCCCACAAGAAGGATATGAAGGAGATGTGGTCAAGTTTGGCCGCATTAGAAGAAAAAGTTTATGAACTCCAAGCACAGATCTATGATCTGCAGAACCAGAACTGTGAGTATGAACTAAAGTTTCTGCGCATGGGTTTAGGTGCTGAGTGCAGGATCTTGGAGACGGGAATGTCCTTCGAGACTGGAGAACAACTGCCATGGAAGCGCTTCGCCAAGGAGTACCTGACTGAGAAGAACAAGAATGAGGAGTAAAACTCCTCGGGTAATGGCACCCCCTTAGCTTGTTCCAAGCTTGGGGGAGTGCCCGGTATCTTTATCTTTATCTTTTTCTTTAGGAGTCAAGTAGAGTCGTATCATGTCTAGGGAGGTCACTTTATGAAATAGGTGTTTCTTTGAGGTCTATCACTCCTCTTGTGGAGAGCTTTGTATCCGTGAGTGTGGAGTCGTCTATGAAGGAATATTAATGAGAAGTCTATTGGTTTCTTCGCTGCACTTGGTATTCTCTTCACTCAATCGACATTATGAGCTGATTCTTATGGGGAGTATTGACCTTATATCAGGTATGGCTTCGAAAACTTTATTTAATCTTGGCAAGTATAGCTTTGGTCATAACAACAAGCATGTTTTTCTCAAAGTAGCGACATAGCCAAAACCTTTGTGTTATTATGCTTGAAGTGTTATGTTGACAAGGAAGACAACTTGATGTTTCATGCTAGTTTTGATGTTTATGCTTTGTATTGCTTGCATCTAAGTTGTCATCAATTGTCTGCTCTCTCAAAGCCTTGCTAGCCCAAAACTCTGTACTAAGCGGAATTATGCTTGTACTTCCATACCTTGACACCAACTTCTTCCACTTGAGTCCACCATACCTTCCTACTTGTGGTATTCCACTACTACTCCTAAAGTATATACTTTATGTGCTATCTTTAGATGTTCAAAATCTACTGTTTTGTGCCGCTGATTCAGCTCATGAGGAAGTGGTGGGTGACCCATGATCTTTTTAATTTGGACAAATTTTATCTTGGGATTGCATGTCTAATCTGCAAACCCCTAATACGAGAAGGGACTGGCATGAGTGCCCAGCTCGTAAAAGATAAATACTAACACACAAGTTCCTTCGCCCTTTTACGAGTGATAAACAAAGGAATCCAAGGGGATGTGATCGTCCCCACATGGGAGCCGTTCCTCGAAACTTGTCCAAATCATGAAGTGAGTGAGTTATCTATCAGAAGTCGTTGACGGATCATGCACCTCCCAAAAGTTTGTTTTTATTCTGTTTGATCTAGAGATGGCACATAAGTTTTCCCTGCTTAACCTTTTGCACGGGGTTTATCTTTATTTTGTGCTGAGTCAGTCCTTCCTACTTCCTTCCTTTATTGAGAGAGAACAGACATTTGATGTTGATAAACATGCTTGCATGTAAAGTTGCATTGAAATCTAGCATGTTACATCTTTGTTGACATTATCTTTTGATAAGTGAGTTGTTTGCAAAAGCTCATGCTTAGTAAACATCTTCCTTTGTGTTGACATGTGCACTTCTTGACTAATAGCATGTTCTTTCAAAAGCTTCAACTGTTCCTTTATAAGTGAAAGACCAAAATTAAAAGTTATTAGTTGTTCCTTGACCAAGGCTATGTTTGTCATGATTTGATGAGTTTTTCAGGTCCTACTTTGTTATAATTGTTACTACTTTCTCATAAGGACCTTATGAGTTGAGGTTGCTGTTGAGGATGTTTAAGTTTGGTGAGGAATCTTGATGTTTATCGACACTTCACTCTCTAAACTTGTGGACAGGTTTACCGAGCTCAGCAATCGCTTGAGGACAAGCGAGGTCTAAGCTTGGGGGAGTTGATACGTCCAAAAAGCATCACTATTTTATATTGTGATTTCACCCTATTCATTGATATATTCCACTTTAAAGTATTGTTCTTATGTTGTTTTGGCTTATTTTACACAGTTTACAACTTTTCGGTGCCGAAGCAGCAGAACCAGAATTCAGTGGTAAAAAGTGGATACCAAGTTGCTTAATCAGATCTAGTCCAAATGCGATGAAATTTTACGGGGAGAATTTTTATGAAGATTGACTGGGGATCACCGAAGGAGGAGGTGAGGGGACCCACCAGGCAGCCAGAAGGGTGCCTGGCGCGGCCCCCCTCCTGGCCGCGCCAGGCACCCTCCTGGGTGCCTGGTGGCCCCCCTCGGTGCCCCCTTTCGCCTATATAAACCCCCTGGGGTGGAAACCCCTAAACAAGAGTCGTTTCCGTGTTTCGCCGCCGTCACGGGGCGGAAACCTACAGAGAAGAAAAGCCATCTCCGGCGGGCAGATTCCGCCGGGGAGATCACCTCCCGGAAGGGGAGATCGTCGCCATCATCATCATCATCGTCACGGGCATCATCGAGATCATAATCAACATCATCGCCAACATCAGCACCATCTCCATCTCCATCCCATATCATCTCACAATTGCAACTTGTGTTGTAATCCGTACTATCTATCCTCTCTACTCTGTTGGTGTTGATTACTACTTTGTGGTGAATGCTATTGAGTTTTGTTGGAGAAATATCATTGTGTTCAGATTGTTTATCACCCATCTATCACCTCTGATCATGATCTCTTTTATGTCTTGTGAGTAGTTACTTTAGTTCTTGAGAACATGGGAGAAGTCTAGTTGATAGTAGTCATACTATGTTGAAGTATTATGTGTTGTTTGATACTTAAGTTGCGTTGTTATTTCTCTAGTGGTGTTATGTGAGTCGAACACATACCACTTCACCTTTCATGGGCCTAGAGGAATACATTGTGCACAAAGGATGCTTATGGTGGGTTTCCGGAGTGACAGAAACCTGAACCCCAGTTCGCAGAGTTTCGCACAAGGGATTTATGGATCCTTGATCGTAATGTTGTGGTTAGGCATATTCCTTAATTACTACCTTGTATTTGCGGATGCTTGCAAGGTGTGTAATCATAAGAGTACACTTATGTTAGTCTAGAAGGTGTACTAGCATTGATCCACCCACCGACACTTATCAACACGATACATATTACTTGGCGGAGTATGGTGAAACTGACTTGACTATCTCTCCCGTGTTTTCTCGAGAACGCTTTAGCTTTTATAAGTTCAGTTCCTAGGCTTATCCTTGTTAAAGGATTGGGCCACTTGCTACTCCTCAGTTACCCTGTTTACTTTGCCTGTCTTTTACTTTTCTGTTTCTTAAACCAAAACCCCCTAAATATTTACCTTTGAGTGTTTGCAGCCCTTTCCTTATCCAGTGTCACTTATCAACACCTTCTGCTCCTCGTGGGATCGATACTCTTATTTATAGAAAATCTACAATTGACCCCCTAGACTTGTGGGTTATCAAGAATCGTTTATTGGCGCGGTTAACAGGGAAGGCAACCCAACTAAACCTATTAACTTCTCCGCCATCAGGAAGTAGTCACAAGAACCTGGAGTTAGAGTTAGTAAATTCTTTAACCCGAAAGGATGAGAGAGCAGAGTCCCAGAGTAAGGGTGTGGAGAAAAAGATCCTAATACCACCCATTTTGCAATGTAGGCCTATAAGCCACACGACACAGTTAGTAAAGTAGTTTTGCAAAGTGTAGACTCAAATTCGACCAAGGAGTTGGAAGAGGGTGTCCTACAGGAAGTCGGCTCTGATACCAACTTGTGATGCCCCCGATTTACGATCATGTACAGTAATCATATAGGCAAGGTACACGATCGAGATCAGAGACTCACGGTAAGATATCACAACACAACTCTACAAATAAAAATAATACAAACTGTATAATGCAATCATGGTGCCACGAGGGCTTGAATACAATAGATCGAGAGCACAAAGTCAGCGGAAGCAATAGTATCTGAGTACAGACACAAGAAATACAAGGTTTCCTTAAGAAGGCTAGCACAAAATCAACACTCAATCGAAAAGGCAAGGCCTCCTTCCTGGGAACCTCCAAACTACTACTGGTCGACGGGGAACTCGATGTCGTAGCAAGCACCGGGGATCTTCTGCTCCTGGACTCCAAGGCTCCAACGCCTAATTGCAGCAACCGGGTATATAAATGAAAGGGGGAAATAAAGCAAGGGTGAGTATCTAGCATACTCAGCGAGACTTAAACCCAGGCTACTAAGCATTATGCATTGGTATGAAAATGGAAGGGAAGGCTGCATAGTGGACTGCAAGATAGAAGTACCAGGGTAAGAGGGAATGAGCTAGGCCTATCGAAGAATAACATCTTCCGACGATTCTTGAAACACAAGAAGAGAACAGCCAACAGTTATACATAAAGCATAAAGGAAAAATGCAGCAGCAGTTGCTACAGCATTGTATAATAGTAAGTTGTAATAATTATCAATTATCAATGCCTCCGAGATCCCTTCCTCGACTTCCCTGCGAGGAAGCAAACCTGGAACCAACAGTTCAGTAGTAATAGTTTGTAGTAGTAGAGTCTGGCTTCAGCATAAAGCATCCTGTTACCGTGGACACGACTATTCAAATAGATTTTCCTCCCTGCGGGGGCTGCACTACTGTTACACTACACGCTCGGAACTCCAGGGTGGCGTACACCTTGTTAGGGAATTCCGCACCGAGGCTATCCGACACGACGTAGTCCTACATAGGCTCAACAGAGAGGTCATCCGTCGGACTAAATCCTATGTACGCAGGGACTTTGGACCCTTGCCCTTTGTACTCCTGCACGGTGCGAGTCTGGCCGGTGAAGAAAAAGAAAATATCACCGCTGCAGGAAAAAGACACACCACTTCCCGGCAATCAGGCCGCAACACTGATGACGTCTGAAGAGCTTTCGATAGAATGTACAGCGAGGAGGGCCCACACCGTAATCCCACGTGGAATTAGTGCGTATAGGGCACGTCGACCCACTCAAGTCATCCACCTGACCCATTTAAGCATTTTAATATTATCTCATAGACAACCGTTATCGTTGCCTAACTAATTCACACAACGGACAACGAACAACAGTTAGGAGCACCAGTACATCGGGGCCTGCCCTGTCGTCCCGTCAAAGCACACGGTTACCAACAAGGTGAACCGTCTCCTTACCTTATCTCGCGTGTGCTCCTGGAGGAGCTCGACTTTCGTGGTTTTGGTAACTCTCGCGGACAATGATCATGGTCGAAGCCCACCTGTACATCGGTATTCCCTCCATGTCGTCCCGTCACAATACCCCTTGCGGGCACCGTTGGGTCATCTGACTACTTACCTTTAAGGAAACCAGTTGATTCAGGTGCCTACCATCAAGTGAGACCAGGAGAAATCACCCTCGATGGTACACTTGAAGTGGTTCGATAGAGACATTAGCGGGAATGAACTAAAGAGGAATATCCTCGTATCACCCCGGTGGTGCTTCGCTACCGAGCCGACGAAGAGAGTGAAATACGAGTCCAGCCACTCGTAAGTCAAACTTGAAGCGACTCGTCAGAGTCTCTCCGTTGTAGGTTCCCTTGGGCATTTGCTCTGTATCGTAACCGTTGCAGCAATTTAAATTGTTTGTGTTCCGCGTTCACTCCCAGAGTGATCGCGACCCGATTAGTAAACCTCGATGACTAACATTGCGCAGGGCCAACTGCTAAATATTATATTTATATACTAGGCATTATAGGATGAGGAAGGTGCATCAAGGGGCGACAATGACATGCTATGCAATGAATAGGAATGTAACGTAGCAGCAGCAATGCCTAGTGCAATAGATAAATATAGATAGATAGGTGATATCTGAGAGAGGTGAAGGGGCACTGCTTGACTGGAAGCTCGGTAGCACGGGACTGGTCGTCGACGTAGTAGTCGTACTCAACAACGGTGTCGTTGGCGGCAGTATCGGGGTCTATCGGAGAATAAGGGAGGAGAAACAATAAATACACGGCACTACTAGCAAAACAAATGAAATACATGGCAATAGTTATTCTATGGGTGAACTAACGCAGTGCTACACGTTGGAGACGAAACGGCAATTTAACCGGTTATTTTACCGGGTTCGGGTGATTACTGGACAGACGATCCGGAGGGGGAATGTCTCGTGTTCAGTATGTTAGAGAGGAGTGGTGGACATATGGATAGCGTATCCGTATTCGTTGTATTTTTCTGATCAACCTTCATATATAAATTATTTTAATCTAACTTACGGATTAAAAGATACTTAATTTCAAAGTTAAAATCAATTTTAAAGCATTTTCTAGAATTCATTTATTATTTAAATCAAACATTATCTAAAACAGTGATATTGACTAGTCCACTGACAGGTGCGGCACTACTGTCATTCACAGCGGCATAACAAATAAATTTATTTATCTAAACAGAACATGGGCCCACATGTCATTGAGTCATTGTTTTTATTTATTATCTAGTTTAATTAGTGGGGAGACCAAGGTCAGTGAGACATATTATATTTAAATCCTTTTATTAACTAAAAGGTATGTCCCACATGTAAGTGACCCTAGGGGTGATTAACACGGGGGTTAGTCCCACTGGTTACCCAGTCGTGCACACCGGCGAGGCAGAGCACGGCGAGGCCAGCCACTCCGGTGAGCTGGGCCACGGCGGGTGGCAGCTAGCGCGGCGAGGGCGTGGCCGCGCAACGAGCCAGGGTGCGCACAGGGCACGGGGCGCGCGGCCGTGGTGAGCACGGCGGCGGCCGGAGCTACGTCAGCAGGTGAAGGCGGCGAGCGGCGGGGCCGCGGCCGCGGTGGAAGGTGCGGCGCGCATGCGCAGTACGTGCCCCGGGCGTAGCATGAACACAACAACACGCAACAACAGGCAGCGGCAGCGAGCAGCACGGGAGCTCGAGCTCCCGTCCATGGCGACAACCGGAGCATCGAGACGACATCGACTTCGTACAGGCTCGAAAGAAAGCAGCAAAGGGGAGGGCGAGAAATGGAGCTCACCGGAGAGGCACACGAAGGCCGCCGTTAGGCTTAGGAGCAGCAGGGGAGACTAGAATCGACGTTGGTCGCCGGGGTCCGAGGCGAAGGGGGCAGCATGATGGCGAGCACCCAGTGCGCCCCGGGCTCGATTCGATGGGCTAGGCGAAGTATTCGTGGACGAGGGTGCACCAGGACACGCTGGGGCGTCGATTCGTAGACGTTGGCCGCGACAGAGCACGGGCGGCGGCGACGGCTCCGTCGGGGCGAGCAAGAACCGAGGGGGAGAGCGAGAGCGGGGGGATCTGGTGGCCTAGGGTTAGGGTCGGGAGTACGCGGTGGCCTTGGGGTCTATTCCCCGTCGCCAAGCCGTCGATGGCGGTCACGACATGCCCACGGCATGGCCAGCCGGGGATGGCCGTCACGCATGCCATGAACAAAAGAGGGAGGGGAGAGAGCCAGGGTGGTCTGGGCCCAGTGGGGAAGGGAGGGGAAGTTCCCTGGCAAGGGATAACCCTTTCCCCCTTTTATTGTTTTTCTTTTTTGTTTCTATTCGTTTTATATTTTATGTGTCTACAATTTGGTTTTTATAAAATGTGCCACTGTACCTAACATTCATGTTACATTATTTTATATTACTATAAAAAGTTTGCAGCAGAAATAAATTCATTTGAATATTATGCAAATTGCAAAGGATTTATTATGGCTCCTTTAGCTACTATTTTGATTTCTTTAAATCATTTAAATAATTTTATAAATCCTGAACTCTATTTTATTATGACCTACTAGTTATTAGGTAAAAATGGTTGCACCATATTTGTATTAAGTATTATTTTCACATTGTTTTCAATTCCATCAAATGAGGGATTTGAATGATGATTTGAATCAATCATTATTAAGACAAATTGAAGCAAAGTGATTTGTCATTAACACAAGGGATTACTGTAGCATAACGATGGGGGTGTTACACGCGCTGGCGCGACGAGTTCCCCTGGGCGCCAGTACTGGTGCCATTGGTCGAATTGTCGAGCAGCGACGACGACGACATGGACACCGTCGACGACGAAGACGCGTAGGATGGCGGGTTTTTAGTTTTAGTATTAATTAGTTGTAATGAATGATTAATTAATGTTTAAGTATTTATTTTTATTTTAAATTTTCTGTTTAAATATGCATTTGCTTCGACGCGTTGGGTGACCGCGCATGTCACCGGATAGAAAGTGGACATGCGCGCAGACGCGACCGCGCAAATTGAACAGAAATCGGACAAAACGCGTCGGGGCGTTGGAGTTGCCTTGAGGATCTCGTTGGAGATGGACGGCATGCTGTGCGTATGCCTAACGGAAAGGCAAGAGGATTTAGGAGATGAAAAGAGTCATGTGTAGATCCTACCTAGCGTAACGACGCGTAGCTGAAATTTTAGCCGGTCGACCGGCGCCAAGCAGCCGCTTTCCGAAAACAGAAGTCGAATCCACCGAACATATGAAAGTGATTAGTACATCAAAGGATATTATCGTAATTTTTTTCCAGAATACGCATAGCTTGCGTATCATATATTAATAGAAGATAGAGTAAAGACACCCGTCCACCTGTTTACATCCACGTATTACAACTCAAGACAAGGCGTCTCATGCGGACTACTCATTACTAGCCTGCCTATCCCCTGCACGCGATGCATACAACCTCTGTGGAAACTCCTGCGCGCCTCCTCGTAGGAGCCGGGCTCCCAACCAGGCCTTGCTCTCCTCCCATACCCGAGTCAACACAGTATCCTCCGAAGGCCGAACTTTGTCGAACACGATCGCGTTCCTGTGTTTCCACAACTTCCAGAGAACCAAACAGAGGATAGTTTCCACATCCCGTTTGTGATGAGTTAAACCGTCCACACATGCGGAGAGCCAGGGGAGGAGCCAATCCAGCGGCTGCGGGTGTCCCACCTGTAAGCCCGCCGCCCAGAGGACCTTGTGCCACACTCCTCGAGTGAAAGCGCAGGCGACGAGCAGATGATCAATGGTTTCCTCCTCCTGGTCGCAAAACGGGCATGCACTCTGGTGCGGTAGCCCCCGTCTGCTAAGCCTATCCGACGTCCAGCATCTGTTCTTGAGAGCAAGCCAGAGAAAAACCTTACAAGTCAGAGGGGCACGTGAGTGCCAAACCAGAGCAGCCGCCGGGTCCGTCGTCCTTCCCACGAACTTGGCCGCATATGCCGAGCGCGCCGAGTACTTGCCCGAGGCATCCCAAGTCCACCTGACCATGTCCTCCCCTCCAAGGTTGATGACGAAATTCTCCAGCCTCTCCCAAAGCGAGATATACTGGGCCAACTCGATCTCACATAGGTTTGGGCCGACGTCCTGTGCCCAGACGCCCGTCAAGGCATCAGCAACTGTCCTCAGGTCCCGGGTTCTCTGGCTAACCCGGGCGTACAGCAGGGGTGCGATCTCCTTAATCCTCCACCCATTGAACCATCTATCCTCCCAAAACCTAGCCGAACACCCATCTCCGACCATGACAGAAGTGGCCGCGTGGAAGATGTCCCTGGAGCCTGCGGGTATCGGGATCTGTAACTCCAACCAAGGTCGATCCGTGTCAACTCGTTGGAGCCACGCCCATCTAGCCCTTAGTGAAACATTCAGCCAGCGCAGATTTGGAATGCCTAAACCACCACACCTCTTGGGTGAGCAAAAAATCTCCCAGGCCACCCTACACTGACCTCCGTTCGCTCTGTCCGAACCAGTCCACAGAAAACCCCTACATATGGATTCAATGTGAGCAATCACCTTGGCGGGAAGATCCAAAGCCATCATCGAGTGCACATGCATGGCGCATAACACCGTCCTCACCAGAATTAGTCTGCCCGCCTTGTCCAACATCGACGCGCGCCAAGCCGGAAGCTTCCTAGCAATCCCATCCACAGCATCCTGGAACTGTGTCGCTGTCGGCTGGTGGATGGACAGCGGCAAACCCAAATACCTGCAGGGGAAGGAACCAATTGGGCAACCCAGCACGGATGCCATGCTCTCAATCTGCCCCTCAGTGCAGTTTATTGGTAGGACAGAGCACTTGCGTGGATTAATCCGAAGGCCCGAGGCCTCCCCAAAGTCCTGCAAAATGTCGGCACACACCTGCAAGTCCCCCTCCTCCGGCCGCAAGAAAATCATGACATCATCCGCGAAGAAAGAAACACGCCCAAGCATTCCCCTTCTCGATAGAGGAGATAGCCAGCCTGCCTGTGTTGTAGCGCTGAATAGGTGCTGGAGAGCTTCCATTGCCAGGATGAAAAGCATTGGGGAAAGCGAGTCGCCCTGCCGTAGCCCTCGGGCATAGCCAATTCGGCTCGCCGGCACTCCATTCACAAGCACCCTCGTGGTTGCCGAAGAGAGGATGCCGCACATCCAAGTGATCCATCTGTCCCTAAAACCCATCCTGCGTAGGACCTCCAGGAGGAAAGCCCAATCCAGCGTATCAAAAGCCTTCGTGATGTCGAGCTTGAACAAGGCTGCCGGTTCCTTGAGGGCATGCAACCGCCTGGCCGTAGCTTGGACCAACATGAAATTGTCGTGAAGAGTGCGCCCGCGAACAAAAGCGCTCTGGTGATTGCCCACCAGATTCGGCAGCTCCGACGCAACGCGATTTGCCAAGACCTTGACAAAAATTCGGGCGGCCCCATGAATTAAGCTCACCGTTCTGAAGTCCCGCAACTCCGAAGCCCCATCCACCTTGGGCAGGAGCGAGATCAAGGTAGTGTTTATGTAGTGGAATCCTCGCAAATCACCCCGAGAGAACTGATCAATCGCGCGTAGGAAGTCTCCTTTGATGATGTGCCAGCAAGACTTATAGAAACACCCGGAGAAGCCGTCCGGGCCTGGTGCGATATTATCGTAATTGATCACGCAGTGCCAAACGCATCCTAGTTACAGGCTCCTTTTGCTTAATCAAAAGCGAACAGAGTACCTCACCAGTCACCAGATCTCCGTGTAGTGGAATTATGCGGCCCCCAGAGGAACCAACTAATTAACTGACATAGCTTTGCCATGGCACTACGAGGCATATTCCTTTGTTACCTACCATACCTTTCAAAAGTAAAACATGATGTATTCTTCACAAATTTAAGCCCCTCAGAAAAGGAGGAGCATCTGCATTTGATTGTTAAATGATGCCCACCGTGACAAACAAATCACAACACGTACTAATGGTAACTAAAGTTGGAACCAAAAGCAGACTCTAGTGTTGTGTTAGTATTCTTCGAGCAATTAAATTTAGTAAAAGGAATGTCGAAGAGCCAGTGAAAATTGTGATATGTGCATAGCCAGTCAGTGGAGCAAAAACAAAAAGGAGAGGCAGCTGGAATAAGTGATCAACGTACCACAGATCGAAAGGGCAGTGTTGCTGCCTAGATGCCATCAACAGAGGGGTGCTGCTCCCCTCCACCCAACCATCACGAATTATTGTTTTTGGTTAGAAAATTGTTTAGTCCAATGAAATCAAACACATATATACTCCAAGTTGTACAACTTTTGAACAAACTTTTGCACCGCAAGCACCAATAACCATACCTTAAAGCAGCAGTATGAAGTTTGTGAAGTGTACACCTACCAACTTGTTGTCACTGAGGATTCATGCAGCCGGAGATCAGTTAAACAACTACCAGCACTAAAGATGGTGCATTATTGCTTCCTACTCACCATGCAAAAATGTTGTTGGTTTAGTGGGAGCTCGAAGAACTTTCGGTATTTGTTTTTCCATTGATACAATTATTTCAATATGCTGTCATGGTAAGAAATCGGCGTGACTTTCTTAGGAACAACCTGGACAAGTAAATGCTTGCGTTTTCGCAAAAAAAGAGAGTAAATGTTGTGTGTCTGATGACGGAGGAACTAGATGTGCAATCGTTTTTCGAGTAGTTTCGGTTGAAGCCCTCTATGAAGGGTGCGATGTACATGGTAAAAGCATCTACAATTAGGTTGGGCTAATCTGAATCTCTATATGTTCGTGGACATGTTCGGTATTATCAATGAACAACGCCGGTCTGGATCTCAAAATTTCGTGTGCAGTCACATTTTATTTTATTTTTTAGTTTTAACATGATCCAAATACATGCACATCGATCATCACATACAGAAAAATGAATAGCAGACAAAAATACAAATAATTTGTACATTAAAACATAGTTTAACCATAACATCTATTCATAGTGTACAATTTAATCATAAAAGATAGAAATCAATTGATAATAATCTGCTCTGTCTCTTGTTCTTGAGGGAGGACCAGAACTTCGGACTTCTACAAACCATTTGTTTGGGCAGCTCCTTCGCTCTCATCCTGAACAATTATGTTGTGGAACATTACACTACATGTCATACCAAAGTGTTTCATGTTTCCAAATCATTGCAGTTTCATGAATGATGTCCCAGCGCACTTGGAGCACTCCGAATAACTTCTCCACATCCTTCCTAGCACCTTTTAACGCTTATGCAAAAAATACTTGCTTTCTACCTCAAGTATTGGATATAGTCTTCACAAACATCACCGACTACCCTCGGCAAGGTAGCAGTCCCTGTTGTAGTTGTTCCATTTGATGATGTAGTTGCATGACGAAGCATCCCCATCACATAGTCTCTGAGACAATGGAGACCGACAAAGCCCATTGATTTCATTGTTTCAACTAGGCGTGCCAAAGAAATAATGCCAAATCCAAAAGTCACTCGGGACCACTGTGATGCGTCTCAAACGTATATTATTTTTTATTTCATGCTCATTTGTTATATGTTTCGAGGCACTTTCATATTATTTTATTACATATTTGGGACAAACCTATTAACCGAGTGCTTAGTGCCAGTTTATTCCTATTATTGTCTATGCATCATAGAAAAAGACGAAAAATCAATATGCTCACAAAATTCCAGAAATTCTAATTCATTAGAAGACTCTAAAAGCCTGAAGGAGGGCCATGTAGGGCCCCACCCCCTGTCTAGGCGACCTGAGGGCGCATCCAGGGCTGGATTGCACCCCCTGGCCGCCTGGCCAGGTGACGAGGATCGGGCTCGGAAAATCTCATGGTCAGGGACCCTGGGTTGATCATAGAGAACGAACAGGTTGGACGATACTCATCGGCTAACAGGAGAAGCACTTCCTGCTCGATATTATTGCGTGAGGGGGCGATTACAAGGGAGGCCAAGGCGAGTTCTCGCAAGACCATGAGAGTAGATTGTGTATTGGATTAATCTGGACGTCTCCCCTCCCAGCCTTTATATACTAGGCTAGGTCTCGGGGAGTCCGTACTAGATTACAAAGATAGTTTCCTAGTTCTAGTCTTGCCTTGTACGCCAAGTCGTGCCTTCCATATCAGTCGCGGACTCCTACGTCGGTGCTTGATTGGGCCAGTCGTGGGCCTGTCGAGGCTTTCCAGCGGGCCTCCCGTCTTCATACGCACCAGGTATCCTCACACGCAGGAGTCGTGGGGTCACCCCCTCGTCACCAGGTGGGACCACGAGCCCCTCTTTCGCCTATATATTCCCTGTTTACCGAAACCCTCAGGACAGAGTTTATTTTCTAGAAACCATCATCCTTCCACCGCCACTGCGATTCCCAGATCGAGAGCTCCAACAGTACTGTTCTGGCACCCTGCTGGAGGAGGGATTCATATCTGAAGGCCTCTTCATCAACCACGCTTGCCTCTCGGATGAGCCGTTAGTAGTTCCACCTTGGACCTAGGGTTTAGGGTAGTAGCTAGATGATGCTCTCTCTATAATCTTGATCTTCAATGTTTAGTCCTTGTGAGCTACCTATCATGATCAAGGCATATATATTATAGTTACCATGTTGTTATGTTCTGTTTGCTGGGATACGATTGTCGGGGGAATGACCCCCGGGTAGGGTAACCCAAGCATAACAATCTTTCAAGACAAATTTGGGCCGAACTGAGGATGTCTGATTGCGACCGGGCCGATCGGATCAGTCTGGATGTCGAATGCTCAGGGAGGAGAAATTGGCCTACAACCAAGCACAATCGGCCCAGATGGCAATCGGCTCAGCCGAGCCCCCTCCAAGAATCAAGAGTTGACCAAGGGCCGGATGGGCGCACCCGGCCCGTGGTCATCAATAGACGATCCCGAGAGACCCGCATGGCAGACTTCAAAGTACCACGCCGACCTATCAGGTGCATGATGTTCCCTCGACACGCCGGGCTGACAGGACGGCGGACAAGACCGGGATCTGACGAAGCCACATGTATACTCATAGGGCTATAGGCTAGAAGATCCACATGACAAGATAGGTGATACGGAGGATAGTTATCTCACTCCTCGTTGGTTACCCCAAGTGGAAGGTGAGATGTAGCGTAGCAGTCAATTTCCCTCGGTGAAGATACCAAGGTTATCAAACCAATAGGACTCCAAGAGATACAAGAAGGTGACAACTGCGCCAGAAATTAGCTTCTGACTAGATAGTTGACGTGGACTTGCACACAGCAACAAATAACTTTGCTCCCAACGAGTACAGAGGAGTTGTCAATTCCTCCGGCCTTGCTGTTTACAAAGGATTAACGCAAGAGATAATGATAGTGGCAACTGAAAGTAAATTGATGGTGTAAAAATGATATGAAGATGGACCAAGATCACGTGATTTTCACTAGTGATGTATCTCTCCCAAAAGACAATAAAAGTGCTAGCGAGGTAAACAAATCACAGTTGGGCAATTGAAAGGATTATGAAGGCACCGCAATGCTAACTATGCTGCAAAGAAAGGAAGGGCTCAAAAGCAATGGGCAGTATGCCAAGGTAAGTAGACCGAAATCCACCTGCATCTACTACGAATCATCCACCTTGAGATATCTATCCAGAACATCTTGTTGGTATTAAGTTGCGAATCCCACCCAAAGTGTAAACTCAAAGCAACAGACAACTGCATTAAAAAAACTTTCCGTAAAGTAAACAATCCTTGCACCCGCGGATACAAGCACCGTTGTTTTATCCCTGGTGGCAACAGCACATCCCCTAGTCTCATGTTTCTGTCACTCAATCTAGACATCAAGGGGCTGAACCCACAATCAAGCATAACGCTCCCTCTTGGAGTTGCAATAAATCACTTGGCCAAAGTAAAATACGGCAACGGAGAACATGCAAGAATTTACTCAAGAACAAAATATAAAAGAGAAGAACCAAATATATTACTCATCACAATCTGAACATAGTCTCATAATCCATCAGATCCCATCAAACTTAGCATAGCAACAGCAGAAAATTACAAGGTGCCTCGATCATGTGAGGCAGCTCACGAGGACTCGAAAGTGGAGGCACAAAGAAGGGAGAGATAGATCACATAGCTACTGGTCACGGACTCATGGTCCAAGGGAAACTACTCACGGTACATACGGGAGGCGTCCATGGCTATGGATGGTCTCCCGGAGGGGGTAGCTTCTCCCGGTAGGGTACCGGAGCAGCTTCTCCAGGCAGCCCCGATCTTGAAATAGCAGCCTCGGCGGTACAGAGGCAAGATCACGAAAGAGGGATTGATATTAGGGGTTTCCGTCACGGGGGGTAAATATAGGCGAAGGGGGGCACCGAGAGGGGCCACGAGGCAGTCAGGAGGGTGCCTGGCGCGGCCCAGGGTGGGGCCGCGCCACCTGCCCTCCTGGATGCCTGGTGATGGCCCTCCTTCCCTCCTTTGGTGATTCCGGAAGCTTCCGTTGCGCTGATTTTTTATCTGATTTTCCCGGATTTTTTGGAGCACTTTTAATGGCCGGAAAACCTGAAATACAAAAACAACAGAAAAAAAAAACTGGCAGTTGGGTGCACTGGGTTAATAGATTAGTCCAAATATGCTGAAAAGTGTATGAAAGTTCAATCAAAACATGGCAAAGTCACACAAAACATGCATGGAGCAAGCAGAAATTATAGATACATTTTGGACGTATCAACATCCCCAAGCTTAATTCCTGCTCGTCCTCGAGTAGGTAAATGATAACAAGCATAATTTCTGTGGTGACATTCCACACAACCATATAAGGACTTTTAAGTAAAGCAATCAAAGCATGCAATTCAATTCAAGTCTTAACAAGCAAGAGTCTATATTAGCATTGACACAAGCAACAAAAGAACAAAGGTGCAAGAGTTGTCGCTGTCCGTGACTCGAATGTCTCAAGATGTGTTTGCGTGCAAGCAAGGGATAGGGAAATACGAGAGAAAAAATAAGGTTGTTGATAACAACTATCTACTAAAGTTTCACACTTAGTCTCCTTTGGATTCTTATCTTGACTCGTCCCCAGACCACTAGCCAGGTACAAGTCAAACTGATCCACCCCCTTTCGATATTTTGAGCACTCATGCAATGGATGAGCGTGAGCAAGAAAGTTGACACCTAAAAGGCGAAACAGAAAGAAGGTGGAGGAGGAAGACAAAAAGGTGTGAAAGGCTCACATCAATGAGGACAATCATAGGCGAGAGAAGGCCATATGATAGATATGATGTCAGGAGTAGGGATTGCCATGCAACAGACGCACATGCGAGCTAAAAGCTCTCCAAGGTGTAATACCCTCAGAATCAGTAACATTAATCACTACAGTGATTCCACTGTTAGTGATCATTACTGTTGATGATCAAGCCATGATCACCTCTCTGTATCATAGCTCTCCCAAATTCCAACCCTGATAAATTTTTCAAATTAGGTGGATTATAAATCTTGCTCCAAGAATTGTGGATGAATGTCAATCAACTTGATCATGGTTAAACCAAATCCACCTCAGTCATCAACAAGGATCACAAGTCAGTGATGATTATGAAACCAAGGATGCCGGATTGTTGTATTGCCAAGTGAATTAAATTGGGAATGGAAATCATAGTTAAACCAACACTGTAAAAACTATTAATAGTATTGCCTAGCAATCTTGGGCCATGTTAAAATAGAAATGGGTATTCTATTAAAGTGTTTAGAAAGTATTATGAAATAAAAACAATAGCTTTGGGAATTATTAAATTGCCATGGAATAAAATAAACAAATGCAAATTTTAAATGAACTAAAAATTGTGAAACCAATTTTATAAAATTCCTAAATAACAGTAAGCTATATTAAAAGTGAAATGGGATTTTATTAACATGATTAAAAATGATAAACAAATAATAACAGCGGTCACACAGTGACATTTAATGTCTTTTAAATAAAACAAAATACTAAATGATTTTTATTAATGCCCAAACTTTTTGTGGCACTTCACTATGATGCAACCATAATTTTGGAACAAAAATATGTTGTAGAAAAATATAAAAGACATTAAACTAATTACAAACAGAACAAACAGAAAACAAAAATAACAAAAAAGGGGGAAAAACAAAATCCCTATTCAACGCCCTGGGCGAGGCCCACCACCCCGGCACAGCCGCCCACTCCTCTCTTCTCTCTCCCCCACCCCAACCACCCTCACCTGTTCCCCCTCCCGTGGCAGCATGGTCATGGCCAGAGCACGCCGAGCTAGCCCCCCTCTCCCCTCATCTGCCCCCCTCCTCCACAGCGCCCCCATGGATAAGAATGCCCCGCTGCCCAGTGGACTACCCTAGATCTTTTCCCCCCTCACTCTCTCTGTCGCCTTCGTTTCCCCACACGACCCCGACGCCGCCATGGGCGTGCACCCGTGAACTCGCGTGGCCGTCGTCCTTCCCAGCCCCAGCCCGCCTGTCCATTCGACGCTCCGTCCTTGTCTTCATCACCCCGCGGAAGGAATCAGGCCCAGACGCCCTCAAGACGACGGCGGCTTCATCGTCTTCAACCTTGAGCCCCCGTGGTCGCAGGCCAAATTCATCGCCTCCACGCCTCCTCCGAGCTCGCCATCACTGCCGTCACCCCCTAAGACCCGAGCATGTTCCCCCCTATTACATGCTTCGGCCGCCGTCATGGCTATGAGCTTCGCGCTCCCCGTTATGCTCGGCTCGCGCCTTTGGCACCAACCCCTCGAATCACTCGATTTGGTCACGTATCATGGCGTGGCATTTGAACCGTACGTCCGCCGCCTCCATTGATGACCTGGAGCTCGCCTCCGTACAACTCGGCCGCGGCAACTGCTACAATCGACGGGGGGCAGTGGCAGCTTTCCATCGAGCCCAACCGCGCCTCAAACGGCCGCCGGAACTGGCCGGAAAGTCGACCTCGCCGTCGGCCATTACGTCGCCGGCGTGCCCGCGAGGTTAAGACGAGGCTAACCTCACCGACTGGTGGGCCCCGGTGCTTAATCCGGCTATTAAGCCCTTAACCCCCCACTAATGGGCCACTGACAGTGGGCCAGTGCCCTGTTGAGTGTCATCTATTTGTTTAAACGAAATTAAAATATTGAGCCATTGACATGTGGGCCATAGGCCATTAACTAAATCCCTGGATTAAAATAACTGTTATTAGCCCTGTGTCAATGACACATGGGCCCCCACTGTCAGTTTATTTGATTAGATGAATTAATATAAATTCCAGTGTATGACATGTGGGCCCTATCTGTTTTATTAAATTAAGTAAATTATATAAATACCACTGCCTATGACATGTGGGTCCCAGATGTCATTTTTGACCAGTCAAACTACTACTCTGGGTTATATTAAATGATTATAGAAATTCAGAAATGTTATAAATCATTTAAAACTTTAAAATTCAATATCTTTTAAACCGTAATTCAGATTCAAAAACTTTATACGTCAAAATTGATCAGAAATATATAACAAATACGAATACGCTATCTGTATGTCTACCACACCCCTCTAACACAACGAACATCGAACCGTCCCCCTCCGGACCGCCTGTCCGATGATTACCCGATACCGATAAACTACCCGGATGAATGTATTCTGAACACGAAAGTTGTTCGGAATAGATCAACTAACCCGGATACACCACCCACACATGTGTCCGATGTCCACGACACCTCCAGCATGATATCTCCCCCCTCCAGATACCCTGTCCGGTAATCACCCGGAGCTGACAGTTCATCCCCGGATGAATTCCCGCTCCGAGCAACGTGCATTGCACTGCGTTAGAACACTGTTAGCATTGCCTCTGTCATATCATGCTTCTGTTTGTATATGCTTGCTTTGTATTTACTGTTTCTCCCCCCTTTATTCTCCGATAGACCCCGTTGCTGCTGCCGACTACACCGTTGCCAAGTACGTCTACTTCGTCGACGACCGTACCACTACTGTCGAGCTTCCAGGCAAGCAGAGCCATTCTCTTCCCCAAATATCGCCTATCTTTTCGTACTTTTCTTGCACTAAGCATTGTTACTGCTGCTGCTACGTTACAATCCTATTCAATTTCATAACCTGTCATTGTCGCCCCTTGATGTACCTTTCCGTATCCTATGTTGCCTTTAAATATATATATATTCTATTCAGCAGTGAACCTTGCGCATTGTTAGCTAGGTTTAGAATAGCGGGCCGTGATCACTCTAGTGAGTGAACGCGGATTACAATTATTATAACTGCAATAGGTACGGATCAACGCGGACTCCCTAGGGAACCTACAACGGCGACACTCTGCCGAGTCGCTTCGAGTTTGACTTACGAGTGGACGAACTCGTATTTCACTCTCGTCGGCTCAGTAGCGTAGCATCACTGGGATGATACGATAATATTCCTCTTTAGTTCGTTCCGCTGATGTCTCTGTCGAACCTCTTCAAGTGTACCATCGAGGGTGATTCCTCCTGGTTTCACTTGATGGTGGGCACTCGAATCAACTGGTGTCCTTAAAAGGTAAGGAGTCGGGTGACCCAACGGTGTCCGCGCAGGGTATCTTAGCGGAGTGACAGGTCAGGTGTATTCCACCGGTGTGCGGCGGGCCTGGTACTGTTCGTGGCCGACAGATATCCTGTTGTACGAAAGTCGAGCTCTTCGGAGCAAATGCGAGACAAGGTAAGGAGACGGTTCACCTTGTTGGTAACCGCACGAGTTGGTGGGACGTCAGGGCAGGCACCGATGTTACTGGTGGACCTGACTGCTGTTGTTGTCCGCGACTCACCTAAATAAGGACAACGATAACGGTTGTTCCGACAGAAAATAAATAAATTGATTAATGGTCCAGTGGATGTCTTGAGTTGGCTATATGCCATGTACGCACTACCTACCCGTGGGAATTACGAGTTATGGGCTCCTCTGCTTCGTAGTGTCGTCCGAGGACTCTTCAGACGTCAGTAGTACCGCGGCCTGCGCCGGGAAGTGGTGTTGTCTTATTTTCTCGCGCGGTGGTGTCTTATTTGTATTTGCTTTAACTTCACCGGCCAGCCTCGCACCGTGCAGGAGTACGTCCGGGTTAGGGTCCATAGCCCCGTGTACATAGGATATAGTCCGGCGGATGGCCTCTCTGTTGAGTTTGAAAGATGGGTTACGAAGTGTCGGATAGCCTCGGTGGAGCGTTCCCTAACAAGGTGCCCGCCACCCGGGAGATCCGTGCGTGTAGTGTAACCCAAGTGCACCCCTGCAGGGAAGATTAATCTATTCGAATAGCCGTGTCCACGGTAACAGGACGCTTTATGGTGAAGCTGGATCTTACCACTACGAACTATTATTATTAAACTGTATGGTTCCGGGTTTTCTTCCTCGCTGGGATGTCGAGGAGGTGAACTCGGAGGCATTGCTAATTACTACAACTTATTATTATACAATGTTGGAGCAACTTCTGTTGCATTGTTACTTTATGCTTTATATAAACTGTTGGCTATTCTCTCCTCATGCTGCAAGACTCGTCGGAAGATGCTAGTCTTCTATAGGCCTAGCTTCTTATCCTTATTCTGAATTTCTACCTTGAATTCCACTATATACAGCCTCCCCTTTCCATTTGATACAATGCATAAATGCTTAGTAGCGGACGTAAGTCTCGCGGGTATACTAGATACTCACCCTGCTTTTTTTCCTTTATTGTTTTGCCTGATCGGCCGCTGCAGTCGACGTTGGAGCCTTGGAGTCCAGGAGCAGGAGATCCCCGATGCCGACCACCGCAACGTGAAGTTCCCTGATGCCTTCTACAACGTCGAGTTCCCCGTTGACCAGGAGTAGTTTGGAGGTTCCCAGGCAGGAGGCCTCGCCTTTTCGATCGTTGTTGCTTTTGTGCTAGCCTTCTTAAGGCAGATCATGTGTACCTTGTGTCTGTACCCAGACACTTTTTCTTCCGCTGACTTTGTGCTCTCGAACTGTTGTATTCGAGCCCTCGTGGCCCTTGGCTTGTATTAAACAGCTTGTATAGTTTTATTTGTAGAGTTGTGCTGTGATATTTCTACCGTGACACCCTGATCTCGATCGTGTACCTTGCGTGTATGATTACTGTACACAGTCTGATTTTGGGGGCGTCACAAGTTGGTATCAGAGCCGATTGCCTGTAGGACACCCCTTCCAACTCCTTGGTCGAAGTCGAGTCTAGTCATTGCAAAACTACTTTACTAACAGTGTCGTGTGGCTTATCGGCCCACGTCTCAAATTGGGTGGTATTAGGATCTTTTTCTCCGTACCTTTACTCTGGGATTCTACTCTCTTATCCTTTCGGGTAATGTTGCTAACTCTGACATTAGAATCCCGTGGTCGCATCTACCCGGAGAGCCCTTTACCCAAGATGATCAATTGCTTCACCTGAAGATTCTGAAGATTACACTCCGATAAATCCCCGAGAACCTACGTGTTCATCGTCCTTGCAATCCCCTGCCACCGATAAGTCCGTATGTATAACTACATCCACCTCCCGATCTGGAAATCATAATTCCCTTGTACTTAAGCATCGAATTATTCCTATGCTTCTATCACCCGATGCCTTTGCATTCTTTCTTCTTCTGGTTGAGTGCCGATACTCACATCAGATTCTTTGCGAACCACCCGACCTTTGGTGGATTATTATCCGACTAATCTTACATGGCTTCTTCCATGTGTCAATTGGATTCATCGTGTGAAATACCATCCTTGCCCTCGATGATTTGTGTTATCATCGACAACCTCCCTTGACTCCCTGCCAATACAACTTGGTCGAGTATATCGTGCTCTGCTTTCCCTTGGGAAAGATATACACCAGATACCTGTGTATCATCACAATCTCCTTTCCATTGGTCTAGTTAAGCTTGATTGCGATCATGATAACCTAAGCAGTGATAATTCCCCTGCTTATGTAAACACCTCGGTGTACCGCCTCGTCAGTAACCCCTTGTTGCCATTGTTGATGACATCTCGGTAACCACCGGGACGAGAATTTTTCCAATTGGTCCGCCTCATATTAACGAGCAGGAAAATGGTTCTCAATGTCCACTGCTCCTGGTACCGATGTTGTTGCCAACATAGCTGACAAGCTAATTTCTGACAATCCTTGCATCGTGGTCGCGTAATATGCCACCACTCTAAGCCACAGTTCCACAGGATCGAAACCTGACTCTCTTGTACCTTTTCGTTCTCGAGGTTATTCCTCTTCATTGACCGCGTATGCAATTCACGCGTCCTCTACCTTCTGATATTCAGTTCGATATCATACTTAGTGCTTATGCCTGACGCTCTGGACCCCTTTTCATCCTCCGTTATCATCGTCGAATGCTTGTGTATCCGCTTGAAAACCTCTCATGCCTTATTTTGTTTCTCGCGATGTATCTCCCTGAGTGTAACTCGTGAGATACTTTGTACCCCATTCCCTTGAACAACCTCGGTTGATTAACCGGGTAACGTTCCGACCCCCTTAAGTTTCCCCTCCTACCCAGTCCGTAAGTACGATGAAGACCCCGACGGAAGGATAACCACTCGTCGAGATGCACCGATGCAGAGGAATGAAGACGTCAACGAGAAGGATTAAATTCATCGAGAAGGATAACAATCACCCAAAGAATTGTTGGAATACGAAACCAGAACCCTACCCCTACCACTACCTTTTAAAATTCTCGGGACGAGAATTCTTGTAGTGGGGGAGATTTGTAACACCCTTAGAATCAGTAATAGTAATCACTACAGTGATTCCATCGTTAGTGATCATTACTGTTGATGATCAAGCCATGATCACCTCTCTGTATCATAGCTCTCCCAAATTCCAACCCTGATAAAATTTTCAAATTAGGTGGATTATAAATCTTGCTCCAAGAATTATGGATGAATGTCAATCAACTTGATCATGGTTAAACCAAATCCACCTCAGTCATCAACAAGGATCACAAGTGAGTGATGATTATGAAACCAAGTATGCCGGATTGTTGTATTGCAAAGTGAATTAAATTGGGAATGGAAATCATAGTTAAACCAACACTGTAAAAACTATTAATAGTATTGCCTAGAAATCTTGGGCCATGTTAAAATAGCAATGGGTATTCTATTAAAGTGTTTAGAAAGTATTATGAAATAAAAACAATAGCTTTGGGAAGTATTAAATTGCCATGGAATAAAATAAACAAGTGCAAATTTTAAATGAACTAAAAATTGTGAAACCAATTTTATAAAATTCCTAAATAACAGTAAGCTATATTAAAAGTGAAATTGGATTTTATTACCATGATTAAAAATGATAAACAAATAATAACAGCGGTCACACAGTGACATTTAATGTCTTTTAAATAAAACAAAATACTAAATGATTTTTATTAATGCCCAAACTTTTTGTGGCACTTCACTATGATGCAATCATAATTTTGGAACAAAATTATGTTGTAGAAAAATATAAAAGACATTAAACTAATTACAAACAGAACAAACAGAAAACAAAAATAACAAAAAAAGGGGAAAAACGAAATCCCTATTCAATGCCCTGGGCGAGGCCCACCACCCGGGCCCAGCCGCCCACTCCTCTCTTCTCTCTCCCCCACCCCAACCACCCTCACCTGCTCCCCCTCCCGTGGCAGCATGGCCATGGCCAGAGCACGCCGAGCTGCCCCCCCTCTCCCTCACCTGCCCCCTCCTCCACAGCGCCCCCATGGATAAGAATGCCCCGCTGCCCAGTGGACTACCCTAGATCTTTTCCCCCTCACTCTCTCTGTCGCCTTCGTTTCCCCACACAACCCCGACGCTGCCATGGGCGCGCACCCGTGAACTCGCGTGGCCGTCGTCCTTCCCAGCCCCAGCCCGCCTGTCCGTTCGACGCGCCGTCCTCGTCTTCATCACCCCGCGGAAGGAATCGGGCCTAGATGCCCTCAAGACGACGGCAGCTTCATCGTCTTCAACCTCGGGCCACCGTGGTCGCAGGACAAATTCATCGCCTCCACACCTCCTTCGAGCTCGCCGTCACTGCCGTTGGACCCCTGGTGAGCTTCGGCTCCTTCCCCAACTCCTCTTGTTTACCCCCTAAGGCCCGAGCGCGTTCCCCCCTGTTACATGCTCCGGCCGCCGCCATGGCTATGAGCTTCGCGCTCCCCGTTATGCTCGGCTCGCGCCTTTGGCACCAACGTGCTCCCCGTGCCCCTTAGGCTCCAGCCAACCCCTCGAATCACTCGATTTGGTCACGTATCGTGGCGTGGCATTTGAACCGTACGTCCGCCGCCGCCATTGATGACCTGGAGCTCGCCTCCGTACAGCTCGGCTGCGGCAACTGCTACAATCGACGCGGGGCAGTGGCAGCTTTCCATCGAGCCCAACCGCGCCTCAAACGGCCGCCGGAACTGGCCGGAACGTCGACCTCGTCGTCGTCCAGTACGTCGCCGGCATTCCCACGAGGTTAAGCCGAGGCTAACTGTAACAGCCCAGTTTTTCAGAAAAATCAAAAAATTTGTTTTCGGTGTGAATTGTTTGATTGTCTGATTTGTTTGCAGTGTTTGCATCCCCGATTTATCGATCGGCGATTATTTTAACCCCTCGTATCTCGTATCGGACGGAGACCGACCCTTGCCACCCTGACACTCGACCTTTGCGACATGGGGTTTCGCCCGATCACCGTCGTGAAAACCGCACGAGACCAGCCGCAGCCAACGGAACGAAAAACCCCGTTTAATAATTAAACGGGATATTTCTATAGCGCGCCGGAAAGTGTTTTCGGAACGGTTCCAGCGCGAGGTGAACGCCTCTGGCTCGACGCACCGATCGCGCAGTTCGAAGTTTTACCCGAATCGGAGGTACTGCGGACCCCCGGAAGTCAGAAACGGGAGCACCGCGCGCGCGAGAGAAAAACCGATGATGTTTTTGCAAACTGCCAGCCACCCATGCTATATAAAGACCCCTAGCCACATTTTGCAGCCACCAGCCCCAGATCTGGCCCCAAATACCCCAATTTTCGCAGCAAACCCTAGCCTCCCAGATCTGGATCCAGCCCAATGGATCTGGACCGTCAGATCGGCCGATCTGACGGCCTGGGATCGTGCCACGTCACCCTGGAGCTCCACCAACCTCCGTCTCCAACCGCACCCGCCTCCACTGCCCGTGGCGCCGCCGCCTCCCGCAGCCAGCCGGCCGGCCGCCAGCAGCAGCGCCGCCGCGCCCACGGCCCCCTCTCCTTCCCTCTCTCCCCTCTCCTTTCTCTCCTCTCCCTCTCATCTTCTCTCTCTCTCTCTGTTCGCAGCGCCGGCGCCATGGACGGGGCCGAGCCCGTGCTCGAGGCCGCCGCCTCCCTCCTCCGCCCGGGGCCACCGGATCCGGCCCCAACCGCCGCCTGCCGCGCCCCCTAGAGCGCCGTCTGCCCGCCTCCCTCGCCGCCGGTGGCCGGCGCGCCACCGGTCCGCCGCCGCCGTCGAAGAGCTCGGGAGGAGCTCGGCCTCCCCGAGCCGGTGCCCAGCCGCTTCAGCCAGGCCAGGTGGGCCGGCCCAGCCAGGCCGCCAGCTCCAAGGTGCCAGACCCAGCCCGAGCCAGCAAGCCACTTGGGCCGAGCCCATGTGGGGGTGAGGCCTCTTTTTTTTTCTTGTTGGTTATCCCCTGCGAATTTTGCTAAGTGCTGATAAAATTGCTGCTGATTCAATTTTGCGCTGTCGTTTGCGAGTAATCCGTAGCTCGTATGACGTTGCCCCCAAAACGAAAGTTGCTCAGAATTGCGTGTACTTTAATCCATCTTTTGTGAGAATTTTCATTTGAGCTCATCTTGATTGTGTAAATATGTGCTGAACAGGGCATCAGGCCGTTAAACTGCTACTTTTTCCTGTTATTGTGCTGCTATTGCTGAAACTGTTATTTTGTTGCAACTTCGGATGACGATTGCTTCGCAACCGTTCATCATAATTGAGTGATTCCAATTGCATTTTGTTAAGCATCATGTCTACTTTCATCACATGTATGTCTATGTCATGTTGCTGCACTTTTGCATATAGATTTACCCCTGTTTATACAGCATGTGTGCATAACTTGTCTTGCTTATATCTTTTTAACCGTAACTCCGTTTGGGGTGTGCCTTATATGTAACTTGATTAGTTTTTCGTGTTCTTTGTGTTTATGCTATTGTTTGCTGTTGTTAACCAACCTAAAATATGGTTTAGGGCAGAACAGTACCAAATCTTTTAATTATCGTGCGACACTTAGTGTTATGCCATGTTTAGGTTGTGCCTCACATAAATTGACTAGCATAGATAGTTTACTTTGTGCTTCACCTCTTGACCTGTTTGTGTGCTATGCCATGCTTGCTTGAGTTGCCATGTTAACAACCGTTGGTTGATCACCTGTAGCTAAGCAACTTGAACCCCCGTAAACGTGCGCTATCGTCGTGTGTGGCGAGTACTCCACTTAAATTGTTAGTAACCGCTCTCGACGGTAGGTGCGATGTCTCGTGTTGCTTCTTGTTGATGCTTTCTCGTGTTTGCTCCGTAGTAATAGTGGTGCACCGTTGATTGCTTTCCAGTGTTTACTTCTTGTGTGCTCCCGCGGATACTCTCGGAGACGTTGCGAGCTTGCGGTCAACTACACCTTCGGAACCCGACTTTTCAACAGGCAAGGACTTTGCATTACTTATGATCCATTCTATTTCAACCAGCGGTTTGCATGCTAGTCTAGGTTAGGCTCGATGTTTGATCCTACCACATGTTTACAGCCTCTTTCAAACCGATACAGCCATGTCCCTTCCCAGCAAACCTTGTACTGCTATGTTACTATTGCTCGTTGCCCAGCCCCTGCTTAGTATGCATGCCTAGGATGCTACGATGTTACCTGTTACCCCTGGGTTTGGGATATCACCTTATTATATTGTTGTTGAAGAGATTATTATTATAATGTTGATTATATTCGACGAAGGGTGGAAGGACTGGGCTGTCCCGCCCCGACGCTTTGTTCCATTCGAGTCACCTAGGACCCGATTTCCGGGTATTGGTTTTAAGACTGAGCGTGCCTAACCGCGTGTGGGATTTTATGGGGTCCCCTTTTCTTACCTATCTAGCTTCAAACATTTCTAGTGGTGGCCCAAGCTGATTTACCATTTGAAAACATGCATATATATCTTGTCGGGTCGCTCCTAGCAGATATCTTTTAAAACAACTTGGGCCAGCGGAGACATGGTTTCTTTGTTGGTCCACACCTGGAAGCTAGGGGGCTGCCCACATCTGTTTGGGTAGCTAACCCGACCTCGTCCAGACGGTAGAGGCCGACTCGATAGCGCGGCCGGCTTTTGAGTTGGATGTCGACTCACCGGGCGCCACCCGGATTTGTTCGTTGTTAGCTAGAGGGACTTGTCGTTTCGGATCTCTTGGAACTAAATCATAAAATGGTTGCCTATAATGGGTAGCAACTGAGAGTGATGGACGTGCGTGTGGAGCCTCGTAATGGGCAGTTGGTACACCCCTGCAGGGTTAAATCTTTTCGAGAAGCCGTGTCCACGGTTATGGACGACTTGAGACCTACGTCCTGTTCATAGACAACAACAACTGAGATAATCTTAATATAATTTGATCAACGTGTGCGTGCCTTGACTGCTTCTTCTTCGTCGGGATGCGAAGAGGAGGACAAGGATAGGATAGGTGTTATGTTTGCGTATGTAGGTGGATAGCAAGACTTGTTGGAGGCGATTCCTCATCGAATGCTGGGCTTCTTATCTTACTCTCTAGATCGTTAGCCACTTCATCAAATGCTAGTACGGCAGCAACCTCACCACTTACCCCTTCCTTACCGTAAACTACTAGTTGTCCTAGAATGACGAGTGATGAAGTCCTTGTTGGGTCAGATGACCACTACAGTTGGATGTTGAGTACCTCTGTACTCATGATACTACCCCCAAACTCTTTTCAGGGTTCTGATCGACAACAGGTATGGTGATCGACGTTTCACGTGGAGACTCGACGACGACTAGTTAGGCGGATCCCGGCGGAGGGCCTGGACCCGTGTGGTTATGGGATCGGTGTTTTTCTCTTTGCCACTAGGCATTTGCTTGTAGTCTGTACTCAGACATATATCTTCCGCTGTTGTATTGTATCAAGGCAGTTGTATGCCGATTGTATGAGATGTTGTATCCTTGTATCTGTAATGTTCTGATATCATGTTGGAAATCCGGGGCATATGGCTATGTCATATGTCGCGGTGGGACCGATATGTTCTTCGTCCCCTGGTCTGGGTGGAAACACCTAGATCTGGAACAGTACCGCATATCGGGCCTTACACTAATCCGGCAATTAAGCCCCTAACACCCCACTAATGGGCCACTGACAGTGGTGCAGTGCCCTGTTGAGTGTCACCTGTTTGTTTAAACGAAATTAAAATATTGAGCCATTGACATGTGGGCCATAGGCCATTAACTAAATCCCTGGATTAAAATAACTGTTATTAGCCCTGTGTCAATGACACATGGGCCCCCACTGTCAGTTTATTTGATTAGATGAATTAATATAAATTCCAGTGTATGACATGTGGGCCGTATCTGTTTTATTAAATTAAGTAAATTATATAAATACCACTGCTTATGACATATGGGTCCCAGATGTCAGTTTTGACCAGTCAAACTACTACTCTGGATAATGTTATATTAATTGATTATAGAAATTTAGAAATGTTATAAAATCATTTAAAACTTTAAAATTCAATATCTTTTAAACCGTAATTCAGATTCAAAAACTTTATACGTCAAAATTGATCAGAAATATATAAAGAATACGAATACGCTATATGTATATCTACCACACCCCTCTAACACAACGAACATCGAACCGTCCCCCTCCGGACCGACTGTCCGATGATTGCCCGATACCGATAAAATACCCGGATGAATGTATTCTGAACACGAAAGTTGTTCGGAATAGATCAACTAACCCGGATACACCACCCACACATGTGTCGGATGTCCACTACACCTCCGGCATGATATCTCCCCCCTCCAGACACCCTGTCCGGTAATCACCCGGAGTTGACAGTTCATCCCCGGATGAATTCCCGCTCCGAGCAACCTGCATTGCACTGCGTTAGAACACCGTTAGAATTGCCTCTGTCATGTCATGCATCTGTTTGTATATGCTTGCTTTGTATTTACTGTTTCTCCCCCCTTTATTCTCCGATAGACCCCGTTGCTGCCGCCCACTACACCGTTGCCGAGTACGTCTACTTCGTCGACGACCGTACCACTACTGTCGGGCTTCCAGGCAAGCAGAGCCATTCTCTTCCCCAGATATCGCCTATCTTTTCGTACTTTTCTTGCACTAGGCATTGTTACTGCTGCTGCTATGTTACAATCCTATTCAATTGTATAGCCTGTCATTGTCGCCCCTTGATGTACCTTTCCGTATCCTATGCTGCCTTTAAATATATATATATTCTATTCAGCAGTGAACCCTGCGCATTGTTAGCTAGGTTTAGAATAGCGGGCCGTGATCACTCTGGTGAGTGAACGCGGATTACAATTATTATAACTGCAACAGGTACGGATCAACGCGGATGCCCTAGGGAACCTACAACGGCGAGACTCTGCTGAGTCGCTTCGAGTTTGACTTACGAGTGGACGAACTCATATTTCACTCTCGTCGGCTTAGTAGCGTAGCATCACTGGGATGATACGAGAATATTCCTCTTTAGTTCGTTCCGCTGATGTCTCTGTCGAACCTCTTCAAGTGTACCATCGAGGGTGATTCCTCCTGGTTTCACTTGATGGTGGGCACTCGAATCAACTGGTGTCCTTAAAAGGTAAGGAGTCGGGTGACCCAACGGTGCCCGCGCAGGGTATCTTAGCGGAGTGACAGGTCAGGTGTATTCCACCGGTGTGCGGCGGGCCTGGTACTGTTCGTGGCCGACAGATATCCTGTTGTACGAAAGTTGAGCTCTTCGGAGCAAACGCGAGACAAGGTAAGGAGACGGTTCACCTTGTTGGTAACCGCACGAGTTGGTGGGACGTCAGGGCAGGCACCGATGTTACTGGTGGACCTGACTGCTGTCGTTGTACGCAACTCACCTAAATAAGGACAACGATAACGGTTGTTCCGACAGAAAATAAATACATTGATTAATGGTCCAGTGGATGTCTTGAGTTGGCTATATGCCATGTACGCACTACCTACCCGTGGGAATTACGAGTTATGGGCTCCTCTGCTTCGTAGTGTCGTCCGAGGACTCTTCAGACGTCAGTAGTACCGCGGCCTGCGCCGGGAAGTGGTGTTGTCTTATTTTCTCGCGCGGTGGTGTCTTATTTGTATTTGCTTTAACTTCACCGGCCAGCCTCGCACCGTGCAGGAGTACGTCAGGGTTAGGGTCCAAAGCCCCGCGTACATAGGATATAGTCCGGCGGATGGCCTCTCTGTTGAGTTTGAAAGATGGGCTACGAAGTGTCGGATAGCCTCGGTGGAGCGTTCCCTAACAAGGTGCCCGCCACCCTGGAGATCCGTGCGTGTAGTGTAACACAAGTGCACCCCTGCAGGGAAGATTAATCTATTCGATTAGCCGTGTCCACGGTAACAGGACGCTTTATGCTGAAGCTGGATCTTACCACTACGAACTATTATTATTAAACTGTATGGTTCCGGGTTTTCTTCCTCGCTGGGATGTCGAGGAGGTGAACTCGGAGGCATTGCTAATTACTACAACTTATTATTATACAATGCTGCAGCAACTTCTGTTGCGTTGTTACTTTATGCTTTATATAAACTGTTGGCTATTCTCTCCTCATGCTGCAAGACTCGTCGGAAGATGCTAGTCTTCGATAGGCCTAGCTTCTTATCCTTATTCCGAATTTCTACCTTGCAGTCCACTATATACAGCCTCCCCTTTCCATTTGATACAATGCATAAATGCTTAGTAGCGGACGTATGTCTCGCGGGTATACTAGATACTCACCCTACTTTTTTTTCCTTTATTGTTTTGCCTGATCGGCCGCTGCAGTCGACGTTGGAGCCTTGGAGTACAGGAGCAGGAGATCCCTGATGCCGACCACCGCAACGTGAAGTACCCTGATGCCTTCTACAACGTCGAGTTCCCCGTTGACCAGGAGTAGTTTGGAGGTTCCCAGGCAGGAGGCCTCGCCTTTTCGATCGTTGTTGCTTTTGTGCTAGCCTTCTTAAGGCAGATCATGTGTACCTTGTGTCTGTACTCAGACACTTTTGCTTCCGCTGACTTTGTGCTCTCGAGCTGTTGTATTCGAGCCCTCGTGTCCCTTGGCTTGCATTAAACAACTTGTATTATTTTATTTGTAGAGTTGTGCTGTGATATTTCCACCGTGACACCCTGATTTCGATCGTGTACCTTGCGTGTATGATTACTGTACACGGTCTGATTTTGGGGGGCGTCACACAAGGGAACTAGTGGGGGTGCATCTAACTTGCTTGCTCAAGAAGACCTAGAGCTCATTTGAGGAGGCTCATCATTGGAATATACAAGCCAAGTTCTTTAGTGTGAAGGTCCCCACATAGCTATATGCATGATGATGATCTCTATGGAGTAAAAGGGATAGAGGATGAAGTACTAGTGTGGATCTCTCAAAAGGAATAGTAGTGTGCCCCCTTCTCTCTTTTTATATTTCTTTTTCTCTTTTATCTCTTTTTTGTATTTTTTGGTGGCCTCAATGGCTCTTTCTATTTAACTCTCATTTGTCCTCTTTGGAATCTTTTGATTTTGTCCTCTTTGGGATCTTTTCCTCACTTTAGGGGCAACACTCTATATTTTACAAGAATATAGGAGATCTTTCACACTTTACAAAGGTACTCACATAAAGAAGATATAACTATCATGATGCGAATGTATGACATGAAGATCAAGTCATGAGAAGATGGATGTTACATGGTAATGTATCTCGGAAAGGCTATGGAAATGCCTTGTAGGTAGGTATGGTGGCTGTTTTGAGGAAAGATATAAGGAGGCTTATGATGACAGAGCGTATCGTGCCAAGGGTTTGGATGCACCGGCAAAGTATGCGCCAACTCTCAAGGTGAGAAAGGGCAATGCACGGTACCGAAGAGGCTAGAAAAAGTATAGGTGGGTGGAAGTGTCAACTTTCGAATACTCTCGTTAGTCCGAAGAACTCATGCACTTATTATCGGTAACTCTCATTTATCCTTGCGCATCCTCGACTCATGGTACGTGAGTGTACTCTAATATTCGAACCCTCCAGAGGTTAGTGATCCATCTAGTAGCTAGAGTTCTCAACAGGGTTTTTGGTTTTCGAAAAAAACACACAGATTTCCCAAAATACGACATCTATCACTAATAGGCTCGAGCTCTTGACACCAAAAGTTCAAACATTACTCTAGTCAATTCCTCAAAACTATTGCAAGTTACTACTACAAAGAGAAAAGCAACTTCAACTACCTACTTCTAGTCAAGACACAAAACTCAGTGCAACAGGCAAACTCTCTAACAAGATAAAACATGCAACCTATGGAAAGTTCAACCTAAAACAAAAGCAAAGCTCTAGAAAAACTAAAGCACTACAACTAAACAAAGCAGCAACTAAGAAAATAAAAAAGAACAACTCACAACTAAAAGAATAAGCATGCAAATCCTATGAGGAGTTCTAGTTCAAGCGGAGTGTGTATCTCTCCCACACAAAAGAGTAAGTAAGCTGGGATCTAACTTGTTACTACAGCAAACAAAGCTAAATAAAACTAAAAAAACAAAACCTAAGAGCGAGACGCTCCAAGAATAGCACATAACGCATGAAGTGATAAAAATATAGTGTAACGAGAGACGAACTGATAATTGTTGATGAAGAAGGGGATGCATGGGGGCATCCCCAAGCTTAGACGCTTGAGTCTCCTTGAATATTTATTGGGGGTGCACATGGGCATCCCCAAGCTTGAGCGTTTGACACTCCAAAATCTTCTTTCATCATCTTCCATCGCACACTTGAAAACTCCCTTCATACATAACTCATTGTAGACTGATTAGAGAGGTTAGTACCCTACTAAAATAATTTTTCCTCTACTGCAAATAAAGATAGTTTTGAAGAGCCACTGTTTCTCAAGATTGCCAAAAAGTTTTTTCAAAGAAAAAGCAAGCTTAAGGTTTGCAAAAGTAAGGAGAGACAAAACGTGGCAGAATCTGTGAAAAACAGAACAGCAGATAAAAACGAATTTTTTAGGGGTACTTCTGCAACTCAAATAAAAAAACTCAGAACATACGGAAGTTTCATAATTGTATAGAGCATGCTGTGTAAACAATTCAGATCACAAAGATGAACTAGGATTTTTCTGTGATTTTTCTAGTCACGAGGACAGAATCTGTTTTCTGGACAGCATGTCACAACTTTTACTTCCCTTGCCGTATTGGGCTATAAAAGGCACAAAGCTTGAAAAGCAAAGATACAATGATGTTGCTACAGTAGTAGAAATCATCAAGACCACTAAAAACAGAAGAAAAGCAAAAATAAAAACCTAAATTCGTTGCGGGCTGCCTCCCAAAAGCGCTTCTTTAAAGCCATTAGCTAGGCTTAATGCAAAAGATCAAGTCTTTTCAAGAGAATAACTAGCCCGTGTGATGGACTCAAAAAGTAACTTAATATTTTTCCTAGGGAAATGTTCCATCCCTTTCTTGAGAGGGAATTGGAATTTCATATTCCCCTCTTTCATGTCAATAACAGCACCAACCGTGCGAAGAAAAGGACGTCCCAAAATAATTGGACAAGAGGGCTCACACTCAATGTCCATAATAGTAAAATCAACGGGAACATAATTGTCATTGACAATGATAAGAACATCGTCGATCTTCCCCAAAGGTTTCTTTACGGAAGAATCAACAAGACGAACACCAAAAGAACAAGGATCAAAAGGTTTCAATTCAAGCATATCATACATTCTTTTGGGCATAACAGAGGTACTTGCTCCAACATCACAAAGAGCATAACAAGAGAAGTTATTCAATTTGATTTTTATCATAGGATCCCAACCATCTTCTAGCTTCAAAGGTATGGAGGCTTCTAATATAAGCTTGTCCTCCCTAACTTTGATTAGGGCATTGGTGATATGCTCTGTGAAGGCAAGATTAAGTGTGCTAGTGTGGGGGTCTCTAGACATCTTGTGTAGGAAACCAATAACTTTAGATAAAGTTCAGTTGTCAAAGTTTAAATCACTACTATCTATTAGGGAGGTAGTGATATCATTTAAGCTCACTTGTTTCAAAGCCTCTATGTTCATAGAGGTTTCTTCATCTATGGTTGAGGTGGTAGCATCACCATTGATAGGTCCAGTGGGACTAGGGTGTGATGGGAGCTAAAAGTTTGGACATCCTCAACTACTTGGATAGTAGATACTGTGTGGTAGGTAGGAAGGCTCTTAATTCTATCCTCTTCCTCTTTTTCTCTAGCCCATCTCTCTTTAAGTTTAGCCATCATCCTAATATTTTCATTGATTTGTAACTGGATAGCATTAATAGGAGTGACCTTACTCTCCTCAAGGGGAGAGGTTCTAATTTTTAACATCTCAACATCAAGGGCTAAGTTGTCTACCTTCAAACAAAGATTATCTAATTTAGCTAGTTTTTCTTTCACATTCTTGTTGAAGGCCTTTTGGGTAGTGATAAAGTCTCTAAACATACTCTCTAGTTCAGAGGTGGGGTTCTTGTTACTAGGGTAGGTGTTGTTGTTCCCATAAGTGGATGGAAACGGTCTAGGATTACGAGCAAAGTTCCCCTATAAGCATTAGTGTTGAAGTTGTTTCTGGAGATAAAGTTCACATCTACTTGTTCCTGAGCAACCAAAGAATTTAAAGGAACATCCTGAGGATCAATAGGAGCTTGCTTGGTAAGTAGAGACATGATAAGTTCAACCTTTTCATTTAGAGAGGAGATCTCCTCGACAGAATTTACCTTCTTACCAGTTGGAGATCTTTCGGTGTGCCACTTAGAGTAGTTCAGCATCATCTCATCAAGTAGCTTTGTAGCAGCACCAAGTGTGGTTGACATAAAAGTTCCTCCTGCGGCCGAATCTAACAGGTTCCGCGAGGTAAAGTTCAAGCTTGCATAAAAAGTCTGGATAACCATCCAGGTAGTCAGTACATGTGTAGGGAAGTTCTTGACGAGCTTCTTCATACGTTCCCATGATTGGGCAACGTGTTCATTATCCAATTGCCTGAAATTCATAATGTTACTCCTCAATTGAATAATTTTAGCAGGGGGATAGTACTTCCCGATGAAAGCATCCTTGCACTTATCCCAAGAATCTATGCTATTCTTAGGAAAGGATTGAAACCAGATTTTAGCTTCATCCCTCAAAGAGAAAGGAAAAAGCTTAAGATTAACAATTTCACCATCTACTTCTTTGTACTTTTGCATATCACAAAGCTCAATAAAATTATTTAAATGCAAAGCAGCAACATCTCTAGCACCAGAGAATTGTTCTTTCATAACAAGGTTTAGCAAAGCAGGTTTAATCTCATAAGAAGGTGCTAAAGTAGGAGGTGTAGCAATAGGAGTGCAGATAAAGTCACTGTTTTTGTGACTAGTGAAGTCACACAACTTAGTGTTTTCATTGGAACCCATAGTAGCAGCAGGTATTTTTGGTATTTTCGATAAGGGAAACAAAGGTAAAAACTAAAAGGTAAACTAACAAGACTAAAAAGCAAAGATAAAAGATAGTGTGCAACTCTCCTATCTTGTAGACTGGAGTCCCCGGCAACGGCGCCAGAAATTGGCTTGATACGGTGAGGATAGTTATCTCACTCCTCGTTGGTTACCCCAAGTGGAAGGTGAGATGTGGCGTAGCAGAAAATTTCCCTCGGTGAAGATACCAAGGTTATCGAACTAGTAGGACTCCAAGAGAAAGAAGACGGTGACAACTGCGCCAGAAATTAGCTTCTGATTAGATAGTTGACGTGAACCTGCACACAGCAACAAATAACTTTGCTCCCAACGTGTACAGAGGAGTTGTCAATTCCTCCGGCCTTGCTTTTTACAAAGGATTAACGCAAGAGATAATGA
Organism: Bromus sterilis; assembly: GCA_950022295.1. Taxonomy (NCBI): domain Eukaryota; kingdom Viridiplantae; phylum Streptophyta; class Magnoliopsida; order Poales; family Poaceae; genus Bromus; species Bromus sterilis. The sequence goes on along the minus strand of OX465596.1, from coordinate 316,898,167 downwards.
TAGTGGCAACTGAAAGTAAATACTGAAAGTAAATTGATGGTGTAAACAATGATATGAAAATGGACCAAGGTCATGTGATTTTCACTAGTGATGTCTCTCTCCCAAAAGACGATAAAAGTGCTAGTGAGGTAAACAAATCACAGTTGGGCAATTGACAGGATTATAAAGGCACCGCAATGCTAACTTTGCTGCAAAGAAAGGAAGGGCTCAAAAGCAATGGGCAGTACGCCAAGGTCAGTAGACCGAAATCCATCTGCATCTACTACGAATCATCCACCTTGAGATATCTATCCAAAACATCTCGCTGGTATTAAGTTGTGAATCCCACCCAAAGTGTAAACTCAAAGCAACAGACAACTGCATTAAAAGAACTTTGCGTTAGGTAAACAATCCTTGCACCCGCGGATACAAGAACAGTTGTTTTATCCCTGGTGGCAACAGCACATCCCCTAGTCTCATGTTTCTGTCACTCAACCTAGACATCAAGGGGCTGAACCCACAATCAAGCATAACGCTCCCTCTTGGAGTTGAAATAAATCACTTGGCCAAAGTAAAATACAGCGACGGAGAACATGCAAGAATTTACTCAAGAACAAAATATAAAAGAGAAGAACCAAATATATTACTCATCACATCATAATCCATCAGATCCCATCAAACTCAGCATAGCAACAACAGAGAATTACAATGTGCCTCGATCATGTGAGGCAGCTCACGAGGACTCAAAAGTGGAGGCACAAAGAAGGGAGAGATAGATCACATAGCTACTGGTCACGGACCCATGGTCCAAGGGAAACTACTCACGGTACATATGGGAGGCGTCCATGGCTATGGATGGTCTCCCGGAGGGGGTAGCTTCTCCCGGCAGGGTGCCGGAGCAGCTTCTCCAGGCAGCCCCGATCTTGAAACGGCGGCGGCGGCGGTACAGACTCGAGATCACGAAAGAGGGATTGATATTAGGGGTTTCCGTCACGGGGGTAAATATAGGCGAAGGGGGCACCGAGAGGGGCCACGAGGCAGTCAGGAGGGTGCCTGGCGCGGCCCAGGGTGGGGTCGTGCCACCTGCCCTCCTAGCTGCCTGGTGGTGGCCCTCCTTCCCTCCTTTGGTGATTCCGGAAGCCTCCGTTGCGCTGATTTTTTATCTGATTTTCCCAGCTTTTTTGGAGCACTTTTAATGGCCGGAAAACCTGAAATACAAAAACAGCAGAAAACAACAACTGGCAGCTGGGTGCACTGGGTTAATAGATTAGTCCAAATATGCTCAAAACTGTATGAAAGTTCAAGCAAAACATGGAAAAGTCACACAAAACATGCATGGAGCAAGCAGAAATTATAGATACGTTTTGGACGTATCAATAGGCGAGCCACAAGTGTACGTCTAGGCAGCTGGCGGGGTGCTGTCGATGGGAGCCAGCAGAGATGAGAGGCTTACAGCGGGGACCCTCCTCACTATGTAGTTACCATTGTAACCCAGGTTCATGCTATAAGAACCCCGGGAACCCCTCCGGTGAGAGGGACGATCTGCATTTAGTTCATTCCACCCACATTCACAGAGATGCAGGAGAGAGCAGAGCACTAGGCCTTCTCCTCCTTCCTCTGATACAGCTCAAGTAGCATTCATTGTAGCCCGATTTATTGCTCATAGTTAGCTCGGCGGTAGTAGGGTTTTATCTCTGAGGACAACCCCGAACCTGGGTACATCGCGATGTCTCACTATGCTTGTCCCCACTCTCGCTTTTGGTACCATCGACAACAACCTCGGACCTTTCTCCCTCTTTAGCCATCCCCATGGCATCTGCCGTCACAATACGACGACAGTTGGCGCCCACCATGGGGCAGGCCGAGGCGTCGAATGGAGTCTTGATCCAGATGGGACCATCCTCTTCATCGAGAGCGTTCTTCGCTTCCGGCCAGGTTCTCGGGTTTTGGAGGTTCGACAACGCCTTGCGGTTCAGGGAAGGAGAACCCTTGCCGTGCAGAGTCATTCTTCCCTTTCGGCAGTCATCACATTTTTGTCGCGAGCATCCTCGGCGAGTACCCCAGGGAGGTACGAGTTTTCTCCGGGGTCACAGATCCTTTGCCTGCTGTCGACTGCGTGGCAGTGGCATATGACTAGGTTTCGCGCATCCGCGCGGATTTCATGATGGTTGGAACTGCGTCCAGTCACCATAGCTCCTCCAACACCGCTACAAGAGCAGCAAGAGCAGCCGCGGTAGCCGTGAAGGACATCTTGCACACACCGCTAGATGTCAGTTCTGATCCAGCTCTAGCTCACGCCGAGCTGGAGAATGAACGCCAGCGCCTGGCCGAGCAGGCACGGGCAATAGGCACTCAGAAGTGTCGGTTAGAGGCAACATTTCGTGAGTACAATGCTGCACATGGCATTGTGCCGCGGGTGATAGAGCCTGCAATGATCGAGGAGCTCCGCACATCTGGTCGAGCAGTCGACAAAGAGCTGGCAAGAAATGAGAAACTGGCTGCATCCGGTCTCATTCCCAACCACTATATAGTTCTCCTAGAGGAAACCTGAGAGTCGTCGAGCAGATCGCTAGCGAGCTGGACAACCTGGAGGGTGAAGAGCTGAGGGAAAGGACGCACCGAATGCGTGAACTTCTAGCAACGGCAAATCATCATCAAGCTGAGACTCAGCCACCTCCACGCCTTGCAGGATCGAGGTCGGCTCCCCGCCCATCTGCTGGAGAAAACCAGCAGCAGAGGCATACATCTTTCTTGCATGGAGATCGAGCCCACAGCCGCAGAACTCAGCCGGCTGCGCATATTCGGAGGGACGAGCCCGCATTCAATAGTCGGCGTGAAGAGCAGCCAGCATAACCTGCAATCAGCCAACGCCTAGGCTCTCGCATGATTGAAGAAAATTACTCACATCACCGCATCGAGCAACTGGCCAAAGATCTGCAAGAAGAGGAAGGACCAGACGGTCCAGAATCTTCGGAGGGCGTATCCGAGCTGAGAAGTTCGCCAAAGGCTTCACCTTGCCTAGGTACACCCCAAGTACAACGGATCAGTCAAGCTAGAGGATTGGCTGGTGGACTACATGACCGAAGTCAGCATCGCCGGTAGCAATCAACGTGTGGTAGTCCGCTACGCACCTCTGATGCTCCATGGATCAGCTCCGTCCTGGTTGAACATCCTGCCCGACAATAACATCAACTGCTGGCAAGGTTTGCGGATGCATTTGTGCTCAACTTCACAGGCACCTATGAGCGGCCAGGTTTACTTCAGCATCTTTCTCTGTGTGTGCAGGGAAAGGATGAATCTCTCTGCGATTATCTCTCGCGGTAGTTCAAACTTAGAAACACCTGCTAAGGTGTACATGAGATCTAGACCATCCAGTACATCACTGACGGCTTCTTGGATGGGTCAATGCTGAAGCACAAGTTGATCCGCAATAACATCAAGTCACTCGCCGAGCTCATGCATATTGCAAACTCGTTTGCGTGTTTGTTTCAGCAATGCGACCCATTCGGCTCGGCACTGGCGGCATCGTCCAAGAGCAATCGGTCGTACCGCAATCGGCAGATACAGGAGGATATAGTCCCAGTCGGCGCAAGAACAACCGCAACAACAAAAACAACAACAACAACAACAACAACAACAACAACTTCAACCACAAGAGGAAGGATGAGTAGCCAGATGCTCAGTATGTCAATCGGCAGGTGGCCGTTGTGCAAGGCCAAGAGGCACCAGTGGTTGCAGGAGGTAGTCGGCGCATGAAGCCTAAAGAGAAGCCGAAGTGGCAGGGACACCCCAAGTACACTTTCGAGGACATGCTGGACCAATCGTCCAATTTTCAAAGTGGACCTGGCAAGCCTGAAACGCACTACACTCGGCAGTGTAATTGGACAAAGCATCTGGCACGAGTCGAGAGCGGAAACCCACCACCACCTACCCCACGTCCATCTCAAAGACCTCCACCACCACCACCAGCTCGGAACCAGTACCCTCCCCAGAATGCGGCTTACATGATCTTCACCAGCGAGCCAGATGACAAGGGCAGTCGGAGATCCCGTGATCAGGCAGTCAATGCCACCATGCCAGTAGTCCCCCAGTACATGCACTTGTCGGACAACCTCATCACATGGGGAAGTGAAGACCATCCGGCCCTGATGCCGAATCCAGGAAGCTATGCACTTGTCGTGGATGCTGTCGTGGCAGCATCACTATATTCATGCCGATTCACCCGACCCTCATTGATGGAGGCAGTGCCATCAGCATCCTATACCGTGACACCATGATCAAGCTCAGCATCAACGAAAGTGAGCAGCGGCCCAGTCGGACCACATTCCATGGCATAGTGCCTGGCCTCTCATGCACTCCTCTGGGCTGCATTCGGCTGGATGTGGTGTTCGGCAACGAAGACAATTTCCGTCGCGAGCCGATCTGGTTCGAGGTGGACGATTTGAGCAGCCCATACCACCTTCTGCTTGGCCTGCAAGCATTCATCAATTTCATGATAGCTACCTACCACCGGTACATGAAGATGAAACTCCCAGGGCCGAATGGTATCATCACTGTGTGCGGCGACTACAAGAAGTGCCTCGAGTGCTCATATGCCGGTTCCAAGCTGGTCAATTCCCTAGTCATCGCCGAGGAGCAGCGCCAGCTCGACATGGTGGTTGCCATGGATCAAGCTCAGACCAAAGCACCCCTGCCGATTGGAAAGAACAATAGGTCGGACGATGAGACTCAGTTCCAAGTTGCCAACGACAGCAAGAGGATTGCTCTAGATCCCTCCGAGCCCTCCAAGTGCGTGGTCATCAGAGCCGGACTGAGCAGCAAATAGGAAAGCGAGCTCGTCGAGTTCCTCCGTGAGAACCGGGCATCTTTGCATGGTCTCCACAGGACATGCCTGCAGTGTCGAGGGAACTCGTCCAACACAAGCTTTACATTCGCCCAGGCTCCAAGCCGTCCAAGAAACATCTTCGACGTTTTTCAAAGACAAGAGATGAGAAATCGGCAAAGAGATCACCAAGCTGCTCACAGCAGGCTTCATCATGGAGATGTTCTACCCTGATTGGCTGGCAAACCAAGTCGTTGTGATGAAGAAGAATGGGACCTGGCGCATGTGTATCGATTACACTTGCCTAAACAAGGCATGCCCCAAGGAACATTCATGAAGATAACCTGGTTGTCAAGACGGTCAAGCAGCTGACCCTGTTGGCCGATCTGAAGGAAACATTTGCAAATCTGTGCACTTGTCAGATCAAGCTCAATCCAGAGAAGTGCGTGTACGGCGTTCCAGCCGGCAAACTATTGGGTTTCCTCGTCTCTGAAAGAGGAATTGAATGCAATCCAGAAAAGATAGCTTCAATCGACAGAATCAAGCATCCAAGAAACCTCAAGGACGTGCAAGAATTCACCGGATGCTTGCCATCACTCAACCGATTCCTCAGTTGGCTGGGAGAGAAGGAAATTCCACTTACCAGCTGATGAAGAAAACAGAAAAATTGTGTGGACTTCGCAATCGGATGAAGCTTTCAAGAAAATCAAGCGCATGCTCTCCACAGCTCCTGTACTGGCCGCGCCGACTAAGAAAGAACCGATGATATTATACATCACGACTACTATTCGCGTCGTCAGTGTTGTGATGGTGGTCTAGCGAACTGAGAAGGACAAGGCGCAATCGGTCCAGCGACTAGTATACTATGTCAGTGAGGTGCTATAAATCTCCAAGAAGAATTACAGTCACAACCAGAAGATGTGCTATGTTGTGTACCTGGCAGCAAGAAGAATGAAGCCCTACTTTCAGGCACATCCGGTCACAATGATCATCTCGACACCACTTTATTTCATCATTGGCAACCGAGATGCAACCGGTCGAGTGTCCAAATGGGCAATTGAGATCGCTGCACACGGCATCAAGTATGAACCTCGCACAGCAGTCAAGTCCCAATCCTTGGCCGATTTCTTGGTGGCTTGGGCTGAGACTACATATGAGTCGCCCTGCCCTGATTCGGTTCATTGGAGAATGCACTTCGACGGTTCCAAGATGAAAACTGGTTTGGATGTTGGCATTGTCGTCTCATCTCCCAAGAATGACAAGATCCACTATGTTATGCAAATCAACTTTGCATCATCCAACAACGTCGCCGAGTACGAAACATTTGTCCACGGGGTCAAACTGGAAAAAGAGATTGGCATCCGGCGGATTCTGTGTTATGGTGAGTCCGATCTGGTGGTCCAGCAATGCACATGAAATTGGATGCAAAAATTGCAAACATGGCGAGCTATAGGTTCCTGGTTCAGCAGTTGTGCGGTTCTTTTGACGGCTGCAAATTCCATCATGTGCCCCGAGCAGAGATTGTGGCAGCATATGCACTCTCCAAGCCATACCAACGTGCATCTCCATGGAGCACATCCATAAGCCGTCGATCAATCCTTCCCCAGAATCAGAGTCCATCTTTATTCTTCCGACTTGGAAGCTCCAATTTAGAAAACTGCAAAACAAGCAAAAACACCCAACAAGAAGGCACAATAGGCCACACCAGGGGTTGCAACCTTCTCTGAGCTAACAACACCAGGGGCTGCTGTCGTCAGCTCGGGGACTGACGTTGTCATGCAAGAGGCATTCAGACCCACCAATGAAGAAGAAATAGCACTTGCACCAGTGGCAACGGCCGTGCTGGTAGTTGTAACTTCACCATACTAGGCGCAACCGTTTCATGCTTTTCTGGTAGATGGCACTCTCCCCTGGGTGAAGTGGAAGCTCGGCAAGTACAGCACCGATCTGGCCCATACACCATCATCAACAATTAGTTGATTCATTGCAGCACAACCGGCGTGCTCCAACGGTGTGTTGAAGAGAACAAGGGACTGGAACTGCTGCGGGATATCCATCAGGGCAAATGAGGCCATCATGCATCAGCAACAACAATAGTAGCCAAGGAATTCCGCCGTGGTTTTGTCGAGGAATGGCGCAGAAAACAAAAAAATTCCTAGCTACGTATCACGAACCCAAGACCTATTCTATGTCTATGTATGTAATGGAGGGAATCTGTGTTGTTACCTTTGAAGACCGAAAGACTCTGAACCTACGACCTCCCTGTCGTGTTGAAGACCTCCGGTGATTGTAACGCCCCGGGTATTATGCAACAGTAATCACTTTTGGTTAATGCCAATTTACCTTGATTGCATGTGATGATCACCCTTGATCATATCTCATTCAAATTTCAACCCAAATAAAATTTAAAAATAAAGTGAAAAGCAAAGTTGCACTAAAAATTATGGAAAATATCAAAAAACTTCCTAATAATCATTTGACCATGGTATGTTAGCAACCAATAATTATTGAAGTGTTTAAATAACCTATATAATTAATAATAGTGGCCAAACAACACCAAAAAGCCTTTCAAAATGAACAACAATATTCAAACGAATTTATATGGAGCCAATTTTTTATAGTAATATATAATAATGTAACTTGAGTATTAGGTCCAATGGCACATCTTATAAAAACCAAATTTCAGACAAATAAAATATAAAACAAAAAGAAACAAAAAACGATAAACGATAAACAAAAAAGGTAGAAACCTATCTAACACATGGTGCGCAGCCTCCCACTGGGCCAAGCCCAGGCCAGCCCACCCCCTCTCCACTTCATCCCCTACACTGGTCACCCCCACCGCGTGGAGGCAATCCAGGCCGGCCATGGCCGCGGCCATCGCCGTGGCGGACATCCACGGCGACCCCCACATGGATAAGGCCCCGACGCCCCCAGCCCTAACCCTAGCGCGCGCCCCTCCTTTCTCCTTCCTCCGTCACGCCGCCGCTTGCCTCTACCACGGCTAGCCAAAGCCCGCCGTCGCCACCACCTCGCCGTGGGTGTGGCCAACGACCACCTCAGGTCGCCGTGTGGTGTCCTGGAGCTCCGTCGAAGACTTCTACATCGTCTCCAACACCGAGCCACGACCGGAGTGTTGGGAATATGCCCTAGAGGCAAATAAAATATGTTTATTAGCGTATTCCATAAGTGCATAATACGTTTTATACTGTGCTATAACTGTATTAAGCGGAAAAATTAATACACGTGTGGTATAAAACAACCAGGTCCCTAGTTAACTCTAGTATACTAGTCCATTGGGCAATTGATGATCAAGGTTTCCTGATCATGAGCAATTAAGTCATTGACAATGGAGTCGTATCGTTGGGAGAATGATATGATGGACACAGACACCCACCAGAAGTGTTGCAATGTGATCGAGTCACATAAGTTCAACATTGCGATAACTACAACGTAGTGACCAGATCCTTTGACCGTAATGATCATACGTAATTACTATCTATGAGGATACTTTGATTTGTAACCCACCCCCTGACTGAAATATGTTGTCCATAAAGGTGCAATTTGGGTACTCCGAATAGATACGTTAATGAGCATGAAAATAGATCAAAGCGGGATTTTTCCATCCGAGTGACGGGTAGGTACTCTGGGCCCACTCGGTGATATTACATCATAAATATTGCAATCATGTGACTAGGTCACGAGGGTTGTAATATCACGGGAACGAGTAAACATGTTTTTTGGTAACGAGAATGAACTAGGTAAATTGGATACCGAAGATCAAACCTCGGACAAGCAAAGTACCATAGGACAAAGGGATAATTCTCAACGTTAAACGGATCCAACAACGATGAAGTTTCATTCGATGGAAGCGCAGGGGCCATCTAGCATTGTAACCAGGTCTGATTGATGGTCATTGATCAAGAGAGTGTCTTGATCATGTCTGATGTTTCCCGGACCGTAGGGTGTCACATTTAAGGGTATTCGACACATTAAGGATTGAATCGGGATAATCGGAGAAATAAGAGAGAACACCGGAATTGTTTCCGGTGGAGACCAGAAATTGTTCTGTAAATTTTGAAAGGTTCAAAATGATATTTAATAATGTTTAAATATGTTTTATTATTTAATTATATGAATTAAATATTAAAATATAATTAAATATAAGTAAAATAGAGGAAAAAGGCATATGGGCCTAAAGAGGCCCATTAGGGGAAGAGGGAGTCTTCCCCCATGGGCCATGGCGCCATGAAGGGGCCCATGCCCCCCCTAGGCGCATTTGCCCCCCTCCCCTTGGTTTAGTACCAGATGGGAAGTTGAGGGAGGTGTGCCCTTTTTCCTTCTTCCCAATTTGAGACAAGTTTATCATCTCTCTTCCTCCTTTCTCCTTCCTGTGAGCGGACTCCCCTTGTTTGGAGTCTGCACTGGGTTGGGTATTTCTCCACCATATGCACGCCGTCGTGGTGCTGGAATCAGGATCCGATTCCATCTTCTTTCCGCTGCTCTTCTGGTTCGGAGCCCGGAGGGACGTCGGGTACACCATATGTGTGTAATCCCGCGAGGCACTACACTTGTGGTGCTACTTCATCGTCGTGGCCGTATCGCGGCGTCTTCACCGACAACGTTCCGACAGGGACGCAATCCCTTCATCAGTCTCAAGGACCGGGTGGCTATCAGAGTCATCGTGGAGCTGCGCGGCATCGGGGATTTCTGGTACGACTACACCAACCACGTTCACGTGGGAACGTTTCCCTCTTAACGGACTACATACTGGTATGTGATCTATTTCCATCCATTACTTGCATCAACATAGCATAGGTCTTGGGATTGGGTATCATAGGTTATGAAAATTTTGTATTTCTGTCCCGAACCCCAACAGTGGTATCATGAGCAAGGCTATGTGTAGATGTATTATACGGATAGAACACATCTAGTATGTGGGCATCAATTCTCCAATTGTTACCCTCTCATGTGTACTCTTTTAGCATTGCGGCAATGTCCTGATGAAGCGTCCCCGATCGACCTTACGCGTTTACGCGAGACTGGTTCCACGCTTGACGTATGGCTTGTACCATATAAGTGGTTGAGGGGTGTTTATCTCTCTAACATTAGCTTTGCAAAGATGTTTCCAACGGAGGGCCCCGACAGGGGTGTAATAGAGAAAATTGTGGGATTGGTGTCGTGGCTTGTTTTCGTAGGATATAAATGGTTCTTTTCTCGAAACCCCTAGCAGCCATGTAAAACTTGCAAAAGATAAAGTAGAAAGTCGTTTTCAACTTTAATTTGCATGTCGCTGGGAATCATAACATGTATGATTTATTGTTCCATCCTATTTTGCTAATATTTTAGATATACGACGGTAGCATTATAGGATGATCCCTAGTGTCCTTACCCTAGTGAGCACCACCTGGAAAGATCAACATTATGGAGGCATCACGTGGCGCACAGATGTCAAACATATTCGCGTTCAAAAGCGCACGGATGCCTCCAGGTTTAGCATTTCACCAAAGGAAGAAGTTCTTCCATGATTTGAGGCACTACTTTTGGGATGACCCTCATCTTTTCAAAGAAGGTCCGGACGGGATCGTGACAAGATGCATACCGGAACATGAGTAGAAGGACATTCTCAAGCAATGTTACGGTAGTCCCTACGGAGGACATCACGCCGAAGAGAGGACCGCACATAAGGTTCTCCAATCAGGTTTTTATTGGCCTACTCTCTTTAAAGATGCTAGAAATTATGTTTTTTATCTTGTGATAAGTGTCAGAGAGTTGGTAATATTAGTAGGAGGAATGAGATGCCTATGAATTACTCACTAGTGATTGAGCCTTTTGATTGCTGGGGTTTTGATTTTATGTGTCCTTTTCCTCCCTCACACAAGTACACTCAAATTTTAGTAGCTGTTGATTATGTGACCAAGTGGGTTGAAGCAATCCCCACTTAGAGTGCTGATCACAAAACATCTTTGAAAATGCTCAAAGATGTAATTTTCCCTAGGTTTGGTGTACCTAGTATCTTATGACAGATGGAGGATCACACTTCACGCGTGGAGCCTTTAGAAAAGCTTTAGCAAATTACGATGTCAATCATATAATTGCTTCACCGTACCATCCTCAAACTAGTGGTCAAGTTGAGCTCACCAATAGAGAGATCAAGTTGATCTTGCAAAAGACAGTTAACAGTTTTAGAAAGGACTGGTCAAAGAAGTTAGGAGATGATCTGTGGGCGTATAGAACTGCTTACAAAAACCCCATGGGCATGTCTCCGTATAAGATGGTCTATGGCAAGGCTTGCCATTTGCCATTAGAATTAGAACATAAAGCTTTCTGGGCTGTTAGAGAGCTTAATGCTGACCCAAAGTTAGTTGGTGAAAAACGTCTCATGAACTTGACTTCTCTAGATGAGTGGAGAAGTGAAGCTTACGAGAGTGCTAAAATGTTCAAGGAAAAGGTAAAAAAGTGGCATGATAGAAGGATTCTGAAATGTGAATTTAATGTTGGTGATAAAGTTTTATTGTTTAGATCCCATTTCACGTTTTCTCCAGGTAAACTACTTTCCAGATGGGAAGGATCATTTCATATTGAAGAAATATACCGCTCTGGTGCAATCAAGATTAACAATTTTGATGGCACCAAACCTCAAGTTGTGAATGGGCAAAGACTCAAGCATTACATGGCGGGAGACCCCGTCAATGTTGATGTAAATATAATACTGATACGTCCCAAACGTATCTATAATTTCTGCTTGCTCCATGCATGTTTTGTGTGACTTTGCCATGTTTTGCTTGAACTTTCATACCCTTTTGAGCATATTTGGACTAACCTATTAACTCAGTGCACCCAGTTGCCAGTTCCTGTTTTCTGCTATTTTTGTATTTCAGCTTTTTACGGCCATGAAAAGTGCTCCAAAAATTCCAGAAAAATTATATAAAAAATCAGCGTCCCGGAAGCTTCCGAAATCACCAAGGAAGGAGGGGAGGGCCACCACAGGAACTCCAGAAGGGTATCTGGCATGGCCCCACCCTAGGCCGCGCCGGGAACCCTCCTGGCTGCCCTGTGGACCCCCTGGTGCCCCCCTTTGGCCCTATTTTTACCCCCGCGGAGGAAACCCTGATTCCAGACCCCTTTTCTCCAGAAGTAATTCCGATCTCTGCCGCCATCGCCGACAAGCTTCGGGGGACCAGAATTCCTATGCCGGCACCTTGCTGGGACGGGGAAGTGCCCCCGGATTCATCTCCATCGATGTTGCTTCCTCCCTCCATGAAGCGGGAGTAGTTCTCCCTCGGGGCTAAGGTTTCTACCAGTAGCTATGTGTACTTCTCTCTCTCCCATGATGTGATATTCGTTGTGATCATAGGCTATGTTAATCTAGGGTGATCCCATGATATCTCCCCTTCCTCTATGTATTGGATTGAGGTACTCAATTGATCTTATCTAGTATAATCCCCGAGACCAAGGTGACAGCGGTCTATTGGACATGGGTTAGAAGAATATTTTCATGAGTGATTTCCTCTTTTGTGTGTGGATTGAAGATTGAGAGTCTTTTGGTGCTTGTCTTTGACTATCCTTTAGATATGTTGTGGTGATTGTGGTACTCTCTTTGGATGGCCGCGGTGACATTGGGAAATCCATAGATTGAGAACTACGAACTCTGAGGTGTGCTTTTGTAGCCCTACATAATTCTCGTCCTCTCTTGACCACAAAGGAATGACCTCCGAGTATGTCTCCAATGCATGTTTTAGTGGAAATATCATGTGATTAGACTATGTTAATGTTGTTGGGAGTTGCCACTAGTGAAAGTATGAAGTCTAGGCCTTGTTTCCATCATTGTTACACGTTTGCGCTCACTTTTGTCACATGTTTGCTTGCTGTACTTTTTATTACAGATTTATATTAACTTGCTTTGCCACACCTATCACCCATATTTTACCATCTCTTCGCCGAACTAGTGCACCTATACAACTCCTAGTTGTATTAGGTGTGTTGGGGACACAAAAGACTTCTTGTATCTTAATTGTAGGGTTGCTTGAGAGGGACCATCTTCAACCTCTACTTCCCTGAGTTCGATAAACCTTAGGTCATCCACTTGAGGGAAATTGTTGTTGTCCTACAAACCTCTGCGCTTGGAGGCCCAACATAGTCTACAAGAATAGAAACGTGCGTAGACATCAAATACACACAACAACTCATGAAGAATATGTTGCAGCCCCGTTTCAGACACCAGCAGAAGCAGAATAATAAAAGGTATGTATTACGGTAAGGAAACATCGCGAACCGCCATAAAATTTCCAGATTACGAGTTTTTGCAAAATATAGAAAATTCAGAGCCCAATTGGAGCCGGAGATGAGCTCCAGGGGGCACAAGCGCCCCCCCTGGCGCGACCTACCTTCTGGGCGCGCCAGGTGGCCTCGTGGGCACCCCAGAGCCCATCTCCGACTCCACTTTGGCTCGTTACCTTCCTATTGTTGTAGAAATGTTTGCTATATATTTGCTCGAATAGCCCCGACACCGTATCTCTCTATTTCGCGTGTTTTCTTCTCGAGCTGTTTCTGCCAGAAAATCTTTTACCTAGACCTAGGTTCCATTGCTTCCCCAAGTTCCCCCAAGGAAATCTTTCGCGTGTTTTCCTCTTGAAGGTGAAGAAGCACCTTCAAACCGTCCGGTTGGAGGATGGTGTTCTTCACCAAGAAGATCTGAAAGAACATGTCAAGGAGGGGAGCATCAAGGCCAGGCTAGAAGAAGTGGGGCAAGAAGTCTTCAAGTACAAGAAGATGGTCGAGCATGGTGTTGTAGCTAACTTTGACATCATCAACGAGCTGAAGACCTACTTCCTAAAAGAGATGAAGAAGATGTGGGCAAGCATCACCACATCAGAAGAAAGAATTGAGGAGCTCTAAAGGCAGATTCATGATCTGCACCAACAGAACTGTGAGTATGAACTAAAGTTTATGCGCATGGGTATGGGCGCTGCATGAAGGATCCCGGAGACCGACTTCTCTTATGAGACTGGAGAACCCCTTCCATGGAAGCGCTTCGCCGAGGACTACGTGATCAACATGACTAGGAAAGAGGAGTAAATCTCCTCGGGTAATGGCACCCCCTCAGCTTGTTCCAAGATTGGGGGAGTGCCCGGTATCTTTGTCTTTATCTTAGTCTTTTAGAGTCAAGTAGAGTCGTATCATGTTTAGGGAAGTTATTACATTAAATAGGTGTTTGTGTTGAGGTCTATCACTCCTTCTGTGGAGAGTCTGTATCCGTGAGTGTGGAGTCGTCTATGATGGAATATTAATGAGAAGTCTATTGGTTTCCTTCGCTGCACTCGGTATTCTCTTCATGCAATTGACTTTATATGATTATTCTTATGGGGAGTATTGACCTTATATTAGGTATGGCTTTGAAAACTTTATTTAATTTTGGAAAACATAGCTTTGGTCTTCAAAACATGCACGTTTTCTCAAGTAGCGACATAGCCAAAACCTTTATGTTATTATGCTTGAAGTGTTATGTTGACAAGGAAGACAACTTGATGTGCCATGCTTACCTTAATGTTTATGCTTTATATGTTTTGCATCTAAGTTAGCATCAACTAGCTGGGTCACCCGCGCAATTGCACAGCTAGCTAGATTTATTATATAATTTATATTTATTATGGGGCCTTATGTTTAATTATTATTTTGTCAATTTGCTGATATACAATTCAAATATCAGAATACACATGCAAAAAATATAGTACCCGACGCGGCTTTTTGGCTCCTGTGTGCATGCGCTCCCATTGGCAACAGTAAAATTGTTTAAAAATAGTAAATATTTTGTATGATGCAAGATGCTCATGTGCGTGAAGTACATGCCAAATTTCAATGGAGGTTGAAAATTCGAATAGCCCTCGACAAAAGAGACAAATTTCGTGGTTGTGAGAGACTTTTGAAAACTTCACTATTCACAAGCATAATGCATTCCACAAAAATTCATATTTTTTTGAATTTGTTTGCAATTTTTTTTGTGTTTTTATTAGTGGGTGCGCCCGCTCTCCCGAGAGCTGTTTGGGATTTCCGAAAAATTTGATTGTGTAGTTTTGTACATCGTAGTGCAACGGATTGTAGCCAAGGATCTTTATCAACCAAAACAAAAGAAAAATGGTACATATATGTATTCGCAATGCAAACTATACACTTATGTATACTTTTCTCTCGATATCCATGGGTTATACCCTTCCATAAATTAATTTAAGAAACTTAATATCGATGGTTTATAGCCATGTTCATGTTCTTTGATCATCATTGGTCGTCTTATAACTTTTTATTCCTGAAATATCATGTCTTTTATACTTCATTTTTTTATGTTTCTTGCCCTTCTATGGCAATGTAATATCATGTCTTTTATACTCGTGTATCTGAGCGTCTGGGTTGTATTCTAAAAAAAATAAAGTTCAATTGTTACTATTTATTTTATATTTATTTTATAATTCGTCTAGCCATGCAATTCACATAGATTCACATGTATATAAGGGAGGTGCTCTCTTTGTCTACCTAATAAAAGTCTTGCTCAAACAATATTTAATTTGTATTATTTTGTAGGTAAACTATAGGGAAGTTCTTCTTTGTACATATTTGTACCAACAATACACTAATGAATTCGTCTTGCCTCTATAATAGGATTGATACATCAACTTTTGATATAGTAAAAGGTATTGTTGGTTAACAACTGAGAAATATATGGTTAGAATATTTCCCAAAAAGCAAGCCAATTTTTCTATGGACC
Source organism: Bromus sterilis (assembly GCA_950022295.1). Taxonomy (NCBI): domain Eukaryota; kingdom Viridiplantae; phylum Streptophyta; class Magnoliopsida; order Poales; family Poaceae; genus Bromus; species Bromus sterilis. Next base: position 316,882,607 of record OX465596.1, on the reverse strand, counting down.
ATACATAAAATTTTACAATGCTAGTTGATCGAAAAAAATAAAAGTATGCTCGAAAATACAAGACAAAAGCATATGTGCTAGAAAAATATGCTAGGAAATTCATTTGATAGACCTGTATTGTAGTAGACATAGCCATTAGATGTTCAAAAAATTGTATGTAAAGCATATATATAATTATTGAAAGTCTATGTAAGTATTACTTTTTTTATTTCACAATCAAGTGAGATCTCACACATATGCAATCAGAAAAGGTGATAACACACTTGCATATACCCCCAAAAAAGGTTATATATCTCACAAACACATGCATATATGAAATATATAGGCTAGATGATACGACCATATATATACTGAAGAAGTAATTTGTGTACGTGCTTAGGAAAGAGAGAGTACGTGCATGTTTCTCTTGTGCTTGGCATCCCCTGATCACGCTGGCCCATAGAATCGATTTGATCATGCCGCCACCACCTCGAGTCAGCCGCCACGCCGCTACGTTCCTGTCTGACTACAACACAGCCTTGCCGTCGGTGCGCCGGCAAGATCGCACGGAGCATGAAAAGGTTATGGACAATGGCTTATTGCTTCAGGAAGCTTTTTTTCTGAACTAAGGACTTTATTAATCAACTAGAATCCGATTACAATCTGCCCGCAGGCTGCTTATAAGAAAACCTGGACAATTTCCCAGACAACTCTCTGTGCTAGGTAAGCCACAAGCTCGCTTTGCACAGGTGTCCGCTGGGAAATTTCCATCTCTACTAATATGATTAACCGAAAACGATACAAAACTGGGGATCAGGTCTCCAAGTTCCTTCCAGATAGGTGCTGCTATAGAACGTGTATAGCGGCGCGAGTTCCATAGATTGACTAGCTCAAGGCAGTCAGTCTCCATTATCACATGTGACATACCACGAAGCTGAGCGAAGATAACTCCCTCCCGGAGAGCCAACAATTCCGCAACAAACAGATCCGTGACCCCCGGCAGAGGCTTACTCCATGCACCAATGAAGCACAGATAAGAACGTGCCACACCGCCAGCTCCACCCTTCATAGCATCCACATCAATTGCCCCATCAGTGTTGATGGTGATCCAACCCACGTCGGGAGGCCTCCAGCAAGTGAGTGAGGGGTTCCTCTTCTTCTTCCTTGGGAAATCAAGAATAAACAGGTTTTGATGTATCCACTTGATCGCTTGTACCGGCTCAAACCCGTCCTTGTCGTGAGTCCATCGATTCCTAGATGTCCAGATAGAGTGCATGCATGATCGAGATAATCAGCCCCCTCTAATCATGACTAAACATAGGGTCCATTAGGACGTCCTTCGTCCAGATGGCTGGGTGCAGACGCGGGATCCGGAGGTCGAATCGATCGCGAGCTGCTACCCAAAACTTCTTAGCATGCGAGCAATGAAGCAGAGCATGCATGAGATCCTCATTAGAGGCCTTGCAGACCTCGCAGATACTGAGAGGTTTAATGTGGCGGGACCTGGGAGTGACTGAATCTGGGAGGATGCCTTTGATTCCCTGATACGTCTCAAACGTATCTACTTTTCCAAACACTTTTTCTATTGTTTTTCCCTCATTCTTGCATGATTTGGACGAAACTAACCCAGACTAACGCTGTTTTCAGCAGAGCTGCCTGTATGGTTTATTTGTGCGCAGGAAAATGGATTTTTAGACGTCCCAGAAAATTCCTAGAAAATTCTCAGAAAATCCACGCACCCGAAGGAGCCAGGAGCCAGAAGTGGGACCAGAGGGGAGCTCTGGGGGCCTCAGGCGCCCCCGTGGCGCGGCCAGGGGTGGGGCCGCGCCCTCTGGCCGCCTAGGCAGCTCCCCCCTCCTCTGGTGCCCTACCGAGACTCCTATTTATCCCCGTGACGAGAAAACCCCAGAACAAAAGTCGTTTTCCCAGTTTCCATCGCGGATCCACCGCCACCCTCTGTTCTTCTTTGGGAGGGCTAATCTGGAGGCTGATTTGGCCTCCGGAGAGGGGAGATCGTTGCCATCGTCATCACCATCGCCACTCCATCCATCCTCCATTACTTCTCTTCATATGTGTGAGTAATTCCCTGTTGTAGGCAAAGGGGATGGTAGGGATTGGATGAGTTCGATCATGTAATAGTTCGTCAGATTGTTGGGGGCATGTTGCCCATCATCTCGATTGCTGTTTATCTTCTTTGCTTCAACTTGTTGCTCTTAATGCTTGTCACTTTGGGCCCGAGTGCCATGTTTTCAGATCTGAACCCTATGTGTTTTCATGAATATATTTGTGTTCTAGATCCTATCTATGAGTTGTATGCACCTATTATGGTCCGGAACCGGCGATCCCAAAGGTGACAGCTTGGGACACCAAAGGGGATGGTCCATAATTTGAGGATTCCATGTATCCATTGAGTTTATTGCTTTGTTCCGGTGCTCTTTGACAGGAGCACCTTAATCTCCATAAGTTCCTTTTGGCCCCGTTCGTAGCGGGATGGTAGGACAAAAGATGTTGTGCAAGTTCTTATTGCAAGCACGCACAACTATCTACGGGATACATGCCTAATGTTTGATATTTGCCTAGATGATCATTGCTTTTATGTGTGCCTTGCCCCGTGTTAGAATCTATTATATGTTTACTCTCATCCATGCAGCGCCCAACCATCCATCTCCCTAGCCTACAGTGTTTTCAATCCTGCTGGTCATTAGTTGTTACTTTTGTTGTTACTTTTGCTGTTGCCACTATCACTATCATATTATCGTTACCACTTATCTATCGTTTAAAGCAAGTATATTTCAGGTGCAATTGAATTGACAACTCAACTGTCAAAGCTTATAAATATTCTTTGGCTCCCCGTGTGTCGAATCAATAAATTGCGTTAACTTACCCGCGAAGACTATCTCGATCCCTTACGTCTGTGGGGCATCAAGAAGCGTTTTCTGCCGCCATTGCCGGGGAACATAGCAATATTTACAAGTCTATTTGAAGTATCCTGCCTGCTGCACATCATCCGCTATGGGTAAGAAAGGAGACCCCAAGGTTCCGATCTTACCATCCCGTACAAGAAAAGGTACTATTCTGAACACTAGTGCTACACTTGATTCACCTTCTGTTATGAGTAAGTTTACTTGACCACCACTACATGATGCTTCTATTGAGTCTGTCACTATGTCCGATACTTTTGATGATGCTTCCACTACTCTTGATGATGCTACTTTTCTTGGTCACTATATTGAAAATCAGACTGCTAAGGCTGCAGAAAAATCCAAGACCGAGACCCCTGCTACCTATATTCCTACCTGCAGACCTTTGGTTACCCGAGCTTAGATGAACTCAAGGAGAGAATCCTTGATGATGATTATGTTACTCTTGATGATGATTTTTGCAGGGAACTCAGAGAGTGTGTCGACTCTGACCCTGGTGCTGTTAAGGAGTTGCTCAAAAAGCACTCCATGAAGAACAAAGTTATTCCTGATCCTCAATTTTCCACATCTCCTATATGCATCACTGATCCTGATTATGATTTCTCTGTTGATCTTTCACTTATATCTACAGTCGAGGCTGACCCCTTTTATGGCAGAGAAAATGATGATGCTATAGCACACTTGACCAAACTCGCTGAGTTAAGCAACCTATTCACTACTGATGAGAAGATACGAAACTTCTATGTGGCCAAGCTTTTCCCTTTTTCTTTGAAGGAAGACGCTAAATCATGGTAGGATGCACTACCTTATGGTTCTATTAAAAGTCCTTAGGACTTAGTCAAATTATTTGTTGATAAATATTTCCTAGCTCATCTGCAACATGCTGCTTTGCAAAGAATCTATAACTTTAAACAATTGCAGGATGAGCACCTCCCTAAAGCTTGGGGAGGTTTTGTGATTTACTTAAGGTTATGTCGGGACATGGAGTCCCCAAGAATGAACTTCTTGATATATTTTACGCTGGTTTAATCGATGAATCCAGATCCTATCTGGATAGTTGTGCTAGTTGTGTTTTCAGGGAAAGAACGCCGGATGATGCAGAAGAATTAATGTGCAAAATCGCCAAGAACCATGAAGATTGGTCCGTTCCTGAGCCACTTGTACCACCGAAAAAGAGGGGCATGCTTGTTCTGAACCCCGAAGATATGTAAGAAGCAAAGAAGTCTATAAAGGAGAAAGGTATTAAAGCCGAAGACGTGAATAATTTACCGCCTATTGAGAAGTTGTGTGAGCCTATTACTTACCCTCCCTTAGTAGAGGTACACTCTCTATTAGACTTTACTGAAAGTGACATCCCTAAAGGTAAGCCTCCCGACCAATGTTTAGATGAGCTTGATAATTTTATTGTTAAGCAAGACCATTTTAATAGGAGATTACAAAGTCAGTTGCATGATAATTCTCTTGCTATCAAAAGTTTATGTGATGTTCTAGAAAGAATAGTTAATGATGTTAAATGTCTTTTTAAGAATTTTCATATGGTTCAAACTCAGCTTGAACAAATTTCTAATGTGCAAAAAGATTTGCTTTCTAATAATGCCAAACAGGACATACAAGCTTATGGAATTAAAACTAGGGGTGGAACACACACCCAGAACCCACTCTATCCTGAGGGGCATCCAAAGAGGATCGAGCAAGATTCTCAAGTACAAGAATAAGACGAGACTGTTAGCTCTCTGAAGAAGAAGAAGAAGAAGAAGAAACACAAGGAGGCTGACAATCCCGATGATCCTATTACAAGTGAAAAGCCAGATGTTGATCCTAACAGCATATCTACCTCCGATGCTGAAACAGAAGACGGTGTCGAGTCTGAAGAAAAGGACGCAGAGAAGGATGATTCTCTCAAGGTAAGAGAAGAAGAAGCACCTGATAAACGCAAGAGGTACTCTAAAGAAGACTTCATCGCAAGAAGACATGGGAAGGAAAGAGAACCATGGATAAAGAAACCCATGCCCTTTCCAGGTAAATCCCTCAAATCTAAAGAAGAAGAGCATTATAATAAATTTTGTGAATGGATAAAGCCTCTTTTTCTTCAAATTCCTTTGACTGATGCTATTAAGTTACCTCCCTATTAGAAATATATGAAAGATATTGTTACTAATAAAAGAAAAGTTCCTAATGAGGCAATATCTACTATGCTTGCTAACTACTCTTTCAGTGGAAAGATTCCTAAGAAGCTCGGTGACCCAGGTATACCCACCATTCCTTGCTCCATAAAGAATAATTACGTCAGAACTGCTTTATGTGATCTTGGTGCAGGAGTGAGTGTTATGCCTTTCTCTCTTTACAAAAGTCTTTGTTTAGAGAAACTAATCCCTACAGATATCTCCCTTCAGATGGCTGACAAATCAACAGCTGTCCCAATAGGTATTTGTGAGGATGTACCCGTTGAAATTTCTAACTGTTTGATCCTTACAGATTTTTTTGTGCTTGACATGCCCGAGGATGGGAGCATGTCCATTATTCTTGGTAGACCTTTTCTTAACACCTCAGGTGCTATCATTGATTGCAATAAAGGAAAGGTCACCTTCAACGTTGATGATAAAGAACACACGATGTATTTTCCAAAGAAGATCGACAAGAGGCATGGCCTTAACTCTATAGAGAATATCGAGACCGTGAAGATTGGAGAATGGGACTGTCCACTACATGTGCACCACAAATACAAAACCATTATGGTGGGGAAAATTTCCATCAAAGTAAAGGTGCAATGATCACTTCATAAGGGGTGAGACTTCTTGTTCTATATATCGCCGGTTTGTTGGTAAAACTTGATCAACCTTACTAGTAAGCTTGTTTTATATAGGTAAAAAGTTAAGCTTGTTATGTTTTCATTTTCTTTAGCTTTCATTCTCTTTGCTGTACCAAGTTTTTGTGTTTTTTAAGCTTCACAATACTAATCACCGCTTTAAGTTTTCAGAAAGTTTTGCAGCTTTTTGAACTCCGAGAAATTTTCAACAGTGAAGTTTTCAGAAAAATTCCAGAAAAATAAAAATAAAAATTTCCATGCCGGGAGTGACCCAGAGGCACCTGGGGCTGACCAGGGGGGGCACCAGTGGCCCAGGCGGCCAGCTGGCGCGACCTGCCCCCTGGCCGCGCCCACAGGGTGCCTGGGGCCCACAGGCCCCACTTCCAGGTATGTCTTCTTCCTCCTCCTCCTTCTCTCTCCAAAAACACGAGTTCTGCATTTGGTTCTTGCGTTCTTGCTGTTCTTGGAGGCGATTTTCGATCTCTCTCTACAGCCCACCATTCAAGCTGAAATTTTGAGAAAATACTCCCTGGTATGTAACTCCTCCACCCCTCCAATTAGATTTTTGATTGGTGGACTCATTTGTGAGTATTTAGTAGCTCTTGGTGTTGTTTATGCGAGCTTGCATGCATGTGTAGAATTTTATTTTCCAAGTTTTGATGCAAGTTTATGCCTTAGGTAAGTGAGTTAAGTAGTTTGCCTTAACTCACTTTGTTTAAATCCTTGTTTTTGTAATTTGTCAAAAATTTCAGAAATGAGTTTGCTAGCAAGAGCAAAGGGGTGGCTTGGGAAGAAAAGGCCCGAGCGCTTCGATCGGGTTACGAGAGCTTCAACTTCACCCTCGACTGCTAGGGTGAGCTACAACGAAGATCATGTGCCCTTAGAGTTGTTGGAGGACACAAATCAAGCACGTGAAATGACTTTCCCGTGCGATGAATTCCTTGAAGCTGCAGGAATTAAGGAGGAGTTCTATAATCTTTGTGCTAATGCAGGTCTGACGCGGCTCGCAACGTGCCGTGTTGCCCAGTATCAAAAACTCGCCTCCTGTTTCATTAACAGTTTTAGATATAACCTTGATGCTGGTTCTGTTGAGTTTAAAATTTACAATGATCTTTTGACCATGCCTTTGGAAAAGTTTTGTGAAATAATAGGTGTGCCGAACGTGGGACTGACGGCGAAGATGAGCTCTCAGCCCTCCGAGCTGAGAACCGTCTTCAACTCTCTCTGTAGCATGGATACAAGGGATATTCATCGGTCAAAGATCTCCATTATCTTATTCCCACACCTGAGGTATTTTGCGTATTATATTGCTAGAGGGGTGTTAGCTCGTGACAACACGAGCAACATATCTGCCCCGGATGTTGCTACCCTGAAAACCGCCCTTTCAGGGAGGTTTGATTATAATGTGGGTGCCTTAATTGCTCGACGCCTTGCTATGAACGGTAACAAGGGAGACTTATTTGGTGGCGTTTACGCCACACTTATCCTAGAGTCTCTTAATGGCACCCCACACCCCGATGATAAGCCTTTTACTTATTTAAGTTTTGATCTTGCTGCTATGAAAAGGCATAAGTTTGTTACCATGACTTCCGAGTTTGGTAACCTTGATTATATCTTGCGTTTCGGAGCCACCACGGAACGCAAGATCCGTCTACTTGCACCTCTTTTGTTTGATTTTTCTCGCAGGAACGGATGGTCCTTTAATGCTACCCAGTTCGATGAGTTCGTGGTCCAGCGTCAGTTTCATAACCCCATGGAGGGGGTTGTGCCCGACGAGGAGGAGCATGGTGAGTTCCCACCTTTCCAGGGAGAGACCGTCACCCAGTTTGGTCAAGGGTTTTCCTCTGCTTGGAGCGCGGATCTTTCTTCGTGGTAGGATCCGAGGACTTCGGTGTACGCACCGGAAGCCTCATACGACCCTTGGACTCACCCGTACTACCCTGGAGCAGGAGGCTCCTGGGGACATTAGCTACTACCAACTTAGGACAAAAGACTAAGCTTGGGGGAGTACGTGCCCTTCTCACTTTTCCATTGTATTATCCATTTTATTCGCTTTGATCTTTTCGAAGCTTTTGCCCGTTTTCTCTTTCTTTCTTTCTTTCTTTGCAAAAACAACAAAAAGATTTTCTCTTTTCTTTTGCTCTCTTTTAACCTTCAAAAAACCCAAAAATATTTCCTTTCTCTCTTTAGTTTGCTTTGTTTTCAGAGCTCAGCTCGAGTCCTGATGACATTTGATTATATTTCCTACGTTCGATCGTACAAGTGACCAGGCAGTAATGACGAAGATCGACGGAAGGGAAGCAACAAGGAAAACCGGTATGAACTCTTCTTGTTTCTACTTTTGTACATATTCCTGTACTTATGATCTAGAGACCAGCTTGTAGCGACATAGTGCTATGTTTACAATGCTTTCCCAGTATTCATGCTTTCCTTGTGGCTAGTCTCAAATAGCTAGAGTACATAATGTATTGTTGAAATGATTTACATGCATTGCATTGTTCATGGTTTGGCATACTGAAGTGGTATTTCCCTTCGGAGAATTTTTGGATTGACTTGGCACATGTTCACACATGCTTATGACTATAAAGTCTACTTTTGCCTTGATGATATTTTTGTTTCAGAATAGTTATATCACTTTCATGCCCGATTCAATGTTTCTTTGTCGCTCTGCATGATTATGATAGTTAGTGCTCTCTAGTTGGTCGCTTCCCAGTCTTTTGCTAGCCTTCGCTCGCACCAAGCGGATTTCTGCTTGTGCTTCCAAACTCCTTTTCAAACCCAGTTGTTCCATTTGAGTCCACCATACCTACCTATATGTGGTATTTACCGGCCACTCCTAACTTAGACTTTCTTGTGCCATCTCGAAATTTATTCAAAAGCTTCCCTTTTTGTAACCGTACAAGCTCATGGTACGGTGAAGGGAAATCAGTATCTTTCATGCCAAAAATATTTTGACAGAAGTTTTAACTAGTCAAAACAGAAAAGAAAAAAAATATGAGAGTTACACCTCCCCGTTGACTGGAAAGTTACACCTCTCAAAAGAGTTTTATCTCTGTTTTCAAAACCAAGAGCTCTGGCACATGTTTAGTCTTTGCTTCCTTTCACGGGTTTTCAACCTTGCCATCAAAAGCCACGGTTCGAGAGTCTCCCCTTCTTTCTTCAAAGCACCAACTATGAGAGCATAATTGTCATTCTTAGTGTAACATGCATTGTCCCAAAGTATTACATTGTCTTCTGCATGCTTGTGTTATGGCTAGTCTGAAATACTGAGTTCTAGTCACCTTTAAAACTCCGGAGGAGTTTCTGCATTTATGTTTTGCTTCACTCATGAAGGCTAGCGAAATGCCACTCAAGTATGTTCAAGCTATGTGCATTGTGATCCTGTCTTGATTTTCAGTAGCTTATTATTTACTTTTAGTTGTTTGTGACTGATCACATGAAAGAAGAATTTCTTCGTGCATTGTCCTTATAGCATTGTTTCAATACTTGCTAAACTCTTTTCGTAGTACATGCTTATATACATTTAATGAAGAAAAAGAGTTTGTCAAAGTTTTCTTTGTCGCGTCCAGTTCGTTGAACTGAATTGCTTGAGGACAAGCAATATGCTAAGCTTGGGGGAGTTGATACGTCCCAAACGTAGCTACTTTTCCAAACACTTTTGCTATTGTTTTGCCCTCATTCTTGCATGATTTGGACGAAACTAACCCGGACTAACGCTGTTTTCAGCAGAGCTGCCTGTATGGTTTATTTGTGCGCAGGAAAATGGATTTTTAGACGTCCCAGAAAATTCCCAGAAAAATCTCAGAAAATGCACACACCCGAAGGAGCCAGGAGCCAGAAGTGGGACCAGAGGAGAGCTCTGGGGGCCCCAGGCGCCCCCCTGGCGCGGCCAGGGGTGGGGCCGCGCCCTCTGGCCTCCTGGGTAGCTCCCCCCTCCTCTGGTGCCCTACCGATACTCCTATTTATCCCTGTGACGAGAAAACCCCAGAACAGAACTCGTTTTCCCAGTTTCCGTCGCGGAGCCGCCGCCACCCTCTGTTCTTCTTCGAGAGGGCTAATCTGGAGGCTGATTTGGCCTCCGGAGAGGGAAGATCGTTGTCATCGTCATCACCATCGCCACTCCATCCATCCTCCATGACTTCTCTTCGTATGTGTGAGTAATTCCCTGCTGTAGGCAAAGGGGATTGGATGAGTTTGATCATGTAATAGTTCGTCAGATTGTTGGGGGCATGTTGCCTATCATCTAGATTGGTGTTTATCTTCTTTGCTTCAACTTGTTTCTCTTAATGCTTGTCACTTTGGGCCCGAGTGCCATGTTTTCAGATCTGAACCCTATGTGTTTTCATGAATATATTTGTGTTCTAGATCCTATCTATGAGTTGTATGCACCTATTATGGTCCGGAACCGGCGATCCCAAAGGTGACAGTTGGGACACCAAAGGGGATGGTCCATAATTTGAGGATTCCATGTATCCATTGAGTTTATTGCTTTGTTCCGGTGCTCTTTGACAGGAGCACCTTAATCTCCATAAGTTCCTTTTGGCCCCGTTCGTAGCGGGATGGTAGGACAAAAGATGTTGTGCAAGTTCTTATTGCAAGCACGCACAACTATCTACGGGATACATGCCTAATGTTTGATATTTGACTAGATGATCATTGCTTTTCTGTGTGCCTTGTCCCGTGTTAGAATCTATTATATGTTTACTCTCATCCATGCAGCGCCCAACCATCCATCTCCCTAGCCTACAGTGTTTTCAATCCTTCTGGTCATTAGTTGTTACTTTTGTTGTTACTTTTGCTGTTGCCACTATCACTATCATATTATCGTTACCACTTATCTATCGTTGCAAGCAAGTATATTTCAGCTGCGGTTGAATTGACAACTCAACTGTCAAAGCTTATAAATATTCTTTGGCTCCCCGTGTGTCGAATCAATAAATTGGGTTAACTTACCCGCGAAGACTATCTCGATCCCTTACGCCTGTGGGGCATCATTCCCCTCCACCAAAACACCGGCACTTTTGGTTCCACATTTAGCTTCCAGAGAGAACTCCACAACTGTTTGTTTGTCAGTGATGTGCCTGTATAGGTCCCTTCCTCAAGAGAGCTACGTTCGTTGCGAGTCACTAGAGACCTATACGCGGATCGTACAGAGTAGACGCCTGATTTCTCTGAAGCCCATGCAAGGGTATCTTCACCGCCGTCCGGATGTAGTGGTATATTCAAAATAGCTTCCGCTTCCGGGTGAATGAAACATTGCCTGACCAACTCGACGTTCCACGAGCCCGAGTAGTCATCAATGAGGTCTGCCACCTTGTGCAAACCAGCGCCGCCAACCCGAACTGACGGTCTGTGAGTGGTGATAGTAGGGATCCAAGGATCTGCCCAAATGGAGATGGTGGAGCCATCACCAATTCGGTTTATGAGCCCTGTCTCCAAAGGTGCTCGCCCAGCTATGATGGCCTTCCAGGTGGACGACGCTCGAGTTGGTGATGTGGCACGCAGAAAATCTGTTTGAGGGAAATACTTTCCTTTCAAAACTCTTGCACATAGAGAGTCGGGGTGTGTTAACAGGCGCCATCCGTGTTTCCCGAGAATCGCCAAGTTGAACAGATGCGGATCACGAAAGCCCATGCCCCCTTGCGCCTTCGGAGTTTCCAACTTCTTCAGAGAGACCCAATGAAGAGATCTCTTGTCGAGAGAACTAGCCCACCAATATTTAGCCATACAGGAGGTGATACTCTTGCATACTTTCTTTGTCAGGAGGAAACAACTCATGCTATACGTTGGGATGGCCTGAATCACTGTCTTTAGGAGCACCTCTCTGCCTGCACAAGCTAGATTCTTCTCTGATCAGCCTTGCATCTTACTTCTGCTTCTTTCCAGTATATGATCAAAGGTTCCACTGGTAAGTCTTCCCACAGCGGTCGGTAGCCCTAGATAACGTTCCGAGAATGCTTCCACTGAGATACCAAGAGAGGTTTTGAGTTCCTCTCGGAGGGGCTGAGGTGTTTTACCGCTGAAGTAGATATAACTTTTCTCCTGGTTTACCGCCTGCCAGAGCAGTCCAAATAAATCCGAAGAATCTCATTGAGCCAGCCCACGCTTTGAAGTTTAGCGCTGAGGAATATCAAACTATCATCAGCGAAGAGAAGATGATTCACCCATGGAGCGTGGACGCCCACCCGAACACCTCTATCAACTTGTTGCCTGCCAAAATTATTGAGGAGAGATGTAAACCCCTGAGCACAAATAAGAAACAAATATGGCGACATCGGATCAATTCTTTCCTTTCTTCCGTTTTCTGATCGCATGAACACTCTCGTATGCAAAAAGTACATTGTCCGTGATTAGCCGTCCTGGAACAAACGCACTTTGCTCTTCCCCAATGATCTCATCCATAATATCTCTCGTCCGATTGGCAACCGCCTTGACTGCAATCTTGTAGAGAACCAGGCAGAGAGATATTAGAGGGCGATATTTGGAAATTTTCTGTGGGTTTCGGACCTTGGGTATTAAGGTGATCGCCGTGTCATTTAGACCCAAGGGGAGGGCGCCTCCATTCAAAAAATCTAGCACAGCAGTGGTGACATCAGCGCCCACCAAGTCTCAATGTCTCTGGTAGAAGCCTGCCGTAAAACCATCAATTCATGGTGCCTTTGAGGGCGCCATATCAAACAGGGCCTTCTTAACTTCCTAGGCTTCATAATCTTTCTCTAAGAACACATTCATCTCAGCTGAAACCCGGGGATCACACAGTTCAACAACTCAGACATGTCTCTATATCCTTGGGACTGATACAGGGACGTGTAAAATCCTTGGATCTCCGCTTTAAATTCATCTGGATCAGTATATGAACTACCATTGGCTTGTTCCAATGAGGTTATGCGGTTTATTCGTTTGCGATGTGCCGCTTGCGCTTGGAAATATCCAGTATTGCGGTCGCCAGATCGGAGCCACTGCACCCTTGATCTCTGCTTGAGCCATATTTCCTCCTGATGAAGAACCTCCCGCAATTGCGCCGCCACGGCCATTTCTTCCTCCGATGGTCCCCTCCCCATCGAGGAACCTCTCAGCCTTTCAAGCCAAGCTTGAAGTTTACGAACTTTCTAGGATAGATTACCAAATTCACGATCGCCCCAGGGGCCTAAGGTATTCTGGACAGTTGCCAAAGCGTCAACTACGCCGTGCAGTCCCCTCAAACTAGACCCCGCCTGCCACACCCCTCGAACTACGTCATCATATTGAGCATGGGTGCGCCAGACATTTTCATAGAGAAAAGTTTTCCCCACCTTAGACCATTTACAAGCAGCGGAAGATCTCAGATTTTCCATAACATAACAGTGGTCAGATTCCACGCTACTCAAATGTTTTACACTAGAGAAACTGAACAAGGCTAGGAAATCTGCATTGCCAAAGGCACGGTCACTCCTAGCTTTTACATTGGACAAGCCGTCTTGTTTGTTATCCCACGTAAAAGGAACTCCTTGCAATCCCAGATCTTGCAGACCAAAATCCTCTATAGCCTCCCGAAAAGCCCTCATCTGACTTTCGGGTCATTGGTGTACACTGAAGTGCTCCTCGGCATACAGGGTTTTGTTGAAGTCACCCATGCATAACCAGGATCCGTTGATTGTGGCCGCCAAAGCCCTCATCTGACTTTTGGGAAGCTAGAAGCATACGTACGCATTAGGAAATTGTTAATTTTTTAGCAAGTATACGGGGAGTTGTTTTTTCTTTTGACACGTCCAGGGAGTTGTCATGTCCTCTTCCTTGTCCAACTTATAGTAGGATTTGACTACCCTCAAAAGAAAAATAGTAGGATTTGACTTGTCTAGGTACGTTCTATATAGCAAAACGTTTTTATTCCTTGTACATCACGTTTTGCTTCGACCAAAACAATATTACTCGTACTTGTAATGTGACATGTCCAAGTGTTCATATATAATAATATTTGTATGTAAAGTTTATATCTATAAATCCTAGCCTTTCATATTGGAAATTAATGGTTGAGACAATTTAATCTGTGTGGATCAATGTGATAGCTTGTTTGTCTCTTGTTTTAATTATATAATAGATAGATTGTCTGTTCTCTCAAAACCTTTTCTAGCCAAACTCTTTGCCTAGCAGATTTCTGCTTGTGCATCCATGCCCTGAAACCAATATCTTCCATATGAGTCCACCATACCTTCCTATTCGTGGTATTTCCCTACCACTCCTATAAGTATAGAATTTATGTGTTATCCTTAAATGTTCAAAATCTTCTGTTTTGTGCCTCTTGTTTAGCTAATGAGGAAGTAGTAAGTAATTCATGATCTTCTTAAGTTGGACAAGTTTTACCCCGGGATTGCATGTCTAATCTGCAAACCCATAATACGAAGAGGAACTAGCATGAGTGCGACCAGCTCGAAAGATAATATAACAAACAAACCCTCCTTCACGCTTGGTTTATGAGAAATCAGAAACTTTGGCAGTGATAAACAAAGGAGATTAAGGGGATGTGATCGTCCCTACTTGGGAGCCGTTCCTCGAAACTTGTCCATCTTGAGAAGTAATTGAGCTATCTATTAGCATTTGTTGACACACTATGCACCTCCCAAAATTTGTTTTCATTCTGTTTGATTTAAGGATAGCACATGAGTTTTCCCTACTTGGCTTTAACAAGGCCTATCCTTTACTTTTGTGTTGAATCAGTTGTCCCACTTCCTTCTTTTCCCAAAAGAGAACATACACTTGATGCTGATGAGGATTCATTCATATAATGATGCATTAAGTTTTGCCATGCTACATCATTGTTAACATTATCTTTTGATAAGTAAGTTGTTTCCGAAAGCTTTTTCCAAGCAAACATCTTCCTTTGTGTTAGCATTTGCACTTCATGACTAATAACGTGTTCTTTCAAAATCTTCAAATTGTTTCATTAAAGTGAAAGAGAAAAAGTAAAAGTTATTAGTTGTCCTTTGACCAAGGATATGTTTTCCATAATTTGAAGAGTTCTCTCAGTCCTACTTTTGATTATAATTTTTATTACTCTCATAAGGACCTTATGACTGGTTACTGTTGAGGATGCTTGAGTTTGATGAAGAAACTTTGATGCTTCTTGTCCGTATTCTACTTATCGACACTTCACTCTCTAAACTTGTGGACAGGTTTACCGAGCTCAGTATTCGCTTGGGGACAAGCGAGGTCTAAGCTTGGGGGAGTTGATACGTCCAAAATGCATCACTATTTTATATAGTAATTCTTTCTTATTGATTGATATATTTCATGATATGATGTTATTCTTATGTTGTTTTGGCTTAATTTACACAGTTTGCAACTTTCTGATGCCGAAGCAGCAGACGCAGGATTCAGCGGTAAAAAGTGGACGCTGAGTTGCTGAAGGAGAAGACCTCCAACTTACCTTAAAATAGACGGAGAGTATTTTACAGAAGGATGACAAAGATACGCAAAAGAGGGGCCAGAGGGGGGCCACAGGGTGCCCAGGCGGCCACCTGGCACGGCCCCCACCCTGGCCGCGTCGGGAGGGCGCTTGGACCCCTGGGGCCACCCCAGGCTCCCCCTCTGGTCTATTTATCCCTCGTCGTCCAAAAACCCTAAAAGAGGGGAGTTTTCGCGATTTCCGCCGCCGCTCCGTGGCGGAAACCTACAGAGGAGAAAAGACATCTCCGGCGGGCAGATTCCGCCGGGGAGAATACCTCCCGGAAGGGGAGATCATCGCCATCGTCACCACCTTCGTCACGGGCATCATCGAGATCATCATCAACATCATCCCCAACATCAGCACCATCTTCACCTTCATCCAATCTCACCTCACAAGTTCAACTTGTGTTGTAATCCGTACTATCTATCCTCTCTACTCT
Organism: Bromus sterilis; assembly: GCA_950022295.1. Classification (NCBI taxonomy): domain Eukaryota; kingdom Viridiplantae; phylum Streptophyta; class Magnoliopsida; order Poales; family Poaceae; genus Bromus; species Bromus sterilis. The sequence continues at coordinate 316,867,038 of OX465596.1, read as the reverse complement.
ACCGGTGTTGATTACTAACGTGTGATGAATGCTATTGAGTTTTTTTGGAGAAATATCATTGTGTCCAGATTGTCTATCATCTATTTTTCCCCACTGATCATGATCTCTTTTATGCCTTGTGAGTAGTTAATTTAGTTCTTGAGGACATGGGAGAAGTCTAGTTGCTAGTAGTCATATGATATTGAAGTAATATGTGTTGTTTGATATTTAAGTTGTGTTTTTATTTTCCTAGTGGTGTTGTGTGAGTCGAACAATCAACACTTCGTCTTATTAAGGACCTAGGGGAATGCATTGTGTATAAAGAATTCTTACGGTAGGTTTCCGGAGTGACATAAACCTAAACCCCAGTTCACATGCTTTTGCACAAGGGAACATTGGATCAATGATTGTATTGCTATGGTTAGGCTTTTGCCTTAATTACTATCTTGTATTTGCGGATGCTTGCAAGGTGTCTAATCATAAGAGTGCACTTATCTTAGTATAGAGGGTGTACTAGCATAGATCCACCCACTCAACACTTATCAACACAACACATAGTACCGATGCAGAATATGGCGAAAGCACGTGACTATTTCTCCCGTGTGTCCTCAAGAACGCTTTAGCCTCTATAAGTTCAGTTGCTAGGCCTATCCTTTTCTCGAAAGGATTGGGCCACTTGTTACTCCTCAGTGCCTTTTGCTTTGCTCGCTTTTACCTTTTTGTTGCTTTTATCGAAAACCCCTAAAAAGTTATCTTTCAGTTCCTGCAGGTATTTCTTTACCAAAGTCACTTACCAATACCTTCTGCTCCTCATTGGGATCGACACTCTTATTTATCGAAAACTCTACAAACGATCCCCTACAGTTGAGTGACATCAACGCCCAAGGGAACCTACAATGGCGAGACTCTGCCGATTCACTTCAAGTTTGACTTACGAGTGGATGGACTCGTATTTCACTCTCATCGTCGGCTCGGTACCGAAGCACCACCTGGGTGATACAAGGATATTCCTCTTTAGTTCATTCCCACCGATTTCTCTGTCGAACCACTTCAAGTGTACCATCAAGGGTGATTCCTCCTGGTTACACTTGATGGTAGGCACCTGAATCAATTGTTGTCCTTGAAGGTAAGTAGTCGGGTGACCCAACGGTGCCGGCGAGAGGTATTGCGACGGGACGACAGGGAGGGAATGCCGATGTACAGGTGGGCTTGGACCCTGAATGTTGTCCGCGAGAGTTACCAAACCACGAAAGTCGAGCTCCTCCAAGAGCACCCGCGATACAAGGTAAGGAGACGGTTCACCTTGTTGGTAACCACGTGCTTTGAAGGGACGACAGGGAAGGCACCGATGTACTATTGGTCCTACCTGTTGTTCATTGTGTGAATTAGTGGGGCAACAATAACAGCTGTCCCCGAGATAATAAAATGGCTAACGGTTCAGTGGATGACTTGAGTAGCCTTTTTTCTTGTACGCACTACCTTCACGTGGGATAAGGATTTATGGGCTCCCCTGCATTGTAGTTTCGTTCGAAAGCTCTTCAGACATCAGCAGTACCGCGGTCTGATTGCCGGGAAGCGGCGTGTCTTCTTTGTTCAATTTGTGGTATTTTATTTTTCTTTCCCAGCCAGCCTCGCACCGTGCAGGATCATGAAGGGTGAGGGTCCTAGACCTCTGAGCGCATAGGATTTAGTCCGGCGTTTGTCCTCTCTGCTGAGCCTAGGATGGGGTGTGGCATGTCGGATAGCCTCTGTGGGGCCTTTCCTAACAAGGTGTATGCCACCCTGGAGATCCGAGCGTGCTGGCCTGCAAGGAGTTTAATCTATTCGAATAGCCGTGTCCACGGTAACATGACGCATTATGCTGAAGCCAGATCCTACTAGTGCAAACTACTATATTACAAGTTAACTGTTGGTTTCGGGTTTTCTTCCTCGCAGGGAAGTCGAGGAAGGAATCTCGGGAGCATTGATAATTATTACAACTTACTGTTATTCAATGTTGCATCAACTTATGCTGCATTGTTATTACATTCATGATATTATAACTGTTGGCTATTCTCTTCCCATGCTGCATGAATCGTGTGAATATGCTAGCCTTCGATAGGCCTAGCTTATTCCCCCTTACCCTGGTATTTCTGTCTTGCAGTCCACTATACAGCTTCCCCTTCCATTTTGATACAAATGCATAAATGCTTAGTACCTTGGGTTTAAGTCTCACTGAGTATGCTAGATACTCACCCTTGATTTATTTCCCCCTTTGTTTTATATACCCGGATTGCTGCAACCAGACGCTGGCGCCCAGGACCAGGAGTACCCAGAGGCGCCTACTACGACGTCGAGTTCCCCGTTGACCAGGAGTAGTTCAGGGGTTCCCGGAAGGAGGCCTCGCCTTTTTTATCTGTTGTTATTTCCGCTAGCCTTTTTAAGGAAACCATGTTATTCTTTGATGTACTCAGATACTTTTTCTTCCGGTAACTTTGTGCGCTCGAGCTGTTGCATTCGAGCTCTCGTCACCCCTAGCTTGTATTATACAGCTTGTATTATTTTATTTGTAGAGTTGTGTTGTGATATCTTACCGTGAGTCCCTGATCTCGATCGTGTACCTTGCATGTATGATTAAGTACATGATCGTAAATTGGGGGCGTCACACGCAGGTGCTGGTCATCCAGGTCGGCGTTGCCGAAGGCAACCTTGGACCCCCAGTTATATCTGGCAGATGGTGGTTCCAGCACAAAGTCCGACAGATTGATGTTGTCGTCCAGACCGTCTGATGTTCGGACATAGAAGAAGGTTTACTGCCATTTCTTCACTGATTGCAATGTTTTAGGGTTTGGATAGCTGGTCTTGCTCCAGATATAGATGGTGGACCATCCGCACTCGGTCATAACCTTCTCGGTGATCGTCGGAAGGTTGGGGGGTTTACGGTTCAGAAGCTTGAAGCCGGTTGCAACCATTTGGGATTTGAAATGGAAGATCCGGCTTCATAGCCCCAAGCTCGGCCTCACCCCGAGGTATCCCTCGCACGGCGTCACGAAGGCCGAGAGAAACATCATGGCGTTGGCACCAAGGTGGTGCGGCTGCATCCTGAAGAAGTCCAAAAATTCGCTAAAGAAGGTGCTCACAGGGAGGCCAAATCCGCGCTCAAAGTGAGCGGCGAAGACCATGCACTCACCAGGAAGCATCACCGGCGTGACCTCCTCCTTGAGAACACGGTACTCGAGGTTCTCCGGAATCTTGCGCGCGCTACGGAGGCGGAGGATGTCGTACTCCGTCACCTCAGAGCCTTCCCAGCGGCTGCGGGAGATGATACGTCCAAAACGTATCTATAATTTCTCCTTGCTCCATGCCTCTTTTGTGTGATATTTCTATGATATTGATGGACTTCCATACACTTTTGATCATATTTGGACTAACCTATTAACTCAGTGCACCCCAGTGCCAGTTCCTGTTTTCTGTTGTTTTTCTATTTCAGATTTCCCCCACATTAAAAGTGCTCCAAAAATTCGGGAAAATTCAAATAAAAAATCAGCGTACAGGAAGCTTCCGGAATCACCGAGAGGGGGGGGGGGCAGAGGGGACCCACCATGGCCCCAGGCGCCCTCCCGGCGCGCCCCAGGGTGGGGCCGCGCTAGGGGGCCGCCTGGACCCCTGGTGGCCCCCCGGGCTGCCCCCCTTCACCTATTTATTCCCCGTGACGCAAAAAACGCCGAGACGGAGAACCCTTTTTCGCGATCTCTCCTCTGTTCCTCCGCCGCCGCGCTTCCAAGATCGGGAGCACCAGAAGACCTCTTCCCGGCACCCTGCCGGAGGGAGGAACCACCTCCGGGAGCTTCTCCACTGTAACAGCCCATGTGCAATAAATGAAAAATCACCATGACATTGTACTTTGTATGTTGACTTTGTAACCTGGCATGATGCTAAAGATTATAATTTCATGTGGTGATTTAAATTTGCATTGGGATTGGAGCCCATTTGGTTTGTTTGAGTTTGCATCCAAAATGGTTCAAGAAGGGTGTTTGAAGATTTTTCCAATGTTGCATGCTTGCTCTCCTTGACCCCAAACTTGGCATAGCCAATTCCTTGCCCCTCCCAAGCTTTTTAAAAGCCTTGAAACATTTTTGCCAACTCCATAGTTGTGAGCCACAGTTCAAAGTGGTTTGGAATTTTCAAAATGCCCCCACATTTTACTTGCTCAAAAATTGGTCAAACCAATTTAAGAAAATGGAGAATATTTCAGGGTTTCCAAAACATATTTTTATATGTTTTTATCTTTTGTGGATTGGCCACAAAAACTCATGGATTTTCTGCTTTTCAATAAATGGAAAATTGACTTCTTTTAACTGGAGGCAGAGGACCTGCCAGGCCCAGCCCAACAGGCCTCGCCCCATTGCTTCGCAGCCCGTCTGGCCCGTGCCACCGAAGCTTTACGCGGGAGCAACAGGACCGTTGGATCGAGATCGCGTGGCCCTGGGTCGTCGTCTTTACAGCGTGTCCAGGGTCCCCTCCCTCTCTCTCTCACAGCGGGCGGGAGGCGTCGACGTCAACGCGGCCGACGTGGCCAGAGGGCCTCCCCCTTATAAGCTGAGTTCCCAGGCCCCTCCTGGTACCCTAGGTTCCCCTTCCTCCCTCCAATTTCCGCCGCCGCCGCCTGGTTCGTTCTCAGGGACCTGGCCTGTTCCGCTGGTGAGGAGTTCGAATTCGCCGCCGTCTTCCCTCGTTCGTGACCGTGCGACCTTCCGCGTCGTCCCCAGCGTCTCACCGCTCCGTTCCCGTCGTGCAGGGGGAGCAGAGCATCATGAATCGGGCCCGCGACGTTGATCACCTATTGCGGTACCTCGTCTTCCCCGACGACGGCTGCATCCTCTGCTACCTCTACGTCGAGCTCAGGGTCGCCTCAAGCAACCCCTAGGTGAGCCTCAGCGAGATTCCCCTTCCTCGTAGAGCGCGAGCACGTAGCCGAGCCGTCGTGCTCTTTTGTTCCCCGCCGTAGACGTCGCCGCCGTGCAGTCTGTGGTCGCCGTGTTCGTGGCGTGCCTCGGACATGCTCGTGCGTGTCCATAGCGTGCTCCGCGCGCGCTCGTGACCCCCAAGAGGCCGCGTAGGGCTCATAGCCCCTACGGGTTTCCCGCGTCTGAAGTTTCAGAGTGCGCGGTGCGCCGCCGTGATCTTTCCGGCAAGAAAGCCATCTCCTTGGGGCGTTTCGGTCCCAAATCCGGGCACCCACGTTGTCGTGGTAGTGCCTTGCGTCGACTAGGGGTAGTTGGTAGACGGCTGTCGGCGCACGCTCGCCGGAATTGCTGCCGATTCAGAGAGGTGCGCACAGGTGCAGGTGTCTGAAGCAGTGGCCGCCTCCATGTTCAGAGGAGAGTGGCAAGTGGAGCAGTGCGTCGCCGTGGGTTTGGAGTACCGCAACCCGTAGTTGGATGTACCAGCTATCATTTCCCAGTGGCCGCAGGGCTGCCGGAGTTGAGACGGCGAGGCCAGCTTCGCCGAAAGTCGTCGTCACCGTTGGGTTTTTCTGAAGCTCAGTACAGGGTATGCATACCTATACTGACTTCGTACCCGTTTCGGTTCAGAAACATGCAGTAGCGCAGTGGTAGCGAGCAGCAGCGGAAAGCAGCGGGCGTGGGTTCGAATCCCACGCGAGGCATTTGCCTGCCCCCTTTTTTGATTTTTAAGCGGAGGCTGACGGCTGGGCTCCTCATGTCAGTTAGGTTGCACGAGTGGAAGTGGGTTGAGCCCACCAGTTGATTTGGAGCTTGCCCAGTGCGCCTGAGGCCAGCCCAAGTGGTTGCGCCCTCTGTTTTTTTTCCCTTTTAGTTTCTTTTCCTTTTCTATTTTAGTTCAATTTGAGTTTGAATTCAAATTCAAACTGAATTTAAACCTTGGAGCTCCTATACCTCAATGTGGCATCCCATATATGAATTTGGGGTAGTTTTGCCCACTATTCACAGTAGTGATGTTCATTTTGAGGATTGCCCCTCTAAGTTTTGGAGAAGTGGCAATTTTGCAAAGAAGCCCCTCACCTCTTTTGTATTTGCACGATGTTTTGCAAATTCAAAGTGTGCCTTGCCTTATATGTTTTTGGGATAGTTTCTCCCAAGGATTTGCATGGTGATAATGGTTTGACCATTTGAGCCTTTTTCAAAATGCATCTAGTGCAACTTTGCACTCAGGTCCCAATGTCCTGTCCATGTCTTCTTCAATCTTTGCATCTTTGAAAAACCATCCCCTATACATCTTGTCATATTCAATGTGGCTGGGTTCCTTTATTTTGTTGCACCTTTTAGATGTCCAGTTCATCGACATCTCTCCGTCTCCGGAATCGATGTTTTATTTTCACGTTGTAATTATTTCTGTAAATTGCATTGTTGATCATGTCATGTTGCCATGTTACTTACACCAAAATTAAGGCTAAGACCGAAGCCATTCAATGTAATTAATTGCATATGAAGTTGTTGACGTGTCATCACCACCTTCATTTAAATCTGACTAGATAGGGTCACATCATGTTGATTAAACTTGATCATACCATCTTTGCCTGTGCATTGCACCCATTGCTTACTTGTGTGCCTTTTCCTTGCCGGTACTTTACGTTAGCACCTGAGACCGCCGAGGAGACTTACGTGGAGGTTTCCGACACCGGTCCCGAGGAGCCTGCTACGTCTGCTTCGGCGACCGATTACCCAGGCAAGGGGAAGATTTATACCATTACTTGATACCTTTCTGCCTACCTTCCTAGCTGTAGTCTAGAACGTTTGTTTGATCCTATCCACCTTGCTTATGCCTTAATCAAAACCAAACAGCCATGATCCCCACATCCCAGAAAAACATTGTATTGCTAAGTTACCGCTGCTCAGCCATTGCTTAGTATGAGTAGGAAAACTTGCTGCTTACCCTATGCTATGGTTTGGGATATCATGTTATTTAAAGAAGTTGGTTGATATTTATTATTATTATGATGTTAATATTATATTGACGAATGATGGGAGACCAGGCTGTTCCCGCCAGGTGTTTTGTTCCATTTGAGTCACCTAGGTCCCGAGTTCCGGGTATTGTGTTTCTTGACAAGCGTTCCTAATCGTGTGTGGGATTCTATGGGGTCCCCTTGTCTTACCTACCTAGCTTCATACAGTTCCAGTGGTGGCCCGAGCTGATTTACTATTTGCAATGTGTGTGTGCTCGTGGTACCCCAGTTGTTTACAAACCACCCCGGGCCAGGAGGACTTGTTCCTTGGATGGCCCACTTTGTCCGGTTGAGGACCCGGTGTCCCATGTGTGATTAACCAGGTATCCAAACCTGCGACAGACGGTAGAGACCGATTCGAGAGCGTGGCCAGCTTTTGAATTGGGTGTCGGCTCACCGGGGGCCACCCGGAATTGTGCGTTGTTAGTTAGAGGGACTCTGACGTTCCGGAGTTTCAGGCGTTTACCTAGCCAAGTGGAAACCGGGCGTACATGCGAAGGCTATGATGGGCAGTTAGTACACCCCTGCAGGGTTAAATCTTTTTGAAAAGCCGTGTCCGCGGTTATGGACGACTTGAGACCTACTCCTTGTTCATAGAATAACATTAATTTGAATCTTAATTAAAACTTGCCTACCGTGTGAGTGCCTTGGTTGCTTTTCTTCGTCCAGGGGGACCGAGAGAAGATCCATGTTGTGTTATGTTTGACGTAAGTAGGTGAATAGCAGACTTATGGAACAATGTCACGTGCATTCTTGGACCTTACCCCTATTCTGATAGAACGATAGCCACCATATATGCTAGTGCGGCTGCAACCTTTACCTTTACCTTGTCTTACCGTAGGGAGTTAGTTATCCTGTAATGATATAATCTCACCCCTGTTTTCCTTTTGTGCTTTTACTGTTTTTCCTGATCGGCCGCTGCAGTGGACTACTACCTCGACCCAAGAACTGGGCGATACTTCGTGGAGGTGCCCCCGGAGGACGACGATAAGGACGACCACGTTCAGTAGATCCTATAGTTAGGCTTCGACGATCCGTGGGTGGACTATATATGTGCAGCCCTCTCTAGGGCAATTTGAATTTTGACCGTACTCGATCGTGATTGTCTTCCGCTTGTTGCATGATATACTGTTGGGTCCACGGACCTCTGAGACGATGTAATAATATCCAGTGGTGATATATTTATGTCTTAGTATTAAGTTCATTGTTCATATACCTATTGTTGAGAATCCGGCAGCGACACGAGTGCGAGTGTCGTGAGTCGGTGGCCTTTTATGCGCTACTAACTTGAGCGGGACGCGAAAGCGCCTAACTCGAGTTAGCACCGCATCGGGGTCCTTACAACTTGGTATCAGAGCAGGACTGACTGTAGGACCCCTTATTGGCCGAAGTTGAGTCTAGAAACTATTTTATAGTTACTAAGGAAAAATCGGAGAGTAGGAACTCTTTCTTTTTATTCTTACCCCACCCTCCCACCCCTTTTTCCGTGAGGAAGTGAAACGTTGTTTTCTCTCTGCAACTTATCCCCTTTCAAACGAATCTAGGTTCTCGTTTACATGAGGCTCCGATTCCTCTATAATTTTTTGCTAGCGACGAGAAGGGTTGGCATACGTTGAGAACACTGAGCCGCCACTTGGGGTTGACAGCTCCACCTCGCTTACGGCGTACCTCAGGTGAAACTCCTATACAGGGATGGTTGACATCCTTCGGATGTGGTTCCTCCCCCTATAGGAGACCGCTTCGGCGGGCCGCTCAGGGCAGATGTCTCAACGTTCAGGTCTTCAACCACTCGTATATATTGTTGTGTGCTCGCTAGCAGATTATTATCTTGGATTCGGATGATCTCGGTTTGGGGATTCCAGTAGCACCTAGCTTTCGACTTTCCGGGTTAACCTTGGTGGAATTTTAGCTTTCGGCTTTCTCATACCTCGTGAGGAAGTTTTGTTGTCAATGTTGCCTTATCTTCTGGTTTCTTCAATGTTTCAACCATGTTCTCATAAGTGTTCATGTATACAGAATGCCAAGAGCGAACATGCCGCCGCCAGAGAACCCTCTCCTTGGGGAGGCTGTGACTGCAGTGGCTCAGGGCACAGCTGCGATCTTACAGATGCTGCAGAACCAGACTTCTCAGAGGAATGATCGACCACAGTACACCACTCTGCAGCAGTTCCTTGCTATCAACCCCCCCAGGTTCTCCGAGGCTCGAGACCCGCTGGAGGCGGATGACTGGATCACAGAGATCAAGAAGCACTTCAATGAAAACACCGTCAGACCAGTGGACTACGTCACCTTGGCCTCCTTCCAGCTTCAGGGTGCAGCAGCCAGCTGGTACGATACCTACAAGGCCAACAAGGGCGATGCTATCATCTCGTGGGCGGATTTCGTCACAGACTTCAGAGCAGCACATATTCCCAGTAGATTAATGGACAGGAAGTGAGAGGAGTTCTTGGCTCTGAGACAGGGTGACAGGTCAGTTTTGGAGTACAACCTGGCCTTCGTCAGGCTCTCCAGGTACGCTCCAGAGAAGGTCAGCACAGAGGCTAAGAAGATTGCCAGGTTCCATGGGGGTCCCAGCACAGAGATCAAGTACGCGCTCACTCAGTGCAGCCCCACGCTGTTCTCACAGTTCGTGGATCAGGCTATCCGCCAGGAGTCAGCCAGAGCAGAGTGGGATGCAGACAGGAAGCGTCAGAGAGAGCACAGTTCCGCAATGATGGTCCACAAGAAGGCAAAGACTTGGGTTATAGAGGCACCACCGCAGAGGCAGCAGTTCCAGCAAAGGGGGGCAGTTGTCTGCACTTTTGCCAGCCCTCCCGTCCCAGTTCAGCAGGGGCCTCGCTCTACACCACCACACGCGAGGCCACCCAGGCCGCAGCAGCAGCCCAGGCCAGGCGTGATTTGCTACAAGCGCAGAGAGCCGGGGCACACGTCTCCAAACTGCACCGACCCGTGCTTTGCTCGGCTCCCACCGCCTCCACCTCGCTCTACTCCGAGCACCGCGATGGTGAAGGCACAACCACGTGCAGTTCGGGTGAACAACGTGATGCTCACAGATGCTCAGCAGTCTTCAGAGATCGTTCTTGGTAGGTTACTTGTGTGTTCAGTTCCCGCGACAGTTCTGTTCAATTCCGGAGCATCCCATTCTTTCATATCCAATGCCTTTGCTATGTCACTTGCCCTTTCGAGAGAGCAGTTGCCTAGAACGCTCTTAGTTTGTTCTCTGGGCTCTAAAGTGGAGTCTTCCAGGCTTGTTCCAGATGTGGAGATCCGTATTCAGGGCGTTGTGTTCACAGCATCCCTGATTGTCTTGCCTTGTTCCGACATTGATGTCATTTTGGTCATGGATTGGCTTGTGCAACACAAGGCCAATATTGATTGTCCGACCAGATCAGTGAACTTGACTCTGATTCAGGTGCAAAAGTCTTGTACACTTGTGGCTCTATGACAGGACCAGCACAGTTGTACGCTTTGAATGCAGGAGTTGCACCTTTGCTCGAAGAGGTCAGAGTTGTCTGTGAGTTCCCAGACATCTTTCCGGAGGAGTTTCCAGGAATTCCCCCAGTTCGAGCTATTGAGTTCGTTATTGAGCTAGAGCCTGGTACCAGCCGATTTCTCGGCATCCGTACAAGATGTGTTCGAAGGAGTTGATTGAGCTCAAGAAGCAGTTGACAGAGTTGGAGGCAGGCGGATTTATCCGCGCAAGCACCTCCCCTTGGGGTGCACCAGCTTTGTTTGAACAGAAGAAGGATGGGACTAGTCGCTTGGTCCAGGACTATCGCGGTATCAACAAGAAGACCATAAAAAACAAGTACCCTTTACCCCGCATCAATGATCTGTTCGAACAGTTGAATGGGGCTAAGGTGTTTTCCAAGCTTGACTTGAGGATGGGGTATCACAAAATCCGTGTTCGTGAAGAGGATATTCCCAAGACCGCGTTCAGCACATGTTATGGGCTCTATGAGTTCACAGTCATGACTTTTGGGTTCTTAAATGCCCCTCCGACATTCATGAGAGCTATGAACTATTTGTTCCAACAATGGCTTGATGTGTTTGTGATCCTCTACCTCGACGACACTCTTGTCTATTCCAAGTCAGAGGCTGAACATGAGGAACATCTACGCCTGGTGCTGCAGAAGTTGAGAGAGCACCGATACTACGCCAAGTTCTCCAAGTGTGAGTTTTGGCTGGACAAGTCAATTTTCTGGGCCATGTTATCTCCGTTGAGGGAATTGCGGTTGACCCAGAGCGAGTCCGCACTATTCAAGAGTGGGCTCCGCCGAAGAACGTGAAGCAGCTAAGGAGTTTTATCGGCCTCGCAAGTTATTGCAGGAGGTTTGTGCAGAATTTCTCCAAAATAGCGAAGCCGATGGCTGAATTGTTGTGCAAGGACAAACGGTACACTTGGTCACCAGCTTGCCAGTCAGCCTTCGAAGAGTTGAAAGAGAAGTTGACCACAGCTCCAATTCTCACGCCGCCAGATGAGTCACAACCTTTTCATGTGTTTTGTGATGCTTCCTTGCAAGGTCTAGGCGGAGTTTTTATGCAAAGCAGGAATATTGTGGCGTATACCTCACAACAGTTGAAGACGAGTGAGAGGAATTATCCCACGCACGACTTGGAGCTTGCAGCAGTTGTGCACGCCTTGGTCACTTGGCGACACCTCCTCTTAGGGAGGAAGGTGGATGTGTTCACCGACCACAAGAGTCTGAAGTACTTGTTCACTCAGCCAAATCTGAACTTGAGGCAAAGAAGATGGCTTGAGACCATTACTGAGTACACAGTTGATATTCAGTACACTCCTGGGAAGGCGAATGTCATAGCTAATGCGCTGAGCCGCAAGGGCGATTGCAATAATATCCAGGTGCAGAAGATACACCCTGATTTGTGTGAGTCCTTTCGAAGGATCAATATCGAGCTAGTTCCAGCGGGCTACCTTGCCAACCTTGCGGTAGAGCCCACTATCCATGAGAAGATTCGTGAAGCTCAGTCTGGCAGCTCAATGATACAAAAGATCAAGAAGGGTATTGCCGCCTCAGTTCCAAAGTACGGTTGCTTTTCAGTGCATAATGACGGCACCGTGTTGTTCGAAGAGCGAGTTGTTGTTCCCAAGGAGGGAGATCTCAGAGAGGTCATCATGAAGGAAGCCCATGATTCCAAGTTGTATATTCACCCTGGTAGTACAAAGTTGTATCAAGATCTAAAGCAAAGCTTTTGGTGGACTCGTATGAAGCGGGATGTTGCCCGTTACGTGTCTCAGTGTGATGTGTGCAGGAGAGTGAAGGCACAACACCAGAAGCCTGCAGGGTTGCTTCAGCCACTTGAGATTCCGGAGTGGAAATGGGATCATATAGAGATGGATTTCATCACAGGCTTCCCCTTGTCGCAGAAGAAGAACAATGCCATATTTGTTGTCATTGACAATCTTTCCAAAGTTTCCCACTTCTTTCCAGTGAAGGACTCCATTTCAGCAGCTCAGTTGGCGGATTTGTACACCGCAAGAGTTGTATCTTTGCATGGCATTCCCAAGAAGATCAGTTCCGATAGAGGCAGCCTTTTCACCTCTAAGTTCTGGCAGGCGTTTTAAAAGGCGATTGGTACGACAGTGTTGTTCAGTACCGCTTATCACCCTCAGACAAGTGGGCAAGTCGAGCGCGTGAACCAAATCCTCGAGGACATTCTTCGGGCATGTGTCATCTCCTTTGGCATGAAGTGGGAAGAATGCTTGTCGTATGCTGAGTTCTCTTACAACAACAGCTATCAGGCAAGTCTGCAGGCAGCGCCGTTTGAAGTCTTGTATGGCCGCAAGTGCAGGACACCTTTGAACTGGTCCGAGATAGGTGAGAGGAAGCTGTTCGGTCCAGATGTGATCCAAGAGGCAGAGGACAAAGTGAAGATTGTCCGAGAGCACCTAAAGGCAGCACAGTCCAGGCAGAAGGCCTATTATGACAAAAGGCACCGTGGTGTAGCGTTTCAGGTTGGTGATTGGGCGTACCTAAGAGTGTCTCCATTGAGGGGAACTCACCGTTTTGGTATCAAGGGAAAGCTCGCTCCAAGATTTGTCGGACCTTTCCGCATCCTTGAGACTAGAGGACCTCTTGCCTTTCGGCTCGAGCTTCTAGAGAGTCTGTCCATGGTGCATGACGTGTTCCATGTGTCCCAGCTAAAGCAGTGCTTCAAGCAGCCAGAGCAGGCTGTTGACTTGAGTGACATACAGCTGAGTGTGGGCCTTTCCTACTCAGAGCGTCCAGTTCGTGTTCTTGAGATGTCCGAGCGCAAGACTCGCAACAAGACCGTCAAGTTCATGAAAGTTCAGTGGGCATATCAGTCGGAGAAGGAAGCAACGTGGGAGCGTGAAGATCATCTTCGTTCTGAGTATCTTGAGTTGTTTCATGCTTAGATCTCGGGACGAGATCCTGTGTTGGTGGGGGAGTGCTGTAACAGCCCATGTGCAATAAATGAAAAATCACCATGACATTGTACGTTGATTGTTGACTTTGTAACTTGGCATGATGCTAACATTATAATTTCATGTGGTGATTTAAATTTTCATTAGGATTGGAGCCCATTTGGTTTGTTTGAGTTTGCATCCAAAATGGTTCAAGAAGGGTGTTTGAAGATTTTCCAATGTTGCATGCTTGCTTTCTTTGACCCCAAACTTGGCATAGCCAATTCCTTGCCCCTCCCAAGCTTTTTAAAAGACTTGAAACATTTTTGCCAACTCCATAGTTCTGGGCCACAGTTCAAAGTGGTTTGGAATTTTCAAAATGCCCCCACATTTTACTTGCTCAAAAATTGGTCAAACCAATTTTAGAAAATGGAGAATATTTCAGGGTTTCCAAAACATATTTTTATATGTTTTTCTCTTTTGTGGATTGGCCACAAAAACTCTTGGATTTTTCTGATTTTCAATAAATGGAAAATCGGCTTCTTTTAACTGGAGGCAGAGGACCTGCCAGACCCAGCCCAATAGGCCTCGCCCCATTGTTTCGCAGCCCTCCTGGTCCGTGCCACCGAAGCGTTACTCGGGAGCAACGGGGACCGTCGGATCGAGATCGGGTGGCCCTGGGTCGTCGTCTTTACAGCGTGTCCAGGGTCCCCTCCCTCTCTCTCTCACAACCGGCAGGAGGCGTCGACGTCGACGCGGCCGACGTGGCCAGAGGGCCTCCCCCCTTATAAGCTAAGTTCCCAGGCCCCTCCTGGAACCCTAGGTTCCCCTTCCTCCCTCCAATTTCCGCCGCCGCCTGGTTCGTTCTCAGGGACCTCCCCTGTTCCGCCGGTGAGGACTTCGAATTTGCCGCCGTCTTCCCTCGTTCGTGACCGTGCGACCTTCCGCGTCGTCCCCAGCGTATCACCGCTCCGTTCCCGTCGTGCAGGGGGAGCAGAGCATCACGAATCGGGCCCGCGACATTGATCACCTGCTGCGGGACCTCGTCTTCCCCGACGACGGCTGCATCCTCTGCTACCTCTACGCCGAGCTCAGGGTCGCCTCCAGCAACCCCTAGGTGAGCCTCAGCGAGATTCCCCTTCCTCGTAGAGCGCGAGCACGTAGTTGAGCCGTCGTGCTCTTTTGTTCCCCGCCGTAGAGGTCGCCGCCGTGCAGTCCGTGGTCGCCATGTTCGTGGCGTGCCTCGGACATGCTCGTGCAGGTCCATAGCGTGCTCCGCGCGCGCTCGTGACCCCCAAGAGGCCGCGTAGGGCTCATAGCCCCTACGGGTTTCCCGCGTCTGAAGTTGCAGAGCGCGCAGTGCGGCGCCGTGATCTTTCCAGCAAGAAAGCCATCTCCTTGGGGCGTTTCGGTCCAAAATCCGGGCACCCACGTTGTCGTGGTAGTGCCCTGCGTCGACTAGGGGTAGTAGGTAGACGGCTGCCGGCGCACGCTCGCCGGATTTGCTGCCGATTCAGAGAGGTGCGCACAGGTGAAGGTGTCTGAAGTAGTGGCCGCCGCCATGTTCAGAGGAGACTGGAAAGTGGAGCAGTGTGTCGCCGTGGGCTTGGAGTACCGCAATCCGCAGCTGGATGTACCAGCTATCGTTTCCCAGTGGCCGCAGGGCTGCCGGAGTTGAGACGGCGAGGCCAGCTTTGTCGTCGTCGCCGTCGGGTTTTTCTGAAGCTCAGTACAGGGGATGCATACCTCTACTGACTTCGTACCCGTTTCGGTTCAGAAACATGCAGTAGTGCAGTGGTAGCGAGCAGCAGCGGCAAGCAGCGGGCGTGGGTTCGAATCCCACGCGAGGGATTTGCCTCCCCCCTTTTTGATTTTTAAGCGGAGGCTGACGGGTGGGCTCCTCATGTCAGTGAGGTTGCCCGAGTGGAAGTGGGTTGAGCCCACCAGTTGATTTGGAGTTGGCCCAGTGCGCCCGAGGACAGCCCAAGTGGCTGCGCCCTTCGTTTTTTTTCCTTTTAGTTTCTTTTCCTTTTCTGTTTTAGTTCAATTTGAGTTTGAATTCAAATTCAAACTAAATTTAAACCTTGGAGCTCCTATACCTCAATGGGGCATCCCATATATGAATTTGGGCTAGTTTTTCCCACTGATCATAGTAGTGATGTTCATTTTGAGGTTTGCCCCTCTAAGTTTTGTAGAAGTGGAAATTTTGCAAAGAAGCCCCTCACCTCTTTTGTATTTGCACGATGTTTTGAAAATTCAAAGTGTGCCTTGCCATATATGTTTTTGGGTTAGTTTCTCCCAAGGATTTTCATGGTGATAATGGTTTGACCATTTGAGCCTTTTTCAAAATGCATCTAGTGCAACTTTGCACTCAGGTCCCAATGTCCTGTCCATGTCTTCTTCAATCTTTGCATCTTTGAAAAACCAGCCCCTATACATCTTGTCATATGCAATGTGGTTGGTTCCTTTCTTTTGTTGCACCTTTCCGATGTCCGGTTCATCGACATCTCTCCGTCTCCGGAATCGATGTTTTATTTTCACATTGTAATTATTTCTGTTAATTGCATTGTTGATCATGTCATGTTGCCATGTTACTTACACCAAAATTAGGGCTAAGACCGAAGCCATTCAATGTAAATAATTGCATATGAAGTTGTTGACGTGTCGTCACCACCTTCATTTAAATCTGACTAGATAGGGTCACATCATGTCGATTAAACTTGATCATACCATCTTTGTCTGTGCATTGCACCCATTGCTTACTCGTGTGCCTTTTCCTTGACGGTACTTTACGTTAGCACCTAAGACCGCCGAGGAGACTTACGTGGAGGTTTCCGACACCGAGCCCGAGGAGCCTTCTACGTCTGCTTCGGTGACCGATTACCCAGGAAAGGGGAAGATTTATACCATTACTTGATAACTTTCTGCCTACCTTCCTAGCTGTAGTCTAGAACGTTTGTTTGATCCTATCCACCTTGCTTATGCCTTAATCAAAACCAAACAACCATGATCCCCACATCCCAGCAAAACATTGTATTGCTAAGTTACCGATGCTCAGCCATTGCTAAGTAAGAGTAGGAAAACTTGCTTCTTACCCTATGCTATGGTTTGGGATATCATGTTATTTAAAGAAGTTGGTTGATATTTATTATTATTATGATGTTAATATTATATTGACGAATGATGGGAGACCAGGCTGTTCCCGCCAGGTGTTTTGTTCCATTTGAGTCACCTAGGTCCCGAGTTCCGGGTATTGTGTTTCTTGACGAGCATGCCTATTCGTGTGTGGGATTCTATGGGGTCCCCTTGTCTTAACTACCTAGCTTGATACAATTCTAGTGGTGGCCCGAGCTGATTTACTATTTGCAATGTGTGTGTGCTGGTGGTACCCCAGTTGTTTACAAACCACCCCGGTCCAGGAGGACTTGTTCCTCGGTTGGCCCACTTTGTCCGGCCGAGGACCCGGTGTCCCATGTGTGATTAACCGGGTATCCAAACCTGCGACAAACGGTAGAGACCGATTCGAGAGCGTGGCCAGCTTTTGAATTGGGTGTCGACTCACCGGGGGCCACCCGGAATCGTGCTTTGTTAGTTAGAGGGACTCTGACGTTCCGGAGTTCCAGGCGTTTACCTAGCCAAGTGGAAACCGGGCGTACATGCGAAGCCTATGATGGGCAGTTGGTACACCCCTGCAGGGTTAAATCTTTTTGAAAATCCGTGTCCGCGGTTATGGACGACTTGAGACCTACTCCTTGTTCATAGAATAACATCAATTTTAATCTTAATTAAAACTTGCCTACCGTGTGAGTGCCTTGGTTGCTTTTCTTCGTCCAGGGGGACCGTGAGAAGATCCAGGTTGTGTTATGTTTGACGTAAGTAGGTGAATAGCAGACTTATGACATGATGTCACGTGCATTCTTGGACCTTACCCCTATTCTGATAAAACGATAGCCACCATATATGCTAGTGCGGCTGCAACCTTTACCTTTACCTTGTCTTACCGTAGGGAGTTAGTTATCCTGTAATGATATAATCTCACCCCTGTTTTCCTTTTTTGCTTTTACTGTTTTGCCTGATCGGTCGCTGCAGTGGACTACTACCTCGACCCGAGCACTGGGCGATACTTCGTGGAGGTTCCCCCGGAGGACGACGATGAGGACGACCTCGTTCAACAGATCCTATAGTTGGGCTTCGACGATCCGTGGGTGGACTATTTATGTGCAGCCCTCTCTAGGGCATTTTGGATTTTGACCGTACTCAGTCGTGATTGTCTTCCGCTTGTTGCATGATATACTGTTGGGTCCACGGAACTCTGAGATGATGTAATAATATCCAGTGGCGATGTATGCCCTGGACTCTATATATTTATGTCTTAGTATTATGTTCATTGTTCATGTACGTGTTGTCGAGAAGCCGGCAGCGACACGAGTGCGAGTGTCGTGAGTCGGTGGCCTTTTATGCGCTACTAACTTGAGTGGGACGCGAAAGTGACTAACTCGAGTTAGCACCGCATCGGGGGCCTGACATCCACCACCATGGATGCTTCCCGGATGAACCGTGAGTAGTCCACCTTGGACCAAGGGTCTATGATCATTAGCTATGTGATGTTCTCCTCCCCTCTTCGTTCTTCATGGATTAGACCTCGTGAGCTACCCTACATGATCGAGGCACATATGTAATCTTTCTGTTATTGCTATGCTGAGTTTGCTGGGATCCGATGGATTATGAGATTATGTTCAGATTGTGTTTGAGTAATATATTTGATTCTCCTCTTTTATATTTATGTTCTTGAGTAATTCTTGCATGTTCTCCGTTGTTGTTTATTGCTTTGGCCAAGTAGTAGGTAGTGACTCCAAGAGGGAGCGTTATGCATGATTGTGGGTTCATGCCCCCCGATGACTAGCTTGAGTGACAGAAACATGAGTCTAGGGGATGTGATGTTGCCACAAGGGGGAAAACAACGGTGCTTTTTAATGCAGTTGTCTGTTGCATTGAATTTACACTTTGGGTGAGATTCGCAACTTAACACCAGTGAGATGTTCTGGATAGATATCTCAAGGTGGATGATTAGTAGGTAGATGCAGATGGATTTCGGTCTACTTGTCTTGGCGTACTGCCCATGCTTTTGAGCCTCTTCCTTTCTTGATAGCATAATTAGCATTGGTTTGCGCACATAATACTGTCAATTGCCCAGCTGTAATTTGTTTACCTCGCATGGCTATTTTATCGTCGTTTGGGAGAGAGACATCACTAGTGAACATCATAGGACCCCAGTCCATATTTCCAATACTGTTTCACCCGCTATCGATTTACTGCTTTATTTACTTTTCCGTTGCTATCACTATCATTATTATCCCGTGCGTTTTATCCTTTGTAAACAACAAGGCCGGAGGAATTGACAACTCCTCTGTACTCGTTGGGAAGCAAAGTTATTTGCTGTGTGTGCAGGTCCAGGTGAAGTAAGCAACCTTGTGTTGTGAACGGCGCCATTGTTCACTTCACCGCCTTCTTGTATCTGTTGGAGTCCTACTGGTTCGATACTAAACCTTAGCATCTTCGCTAAGGGAAACTTGTTGTTGTCACACATCTCAACCTTCCACTTTGGATAACCAACGAGGGGCGAGAAGTAAAATCTCGCGACATCAGGAGACGACCATCTCGGAATCCAGCGTGGTGTCAGAGGAGGAGCTCTGCGAAGGTTGGCGCGACGCGCAAGGACCTATGGTGTCCAGAGCGGCAAGAGGAGCGATCGCGGCGTGGCAAGATTGCGCAGCAATGGAGGCGGCGACGAAGGAAGAAGAAGAGGGGAAAAGGAGGGCAACGAGCGTCAGAGGCCAGGTCGAGCCCCTCCCCGCCCCTAATTATAGGTGGATGGGTGCGAGTGGGATTGTTCTATGCACTCTGCGGAATATTGTGTCTTCTTAGCGCGTCATGTACCAAGGCATCAGAAGTGTTTCACGCGCAAAGGATCTGATACGTCCCGAACGTATCTATAATTTCTGCTTATTCTATGCTCTTTTATGTGACATTGCTACATGTTTTGCTACACTTTTATATCAATTTACACATATTTGGACTAACCTACGAAGTCGGTGCACCCAGTGCTAGTTTTTGTCTGCTGATGTCTGTAAGTTGCAGGTTCCCCAATTTTATAGAGCTCCAAAAATTCCAGGAAAATCAGATAAAAAACATCACGACGGAAGCTTCCGGAATCACCGAAGGGGAGCCGGAGGGGGCCCCACCCCTGTCCTCTCCACCAGGGCGCCTAGGAGGTGGGGTCACCCCCTTGTGCCCCCCTTCGGCCTATATTACCTCCTCGTCCTGAAATCCTTCGGAGAGAACCCCGCATTGCGAGTTTCCTCGCTGTCTCGCCGCCGCCACGCTTCCAAGATTAGGAGCACCATAAGACCTCTTCCCGGCACCCTGCCGGAGAGAGGGTGGACCTCCGGGAGCTTCTCCACCACCATGGACGCTTCCCAGATGTGCCGTGAGTAGTCCCCCTTGGACCATGGGTCCATGACTAGTAGCTATGTGATGTCTTCTCTCCAATCTTGTTCTTCAATTCTTAGTCCTTGTGAGATTCCCTACATGATCAAGGCACCTATTTAATTTTCCTGTTGTTATCATGTTGTGTTTGCTAGGATCCGATGGATTATAAGATTATGTTCAGATCGTGATGAGTTATATATTTGGTTTACCTTTTATATTTTGTTCTTGAGTAATTCTTGCATGTTCTCCGTTACTTTCTATTGCTTTGGCCAAGAAGTAGATAGTAACTCCAAGAGGGAACGTTTATGCTTGATTGTGGGTTCATGCCCCCTGATGTCTAGCTTGAGTGACAGAAACATGAGACTAGGGGATGTGTTGTTGCCACCAGGGAGAAAACAACGGTGCTTGTAACCGCGGTTGCAAGGATTGTTTACCATACGCAAAGTTTGTTAATTCAGTTGCATGTTGGTTTGAGTTTACACTTTGGGTGGGGCTCGTAACTTAATACCGACGAGATGTTTTGGATAAATATCTCAAGGTGGATGATTAGTGAGTAGATGCATATGTATTTCGGTCTACTTGTCTTGGCGTACTGCCCATAATTTTGAGCCTCTAGCTTTCCAGTAGCATAATTAGCATTGTGGTGCTTTTCTAATTCTGTCAATTGCCCAGCTGTAATTTGTTTACCCAGCTTAGCTATTTTAGCGTCTTCTGGGAGAGAGACATCACTAGTGAACATCATGGGACCCCGATCCATAATTCAACCACTGTTTACACCTCCACTTTATTTCCTGCTTTAACTTTCTGTTGCAATTATCACTACTACTATCCTCTTGCATTTGATCCTTTCTAAATGGAAAGGATGGAGGGATTGATAACCCCTCTATACTCGTTGGGAGCAAAGTTACTTGTTGTGTGTGCAGGTCCACGTCAACCTCATCTCCATCCGGCAACTTAATATCTGGCGCCGTTGACACCTACTTGCAGCATTCGGAGTCCGCCGGAGACGAACCTTGGTATCTTCATCGAGGGAAATTTTCTACTAGCTATATCTCAACCTTCCACTTGGGATAACCAACGAGAAGCGCCATCGCCCGTTATCAAGCTAATTTCTGGCGCCGTTGCCGGGGAAGCAAACAAAATTGCGCCCGTCAACTCTCGCGCCATCAGGATCCCGTGGAGAAGCCGAGGCGTGAGCGCGTGGCCCGAGAGCTGCGGTAACGTCCCGTCGTGCGTGGATAGTGGGCCACATCGCATTAACTGCTCACCGTGAATCCGAAGAGACGTGGGACGGTCAATTTTTCAGTTAAGGGTAATCGTTGGGATGCATTCGGCCGTGCCTCAGGGCATCTCGGCATAAGGCATTTGGTGAAGTCCAAGTTTCAGGTCGGCTGGATGCACTCGGCAGCTCCTCTAGGAAGCTCGGCACGAGACATTCAGTGAGGCCCAGGTCCAGTTAGGCCGAATACACTCAGCTCGGCTGAAGAGCATCTCAGCGTGAGGCATTCAATGAGGCTCGAATCCAGGGGCAGATAAGCATGTGATAACGACACAAGTCAAGATCTCCGAGGAAGGAACCTACAAACGCCCCGCAATTGGGAAATCATGGGACCTCCACATCTTCAGGGGCTATAGTCGGGGGAATGACCCCCAGGTAGGGTCACCCAAGCAAAAAAATCTTTCAAGACGAAGTTGGGCCGAGCTGAGGACGGCCGTTTGCGATCGGGACGATTTGATCAGTCTGGTGTCGAATGGTCAGGGAGGATCAATCGGCCCAGATGGCAATCGGCTTAGCCGAGCCCCCCTCCAAGAATCAAGAGTTTAATAAGGGCCGGATGGGCGCACCCGGACCGAGGTCATCTTAGAGACGATCCCGAGAGATCCGCATGGCAGACATCAAAGTACCAAGTCGACCTGTCAGGCGCATGATCTTCCATCGACAGGCCGGGCTAACAGGACGACGGACAAGATAGGGCTCTGAGGAAGCCACATGTCTACTCATAGGGCTGCAGGCTAGAAGATTCCCAGGACAAGATAGGTGAGCCGCAAATCTACGCCTAAGCAGCTGGCGGGCTGTAGTTGGTGGGACCCAGCAAAGCTGAGAGGCTTACAACTAGGAGCCTCCTCACTGTGTAGTTACCATTGTAACCCAAGTTCAGGCTATAAGAACCCCGGGAACTCCTCTGGTGAGAGGGACGATCTGCATTTACTTCATTCCACCCACCTTCACAGAGATGCAAGAGAGAGAAGAGCACTAGGCCTTCTCTTTCTTTCTCTGATACATCTCAAGGAGCATTCATTGTAGCCTGAGTTATTGCTCATAGTCAGCTCGACAGGACTAGGGGTTTTATCTCTAAGGAGAGCCGCAAACCTGGGTACGTTACGGTGTCTCATTGTGCTTGTCCCCACTCTCGCTTCCGATACCATCGACAACAACCTCAGACCTTTCCCCCTCTTTAGCCATGCCCATGGCATCTGCCGTCACAATACAACGACACCGATGAATTATGAAATTATGTTCAGACTGTGGAAGTTATATATTTGATCCTATTTTATATTATGTTCTTGATTGTTCTTGCATGTTCTCCAGTATAATTTATTGCTTTGTCCCAGTAGTGTTTTATAACTCCAAGAGTGAGTGTTGTGCTAGATAGTATGTTCATGCCTCCCGTTGTTCGGCTTGAATGACAGAAACATGGGACTAAAGAAAGTGTTGTTGTTACTAAGGGTAAAACAGTGGAGCTTGTGACTGCGTGTTATAAGTGTTGCTTACATTATGATGGGTGTACATAACACCTCCTCCATTACAAAATCGGCTATATTATTTTGACAAAAACCCGTGTGACGGAGGAGCAAACGTCATCGAAGGTTGTTCTTTCTTGATGGATACCTTCACCACGAAAAATCCCTTCCATCCCATCGCCCCCGGAAATTTTGATGACAGACTCGCGTGATTTTACACGACGTATTTGCCGTCACTGGGCCTGCATATTTTCTACGACGGTTATCCATGTCACAGAACATGGGTTAAATCGTCACCATGATTATATATCAATTCTGGACAAATAAAAAAAATAAAAATGTCTTAGTGTTCTGAAATATGTTTTTCAGGTTGTGGAAGGAAAAAAAAATAAAAAAAATTCAACCTATGATATTGGAACCCAAGACCTCACGCTTGCAAACACGTTTGGACTCAAAGATTTACCATCAAGGTAGTGTTTGATTTCTGAAAATATCTTGTAGATCAAAAAATTTGTAGTGTGTAAAATAACACTGGATGTACATTTTCATAAAAAAAACAAAAACTACGCATTTACTTTGGAACAATTTTCACTAAAAAGAGAACCCCACCTGTAATGATTTATTTTAAAAGCCTAGTGTTCGATTGGTGAAAATATCTTGTAGCTCAGCTCTTTTGTAGTGTGTTTAATAATTGTAGATGTACATTTTAGTAAAATAAAAAGGTGTCTATGAGAGATTCGAACTCGAGATCTCATGCTTTCTCACGCATTGCACTCAACAGTTTAGAACTAGGCCAGTGTATTATTGGTGATATTATTTTGTACCTCATATGTTTTGTAGTGTGTGTAATATCATTAGATGTATATTTTAGTAAAATAAGAAAAGGATATTTATGAGATTCGAACCCAAGACATCATGCCTTCTCACGCATTAGACTCAACAGTTTAACATTAGGCTAGTGTTTGATTGGTTTAAATATTTCGGAGCTCAACTCTTTTGTATTGTGTATAATAATACTATGCGTACATTTTAGTAAAATAATAAGTAAATCACACACAATTACTTTGAAACAATTCCGACTAAAAAGAAAACCCCACCTGTAATATTTTATTTTAAAAACACTAAAGGGAAGAGATGCTATTCGTAGGATTTGAACCATGGTGGTGGGCATCATTTGTTTAGCACTGTACCATTAGGCGGGTGTTTGACTAATGATAATAATATACTGCTAAATTTCTTTATAGTGTGACTTCCGAAAATCTTATCTTTACATGAAGGATTTAGGCCTTGTTTGGTTCAGCTTTGTCAATCAGATTTCGAAAATCCATAGCCGAACCAATCATGATTTCACCAAAGCAAACGATTTTTGCTGTCGAATTTTATCAAAGCGCGGTTGGAAAATACACGTACGAGCGAACCAAAAAGTGAACCTTCGAACGATTTCTGAAAATCTGTTGCGAAAAATCGTAATCTGCCCGGGAGGTGCTTCCGATTTTCCGCAGCAGATTTTCAAAAATCCGCAGCCGAACCAAACAGGGCTTAGACTTCAAGATGACTTCAAGATGACTTCAAACATAAAAGTGTTCAACACGAAAGTTTTTCGGCCCGCTTAAGCGAATAACTTTGATGTTGAGACCATCTTAATCCGAAATCACATACAATCTCCAAAACTAATATATTGTGACAGTCGTTGCCCCCACATGGATTTTTGTTAATACATGAAGATTTTCTACTTCACGATGGTTTCAAACCAAAAAATGTTCGACATGAAAGTTGTTAAATATGCTGAACCAAATAACTTTGATGTTGGAACCATCTTAATCTGAAGTCATATGCAATCTCTAAAACTAATACATTATGGCAGCCTTTGCCTAACATAAATAATTTTGAATACATGAAGATTTTGTACTTCAAGATGGCTTCAAATAGAAAAATGACCAACATGAATGTTGTTCAATACGCTCAAGTGAATAACTTTGATGTTGGAGCCATCTTAATCAAAAATCATATGCAACCTCTAAAACTGATACATTGTGGGAGTCTTTGCTCCGCATGAATTTCTTTTTAATACATGAATGATTTGTAATTCAAGATGGTTTCAAATAGAAAAGTATTCAACATGAAAGGTGTTCAATACTTTGAAGCGAATAACTTTGATGTTGTGACCATCTTAATCCAAAATCATATGCAATCTTCAAAACTGTTACATTCTGTTAGTTGTTGCACCGCATGAATATATTTTGAATACATGAATGTGTTTACTTTAAGATGGCTTAAAATAGAAAAATGTTCACTATGAAAGTTGGTCAGTACACTAAAGAAAATTACTTTGATGTTGGGGCCATCTTAATCTGAAATCATATGCAATCTCCAACATTGAAATATTGTGGTAGTCTTTGCCCCGCATGAATTGTTTTTGAATACATGAAGATTTTGTACTTCAAGATAGCTTGAAACAGAAAAATGTTCAACATGTAAGTTGTTAAATACTCTGAAGCGAATAACTTTGATTTTGGGACCATCTAAATCTGAAATCATATGCAATCTCCAAAACTGATGCATTGTGGCAGCCTTTGCCCCACATGAAATTTTTATGAATGCATGAAGTATTTGTACTTCAAGATGAATTTAAGAGAAAAATACTGATCATAAAAAAATTTCAACACGCAAAAGCGTATAACTTTGATTTTGGGACCATCTTAATCTGAAATCATATGCAATCTCTAGAACTAATATAAACTCGACTATATCTTTCAAAGTATCATGGTTTTAGAAAAAATTCAAAAGCACTGCAAATGAGCTCTGAAAAGGATGAAACTTGTCATGGTGTCATTATTTAATCCACATACCATGGGGTAAAAGGTTGCGAGGATTACAAAGAAATCTGGACACGTTTCATATACGAACTGAATCATATATTTGTAACTATCAGGGGTTCAGACGAAAACCCATGTCTTGCAAAGACAACACCATTTTTTAAATCATTTTAAATCCAACCTTGTTATGTGTTCGATATGAAGCATTGGAAGTCACATCCTTAAATTTCATCCAATTTTAGCTTCATTGCTAACTTTTATGCATTTAATGTTTTTTGAGTAAAATGACTCTAAAATTCAAAAGAACTTCAAATCAGATCTACAAATGATGAAACTTAGCATGGTGTTATTATTTCACCAACTTACCATGTGGTGAAAGTTTGAGAGGTTTACGAGAAAAACTCGATGCACTTCGTGTATAAACTGAACTATCTCTTTCAAAGTATCAGAGTTTCGGATGAAAACCCACCTCTTATAAAGACACCTTAATTTTCAAAATCATTTTAAGTTTAATTTATTATTTGTTCAATATGAAGCATTGAAAGTCACATCCTCAAAAATATACCCGTTCTAACTTCATTTGCAAATTTTAATGCATTTAATGTTTTTTTAAGGAAAATGACCCTAAAATTCAAAAACACTTCAAATGAGCTCTGAAAAGGATGAAGCTTGGCATAGTGTCATTAATTCACTCACATACCAGATGGTAAAAAGGTGAGAGGGTTATGAGAAAAACTATATTTACTTCGTGTATAAATTGAACCATCTCTTTTGAAGTATGAAGGTTTCGATGAAAATCGACATCTTACATAGGATCTCAGGTCGAATTAATCCAAACATCAAAATTGTTCGCCTTAACGATACAACAAACTTTGATATTCAACATTTTTTAATTTAAAATCATATTAAAGACCAAGTATCTGGTACCATGTATCGAATTTATAGGTGTGTGTGTGTGTGTAAAATTTCAGAGCGGGAAAACGAAATTTCCAAACATCTTAAGCGGGGAGACAAAAACAATTCGGAGCCAACCTAACAACTCAGCCCACGTTCCCACACACCCGCATGCCTCTCTCACCCTTACCCTAATAAATATGTTTCCTCCCCGATCTCCCTTCCTCCAGATCTAGAATTTCAGATGCACTGGCGGCGCCATCTCCCCTCTCCTCTATTCGACGTGAGAGCACGAGCACCAAATCCCCAAATCCCACATCAATCCATAGGAGAAAAGACCGTCTGAGTCGACATCGCCTGATCTGGGCTCCACACCGGGGCTCTCGTGCTCCTGCCGACGAAGATTGACGGCGCTGCTCCAGTGAAGACAATGGGCGACCTCACCTGCATCCTCTCTGTCCGCCACGACCAACCTAGGATTTCTTGGGCCTCGTCATCGACGGTGTGTGGTGAAATCCGCCCGTGGCTTCCTCGACTACGCCTCTGATGTACTTGGTTAACCTCGCGGATTCACTGGATGGCTTTAGGTACGTCTCCTTCGTCTCCTCCTAAAGCCGGAAGCATGCATGGACTGCTCTGCTAAAATAGTTTCGGGGAACGGGGAACGAGGACGCAGTCCTCTAACACAGATCGTCGACCCGGATCAAGGGTCGGCATCGATCTGTGGAACGTGGTTGTAAACATGGTGCTCCGCGGGGTCACAGTGTCGTATCCCTCAGCCGATGTGCCGCCTGAAAGCGGGGTTTTGTGGAGCCGACTAGGCGAGCTGCCAACTATTGGGAATGTGCCCTAGAGGCAAATAAAATATGTTTATTATCATATTCTATTAGTTCATAATAAGTTTTATAATGTGCTATAATTGTATTAAGCGGAAACATTAATACACGTGTGGTATACAAACAACCAGGTCCCTAGTTAA
This sequence comes from Bromus sterilis, assembly GCA_950022295.1. NCBI lineage: Eukaryota > Viridiplantae > Streptophyta > Magnoliopsida > Poales > Poaceae > Bromus > Bromus sterilis. The sequence goes on along the minus strand of OX465596.1, from coordinate 316,839,790 downwards.
CTCTAGTATACTAGTCCATTGGGCGACTGATGATAAGGGTTTCCTAATCATGAGACAAATACGTCTGTTGACAATGGGGTCATGTCATTGGGAGAATGATATGATGGACACACACCCACCAGAAGTGTTGCAATGTGATCGAGTCACATAAGTTCAACATTGCGATAACTATAACGTAGTGACCAAATCCTTTGACCGTAATGATCATACGTAATTGCTATCTATGAGCATGCTTTGATTTGCAACCCACTGATACGTTCCAAATGTATCTATAATTTCTGCTTGCTCCATGCATGTTTTCGGTGATATTTCTATGATTTTGATGCACTTTCATACATGTTTGATCATATTTGGACTAACCTATTAACTCAGTGCACCACAATGTCAGTTCCTGTTTTCTACTGTTTTTGTATTTCAGGTTTTCCCCTTATTAAAAGTGCCCAAAAAATTCCGGGGAAATATATAAAAAATCAGCGTTCCAGAAAACTCCAGACGGCCGAAGGAGAGCCGGAGGGGGGCCACCTGTCACCCAGGCGGCCACCCGGCGCGGCCTAGGGGGAGGCCGCACCCACAGGCCGCCTGGGAGACTGGGACCTCCCCTGGTGGGCCCCCTTGTCCCTTATTTTTACTCCCTACGCGAAAACCATGATTCCAGAACCCTTTTCTCCATAAGAAATTCCGATATCCGCCGCCATCCCCAACAAGCTTTGTTCGACCAGAATTCTTGTGCCGGCACCATGCTGGGACTGGGAAGTGCCCGCGGATTCATCTCCGTCGACGTTTCTTCCTCCCTCCATGATGTGGGAGTAGTTCCTCCTCGGGGCTGAGGCCTTCTACAATAGCTATGTGGTTAATTTTCTCTCTCATGATGTGATCTTCATTGTGATCATAGGCTATGTTAATCTAGGTGATCATTGTGTGTGGATTTAAGATTGAGAGTCTCTTAGTGTTTGTCTTTGACTACCCTTGAGATATGTTGTGGTGATTGTGGTAATCTCTTTGGATGGCCGCGATGACATTGGGAAATCCGTAGATGAGAATTACGAACTCTAAGGTGTGGTTTTGTAGCCCTACACAATTCTCGTCCTCTCTTGACCACAAAGGAATGACCTCCGAGTACATCTCCAATGCACGTTTTATTGGAAATATCATGTGATAAGACTATGTTAATGTTGTAGGGAGTTGCCACTAGTGAAATTATGAATACTAGGCCTTGTTTCCACCATTGCAACACCGTTTGTGCTCACATTTACTACTTTTTTGCTTGCTGTAATTTTTATTGCAGATTTAGATTTTTCTAAACCTATTAACTCAGTGCACCCCAGTGCCAGTTCCTGTTTTTTGATTTCTTTTTATTTCAGGTTTCCCCCGTATTAAAAGTGCTCCAAAAAGTTCAGAAAAATCCAATAAAAAATCAGCACACAGGAACCTTACAGAGCCCCGAAGGAGAGCCGGGGGGCACCCTGTGCCTAGGCGGCAAGGGGGTGCGGCCCCACCCTAGGCCGCGCCAGGGGGGCGCCTGCACTCCCGGGTGCCCCCCCCCCGGCTGACCCCTTCGCCTATATATTTCCTTCGCCCCGAAACCTCCGAAGAAAGAACCCTTTTTGGCGATCTCGCCTCTGCTCCGCCGCCTTCGCGCTTTCAAGATCGGGAGCGCGAGAAGACCTCTTCTTGGCACCCTGCGGGAGGGAGGGTTGACCTCCGGGAGCTTCTCCACCGCCATGGACGCTTCCCGGATGATCCGTGAGTAGTCCACCTTGGACCATGGGTCCATGATCAGTAGCTATGTGATGTTATCCTCCCCTCTTTGTTCTTCATGGATTAGACCTTGTGAGCTTCCCTACATGATCAAGGCACATATGTCATTCTTTCTGTTGTTGCTATGTTGAGTTTGCTGGGATCTGATGGATTACGAGACTATGTTCATATTGTGATGAGTAATATATTTGGTTCTTCTCTTTTATATTTGTGTTCTTGAGTAATTCTTGCATGTTCTCCGTTGCTGTTTATTCCTTTGGCCAAGCAGTAGGTAGTGAATCCAAGAGGGAGCGTTATGCTTGATTGTGGGTTCATGCCTGTGACGCCCTCGATTTACTATCATGTACAGTAATCATACACGCAGGGTACATGATCGGGATCAAGGTGCCACGGTGGGAATATCATATCACAACACTAAACTCAAAAGGATAAACCAATATGTTACAACAAAGGGGGGGGGGTCGCACGGACCCGAATACATAAGTCATACACACATAATATCTGAGTACAGACATAGTTAGTCAAGTTTTGCCTTAAGAAGGGTAGCACAAATAACATCAGATATACAAATAATTAAGGCAAGGCTTCCTGCCCGGGATCCATCGAACGACTCCTGGTCAACGGGGAACTCGATGTCGTAGTAGGCTCCTCCTGGAATCTCCTGCTCCTGGCCTCCAACGTCGACTGCAGCGGCCGATCAGGCAAAGCAAAAAGTGAAATAAAGCAAGGGTGAGTATCTAGCATACCTGCGAGTCTTACGTCCGCTACTAAGCATTTATGCATTTGTATCAAATGGAAAGGGGAGTCTGTATATAGTGGAATGCAAGGTAGAAATCACAATAAGGATGAGAAGCTAGGCCTATCGAAGACTAGCATCTTCCGACGAGTCTTGCAGCACAAGAAGAGAACAACCAACACTTCAATAGCATGAATGTACTAACAATGCAGCAGAAGTTGCTGCAGCATTGTCTGATAGTAAGTTGTAATTATTAATAATTATAAATGCCTCCGAGTTCCCTTCCTCGACTCCCTGCGAGGAAGAGAAACCGGAACCAACAGTTTAATAGTAATAGTTTGTAGTAGTAGTCTTTGGCTTCAGCATAAAGCGTCCTGTTACCGTATACATGGCTATTCGAATAGATCATCTTCCCTGCAGGGGTGCACTACTGTTCAGCCTGCACGCTTGTATCCCTAGGGTGGCGTACACCTTGTTAGGGAATGCCTCACCGAGGCTATCCGACACGTCAAGGCCCATCCGACGGCTTATCAGAGAGGTCCCCGCCGGTCTACAGTCCTAAGGGAAAGGGGGTCTTGGGCCGTCGCCCCTCGCTCTCCGGGTCAGTGTGAGGAGGGTGAATTCCAACGCCGCAGCGCGATCCGTCCCTGCCACAATGCTGAACTGGACGTCTTTTAGAGCTTTCGAATGAGAACACAACACGGAGGGCCCGCACCGTAATCCCACGTGAAAGTAGTGCGTACAGGCCTTTGCGACCTCTCAAGTCATCCACCAGGACCATTAAGCATTTTATTATTATCTCACAGGCAACCGTTATTGTTGCCTAACTAACAACACAACGGACAATGAACGGTAGCCAGGACCACCAGTGCGTCGGTGCCTGCCATGTCGTCCCGTCAAAGCTCCGCGGTTACCAACAAGCTGAACCGACTCCTTACCTTGTCTCGCGTGTGCTCCTGGAGGAGCTCGACTTTCGTGGTTTGGCAACTCTCGTGGACAACGATCAGAGTCCAGGGTCGCCAGTACGTCGGTCGTACCCTCTCCGTCGTCCCGTCGTAATACCTTTCGCGGGCACCATTGGGTCGCCCGAATCTTACCTTTAAGGACAACCGTTGCTCAGGACCCTAGGGCGGCTATACAGAGTCAGCAACGAGTGGAGTACAAGGATTACTCCTGGATAGCTCACACTTGAGGTGGCTCGACAGAGCCGAGGTAGGGTCCTTTGACGGTGTCTCCATTGTACCGTACCTGTGCAGTTATAATAAGTTGTATCCGTGTTCCACTACTAGAAAAACATCTATAGCTAATATGGACACTAATGGCGCACAGAGTATGTGGTGCGCCATTACTACTTAGTAATGGCGCACCAGTGCATAGTGCACCATTAAGCACCACGTTAGTAATGGCGCACCTGGTCACAGGTGCGCCATAACTCTCTTTCTCCTGGTCCCACACCACTCCCCAGACTTTGTAACGGCGCACCTGGCAGTGGTGCGCCATTACTATCCATGGAAACTAATGACGCACCTTATACCAGGTGCGCCATTGCTAATCTAATCCCACCCCGGTCGGCCGGCCTCCACACCCCTTAATCCCCACCCCGGACTGGCCCCGGCTCCACTGGCAAACCCTACCTCTCTCTCTCCCCATCTCGCCGCCTCTCTCACGACCGCGGTCCACTCCGATCCGGTAAGCCTCGCCGCGCCGCCCTGATCCCTACCTCTCTCTGTCCCTCTCTCTCTCACACACACACCGCCCTCGCAGATCCCATCTTCTCCGCCGTCGCGCCCCTCACCGGACGCCACCTCTCCTCCATCTTCCTCCACCGCCTGCGACCCCGCTCCTCCGGTAAGCCTCCCCTTCCCTCCCTCCCTCCCTCTCTCTCTCCCTATATATCTCTCTCACCCCGTGCCCCCTCGCAGATCGACCGCCGCCGTCGTAGCGTGCACCCGACCTCCACGACGCCACCCCCCTCCCCATCTCCTCCAACGCGCCGCCGCCCGCCAGATCTCCGTTGGCCCTAGCCGCCTCTGCGATCCGCCCGGTGAGTCCCCTTCCCTCCCTCTCTCCCTCCGCGATCCTGGTGTATCTAGGCATTACTATGAGATTCAAGCGTGTAAAAGAAAAACTGGGGTAAAAGAGCTTGTTGTTCAGTTTTTTCTATTGCTTTGTTGTTCTTGCTATTGCTTTGATCCAGTCCTATATTATTAACCCGGGGCTAGAGTAAAGTAAAAACTTTCTGATTAGTTCGTACTGCGATTAATACTACATGCCGAGGGATCTTAGATTGCACCAAAGCAAAGGTAAAAACTTCAAAAGAAAATCATCGCAGGTGGAAAATTACATGTTGGTGTTAGTTGCTTTAGTCCATTTTTTCTTTCTTACAGTTTGAGAACAAAAATATGTTTTCAAGGAAATGCATTATCAAGCTAACTAGACGGGCTTAGAGCAATCGATGTTGATGCGGGGTGATAATATCAGTACACACATATGGCGAACAAGCTTCCTGAGAAAGACCCAAATCGCTTCACTTTCACCGAAACTATAGCCCCCCACTGTTGAAATCCAATTTTACCCAAGTTGCTACATTGTTGTCACCTGAAGTTAGTAAAAACTAGTAGCAAGGCCGTCGCCGGGCAAGGGTCTTTTTAAAACCTGCCCGGTGTAGTGAGTGTCCATGCCATGGACAAGACAATTCACCTCTAACCCTAGTCTCATTCCGAGCAGGTTTGACTGGACTTCGACAGGTGGCTGGATAGGGGGAGGCGCCGGGGATCTCATCGTCTTTGCAAGAACACCCCGTTCAGGTACTACTAGTTTCAAAATTTTCTTGTGTGATAAGGACTTGGTCTCGTGGACACAGCCTGTGATTGTGTGATTATTTGATATCTAAGTTGTATTGCAAAGGGTATAGTTGTACAGTCTGCTCTAATTATGAATTTAACTTATTGATTTGGTATACCCATTTGACGATCATTTATGATAGTGCGATAAATATTGGATAATTTGATTTTGACACCAGCAGTACCATTATTGATTTATGTAATTCAACAACACCATTGATTCATAGAGTTGTTGTGGTTAGACCATTCTGATGAATATTTAGTTTACTTGCCATTCCGTTTTGCTGTACACAATTCTAGTCTAGACTGGAACTATAGTACTGTGGTGCTAAATCAGTGTTGTTGCATCGATTGTAATTGTAAATGATAACTATTGATTGATGTGAGCACTCCAAGTTGCATTTAGCTATTTCCTCTCATGTACAGCCATATGCCTCAAATTTGTTACCTCATTGTGCAAGTATGAGAAATTTTGGGCGTGAAGACCCGCCTATGACAATTGAAGAATACAAGCAGTTGGTAAGGACGTTCGATGATGCAAGGTGTGCGTGGATACGCGACGCATCCCGTCGTTGGTACGTCTTGATGCGTGCTCTCCAGGGCGCGCAGAACAAGAGGAGGCCAGATCAAGCGGAATTCGAGAAGAAGCAGAGCGAGATGGATCGTGCTCTGTATGAATTGGCACAGTTGATTATGCTAGAGTCGACCAATGAGGAGCGTGCGCGGATGCCTCAGCTGACATGGCGATACCATGCCGCTCTGTTCCTCAAGTGGGCAGTGGACGAAGGGTTATCAGAAGATCCGATCCAGCGACAAAGGTGGAGCTGTGTCAGGGACGTCACTAGTGGGAGCTCATCGTGACCGCAGCCCTCAATCTTGATCTATATGCTTGTAATTTAGATATCGACTTGTAATGTGAAGGAAAACTCTCTACTCGTGGGGCTAATCTTGATCTTCGGAGACTAATATGATGAATTGTACTCATATACTAATCTTCTGTTGTATTCGGAGACTAATCTTTTATTGTATTCGATAAATCTGCTGTTTATATAATGTGTTGTTTATATCTCTGTTGTAATGTATTTCGTAACCTCTGCAAATACAGAAAAGAAAAAACAAAAAACCTAATATTCATATCAGTGGCGCACCCCTGGCCTTAGTAATGGCGCACTCCTGGTGCGCCATTAGTAACCCGGATAGTAATGGCGCACCAAATGTGCGCCATTACTATCACTTACTAATGGCGTGCTAGTAATGGCGCACCTAATGTGCGCCATTAATGTCAAAAACAAGTGTGCCATTAAAGTCCTTTTTTCCAGTGGTGTTCACTCCCCGGAGTGATCACGACCCGCTATCTAATCCTAGTTGACTATCAATGCGCAGGGTTCACTGCTGGATATAATATATATGTATATAGGCAGCATAAGATAAAGGAAGGTACAACAAGGGACGACAAAGACAGGCTATGCAATTGAATAGGACTGTAACGTAGCAGCAGTAGTAGCAATGCCTAGTGCAAGAAATGTACGGAAAAGATAGGTGATATCTGGGGAAGGAAAATGGCTCTGCTTGCTTGGAAACTCGACGGTAGAGGTACGATCGTCGACGAAGTAGTCGATCACAGGGGCATCAGCAGCGGACGTCGAGACTACCGGACAATAAGAGAGGGGGAAAAACAATAAATACACGGCAATAATAGCAACACAAATACAAGACATGGCAAACGTTAAGCTAGACGAAACAGGAATTTAACCGGCAATTTTACCGGCTCCCGGGCGATTACCGGACAGACAATTCGGAGGGGGGAAGTCTCGGGTTCGGTACGCTAGAGGGGTGTGGTGGACATACGGGTAGCGTATTCATAACAGTTATATTTTTTTGATCAAGTTTCATGTGTAAAGTTTTTGAATCTGACTTACGGTTTAAAAGATATTGATTTTCTAAATTTTAATCATTTTAAAGTATTTCTAGAATTTCTTTTATTATTTAAACAGAAACATTATCCACAGTTGGTTTGACCAGTCAACACTGACATCTGGCACCCACATGTCATACACAGTGGAAATCTAAATCATTTTATTAATTAAAAACAACACAATGGCCCACTTGTCATACACTACTTAGTTATTAACAATTCTTTTAATTTAATAATTAGCAGGGGACCCATCTTTCATAGGCACATGTGTTTTAAACAGATAATTAACCCAGTAATTAAATTAAGTTCTTGGACCCACATGTCACAGGCACTAGTTCTATTAGTTTTAGTTTAACTAAACAGGGGGTTTATTAGCTAATCCTCTAATTAACAAGGAGGGGGCACCTGCCAGTGGGGTTAGCCCATGGCTTGCCGACGAGAGCACGTTGGCGGCATGGCTCCGGCACGGCGGCGAGCACACAAGGCATCTCGGGCGAGCTGGGGCGAGGCAGCGGGCGGGCGTGACATGGGGTACGCGTGCTCGGCAGAGGCCTGAGCAGAGACATGGCACGGCCGGGGCGCGGTCATGGTGAGCGGCGGACGGAGCACGCACGGACGGGGAAGGGGTGTACGGGGCACGGTTTCGAGCGCGAGTGGAAGGGGATAGGGTGGAAGCTCACAGTGGAGTTGGTCAACGCGGAATGGAGGCTCGGGGCGATGCGTAGCCGAGGAATTCGACGACGGCGTTTGCGGCAGTCGGCGAAGGGACAAGCTCGATGGCGATCTTGTGGTGCGTCCCGAGCTCGGCCTAGGCATTGAGATGACGAGGACGTTGACTAGTAGCCACGCGTGCTCCAGGCGGATCGGCCGAGCGGCGGGAGAGGCGAGGGATAGGTGAATGACGCATTGGAGGGTGCGAGGGGGCGCTAGGGTTTCGGGGAGGGCTCGGGGGGGCTCGAGGTCTTATCCCCCGTCGGCCAACGGCGGATGGCCGCCACGGCGGCTAGGCCGCTGCCTGGCCAGGGGATGGGCGCCACGCCTCTCCTGTGAACAGGAGGAAGACGATGGGGAGGGGGAGTGGGCCGGGGTGGGCTGGCCCAGGAGAGGGGAGGGGGACTCGCCCCAGGCGGTAGATAGTGTTTTTGCTTTTTTCTTTTCTTTTTACTCTTTTGTTTTCTGTATTTAATTGTTTTAGATAATTTTGTATTTTTTTAAAATATGGAACTTGTCCCATAATTAGTATTGCATATTAATATAGTGCCACAAAGAGGTTGGGTGCAAACGAATTCCATTTAATATTTCTTTTGAATATGCAATGGATATTTGGGGCTGAATTGGCACTGTTTAGAATTGTTTGACTTATTTTAAAGTTCAATAAACCCCACAACCATATGGACATGATCCACTGATTATATTGCATTTTACAAAATTGGTTCCATAATTTTTGGATAAAGTTTTATTTATCACTTTGTTTTTAATATCAACCAAAGGAAATTTGAATTTGTTTTGTTGCAAAGATGATCAAGGAAAATCCAAGAACAGTAATTTTTCATTTGCAAAAGGATTACTGTTAAAATACACCGAGGGTGTTACAAATCTCCACCACTACAAGAATTCTCGTCCCGAGAATTTAAGCGGTAGAGGGGAAAAGATCGGGGTATTCTTCACGAAGATGATCTTCGTGTTCCCTAGTGGCCTCCTCTTCAGAGTGATTCGACCACTGAACATTGAGAAACTTGGTTGTCTTGTTGTGGGTTCGACGTTCATACTGATCAAGAATGCGGCTCGGATGTTCTTGATAAGAAAAGTCTTGTTGCAGTTCAAGCATTCCATGATCCACTTCTCGGATAGGATCTTTGAAGCAGCGACGGAGTTGCGACACGTGAAAGACATCATGAACTTGAGAGAGATTTGACGGCAACTCCAACCGGTATGCCACAGGTCCACTTCTGGAGAGGATACAGAACGGGCCAATGTAGCGAGGAGCTAACTTGCCTTTGATCCCAAAACGATGAGTGCCTCTCATGGGAGTGACACGAAGGTAAGCTTGTTTGCCGGGTTGATAGACCATTTCCTTGTGCTTGAGGTCATAGTTGCTCTTATGGCGGGACTGAGCAACTTTCAAATGTTCACGGATAACTCGAACCTGATCTTCGGCATGTTGTATAATGTCCGGACCAATGAGGGTTCGTTCCCCAGTTTCTGACCAATTCAGAGGGGTTCGACACTTACGTCCATACAGAACTTCAAAGGGTGCCATCTTCAGACTAGCCTGATAGCTATTGTTGTACGATAATTCAGAAAATGGAAGGGATTCCTCCCATTTCTTACCGAATGAGATGACACAAGCTGAAGCATGTCTTCAAGCACTTGATTGACTCGTACGACTTGTCCTTGCGACTAGGGTGATAAGCGGGGCTGAAGTTTAGGTGAGTGCCCATAGCTTCTTGGAAACTATCCCAAAATCTCGAGGTGAAAAGGCTGCCACGGTCTGAACTGATCTCCAATGGAATACCATGGAGGGACACAATTCTGGAAACATACAAAACTGCTAACTGACTAGCAGAGATCATCTCCTTGACTAGTAGAAAGTGAGCAACCTTGGAGAACCGGTCGATGACGACAAAGATGGCATCAAGACCTTTCTGTGATCGGGGAAATCCAGTGACGAAGTCCATTTCGATCTTGTCCCATTTCCATTCAGGAATAGAGAGTGGTTGCAGAGCTCCGGCAGGTCTTTGTTGTTCGGCTTTGATGCGACGACAAACGTCACATTCAGAAACATACCGGGCAATGCCTTTCTTCATGTTAGGCCACCAGAACTGCGGACGAATGTCTTGGTACATCTTGGTGCTTCCAGGATGAATGGACAACGGGGTACCGTGATCCGCTTTCATGACCTTCGAGGTCATATCCAGGTTATCATGCCTGCCCTTGTAGCGAGTAACCACTAAATGGTTCTCGTAGAACACCGCACCTTCGCTATCAATAGTGTAGGGTGAGGGTCTTCCATTTGGGATATTGCGCTTAATCTTGTGTACAAAATCATCATAAAGTTGTATAATCTTGACGGATTTGACGAGATCCGGTTTGATAACCAAGTTATTTACAAAACCTTGAGGAACGATCTCATGGTTCAGCTTTTGAATATCTTCATACAGAGGTGGTTGTTGTAGTTGAACCTCATGTTCGCTACAGTAGGCTTTACGGCTCAAGGCATTGACCATCACATTAGCTTTACCAGAGGTGCAATGAATATCCATGTTGAAATCGGCTATTGTCTCGAGCCATCTTTGTTGGCGGAGATTCAGGTCTGACTGAGTAAACAAGTACTTCAGGCTTTGGTGATCGGTGTAGATTTTGCAACGATTACCAACGAGGTAATGTCGCCACAGCTTCAATGCATAAATTACTTCTGCCAATTCGATATCATGTGTTGGATACTTATCTTCGTGAGAACGCAACTAACGAGAGCCATAAGCAATCACTTTGCGCTCTTGCATTAGGACACAACCTAATCCTTGACGAGACGCGTCATAGTATATCACGAAGTCCTTCTTGGTATCTTGGGGAGCAAGCATTGGGGGAGAAGTGAGCTTGTCCTTGAGAGCTTGAAAACTTTCTTGACATTTATCAGTCCACTAAAACTTAACGCCTTTGTGAAGCAGATTAGTCAGACGCTTGGCAATCTTGGAGAAGTTCTCGACGAAACGGCGACAATAGCTAGCGAGTTCGAGGAAACTTCTAACTTGCTTGACAGTCCTGGGAGGAGTCCATTCAAGAATAGCTTGAATACGTTCTGGGTTAACGGCAACGCTATCCTTGGAAATCACATGACCAAGGTAGGTTACTTCGGGAAGCCAGAACTCACACTTAGAATACTTAGCATAGAGTTTGTGTTCTCAAAGTTTTTTCCAGTATAAGAAGAAGGTGTTCAACATCTTCTTATTCATTCTTGGAGTATACCAAAATATCATCCAGATAAACCACGACGAACTTGTCGAGGTATTCCATGAATATATAGTTCATCAATCAGGATAAAGTGGTCGGGGCATTGGTCAGGCCAAAAGACATAACGGTGTACTCGAACCATAGCGAGTAATGAAAGCGGTCTTTGGGATGTCCTCTTCACGAACCCGGATCTGATGGTAACCCAATCTCAAGTCGAGTTTCGAGAACACCATAGATCCAGCAAGTTGATCATATAGATCGTTGATCCAAGGAAGCTGATACTTGTTCTGTATTGCTGCCTGGTTGATAGGTCGGTAATCTTGGAACAAACAGTTCGTTCCATCGCTCTTCTTGACAAAGAGTGAAGGTGCTCCCCAAGCAGAGGAACTTGGACGGATGAAGACCTTTTGAAGTGATGTGTCGATCTCCTCCTTCTGTTCAAGGAGGTGGTCAGGCGGCATCTTATAAGGGCGCTTAGCAATAGGGACGGTGCCGGGGTTCAAGCCGATGACGAATTCGACTTCTCTCATCGGGGGTATTCCCGGCAGTTCTTCTGGGAAGACGTCGAGAAAATCGCGAACGACTGGAACGTTCTCGATCCCTTCAAGAGGTGAGGCATTCAGTGCGTTCAGAGCATATATCTGGCTTTCGGCATGCTGAGCTGTTCGGGCCGAGTACAAAATTGTCTTGCCAGAAGGGTGAGTGAGATGAACTGTTTTAGTGGCACAGTGGATATGGGCATCATGTGCCTCCAACCACTCCATACCGAGGATGACATCAATGTTGGACGACTTGAGGACAATAAGAGGAGCAGGGAACAACAGACCCACAATAGTAATGGTGGTATCGAGGCTCATCATGGTGGCACGGCTCTGAGAACCAACATCATTTACCGCTAAAGGAGTGGACAAGGGTTTCATAGCTACTCCATGCAGCTGAGCAAACGATTGTGACATAAATGAATGCGATGCCCCGGAATCAGAAAGAACAGAAGCTGGCGTGGAATTGACGAGTAAGGTGCCCATCACTATTTTGGGGGACTCGCGTGCTTCTTCCATCTTGACATGGGCGACTTTAGCACAACTCATAGTAGACGGTTTGGTGTTGCGGTTTCTGGAATGACGGCTTCGACAACTTATTTTTCTGTCTACATGAGAGAAAGGTGCGCGGTGACCTGGCTGTCCACACTGGCGGCATAAGCCATCGTTCTGGGGAGGAGCCATAATATTGGGTTGTTCAGTCGGAATCGTTAGATGTCTCGGAGGCGGAGGCAGACGAGGTGCGGCATAAGATGGTCATGGCGTTGGAGCAGGCCGGTGAAAGACATTGTGCGGGATCCAGACACGAAGTTTCTGAACAGGCCGACCCGAAGATGGAACAGCATCTCGAGCACGCTTGAGCGACTGATACGTCCCAAACGTATCTATCATTTATGCTTGCTCCATGCATGTTTTGTGTGATATTGCTAAAAAAATTATATACTGTCATATATTTTTATAACATATTTTAGAACTAACCTATTAATGGTTTGAAGAGTGCACAAGTTATTGTTTTTGTACTTTATGTGTAGGAATTACTTGGATAAAGAAAAAATCACAAAAAGAAGCCTTGTAGGAGTTGGACTCTAACTCTCCCGAAATCTGTCCTGACCAGACAGGTTTTAAAGATCGCCTCGGAAACGCTAGAAGATAGCCTCAAACGGAAAAACTTAAAACTAAAAAGTTTTAGGGAATTTTATTCCGCTGGATATAGGCATAAAATTCGGCCCAATCGGAGTTTGGATGCTCCCTCTAGGCCCGAAATATCGAAGACGTCATCTGGATGACGGGAATCCGAGGAAACCTAGGTCAAAGGGCACCACGAAATTTCCTCCCGCTTGGCAGCCGTCTTGAGGGGCAGATCAATCTCCACAGTAGCACCATCTCCAAGGAAGAAGAAGGGGGGCCAAGGGCCGCTGCCCCCAAGGGCCGTGGCCACCGCCGTGGCCGTGGGCGTCGTCGGCGCCGCCGTCTCCTTCATCTCCTCCGGGCTGCACCTCTACATCAACAACTCTCTCTCTCTCACCATGTCCATGTGTGAGTAGTTTCCCTCGGTGCTGAGGTTTCTACCAGTAGCTATGTGGTCTTCTCTCTCTCCCATGAGGTGATCTTCATTGTGATCATATGCTATGTTAATCTAGGATGATCCCATGATGTTTCCCCTTCTTCTATGTATTGGATTGGTGTACTCAATTGATCTTATCTACTATAATCCCCGAGACCATGGTGACAGCGGTCTATTGGACATGGGTTAGAAGAATATTTTCATGAGTGATTTCCTCTTTTGTGTGTGGATTGAAGAATTGAAAGTCTCTTGGTGCTTGTCTTTTGATATATGTTTTGGTGATTGTGGTACTCTATTTGGATGGCCGCGGTGACATTGGGAAATCCATAGATGAGAACTACGAACTCTGAGGTGTGTGATACGTCCAAACGTATCTATAATTTTTTCTTGCTCCATGCATGTTTTGTGTGATATTGCTATGCTTTTGATACACTTTCATATCTTTTTATAACATATTTTGGAACTAACCTATTAATGGTTGCAAGAGTGCACAAGTTCTTGTTTTTCTACTTTATGTGTAGGAATTACTTGGATAAAGGAAAGATCACAAAAAGAAGCCTTGTAAGAGTTGGACTCTAACTTTCTCGAAATCTGTCCCCACCAGACATGTTTTAAAGATCTCCTCGGAAACGCTAGAAGAAGGTCTCAAACGGAAAAATATAAAACTACAAAGATGTAGGGAATTGTTTTCCAGTGGATCTAGACATAAAATTCAGCCCAATCGGAGTTCGGATGCTCCCTGGAGGCCCAAAATACCGAAGAAATAATTCGGATGACGGGAATCCGAGAGTCTATATAAATAGAGGAAACCTAGGTCAAAGGCACCACAAAATTTCCTCCCCCTTGGCAGACGTATTGAGGGGGAGATCAATCTCCACAGCAGAACCATCTCCAAGGAAGAAGAAGAGGGCCAAGGGCCGCTGCCCCCAAGGGCCGTGGCCACCGCCGTGGCAGTGGCTGTGGGCGCCGTGGCCGCCGCCGTCGCCGTCTCCTTCATCTCCTTCGGGCTTCACCTCTCCATCAACAACTCTCCCTCTCACCATGTCCATGTGTGAGTAGTTCCCCCTCTGGGCTAAGGCTTGTATCTTGATCTATGTGGTTTCTCTCTCTCCCATGATGTGATCTTTGTTGTGATCATTGGCTATGTTAATCTAGGGTGACCTCATGATGTTTTCCCTTCTGCTATGTATTGGATTTGATGTACTCACTTAATCCTATCTAGTATAATCCCCAAGGCATGGTGACAGCGGTCTATTGGACATGGGTTAGAAGAATATTTTCATGAGTGGTTTTCTCTTTTGTGTGTGGAATGTAGATTGAGAGTCTCTTGATGGTTGTCTTTGACTATCCTTTAGATATGTTGTGGTGATTGTGGTACTCTCTTTGGATGGCCGCGGTGACATTGAGAAATCCATAGATGAGAACTACAAACTCTGAGGTGTGCTTTTGTAGACCTACACAATTCTCGTTCCTCTCTTGACCACAAAGGAATGACCTCCGAGTACGTCTCCATTGCATGTTTTATGGGAAATATCATGTGATTAGACTATGTTAATGTTGTTGGGAGTTGCCACTAGTGAAAGTATGAAGCCTAGGCCTTGTTTCCACCATTGTTACACCGTTTGTGCTCACGTTTACCACTTGTTTGCTTGCTGCACTTTTTATTACAGATTTATATTACTTTGTTTCACCACACCTATCACCCATATTTTACCATCTCTTCGCCGAACTAGTGCACATATACAACTCCTAGTTGTATTAGGTGTGTTGGGGACACAAGAGACTTCTTGTATCTTAATTGCAGGGTTGCTTGAGAGAGACCATCTTCAACCTCTACTTCCCTGAGTTCGATAAACCTTAGGTCATCCACTTGAGGGAAATTGTTGCTGTCCTACAAACCTCTGCGCTTGGAGGCCCAACGTAGTCTACAAGAATGGAAGCGTGTGTAGACATCAAGCTATTTCTGGCGCCGTTGCCGGGGAGGTGAGTGCTCGAAGGTATATCTTTAGATCTTGCAATTAATTCTTTTTGTTTCTTGTTTTTATTTTCACTAGTTAGGCTTTATGGAAAACAACAAAAAAATAATGAGAGAGCTTTATGAGCTCTATCTTGAGTTTGGACATGAAGTGTTTGAGGAGGAGATCAAAAAGCCTATGGATCTTTATTATTTGAACAACACTCATGATAGTAGTAATGTTATTAGCATGTCTTCTTTGAATACTTTTGATACTAATGATATGAAAAACCATAAGCTTGGGGATGCTTCATTTTATGAAGATGATCTTTTTAGCCCCCCAAGTTTTGATGAGGAAATTTATTTTGATGATACTTTGCCTCCTATCTATGATGATTATTGTGATGACACTTATCCTATAAAGAATAAATTTTTACAAGTGCACCATGATAAGAATGATTCATGTGATAGCTATTTTGTTGAGTTTGCTCCCACTATTACTAATGAGAAGGATTTTGCTTATGTGGAGAGTAACAAATTTTCTATGCTTGTGGATCATGATAAGAATTTTTTATGTGATACTTATATTGTTGATTTATTCATGATCCCACTGGAAATTATTATGAGAGGGGAACATATGCTTATAGATATTTCAATAATATCAAGTTCCCTCTCTTTATGTTGAAGGTTTAGATGTTGCACATTTTTTGCCTTCCTATGCTAACTAGCAAATGTGCCCGTGCGTTGCAACGGGAAAACCAAATCATTGTGTGTCCCTATCAATCTATTTACATTGCCACTTCTCCTCATCCTCACCATCACTACAAGAGAAAATTTTGAGTGGAAACTATGATCTCGAGGCACCGCTAACTATTCAATTAATAGATCGAGGGAGACGGGATTCCTAGAGATGAATACACTGGAAACGGTGTTGAAACTGTATCCACAAATGTCCATGATGTTGGCCTCCATGTCGATGTTTCAACTTTGACCACAGTGGCCATGACGTTGGCCTCCATCTCGATGCCATCGTGGACGACCTTGGTGCCCTAACCAGAGTTCAATCATTGTTCGTTGCCACCTCCTACACGAAGGCCTCCATGACATCAAACACGGTGAACCTGGACCGGAGTAAGTCGACAAAATATATGTTTTTATGATGGGAGGCACTTTGTGCATGATATCACCTTGCTTTCACATAGATTGCAGGGAGATCCTAAAACCAGATTGATTTCTTGGATCAATTCCCTGCAATAGTATAGGTAGGATTAGATTGCTTCCTTTACTTTCCTGTTTTGCTTTATTATATCCTTGTACTATTCTTTGAGAACCTTTGGTTCTCCCATGCAATAAAATACTGTGGAGCTCATGCTTCACAGTCTTAAAATTCAAAAAAAAGATGAAAATGAAATATAACCACATATTAAATGATGATCACACATACGTTGAGTGTATCCGAGAATATAAATTAGTTTACACATAATATGTCTAGCTTACCTGCAAAAAAAATGCCTGGAATAATAGGTTCTACCAGTTTTGTCCAACATGAGAACAAATAACAAACATTATTTTCTTTTGTGCTACATATCGTGACAAAACAAAACAACAAAATTATTGTAGTTTATTCCATACATTACTTTATCGACTACCTTGGTCACTCTTCTAGCACGTAATGCAAACAAGCATAGCATTTTCCACTTCAGGCGTCCAACAAATATTCCGGCTATCTCAACCACATCGAGCACACATCAACGTCGTACAAGAAGCAGACCTTTATTTAAATAACACCCAATTCTCTCTAGCCATAGGCGGCATAAATGTCTTCCGATCTGTATCGGAATCGATAGCAAGCAGCAGGGAAAGGTCCACTCTCTCATTCGTCTCTCCCACTCACATCCCCACGGACGCCTTCTCCCTGCCCCGTCAGCTCGGTCACATGGGCTATCCTGCATAATGTTGAGGGCCTTGAGTCTGCAAGCGCTCCTTGCCGGCATCCAGGGCCCTCGTACTTCCCCTAATCTTTCCTGGCGATCTACCTCTCCCTGCAGCCTCTAGAAAAATTGGGGGTTAGAATGGTGCGACAATCCTGGAGGACCTAAGTTTTTGCGGACGCATCCATGGAGGACCTGCGCGACCTGGCGCACGACATGATGGTTCCGTTTGTGTAGACCTTCTCTTTCCATGCGTCGTGTTCGAGGGAGATGTCTTTGGTGAGGGGTGGAGCGGGGAGACATACTACAACACAGAGGAGGAGGAGCACGGGCCTACGACGGCGGGCGTGAAAACCGGTGTCGAGCGGCAAGGGCACCGCACAAGTGGCAGGGGGACGGCGGTTGATAGGGGACGATAGAGACAACGACCAAACAGAGAGATGAAAACAAATCATTTTTTCTCACTTATGGATGCAAGCTTGGGTAAATATTTACAACTTCAGGGGTAAATTTAATGTTGAACCATAACGACTACCGCGACGGATTCCTTTTTAATAGTAGTGATATCTTTATGCTTCAATGAGTTATTTCTCTACAAGATCCCTTTTGATATAAGCATGTTAGACTTAAATGTGTTTGGTATTTGCTTATTTATGCTCTCTTTTGTGCTTCAACTCTTATTCCTATGAGAGGATCACTAAAATCTTAAGCCTATCTTTATGGCTATAAAGAAAGAGCTCTAGGGAGACAACCCTTGTTATCTTTACTTTGAGTTTTTAATTTCTGTTTTTAGTGGTCTTGATGATTGTTACTACTGTATAAACATCATTGTATCTTTATTTTTAAGTTTTGTGCCAAGTTATAGCCTCATATGACAAGTGAAGTGAAAGTTGTGACATGCTGTCTAGAAAACAGATTCTATCCTCGTGACGGGAACAATCAGATCAAATCACCAATTCATCATTTTGAGCTGAATTTTTTACACAACGTGCTCTATAAAATCATAGAACTTTCGTATCTTCTGAGTTTTTTTATTTGAGTTGCAGAAGTACCCCTAAAAAATTCTTTACTGCCTTGTATTCTGTTTTTCACAGATTCTGCCACATTTTGTCTCTCCTAACTTTTGCAAACCTTAAGCTTGCTTTTTCTTTGCAAAAACCTTTTGGAAATATTGAGAAACAGTAGCTCTTCAAGAATATGTTTATATCCGGTGGGGAAAAAATATTTATTAGCGGTACTAACCTCTCTAATCAGCTTATGATGAGTTATGTATGAAGCGAGTTTTCAAGTGTGCGATGGAAGATGATGAAAGAAGATTCAGGAGTGTCAAGCGCTCAAGCTTGGGGATGCACCCATGCATCCCCAATAAATATTCAAGGAGACTCAAGCGTCTAAGCTTGGGGATGCTCCCGTGCATCCCCTTCTCCATCAACAATCATCAGTGCGTCCTTCGTCTCACTATATTTTTATCACTCCATGCGTTATGTGCTATGTTTGGAGCGTCCCGCTCTTAGGTTTTATTTTTAGTTTTATTTGGCTTTTCTTGCTGTTCATAACAAGTTAGATACCGTCTTAATTTGTGTGGGAGAGATACATGCTCCACTTTCAAAATCTAGAACACATCATAGGATTCTTCATGCCTATCTTTTTACTGTTATCTGTTCTTTATCTTTTCGTAGCTACTGTCATGTCTAGTTTTAGTCTTAGTTTGTCTTAGCAAGAGCCTTGGCTTTTGTTTAGTTTGTCGCTGGAACTCTCTTTAGTTTTCATGTTTATATTGTTAAGAGAGTTGGTTGTTGCACTGAGTTATGTCTCGTTTTTGAGAAGTAGGTGATTGAGGTTGCTATTTAATTTCAGTAGTAACTTGCAATAGTTTTGAGGCATTGATGTGAGTAATTTTTGAAATTTTGGTGTCAAGAGCTCTAGCCTATTAGTGAGAGGTGTCGTATTTTGGGCAATCCGTGTTTATTTTCAAAACCTACAAAACTAGTTGAGAACTCTAGCTACTAGATGGATCACTACTCTTCTGAGGGGTCGGATATTAGAGTACACTCACGTACCATGAGTCGAGAATGCGCAAGGATAACCAAACCCCCATACCCTCCTCCTCGGGGTACTTGTCTCTTTGTGAACCTCCTTACTAGATTGAGAGTTACCGATAATAAGTGCTTGAGTTCTTCGGACTAATCTAAGTATTGAAAGTTCACACTTCCACCTCCTCATATTTGCTAGCCCCTCCTGTGCCGTGCATTGCTTTCTTATCACTTCGAGAGTTGGCATCCACCTTCGCCGGCACATCCAAACCCTTGGCATGATACGCTATGTCATCATAAACCTCCTTATATATTTCCTCAAAATAGCCACCAAACCTACCTATCAAGGCATTTCCATAGCCTTTCCGAGATACATTGCCATGCAACATCCACCTTTTCATGACTTGATCTTCATGTCATACATGCTACTTGCTTGATCGATGAGCCGCATGCTAGTTGGGCCTTGCTCCAATCATTGCTACATGACGCGCTAGTATCATTGCATATCCTGCTATCCTGGCAGAGGCATACATTTGCATCATGATTGTTACATCTTCTTTACGTGAGTACCCTTGTAAAGTGTGAAAGATCTCATATATTCTTGTAAAATATAGAGTGTTGCCCCTAAAGTGAGGAAAAGATCCCAAAGAGGACAAAATCAAAAGATCCCAAAGAGGAGAAATTATAGAAATAGAAAGAGGCATTGAGGCCACCAAAAAATACAAAAAAAGAGAAAAAAAGAGAAAAAAAGAGAAAATAAATAAATAAAAAGAGAGAAGGGGGCACACTACTATTCCTTTTGAGAGACCCACACTAGTACTTCATCCTCTATCCCTTGTACTCCATAGAGATGATCATTCATGCATATAGCTATGTGGGACCTTCACACTATAGAACTTGGCTTGTATATTCCAAAGATGAGCCTCCTGAAACGAGCTCTAGGTCTTCTTGAGCAAGCAAGTTGGATGCACCCCCACTAGTTACCTTGGAGAGATTTTAGCTCACATGTGCATCCGTTGCATGACAATCCCTACTCCTCACATCATATCTATCATTTGGCTCTCTTGCCTATGATTTTCCTCGTTGATGTGAGCCTTTCTCATCCTTTTTGTCTTCCTCCTCCACCATATTTCTCTCTTTGCCATCCTAAGTGTCAACTTTCGTGCTTACGATCATCCATTGCGTGAGTGCTCAAAATATCGAAAAGGAGTAGATCAAATTGACTTGTACCTGACTAGTGGTCTGGGGACGAGTCAAGATAAGATTCCAAAGAAGACCAAGTGTGAAACTTTAGTAGATTGAGTTCTCAACAAGCATCCTTTTCTCTCGTACTTCCATATCCCCCTTCTTTCACGCAAACACCATTTGGATACATTCAAGTCACGGACAGCAAGAGCTCTTGCACCCTTTATCTTTAGTTGCTTGTGTCAATGCTAATATAGACTTTTGCTTGTTAAGACTTGAATTGAATTGCATGCGTTGATTGCTTTACTTTCAAATTCTTATATGGTTCCTAGCATGTCACCACAAAAATTATGCTAGTTATCATTACCTACTCGAGGACGAGCAGGAATTAAGCTTGGGGTGTTGATACGTCCCAAACGTATCTATAATTTCTGCTTGCTCCATGCATGTTTTGTGTGATATTGCTATGCTTTTGATACACTTTCATATCTTTTTATAACATATTTGGGAACTAACCTATTAATGGTTCCAAGAGTGCACAAGTTCTTTTTTTTCTACTTTATGTGTACGAATTACTTGGATAAAGGAAATATCACAAAAAGAAGCCTTGTAAGAGTTGGACTCTAACTTTCCCGAAATCTGTCCCCACCAGACAGGTTTTAAAGATCTCCTCGGAAACGCTAGAAGAAGGCCTCAAACGGAAAAACTTAAAACTACAAAGTTGTACGGAATTGTTTTCCGGTGGATCTGGACATAAAGTTCGGCCCAATCGGAGTTTGGATGCTCCCTGGAGGCCCAAAATACCGAAGACGTAATCTGGATGACGGGAATCCGAGAGTCTATATAAAGAGAGGAAACCTAAGTCAAAGGGCACCACGAAATTTCCTCCCCTTAGCAGCCATCTTGAGGGGGAGATCAATCTCCACATCAGAACCATCTCCAAGGAAGAAGAAGGGAGCCAAGGTCCGCTGCCCCCAAGGGCCGTGGCCACCGCCGTAGCCGTGGCCGTGGGCGCCGCCGCCGTCGCCGTCTCCTTCATCTCCTCCGGGCTGCACCTCTCCATCAACAACTATCCCTCTCACCATGTCCATGTGTTAGTAGTTCCCCCTCGGGGCTAAGGCTTGTATCTTGATCTATGTGGTCTCTCTCTCCCATGATGTGATCTTTGTTGTGATTATTGGCTATGTTAATCTAGGGTGATCCCATGATGTTTCCCCTTCTTCTATGTATTGGATTTGATGTACTCACTTGATCCTATCTAATATAATACCCGAGGCCATGGTGACAACGGTCTATTGGACATGGGTTAGAAGAATATTTTCATGAGGGATTTCCTCTTTTGTGTGTGGATTGAAGATTGAGAGTCTCTTGGTGCTTGTCTTTGACTGTCCTTCAGATATGTTGTGGTGATTGTGGTACTCTCTTTGGATGGCCGCGGTAACATTTGGATATCCATAGATGAGAACTACGAACTCTGAGGTGTGATTTTGTATACCTACACAATTCTCGTCCTCTCTTGACCACAAAGGAATGACCTCTGAGTACGTCTCCATTGCATGTTTTATGGGAAATATAATGTGATTGGACTATGTTAATGTTGTTTGGAGTTGCCACTAGTGAAAGTATGAAGCCTAGGCCTTGTTTCCACCATTGTGACACCGTTTGTGCTCACGTTTACCACTTGTTTGCTTGCTGCACTTTTTATTACAGACTTATATTACTTTGTTTCGCCACACCTATCACCCATATTTTACCATCTCTTCGCCGAACTAGTGCCCCTATACAACTCCTAGTTGTATTAGGTGTGTTGGGGACACAAGAGACTTCTTGTATCTAAATTGCAGGGTTGCTTGAGAGAGACCATCTTCAACCTCTACTTCCCTGAGTTCGATAAACCTTAGATCATCCACTTGAGGGAAATTGATGCTGTCCTACAAACCTCTGCGCTTGGAGGCCGAACATAGTCAACAAGAAGAGAAGCGTGTGTAGATATCAGTGTGCTTTTGTAGCCCTACACAATTCTCGTCCTCTCTTGACCACAAAGGATTGACCTGCAAGTACGTCTCCATTGCATGTTTTATGGGAAATATCATGTGATTAGACTATGTTAATGTTGTTGAGAGTTGCCACTAGTGAAAGTATGAAGCCTACACCTTGTTTGCACCATTGTTACACCGTTTGTTCTCACTTTTGTCACATGTTTGCGTGCTGCACTTTTTATTACAGATTTATATTACTTTGTTTTTACTACACCTATCACCCATATTTTACCATCTCTTCGCCGAACTAGTGCACCTATACAACTCCCAGTTGTATTAGGTGTTGGGGACACAAGAGACTTCTTGTATCTTAATTGAAGGGTTGCTTGAGAGAGAACATCTTCAACCTCTACTTCCTTGAGTTCGATAAACCTTAGGTCATCCACTTGAGGGAAATTGCTGCTGTCCTACAAACCTCTGCTCTTGGAGGCCCAACATAGTCTACAAGAATAGAAGCGTGCGTAGACATCAAGCTATTTCTGGCGCCGTTGCCGGGGAAGTAAGTGTTTGAAGGTATATCTTTAGATCTTGCAATTAAATCTTTTGGTTTCTTGTTTTTATTTTCACTAGTTAGGCTTATGGAAAAAAAATATGAGAGAGCTTTATGAGCTCTATCTTGAGTTAGGATATGAAGTGTTTGAGGAGAAAATCAAAAATCATATGGAGCTTTACTATTTGCACAACGCTCATGATAGTAGTAATGTTATTAGCATGTCTTCTTTGAATACTTTTGATACTAATCATATGCAAAGCCATAAGCTTGGGGATGCTACGTTTTATGAAGATGATCTGTTGAGCCCCCCAAGTTTTGATGAGGAAATTTATTTTGATGATACTTTGCCTCCCATCTAAGATGATTATTGTGATGACACTTATGCTATAATAATAAATTTTTACAAGTGCATCGTGATAAGAATGATTCATGTGATAGCTATTTTGTTGAGTTTGCTCCCACTATTAGTAATGAGAATGATTTTTCTTATGTGGGGAGTAACAAATTTTCTATGCTTGTGGATCATGATAAGAAAGTTTTATGTGATACTTATATTGTTGAGTTTATTCATGATCCCACTGAAAATTATTATGAGAAGGGAACATATGCTTATAGATATTTCAATAATATCAAGTTCCCTCTCTTTATGTTGAAGGTTTTGAAGTTAATATCTTTATGCTTCAATGAGTAATTACTATACAAGATCCCTTTGCATAGGAAGCATGTTAGACTTAAATGTGTTTGGTATTTGCTTCTTCATGCTCTCTTTTGTTCTTCAACTCTTAATCCTACGAGAGCATCACTAAAATCTTAAGCCTATCTTTATGGCTATAAAGAAAGAGCTCTAGGGAGACAACCCTTGTTATCTTTACTTTGAATTTTTACTTTCTCTTCTTAGTGGTGTTGATGATTGTTACTACTGTAGCAACATCATTGTATCTTTATTTTCAAACTTTGTGCCAAGTTATAGCCTCATCTGAGAAGGGAAATGAAAGTTGTGTCATGATGTCCAGAAAAAAGATTCTGTCCTCGTGAGGGAAAAAATTAGATCAAATCACCAGTTCATTTTTTGAGCTGAATGTTTTACACAACGTGCTCCATACAATCACGGAACTTTTGAATATTCTAACTTTTTTGATTTGAGTTGTAGAAGTACCCCTAAAAAATTCTTTACTACCCGCTGTTCTGTTTTTCACAGATTCTGCCACATTTTGTCTCTCCTAACTTTTGCAAACCTTAACCTTGCTTTTTCTTTGCAAAAACCTTTTGGCAATCTTGAGAAACAGTAGATCTTCAAGAATATCTTTATTTCTAGTGGGGAAAAATTATTTATTAAGGGTACTAACCTCTATAATCAGCTTATGATGAGTTATGTATGAAGGGATTTTTCAAGTGTGCGATGGAAGATGATGAAAAAAGATTCGCGATTGTCAAGCGCTCTAGCTTGGGGATGCCCCGATGCATCCCCGATAAATATTCAAGGAGACTCAAGAATCTAAGCTTGGGGATGCCCCCGGGCATCCCCTTCTCCATCAACAATCATCAGTTTGTCCTTCGTCTCACTATGTTTTTATCACTTCATGCGTTATGTGTAATGCTTGGAGCGTCTCGCTCTTAGGTTTTATTTTTATTTTTCTTTAGTTTTGCTTGCTGTTCATAACAAGTTATATCCCTTCTTACTTTGTGTGGGAGAGAAACACGCTCCACTTTGAAAGTCTAGAACACATCATAGGATTCTTCATGCCTATCTTTTTACTGTTGTGTGTTCTTTATCTTTTCGTAGCTACTGTCATGTCTAGTGTTAGAATTAGTTTGTTTTAGCAAGATCCTTGGATTTTGTTTAGTTTTTTTCTGGAACTCTCTTTAGTTTACTTGTTTATCCTGTTAAGAGAGTTGGTTGTTGCACTGAGTTGTGCCTTGTTTTGAGAAGTAGGTCATTGAGTTTGCTATTTAATTTCAGTATTAACTAGCAATAGTTTTGAGGTATTGATGTGAGTAATGTTTGAAATTTTGGTGTCAAGAGCTCTAGCCTATTAGTGATAGGTGTCGTATTTTGGGAAATCCATGTTTATTTTCAAAAACCTACAAAACTATTTGAGAAATCTTTCTACTAGATGGATCACTATTCTTTGGAGGGAAAGAATATTAGAGTACACTCACGTACCATGAGTCGAGGATGCGCAAGGATAACCAAACCCCCATACACTCCTCCTCGGGGTACTTGTCTCTTTGTGAACCTCCTTATTAGATTGAGAGTTACCGATAATAAATGCATGAGTTCTTCGGACTAATGTAAGTATTGAAAGTTGACACTTCCACCTCCTTATACTTGCTAGCCTCTTCTGTGTCGTGCATTGCCTCCTTCTCACTCCGAGAGTTAGCGTCCACCTTCGCCGGTACATCCAAACCCTTGGCATGATACGATATGTCATCATAAACCTCCTTATATCTTTCTTCAAAACAGCCACCACACCTACCTATCAAGGCATTTCCATAGCCTTTCCGAGATATATTGCCATGCAACTTCCACCTCTTCATGACTTGATATTCATGTCGTAAATGTTCTTGCTACACTGGAAGCGACATACATTGCATACATCATGATAGCTACATCTTCTTTATGATTTGAGTACCTTTTAAAGTGTGAAAGAGCTTCTATACCATCTTGTAAAATAGAGTGTTGCCCTTAAGTGAGGAAAAGATCCCAAAGTGGACAAAATAAAAGATCCCAAAGAGGAGAAATGAGAGTTAAATAGAAAGAGCCATTGAGGCTACCAAAAAAATACAAAAAAATAGAAAAAGGAGAAAAAATAGAAGGGGGCACACTACCATCCTTTTGAAAGATCCACACTAGTAATCCCTCTTATCCTTGTACTCCATAGAAATGATCATTCACGCATATAGCTATGTGGGGACCCTTCACACTATAGAACTTGGCTTGTATATTTCAATGATGAGCCTCCTCAAACGAGCTTTAGGTTTTCTTGAGAAAGCAAGGTGGATGCAGCCCCACTAGTTCCCTTGAAGAGCTTTTTGCTCACATGTGCATCCGTTGCATGTCAATCCCTACTCATCACATCATATCTGTCATATGGCCTTCCCTCCCCTATGGTTGTCCTCATTGATGTGAGCCTTTCACACCTCTTTTGTCTTCCTCCTCCACCTTCTTACTGTTTCGCCTTTTAGGTGTCAACTTTCCATTGCATAAGTGCTCAAAATATCGAAAGGAAGTGGATCAGTTTGACTTGTACCTGGCTAGTGGTCTGGGGACGAGTCAAGATAAGATTCCAAAGAACACCAAGTGTGAAACTTTAGTAGATTGAGTTATCAACAAAAATATATTTTTTCTCTCGTATTCCCATATCCCCCTTCTTGCACGCAAACATCATTTGTAGACATTCGAGTCACGGCCAGCGAGAGCTCTTGCACCTAATGTTCTTTCGTTGCTTGTTTCAATGCCAATATAGACTCTTGCCTGTTATGACTTGAATTGAATCACATATCTTGATTGATTTACTTTCAAAGTTCTTATATGTTTGCTAGCATGTCACCACAGAAATTATGCTTGTTATCATTTACCTACTCGAGGACGAGCAGAAATTAAGCTTGGGGATGTTGATACGTCCCAAACGTATACATAATTTCTACTTGCTCCATGCATGTTTTGTGTGATATTGCTATGTTTTTGCTATACTTTCATATATTTTTATAAAATATTTTGGAACTAACCTATTAATGGTTGCAAGAGTGCACAAGTTCTTGTTTTTTTTACTTTATGTGTAGGAATTACTTGGATAAAGGAAAAATCACAAAAAGAAGCCTTGTAGGAGTTGGACTCTAACTCTCCCGAAATCTGTCCCCACCAGACAGGTTTTAAAGATCGCCTCGGAAACGATAGAAGACAGTCTCAAACGGAATAACTTAAGACTACAAAGTTGTAGGGAATTTTTTTCCGGTGGATATAGACATAAAATTCGGTTCAATCGGAGCCCAGATTCTCCCTCTGGTACCGAAATACCGAAGACGTAATCTGGATGACGGGTATCCGAGAGTCTATATAAAGAGAGGAAACCTAGGTCAAAGGCCACCACGAAATTTCCTCCCCCTTGGCAGCCGTCTTGAGGGGGAGATCAATCTCCACAGCAGCACCATATCCAAGGAAGAAGAAGGGGGTCAAGTCCCGCTGCCCCCAAGGGACGTGGCCACCGTCGTGGCCATGGGAGTCGCCGGCGCCGCCGTCGTGGCCGCCGCCGCTGCCGTCTCCTTCATCTCCTCCGGGCTACACCTTCCCATCAACAACTCTCTCTCTCTCTCTCTCTATCTCTCTCTCTCTCACCATGTCCATGTGTGAGTAGTTTCCCTCGGGGCTGAGGTTTCTACCAGTAGATATGTGGTCTTCTCTCTCTCCCATGATGTGATCTTCATTGTGATCATAGGCTATGTTAATCTAGGATGATCCCATGATGTTTCCCCTTCTTCTATGTATTGGATTGGTGTACTGTCAGAACCCCAACTAGGGTAAGTGCTAGGGTTGTTTGTGCCTTTGCATCATGCAAAAATTCAAATGAAATTCAAAAATGGGGAAGCAAAAAGCCCTGAGAAATTAATTCAAATGGCCACATAAAAACTTTTTCCAAAAATCATTTGAATAATTGGAAAATTCCTATAAATGATGCTGATCATTTTAAAAGTGGTTTGGGTATTTTCCCATGCCCATGGAGTATTCAAAAATTCAAAAGGTGCCCTAGAAATTAAATTTGACCCCTATTTGAATTGAAATTCAAATTGATTGAATTTCAAAAATGCTCAAATTATACAAGTGACTTGCTACTGGTCACCTAGGATTTATAAAAATGTTTGGGCATTTTAAAAAATTGCCTAGCTATTTATTTCTAGGCACAACAGAAATACAGAAAAAAAAGAAACAGAAAAAGGAAAGGAAGCTTACCAGTAAACCGGCCCAACTCGGGGAGGTGGCCCAGCCCAGGGGCACCACCGTCTTCTTCCCCGAGACAGGCAGGAGGGCACCTGCGTGGCGGGCATGCCGCGGTCGGCAGCCTATCCACGGCGCCCCTGTGCTTATCCCCTCGCCGTGGAGACCCCGTGAAGCCCCCCTTCCTTTTCCCCCTCTCTCTGGCCTCCCTCTCTCTTCCCCGGCGAGAAATCACGCGTTCCAGGAACCCTAGCGGAACACGCCGCCGTAGAGCTCGTGGCCACCGTGCCCCTTTCGACACCGCAAGTTGTCCAGGAGGTTCCCCGGCATCGACTTCATCGAGCTACGCTTTCAATTTGGATCGGGAGCCAACGGCGACGACGTTCTCTTCATCGAGCCACCGCCGGGCACAGTGGACGCCGGCGAGCGATTCTCCTCCGTCCAGCCACCCTCCGGCCTCCCCGTCGGCTCCATTAGCACCAGGGTGAGCTCCCCGTTCGCCCCAGCTTCTCCGTGCCTCTCGCCGTGACCCGTAGCTTAGCCCCGCCCGCTCCAGTGCTCCGGCCGCCGCACTTGTCGACGCCGACGTCACCCCCGTGCCCCTGGAGACCCCCTGATGGATTCAACGTATGCGGGAGCACGCGGGCTTCATTTTTCTAGTCCTCTCGTGCCCTCCCGTGGCCGTTTGGTCATTCCGGCGGCGACATCCCGGCGGGCCCAGTTTAATTAGCCCTAAGCTACTCGCTAACCCCCCTCCAGTGTCACAGACAGGTGGGCCCTAGCCCTAACTAACCCCTGTTAGTTTTAATTAACAGGGAATTAACCCCACTGAGACTGACATAGGTGGCCCACAGGTCAGCCCCCCATGACGTCACCCCTGCGTCACAGTGATGCAGTAAATGAAATTGAATTAAAATAATTTCAGGAAATTACAGAAAATCCAGAAAAAGGCTTAAACTTCAATAAATCATAGAAACTTCATATTAACTCCAAATTAAACATATAATATATGAAAAATTATCAGAAAAATGCAAGGATTAAGAATATGCAATTTGTTTTAATGTTTGAACATTTGAAAATCGGTGAACAGTAGCAAACATGCATATGGCATAATTTGAATTTGAATTTGGAGTTTGAATTTGCATTTCAAATGCAATACTTCAATTAAATTGAATATGCTACAAACTAGTACCTTTCACATCATGGACAACCTTATCATGTGTATGTGCATTTTTACTTTCAAAGTTTTCCCCCCTTGTTGATGATTGCCTCCGATGACAGACGTTCCGAGACGGTGATCACCCCCGAAGAAGAAGACCACCGTTAAGACCCGTGTATCATCAGCAAGGCAAGCAAACCCCCATTGATCATGTCTATAAAATCCTACTTCCCTCTCAGTCTCGCTTATGCATGTTTAGGAGATCATCGAGACACGTTCTTTCGCATAGTTGAACCCATTCCGATGCATGACCTATCATTTTGCCACCGTATTAAGCAAACCACAATCCTAGCAGATTTAGGAGTTGAATGATGAGCATGTGGCCCCTGCAACTGTTACTGCTTATTGCTGCTTAGTGATACAATGAGGATGTTATGATTGTGAGTCGGGATGGAATGAACACAGTGATGCTGATGATAAACGTGTTGGTGAATCCACCCTAAACAAAGGTGAACGATGAGAGGCTGTGTAGGAGTACACAGTGGGTTGTCTCGTTGAACACTGCCCTAGGCCCCGAGTTCCTGTTTTGTGATCCAAGACAAAGAGTATGACCACATGTAGGGTTTTATGGGAGCCCCGTTTGGCCTCTTTACGTACCCGATCCGGTCCAGGAGTCACACTAGATTCGGGCTTTCCATTTGACCTAACTATAGATGTGTGGGTGCACCTGTGAGGCAGTGAAACCATCTGTCAAAGGTGGCGTCTCGGTCCCTTGCATTATCTGAGTCCGTTTCGTGAAACCGGCCGGACTCTCGAGCGGTGACAAACTCAGGTAGTCGACTCCTGGATTAGAGAAGGTGATGTGAGGGTAGTGCCTTGGTTTCATCCACGTCCGACACCCGCTTGAAGGGTGACAAGAACGAGACGATAAGTGATGACACGCGTGTGAAGATGTACACCCCTGCAGGATTAATGAACTATTCGAATAGCCGTGTCCGCGGTTATGGACTACTTGGAGACCTCTACTTGATCATAGATAACTTGAATGGATACTTATAAAAACTCGCAAGATAAGCGTGAGTGCTATGGCGTGCTTCCTCGTTGGGAAGTCGAGGAAGTATCCATAGTGGTGTATTGGTTGGAGACTTGGTAGTGGACTCGTGTACGCTTCTTACCTCAAGTCTGGTACTCGTAGTACAGGATTAGCCAAGTCAAAGCTGGCACTTCTGCATGTTGAACCCCACCTCCTTTACCTTGAAAATTGAGCATGAGTAGTATAGATCTGATGTAAGTCTTGCTGAGTACGACTTTGTACTCACGTTTTCTTATTCTATGTTTTAGATGAGAACCCGGACCCCGATGGAGTCACCTTCCTGAAGCTCGACGTTGACCTTGGTAGTATAGTTCCAGACAGCAGTCTGGTCGCTCGTGGAAGGGCATGTATGTTTACAAGGCTTCTCTAAGCCATTTGTTAAACTTGTCTGTACTCAGACCTAATTTTCTTCCGTTGTATGATGTAATGTTGATCACAGACATGTGATCTTTGTATGCTCTATGTGTAAGTTAATAAAGATACACTTTGTAGAGTTATGTGATGGTACTTGCTGTTCATACTACGCATGTGTGCTGCGTGTATGGTTATAACATGCATGTCTTAGTATGGGTTTCGAGACCTTAGTTGTGATCTGGCTGCCGGTCTTTTATACACCAAGTGGCCCTTAGATGTGCGCAGCTTGGGGCATCGCGATGCGATTTCTCGTGACTCTGTCACGTGCACACTTTGTTGTATGATCTATCCCGCCCTAGACCCCGACTAAGTGATCGGGCTGGAGTAAGTCTATGTAAGAGTTAGGATCCAATCGACAACATGGTTGAGGCGACTTGTCTACGAATATGGGATTCACCACCCATAAGCATTTAGACGTTGAGGACCCATCTCAGTTGATCATCCGGCCTGGATGGGATGCCCCTCACGTTTGATGCTTTCCGAGAGCGTTCTGTGCTTGGCCTTGTCTGCTTAGACAAGTGGGTACGGCTCTCGGCTCTCCATATGATTGTATCGTGACTGGAATTACATACGCTAACCCCGGGTCCCGACATGTACTCACTTGATCTTATCTAGTATAACCCCCGAGACCATGGTGACAGCGTTCCATTGGACATGGGTTAGAAGAATATTTTGATGAGTGATTTCCTCTTTTGTGTGTGGATTGAAGATTGAGAGTCTCTTGATGCTTGTCTTTGACTATCCTTTAGATATGTTGTGGTGATTGTGGTACTCTCTTTGGATGGCCGCGGTGACATTGGGAAATCCATAGATGAGCACTACGAACTCTGAGTAATTGAGGCTGCTATTCAATTGTAGTAGTAACTTGCAATTGTTTTGAGGTATTGTCTTGAGTAATGTTTGGACTTTTGGTGTCAAGAGCATTAGCCTATTAGTGATAGATGTCGTATTTTGGCAATCCGTGTTTATTTTCAAAACTTACAAAATTAGTTGAGAACTTTAGCTACTAGATGGATGACTACTCTTTGGAGGGATCGAATATTAGAGTACACTCACGTACCATGAGTCGAGGATGCGCAAGGATAACCAAACCCCCATACACTCCTCCTCGGGGTACTTGTCTCTTTGAGAACCTCCTATTAGATTGAGAGTTACCGATAATAAGTGCATGAGTTCCTCGGACTAATGTGAGTATTCGAAAGTTGACACTTCCACCTTCCCATATTTTTCTAGCCTCTCCTGTGCCGTGCATTGCTTTCTTCTCACTCCGAGAGTTGGCGTCCACCTTCGTCGGTACATCCAAATCCTTGGCACGATACGCTCTGTCATCATAAACCTCATTATATCCTTTCTCAAAACAGCCACCATACCTACCTATCAAGGCAGCCTTTCCGAGATACATTGCCATGCAACATCCATCTTCTCATGACTTGATCTTCATGTCATACATGCTACTTGCTTGATCGATGAGCCGCATGCTAGTTGGGCCTTGCCCTAATCATTGCTACATGACACGCTAGTATCGTTTCATATCCTGCTACACTGGCAGAAGCATACATTTGCATACTTCATGATAGTTTCATTTTCTTTATATTGTGTACTTTTGTAAAGTGTGAAAGATCTTCTATACTCGCAAAGATGACAAAATCAAAAGATCCCAAAGAGAACAAATGAGATAAACAGAAAGAGCCATTGAGGCCACCAAAAAAATAAAAAAAATAAAAAAAAGAGAAAAAAAAGTGAAGGGGGCACACTACTATTCCTTTTGAGAGATCCACACTCGTACTCCATCTTATATCTTGTACTCCATAGAGATTATCATTCATGCATATAGCTATGTGGGGACCTTCACACTATAGAACTTGGCTTCTATATTCCAATGATGAGCCTCCTCAAATGAGCTCTAGGTATTCTTGAGCAAACAAGTTGGATGCACCCCATTATTTCCATTGGAGAGCTTACCTTAGCTCACATGTGCATCCGTTGCATGGTAATCCCTACTCCTCACATCATATCTATCATTTGGATTTCTCTCGCCTATGATTGTCCTCATTGTTGTGAGCCTTTCACACCTTTTTTGTCTTTCTCCCTCATCATTTTTCTGTCTTTTCCATCCTAAGTGTCAACTTTCTTGCATACACTCATCCATTGCACGAGTGCATAAAATATCGAAAAGGAGTGGATCATTTTGACTTGTACCTGGCTATTGGTCTGGGATGAGTCAAGATAAGATTCCAAAGAAGACCAAGTGTGAAACTTTAGTAGATTGAGTTCTGATACGTCCAAACGTATCTATAATTTCTGCTTGCTCCATGCATGTTTTGTGTGATATTGCTATGCTTTTGATACACTTTCATATCTTTTTATAAAATATTTTGGAACTAACCTATTAATGGTTGCAAGAGTGCACAAGTTCTTGTTTTTGTACTTTATGTTTAGAAATTAGTTGGATAAAAGAAAAATCACAAAAAGGAGCCTTGTAGAAGTTGGACTCTAACTCTCCCGAAATCTGTCCCCACCAGACAGGTTTTAAAGATCGCCTCGGAAACGCTAGAACACGGCCTCAAACGGAAAACCTTAAAACTATAAAGTTGTAAGAATTTTTTTTCCGGTGGATTTAGACATAAAATTCGGCCCAATCGGAGTTCGGATGCTTCCAGAAACCCCGAAATACAGAAGACATAATCTGGATGACGGGAATCCGGAAGTCTATATAAAGAGAGGAAACCTAGGTCAAAGGGCACCACGAAAATTCCTCCCCCTTGGCAGCCTTCTTGAGAGAGAGATCAATATCCACAA
This sequence comes from Bromus sterilis, assembly GCA_950022295.1. Taxonomy (NCBI): domain Eukaryota; kingdom Viridiplantae; phylum Streptophyta; class Magnoliopsida; order Poales; family Poaceae; genus Bromus; species Bromus sterilis. The sequence continues at coordinate 316,806,451 of OX465596.1, read as the reverse complement.
CAACATCATATCCAAGGAAGAATAAGTGGCCAAGTGCCGCTGCCCCAAGGGTCGTGGCCACCGCCGTGGTCGTGGGCGCCGCCGCCGCCATGGCCGCCGCCGTCGCTGCCTCCTTCATCTTCTCCGGGCTGCACCTCTCCATCAACAACTCTCTCTCTCTCACCATGTCCATGTGTGAGTAGTTCCCTCTCGGGGCTAAGGCTTGTATCTTGATCTATGTGGTTTCTCTCTCTCCCATGATGTGATCTTTCTTGTGATCATTGGCTATGTTAATCTAAGGTGATGCCATGATGTTTCCCCTTCTTCTATGTATTGGATTGATATACTCAATTAATCTTATCTAGTATAATCCCCGAGACCATGGTGACAGCTGGTCTATTACACATGGCGAAGACTATGTTAATGTTGTTGGGAGTTGCCACTAGTGAAAGTATGAAGCCTAGGCCTTGTTTCCACCATTGTTACACCGTTTGTGCTCACTTTTGTTACATGTTTGCTTGCTGCACTTTTTATTACAGATTTATATTACTTTGTTTTGCCACACCTATCACCCATATTTTACCATCTCTTCGCCGAACTAGTGCACCTATACAACTCCTAGTTGTATTAGGTGTGTTGGGGAAACAAAAGACTTTTTGTATCTTAATTGTAGGGTAGCTCGAGAGAGACCATCTTCAACCTCTACTTCCCTGAGTTCGATAAACCTTAGGTCATCCACTTGAGGGAAATTGCTGCTGTCCTACAAACCTCTGCGCTTGGAGGCCCAACATAGTCTACAAGAATAGAAGCGTGCGTAGACATCAAGCTATTTCTGGCCCCGTTGCTGGGGAAGTAAGGCTTGAAGGAATATCTTTAGATTCTGCAATTAAATCTTTTCGTTTCTTGTTTTTATTGTCAGTAATTAGGCTTTATGTAAAACAACAAAAATATTATGAGAGAGCTTTATGAGCTCTACCTTGAGTTGGGACATGAAGTGTTTGAAGAGAAAATCAAAAAGCCTATGGAGCTTTACTATTTGCACAACACTCATGATAGTAGTAATGTTATTTGCATGTCTTCTTTCAATACTTTTGATGCTAATGATATGCAAAGCTATAAGCTTGGGGATGCTACGTTTTATGAAGATGATCTTTTTAGCCCCCCAAGTTTTGATGAGGAAATTTATTTTGATGATACTTTGCCTCCTATCTATGATGATTATTGTGATGACACTTATGCTATAAAGAATGAATGTTTGGAAGTGTATCCTGATAACAATGATTCATGTGATAGCTATTTTCTTGAGTTTGCTCCCACTATTACTAATGAGAAGGATTTTGCTTATGTGGAGAGTAACAAATTTTCTATGCTCGTGGATCATGATAAGAATTTTTATGTGATACTTATATTGTTGAGTTTATTCATGATACCACTGGAAATTATTACGAGAGGGGAACATATTCTTATAGATATTTCAATAATATCAAGTTCCCTCTCTTTATGTTGAAGGTTTTGAAGTTGCACTTATTTTGACTTCCTATGCTGATCTCTTTATGCTTCAATGAGTTATTTCTCTACAAGATCCCTTTTCATAAGAAGCATGTTAGACTTATATGTGTTTGATATTTTCTTCTTGATGCTCTCTTTTGTTCTTCAACTCTTATTCCTACGAGAGCATCACTAAAATCTTAAGCCTAGCTAATTGCTTTAAAAAAGCGCTTTCGGGAGGCAGCCCGCAACGAATTTAGGATTTCCTTTTTCTTTTTCTTCTGTTTTTAGTGGTCTTGATTATTGTACTACTGTAGAAACATCATTGTATCTTTACTTTTCAAGCTTTGATCCAATCATAGCCTCATATGACAAGGGAAATGAAAGTTGTGACATGCTGTCCAGAAAACAGTTTCTGTCCTCGTGACGGGAAAAATCACAAAAAAATCCCAGTTCATCTTTTTGAGCTGAAATTTTTACACAGCATGCTCTATACAATTACGGAACTTTCGTATGTTCTGAGTTTTTTTATTTGAGTTGCAGAAGTAACCCTAAAAAATTATTTACTACCTTCTGTTCTGTTTTTCACTGCTTCTGCCACGTTTTGTCTCTTCTAACTTTTGCAAACCTTAAGCTTGCCTTTTCTTTGCAAAAACCTTTTGGCAATCTTGACAAACAGTATCTCTTCAAGAATATCTTTATATCCAGTGGGGAAAATTATTTATTAAGGGTACTAACCTCTCTAATCAGCTTATGATGAGTTATGTATGAAGGGAGTTTTCAAGTGTGCGATGGAAGATGATGAAAGAAGATTCCGGAGTGTCAAGCGCTCAAGCTTGGGGATGCACCCATGCATCCCCAATAAATATTCAAGGAGACTCAAGCGTCTAAGCTTGGGGATGCCCCGTGCATCCCCTTCTCCTTCAACAATCATCAGTTCGTCCTTCGTCTCACTATATTTTTATCACTTCATGCGTTATGTGCTATGCTTGGAGCGTCTCGATCTTAGGTTTTATTTTTAGTTTCTTTAGCTTTGCTTGCTTTTCATAACAAGTTAGATCCCGCCTTACTTTGTGTGGGAGAGAAACACGCTCCACTTTCAAAATCTAGAACACATAATAGGATTCTTTATGCCTATCTTTCGCTGTTGTGTGTTCTTTATCTTTTCGTAGCTACTGCCATGTCTAGTTTTAGTCATAGTTTGTCTTTAACAAGAGCCTTGGCTTTTGTTTAGTTTATTGCTGGAACTCTCTTTGTTTTTCATGTTTATCTTGTTAAGAGAGTTAGTTATTGCACTGAGTTGTGTCTTGTCTTGAAAGTAAGTAATTGAGGTTGCTATTTAATTTTAGTAGTAACTTGCAATGGTTTTGAAGTATTGATGTGACTAATGTTTGAACTTTTGGTGTCAAGAGATCTAGCCTATTAGTGATAGGTGTCGTATTTTGGGCAATCCGTGTTTATTTTCAAAACCTACGAAACTAGTTGAGAACTCTAGCTACTAGATGGATCACTACTCTTCTGAGGGGTTGGATATTAGAGTACACTCACGTACCATGAGTCGAGGATGCGCAAGGATAACTAAACCCCCATACACTCCTCCTCGGGGTACTTGTCTCTTTGTGAACCTCCTTACTAGATTGAGAGTTACCGATAATAAGTGCATGAGTTCTTCGGACTAATGTAAATATTGAAAGTTGACACTTCCACCTCCTCATATTTGCTAGCCTCTCTTGTACCGTGCATTGCCCTTTCTCACCTCGAGAGTTTGCGCATACTTCGCCGGTGCATCCAAACCCTTGGCATGATACGCTCTGTCATCATAAACCTCCTTATATTTTTCCTCAAAACAGCCACCATACCTACCTACAAGGCATTTCCATAGCCTTTCTGAGATACATTGTCATGCAACATCCACCTTCTCATGACTTGATCTTCATGTCATACATGCTACTTGCTTGATCGATGAGCCGCATGCTAGTTGGGCCTTTCCCTAATCATTGCTACATGACGCGCTAGTATCATTGCATATCCTGCTATCCTGGCAGAGGCATACATTCGCATCATGATAGTTATATCTTGTTTATGTGAGTACCTTTGTAAAGTGTGAAAGATCTCCTTTATTCTTGTAAAATATAGAGTGTTGCCCCTAAAGTGAGGAAAAGATCCCAAAGAGGACAAATGAGAGTTAAATAGAAAGAGCCATTGAGGCCACCAAAAAAATACAAAAAAATAGAAAAAAGAGAAAAAGAAAATAAAAAGAGAGAAAGGGGCAACACTACTATCCTTTTGAAAGATCTACACTAGTACTCCCTCTAATCGTTGTACTCCATAGAGATGATCATACATGCATATAGTTATGTGGGGACCTTCACACTATAGAACTTGGCTTGTATATTCCAATGATGAGCCTCCTCAAATGAGCTCTAGGTCTTCATGAGCGAGCAAGTTAGATGCACCCCCACTAGTTCCATTGGAGAGCTTTTCAACTGATATGTGCATCTGTTGCATGGCAATCCCTAATCCTCACATCATATCTATCATTTGGCTTTCTCTCGCCTATGATTGTCCTCATTGATGTGAGCCTTTCACACCATTTTTGTCTTCCTCCTGCACCTTTTCTCTCTTTGCCATCCTAAGTGTCAACTTTCTTTCTTACGCTCATCCATTGCATGAGTGCTCAAAATGTCGAAAAGGAGTGGATCATTTTGATTTATACCTGGCTAGTGGTCTGGGGATGAGTCAAGATAAGATTCGAAAGAAGACCAAGTGTGAAACTTTAGTAGATTGAGTTCTCAACACAAAAATATTTTTTCTCGTATATCCCTATCCCCTTTCTTGCACGCAAATACCATTTGGAGACATTCGAGTCACGGACAGCGAAAGCTCTTGCACCTTTATGTTCTTATGTTGCTTGTTTCAATGCTAATATAGACTCTTGCCTGTTATGACTTGAATTGAATTACATGCCTTGATTGCTTGACTTAAGAGTTCTTATATGGTTGGTAGCATGTCACCACATAAATTATGCTTGTTATCATTTACCTACTCGAGGACGAGCAGGAATTAAGCTTGGGGATGTTGATACGTCCCAAATGTATCTATAATTTCTGCTTGCTCCATGCATGTTTTGTGTGATATTGCTGTGCTTTTGATACACTTTCATATCTTTTTATAACATATTTTGGAACTAACCTATTAATGGTTGCAAGAGTGCACAAGTTCTTGTTTTTGTACTTTATGTGTAGGAATTACTTGGATAAAGGAAAATCACAAAAAGGAGCCTTGTAGGAGTTGGACTCTAACTCTCCCGAAATCTGTCTCCACCAGACAGGTTTTAAAGATCGCCTCGCAAACGCTAGAAGACGACCTCAAACGAAAAAACTTAAAACTACAAAGTTGTAGGGAATTTTTTCCGGTGCATTTAGACATAAAACGCGGCCTAATCGGAGTTCGGATGCTTCCAGAAACCCCGAAATACAGAAGACGTAATCTGGATGACGGGAATCCGGGAGTCTATATAAAGAGAGGAAACCTAGGTCTAAGGGCATCACGAAAATTCCTCCTCCTTGGCAGCCGTCTTGAGGCGGAGATCAATCTCCACAGCAGCACCATATCCAAGGAAGAAGAAGGGGCCAAGGGCCGCTGCCCCCAAGGGTCGTGGCCACCGCCGTGGTCGTGGGCGCCGCCGCCGCCGTGGCCGCCGCCGTCGCCGTCTCCTTCATCTTCTCCGGGATGCACCTCTCCATCAAAAACTCTCTCTCTCACCATGTCCATGTGTGACTAGTTCCCCCTCGGGGCTAAGTCTTGTATCTTGATCTATATGGTTTCTCTCTCTCCCATGATGTGATCTTTGTTGTGATCATTGGCTATGTTAATCTAGGGTGATCCCAAGATGTTTCCCCTTCTTCTATGTATTGGATAGATGTACTCAATTGATCTTATCTAGTATAATCCCGGAGACCATGGTGACAGCTGGTCTATTACACATGGATTAGAAGAATATTTTCATGAGTGATTTCCTCTTTTGTGTGTGGATTGAAGATTGAGAGTCTTTTGGTGCTTGTCTTTGACTATCCTTTAGATATGTTGTGGTGATTGTGGTACTCTCTTTGGATGGCCGCGGTGACATTGGGAAATCCATAGATTGAGAACTACGAACTTTGAGGTGTGCTTTTGTAGCCCTACACAATTCTCGTCCTCTCTTGATCACAAAGGAATAACCTCCGAGTACGTCTCCATTGCATGTTTTATGGGAAATATCATGTGATGAGATTATGTTAATGTTGTTGGGAGTTGCCACTAGTGAAAGTATGAAGCCTAGGCCTTCTTTCCCCCATTTTTACACCGTTTGTGCTCACTTTTGTTACATGTTTGCTTGCTGCAATTTTTATTACAGATTTATATTACTTTTTTTTGCCACACCTATCACCCATATTTTACCATCTCTTCCCCGAACTAGTGCACCTATACAACTCCTAGTTGTATTAGGTGTGTTGGGGACACAAGAGACTTTTTGTATCTTAATTGCACGGTTTCTTGAGAGAGACCATCTTCAACCTCTACTTCCCTGAGTTCGATAAACCTAAGGTCATCCACTTGAGGGAAATTGCTGCTGTCCTACAAACCTCTGCGCTTGGAGGCCCAACATAGTCTACAAGAATAGAAGCGTGCGTAGACATCAAGTTCTCAACACAAAAATAACTTTTTCTCTCGTAATCCTTATCACCTTTCTTGCACGCAAACACCATTTGGAGACATTCGAGTAACGGATAGCGAGAGCTCTTGCACCTTTATGTTCTTATGTTGCTTGTTTCAATGCTAATATAGACTCTTGCCTGTTATGACTTGAATTGGATTACATGCGTTGATTGATTTACTTAAAATTTCTTATATGGTTGGTAGCATGTCACCACAGAAATTATGCTTTTTACCATTTACCTACTCGAAGACGAGCAGGAATTAAGCTTGGGGATGTTGATACGTCCAAAACGTATCTATCATTTCTGCTTGCTCCATTCTTCTTTTGTGTGATATTGCTATGGTATTGATACACTTCATACACTTTTGATCATATTTGGACTAACTTATTAACTCAGTGCACCCCAGTGTCAGTTCCTGTTTTCTGCTGTTTTTCTATTTCAGGTTTCCCCTATATTAAAAGTGCTCCAAAAATTCGGGAAAAATCCAATAAAAAATCAGCGCTTCGGAAGCTTTGGGAATCACCAAGGATGGGCCAGAGGGGACCCACCAGGGCCCCAGGCGCCCTCCCAGCGCGCCCTAGGGTGGGGCCGCGCCAGGGGGCCGCCTGGACCCCTGGTGCCCCCCCTGGCTGCCCCCCTTCGCCCATATATTCTCCGTGACGCGAAACCCCCAGGACAGAACCCTTTTGCGCGATCTCTCCTCTGTTCCGCCGCCGCCGCGCTTCCAAGATCGGGAGCACCAGGAGACCTCTTCCCGGCACCCTGCCGGAGGGAGGAACCACCTCCGGGAGCTTCTCTACCACCATGGATGCTTCCCGGATGAACCGTGAGTAGTCCACATTGGACCATGGGTCTATGATCAGTAGCTATGTGATGTTCTCCTCCCCTCTTTGTTCTTCATGGTTTAGACCTCGTGAGCTGCCCTACATGATCGAGGCACATATGTAATCTTTCTATTGTTGCTATGCTGAGTTTGCTGGGATCTGATGGATTATGAGACTATGTTCAGATTGTCTTTGAGTAATATATTTGATTCTCCTCTTTTATATTTATGTTCTTGAGTAATTCTTGCATGTTCTCCGTTGCTGTTTATTTCTTTGGCCAAGTAGTAGGTAGTGACTCCAAGACGGAGTGTTATGCATGATTGTGGGTTCATGCCCCCTGATGACTAGCTTGAGTGACAGAAACATGAGTCTAGGGGATGTGTTGTTGCCACAAGGGAGAAAACAACGGTGCTTGTACTTGCGGGTGCAAGGATTGTTTACTTTACGCAAAGTTCTTTAATGCAGTTGTCTGTTGCTTTGAGTTTACACTTTGGGTGGGATTCGCAACTTAATACCAGCGAGATGTTCTGGATGGATATCTCAAGGTGGATGATTAGTAGGTAGATGCAGATGGATTTCGGTCTACTTGTCTTGGCGTACCGCCCATGCTTTTGAGCCTCTTCCTTTCTTTATAGCATAGTTAGCATTGGTTTGCGCACATAATCCTGTCAATTGCCCAGCTGTAATTTGTTTACCTCGCATGGATATTTTATCGTCTTTTTGGAGAGAGACATCACTAGTGAATATCATGGGATCTCGGTCCATATTTCCAATACTCTTTACACTCACTATTTATTTTCTGCTTGATTTACTTTTCCGTTGCTATCACTATCATTATTATCCTGCGTGTTTTATCCTTTGTAAACAACAAGGCCGGAGGGATTGACAACCTCTCTGAACTCGTTGGGAGCAAAGTTATCAGTTGTGTGTGCAGGTCCACGTCAACCGCCTAATCTGGCGCCGTTGTCACCTTCCTGTCGTTGCCGGAGTCCTACTGGAGACAAACCTTGGTATCTTCACCGAGGGAAATTTGCTGCTCTCTGCATCTCAAACCTTCCACTTTGGGTAACAAAGGAGGGGAGAGAAGCCATTGAATCAATTTCTGGTGCTGTTGGCGGGGACGCAAGCAAAGCTATACCCTCCAACTCTCGCGCCATCAGGCGCCCCTCTGGCGCGCCCTAGGGGGTGGCCGCCTGGGCCATCCCTGGCTACCCTCTGGCCCCACTTGGCATCTTCCCGAAGCTTCCTGTACGCTGTTTTTTCCTATATTTTTCCCGGAATTTTTCTGGCACTTTAAGTAATGGGAAAACCAGAAATACAAAAACAGCAGAAAATAGGAACTGGCACTGGGGTGCACTGAGTTAATAGGTTAGTTCAAATAAGATCAAAAGTGTATGGAAGTGCATCAATATCATAGCAATATCACACAAAAGGTGCATGGAGAAAGCAGATATTATAGATACGTTTTGGACGTATCAACATCCCCAAGCTTAATTCCTGCTCGTCCTCGAGTAGGTAAATGATAACAAGCATAATTTCTGTGGTGACATGCTACCAACCATATAAGAACTTTTAAGTAAAGCAATCAAGGCATGTAATTAAATTCAAGTCATAACAGGCAAGAGTCTATATTATCATTGAAAATAAGCAACATAAGAACATAAAGGTGCAAGAGCTCTCGCTGTCCGTGAATCGAATGTCTCCAAATGGTGTTTGCGTGCAAGAAAGGGGATAGGGATATACGAGATAGTAAAACATAGTTTTTATTGTTGAGAACTTAATCTACTAAAGTTTCACACTTGGTCTTCTTTGGAATCTTATCTTGACTCATCCCCAGACCACTAGCCAGGTACAAGTCAAAATAATCCACTCCCTTTTGATATTTTGAGCACTCGTGCAATGGATGAGCGTATGCAAGAAAGTTGACACTTAGGATGGAAAAGAGAGAAAAATGATGGGGGAGAAAGACAAAAAGGTGTGAAAGGCTCACATCAATGAGGACAATCATAGGCGAGAGAAAGCCAAATGATAGATATGATGTGAGGAGTAGGGATTGCCATGTAACGGATGCACATATGAGCTAAGGTAAGCTCTCCAATGGAACTAGTGGGGGTGCATCCAACTTGCTTGCTCAAGAAGACCTAGAGCTCATTTTAGGAGGCTCATCATTGGAATATACAAGCCAAGTTCTATAGTGTGAAGATCCCCACATAGCTATATGCATGAATGATAATCTCTATGGACTACAAGATATAAGAGGGAGTACGAGTGTGGATCTCTCAAAAGGAATAGTAGTGTGCCCCCTTCTCTCTTTTTATTTCTTTTTCTCTTTTTTCTATATTTTTTTTGTATTTTTTTGGTGGCCTCAATAGCTCTTTATATTTAACTCTTTGGGATCATTTGATTTTGTCCTCTTTGGGATCTTTTGATTTTTTCCTCTTTGGGATCTTTTCCTCACTTTAGGGGCAACACTCTATATATTACAAGAAGTATAGAATATCTTTCACACTTTACAAGAGTACTTAACATAAAGAAAATGAAACTATCATGAAGTATGCAAATGTATGCCTCTACCAGCGTAGCAGGATATGCAATGATACTAGCGCGTCATGTAGAAATGATTAGGGAAAGGCCCAACTAGCATGCGGCTCATCGATCAAGCAAAAGCATGTATGACATGAAGATCAAGTCACGAGAAGGTGGATGTTGCATGGCAATGTATCTCGGAAAGGCTATGGAAATGCCTTGATAGGTAGGTATGGTGGCTGTTTTGAGGAAGGATATAATGAGGCTGATGATGACACAGCGTATCGTGCCAAGGATTTGGATGCACCGACAAAGTATGCGCCAACTCTCGAGGTGAGAAAGGGCAATGCACGGTACCGAAGAGGCTAGAAAAAATATGGCTGGGTGGAAGTGTCAACTTTCGAATACTCACATTAGTCCAAAGAACTCATGCACTTATTATCGGTAACTCTCAATCTAATTAGGAGGTTCACATAGAGACAAGTACCCCGAGGAGGAGTGTATGGGGGTTTGGTTATCCTTGCACATCCTTGACTCATGGTACGTGAGTGTACTCTAATATTCGATCCCTCCAAAGATTAGTGATCCATCTAGTAGCTAAAGTTCTCAACTAATTTTGTAAGTTTTTCGAAAATAAACACGGATTGCCCAAAATACGACATCTATCACTAATAGGCTAAATCTATTGACACCAAAAGTTCAAACATTACTCATGGAAATACCTCAAAACTATTGCAAGTTACTACTACAATTGAATAGCAACCTCAATTACCTACTTCAAGTCAAGACACAAAACTCAGTGCAACAGGAAACTCGCTAAACAAGATAAACGTGAAAACTCAAGAGAGTTCCAGCAACAAACTAAACAAAACTCTTAAAAAGATAAGCATGAAAACTAAGAGCTAAACATGACAGAAGCTACGAAAAAGATAAATAACACACACAACAGAGATAAGCATGAAAATCCTATGTTGTGTTCTAGGGTGAAGTGGAGCGTGTTTCTCTCCCACACAAAGAAAGCTGAGTTCTAACTTGTTATGAACAGCAAGCAAAGCTAAATAAAACTAAAAAGTAAATAAAGAGCAAGACGCTCCAAGCATAGCACATAACGCATGAAGTGATAAAAATATAGTGGAACGAAAGACGAACTGATAATTGTTGATGGAGAAGGGGATGCATGGCGTCATCCAAAAGCTTAGACGCTTGAGTCTCCTTTAATATTTATTGTGGATGCATGGGGGCATCCCCAAGCATGAGCGTTTGACACTCCTGAATCTTCTTTTATCATCTTCCCTCGCACACTTGAAAACCCCCTTCATACATAACTCATCATAATCTGATTAGCGAGGTTAGTACCCACAATAAAATAATTTTTTCTCTACTGGAAATAAGGATATTCTTGAAGAGCTACTGTTTCTCAAGATCGCCAAAAAGTTTTTGCAAAGAAAAAGCAAGCTTAAGGTTTGCAAAACGAAGAAAAGGCAAAACAGGACAAAATCTTTGAAAAACAGACCAGCAGGTAACAAATAATTTTTTAGGGGTACTTCTGCAACTCAAATCAAAAAACTCAGAACATACGAAAGTTTCGTGATTGTATATAGCACGCTGTGTAAACAATTCAGCTCAAAAAGATGAACAGGGATTTTTCTATGATTTTTCCCGTCACGAGGACAGAATCTGTTTTCTGGACAACATTTCACAACTTTCACTTCCCTTGTCATATGAGAATGGCACAAAGCTTGAAAAGTAAAGATACAATGATGTTGCTACAGTAGTAACAATCATCAAGACCACTAACAACTGAAGAAAAACAAAAAGGAAAACCTAAATTCGTTGCGGGCTGCCTCCCGAAAGCGTTTTCTTTTATGCCTTTAAGCTAGGCATGATACAAAAAGATCAAGTTGTATCAATTGAACCATCATCAAGATCATCAAAAAGCTCTTCAATAGTACAACCATTCTTAAGAGGACTTTCAAATAAAGGCCTAATAAAGATACTTCTAGGGATAAAAGCAAATGGCGGAAGATCAATGGGAGTTTCATTTATTCCAAATAGAGGTATCTCTTCCAAGGTCTTCACAGTTTCAACCCCTTTGGAAATAGATGGATTATTTTTTAAACGAGGAGCCTTTGGAACGTAAACGAACTTAGGTTCCTTCTTTTCCGGAGTTTCTACTTTTTTGGTTTTGATTGAGGAGAGAGTAGTTCCTAGGGGGTCAATGATTTCCTCAATCTTATCTATCCTAGAAGGATCCAAGTCATGGGATTTGATGGTCTCCAAGGTTTTGAAAATTTTATGCATGGAGCTATCGAGTCTATTCAAATTCCCTTGAATCTTATGATCCAACTCACTTATCTTATTAATTCTTGGCATCTCTAGCTCTATCTTTTAAAAAAATTTCATAATGTGAGCTAGGGTAATGTCCTCTTGAATGCTAGCAACAGGGGGGTTTCCAACAAGATTTTCCATAACACTAAGAGCTTCCCAAACTGGGACTTCTAGGAAATTCCCATTAATAGTAGTATCTAGAATAAAACTATTCCAAGAAGTAATTCCAACATAAAAGTTTCTAAGAAGGATAGTAATGGATTGCTTCTTGGTAGCCTTTTTTTAAGAATCATTAATTCTATACCAGGCATCTTTCAGACTTTCACCACCTCTTTGTTTAAAGGTGAGCACTTTTGCTTCACTTAAGGCAAAAGGACCAGACATAATGACAACTACTAGCAAGGTAACTATTTTTTTGATTTTTGATAAAGGACACTAAAGCAAAAAAATGAAAGGTAAACTGAAAAGACTAAAAAGCAAAGATAAAAGATAGTGTGCAACTCCCCTATCTTGAAGAGTGGAGTCCCCGGCAACGGCGCCAGAAATTATCTTTGATGGCTTCTCACCCCTCGTTGGTTACCCAAAGTGGAAGGTCGAGATGTAGACAACACCAAATTTCCCTCGGTGAAGATACCAAGGTTTGTCTCCAGTAGGACTCCGACAACGACAGGAAGGTGACAACAGCGCCAGATATTAGGCGGTTGACGTGGACCTGCACACACAACAGATAACTTTGCTCCCAACGAGTTTAGAGAGGTTGTCAATCCCTCCGGCCTTGTTGTTTACAAAGGATCAAACGCACGGGATAATAATGATGGTGATAGAAACAGAAAAGGAAATTAAGCAGAACATAAATACCGGGTGTAAACAGTGGTGGAAATATGGACCGGGGTCCCATGATGTCCACTAGTGATGTCTCTCTCCCAAAAGACGATAAAATAGCCATGCGAGGTAAACAAATTACAGCTGGGCAATTGAAAGGATTATGTGCGCAAACCAATGCTAACTATGCTATAAAGAAAGGAAGAGGCTCAAAAGCATGGGCGGTGCGCCAAGAGAAGTAGACCGAAATCCATCTGCATCTATCTACTAATCATCCACCTTGAGATATCTATCCAGAACATCTCGCTGGTATTAAGTTGCGAATCCCACCCAAAGTGTACACTCAAACCAACAGACAACTGCATTAAAGAACTTTGCGTAGAGTAAACAATCCTTGCACCCACAAGTACAAGCACCGTTGTTTTCTCCCTTGTGGCAACAGCACATCCCCTAGACTCATGTTTCTGTCACTCAAGCTAGTCATCAGGGGGCATGAACCCACAATCATGCATAACGCTCCCTCTTTGAGTCACTACGTACTACTTGGCCAAAGCAATAAAAAGAAACGAAGAACATGCACGAAGTACTCAAGAACATAAATATAAAAGAGGAGAATCAAATATATTACTCAAAACACAATCTGAACATAGTCTCATAATCCATCAGATCCCAGCAAACTCAGCATAGCAACAATAGAAAGATTACATATGTGCCTCGATCATGTAGGGCAGCTCACGAGGTCTAAACCATGAAGAACAAAGAGGGGAGGAGAACATCACATAGCTACTTATCATGGACCCATGGTCCATGGTGGACTACTCACGGTTCATCTGGGAAGCATCCATGGTGGTGGAGAGGCTCCCGGAGGTGGATCCTCTGTAACACCCTCGGTGTCACGCTATAGTGATCACCTTGTTAAATGCCGTGTCATCATGATCACCCTCATTAAAAAATGCATTAGGAAATAATTCCACTCGAAGTCCTTTTCAAATGGCAGGTCGAGATAAAACCTTTGCAAATAATTGGAAAAATTATTCTTGGCATTTCGAAATATCCCAAGTCAATATAAATAATGAAACCCATAATGGTTGGATATTAACTTGCCCCTAGGAATAAAATAATATGATAAATAAAACTTTATCCAAAAATTGTGCAACCAATTTTATTAAATGCATAATAATCAGTGTATCATGTCCATATGGTTGTGGAGATTTATTAAGCTATAAAATAAATCAAACAATTCATAACAGTAGAAACACAGTGGCATTTAATACCTTTTTCATAAAACAAAAATACAAAATATTTTATAAAAGTCCCAATCTTTTTGTGGCACTCTGGTATTGTGCAATGCTAATTTTGGAACAAGTTTTATGCTGCCAAAGTAGCTAACACAAATTAAAATAAAAGGAAAGAAAACAAAAAGAAGAAAAATAAAACAAAATAGAAAATGCCTATCTATTGCTCTGGGCGAGCCCACCCCCCCGGCCCATCTCCTGTTCCCCCACCAGCCCAGCCCACCTGTGGTTCTCCCTCCCTCCTCGCCTGTTCATGGCGGTCGTCGCACTCATCCCACGGCCGCCCGGCGCCGTGCCGCCGTGGAGGCTATCCAACGGCCACCGTCGAGGTTAACCTCCCCCCGGACGCCCTTGCCCTCCTTCAAACCCTAGCCGCCCCCAACATCCTCCCCCTCGCGCCGTTCCTTCCCTCCCATCACGACTTCGGGCCACCATCGCCGCATCGTTGCCACCACCACCGTGACGGCGCGGCCAACGACGGCGATAGGCCGCCCCGTGGTGTGCACTGGCCTCCCCGCGGACAGCCTCATCTCCTCGACCCCCAGCCGTCGCTGGACCGCCTCCTAGGACGGGAATCGAGTCGTCGTCATCCGCTTCGGCCAAGCCGCCATCGCCCTCGATTCTCCCCGCCGGAGCCTCCCCGAGACCTCTTCCATTGCCATTCGCACTCAACGTGAGCCACTCTTCTGATTCCCCCTCCCTCCCTTTCAATTGGCTCACCGTAGCCCTCCCGTCGCGCCTGACCGCCGCCGTTGGGCCGCCATGGCGGGGCTCGTGCTCACCACGCCTCGGCCCTGCACCCATCGCGCTCTGGCCGCGCCCCCTGCGTGCGCACGCCCACGCGAAGCCACACCTCGCCCACCTCACCACGACTCCTCGCGCCGGAACTAACGTCGCCTTCGTGTCATGGCTCACCGCCGGGGTGCTCGATCGTGGTCAGCACCCTCCCCCTGCTAATCCCATGTTAAGAAAATCCCTGTTTTAAGTCTCTGACAGTAGGCCCCCTGCCCCTAATCAAACTGCTGATAATTAATATTGAAGATAAAAACACCTCTCACTAACATGTGGGCCCTGCCCATTTAACTAACCTCTGAATTAATTAAATCTGTTAATTATACCTATGTGTCCATGACACCTAGGCCCCACCTGTAAGTAATTAGATTAAAATAAATGAAAAATGGAACGTGTCACTTACCAGTGGGCCCCATCCCTGATTTATTAGATTAAAACGATTTATTAAATTGTTGTGTATGACATGTGGGTCCCTCCTGTTAGTGCACTGTTTTGGATAAGGTTGTGGAAAATGTGTGATTTAAGAAATAAAAGAAATTCAGAAATGCTTTGAAATTGATTTAAACTTAGAAAATTCATATCTTTTAGACCGTAAATCAGATGGAAAAACTTTATACATGAAAATTAATCAGAAAAATGTCACGAACCCGGATACGCTACCCATACCCTCACCACACCCCCCTAACATACCGAACCCGGAACATTCTCCCTCCGGTAAATCCGGCCGGTAATTCTCGGAGCCGGTAAAACTGTCCGGATTAAATTGTTCTGAACCCGAAAGTTGTTCAGAATGGTTCAACGAACAAAGATACACTATCCACATGTTTGTCAGCTGTCTCTAACACTGTAGACATGGAACCTTCCAGCTCCGGATCATCGGTCCGGTAATCAACCGGTACTGATGAGTCACCCCGGATAAATTCCCGCTCCGATAAAATCACCTAAAACTGCGTTAGAGCCCCGTTGCTTTGTATCTTCTTTGTCATACGTTGTATTTCTATTATTTCTGTGTCTTTATTCCCCCCCCCCTTTTATTCTCCGATAGACCCGTTGTTGCCGCCGACGATACCGTTGCTGAGTACGACTACTTCCTCGACGACCGTACCGCTACTACGGAGCTTCCAGGCAAGCAGAGCCATTCTATTCCCTAGATATCGCCTATCTTTCCGTACATTTCTTGCACTAGGAATGGTTACTACTGCTGCTACGTTACAATCCTATTCAATTGCATAGTCTGTTTTTGTCGCCCCTTGATGTACCCTTCTTTGTCCTATGCTGCCTTATAAATATATATAATATTCAGTAGTGAACCCTGCACATTGTTAGATAGGTTTAGAATAGCAGGCCGTGATCACTCTGGTGAGTGAACGCGGATTACAAAATATTATAACTGCAACAGGTACGGATCAATGCAGACACCCTAGGTAACCTACAATGGCGAGACTCTGCCGAGTCGCTTCGAGTTTGACTTACACGTGGAAGGACTCGTATTTCACTCTCGTCGGCTCAGTAGCGTAGCATCACTGGGATGATACGAGGGTATTCCTCTTTAGTTCATTTCGCTGGTGTCTCGGCACTACCGGGGTGATAAGAGAATATTCCTCTTTAGTTCATTCTGCTGATGTCTCGGTCGAACCTCTTCAAGTGTACCATCGAGGGTGATTCCTCCTGGTTTCACTTGATGGTAGGCACTCGAATCAACTGGGGTCCTTACAGGTAAGGAGTCGGGTGACCCAACGGTGCCCGCGCAGGGTATCTTAGCGGAACGACAGGTCAGGTGTATTCCACCGGTGTGCGGCGGGTCTGGTACTGTTCGTGGCCGATAGATATCCTGTTGTATGAAAGTTGAGCTCTTCAAAGAGCAAACGCGAGACAAGGTAAGGAGACGGTTCACCTTGTTGGTAACCGCACGAGTTGGTGGGACGTCAGGGAAGGCACCGATGTTACTGGTGGTCCTGACTGCTGTCGTTGTCCGCGACTCATTCAATAAGGGGCAACGATAACGGTTGTCTCAATAGATAATAATAAAATGCTTAATGGTTCAGGTGGATGACTTGAGAGGCCGCAAAGGCTTGTACGCACTACCTTCACATGGGGTTACGGTGTGGGCCCTCCGCGTTGTGGTCTCATTCGAAAGCTCTGAAAGACGTCCAGTTTCAGCATTGTGGTTGGGTCGGATCGTGCTGCGGCACTGGATCCACTTGGCGCACAACGACCCGGAGTGCGAGAGGTGATGGCCCATGAAGCTCTTGCGCTTAGAACTGTAGACCGACGGGGACCTCTCTGATGAGCCGTAGGATGGGCCTTGGCGTGTCGGATAGCCTCGGTGGGGCATTCCGTAACAAGGTGTACGCCACCCTGGAGATCCGAGCGTGCAGGCTGAACAATAGTGCACCCCTGGAGGGAGTTTGATCTATTCGAATAGCCGTGTCCACGGTAACAGGATGCTTTATGCTGAAGCCAGACCCTACTACTACAAACTACTACTATTAAACTGTATGGTTCCAGTTTCTTTTCCTCGCAGGGAGTCAAGGAAGGGATCTCGGCGGCGTTTATAATTATTAATAATTACAACTTACTATTATACAATGCTGCAGCAACTTCTGCTGCATTGTTACTACTTTCATGCTATTGAACTGTTGGCTATTCTCTTCTCATGCTGCAAGACTCGTCAGAAGATGCTAGTCTTCGATAGGCCTAGCTTCTTATCTTTATTCTGAATTTCTACCTTGCAGTCCACTATATACAACCTCCCCTTTCCATTTGATACAAATGCATACTTTCTTAGTAGCGAACGTAAGACTCGCGGGTATGCTAGATACTCACCCTTGCTTTATTTTTCCCCTTTTTTTTTCCTGATCGGCTGCTACAGTCGACGTTGGAGTCTAGGAGCAGGAGTTCCCCGATGCTGACCACCGCAACATGAAGATCCCCGATGCCTTCTACGACGTTGAGTTCCCCTTTGACCAGGAGTAGTTTGGAGGTTCCCAGGCAGGAGGCCTCGCCTTTTCGATCGTTGTTGATATTTGTGCTAGCCTTCTTAAGGCAACCTTGTACCCTTGTGTCTGTACTCAGATACTATTGCTTCCGCTAACTTTGTGCTTTCGAGCTGTTGTATTCGAACCCTCGTGGCCTCTGGCTTGTATTATACAGCTTGTATTATTTTATTTGTAGATTTGTGTTGTGATATCTCACCGTGAGTCCCTGATCTCGATCGTGTACCTTGCGTGTATGATTACTGTACACGTTCTGATTTTGGGGGCGTCACATCCTCCCTCCGGCAGGGTGCCGGGAAGAGGGCTACTGGTGCTCCCGATCTTGGAAGCGAGGCGGCGGCGGAACAGAGGAGAGATCGCGAAAAAGGGTTCTGTCTTCGACGGTTTCGGGACGAGAGAGATATATAGGCGAAGGGGGCAGCCAGAGGTGGACCAGGGGCCACCCCCTAGGCCACACCAGGTGGCCACCTAGGCCGCACCAGGTGGCCACCTAGGCCACCCCCAACTCCCCTATGGCCCCACATGGGCTCTTCCCGAAGCTTCTTGTACGCTGATTTTTCCTATATTTTTCCCGGAATTTTTCTTGCACTTTAAGTAATGGGAAAACCTGGAATAGAAAAACTACAGAAAACAGGAACTGGCACTGGGGTACACTGAGTTAATAGGTTAGTCAAAATATGATCAAAAGTGTATGGAAGTGCATCAATATCATAGCAATATCACACAAAAGATGCATGGAGCAAGCAGAAATTATAGATACGTTTTGGACGTATCAGCGGGACAACTCAAGGAATTTCCTATGATATTCATCAACAGTTGTCTGGCCCTGACGGAGTTTGCGGAACTCCTCCTTCTTCTGGTCCATCAGACCTTGAGGGATGTCCATTGCACGGAAGGCTGACGGAAATTCTTGCCAAGTGGTTACAGTTCCATCTGGCAGCGCAAGCCTACGGCTTTCCCACCATTGAGAAGCTGGACCCCTCAGATGATACGTCGCATAGGTGTCATAACTTTCAGGAGCAACTGCAGCTGACTCCATATGAAAAGCAATATCACGGAGCCAATCATCAGCATCCATTGGATTCGCGGAAAGTGGACGGGTTGAGGCGCACGAACTCTAGCAGTGTGATTGGTGCATTCTGGTTTGGAAGCCGGACCATTACTCCGGCCATGAACTGACGGCTCAGATCAAACTGCTCACGGTTCAGCTCAAACTATTGCATCAGGGCGGAAAAACACGATGGGGGTGGGGGATTGTCGGCCATCCTGCCTGAACAACTGGGGTTAGTTCAGACAAAAATTTGCAAGGATAAGAAGTCATACATGATGCAGTACGAGAAATGAACGAGAAGTGTAGTAGATACACAATAGTAGTCATATAGACATACAGATCTTTGCACATAGTCGGTCAAAATCGGACAGCGTAACGTCGTAGAAATTAAGGAAAAAGGACTCAGTGGGCGACGCGCAGACCGCGATAAGGAAAACATGAGACGACATAGCTTCCGCTGTATCAATCACGCCGCAAGAAAACTGTTGGCCACAGGAGTTTGTGCAAGAGAACGCGCGGCCTGCCCCGAATGATAAAGGGGATCCACGGTCCGGGACCTGGGTCAGAACTCCTGCGACACGACTCAATAGGGGGGTAAGCACCAGAACACCGAGGGGAATCAAGAGAACGTGATCCTAATATCAGAGTTAGTAAAACTTACCAGCAAGAATAAGAGAGCAGATTCTCAAAGCATAGGTACGAAGAAAAGGATCCTAATACCATAGATATCACGAGGTGACATCGATGTGGGCCCGTAAGACAAACATTAAGTTAGCAAAATAGTTTTCCAAAGACTAGACTCAAATTCGACCAAGGATTGGATGGGTGGCTTCATTCAGGCAGTCGGCTCTGATACCAACTTGTGACGCCCTCGATTTACGATCATGTACAGTAATCATACACGCAGGGTACATGATCGAGATCAAGGTCCCACGGTGGGAATATCACAGCACAACACTAAACTCAAAAGGATAAACCAATATGTTACAACAAAGGGGGGGTCGCACGGACCCGAATACATAAGTCATACAAACATAATATCTGAGTACAGACATAGTTAGTCAAGTTTTGCCTTAAGAAGGCTATCACAAATAACATCTGAGATACAGATCGAAAAGGCAAGGCCTCCTTCCCGGGATCCATCGAACTACTCCTGGTCAACGGGGAACTTGATGTCGTAGTAGGATCCTCCTGGAATCTCCTGCTCCTGGTCTCCAATGTCGACTGTAGCAGCCGATCAGGCAAAGAGAAAAGGGAAATAAAGCAAGGGTGAGTATCTAGCATACCCGCGAGTCTTACGTCCGCTACTAAGCATTTATGCATTTGTATCAAATAGAAAGGGGAGGCTGTATATAGTGGACTGCAAGTTAGAAATCAGAATAAGGATGATAAGCTAGGCCTATCGAAGACTAGCATCTTCAGACGAGTCTTGCAGCACAAGAAGAGAACAGCCAACAGTTCAATAGCATGAATGTAGTAATAATGCAGCAGAACTTGCTGCAGCATTGTATAGTAGTAAGTTGTAATTATTAATAATTATAAATGCCTCCGAGTTCCCTTCCTCGACTCCCTGCGAGGAAGAGAAACCGGAACCAACAGTTTAATGGTAATAGTTTGTAGTAGTAGGCTCTGGCTTCAGCATAAAGCGTCCTGTTGCCGTGAACACGGCTATTCGAATAGATCATCTACCCTGCATGGGTGCACTACTGTTCGGCCTGCACGCTCGTATTTCCAGGGTGGCGTACACCTTGTTAGGGAATGCCCCACCGAGGCTATCCGACACGCCGAGGCCCATCCGACGGCTTATCAGAGAGGTCCCCGCCGGTCTACAGTCCTAAGGGCAAGGGGGTCATGGGCCGTCGCCCCTCGCTCTCCGGGTCGGTATGAGGAGGGTGAATTCCAATGCCGCAGTGCGATCTGTCCCTGCCACAATGCTGAACTGGACGCCTTTGAGAGCTTTCGAATGAGACCACAACGCAGAAGGCCCACACCGTAATCCCACGTGAAGATGGTGCGTACAGGCCTTTGCGGCCTCTCAAGTCATCCACTAGAACCATTAAGAATTTTATTATTACCTCGCAGGCAACCGTTATTGTTGCCAGACTAACAACACAACAGACAACGAACATCAGCCAGGACCACCAGTGCGTCGGTGCCTGCCCTGTCGTACCTTCAAAGCTCCGCGGATACCAACAAGGTGAACCGACTCCTTACCTTGTCTCGCGTGTGCTCCTGGAGGAGCTCGACTTTCCTGGTTTGGCAACTCCCGTGAACAACGATCAGATTCCAGGGTCGCCAGTACGTCGTGTCGTACCGTCTCCGTCGTCCCGTCGCAATACCTCTCGCGAGCACCGTTGTGTTGCCCAACTCTTATCTTTAAGGACAACCGTTTCTCAGGACCCTAGGGAGGCTATATAGTGTCAGCAATGAGTGGAGTACAAGGATTACTCCTCGATAGCTCACACTTGAGGTGGCTCGGCAGAGCCGAGGTAGGGGCCTTTGACGGTATCTGCATTGTACCGTACCTGTGCAGTTATAATATGATGTATCCGTGTTCACTCCCCGGAGTGATCACGGCCCGCTATCTAATCCTAGGTGACTAGCAATGGCAGGGTTCACTGCTGGATATAATATATATGTATATACGAAGCATAGGATAAAGGAAGGTACAACAAGGGGCGACAAAGACAGGCTATGCAATTGAATAGGACTGTAACGTAGCAGCAGCAGTAGCAATGCCTAGTGCAAGAAATGTACGGAAAAGATAGGTGGTATCTGGGAAGGAAAATGGCTCTTCTTGCCTGGAAGCTCGACGGTAGAGGTACAGTCGTCGAAGAAGTAGTCGATCACAGGGGCATCAGCAGCGGACGTCGAGACTACCGGACAATAAGAGAGGGGGAAAAACAATAAATACACGGCAATAATAGCAACACAAATACAAGACATGGCAAACGTTAAGCTAGACGAAACGGGAATTTAACCGGCAATTTTACCGGCTCCCGGGCGATTACCGGACAGACAATTCGGAGGGGGGAAGTCTCGGGTTCGGTACGCTAGAGGGGTGTGGTGGACATACGGGTAGCGTATTCATAACAGTTATATTTTTTTGATCAAGTTTCATGTGTAAAGTTTTTGAATCTGACTTACGGTTTAAAAGATATTGATTTTCTAAATTTTAATCATTTTAAAGTATTTCTAGAATTTCTTTTATTATTTAAACAGAAACATTATCCACAGTTGGTTTGACCAGTCAACACTGACATCTGGGACCCACATGTCATACAAAGTGGAAATTTAAATCATTTTATTAATTAAAAACAACACATGGGCCCACTTGTCATACACTACTTAGTTATTAATAATTCTTTTAATTTAATAATTAGCAGGGGGACCCATCTGTCATAGGCACATGTGTTTTAAACAGATAATTAATCCAGTAATTAAATTAAGTACATGTACCCACATGTCACAGGCACTAGTTCTATTAGTTTTAGTTTAACTAAATAGGGGGTTTATTAGCTAATCCTCTAATTAGCAAGGGGGGTCACCTGCTAGTGGGGTTAGCCCACGGCTTGCCCGCGAGGGCACGCCGGCGGCATGGCTCCGGCACGGCGGCGAGCACACAGGGCATCTCCGGCGAACTGGGGCGAGGCAGGGGGCGGGCGTGGCATGGGGCACGCGGGCGCGTGTGCTCGGCGGAGGCCTGAGCAGAGGCATGGCGCGGCCCGGGCGCGGTCATGGTGAGCGGCGGCCGGAGCACGCACGGACGGGGAAGGGGTCTACGGGGCACGATTTCGATCGCGAGTGGAAGGGGATGGGGTGGAAGCTCACAATGGAGCTGGTAGGCGCGGAAGGGAGGCTCGGGGCGATGCGTAGCCGAGGAATTCGACGACGGCGTTTGCAGCAGCCGGCGGAGGGACACGCTCGATGGCGAGCTTGTGGTGCGTCCCGAGGTTGACCTAGGCGTTGAGACGACGAGGACGTCGATGGGGAGCCGCCCGGACACGCCCGGTGGGATGGAGGTGGCCGTTGGCCACGCGTGCTCCCGTTGGCGCGGCGACGGCGGCTCGCTGAGCGGCGGGAGAGGCGAGGGATAGGTGAACGGCGCGTTAGAGGGTGCGAGGGAGCGCTAGGGTTTCGGGGAGGGCTCGGGGGGCCTCGGGGTCTTATCCCCCGTCGGCCGCTGGCGGATGGCCGCCACGGCGGTGAGAACGCGGCTTGGCCGGTGGATGGGCGCCACGCTCCCCTGTGAACAGGAGGAAGAATATGGGGAGGGGGAGTGGGCCGGGGTGGGCTGGCCCAGTGGAGAGAGGAGGGGGCCTCGCCCCAGGCGGTAGATAGTGTTTTTGCATTTTTCTTTTCTTTTCGCTCTTCTGTTTTCTGTATATAATTGTTTTAGATACTTTTGTATTTTTGTAAAATATGGAACTTGTCCCATAATTAGTATTGCATATTAATAGGGTGCCACAATGAGTTTGGGTGCAAAAGAAATCAATTTAATATTTCTTTTGAATATGCAATGGATATTTGGAGCTGTATTGGCACTGTTTAGAATTGTTTGACTTATTTTAAAGTTCAATAAAACCCACAATCATATGGACATGATTCACTGATTATTTTGCATTTTAGAAAATTGGTTCCATAATTTTTGGATAAAGTTTTATTTATCACTTTGTTTTTAATATCAACCAAAGGCAATTTGAATTTGTTTTGTTGCAAAGATGATCAAGGAAAATCCAAGAATAGTAATTTTTCATTAGGAAAAGGATTACTGTTACAAGACACCGAGGGTGTTTCAATGCCCTCTGATGACTAGCTTGAGTGACAGAAACATGAGTCTAGGGGATGTGTTGTTGCCACAAGGGGGAAAACAACGGTGTTTGTAACCGCGGTTGCAAAGATTTTTTACTTTACGCAAAGTTCTTTTAATGTAGTTGTCTATTGCATTGAGTTTACACGTTCGGTGGGGCTCGCAACTTAATACCAGCGAGATGTTCTGGATAGATATCTCAAGGTGGATGATTAGTAGTAGATGCAGATGGATTTCGGTCTACTTATTTTGGCGTAACACCCATGCTTTTGATCCTCTTCCTTTCTTTTGTAGCATAGTTAGCATTGGTTTGCTGACATAATCCTTTCAATTACCCATCTTTGATTTTTTACCTCGCATAGCAGTTTTATCGTCTTTTGGGAGAGAGACATCACTAGTGAACATCATGGGACCCCGGTCCATATTTCCACCACTGTTTACACCCTCAATTTACTTCTTGCTTTTACTTTTTAGCTGCAGTCACTATTACCTTTGATCGCTTGTGTTTGATCCTTTTTAAACGGCAAGGCAGGAGAGATTGACAACCTCTCTGTACTCAATGGGAGAAAATTTATTTGTTGTGTGTGCAGGTCCAGGTGAAGTAAGCAATCTTAGATTGTGAACGGCCCCATTGTTCACTTTACCACCTACTTGTCGACCTTGGAGTCCTACTGGATTGACTCTTAACCTTGGTATCTTTGCCAAGGGAATTTTGCTAGGCTACATCCAACCTTCCACTTGGGGTAACCAACGAGGAGCACTACTTCAGTGCCATCAAGCTAATTTCTGGCGCCATTGCCGGGGACTCCACTCTTCAAGATAGGGGAGTTGCGCACTATCTTTTATCTTTGCTCTTTAGTCTTGTTAGTTTACCTTTCAGTTTTTATCTTTGTGTCCTTTATCAAAAATCACCAAAAAAATATTTACTTTGCTATCTATAGTCATTATGTCTGGTCCTTTTGCCTTTGTTGAGACAGAAGTGCTCACCTGAAACAAAGAGGTGGTGAAAGTTTAAAAGATGATTGGTATAGAATTAATGATTCTCAAAAAAGAGCCACCAAGAAACAATCCACTACTATCCTGCTTAGAAACTTTTATGTTGGAATTACTCCTTGGAATAGGTTCATTCTAGATACTTCTATCAGTGGGAATTTCTTAGAAGCCCCAATTTGGGAATCTCTTAATGTTATTTAAAATCTTGTTGGAAATCTCCCTATTCCTAGCATTCAAGAGGATATCACTCTATTTCACATTATGAAAAAACTTGAAAAGATAGAGCTAGAAATACCAGGCATCAATAATATAAATGAGTTGGATCGCAAGATTAAAAGGAATTGTAATAGACTTGATAGCTCCATGCATAAAATTATCAAAACTTTGGAGACCATCAAATCCCATAATATGGATCCTTCTAAGATAGATAAGATTGCGGAAATCATTGACACTTTAGGAACTACTTTCTCCTCAATCAAACCCAAAAAGGTAGAAACTCCAGCAAGGAAGGAACCTAAGTTCACTTATGTCCCTAAGGTTCCTCGACCCAGAAATAATCCACTCATTTCCAAAGGAGTTGAAACTGTGAAAACTTTGGAAGAAATACCACTCTTAGAAAAATTTATAAATGAAACTCCAACTGATTTTCCTCCTGTTGGTTTTTTCCCTAGAAGTATCTTCATTAGGCCTTTATTTGAAATACCTCTTAAAACTATTTGTACAGTTGAAGAGATTTTTGATGATCTAGATGATGGTTCAATTGATACGACTTGATTCTTCTTTTCGCTTCTTGCCTAGCTCAAAGGCGTAAAACAAAGCGCTCGTTGGGAGGCAACCCAAGATGTTTTTACTTCTTTTTTAGTGGTCTTCATGATTTTTACTACTGTAGCAACATCATTGTACTTTATTTTCAAGCTTTGTGCCAAGTTTAGCCTCCGATTGGAAGAAAGTTCAAGAGTTGTGACATGTTATCCAGAAAACAGATTCTGTCCTTGGACGAAAAAATTCACGATAAATCACCAGTTCATATTTTTTATCTGAATGTTTTTTACAGCATGCTCAATACAATTAGCTTTCGGGCGTCTGTTCTGAGTTTTTTTATTTGAGTTTCAGAATTACCCCAAAAAATTTATTTACTACCTGCTGTTCTGTTTTTCACAGATTCCGCCACACTTTGCCTTTCCTCAGTTTTGCCAGTCTTAAGCTAGCTTTTTCTTTGCAAAAACTTTTTGGCGGTCTTGAGAAATAGTAGCCCTTCAAGAAAACCTTTATTTCCAGTAGAGGAAAATTATTTTATTGTGGGTACTAACCTCTTTAATCAGCTTATGATGAGTTATGTATGAAGGGAGTTTTCAAGTGTGCGAGGGAAGATGATGAAAGAAGATCCGGGAGTGTCAAATGCTCAAGCTTGGCGATGCCACCATGGATCCAATATATATTCAAGGACACTCAATCATCTAAGCTTGGGTATGCCCCCGTGCATCGCCTTCTCCATCAACAATCATCAGTTCGTCCTTCGTTACACTATATTTTTATCACTTTATGCGTTATGTGCTATACTTGGAGCATCTTGCTCTTTAGTTTACTTTAGTTTTCTTTGCTGTTCATAACAAGTTAGAACTCTTCTTTATTTGTGTGGGAGATAAACACGCTCCACTTTAAACTAGAACACATCATAGTACTTTCATTCTTATCTTTCTTTTGTTGTGTGTTCTTTATCTTTTCGTAGTTGCTGTCATGTTTAGCTCTTAGTTTTCATTCTTATATTTTAAAGAGATTTTGTTTAGTTTGTTGCTAGAACTCTCTTTAATGTTCATGTTTAACTTGTTTAGAGAGTTGGATTGTTGCACTGGGTTGTCCTGACTTGAAGTAGGTAATTGAGGTTGCTATTCAGTTGTAGTAGTAACTTGCAATAGTTTTGAGGTATTGTCGTGAGTAATGTTTGAACTTTTGGTGTCAAGAGCTCTAGCCTATTAGTGATAGGTGTCATATTTTGGGCAATCCGTGTTTAAATTAAAAAACTATAAAAACTAGTTGAGTAATCTAGCTACTAGATGGATCACAAATCTTTGGAGGGATCGGATATTAGAGTACACTCACGTACCATGAGTCGAGGATGCGCAAGGATAACCAAACCCCTATACACTCCTACTTGGGGTACTTGTCTCTTTGTGAATCTCCTGATTAGATTGAGAGTTACCGATAATAAGTGCATGAGTTCTTCAGACTAATGTAAGTATTGAAAGTTGACACTTCCACCTTCCCATATTTTATAGCCTCTTCGGTATCGTGCATTGCCCTCTTCTCACTCCGAGAGTTGCCGCCTACCTGATGGTACGAATTAACGCCCCCTCGTTGGTTACCCAAAGGGGAAGGTTGAGATGTAGACTGCAGAAATTTCCCTTAGCAAATATGCTAAGGTTTAGGATCGACCATTAGGACTCCAACAGATACAAGAAGGTGGTGAAGTGAACAATGGCGTCGTTCACAACCGAGGTTTCTTACTTCACCTGGACCTGCACACACAACAAATAACTTGGCTTCCCAACGAGTACAAAGGAGTTGTCAATTCCTCCGGCCTTGTTGTTTACAAAGGATAAAATGCACGGGATAATAATGATAGTGATAGCAACGGAAAAGTAAATAAAGCAGTAAATTGAGAGTGGGTGTAAACAATATTGGAAATATGGATCGGGGTCCTATCATGTTCACTAGTGATGTCTCTCTCCCAAAAGACGATAAGAGAACCATGCGAGGTAAACAAATTACAGCTGGGAAATTGACAGAATTATGTGCGCAAACCAATGCTAATTATGCTATGAAGAAAGGAAGAGGCTCAAAAGCATGGGCGGTACGCCAAGACAAGTAGACCGAAATCCATCTGCATCTACCTACTAATCATCCACCTTGAGATATCTATCCAGAACATCTCGTTGGTATTAAGTTGTGAATCCCACCCAAAGTGTAAACTCAAAGCAACAGACAACTTCATTAAAGAACTTTGCGTAAAGTAAACAATCCTTGCACCCGCAAGTACAAGCACCCTTTTCCCCCTTGTGGAAACAACACATCCCCTAGACTCATGTTTATGTCACTCAAGTTAATCATCAGGGGGCATGAACCCACAATCATGCATAACGCTCCCTCTTGGAGTCACTACCTACTACCTGGCCAAAGCAATAAACAACAACGCAGAACATGCTAGAGTTACTCTAGAACATAAATATAAAAGAGGAGAATCAAATATATTACTCAAACACAATCTGAACATAATCTCATAATTCATCGGATCCCAGCAAACTCAGCATAGCAACAGCAAAAATATTACATATGTGCCTCGATCATGTAGGGCAGCTCACGAGGTCTAATCCATGAAGAACAAAGAGGGGAGGAGAACATGACATAGCTACTGATCATCGGCCCATGGTCCAAGGTGGACTACTCACTGTTCATCCGGGAATCATCCATGGTGGTGGAGAAGCTCCCGGAGGTGGTTCCTCCCTCCGGCAGGGTGCCGAGAAGAGGTCTTCTGGTGCTCCCGATCTTGGAAGCGCGGCGGTGGCGGAACAAAGGAGAGATCGCGAAAAAGGGTTCCCGTCACGGGGGTTTCATGTCATGAGGATTATATGGGCGAAGGGGGCAGCCAGGGGGGCCACCAGGGGTCCAGGCGGCCCCCTGGCGCGGCCCTACCCTAGGGCGCGCCAGGAGGGCGGCTGGGGCCCTGGTGGGTCCCTCTGGCCCCCCCTCGGTGATTCCCGAAGCTTCTTCTACGCTGATTTTTTATTAGATTTTTCCCGAATTTTTGGAGCACTTTTAATATGGGGGAAACCTGAAATAGAAAAACGGCAGAAAACAGGAACTGGCACTAGGGTG
This sequence comes from Bromus sterilis, assembly GCA_950022295.1. Classification (NCBI taxonomy): domain Eukaryota; kingdom Viridiplantae; phylum Streptophyta; class Magnoliopsida; order Poales; family Poaceae; genus Bromus; species Bromus sterilis. The sequence goes on along the minus strand of OX465596.1, from coordinate 316,777,974 downwards.
CACTGAGTTAATAGTTTAGTCCAAATATGATCAAAAGTGTATGAAACTTCATCAATATCATAGCAATATCACACAAAAGAGGCGTGGAGCAAGCAAAAATTATAGATACGTTTTGGACGTATCAACATCCCCAAGCTTAATTCCTGCTCGTCCTCGAGTAGGTAAATGATAAAAGCATAATTTCTGTGGTGACATGCTAACAACCATATAAGAACTTTTAAGTAAAGCAATCAAGGCATGTAATTCAATTCAATTCAATTCATAACACGCAAGAGTCTATGTTTAGCATTGAAACAAGCAACATAAGAACATAAAGGTGCAAGAGCTCTCGTTGTTCGTGACTCGAATGTCTCCAAATGGTGTTTGCATGCAAGCAAGGGGATAGGGATATACGAGAGAAAAAGTATTTTTGTGTTGAGAACTCAATCTACTAAAGCTTCACACTTGGTCTTCTTTGTAATCTTATCTTGACTCATCCCCATACCACTAGCCAGGTACAAGTCAAAATGATCCACTCCTTTTCGACATTTTGAGCACTCATGCAATGGATGAGCGTAAGCAAGAAAGCTGAAACTTAGGATGGCAAAGAGAGAATATGGTGGAGGAGGAAGACAAAAAAAGGTGTGAAAGGCTCACATCAATGAGGACAATCATAGGCGAGAGAAAGCCAAATGATAGATATGATGTGAGGAGTAGGGATTGCCATGCAACGGATGCACATATGAGCTAAGGTAAGCTCTCCAATGGAACTAGTGGGGGTGCATCCAACTTGCTTGCTCAAGAAGAGCTAGAGCTCATTTGAGGAGGCTCATCATTGGAATATAGAATCCAAGTTCTATAGTGTGAGGGTCCCCACATAGCTATATGCATAAATGATAATCTCTATGAAGTACAAAATATAAGAGGGAGTACGAGTGTGGATATCTCAAAAGGAATAGTAGTGTTCCCCCTTCTCTCTTTTTATTTCTTTTTCTCTCTTTTTTTGTATTTTTTGGTGGCCTCAATGGCTCTTTCTATTTCTCTCGTTTTTCCTCTTTGGGATCTTTTAATTTGTCCACTTTGGGATCTTTTCCTCACTTTAGGGGCAACACTCTATATATTACAAAATGTATAGAAGATCTTTCACACTTTACAAAGTACTCAAATCATAAAGAAGATGTAACTATCATGATGTATGCAAATGTATGCCTCTGCCAGTGTAGCAGGATATGCAACGATACTAGCGCGGCATGTAGCAATGATTAGGGCAAGGCCCAACTAGCATGCGGTTCATCGATCAAGCAAGTAGCATGTATGACATGAAGATCAAGTCATGAGAATATGGATGTTGCATGGCAATATATCTCGGAAAGGCTATGGAAATGCCATGGTGGGTGGGTATGGTGGCTGTTTTGAGGAGGATATAAGGAGGCTTATGATGACAGAGCGTATCGTGCCAAGGGTTTGGATGTACCGGCGAAGGTGGACGCCAACTCTCGGAGTGAGAAGAAAGCAATGCACGGCACAGGAGAGGCTAGAAAAATATGGGAAGGTGGAAGTGTCAACTTTCGAATACTCACATTAGTCCGAAGAACTCATGCACTTATTATCGGTAACTCTCAATATAATAAGGAGGTTTCACAAAGATACAAGTACCCCGAGGAGGAGTGTATGGGGGTTTGGTTATCCTTGCGCATCCTCGACTCATGGTACGTGAGTGTACTCTAATATTCGACCCCTCAGAAGAGTAGTTATCCATCTAGTAGCTAAAGTTCTCAACTAATCCGTAAGTTTTTAAAATAAACACGGATTGCCCAAAATACGACATCTATCACTAATAGGCTAAATCTCTTGACATCAAAAGTCCAGACATTACTCAAAACAATACCTCAAAACTATTGCAAGTTACTAATAGAAAAGAATAGCAACCTCAATTACCTACTTCAAGTCAAGACCCACAACTCAGTGCAACAGGAAAACTCTCTAAACAAGATAAACATGAAAACTCAAGAGAGTTCCAGCAACAAACTAAACAAAAGCTATTTTAAAAAGATAAGCATGAAAATTAAGAGCTAAACATGGTAGTAGCTATGAAAAAGATAAAGAACACACACAGCAAAGATAAGCATGAAAAGTCCTATGTTGTGTTATAGATTTTGGAAGTGGAGCGTGTTTCTCTCCCACAAAAAGAAAGCTGGGTTCTAACTTTTTATGAACAGCAAGCAAAGCTAAAGAAATCTAAAAAATAAAACCTAAGAGCGAGACGCTCCAAGCATAGCACATAACGCATGAAGTGATAAAAATATAGTGAAACGAGAGACGAACTGATAATTTTTGATCGAGAAGGGGATGCACGGGGGCATCCCCAAGCTTAGACGCTTGAGTCTCCTTGAATATTTCTTGGGGATGCATGGGGGCATCCCCAAGATTGAGCGCTTGACACTCCTGAATCTTCGTTCATCATCTTCCCTAGCACACTTGAAAACTCCCTTCATACCTAACTCATCATAATCTGATTAGCGAGGTTAGTACATAATAAAATATTTTTTCCTCTACTGGAAATAAAGATATTCTTGAAGGGCTACTGTTTCTCAATAATGCCAAAAATTTCTTGCAAAGAAAAAGCAAGCTTAAGGTTTGCAAAACGAAGAAAAGGCAAATCAGGACAGAATCTGTGAAAAACAGACGAGCAGGTAGTAAAAAAAAATTTAGGGATACTTCTGCAACTCAAATAAAAAAACTCAGAACATACGAAAGTTCCGTAATTGTATATAGCACACTGTGTAAAAATTTCAGCTCAAAATATGACCTGGGATTTTTCTCTGATTTTTCTAGTCACGAAGAAAGAATCTGTTTTCTGGACAGCATGTCACAACTTTTACTTCCCTTGTCATATGAGGCAATAATTGGCACAAAGCTTGAAAAGTAAAGATACAATGATGTTGCTACAGTAGTAACAATCATCAAGACCACTAAAAACAGAAGAAAAACAAAAGGGAAATCCTAAATTCGTTGCGGGCTACCTCCTGAAAGCGCTTCTTTGAAGCCATTAGCTAGGCTTAATGCAAATGGATCAAGTCTTGTCAAGAAAATAACTAGCCCGTGTGACGGACTCAAAAGGCACCTTAATCTTTTTCCTAGGGAAGTGTTCCATCCCTTTCTTGGGAGGGAATTGGAATTTTATAATCCCTTCTTTCATATCAATAATAGCACACACGGTGCGAAGAAAAAAACGTCCCAAAATAATTGGACAAGAAGGTTCACATTCAATGTCCATAATAGTAAAATCAACGGGAACATAATTTTCATTGAACATGATAAGAACATCATCGATCTTCCCCAAAGGTTTCTTTACGGAAGAATCGACAAGACGAACACCAAAAGAACAAGGATCAAAAGGTTTCAATTCAAATATAGCATACATTCTTTTGGGCATAACAGAGGTACTAGCGCCAACATCACATAAAGCATAGCAAGAAAAGTTATTCAACTTAATTTTAATCATAGGATCCCAACCATCTTCTAGCTTTCTAGGTAGGAGGCTTCTACCCTAAGCTTCTCCTCCCTAGCTTTAATGAGAGCATTAGTGATATGCTCCATGAAGGCAAGATTAAGTGTGTTAGTGTGGGGGTCTCTAGACATCTTGTGAAGGAAACGAATAACTTCAGAGAGGGTGCAATTATCAAAATCAAGGTCACTACTATCAAGTAAAGTGGTAGTGGTGTCCTTTAAGCTCACTTGTTTGGTAGCTTCTATAGTCATAGGAATTTCTTCTTCTACGGTTGAGTTCATAGCATCACCATTAATAGGTCCTATGGGACTAGGGGTGCATTGGGTGCTAAGAGTTTGGATATCCTCAACCTCTTGGATAATAGCAACGGTATGGTGTGTAGGAAGGCTCTTAATTCTATCTTATTCCTCCTTTTCTCTAGCCCATCTCTCTTTAAGTTTAGCCATCATCCTAGTGTTTTCATTAATTTTCACTTGCATGGCATTCATAGGAGTGACCTTCCTCTCCTCAAGAGGAGAAGTTCTAATTTTAAGAAATTCTACTTCATGGGATAATTTGTCTACCTTCGACGAGAAGTTATCTAATTTGTCTAGTTTTTCCTCTACACTCTTGTTGAAGGCCTTTTTGGTAGTGATAAAGTCTTTAAGCATACTCTCTAATTCAGAAGTGGAGTTTTTGGTGCTAGGATAAGTGTTGTTGTTGCCATTATTGTTGGAGGGGAACGTTCTAGGGTTGCTGCCAAAATTACTCCTATAAGCATTGTTATTGAAGTTGTTTCTAGAGAAAAAGTTCACATCTACTTGATCTTGAGCAATCAAAGAATTTAAAGGAACATCATGAGGATCAATAGGAGATTGCTTGGTAATTAGAGACATAATCAAGTCAACTTTTTCATTTAGGGAGGATATCTCCTCGACAGAGTTTACCTTCCTACCTGTTGGAGCTCTTTCGGTGTGCCATTGGGAATAGTTGGTCATCATCTCATCGTGAAGTTTTGTGGCAGCACCAAGTGTAGTTGACATAAAGGTTCCTCCCACGGACGAATCTAGCAAGTTCCGCGAGGTAAAGTTCAAGCCTGCATAGAAAGTTTGGATAACCATCCAAGTAGTCAAACCATGCGTAGGGAAATTCTTGACAAAAGATTTCATGCGTTCCCAAGCTTGGGCAACGTGTTCATTATCCAATTGTTTAAAATTCATAATATAACTCCTCAATTGGATAATCTTAGCAGGGGGTAGTACTTCCCAATAAAAGCATCATTGCACTTATCCCAAGAATCTATGCTATTCCTAGGCAAGGATTGAAACCAGATTTTAGCTTCATCTCTCAAGGAGAAAGGAAAAAGCATAAGCTTAACAATATCACCATCTACTTCTTTGTACTTTTGCGTATCACAAAGCTCAATAAAATTATTTAAGTGCAAAGCAACATCATCTCTAGCACCGGAGAATTCATCTTTCATAACAAGGTTCAGCAAAGCAGGTTTAATCTCATAAGAATGTGCTGAAGTAGCAGGTGTAGCAATAGGAGTGCAGATAAAGTCACTGTTGTTGTGACTAGTGAAGTCACACAACTTGGTGTTCTCGGAGGAACCCATAGTAGCAGCAAGCAAGATAACTATTTTTTTGATTTTTGATAAATGACGCTAAAGCAATAACTGAAAGGTAAACTAACAACACTGAAATGCAAAGATAAAAGATAGTGTGCAACTCCCTATCTTGAAGAGTGGAGTCCCCGGCAACGGCGCCAGAAATTGCTTTTGATGGTACGAATTAACGCCCCCTCCTTGGTTACCCAAAGTGGAAGGTTGAGATGTAGACAGCGACAATTTCCCTTAGCGAAGATGCTAAGATTTAGGATCGACCAGTAGGACTCCAAAAGATACAAGAAGGTGGTGAAGTGAACAATGGCGCCGTTCACAACCAAGGTTGCTTACTTCACCTGGACCTGCACACATAGCAAATAACTTTGCTTCCCAACGAGTATAGAGGAGTTGTCAATTCCTCCGGCCTTGTTGTTAACAAAGGATAGAACGCACGAGATAATAATGATAGTGATAGCAACGGAAAAGTAAATAAAGCAGTAAATTGATAGTGGGTGTAAACAGTATTGGAAATATGGATCGGGGTCCTATAATGTTCACTAGTGATGTCTCTCTCCAAAAAGACGATAAAAGAACCATGCGAGGTATACAAATTACAGCTGGGCAATTGACAGAATTATGTGCGCAAACCAATGCTATTTATGCTATGAAGAAAGGAAGAGGCTCAAAAGCATGGGCGGTACGCCAAGACAAGTAGACCGAAATCCATCTGCATCTACCTAGTAATCATCCACCTTGAGATATCTATCCAAAACATCTCGCTGGTATTAAGTTGTGAATCCCACCCAAACTGTAAACTCAAAGCAACGGACAACTGCATTAAAGAACTTTGCGTAAAGTAAACAATCCTTGCACCCGCAAGTACAAGCACAGTTGTTTTCCCCCTTGTGGCAACATCACATCCCCTAGACTCATGTTTATGTCACTCAAGTTAATCATCGGGGGGCATGAACCCACAATCATGCATAACGCTCCCTCTTGGAGTCACTACCTACTACCTGGCCAAAGCAATAAACAGCAACGGAGAACATGAAAGAGTTACTCTAGAACATAAATATAAAAGAGGAGAATCAAATATATTACTCAAACACAATCTGAACATAATCTCATAATTCATCGGATCCCAGCAAACTCAGCATAGCAACAGCAAAAATATTACATATGTGCCTCGATCATGTAGGGCAGCTCACGAGGTCTAATCCATGAAGAACAAAGAGGGGAGGAGAACATGACATAGCTACTGATCATCGGCCCATGGTCCAAGGTGGACTACTCACTGTTCATCCGGGAATCATCCATGGTGGTGGAGAAGCTCCCGGAGGTGGTTCCTCCCTCCGGCAGGGTGCCGAGAAGAGGTCTTTTGGTGCTCCCGATCTTGGAAGCGCGGCGGTGGCGGAACAAAGGAGAGATCGCGAAAAAGGGGTCCCGTCACGGGGGTTTCATGTCATGAGGATTATATGGGCGAAGGGGGCAGCCAGGGGGGCCACCAGGGGTCCAGGCGGCCCCCTGGCGCGGCCCTACCCTAGGGCGCGCCAGGAGGGCGGCTGGGGCCCTGGTGGGTCCCTCTGGCCCCCCCTCGGTGATTCCCGAAGCTTCTTCTACGCTGATTTTTTATTAGATTTTTCCCGAATTTTTGGAGCACTTTTAATATGGGGGAAACCTGAAATAGAAAAACGGCAGAAAACAGGAACTGGCACTAGGGTGCACTGAGTTAATAGTTTAGTCCAAATATGATCAAAAGTGTATGAAACTTCATCAATATCATAGCAATATCACACAAAAGAGGTGTGGAGCAAGCAGAAATTATAGATACGTTTTGGACGTATCACTACCCACCGGTGCATCCAAACAATTGGCATGATACGCTCTGTCATCATAAACCTCCTTATATCTTTCCTCAAAACAGCCACCATACCTACCTATCAAGGCATTTCCATAGCCTTTCCGAGATACATTGCCATGCAACATCCACCTTCTCATGACTTGATCTTCATGTCATACATTCTCCTTCACACTGGCAGAGGCATACCTTTGCATACATCATGATAGCTACATCTTCTTTATGTTGAGTACTTTTGTAAAGTGTGAAAGCTCTCTTATACTCCTTGTAAAATAGAGTGTTGCCCCTAAGTATGGAAAAGATCCCAAAGAGGACAAATTTAAAAGATCCAAAAGAGGAAAAATGAGAGTTATATAGAAAGAGACATTGAGGCCACTGAAAAAATATAAAAAATAGAAAAAGGACAACAAGAAAATTAAAAGAGAGAAGGGGGCAACACTACTATTCCTTTTTGAGAGATCCACAGTCGTACTCCCTCTTATAGCTTGTACTCCATAGAGATGATCATATATGCATATAGCTATGTGGGGACCTTCATACTATAGAACTTGGCTTGTATATTCCAATGATGAGCCTCCTCAAATGAGCTCTAGGTCTTCTTGAGAAAGCAAGTTTGATGCACCCCCACTAGTTCCATTGGATAGCTTTCCATAACTCATTGTGCATCCGTTGCATGGCAATACCTACTCCTCACTTCATATGTATCATTTGGCTTTCTCTCGCCTATGATTGTCTTCATTGATTTGAGCCTTTCACACATTTTTTGTCTTCCTCCTCCACCATCTCTCTCTTTGCCATCCTAAGTGTCAATTTTCTTGCTTACGCTCACCCATTGCATGAGTGCTCAAAATATCGAAAGGGAGTGGATCAATTTGACTTGTACCTGGCTACTGGTCTAGGGACGAGTCAAGATAAGATTCCAAAGAAGACTAAGTGTGAAACTTTAGAAGATTGAGTTCTCAACAAATAAATATGTTTTTCTCTCTCGTATTCCCATCTCACACTTCTTGCACGCAAACACCATTTGGAGACATTTGAGTCACGGACAGCGAGAGCTCTTGCACATTTATGTTCGTATGTTGCTTGTTTCAATGATAATATAGAATCTTGCCTGTTATGACTTGAATTGAATTACATACCTTGATTGCTTTACTTAAAAGTTCTTATATGGTTGGTAGCATGTCACCACAGAAATTATGCTTTTTATCATTTACCTACTTGAGAATGAGCAGGAATTAAGCTTGGGGATGTTGATACATCCCAAACGTATCTATAATTTCTGCTTGATCCATGCATGTTTTGTGTGATATTGCTATACTTTTGATACACTTTCATACAGTTTTGATAATATTAGGACTAACCTAGTAACTCAGTGCACCCAGTGCCAGTTCCTGTTTTCTGCTGTCTTTCTATTTCAGGTTTCCCCCGTATTAAAAGTGCTCCAAAGAATTCCATAAACATCCGATAAAAATCAGCGCATGGGAACCTTCAAGAGCCTCAAAGGAGAGTCGGGGGCCACCCTGTGCTCAGGGGGCCAGGGGGCGCGGCCCCACCCTAGGCCGCGCCAGGGGGGCGCCTGCACTCCCTAGTGGCCCCCCGGCTGCCCCCCTTCGCCAATATATTTCCTTCGCCCCGAAACCTCCAAAGACTGAACCCTTTTTCGCGATCTCGCCTCTGTTTTGCCGTTTCCGTGCTTCCATGATCGAGAGCGCCAGAAGACCTCTTCCCGGCACCCTGCCGGAGGGAGGATTGACCTCCGGGAGCTTCTCCACCACCGTGGACGCTTCCTGGATTATCAGTGAGTAGTTCACCTTGGACCATGGGTCCATAATGAGTAGCTATCTGATGGTATCCTCCCCTCTTTGTTCTTCATGGATTAGACCTTGTGAGCAGCCCAACATGATCGAGGCACATATGTAATTCTTTCTGATGTTGCTATGTTGAGTTTGCTGGGATCTGATAGATTATGAGACTATGTTCAGATTGTGATGAGTAATATACTTGGTTCTTGTCTTTTATATTTGAGTTCTTGATTAATTTTTGCATGTTCTCCGTTCCTGTTTATTGCTTTGGCCAAGTAGTAGGTAATGACTCCAAGAGGGAGTGTTATGCTTTATTGTGGGTTCATGCCCCTGATGACTAGCTTGAGTGGCAGAAACACGATTCTAGGGGATGTGTTGTTGCCACAAGGGGGGAAACAACAGTACTTGTAACCGCGGTTGCGAGGATTGTTTAAATTACGCAAATTTCTTTTAATGCAGTTGTCTATTGCCTTGAGTTTACACTTTGGGTGGGGCTCGCAACTTAATACATGCGAGATGTTTTGGATAGATATCTCAAGGTGGATGATTAGTAGTAGATGCAGATGGATTTCGGTCTACTTATTTTGGCGTACCGCCCATGCTTTTGAGCCTCTTCCTTTATTTTGTAGCATAGTTAGCATTGGTTTGCTCCCGTAATCCTGTCAATTGCCCAGCTGTAATTTGTTTACCTCGTATAGCAGTTTTATCGTCTTTGGGGAGAGAGACATCACTAGTGAACATCATGGGACCCCAGTCCATATTTCCACCACTGTTTACACCCTCAATTTACTTCTTGCTTTTACTTTCTAGTTGCAGTCACTATTACCTTTTATCTCTTGTCTTTGATACTTTGTAAAGGTTATGGCCGGAAATATTGACAACCTCTCTGTACTCGTTGGGAGCAAAGTTATTTGTTGTGTGTGCAGGTCCAGGTGAAGTAAGCAATCTTAGATTGTGAACGGCGCCATTGTTCCCTTTACCACCTACTTGTCGACCTTGGAGTCCTACTAGATTGACTCTCAACCTTGGTATCTTTGCCAAGGGAAATTTGTTGCTAGGCTACATCCAACCTTCCACTTGGGGTTACCAACGAGGAGCACTACTTCAGTGCCACCATAGCCCTACACAATTCTCGTCCTCTCTTGAACTTAAAGGAATGACCTCCGAGTACGTCTCCGATGCACGTTTTAGTGGATATATCATGTGATTAGACTATGTTAATGTTGTTGGGAGTTGCCACTAGTGAAAGTATGAAGCCTAGGCCTTGTTTCCACCATTGCAATACCGTTTGTGTTGGGAATGTGCCCTAGAGGCATATTCCATTAGTTCATAATACGTTTTATACTATGCTATAACTGTATTAAGCGGAAACCTTAATACAGGTGTGGTATACAAACAACCAGGTCCCTAGTTAACTCTAGTATACTAGTCCATTGGGCGATTGATTATTAAGGTTGCCTGATCATGAGACAAATAAGTCTGTTAGCAATGGAGTCGTATCATTGGGATAATGATATGATGGACATACACCCACCAGAAGTGTTGCAATGTGATCTAGTCACATAGTTCGACATTGCGATAACTATAACATAGTGACAAGATCCTTTGACCGTAATGATCATACGTAATTGTCATATATGAGGAGACTTTGATTTGTATCCCACCGCCTGACTGAAATATGCTGGCCATAATGGTGCACTTTGGTTATTCCTAAATAGATGGTGGATGAGTATGCAAATAGATCAAAGCGGGATTTTTCCATCCGAGTGACGGATAGGTACTGTGGGCCCACTCGATGATATTGCATCATAAGGTTTGCGCAAACATGTGACTAGGTCACGAAGTTTTAATATCACTGGAACGAGTAAATTGTTTGTTGAGAACGAGGACAAACTAGGTATATTGTATACCAACGATCAAACCTCGGACAAGCAAAGTACCATAGGACAAAGGGAACAGACACACGGTTAACGGATCCAACAGCGATTGAAGTTCATTCGATGGAAGCGCAGGGGCCATCTAGGATTGTAACGAGATCTGATCGATGGTCATTGATCAAGAAAGTGTCTTGATCATATCTGTTGTTTCCCGGACCGTAGGGTGTTACACTTAAGGATATTCGATGCAGTAAGGATAGATTCGGGATAACCGGAGAAATAGGAGAGAACACCATAATTGTTCCTGTGAAGGCCGGAAGTTGTTCTGGGTATTTTGAATGGTTCAAAATATATTTAATAATGTTTAATTAATGTTTAATTATTTAATTATCTGAATTAAATATTAAATATAATTAAAAATGAATTAAAAGGCACATAGGGCCCATTAGGGGAAGGAGGAGCCACCCCCCTTGGGCCTTGCGCCAAGGGAGGGGCCCACTCCCCCCCTTGGCGGGCGCACCACCCCCCCTTGGTGGGATTAGTCCCACCTCGGGGAGGGATGAAGGTTCTCACCTCCCCTCAGCCTATATAAGGAGGGGTAGGGGTGCCCTTTTCATACATGATTTTTGAGACAAGTTCTCTTCTCTCTTCCTCCTCTCTCCCTCCTATGAGTGGAATCCCCTTGTTTGGAGGCTGCACTAGGTTGAGGATTTCTCCACCATACGCACGCCGTCGTGCTACTGGAATCGGGATCCGAATCCATCTTCTTTCCGCTGCTCGCCTGGTTCGGAGCCCGGAGGGACGTCAGGTATACTGTATGTGTATAATCCCGCGAGGCGCTGCACTTGTGGCGCTACTTCATCGTCGTGGCCGTATCGCGGCGTCTTCACCGACAACGTTCCGACGGGGACGTAAACCCGTCATCGGTCTCAAGGACCGGGTGGCTACTGGAGTCATCGTGGAGCTGTGTGGCATCGGGGATTGCCGGTACGACTACATCAACCACGTTCACACGGGAACGTTTCCCTCTTAACGGACTACATACTGGTATGTGACCTATTCCATCTGTTACTTACATCGCCATAGCATTGGTCTTGTGATTGGGTATCGTAGGTTAAGGAAAATTTTGTGTTTTCTGCCCCGAACCCAAACAGTGGTATCAGAGCAAGGCTATGCGTAGATGTATTGTACGGATAGAACACATCTAGTATGTGGGCATCAATTCTCGAATTTTTACCCTCTCACGTGTACTCGTTTAGCATTGGGGCAATGTCCTGATGAAGCGGCCCCGACCTACCTTACGCGTTTACGCGAGACTGGTTCCACGTTTGACATATGGCTTGTACCATATAAGTGCCTGGGGGTGTCTGTCTCTCTAACATTAGTTTTGCGAAGACGTTTGCAACGGAGGGTCCCGAAAGGGGTGTAATAGAGACAATTGAGGGATTGGTGTTGTGGCTTGTTTTCGTAGGATAGAAACGGTTCTTTTCTCGAAACCCCTAGCAGCCACGTAAAACTTGCAAAAGATAAAGTAGAAAGGCATTTTCAACTTTAATTTGCATGTCGGGGGGAATCATAGCATGTATGATTTATTGTTTTACATCATGTTTTGCTAATATGCTAGATATAACGACGATAGCATAAATAGGATAATCTCTCACAATACCAATATTGTGTTCTCCCTTAATGGGCACCGCCTGGAAGGATCTACGATATGGCCGACATTCCGTACATACCGGGTGTCACACATATTAAATGGCGTTCGAATGAGGTTGGGTTCGGCAAGCCTGGCATATGCAGATATGGCCTTGCTTAACAGCTAACATTAAGGTTGGATTGGCTGGCTTGACGTATGTAGATGCGGGCTTGGAACACAGAAGATCGAAAGGTCGAGCACGAGTCACATAGATGATGTGATTGGCATGATGGCCTACCTTAAACAACATACTGATGGCCGTGACGATTGGGGGAGGTATGGTGTTCGAGGATTGTGTAATCACTTATTAAATTGGAGAGATGTTGTACTAAGTGGGAGTTTTAGAATTAAAGAAATTGAAATCCACATATTATGAACTTAATCTTCATGTCTTAGGAAATATCAATGTAGATAATGTCATACCCAAAATGTTTATAACTATGGCTCTTTAGCGTTATGAAGAACTTAAGGTAGATGGGTCTTACTTCATTGATGTGTACCAACACCGTTAGAAACATACTCGTTAATAATGACTTCATAAACATAATACGAAGAACTGCTAGGAGATACTCCTGATAACTCCGTAATCAAGGAAGATGATGATGAGTATTGTACTCACCGTCACTTATGAATGACTGTCCAATACACCATACTTCATTCTATGAATCTGAATTGTGAATGCATGTTAACCAACATGTATGACGTGCTAGGTGAACTTGAAAGCACTAAGTCACAAATCAGAATAAAGGAATATGAGTATATGGACAGGGTTTCTTTCAACCATGATGGAAGGAACAACCTGCTAAGAAAGGGACTTGGAAATTGTATACGATACATGAACACCTTGTGTACAACTTGGACTACTGAATGACTGGCTATTTTGCGATAACTGGGAAGTGGCATCCGCTTCCTCCCAACTACAAAGACCATGTCTAGACTATGTCATGAAGGAGAATTGTTCACCTGTCGTGAGGTCATGGTTAAAGTTAAAAACTTTAAGAGTAGAACCAATGCAGGAATAGTCATTGACGGAGAAAGTATATTTGATATACGAGTTATAAATTTCTTTCCCCACAAAACACTAATTGCGGTTGATTAAGTATTTGATGCTTGAACATACTGCTTGAGAGTGTCTTGGAAGGGATAAGGTGAAAATGTGTGCTGACGATAATCAAGTTAGTTGATGGTAGAAAAAACTCTCCCTCTACATCTATTATTTGGTTAATATATGAATAAATTTATGATCGTTCGAATGAGGACTTTATTAGTGTGTCTTGCATCTTGCGAAGACAATTATTCATATTACTGAGAAACAAGCCAGTTGTTCTTCTTTTATGAATGATATCTTTTATGGTGAAATTACGGTTACGAATGAGTTATTCTTATATTAATGATAGTAGGTTGATCATTTATAAGAAATATTGTAATGACAAGAATTATCAAAACTTAATAATGACACTACCGTTTAAGTCATGAATGGTTTGATGAAGTTTTGAGATACTTGATCTCTTGACACATTCAAACCATGCCTTTTTAGGTGAGATGACTAAAACCTCGTGTTCTGGTAAAACAAAGTGTGTACTGATTGTTGTATATTATACATTGTGATGTATCGTACATCAACAAGTAGTGAATCTCATTATTTCGTAAAATTCGTATGTGGACTTAGATGAATATGTGTATTCACTAATGAAACATGAGTCTGAAATGATTTGATATGATCAAAAGGGATTTCAGAGTGAATATTGATATTAAATTAACAAGAAAGACAAGTCTCTACGATTTGATCAAAGTGACAAATGTTTTGACTTAGTCTTGGGCATACAGACTTTTGAAAGTTGTTTCACAAATTGCAATGTCTTGAGACACTTCAATATTGTTGATATGCCTGAACATCGTAATCATACTCTATTGAATAGTGTATGGTCTAAGTTATCTCTTACTGAGTTACGTTATTATTGTTTAGAGTTATTAATTTAATATGCAAGCACTCAGTTCATTATAGGGAACCATCTGAGTTCGTGGAAACCAACACTATATATGTCATGGTGTGTTGTGGTTTCTAGGAAGCCTGATTTATATGATAAATCATCTTTGTAATGTATCCTTAGTCAAGTATGTATGCATCTTCCATAACTAGAACCAAAGGAGCAAAACTTGTGTTGCTGAGTTTCGTGTTTATCAAGAATTGTTTTTGATAAATGTGGTAATGGAAGAAAAGTGAAAGTTCAACCAAGGTAATTGACCTTGCCTCCAAATGTCAGAGTAGCACAACGGAATATGTTCCGGAAGAAAAATTCTACAATTAGAGGAGAAACTAATGATAATGATCATGATGTTTTTGATTAAAGCTTTTACTGAACAAAGTAGGATTCAAGAATACATATTTGCCCCTTGTGCAAAATAATATTCATGATTCACTTGTCAAGTTAATGGAACAATACATACCTATGAACTACAAAGAAGCGATGGTGGACCGAAGTACGAGATATGACTATGAGTCATGAAATCCTATATTGAGTTTCATTTAAGATTGCTTGAATCTTATCAAGTAAGAAGGTTACTTGATATTCCCATAACTTCATGTTATAAGGAATGAATGTGAACATCAAAGAAGACATCAAGATTGATTTTTCACAAAGAATGTCTCTAACAAATTCAATAAGTTGACTACAACATGTAGCAATGCTTCAGTCAATGGGATATTCACTACAATTGATCCAAAATTGTTATCAATACAGTGACTTCCTAAAATCCTGCATTTGAAGAAGTGTTGTAATTGGTACAACAAGAAGGTGTTGAAAAACATATGGATACTAGTGTCTCGTAACCGGGATTCTCGATTTGATGAATGAACAAATAATTTTGGACTTAGCCAAAATATTGAGGAAACATGCATTTGCATGAAACTGAGTGGGAGCTGAATAGTTTCCTGAAACTTAATATGTAGAAGACATATTTTGAGTGCGAGCTATGGGAGTATTATCCTATCCTTATATGTAACTGACATATCTGAGTAGGAGCTATGTGGTTAGTATCTTGAACTTAATATGTGTTTGACATGTCTAAGTGGGAGCCATGTGATTGTTATCCATATCTTATATGTGACTGACATATTTGAGTGGGAGCTATATGAGTGTTATCCTGAACTTAATATGTGCATGACATATTTGAGTGGGAGCGTGAGAACATTCTCATATATGGATAACATATTGTGAATGGTGTAGTTCGCATTAATGATTATTTGAATCTTTCATAAATGAAGATGAATAAGTATTAAGCATTGAAATCTATGAAGATAGATTAATGTGTTTGATGAACATTGAGTCGGAATACTTTCCTGGATAAGATTCTGAAGGAGTTCAGAATGGGACAAGTCAAGAAGTAGTTCTTACTTGTATATCCAAGAGAAGTATCGAGTTAATCTCAGTACATGGACAATGGTTAATTAAATGAAAGAAATAGATGTGTTGGATCCTGTATGCCTTTGTCATAGGTTCTTTCATATAAGACCAGAGTTATGTACTAGACGTAATGTGACCCAAGTTCTTAGTAGTAAGAACATGTTGTGCTATGATTTATGAGTAAATCATTGAACAAAGAGTTAAGTCTATCCTTCAGTATCTAGAGAGAACTGAGGATACATCTCGAATTTGTAAAGGATAGTGGACTTGACCATAAATGTTATGCTGGTTCAAGTTCTGACACTAACCTAGAAAATTGAGATATCATACTAATGAATGCCTAAGTTGAAAGAAACACGGTTAGACATCAAAGTTGCATACAATGCACTAAGGAATAAGTCTACATTGATGTGGCTACTTTAGAAGTGGCAGGAGTTATAATTTGGCTGGAGAAGTTCGACTTCTGACTAAGTGAGTTTTTAGTGTGCATGACTAAGTGAAGGTCCGCGTGATCCAACGGACGTCATTGCTGAAACACAACGAACGCAGTCTCACTCTACCTCCAAATATATATACCTCATCATTATAATGGATAATGAAGGAATGTCAAACTAGGTGACATTAATGATTTTCAATAGATATACGGATCTGAATGGTTCAGACCGTTGATACAACCTTTTCCACAAGCAAGCATGATCAACCATATAGATGAAATGGAGTTATGATCCACAGAAAAATGCAGCTAGATTATTTGTACTCTAGCGCAAGTGGGAGACTATTGGGAATGTGCCCTCGAGGCAAATAAAATATGTTTTATTGCGCATATTCCATTACTTCATAATACGTTTTCTACTATGTTATAACTGTAACAGCGGAAACCTTAATACAGGTGTGGTATACAAACAACCAGGTCCCTAGTTAACTCTAGTATGCTAGTCCATTGGGCGATTGATGATCAAGGTTTCCTGACCATGAGACAAATAAGTCTATTAGCAATGGAGTCGTATCATAGGGATAATGATATGATGGACATACACCCACCAGAAGTGTTGCGATGTGATCAAGTCACATAGTTCGACATTGCGATAACTATAACGTCGTGACCAGATCCTTTGACCGTAATGATCATAAGTAATTGTCATCTATGAGGAGACTTTGATTTGTCTCCCACCGCCTGACTGAAATATGCTGGCCATAACGGTGCACTTTGGCTATTCCGAAATAGATGGTTGATGAGTATGCAAATAGATCAAAGCGGGATTTGTCCATCCGAGTGACGGATAGGTACTCTGGGCCCACTCGGTGATATTGCATCATAAGGTTTGCGCAAACATGTGACTAGGTCACGGAGTTGTAATATCACGGGAACAAGTAAACTTGTTTGTTGAGAACGAGGACGAACTAGGTATATTGGATACCGACGATCAAACCTCGGACAAGCAAAGTACCATAGGACAAAGGGAACAGGAACACGGTTAACGGATCCAACATCGATTGAATACATTCAATGGAAGCGTAGGGGGCATCTAGGATTATAACCCGATCTGATCGATGGTCATTGATCAAGAAAGTGTCTTGATCATGTCTGCTGTTTCCCGGACCGTAGGGTGTTACACTTAAGGGTATTCGATGCAGTAAGGATAGATTCAGGATCACCGGAGAAATAGGAGAGAACACCGGAATTGGTCCGGTGAAGGCCGGAAGTTGTTCTGGGTATTTTGAAAGGTTCAAAATATATTTAATAATGTTTAATTAATGTTTTATTATTTAATTATCTGAACTAAATATTAAAATATAATTAAAAATGAATTAAAAGGCATATGAGCCTCCCACCTTGGGCCTTGCGCCAAGGGAGGGGCCCACTCCCCCCCTTGGCCGGCGCACCACCCCCCCTTGGTGGGATTAGTCCAACCTCGGGGAGGGATGAAGGTTCCCACCTCCCCTCAGCCGATATAAGGAGGGCTAGGGGTGCCCTTTTGATTCAGGATTTTTTAGACAAGTTCTCTTCTCTCTCTTCCTCCTCTCTCCATCCTATGAGCGGACTCCCCTTGTTTGGAGGCTGCACTAGGTTGGGGATTTCTCCACCATACGCACGCCGTCGTGCTGCTGTAATCGGGATCCGAATCCATCTTCTTTCCACTGCTCTCCTGGTTCGAAGCCCGGAGGGACGTCGGGTATACTGTATGTGTATAATCCCGCGAGGCGCTACACTTGTGGCGCTACTTCATCGTCGTGGCCGTATTGCGGCGTCTTCACCGACAACATTCCGACGGGGACTTAATCCCGTCATCGGTCTCAAGGACCGGGTGGCTACTGGAGTCATCGTGGAGCTGCGCGGCATCGGGGATTGCCGGTACGACTACAACAACCACGTTCACGCGGGAATGTTTCCCTCTTAACGGACTACATACTGGTATGTGACCTGTTCTATCCGTTACTTACATCGCCATAGCATAGGTCTTGGGATTGGGCATCGTAGGTTAAGGAAAATTTTGTGTTTTCTGCTCCGAACCCCAACAGTTTGTGCTCACGTTTACTACTTGTTTGCTTGCTGTAATTATTATTGCAGATTTATATTATATTGTTATGCCACACCTATCACCCATATTTTACTCCTAGTTGTATTAGGTGTGTTGGGGACACAAGAGACTTATTGTTTCTTAATTTCGGGGTTGCTTGAGAGAGACACCCTTCAACCTATACTTCCCTGAGTTCGATAAACCTTAAGTCATCCACTTGAGGGAAATTGCTGGTGTCCTACAAACCTCTGCGCTTGGCGGCCCAACATAGTCGACAAGAATAGAAGCGTGTGTAGACATCACCCACCGCCTGACTGAAATATGTTGGCCATAAAGGTGTACTTGGGGTACCTGAAATAGATATGTTGATGACTATGCAAATAGATCAAAGAGGGATTTTTCCATCTGAGTGAAGGCTAGGTACTTTGGGCCCACTCGGTGATATTACATCATAAAGATTGCAATCATGTGACTAGGTAACGGGGTTGTAATATCATGGGAAAGAGTAAACATGTTTGTCGATAGCGAGGGTGAACTAGTTATATTAGATACCAACGATCATACCTTGGACTAGCAAAGTACCGCAGGACAAAGGGAACATGCACAATGTTAACAGATCGAACAGCGATGAAGTTCATTCGATGGAAGCGCAGGAGCCATCTAGGATAGTAACTAGGTCCGATCGATGGTCAATGATCAAGAGAGTTTCTTGATCATGTCTGTTTTTTCCCGGACCGTAGGGTGTCACACTTAAGGGTATTTGACGCAATAAGGACTGATTCAGGATCACTGGAGAAATAAGGGAAAACACCGGCATTGTTTCGGTGAAGGCCAGAAATTGTTCTCGGTATTTTGAAAGGTTCAAAATATTATTTAATAATGTTTTATATGTTTTATTTTTTAATTAACAGAATTAAAATTTAAATATAATTAAATATAATAAAAAATGAAAGAAAAGGCATATGGGCCTAAAGAGGCCCATTAGGGGAGGAGAGAGCCTCCCCCTTGGCCCATGGCGCCAAGGGAGGGGGCCATGCCCCCCTAGGGCGCATTTGCCGCCCCCTTCCCTTTGGTTTAGTACCACATGGGAAGTTGAGGGACGTGTGCCCCCCTCCTTGGCCTATATAGGGAGGGGTAGGGTGCCCTTTTATTCACACGAAATTTTTGTGACAAGTTCGCTTTTCTCTCTCTCTTTCTCCTGCCTTTGAGCGGACTCCCCTTGTTTGGAGTTGGCAGTGGGTTGGGGGTTTGTCCACCATACCCACGGCGTCGTGCTGCTAGAATCGGGATCCGAATCCATCTTCTTTCTGCTGCTCACCTGGTTTACGAGCTTGGAGGGAACGTTGGGTACATCATATGTGTGTAATCTCGCGAGGCGCTACACTTGTGGATCTACTTCATCGTCATGGCAGTATCGCGACGTCTTCACCGACAACGTTCCGACGGGTACGCAATCCCATCATCGATCTACAAGGATCGGGTGGCTATTGGAGTCATCGTGGATCTGCGCAGCATCAAGGATTGCGGGTACGACTACATCAACCACGTTGACGCGGGAACGTTTCCCGCATAACGGACTACATACTGGTATGTGACCTATTTCCATCCGTTACTTGCATCGCCATAGCATAGGTCTTGGGCTTGGGTCTCGTAGGTTATGAAAAATTCTTGTTTTCTGCCCTGAACTCCAGTAGTGGTGTCATGAGCAAAGACTATGCGTAGATGTATTGTACGGATAGAACACATCTAGTATGTGGCATCAATTCTCCAATTGTTACCCTCCCACGTGTACTCATTTAGCATTGCCGAAATGTTCTGATGAAGCGGCCTCGACCGACGTTACGCGTTTACGCAAGATTCGTTCCACGCTTGACAAATGGATTTTACCATATAAGTGGCTTTGGGGGTGTCTGTCTCTCTAACATTAGTGATGCGAAGATGTTTGCAACGGAGGGCCTCGACAGGGGTGTAATAGAGACAATTCCTGAGTTTTTGTGATTGTATGTTCGTAGACATAGAAACGATTCTATCTCCACAGCCCTAGCAGCCACATAAAACATGCAAAAGATAAAGTAGATGCGTCTAAACTTTAATTTTCAGGGGGGCATCATAGTTAGTATGATTTATATTGTTGCATCATGTTTTGCTAATATGTTAGATATACGACCGTAGCATTATAGGACGATCCCTCACTAATCCAACAAAGTGTCCTTCCTTAATGAAGCACCATCTAGAAAGATCCGCATTATGGAGGCATCACGTGTCACACGGGTGTCAAACATTTTAACGTTCAAATGAGATGGGTGGAGCAAGCCTAGCATGTACAGAAATATGGCCTTGCATACACGGCATATAATCACTAAGGTTATTGTGGAGAGCCTGGCATATGTCTATGATATGGCCTCGGGACATAATGATCGAAAGATCAAGCATGAGTCACATGGATGTTGTGATTGGCATGATGGCCTACCTTGAACAACATACTGATGGTCGTGACGATCGGGGGAGGTATGTTCTTCAAAGATCGAGTAATCACTTAGAATAAACTATGAGGGATGTTTGTCTGAGTGGGAGTTCCAGAATTGTTTTAAAACATGAACTCCATATTATGAACTTAATCTTCATGTCTTAGCAAATATCATTGTAGATAATGGCATACCCAAAATGTTTATAACTATGGCTCTTTTAGTGTAATAAAAACTTAAGGTAGATGGGTCTTACTTAATTGATTGTTACAACACCGTTAGAGACATACTCATTAGTAATAACTTGCTAAACTTAATACAACAACTACTAGGAGATACACCTGATAAATCCGTTATTAAGGAAGATGATGATGAGTATCATACTCACCGTCACTTATGAATGACTGTCCAATACACCATACTCCATTCTTGGAATGTGAATTGTGTATGCATGTTAACAACACCAACACGTATGATGTGCTAGGTGAACTTGAAAGCACTAAGTCACAAATCAGAGTAATGGAATATGAGTATATGGATGGTGTTTCTTTCAACCATGGTGGAATGAACAACCTGCTGATAAAGTCATATGGAAAATGTATAAGATACATGGACACCTTTTGTATAACTTGGACTACTGAATGACTCATTACTTCGCGATAAATGGGGAGTTGTGTCCGCTTCCTCCCAGCTACAAAGACCATGTCTATACTATGTCATGAAGGAGAATCATTCACCTGTCATGAGGTCATGGTTAAAGTTGTGAACTTAGAAGGTAGGACCAATGCAAGAATAGTCATTGATGGAGAAAGTATATTTGATATACGAGTTATAAATGTCTTTCCCCACAAAACACTAATTGCGGTTCACTAAGTATTCAATGCTTGAACTTACTGCTTATAGAGTATCTTGGAAGGGAAGAGGTGACAATGTGTGCTAATGATATTCAAGATAGTTGATGGTCGACAACACTCTCCCTCTACATCTATCATTTGCTTAATGTATGAATAAATTTATGATCGTTTGAATGTGAACTTTGTTAGTGTGTCTTGCATCTCCCGAAGACAATTATTCATATTAGTGAGAAACAAGTGAGTTGTTCTCCTTTTATGAATGATATCTTTTATGATCACATTACGATTATGAATGAGTTATTCTTATCTTAATGATAGTAGCTTGATCATTTATAAGAAATATTGCAATTACAAGAATTATCCAAACTTAATAATGACACTACCGTTTTAAGTCATGAATGGTATGATGAAGTATTGAGATACTTGATCTCCTGACACATGCAAACCATGCCTCTTTAGGTGAGATGGATAAAACCTTGCATTCTGGTAAACCTGAGTTTGCGATGATTGTTATATATCATACATTGTGATGTATCGGCATGTAGTGAATTTCATTATTTCGTGAACTTCAGATGTGGACTTAGATGAATATGTGTATTCGCTAATGAAGTATGATTCTGAAATAGTCTGATGTGATCAAAGGGATTTCAAAATGAAGACGGATATTAAATTAACAAGAAAGACAAGTCTCTACGATTTGATCAAAGTGACAAATGTATTTGAGTTAGTCTTAGGCATAAAAGACTTGTGAAAGTTGTTCCACAAATTATAAATGCTTGGAACACTTCAATATTGTTGATGGTCCTGAACATTATAATCATACTCTATTGAATAGTGTATGATCTAAGTTATCTCTTACCGAGTTACGTTATTATAATTTAGAGTTATTAATTTAATATGAAAACACTCAATTCAGTATGGGGAACCATCTGAGTTCGTGGAAACCAACACTATATAAGTTATGGTGTGTTGTAGTTTCTAGGAAGTTTGATTTATATGATAAACTATCTTTGTAGTGTATCTTTAGACAATTATGGATGCGTCTTCCACAACTAGAACCAAAAGAGCAAAACTTGTGTTGCTAAGTTTTTTTTATTTTCAAGAAGTGTTCTTGATAAATGTGTTAATGGAAGAAAGTGAAAGTTAAACCAAGGTAATTGACCTTGCCTCTAGATGTCAGAGTAGCGCAACGTAATATGTTCCGGAAGCAAAACTCTACAATTAGAGGAGAAACTGATGATAATGATCATCATGTTTTGGTTAAAGCTTTTACTAAAGAAAGTAGGATTCAAGAATACATATTTGCCCTTGTGTAAAATAATATTCATGATTTACTTGTCGTGATGATGGAACAAGACATACCTATGAACTACAAAAGGTGATTATGGACCTAAGTACAAGATATGACTATGAGTCATAAAATCCTATATTAAGTGACATTTAAGATTGCTTGAATCTTATCGAGTAAAGAAGTTACTTGATATTACCAAAAACTTCAAAGTTATAAGGAATAATTGTGAACAACAAAGAAGACATCAGGATCTATTTGGCATTAAGGATGTTTCTTACAAATTCTAGAGATTGATTACAATATGTAGCGATCCTTGAGTCAATGAGATATTCACTATGATCGATCCAAATTTTTATCAATACCATGGCTTCCTCAAATCCTTCATTTTAAGAAGTGTTGTAATTGGTACAACGATAAGTGTTTTGAAAACATATGGATGCTAGTGTCTGATATGTCCCAAACGTATCTCTAATTTTTGCTTGCTCCGTGCATGTTTTGTGTGATATTGCTATGATCTAGATACACTTAAATACACTTTTGATCATATTTGGACTAACTTATTAACTTAGTGCAGCACAGTGCCAGTTCCTGTTTTCTGCTGTTTTCTATTTCAGGTTTCCCCCATATTAAAATTGCTCCAAAAATTCGGGAAAAATCAGATAAAAAAATCAGCGCAACGGTACCTTCTGGAGTCCCGAAGGAGAGCCGGAGGGGACCCACCAGGGACCCAGGCGGCCACCTGGCGCGGCCTAGGCCTTGGCCGTGACAGGGGGCGCCTAGACCCCTGATGCCCCCATGGCTGCCCACCTTCGCCTATATATATATCTCGTGACACGAAACCTCCGAAGAGAGAACCCCTTTTCGCGATCTCGCCTCTATTCCGCCGCCGCCGCGTTTCCAAGATCGGGAGCACCACCAGCCCTCTTCCCGGTACCCTGCCGGAGGGAGGATTGACCTCCGGGAGCTTCCCCTCCACCATGGACGCTCCCCGGGTTATCCGTGAGTAGTTTCCCTTGGGACATGGGTCCGTGATCAGTATCTATGTCATGTTCTCCTCCCCTCTTTGTTCTTCATGGTTTAGACCTCATGAGCTGCCCTACATGATCGAGGCACATATGTAATTTTTTGTTGTTGCTATGCTGAGTTTGCTGGGATCTAACGGATTATGAGACTATGTTCAGTTTGTGATTGAGTAATATATTTGGTTCTTATCTTTTACATTTTTGTTCTTAAGTAATTCTTGCATGTTCTCCGTTGCTGTTTATTGCTTTGGCCAAGTAGTAGGTAGTAACTACAAGAGGGAACGTTATGCTCGATTGTGGGTCCATGCCCCTTGATGACACGCTTGAGTGATAAAAACATGAGTCTAGGGGATGTGTTGTTACCACAAGGGGGAAAACAACGGTGCATGTAACCGCAGTTCCAATGATTTTTTAGTTTACGCAAGGTGCTTTTTAATGCAGTTGTTTGTTGCTTTGGGTTTACACTTTGTGTGGGGCTCGCAACTTAATACCAATGAGATGTTCTGGATAGATATCTCAAGGTGGATGATTAGTAGTAGATGAAGTTGGATTTTGGTCTACTTATTTTGGCGTACCGCACATGCTTTTGAGGCTCGTCCTTTCTTTGTAGCATAGTTAGAATTGAGGTGTGTTTTTAATCCTGTCAATCGCCCAGCTGTAATTTGTTTACCTCGCATAGCAGTTTTATCATCTTTTCGGAGAGAGACATCACTAGTGAACATCACGGGACCCCGGTCCATATTCTCATCACTGTTTACACGCTATTTTATTTTCCTTCTTTTACTTTTTGCTGTTATCATTATTATCTTTTATCTGTTGCGTTGATCCTTTGTGAACAGCAAGGCCGGATAGATTGTCAACCTCTCTGTACTCGTTGGGAAGCAAAGTTATTTGTGTTGTGTGCAGGTCCACATCAATTGCACCGCTGACACCTACTTATCATTGCCGGAGTCCTACGGGAGACAAACCCTGTCCTCTACATAGGGGGAATTTTCCTCTACATTACATCTAACCTTCCACTTGGGGTAACCAATGAGGATAGAGTATCAGTGTCTCATAACCTGAATTCTCAATTTGATGGACGATCAAAGTAATTTTGGACTTAGCCAAAATATTGAGAAACATGCACTGGCACGAAGCTAAGTGGGAGCTTAATAGTTTCCTAAACTTAATATGTGAGTGGGAGCTATGAGAGCATTATATCATCAACTTAATATGTGGATGACATATTTGAGTGGGAGCTGTGTGGATATTATCCTGATCTTATATGTGATGGACATATTTGAGTGGGAGCTATGAGAGTGTCATCCTAATCTTATATGTAGCTGACATATTTGAGTAGGACCATGACAACATTCTCATATATGGATAACATATTTTGAATGGTGGAGATGGTATTAATGATTGTTGAAATCTTTCATGAATCAAGTTAAGCATTGAAAATCTATTAATATAGATTAATGTCTTTAATAACATTGAGTCGGAATACTTTCCTGGATAAGATTCTGAAGGAGTTCAGAAAGGGACAAGTTAAGAAGGTAGTACTTACTTGTATATCCAAGATAAATATTGAGTTAATCTCAGTACAAGAACAATGATTAAATTGTGGTTAAATGAAAGAAATGAATGTGCTACATCCTCTATGCCTATGTCATAGGTTTTTTCATATAAAACCAAAGTTTTGTACTCGACATAACTTGACCTAAGTTCTTACCAAGAAGAACATGTTGTGATATGATTTATGAGTAAATCATTGAACAAAGAGTTAAGTTTATCCTTCAATGTATGGAGAGAACTGATGCAACATCTCTAATTTGTAAAGGATAGTGGACTTGACCATAAACTTTATGTTGGTTCAAGTTCTGACACTAACCTAGAAAATTGAGATATCATACTAATAAATGCCTAAGTTGAAAGAAACATGGTTAAACATCAAAGTTGCATACAATGCACTAGGGATTAAATCTACATTGATGTGGCTGCTTTAGAAGTGGCAGGAGTTATATTTTGGCTTAAGAAGTCCGACTTCTGACTGAGTGAGTTTCAGTGTGCATGACTATGGGAAAGTCCGCGTGACCCACAGGATGTCATTGCTGAAACACAACAAACGAAGTCTCACTCTACCACCAAATATATATATATATACCTCGTCATTATAATGTATAATGAAGTAATTTCAAACTAGGTGACATTAATGATTTCCAAAAGACATACGGATCTGAATGGTATCCAGACTGTTGATACATCCTTTTCCACAAGCAAGCATGATCAATAACCATATAGATGATATGGAGTTATGATCCGAAGAAAAATGCAACTAGATTATTTGTACTCTAGTGCAAGTGAGAGACTATTGGGAATGTGCCCTAGAGGCAAATAAAATATGTTTATTAGCATATTCCACTAGATCATAATAAGTTTTATACTATGTTATAACTGTATTAAGTAGAAACATTAATACACGTGTGGTATACAAACAACCAGGTCCCTAGTTAACTCTAGTATACTAGTCCATTGGGCAATTGATGATCAAGGTTTCCTGATCATGAGACAAATACGTCTGTTGACAATGGGGTCATGTCATTGGGAGGATCATATGATGGACACACACCCACCAGAAGTGTTGCAATGTGATCGAGTCACATAGGTTCAACATTGCGGTAACTATAATGTAGTGACCAGATCATGTGACCGCAATAATAATACTTAATTGCTATCTATGAGGTGGCCATAAAGGTGTATTTTGGGTATCCGAAATAGATATGTTGATGAGTATGCAAATAGATCAAAGCAGGATTTGTCCATTCAAGTGATGCATAGGTACTCTGGGTCCACTCGGTGATATTACATCATAAAGATTGCAATCATGTGACTAGGTCACGGGGTTGTAATATCAAGGGAACGAGTAAACATGTTTGTCGGTAACGAGGGTGAACTAGGTATATTGGATACCGACGATCAAACCTCGGACAAGCAAAGTACCGTAGGAAAGGATGAAGTTCATTCGATGGAAGCGCATGGGGCCATCTAGGATTGTGACCAGGTCCGATCGATGGTCATTGATCAAGAGAGTGTCTTGATAATGTCTGCTCTTTCCCGGACCGTAGGGTGTCACACTTAAGGGTATTCGACGCAATAAGGATTGATTCGGGATCACCGGTGAAATAAGAGAGAACATCGGAATTGTTCCGGTGAAGGACAGAAATTGTTCTCGGTATTTTGAAAGGCTCAAAATATTATTTCATAATGTTTAAATATGTTTTATTATTTAATTAACAGAATTAAATATTAGCATATAATTAAATATAATTAAAATGGAAGGAAAGGCATATGGGCCTAAAGAGGCCCATTAGAGGAGGAGGGACCTCCCCCCTTGGCCCATGGTGCCAAGGGAGGGGCCCACGCCCCCCTAGGGCGCATTTGCCCCCCCCCCTCTTCCCTTTGGTTTAGTACCACATGGGAAGTTGAGGGAGGTGTGCCCCCCTACTTGGCCTATATAAGGAGGGGTAGGGTGCCTTTTTCTTCACATAAATTTTTTGAGACAAGTTCTCTTCTCTATTTCTCTCTTTCTCCTGCCTTTGAACGGACTCCCCTTGTTTGGAATATGCACTGGGTTGGGGGTTTCTCCATCATACGCACGTCGTCGTATTGCTGGAATCGAGATTCGAATCCATCTTTTTCCGCTGCTCTCCTGGTTCGAAGCCTGGAGGGAACATCGGGTATACCGAATGTGTGTAATCCCGCGAGGCGCTACACTTGTGGTGCTACTTCTTCTTCGTGGCAGTATCGCGATGTCTTCACCGACAATGCTCCGACGGGGACGTAATCCCTTCAGCGGTCTACGAGGAACGGGAGGCTATTGGAGTCATCGTGGATCTGCGCGACATGAGGGATTGCCGGTACGACTAAATCAACCACGTTCACGCAGGAACATTTCCCGCTTAACGGACTACATACTGGTATGTGACCTATTTCCATCTGTTACTTTCATCGCCATAGCATAGGTCTTGGGCTTGGGTCTCATAGGTTATGAAAAATTATCGTTTTCTGCCGCAAACCCCTTGTTATCATGCATCTGGTCTCGCCTGGCATCAAGAAATTGAGCCCAATTCTTCAAGCTCCTCAAGCTCCCGGTTCCTCACGCCAGCGGACATCTAGTCCTACACCTGCCTCAAGAATTCATACTGATGTTTCTGGCAGTGCGCCTGAAGCATCAACCACAGTGCGGCGTCCTCAGATAAAGGCCAAGTCCACTATACACAGAGGTGTCACACCCTCTCTTAAGAAAACTGCCATGCGCGGCTCAATCACTATACACAGAAGATGATGAATTTGAGGATGGACCTGAATTAGTTGCCACTAAGGAACAACAGATTGAATATCTACATGTTGCAGCACGCCGTAAAGCTGAAGCAACTGGGTCGAGGTCCCACTTCTTCTTGATCCTAAGAAGATTCTCAAATTTATAGATACATGGATTGAAAAACCAGACACTCCTCTTGATGATCTTGACATACCCAAAGACATCAAGTTTTATCTGCAGCAGTTCCTCATAAATGAGCTCCATCTCCAGGACCTCAAGAAAAATCTGCATCGTCAACTACAGAAAGTCCACCGTGAATTCAAGAAGAAACATGTTACTTCTGTCACTCCTGAAGAATTCCAGTAGTATCAGGCTGATGTACAAAAGGATAGGAAATGTGCTTACATTGGAAAATCCAAGGAGTGTCTCACAAGGCATGTTGACCACATGGTCAAAAGTCACAATCATCCTGGCTATGTCCCTCCTATTTCCTCAGTACATCCTGTTGGCCAGCCTGATGACTCTCTAGCACTAAAGTCCTCATCATCACGTCCCTTGAAGCGCAAGCCTGCCGCAACAGCTCCAACACCTCTCGTGGCCAAGAGTCCTACACCAGCTGCTGCTTCTGAGGAACCGATTGATGCTGCTCCAATTTCCTCAGATCCTCCAAGAAGACCTGAGGAAATAGTGTCTCCTCCTGCCGCCTCCACTCCTGCTGCAAAAATTGAGCGTTGTCTGATTATCTTCACCCCTCCTCGAAGATTTTTGCCTCAACTGCCTCAACTCCTGTGATTGGAACTCCTCAATCACCAGAGTCCAGTCATCACTGAGGCCATGGATGAATACGTTGATATTGGTGATTTAGGCATGCCTCGAATCATGGATGAAGCTTATGGACTTGAGCTTCCAGATTCCCCAACGCATATAGTATTCTCCATTGAACCTCACTCACCAATTGCCACTGAGGTTCTGCCAGACACTGAGGCAGATAACTCTGAAGAATCTGTCCATGTGGCTAGTCCTGCTCCTGATGCTGAAAGTGCAAATCCTGTAACTGAGGCTGAAGGCGAACACATCACCAATGTTGATCCTCAGGATCCTGAGACCTCCAAAAAAAGCTCTGGTGACAAACAGGTTACCTCTCCTCGTGTTGTTGATGCATCTCCGAAACCTGGCCCTGATGCAACAACGGAAGCTAAGGACATCCATCAAGGATCTCCTCCACCTCAGTCTTCCCCCATGAGGCAAGATGCTGCAGGACACTCATCTGATTTTCCTTTGTGCCCACCATTCTACCGCAACTTACCGGCTGATGAAAGATCAAGATTCAATTTTGAATATTTATATGCCAGTATGAGCTACTTCCAAGATGGGATTCAGAATCCCTATCACAATGCTCCTCCACGCAATATGCTGAGGTTCTGTACCAAGACACAAAAGAACTATTATGCCGATCAGTGCTCTACAAGAAGAACAAGCTATTTCCTCATAAGCATATTCCTCACATGGATATGGAGAACATTCCTTGTTTCAACAATTCTCTTCAAGATCTTGATCATGTGAAGTTGCTTCAATTCAGCTCTGAGTGCATTCACTGGAAGGAAGAACTGGTGCTTCAGTTTTATGCTACTCTTTATGTTTCTGGTGATCCTCAAGACATCAACACTTGGGTGCTGGAGTGGATGACAGAGCAAAAGCATCATCATGCCTATGTCCCAGAAATTATTGAAATTCTTCAACTCCCAGTGTCTGCTGCATCGGTTCCCAGTACTTATGCCTCAAACCCTCTTCATGATGATCTGATGAGCATGCTAATGAAACCACTGGCTCTTGATGCACCATCTCGCACGAAGTACCTGATTACAGATCTTCAATTTCTACCAAGGACATTATATCATATACTTGCCAAGTCATTTTTCCCCATCAAAGGATATGAATGAACTCTCGAGGAAGTGGTTGGATGCATGAAGAACATTCTCTTCAACATTTTCATGTCTGCACCAATAAATGTCCCAGACTTCTTCTTCAAAACCATGATTGATGCTGCTCAGAATCCTCATACTTTTAAGTCGTATGCGCCCTATATTATGAAGATCATCTTCATCAAGACTGGCTTCAACTATATGGCGGATCAATAAAATCATCACATCTATCTACCTCCAGTTGAGGTTCTTCCTCGCACCATTTCCTCAGTGCATGATTCTGATAAAGGCAAAGGTCTCTACAACGACAAGTATCATCCCACAAGTCCCTTGCCTTCAACATTCGTCATCCCCAGTCTCGCACCACTTAGGAAGATGGCACTAATGCCTCAACTGAAGACACAACTCAGGCTCGCATGATGACTGATAGAGAACTCCTCATTAGCCTGTATCAGAAAGTGGATCGGAATCATGATTGTACGAATCGTCAAATTTCAGAAATCCTCACATATATGGCTCAAATGCACACTTCTCAGAAGAAGAATCATCAGTATGCATATCATACCTATCAGCGTGTTAATGCAATTCTTGAGGCTGTTATCACTCCTGAGGAAATCCAATAGCTTCATCTCTGTCAGCCTCCGGTCTTAGAAATTCATCCGCCTAGACTATTTCGTCGCTGCCCAACACCAACTATGGCTATGGACTCATACTCCTTAGATCAAGACATCACTACTGCGGAAGTTGAAGCCACTGCGGCATGTCCTCATACCGCAACAACTGGCCTCAAGTCTGATGCACCTCCTTCTTGATATTGCTCCGAGGGTTGTTAGTCTTAATTTCTCTCCTTTTAATCCATTCAATGACAAAGGGGCGGGGTAATTTGAGTTAGTCTTCAAATGGGGGCTTGTATATTTTTGGTGCCTCATAAGTTACAACTCTCATTCTTCAGTCGATTTTTGTAATGAGTTGTAAATTTAATTTCTTTGTGGATGGCTGATACTGTTGAACTACATTATGCATATTTCCTCAGTATATTTTTCTTGCATGATACCTTTACTTCGCCACCACTTTACTCAGTGCATTGTGATAATTCCTCAAAACTCTTATTCAATGCACCTTTTCGATATTCCTAGATATAGGGGGAGCTTCTCAAAGTTGTCATCAAAATTTCGCTTATACATACAATTTTTTTAATTCATCAAGCATGCATATCTTCAGGGGAGCTCTCTATATCCTGGATAGATAATCAATAAATTTCTATTTTGCACCTCAAATCAATATATTTAGTTCCGTTGAAGCTTTAACCTGATTGTCATCGAATTACAAAAAATGGGAAGATTCTAAGTGCATCTAGTGCCCCCCTTTGAGGTTTTGGAGATTTGATGACAAAACGGTTAAGGGACTAATGTGTTTGTGAGTATACACAGGAGAAAAAGTCCCTGAAGTATGGTTTAACCATCGTTGTCGGCCCCCCAAAATGTTGAGGAACATTGAAGAAAATATTGTTTTCCTGAAGAATGTCGAGGCGCGAAATCCTGAGGAATCTGGATCCTGAGGCATCCAGCTGGTTCTGAGGAAATCGTGCGCCATCCTGAGGAAACTCAACTTGATGCAAAAGTTGAAGCGTAGTCTTCCTTAATCTTTTTACTTTCTTCAGTCATAGAAAAACACCGTATTGTTGGAGGGGTTGAGGAAAATGAGTTCCGAAGTTCTGAGGAATTTCTCAAATAGAAATTCTGAAGAAAACCCTGAGGAATATCCTGCAATAGAAGTTCAATTCCTCGGGTGTTTGAGATGTTGTTCTTCAGGTCACTAAAGAACCTGTCTTCGGTTGAGGAGTCTGGAAACTTCCAGTGCAGTTCTCCTGAAGAGAGAGAGAGAGAGAGAGAATATTTGGATCATGCCACATGTCATGTGGAGAGTTGTTGGAACCTGTCCAGACGGCGGTCAAAAGAGTGGGCACGATTTTCTTTACGTGCATGGGTATTTATGTCCTTTCACCTGGGTTTGCTCCCCGGCTATAAATAGCCACCCCCAGCCCTATTGTGGGGTTGGATGCTCCGAGAGAGAAAATTGACATATGCCATCTGAGAGCAACCCACCTCTGAGAAACCTGAAGAACCTAAGTGAGGAAAACCACCAGCCTGAGTAGTTGAGCAGTTCTGAGGAATTTGGTTCGAGTGATCCGAAGCTTTTTACTCTTGAAGACTCTGATCTTCCAGCCATTGTAGGAGTCATCGTTCTGAGGAATTCAAGATGCAATTGTGAATTCTTGAAGTGAACGGAGTCTGTGAAGGTTTCGGGAGTCTACCTTGAAGACTCACCTGAGTGATTGGACGGAGTCTGACGACTTTAGTTCAAGGAGAACCAGGTGAAGACTATGCCTTCTGAGTTGAATCTCAGCTTCTCCAACCAGATGTAGAGTTGTCATAGAACCTTGAACTCGTCTACCAAATCGGTGTCATTTGTGCCCTGGTGCTATCTCTGTAACCTCAGTACTTCAGTATTTTCTTTGATAACTTAGTTCTGATACCTTCATTCTGTGTTTCCTCTGTTCTGTTTCCTCATACTTTGCATCGGATGCATGTCTGCATATCTGTTAGACTTTATTTCTGTTGCAAAATGATGTCCTGCATTCATGTCTACCTTCTCTAAAATTTCTGAGATACATAATTTTGTGAGTTTCCTTAGTTTCATATTGCCTCAATCCTGAAGAAACTGAAAATCTTTGGGAAAACTTGAATATTTCCCATTCACCCCCCCTATGGTCGATAACCTGTCCTTTCAGGGACAATGGGGAAGAAGACCCCCTTTTATAGGTCCCCACGAAGACAGGAAGTAAAACTGTAAATCATACAAGCTATGATCCCCCCTTACATGCAAATTAAAGTTAAAACGCCTTCTACTTTATCTTTTTCAAGTTTTACGTGGCTGATAACGGGTTTCGAGAGAGAACCGCTTTATATCCTGCGAAAACAAGCCACAACACCAATCCTGCAATCATCTCTATTACACCCCTCTCGGGGCTCTCCGTTGCAAACGTCTTCGCGTCGCTAATGTTAGAGAGGAAGACACCCCTCAGCCACTTATATGGTACAAGCCATATGTCAAGCGTGGAACCAGTCTCGCGTAAACGCGTAAGGTCGGTCGGGGCCGCTTCATCAGGACATTGCCGCAACGCTAAACGAGTACACGTGGGAGGGTAAGAATTGGAGAATTGATGCCCACATCCTAGATGTGTTCTACCCGTACAATACATCTACGCATAGCCTTGCTCATGATACCACTGTTGGGGATCGACACAGAAAACAAAAAATTTCCTACCTACGAGTCCCGAACCCAAGATCTATGCTATGCTGATGTATGTAACAGAAGGAATCGGTGTTCATACCTTTGAAGACCGAAGGAGGGAAACGTTCCTCGAACGTGGTTGGCGTAGACTCTGATCCTATGACCTCCATGTCGTGTTGAAGAACCTCCGACGATGAAGTAGCACCACACGTGTAGTGCCTCGCGGGATTACACACGCACGGTGCAACCGACGTCCCTCCGGGCTCCGAACCAGAAGAGCAGCGGAAAGAAGATTAATCTGGATCCCGATTCCGGCAGCGCGACGGCGTCCGGATGATGGTGAAACCCCCAACCAGGTGGAAACTCCAAACCAGGGGAGTCCGCTCTAGGTCGGAGAAAGAGAGAGAGAGAGAGAGAGAGAGAGAGAAACTCGATGTTGTATTGAAAAGGCACCCCCACCCCTCCTTATATAGGCCAAGGAGGGGCTCCACCCCCTCCCCTTCCCCCATGTGGGACTAAACCCCCAAAGGGGGGGAGTGGTGCGGCTAGGAGGGGGGATTGGCCCCTCCCTTGGCGCCAAGCCCAAGGGGGAGGCCCCCCCCCTTCCCCTCATGGGCCTTTTAAGGCCCAAATACCTTTTCACCTTTTTAATTAATTATCTAAATCATTTTTAATATTTAATTCCGTCAATTAAATAATAAAACATATTTAAATATTAATATATATTATTTTGAACCTTTAAAAATATCCGGAACAGCTTCGGGCATCTCCCGGTACATTTCCGGTGTTTTCTCTCTTTTCACCGATGATCCCGAATCAATCCTTAATGCATCGATTGCCCTTAAGTGTGACACCCTACAGTCCGGGAAACAGTAGACATGATCGAGACACTCTCTGACCAATGACCATCATGTGGGATCTTGTTACAATCCTTGGTGTGCCCCTACGCTTCCATCGAATAAACTTTATCGCTGTTGAACCGTTAACAATATGACTTGATCCCTTTGTGCTTCGGTACTATGTTTGTCCGAGGTATGATCGTCGGTATCCAATACCTAGTTCTTCCTCGTCTCAGACATAACATGTTTACTCGTCTGTGAATATTACATCTCTTGTGACCTAGTCACTTGCTTGCAAGCTATTGATGCAACACCACTGAGTGGGCCCAGAGTACCTATCCGTCACTCGGATTGAAAAATCCCGCTCAGATCTATTTCATACTCCTCAACATATCTACTTCGGAATACCCAAGATACACGTTTTCAGTTACCATGTTTCAGTGTAACGGTTAATGCACTCAAAGCATCCTAATAGATAGCAATTATGTATGATCATCACGGTCTAAGGATTCAGTCACTATGTTATTAAGTCATCGCAATGCTGAACTTATGTGACTTGATCACACTGCAATGCTTAAGGTGGGTGTGTGTCCATCACATCATTCTCCTAATGATATGACCTCATTGTCAATAGACCATTATGTTCTCATGATCAGGAAACCTTGATCATCAATTGCCCAATGAGCTAGTACGCCTGAGTTTAACTAGGGACCAGGTTGTTATATATCACACGTGTATTAATGTTTCTGCTTAATACAGTTCTAGCACAATATATAACGTATTATGAAAAAACAGATATGTGACAAATATCTTTCTTAATTTGCCTCTAGGCCACATATCCAACAGCTTTGGTTGGCCCGCCATTGGCTCTGCGCTTCTGCCGTCTGTTTGTTTTCCAAAGCCGCAAGGAAATGCGTCGCACGTAATAAGAACTTTTAATTAAGGCAAGCAAGGTATGTAATTCAATTCAACTCATAACAAGCAATAGTCTATATTAGCATTGAAACAAGCAACATAAGAACATAAAGGTGCAAGAGCTCTCATTGTCAACTTCATCGACACTCCTTTGTCTCCGGAATCGCTAGATTTATTTCACGATGCTTATTGTTGCTAACTTGTTATCGTTGATTCATGCCATGCCATGTTGCCATGCTAATTACATCAAAATTAACGCTATGACCAAAGCCGTAAAATATAAATAATTGCATATGAAGTTGTTGATGTGTCGTCAACACCTTCATTTAAGTTTGACTAGATAGGGTCACATCATGCTTGTTAAACTTGATCATCCCATCCATGCTTGAGCATTTCTTGGTCTAGGAGACTTTCGTGGAGATTTCCGACACCGAGCCTGAGGACCCTGTTATGTCTGCTCCGTCGACTGATTACCCAGGGAAGGGGGTTTATATATCATTATTTATAGCTTTCAACTCGCTTGCCTAGCTGTATTTAAAACGATTGCTTGATCCTACCACCAGATACTTTTGCCTCTCAGTTAAACCCAAACAGCCATGCCCCACCTCCTAGCAAAACCTTGTTTGGCTATTTATCTTGCTTGCTTAACCATTGCTTAGTATGTGTAGGTCCTTAACCAGCTGCTTATACCCATTGATGCTTGGTGGTTTATCATGCTATTATCAGAAATTGGTTCATATTTATTAATATGATGTTTATTATATATTTGACGAAGGATGGGAGACCGGGTTGTTCCCGTCGGGTGTTTTGTTCCATTCGAGTCACCTAGGTCCCGAGTTCCGGGTATTTTGTTTCTTGATGAGCGTGCCTAATCGTGTGTGGGATTCTATGGGGTCCCCTTGTCTTACCTACCCAGCTCCAAACAGTTCTAGTGGTGGCCCAAGATGATTTTACCTTTTTGAAACCCGTGTGTGTAACTGGTTAGCGCTCCAGTGGATTTAAAACAAAGGGGGCCAGGGGGATTGTATATCCCGTTGGTCCACACCTGGAAGCTAGAGTGCCTGCCCGGGCGAGGGTAGTTCCTCTCGACCTCGTCCAGACGGTAGAGGCCGACTTGAGAGCACAGTCGGCTTTTGAGTTGGATGTCGACTCACCGGGGGCCATTCG
The DNA here is from genome assembly GCA_950022295.1 of Bromus sterilis. NCBI lineage: Eukaryota > Viridiplantae > Streptophyta > Magnoliopsida > Poales > Poaceae > Bromus > Bromus sterilis. Next base: position 316,741,671 of record OX465596.1, on the reverse strand, counting down.
GAATTGTGCATTGTTAGTTAGAGGGACTGTCGTTCCGGAGTTTCAGGCGCCTTCACCCGCCAAGCGGAAACCGGGCGTACATGCGAAGCCTATGATGGGCAGTTGGTACACCCCTGCAGGGTTAAATCTTTTCGAAAAGCCGTGTCTGCGGTTATAAACGACTTGAGACCTACTCCTTGTTCATAGATAACATCAATTTAATCATTCTTTAAAAGTTTCCAACGTGTGAGTTGCCTTGATTGCTCTTCTTCGTCTGGGGCAACAAAGAGGGGACAAGGTGGTGTTATGTTTTGCGTAAGTAGGTGGATAGCAGACTTACGACACGTTGTCAACGAGTTCTTGGATCTTCCCTTACTCTAGTAGATCGTTAGCCACTCATATATGCTAGTGCGGCTGCACCCTCGACCACTACTTTTCCTTACCGTGAGAAGTTCGTTATACTGCATTGATATATTCTCACCTCTTGCTTTTCTTTTCCCTTTTATTGTTTTGCCTGATCGGCCGATGCAGTTGATTACTACCTCGACCCGAGCACTGGACGATACTTCGTGGAGGTGCCACCGGACGAGGACGATGAGGAGGACTTCGCCCAGTAGATCCTATAGTTGAGTTCCGACGTTCCGTGGGTGGGCTTGTTTATGTGCAGCCCTCTCTAGGGTCATTTGGATTTTGACCGTACTCGGTTGTGTGTGTCTTCCGCATGATGTTATGACGAACTGTTGGATCTTATGATCTCTGAGATGATGTAATTAATACCAACGGCGATTGTATGCCCTGGACTTCTATATTTATATGTCTTAGTTGTTCATGCTTCATTTACCTGTTGTCGAGAATCCGATAGGGATACGAGTGCGAGTATCGTGCGTCGGTCTCCACTTATGCGCTTCTATCTCAGGTCGGACGCGAAAGCGACTAACTCGAGATAGTACCGCGTCTGGGGCCTTACACAACACTCTTTATATTACAAGAAGTATAGAAGATCTTTCACACCTTACAAAAGTACTCAGCATAAAGAAGATGAAGCTATCATGATTTATTCAAATATATGCCTCTGCCAGTGTAGCCGGATATGCAATGATACTAGCACATCATGTAGCAATTAGGGCAAGGACCAACTAGCATGCGGCTCATCGATCAAGCAAATGCATGTATGACATGAAGATCAAGTCATGAGAAGGTGGATGTTTAATGGCAATGTATCTCGGAAAGGCTATGGATATGCCTTGTAGGTAGGTATGGTGGTTGTTTTGAGGAAAGATATAAGGAGCTTTATGATGACAGAGCGTATCATGCCAAGGGTTTGGATGCACCGGCGAAGTATGCGCCAACTCTCGAGGTGAGAAAGGGCAATGCATGGTACCAAAGAGGCTAAAAAAATATGGGTGGTGGAAGTGTCAACAATCGAATACTTACATTAGTCTGAAGACTCATGCACTTATTATCGATAACTCTCAATCTAATCAAGAGGTTCACAGAGAGACAAGTACCCCGAGGATGACTGTATGGGGGTTTGATTATCATTGCGCGTCCTTGACTCATGGTACGTGTGTGTACTCCAATATCCGATCCCTCCAAATATTAGTGATCCATCTAGTAGCTAGAGTTCTCAACTAGTTTTTTCTAGTTTTCGAAAATAAACACGGATTTCCAAAAATACGACATCTATCACTAATAGGCTAAATCTCTTAGCACCAAAAGTTCAAACATTACTCAAGACAATACCTCAAAACTATTGCAAGTAACTACTACAATTGAATAGCAACCTCAATTACCTACTTTAAGTCAATACACACAACTCAGTGCAACAGGAGAACTCTCCAAACAATATAAACACGAAGACTCGAGATAGTTCCATCAACAACCTAAACAAAAGCTCTTAAAAATATAAGCATGAAAACTAAAAGCTAAGCATGACAGCAACTACGAAAAGATAAAGAGCACACACAACAAAGATAAGAATGAAAATCCTATGATGTGGTCTATGTTAAAGTGGAGCATGTTTCTCTCCCACACAAAGAAAGATGGGTTCTAACTTGTTATGAAAAGAAAAGAAAACTAAAACAATCTAAAAATTAAAGAGCGAGACGCTCCAAGCATAGCACATAACGCATGAAGCAATAAAAATATAGTATGGAGAAGGACGAACTGGTGATTTTTGATGGAGAAAGGGATGCACGGGGGCATCCCCAAGCTTAGATGCTTGAGTCTCCTTGGATATTTCTTGGGGGTGCATGGGGGCATCACCGAGCTTGAGCGCTTGACACTCCCGGATCTTCTTTCATCATCTCCCTTCGCATACTTGAAAACTTCCTTCATACGAAACTCGTCATAAGCTTATTACAATGGTTAGTACCCATGATAAAATAAAAAATTTATCTACTAGAAATAAAGATATTCTTGAAGATCTAATGTTTATCAAGATTTCCAAAAAAATTGCAAATAAAAATCAAGATTAAGGTTTGCAAAACGAAGAAAAGGCAAAACATGGCAGAATCTGTGAAAAACAGACCATAAGGTAGTAAATAATTTTTTTGGGGTACTTCTGCAACTCAAATCAAAAATCTCAGAACAGACGCACGATAGAAAATTGTATGGAGCACGCTGTGAAAAACATTCAGATCAAAAAGATGATCTGGTGCTTTATAGCCAATTTTTCCGTCAAGGGGACAGAAAAAAATTTCTGGACAACACGTCACAACTTTTGACTTTCTTGCAATAGGAGGCTAAACTTGGCACAAAGCTTCAAAATAAAGATACAATGATGTTTCTACAGTAGTAACAATCATCAAGATCACTAAAAAAAGAAGGAAAAACAAATTGGGTTGCCTCCCAACAAGCGCTTTCTTTTATGCCTTTGAGCTAGGCACGATATAAAAGAGGAATCAAAATTCATCATAATTGTCGGAGTTATAAAACCCTTCAAATGGTTCCTCAACAAGTTCATCATTGTTTCTTTTAGGAAAGGGGTATGTACCTTTTGCCTTCCCACATTAGCATATGTGTCCCTTACCTATATCAATGAAGCCCTTCACGTCTCGAAGGAAATCCCTTCCAAGCACTATGTTTCCTTGGTTGGGCTCCATGATGAAGAAATCAACCATTGCAATACTTTTAAGGAATGTAACTTGGACATCTTTTACCTTTCACTGGATCTCAGAAATATCTCCATTAGCGTGTTCATGATAGGATGACAAATTGTCCATGTTTAATTTTAGAGAATCATAAACTACTTTTGGCAACCATGGATCCAATATCAGAAAAAGCAAGGAAGTCTTGGTTAGAGACGCTAATTATAATAAAAGGCTCCTAGTCATTATCTATCTCCAAGATATCTTTCTTATTGGGCTTGGGTTTCTCTACTTTTCTCAAGTCTAGAGCATCCATTCTCCTCTCAATAATAGCAAGTTTATTAATAACAGTATCAACAATATGATCATAAACAAAATAACTAGATAGACCATGTATAATAGCAAGAGCTCTATCTTCATCACACTCTAAGAAATATCCTTCAGCAATAATATCAAGAGAGTGTTTACACCATTTAAAAAGCCATGGTAAAAATTTCTACGCACAATTTTTATAGGTATCCAAGGCATAATTCTCCTATGTGCATCAGAAACTATGTCCCATGCCTTCTTCATATTCTCTCCATCCCTTTGATGGAAATCTAGAACTTCTGGTTCCCTCAAGGCACCAAGTCCTAACATGATTGACTAAAAAGGAAGGACTACTAAAAGCAAGGTAAATAAATTTTTTGTGATTTTTGATAAAGGACACAAAGATAAAAACGATAAGGTAAAATAACTAGACTAAAAAGAAAAGATAAAAGATAGTGTGCAACTCCCCTATCTTGTAGACTGGAGTCCCCGGCAACGGCGCCAGAAATTAGCTTGATGGCTTCTCGCCCCTCGTTGGTTACCCCAAGTGGAAGGTTGAGATGTAGCACAGCAGCAAGTTTCCCTTGGTGAAGATACCAAGGTAATTGAACCGTAGGACTCCGAATTCTGCAAGTAGGTGTCAACGGCGCTAGATATTAAGTTGCCGGATGGAGATGAGGTTGATGTGGACTTGCACACACAACAGATATCTTTGCTCCCGACGAGTACAAAGAGGTTGTCAATCGCTCCGGCCATGTTGTTTACAAAGGATAAAATGCAAGGGTATATAGTAGTGATAATTGCGACAGAAAGTAAAAGCAGTAAATAAAATGAGGGTGTAAATAGTGGTGAAAATATGGACCTGGGTCCCATGAAGTTCACTAGTGATGTCTCTCTCCCAAAAGACGATAAACAACTATGCGAGGTGAACAAATTATAGTTGGGCAATTGACAGGATTAAAAACGCACCGCAATGCTAACTATGATACAAAAGAAAGGAAGAGGCTCAAAAGCATGGACAGTACGCCAAGACAAGTCGAGAAAAATCCATCTTCATCTACTCACTAATCATCCACCTTGAGATATCTATCCAGAACATCTCGCTGGTATTAAGTTGCGAGCCCCACCCAAAGTGTAAACCCAAAGCAACAGACAACTACATTAAAAAAACTTTGCATAAAGTAAACAATCCTTGCACCCGCAAGTACAAGCATCATTGTTTCCCCCCTGGTGGCAACATCACATCCCCTAAACTCATGTTTCTGTCACTCAAGCTAGTCATCGAGGGGCATGAACCCACAATCATGCATAACGCTCCCTCTTGGAGTTATAATCCATCAGTTGGCCAAAGTAATAAAAAGCAACGGAGAACATGCAAGAATTACTGAAGAACATAAATATAAAAGGATAAGAACCAAATATATTGCTCGTCACAATCTGGACATAATCTCATAATCCATCGGATCCCAGTAAACTCAACATAGCAACAGCAGAAGAATTACAAAGATGCCTTGACCATGTAGGGCAGCTCACAAGGGCTAAGAATTGAGGCACAAGATTGGAGAGAAAACATCACATAGCTACTGATCATGGACCCATGGTCCAAGGTGTACTACTCACGGCTCATCCGAGAAGCGTCCATGGTGGTGAAGAAGCTCCCAGAGGTCAATCATTCCTCTGGCAGGGTGCCGGGATAGAGTCTCCTGGCAGCCCCGATCTTGAAATGGAGGCGGCGGAGGAACAGAGGGGAGATTGCAAAAAAGGGTTCTATCCTCGAGGGTTTCGTCCCAAGGGGTAAATATAGGCGAAGGGGGGCAGCCAGGGGTGGACCAGGGAGTCCAGGAGGCCCCCCGGCGCGGCCTAGGGTGGGGCCACGCCACCAGGCTGCCTAGGCGCCTGGTAGGGACCCCTGGCCCCCTTCGGGCGTCCGGAAGCTTCCATCTCGCTGATTTTATATATTTTTTCCTGAAATTTTTTGGGCACTTTAATTAATGGGAAACCCTAAAATACAAAAACAGCAGAAAACAGAAACTAGCACTGTGGTGCACTGAGTTAATAGGTTAGTCCAAATATGATCAAAAGTGTATGTGTAAGGCCCTCGGTGTGGTGCTAACTCGAGTTAGTCGCTTTTGCGTCGCGCTCAAGTTAGTAGCGCCTAAAAGGCCACCGACTCACGACACTCGCACTCGTGTCGCTGCCGGATTCTCAACAACAGATATAAGAACAAGAAATTTATACTAAGACATAAATATATAGAGTACAGGGCATGCATCGCCGCTGGAATTTATTACATCATCTCAGAGTTCCGTGGACCCAACAGAATGTCATGCAACAAGCGGAAGACAATCACGACCGAGTACGGTCAAAATCCAAATTGCCCTAGAGAGGGCTGCACATAAATAGTCCACCCACGGATCGTCGGAGCCCAACTATAGGATCTACTGAGCGAAGACATCCTCATCATCGTCCTCCGGGGGCACCTCCACAAAGTATCGTTCGGTGCTCGAGTCGAGGTAGTAGTCCACTGCAGCGGCCGATCAGGAAAAACAGTAAAAGCAAAAAAGGAAAACAGGGGTGAGATTATATCATTACAGGATAACTGACTTCCTACGGAAAGACAAGGTAAAGGCAAATGTTGCAGCCGTACTAGCATATATGGTGGCTATCGTTCTATTAGAGTAGAGGTAAGATCCAAGAATACACATGACATCGTGTCGTAAGTCTTACTATCCACCTACTTACGTCATGCATAACACAACCTGGATCTTCTCTCGGTCCCCCTGGACGAAGAAAAGATACCAAGGCACTCACACGGTAGGCAAGTTTTTAATTATGATTCAAATTGATGTTATTCTCTGAACAAGGAGTAGGTCTCAAGTCGTCCATAACCGCGGACACGGCTTTTCGAAAAGATTTAACCCTGCAGGGGTGTACCAACTGCCCATCATAGGCTTCGCATGTACGTCCGGTTTCCGCTTGGCGGGTGAAGGCGCCTGAAACTATGGAACGTCAAAGTCCCTCTAACTAACATCGCACAATTCCGGGTGGCCCCCGGTGAGTCGACATCCAACTCGAAAGCCAGCCGCGCTCTCGATTTGGCCTCTACCGTCTGGACGAGGTCGGGGTAACTAACCCATCACTATGAGCAGCCCTCGAGCTTCCAGTAGTGGACCAACAAGGGAACTCTGTCCTCGCTGGCCTGAGTTATTTTAAATCTGCTGGAGTGCTAACCAGACACACACACATTTTGCAAATGGTAAATACAGCTTGGGCCACCACTAGAACTGTTTGGAGCTAGGTAGGTAAGACAAGGGGACCCCATAGAATCCCACACACGATTAGGCACGCTCATCAAGAAACACAATACCCGAAACTCGGGACCTAGGTGACTCAAATGGAACAAAACACCTGGCGGGAACAGCCTGGTCTCCCATCTTTCGTCAGGTATAAATTACCATCATAATAGTAATAAATATCAACCAACTTCTTTAATAACATGATATCCCAACCATAGCATAGGGTATGCAGCAAGTTTTCCTACTCATACTAAGCAATGGCTGAGCAGCGGTAACTTAGCAATACAAAGGTTTGCTGGGATGTGGGGATCATGGTTGTTTGGTTTTTGAATGTGGCATAAGAAAGTGGATAGGATCAAAAAAACGTTCTAGAATACAGCTAGGCAGGTAGGCAGAAAGGTATCAATTAATGGTATAAATCTTCCCCTTGCCTGGGTAATCGGTCGTCGAAGCAGACGTAGCAGGGTCCTCGGGCTCGGTGTCGGAAACCTCCACGTAAGTCACCTCGGCAGTCTCAGGTGCTAGCATAAGGTACCGGCAAGGAAAAAGGCACACAAGTAAACAATGGGTGCAATGCACAGGTAAGGATGGTATGATCAAGTTTAATCGACATGATGTAACCCTATCTAGTCAGATTTAAATGAAGGTGGTGACGACGCGTCAACAACTTCATATGCAATTTATTTACGTAAAATTGCTTTGGTGTTAGCCTTAATTTGGTGTAAGTAACATGGAACATGACATGATCAGCAATGCAACTAACAGAAATAATTACAATGTGAAAAATAAAATATCGATTACAGAGAAGTAGAGATGTCGATGAACTTGACATCGGAAAGGTGCAAAACAATAAAGGAACCCAGCCACATGGCATATGACAATATGACAGGGGCTGGTTTTTTATGCAAAGATTTGAAGATGACATGAAAGAGACTTGGAATGAAAAGATGATCAGGATTTCAACATGCACTGAAGTTGAAAGATACAAAGAAATGAAAGGCAAGGTTGGATATGGTTAGGTGATCCCACCATGTCCACTGAATTGCACAAAGAATCAAATGGACATCACCATTTTAATCCCTGTAATTTTCTACCCCAAAACCATATAAGGTATGGCTCCATTTGAATTTGCAAGCACAGTTGCAAATTCTAATGAATTCAATGGCCTGAGTGCAAAGTTGCACTACTTGCATTTTTGGAAAAGCACAAATGCCAAAACAGTTATCACCATGCTGATCCTTGGGAAAAACTACCCAAAATTCATATATGGGTTGCCATATTTAGTTTTGGGAAGTGGTTGCAAAAACAAAAGAAAAGGAGGCCTATTTGCATAATTGCCACCATCACAAAAGGTCGAGGGGGCAACATGAAAAATGGTCATCACCAATGTGATCAGTGGCTCAAGCTACCCCAATTTCCTATATTGGATGCCACAATTAAAGGTGAGGAGCTCCAAGGTCCAAAAACATTTGAATTTGAATTCAAATTCAAATTGAATTTGAACAGAAAAGAAAAAAAAGAAAGAAACAGACATAAATAAAAAATAAAATAAAATAAAAGGCTCAGCCCCACTGGGCTGGTTTCGGCCAAAGGCCCAACTTCTCCTCAAAAGAAAAGGGAGACATTTGTCTCTGCTGGGGTTCGAACCCACGACCACGGCCTACGCGCTGGGCCTCGAACTACCAAGCCACCGCTACTTCTCTTGATACAGGACTGAGTCCAAGGCTCATAACTAGCTCCTCCCTTCTCTGAATCTTGATGCATTGAAGAGCCCAACTGACAGACACCGGGGCAGTCAACTACAAGTGATGCTAGCGTGCTACGCGGCGGAGCTGGCTCTGCAGGCACCACGAGCTCCTAGCTGGCACACCCACGCACGGGTGTACGCCGGGATCTGGTCGGAGTCGCAACGGCGGTGACGGAAAACTTAACCGAACGAGCACGGCGTCACTGGCCTCTGAAGAATTGCACCAAGGTTCAGACACGGCCGCGGCCGCAGGATTTCGGCGACCACCCGTTGTCTTGCCTAACCCAACAGCTCAAAGGAGGGGTGCCCTGCGCAGATGGATCAACCATGGATCCATTTTGGGAACATCCAGCGGCAGAGTTGCATTGGCGGCGACGTTGGGCTCGCCGAAAGTTCAGGGCGGCAACTGCAAATCGCACTGACAGAGGACAGCAGCAGCGCCCGGAGGTTCTCGTGCTCCAAGTGAGCACCTTGGGGTCAAACGCGCGCTCCGGGCACTACCTTGGCACGCGCGTGCACGCCCTGTTCACGGCACGACACGGCTACGACGGACTACGTGGTGGAGCTGCAAAACACGGCGGAAACCTACGGCTACACGGCGGGCAACAACGCGCGGGACGAGACGCGAAGGAAGGAGGGACCGCAGCTCACCTAGGGGTTCTCGGGGACGAGCTTGACCACTGCGGAGACGGACGGAGCCGACGTCGTCGACGTCGAGGAAGAGGATGGTCGAGGAAAGGCAGAGGGGGTCGGCTGGTTCTTGGCTCCTACGGCAAGGCTACTGCTTGGGGAGGACGAAGACGAAGGCGTTGAAGTGTTGCACGAGCTCCCGATCGAAGGCGGCGACGGACGGCGACGAATTCACCGGAATTTCCCGGCGGCCCTGGAGGAACAGGGGAGATCCATGGAGACGAACAAGGCGGCGGCGAGGAAAACTGGAGGGGGAATTGGAACTAGGGTTCCAGGAGGGAGCTCTAGACGAGCTTATAAAAGGGGGGAGGCCCTCCGGCCACGCTGGCGCAGCTCTGTCGCCGTGGCTCTGTCCAGCGAGGAAAAGCAGAGAGGGGAGAGGGGAGCCACGGTGTAAAGGTGGGGTATGACCTCCTCCTCGTACCGTTTCACCACAGGGCTGGGCTCGGGACGGATCAGCCCCAGTTGGGCCAAGCCTGCTGCTGGGGAAGAAAAAGGAGGGCAAAGCCCTTTGCCAAAAAAAACAGAAAGCAAAAGGAAAAGAAAAACCAGAGAAGAAAAGGAGAAATAAAATATAACACAATATATTTTATCTACTTGACACATGCTTGAAACTCCAAAATTGGTTTGGTCAATTCTGGATGCAAAGAAAAATTCCCAAAAGAAAACAGTGCCTCTTTTCTATTTAAAATTAAATAGGAAAGGTGCTAGGGGAATTTTGGTGAAGAAACCACAAGGTGCAAAATTCCATGAGCTCAAGAATCTTGATCCTTGCATTTCTTTGGATTTTACAAAATTGGTTAGACCAATTTTGGCAACAACAAAAATGTGGGCTCCTTTTGAATTCCAAAATCATTTTGAACAAGAGCTCATACTTTTGGTGGTGGCAAAAAGATTTGAGGCTTTGAAAAGCCCTTGGCATTACAATGGAAAAGACTATGCCAAGTTACAAAGTCAACAGACAAAGTACAATCTCATGATGATTTATTATTATTGCACATGGGCTGTTACAGTATGAAACTGCATCAAAGGCCTAGCAATATCACCCAAAACATGCATGGAGCAAGCAGAAATTATAGATACGTTTGGGACGTATCAGTTGGCCAGTAGAAACCCGAACGAAAAGCTTTGGCTACACGGGCACGACTGCTCGCGTTGTGTCCACAGATTCCTTCGTGAATCTCGAGTAGTAATGCCTTGCCATCTTCTTTTTCGATGCATCTTTGGAGCACCTGGGAGATGTTGCGCTTGTGGACCTCCCTGTTGATTATGGTAAAGGCTTTGGAGCGTCGAGTGATGCGACGTGCTTCTGTGACGTCCTGCGGTAGGATGTTGTGTATCAAGTAGTTTAAGAAAGATCTTGTCCACGCTGGCCCTTCGGGTGGTGGAGGCTCTTCGACATCGTCACCAGCTTCTTCTTCGATGGCTGGATCCTCTATTGCTACGTTCTCAGGCCCGGTGGCCTGGTCTGCTTGCGCTTGTAGAATTTTATCCTTTGGACGCAATTGGCTCGAGTTTCTTTGTTGCTTTGATGGAGCGATGTTGGATGCTCTCGAGGAAGACTCCGGGTGGTATTGGTCCGCGGGTGGATCCAATGTTTGCGAGTTCATCTACTTCCGTGTTATTTGCTCTTCTGACGTAATTGAGCTCGCATCCGTCGAAATGTCCTTCTAAGGAGGTGTAGAGCTTCTGGTACACGGACATGTTGTTGAGGATGTACGAGAGTGGTGCACTGCTGACCATTGTTATTGGGTGCTCGACAAAGTAATCCGATACCTTGCGAGAGGTCATGAAGATGGCGTGGACCAGCTTTTGATAGTGCGGGTATCTTTATTGTGAGTGTGTGAGTACTTCGCTGAGGTAGTATATTGGTGTAACAGCCCGGGATTTTCACCCTAATTAAAAAAATGTTTGTTGCTTTATTTTGTTGCTTCTTAGAATTGTTTGTAGTATTTGTTTTTCCAATTTATTAGTTGGTGATTATATTCCCCCTCCTTCTCGTACTGGTATGCATGACCGGCCCTTTCCACCATGGTGCATGACCTTTTGCGACACCGGGTTTCACCCGAGCACCGTCGCAACTGCCGGCACAAGTCCAACCATCGCCATCGGAACGAAAACCCTGTTTATTTAATAAACGGATTATTTTATTGGGCAACGGAAAAATGTTCTCGTAACGGCATCGAAGTAATGTAGAAGTAAGGGGCACGCCGCGCTGAGCGCGTTGTTCGAGATTTCGTCTGAATCGGAGGTCGTATGGACTCCCGACTGTCAGAAACGTAATCATCGGACGCGCGAGAGAGAAACCGAGGGAGTTTTAGTAACCTTGCCATCTAGACCGGCCTATAAATAGACCTCCACTCTCTTCTAGCCCTTCTAGTGTTTCCCTAAACACATTTTGCAGCCACCCCCTCAAAAATCCCCTCCAAATTCTGCCCAATCTAACCCCCAAATCTGAAACCCTAGCTCTCCCTCTGATCTGGACCGTCAGATCTGAGATCCAACGGTCCATATCGCGCCCCAAGCCTCCCACCACCGCAGCACAGGGATCCGGGCCCGCTCCACCGTGCCTAGCCCCGCCGAGCCCATCTAAAGCGCTGCCGCCAGCCCGTGGACAGCCGCAGTCTGTGGCAGCCGCCGACCGCCGCCGCCTCGCCGCACGTCCCGGTGAGGACCGCCGCCACGCGCCGCCTTGCCTCTCTCCTTCTCACCCCGCCACCTCTGCCATGCAGGTCGCCGGCTGCAGCCAGAGCCGTCGCGCCACCACACCATGGCCATGGCCGTCTTCGAGACCTCAGGCCACGCCGCCCTAGGCTCGACGTCGGCCGCCTCCTCCTCCGCAGCTCCACCAAGGCCTCCTCCCGCCTCGAATCTGCGCCGCCGCGCCCTCCTTGCACCGCCTCGCCGCTCTCCGTGGTCGGAGCAGCAACCGGACACCGCTGTCGCATGCTCGGGAGGAGCCCGACGCCTCCGCCGCCAGCATGGGTCGGCCTCGCTCAGCGTCGCGGCCCAGCTGGCCTCCAAGGCCCAACTCCAGCGCCCACCTCAGTCTGACCAGCGCCCCAGACCACGGCTCTTCTTCACGCACAGGGCGTCGCCATCATATTCCTCGCCCACGCCGGTTTGGGCCTCGACCCATGGTGAGGGCCCGACCTCTTTTTTTTCCTGAGTTTTCCTTTTTCCTATTTTGACTAAGTCTGGAGATCTGTTATTATGTACCTGTTTTGTGACTAGTTTTGCGATAGATCTAGGCCTCGGATGACTTTGCACCCAAAATAAAATTTGTGCTCTGTGATGTGCTCTAACTTGTTTACTTTAGTGATTTAATTTATTTGAGGCCATTTGGGTGGTGCAAATACCTGTTGAAGTGTGCTGCAGAATGTTAATTGTTGCTGCTGTTATTCTCTTGCAAGTTTGGTTGATGTTTGTATCACATTCATGATGCATATGTCAATACTTCTTGCTTGTATGTGTTAAGCATCATGCGTACTTAAATTAGATGCATTCCTTTTCCATGTTTGCCTGTTGTAGCTATTTTATTTCTTGCTCCAAAGTGGTGACCCTGATAACATGTGATGATGTTTGCATAAAGTTGCTACTTTGGTGCCTTATAGTTAATGATCCATGCTTCATATGCTATAGCTTCCATGGAAAACAATGCTCCCTGTTATGTGTAATTTGACGTCATGCTTTAATTTTCCATGATATGGTTTCTGTTCATATAGTTATTGAGCTCCCAAAGTGCAACCCTGCTGTTTTCTGTCACATACCCTGAGAGTTCACTAAGTCTGGAATATAACTTAGTTGTCTTGCATGCTTTATATCTTTTCATCCATGGGTCTTTAGACCATAAGTGCAATGTATGAACTCATGAGCACCATGTAGGCTTGGTGTAGATGTATTTCATGTTTATGTTGGAGCTTGTGTGATATTGCTTTTGCTACTGTTTATATAGCATGTTTATAACAGTTTGCCATGCCTCTGTTTTTCACAAAGTCCCTAGACCAGTAGTATTATTTAGCATTTTACATGGGTTACAATTACTTGTTCCTGATGCTCATATACATGAAACATTGATGCCATCTCATGCTTGTCATGTTTACTGTTGATACACATCATTTTGGCGCGTGTTTGCATTCAGTAGCTTGTTGTTGCATTGCTCCCAAGTGTGCTACCTAATGTTCGCAGATTGTGCCCATAACTTGCGTTGCTTGTATCTTTTTAACCGTAACTCCGTTTGAGGTGTTCTTTATATGTAACTTGACTAGAATTCCGTGTAGATTATGATTGTGCTATTGTTTGTTGTTGAATAACCAATCTAAAATATAGTTTAGGGAAGAACAGTTCCAAATGCCTTAATCGTCGTGGGGCACTTAGTGATATGCCATGTTTAGGGTGTTGCCTCACTTAAAATGATTAGCATAGGTATCTTACTTTATGCTTCACCTCTTGCCATGATTGTGTGTTATGCCATGATTGAGTGAGATTTCATGTTAACAAGCTTTGCTCATGTTGTGTAGCTAAACAAGTTGAACCCTTCTAAATGTGCGGTATCGTCGTGTGTGACGATTACTTCACTTAACTTGTTAATAATCGTTCTCGATGATAGATGCGATATCGTATTGCGTTGTTTCGTGTTGCCTTCTTGTTGTTTCTTGCTCGTGATTGTCTTTCCAGTGTTTCCTTCTTGTGTGCTCCCGCGATTACCTCTCGGAGACGTTGCGAGTTTGCGTTCGACTACACCTTCGGCGTCGTCTTCTCAACAGGTAAGGGGGAGCATATATCAAGCTTATAACTTTCATCTCACTTGTGCCTAAGTATAGGATAGAACGATTGATTGATCCTACCACCTTACATTTAAGCCTCCATATTAAAACCCAAACAACCATGTCCCTCCACATCCCAGCAAACATTTGTTTGGCCATGTACCTTGCTTGCTTAACCACTGCTTAGTATGCATGCTTAGGATGCTACAAATGTTATCCTGTTACTCCTTTGATGTGGGCTATCACATTACTATATTGTTGTGGATGATATGATTATTATAATGTTGACTATATTCGACGAAGTAAGGAAGGTCAGGCTATCCCGCCTCGGTGCTTTGTTCCATTTGAGTCACCTAGGATCTGAGTTCCGGGTATTTGTTCTAAGACTGAGCGTGCCTAACCGCGTGTGGGATGCTATGGGGTACCTTTTTATTACCTACCTAGCTTCAAACATTTCTAGTGGTGGCCCAAGCTGATTTACCATTTGCAAACTGTGTGTGTGTGTCTGTTGAGTCGCTCCTAGCAGACTTTCTTTAAAACAACCTGGGCCAGCGGGGAAATGGCCTCCTTGTTGGTCCACCCTTGGCCGGCGAGGGACCGGCCCCATGTGAGGTGTCCCGGTAACCCAAACCCTATTGAGACGGAAGAGGCCGATCCGAGAGCGCGGCCAGCTTTTGGATTGGGTGTCGACTCCCCGGGGGTCACCCGGATTTATTCGTTGTTAGCTAGAGGGCCCTGTCTTTTCGGATCTCTCAGAACTAAATCATAAAATGGTTGCCTGTGATGGTTAGCAACTGAGAGTGATGGACGTGCGTGCGGAGCCTTGTAATGGGCAGTTGGTACACCCCTTCAAGGTTAAATATTTTCGAGAAGCCGTGTCCACGGTTATGGACGACTTGGAACCTACGTCTTGTTCATAGATAACATCAACTGAATCATAACTATAACTTGATCAACGTGTGTGTGCCTTGACTGCTTCTTCTTCATCGGGTGATGAAGGGGAGGACAAGGATAGGATAGGTGTTGTGTTTGTGTAAGTAGCTTATAGCAAGACTTGTTGGAGGCGATTCCTCATCGAATGCTTGGCTTCTTATCTTATTCTGAATAGAACGTTAGCCACTCATATATTGCTAGTGCGGCTGCAACCTCAACCACTACCCCCATCTTACCATGAGAAGTTTGTTACAAGACTTGTTGATAAAGCTCACCCCTTTCTTCTCTCTTTTACGCACGTTATGCAAACGATCGTGGACTACAGAGGAGCTCGACGACCCTTCTTCTGCGCGCCTTCGCAGAGACTCGATGACGACTAGTTAGCCGGATCTCGGCGGAGAGCATGGACCCGTGTGGACGTGGGAATGGTGTATTTTACCTTTGCCACTAGGCATTTGATTGTAGTCTGTACTCAGAAATGTATCTTCCGCTTATGTATTGTATTAAGGCAGTTGTATGCCGATTGTATGAGATGTTGTATTCTTATAGCTGTAATGTTGTGATATCATGTTGGAAATCCGGGGCATATGACATTCTCATATGTCGCGGTGGGACCGATATGTGCTTCTTCCCCGGATCTGGATGGAAACATCTGGATTTGGAACAGTACCGCATATCGGGCCTTACAATTGACCAATGGATGCCTTGTACTTTGCCTTCTTCAGTGCGCTCAACGACGAGTAAAGTGTGATATGCGTCCAAAACGTATCTATAATTTCTGCTTGCTCCATGTCTCTTTTGTGTGATATTGCTATGATATTGATGAACTTCCATACACTTTTGATCATATTTGGACTAACCTATTAACTCAGTGCACCCCAGTGCCAGTTCCTAATTTCTGTTGTTTTTCTATTTCAGGTTTCCCCCATATTAAAAGTGCCCCAAAAATTTGGGAAAATCCAATAAAAAATCAGCGTAGAAGAAGCTTCGGGAATCACCGAGGGGGGGGACAGAGGGGACCCAACAGGGCCCCAGGCGCCCTCCCGGCACGCCCTAAGGTGGGGCCACGCCAGGGGGCCGCCTGGACCCCTGGTGGCCCTCCTGGCTGCCCCCCTTCGCCTATTTATTCCTCGTGACGTGAAACCCCCGTGACGGGAACCCTTTTTCGCGATCTCTCCTCTGTTCCGCCGCCGCCGCGCTTCCAAGATCGGGAGCACCAAAAGACCTCTTCCCGGCACCCTGCCAGAGGGAGGAACCACCTCCGGGAGCTTCTCCACCACCATGGATGCTTCCCGGATGAACCGTGAGTAGTCCACCTTGGACCATGGTTCTATGATAAGTAGCTATGTGATGTTCTCCTCCCCTCTTTGTTCTTCATGGATTAGACCTCGTGAGCTGCCCTACATGATCGAGGCACATATGTAATATTTCTGCTGTTGCTATGCTGAGTTTGCTGGGTTCCGATGGATTATGAGATGATGTTCAGATTGTATTTGAGTAATATATTTGATTCTCCTCTTTTATATTTATGTTCTGGAGTAATTCTTGCATGTTCTCCGTTGTTGTTTATTGCTTTGGCCAAGTAGTAGGTAGTGACTCCAAGAGGGAGCGTTATGCATGATTGTGGGTTCATGCCCCCCGATGACTAGCTTGAGTGACAGAAACATGAGTCTAGGGGATGTGTTGTTGCCACAAGGGGGAAAACAACGGTGCTTGTACTTGCAGGTGCAAGGATTGTTTACTTTACGCAAAGTTCTTTAATGCAGTTGTCCGTTTCTTTGAGTTTACACTTTGGGTGGGATTCGTAACTTAATACCAGCGAGATGTTCTGGATAGGTATCTCAAGGTGGATGATTAGTAGGTAGATGCTGATGGATTTCGGTCTACTTGTCTTGGCGTACCGCCCATGCTTTTGAGCCTCTTCCTTTCTTTATAGCATAATTAGCATTGGTTTGCGCACATAATACTGTCAATTGCCCAGCTGGAATTTGTTTACCTCGCATGGCTATTTTATCGTCTTCTGGGAGAGAGACATCAGTAGTGAACATCATAGGACCCCAGTCCATATTTCCAATAATTTTTACACCCACTATCAATTTACTGCTTTATTTACTTTTCTGTTGCTATCACTTTCATTATTATCCCGTGCGTTTTATCCTTTGTAAACAACAAGGCCAGAGGAGTTGACAACTCCTCTGTACTCATTGGGAAGCAAAGGTATTTGTTGTGTGTGCAGGTCCAGGTGAGGTAAGCAACCTTGAGTTGTGAACGGCGCCATTGTTCACTTCACCACCTTCTTGTATCTATTGGAGTCCTATTGGTTCGACACTCAACCTTAGCACCTTCGCTAAGGGAAATTTCCGCTGTCTACATCTCAACCTTTCACTTTGGGTAACCAACGAGGGGGCGTTAAATCGTATCATCAAAAGAAATTTCTAGCGCAGTTGCCGGGGACTCCACTCTTCAAGATAGGGGAGTTGCACACTATATTTTACGTTTGCTTTTTAGTCTTGTTAGTTTACCTATCAGTTTTTGTTTTTTCTTTTGTGTCTTATATGAAAAACCAAAAAAACTAGTTGCTACCTTTTTCCTTTGTCTTGCTTTGCCTAGTTATGCTATCCGCACCATGGGTGTTGAACCACCCAAATATGGTAGGATGGACATATTTGACATGTTTCACTTGGATCGTCTTCGATCAATTTGTGCTCGCGCTAAAAACCCAACCGACTTGGTTGAGGGAAAATCATTGGATGAGCATACTCATTATACGCGGCACCGCCTATCTCAGAAAGGGAAACACTTTATGGGATCAAATACATGTTTCTTATTGCCATGCTAAACTTTTGTGCTACAATTATGATTTTACTTGTTGTTCTAATATAGATCATAAACACCTCCCTTTCCAATGTGAGTTCAATGAAAATGAGATATTATCTTCTTATGCTAAAGTGTCTATGATTACTTTGATGTTGAAAAGATTGAAGAGTTTGTTGCTTTTAAAGGTGCTTATGAGATTGCTTCTTTGATTGAAAGGTATCACGATACTATTCACCAGTACGAAAACTCTGCAGTTCTTGCTTATTGCTTCAAGAATTATAATTCCAATTCATATATTGAGGATTTTAAAAATAAAATGTTTGCTTCCCAAGAAGAGGCCAGTGATTGCTTTGAGGAGGAATCCCTTGATTCCGAGGACTCACTTGAAATATCCCTTTCTGAAAATTTTGATACTTGCTTTGTTGATGGCCAAGATGCCACTATGGATGATGCTTACGGAGATGAACTTTCTATAATTCCTCATGTTAAGCATGAGATTGTTGCTATTGCACCCACACTTGATTTTCCTATTATTCTTTTGAAATCTCCAAATATTCCAGAGAGTTTTGTCCTTATTAAACGTCAATGTGACGGGTTGCATTTATCTTATGATCATAAAGACCGTGTTGAAAACTATACACGTGTGCTTGCAGGTCATGAACAACATGATTTATGTGATAGTTATATTCTTGATGTTGTTCATGATACTACTGAAAATTACTTTCAGAGAGGAAAGCTTGGTTCTAAAATCTTTCATGTAACAAAAACACCTCTCTTTTTGATGAAATTTTTAAAGTTGTTCTTGTTCCACCTTCCTATGCTTGTCACTTTGTGCTTCTTTGATTTATTTGCTTATAAGATGCCTATGCATACGAAGTGGGTTAGTCTTAAATGTGTTTCATATTTTCTTCTTTATCCTCTTTGTTGCTTCAAGTCCTTATTCTTATGAGATCATCTTTTATAATCTTTATCCCTAGCTTAAAGGCGTAAAAGAAAGCGCTTGTTGGGAGGCAACCCAAGATGTTTTTACTTATTTTTTTAGTGGTATTGATGTTTGTTACTACTGTAGAAAAATCATTGTATCTTTACTTTTCAAGCATTGTGCCATTTATAGCCGCATATGACAAGGGAAGTGAAAGTTGTGACATGCTGTCCAGAAAACAGATTCTGTCCTCGTGAATAGAAAAATCGCAGAAAAATCCAAGTTCATCTTTTTGAACTGAATTTTTTACATAGCATGCTCTATACAATTACGGAACTTTCGTATTTTCTGAGTTTTTTTATTTGAGTTGCAGAAGTATCCGTAAAAAATTCTTTACTACCTGTTGGTCTGTTTTTCACAGATTCTGTCTGTTTTTGCCTTTTCTTCGTTTTGCAAACCTTAAGCTTGCTTTCTCTATGCAAAAACTTTTTGGCAATCTTGAGAAACAGTATATCTTCAATAATATCTTTGTTTCCAGTAGAGAAAATTTTATTTTATTATGGGTACTAACCTCGCTAATCAGATTATGATGAGTTATGTATGAAGGGAGTTTTCAAGTGTGCGAGGGAAGATGATGAAAGAAGATTCAGGAGTGTCAAGCGCTCAAGCTTGGGGATGCCCCCATGCATCCCCAAGAAATATTCAAGGAGACTCAAGCGTCTAAGCTTGGGGATGCCCCCGTGCATCCCCTTCTTCATCAAAAATTATCAGTTCGTCTCTCGTTTCATTATATTTTTATCACTTCATGCATTATGTGCTATGCTTGGAGCGTCTCGCTCTTAGGTTTTATTTTTAGATTTCTTTAGCTTTTCTTTCTGTTCATAACATGTTAGAACCCAGCTTTCTTTGTGTGGGAGAGAAACACGCTCCACTTTCAAAATCTAGAACACAACATAGGATTTTTCATGCTTATCTTTGATGTGTGTGTTCTTTATCTTTTTCATAGCTACTGTCTTGTTTTCCTCTTAGTTTTCATGCTTATCTTTTCGAAGAGCTTTTTTTTAGTTTGTTGCTGGAACTCTCTTGAGTTTTCATGTTTATCTTGTTTAGAGAGTTTTCCTGTTGCACTGAGTTTTGTGTCTTGACCTGAAGTAGGTAATTGAGGCTGCTATTCTTTTGAAGTAGTAACTTGCAATAGTTTTGAGGTATTGTTTTCAGTAATGTTTGGACTTTTGGTGTCTAGAGCTTTAGCCTATTAGTGATAGATGTCGTATTTTGGGCAATCTGTGTTTGTTTTCAAAACTTAAAAAATTAGTTGAGAACTTTAGCTACTAGATGGATCACTACTCTTCTGGGGGATCGAATATTAGAGTACACTCATGTACCATGAGTCGAGGATGCGCAAGGATAACCAAACCCCCATACACTCCTCCTCAGGGTACTTGTCTCTTTGTGAAACCTCCTTATTAGATTGAGAGTTACCGATAATAAGTGCATGAGTTCTTCGGACTAATGTGAGTATTCGAAAGTTGACACTTCCACCTTCCCATATTTTTCTAGCCTCTCTTGTGCCGTGCATTGCTTTCTTCTCACTCCAAGAGTTGGCGTCCACCTTCACCGGTACATCCAAATCCTTGGCATGATACGCTCTGTCTTCATAAACCTCCTTATATCCTTCCTGAAAACAGCCACCATACCTACCTATCAAGGCATTTCCATAGCATTTCCGAGATACATTTCCATGCAACATCCACCTTCTCATGACTTGATCTTCATGTCATACATGCTACTTCCTTGATCGATGAGCCGCATGCTCATTGGGCCCTTTCCCTAATCATTGCTACATGACGCGCTAGTAACATTGCATATCCTGCTACACTGGCAGAGGCATACATTTGCGTACATCATGATAGTTACATCTTCTTTATGATTTGAGTACTTTGTAAAGTCTGAAAGATCTTCTATACTTTTTGTAATATATAGAGTGTTTCCCCTAAAGTGAGGAAAAGATCCCAAAGAGGACAAATTAAAAGATCCCAAAGAGGAAAAATTAAAAGACCCCAAAGAGGACAAATGAGAGAAATAGAAAGAGCCATTGAGGCTACCAAAAAAATAGAAAAAATAGAAAAAATAAAAAAAGAAAAAAAAAGAGAGAAGGGGGCACACTACTATACCTTTTGAGATATCCACACTCACACTCCCTCTTATATCTTGTACTCCATAGATATTATCATTTATGCATATAGCTATGTGGGGACCTTCACACTTTAGAACTTGGCTTGTATATTCCAATGATGAGCCTCCTCAAATGAGCTCTAGGTCTTCTTGAGCAAGCAAGTTGAATGCACCACCACTAGTTTCATTGGAGAGCTTACCTTAGCTCATATGTGCATCCGTTGCATGGCAATCCCTACTCCTCACATCATATCTATCATTTGGCTTTCTGTCGCCTATGATTGTCCTCATTGATGTGAGCCTTTCACACCTTTTTGTCTTCCTCCTCCACCATATTATCTCTTTGCCATCCTAAGTGTCAACTTTCTTGCATACGCTCATCCATTGCATGAGTGCTCAAAATGTCGAAAAGGAGTGGATCATTTTGACTTGTACCTGGCTAGTGGTCTGGGGATGAGTCAAGATAAGATTCCAAAGAAGACCAAGTGTGAAACTTTAGTAGATTGAGTTCACAACACAAAAATACTGTTTCTCGTATATCCCTATCCCCTTTCTTGCACGCAAACACCATTTGGAGACATTCGAGTCACGGACAGCGAGAGCTCTTGCACCTTTATGTTCTTAGGTTGCTTGTTTCAATGCTAAATATAGACTCTTGCCTGTTATGACTTGAATTGAATTACATGCCTTGATTGCTTTACTTAAAAGTTCTTATATGGTTGTTAGCATGTCACCACAGAAACTATGCTTTTATCATTTACCTACTCGAGGACGAGCAGGAACTAAGCTTGGGGATGTTGATACGTCCAAAACGTATCTATAATTTCTGCTTGCTCCATGCCTCTTTTGTGTGATATTGCTATGATATTGATGAACTTCCATACACTTTTGATCATATTTGGACTAACCTATTAACTCAGTGCACCCCAGTTCCAGATCCTATTTTCTGCTGTTTTTCTATTTCAAGTTTCCCCCATATTAAAAGTGCTCAAAAAATTCGGGAAAATCCAATAAAAAATCAGCGTAGAAGAAGCTTTGGGAATCACCGAGGGGGGCAGAGGGGACCCACCACGGGGGCCAGGCGCCCTCCCGGCGCGTCCTAGGGTGGGGCCGTGTCAGGGGGCCGCCTGGACCCCTGGTGGCCCCCCTCGCTGCCCCCCTTCGCCTATTTATTCCTCGTGACATGAAACCCCCATGACGGGAACCCTTTTTCGCGAACTCTCCTCTGTTCCTCGTGACGTGAAACCCCCGTGACGGGACCGCGATGACTAGCTTGAGTGACAGAAACATGAGTCTAGGGGATGTGTTGTTGCCACAAGGGGGAAAACAACGGTGCTTGTACTTGCGGGTGCAAGGATTGTTTACTTTACGCAAAGTTCTTTAATGCAGTTGTCCGTTGCTTTGAGTTTACACTTTGGATGGGATTCGCAACTTAATACCAGCGAGATGTTCTGGATAGATATCTCAAGGTGGATGATTAGTAGGTAGATGCTGATAGATTTCGGTCTACTTGTCTTGGCGTACCACCCATGCTTTTGAGCCTCTTCCTTTCTTTATAGCATAATTAGCATTGGTTTGCGCACATAATCCTGTCAATTGCCCAGCTGTAATTTGTTTACCTCGCATGGCTATTTTCTCATCTTTTGGGAGAGAGACATCACTAGTGAACATCATAGAACCTCGGTCCATATTTCCAATACTGTTTACACCCACTATCAATTTACTGCTTTATTTACTTTTCCGTTGCTATCACTATCATTATTATCCCGTGTGTTTTATCCTTTGTAAACAACAAGGCCGGAGGAATTGACAACTCCTCTGTACTCGTTGGGAAGCAATGTTATTTGCTGTGTGTGCAGGTCCAGGTGAAATAAGCAACCTTGAGTTGTGAATGGCGCCATTGTTCACTTCACCACCTTCTTGTATCTGTTGGAGTCCTATTGGTTCGACACTCAACCTTAGCATCTTCGCTAAGGGAAATTGCCGCTGTCTAAATCTCAACCTTCCACTTTGGGTAACCAACGAGGGGGCGTTAAATCGTACCATCAAAAGCAATGTACAGTGCTGACCATGCTGCTCCTGGCGGCGATCTACAGATATAGCGGTTCCCGTTTCTTGGGTACTGCGAGGATGGGGGTGTTGATAGAATTTTCTTGAGTTCGGCGAATTCGTTTAGTGCCTCTTCCGTCCACTCAAATTTTCACCTTTCCTGCGTAGCTGATAGAATAGCAGGGTCCTTTCTTCTAGGCTGCTAATGAAGCGACTGAGGGCGGCGAGGTTGCTATACACCCTTGATGTTGACTGGTTCTTGCATCTTTGCGAGTTGACGAGGGAATACCCCCACGACTCCTTGACATGAGGGTACCTGGTGCGTGTCATGGCTGGCGGCCCACCAGAGGCCCACTCATGGACACCGAGATGATGGAATAGGACATGAAGCCCAAGACTTGAGGTGCAAGACAAGGACTCCTACTTGTAATCGACTAGGACTCATATAAAGCGAGGCAAGGGCACCTCTCTAGACAACTCAATCTCCACGCATAGACTACTGTTTCGCATCTATTACCAGCTGGACAACCTATCCAACCTAAGTCAAAGACATCAATTCGGATTTCAAGATCCAATGGATTCGAAAGCCACCTGAAGAATTCGATTGCTACTATGCACAAAAAATTGTGGCATACCTCATCGGACCAATCAGATGATATTTTTCTGATTCATAATTTATATCGATAAAATTAATTATTATAAGATATCATCCTGCCCGATTTGTATTCCTCTCTATGCACAGGTTTTTCTCCCTACACAGCAGTCGCGACTCCACGGCAATCCGTCCAGCTACAGACATCCCATGATGCCACATCAACATCCCTGTGAATCTGCCCAACGCGTCGAGTCCTTTTCGATCACCCGCCGCACCGTCGACTCACATCACGCAAACTCTCCTACGCCGAGCTCCTTTCTATGGGCCCTCATGTACCAAGCTCCATCGCGCAGGTATCACCGCGTCGACTCCTCTCGTCACTCGCCGCGCAACTTCATCACGTCAACTCCGCCGAACGACCCCGCCGCCTCAACACTCTGGGGCTCGCGGACTCGGGGGCCGAACGTCGCAGTCCCCATTACATCGATCACGGTCCGGCTGAGGCGTTGACTCCGTCCACTGCATCGACTCCCGGTAACATCGACCACGGTCACGACGTCAACTCCGGCCGCGGCGTCGCCTCCGTCCTGTACATCGACTACGGCCACGACATCAACTCCAGCCACTACGTCGACTCAGGCCACTACAACGACATCACACAAGGAACAATCGACGGATTCCGCACGGAGCGGACGATTCACGAGTCCCTCGAAGCGCACTTGATGCTCGGGGCTGGAGTTGTTTAGACATCAACAACAACAACATCAACCTCATCAGCTCCAGCATGGCTGCAAGTCACGCAACTCTGACAAGTCGACCCCGCCCGGCGCGTCGAGTCCTTCTCGGTCACTTGTCGCACCGTTCTCTCCAACCACAAAAATTATCCTGCGCCGAGCTCCTTTGTATGGGCTCTACCGTACCGAGCTCCATCGCGCAGGAATCGTCGCGTCGAGTCCTCTCGTCACTCGCGGGACAACTTCATCACAACGGCTTCGCCGCGCAACTCCGCCGCCTCAACACTCAGGGGCTCGTGGACTCGGGGGTTGAACGTCGCAGTCACCATCACGTCGACTCCGTCCTCTACATCAACTCTGGGCGCAACACCAACCACGACAGCGGCGTCGACTCTGTTCTCTACATCGACTCTGGGCGTGGCATCGACCACGGCCTCGGCGTCGACTCCGTCCTCTACATTGACTTCAGGCGTGGCATCGACCACGGCCGCGGCGTCGACTCCATCATCTACATCGACTCCGGGCGCGGCATAGACCACGAAAGCGTCGACTCCGTCCGCTACATCGACTATGACCACGGCGTCGACTCCGTCCTCTACACCGACCACGGCCGCGGCATCAACTTCGGTCGCAGCATCGACTACGGTCGCTACATCAACTACGCCCATACCACACTTATGAAGGATCACAAATCACTAAGTCCCTCTACTACGAGTCGAAAATTTCCGTTTCTCATATTTTTTAACTTGCTCGGGTCGCACTCGCCACCCATGAGATATCTTACATCAGCCTGCAGCAAAGCGTTTCGCCGACCCCACAAGACAGCTATAAGACTCGGGGGCTGCATACACACCGGTTTTGCAGGAAACTGAAGACAAGTCAACAAATCTTCATCAACTGCCTGTCGGCCACAAACCGCAACTTCGTCAAGACAACTCCGCCCAGCGCGTCGAGTCCTTTTCGACCACACTCCATGCACCCAGCACTCGGGAGCTGCACCGTACAGACCAAGAAATTTACATTGGGGTTAGCTTCATCACAACTCGAGCCTATGCCCCACTCTACAAGTCGCACATAGCCTCGAGGGCTACTCCCATCGGGAGCGCTGCCGCGCATCCGACGAATTTCGTCACGCCATTCTAACAAGAAGACGGGGTTAGCTTCAGAACAACTTGAGCCTATGCCCGACTCTACAAGTCGCACATAGCCTCGGGGGCTACTCACATCGGGAGCGCTGCCGCGCACCCGACGAACTTCATCACGCCGACCAAACAAGAAAAAGGGGTTAGCTTAACAAACAACTCAAGCCTATGCCCTACTCTATGAGTCGAACATAGCCTCGGGGGCTACTCCCATCGGGAGCGCTGGCGCGCACCCTACGAAAGGAAGAACTCGATGCATTTCCAAGGGGACAATACCCAGTGTTTTCCATCACCAACAACCTGGCGACTACTTCATCAACACTCGACACATCGGCGACTCGAGCTGGGATAGATCAAGAAACCTGAAGCACTCTCGAAAAATTCAAGTGCTCATTCTCGGCCTATCAAGAAGCCTCAAGCACTCTCAAAAAATTCGAGTGCTCACTCTCGGCGTATCAACAACCTGAAGCACTCTAGAAAAATTTGAGTGATCACTCTCGGAGTCCCAAGCGAAAGCACTCTCGAAAGACTCGAGTGATCACTCTCAAACAAAAACACTCTCGAAGATTCGAGTGATCACTCTCGGAGTCCCTAGCAACAGCACTCTCCAAGATTCCAGTGATCACTCTCGGATTCCCAAGCAACAGAACTCTCGGAAGATTCGAGAGATCACTCTCAAGCAAAAGCACTCTCGAAAGATTCGAGTGAGCACTCTCAAGAAAAAGCACTCTCGGAAGATTCGAGTGATCACTCTCAAGCAAAAGCACTTTCGGAAGAATCGAGTGATCACTCTCAATCAAAATCACTCTCGGAAGATTCGAGTGATCACTCTCAAACAACACAGAGCACTCTCTGAAAACTCGAGTGCTCACTCTCGGAGTATCAAGAAACCTGAAGCACTCTCGGAAGGTCGAGTGCTTACTCGCCCATACTGAAAAGTGCTCGAGTGACTACTCGCACAATGATACAAGGCATAAAGAACGAGAAAACGGACCCCCGCCTGAGCATACAGACACTACGCGGGTGCTCATACTACTAGTCCACTCGACTGTTTTCCGAGTGGGTGCATTCCATATCAACTCCCCTCCAAACAAGAGCAAATACATCTATAGAGTTCGGGTGCTCACTCGCCCAGGTGACGAAGTGCTCGAGTGCCTACTCGCACCAAAAAGAACAAGTACATCTACAGACTTCGGGTGCTCCTCACCTAGAAGACGAAGTTCTCGAGTGACTACTCGCACCTACAAGAACAAGTACATCTACAGATTTCGGGTGCTCCCTCACCAAGAAGACGAAGTGCTCGAGTGGCAACTTGCACTAACCGACAAGAACAAAAGCATCTACAAAGTTCAGGTGCTCCCTCACCCAGAAGATGATGAAGTGCTAGAGTGGTTACTCGCACTAGAAGGAAAAACTGGGTCAAACACTGACGAGGGGGTGACCCCATGACTCCTACCTGTAAGGATAACTGGTGCGTATGAAGACAGAAGACCGGCAAGGAGCGCTGATGGGCCCGCGGCTGGCCCTCCCAAGGTACCGACGTAGGAGTCCACGACTGATATGGGAGGCACGACTTGGCGCACAAGGCAAGACTAGGATTAGGAAGCTATCTTTGTAATCTAGGACGGACTCCCCGAGACCTAGCCTAGTATATAAAGGATGGGAGGGGAGACGTCTCGACATCCATTCTACAATCTACTCTCCCGGTCTTGCGAGAACTCTCCTTGGCCTTCCTTGTAATCGCCCCCTCACGCAGTAATATTGAGCAGGAAGTGCTTCTCCAGATAGCCGACGAGTATCATCCAACCTGTTCCTTCTCTATGATAAACCCAGGGTCCCTGACCATGGGATTTTCCGAGGTTGATCCTCGTCAACTGGCGCCGTCTGTGGGAACTACACAGGTTGGAATCACGATCTCGGTGGTCCCGTCTTCAACAAATCACGACTCGAGTGCTAGAGCCAGATCTAACCCGCTCGAGGAATTCAAGTTCACCACAAGCATCTTCGTCGCCCCACCAAAATCACTTAGTCCGCAGCCGAATCAAGCCCAACGTCTCGGCAACTGCCAGATCCACCGCCGACGGAAAAAAAACTCGATGACCCAGAAGGCAAGCGTGAGGACTCAACGCGGGAATCCCACTCGAAGAGTCGCAATGCGCGACAAAAGATTCGCCAACCACTCGACGACCCACCGCCACCCGGACTCCCGCCGCACGACAAGACAGCGACTCTGAAACCCAGACCGGCGAGTACTACGACCCAGATCGAAGGCCAGATGAATTCGCCAACTTCATCCGGAACCAGTCGCTCAGCGATGGGATAGAGCTCGACCCACGATTCCACGACCGTTCAGAAGACCAATCGCAGATTTTCCAAGTCTCAAGGAGAAGAAGGCACGTTGGCTCCAGTAAGCTCACAGCCAGAGAGCAACTAGAAGGACCTTGCATGATCCACTGTTTCGAAGACGGGTGGGGACGCCTCAGAGCAAGCCACACCCTAGGAGATTGTCGCTTATTCACCGAACTCTCCAACAGCCTCAAGGAGAAAAAGCAGTGTGAAGCCAAGCGCACCCGAAGAAACGCGCAGTCACCGGCACCAAGTACAGAAAGGAAATACCCTACGTCCCACGGACGAGTCTGCATGATCCAAGAAGGAAGACCCTCAAAAGCAAAGCAGGACGCTTACACCCTGCAGACCAGAGCAGGCGAGGTCTTAAAAATAGCAGAAATCTACCAACTATGTGGCGCAGAGACCAACATCACCTTCTCTCAAGGCGACCACCCGCCCGCAGTCCCAAGGCCGCGGCATGCACCCCTGGTCCTTGACGCCCAGATCGGAGGCTACGACATGGACAGAGTCTTCATGGACGGGGGAAGCAACCTAAACATAATCTTCACCAGCACCTTACACAAGATGTTGATCCCACGATCAGTTTGGAAGAAGTCGGGCACCACAATATATGGCGTAGTTCCAGGCGAAGCAGCCGCCTCCATCGAAACAATCGAGCTCGACGTCATCTTCGGCAGCAAGCGCAACTTCGCAAGACATGTCCTCGAGTTCGGAGTGCTCGACTGGCAGTCGCAGTACCACGCCCTACTCGGGCGACCAACGTTTTCACAATTCATGGCGATTCCGCACTATGCATATCTAACACTCAAGATGCCAGGACCCGCAGGATTCATCGCAGTCAATGGAAGCTTCACCAAATCGTACCAGTGCAATCGCGACTTCCACAAAGTCTCTGACACATTTGGATCCCAACAACAACTCGAAGAAATAGCCATGGTGACAGATGAAAGCATTTTTCCACTGGCGAGCCGAAGCGGGTCAAAAGAATTCGGCCGCGATTTCAGCGTCGACAGTGACACAATCACCCACCAAGTTCACCCAACGGACCCAGAGAAGACGGTCCGCGTATACGCCCACCACCCAAAAGAACAAGCAGCCGCCCTCATAGCCTTCCTTCGCAAAAGAGTGGAAAATCTTCGCCTGGTGCCCAGCCGACGTGCCCGGAATACCGCGAGAATTTGCAGAACACGCGCTCCGCATCAAGCCAAACACTAAGCCAGTAAAGCAGGCGCTGCGACGATTCTCAGAACCCAAGCGCAGAGCCATCGGAGAAGAAATCAACCGACTACTCGACGCACAGTTCATCCGGGAGATGAAGAAAGCAACCTGGATTGCAAACCCATTCATGGTCCCTAAAAACTACACTGACGTACTGAGGATGTGCGTCGACTATGGGCCCGTCAACAAGCACTGTCTGAAAGAGCACTTCCCCTGCCAAGAATCAACCAGATAATCGACTCTACAGCAGGATGCGACCTCCTATCCTTCCTCGATGCATACTCAGGATACAATCAGATCAGGATGAAGGAATAAGATGAAGAACACACCTCGTTCATCATCCCCTACGGCGTATTCTGTTACAAAACAATGCCCTTTGGTCTAAAAAATGCCGGAGCCACATACCAACGAATGATGCAAGCATGTTTGAGAGACCAAATCGGCAGAAACTTCCAGGTCTACGTAGACGACATTGTCATCAAAACCTACAGCGCAAGCACACTACTCGACGACCTCCGCGAAACATTCGCGGCCCTCAACAAGTACAGAATCAAGCTCAACCCAAGAAAGTTCGTGTTCGGCGTCCCAGCCGGAAAACTACTCGGATACATGGTTTCCGCCCGAGGAATCGAAGAAAACCCCGAAAAGGTCCAAGCAATCGCCAAGATGCAAGAGCCAACCAACATCAAAGGCGTCCAGCAGCTCACAGGCAGACTCGCAGCACTGAGCCGTTTCATCAGCAGGCTGGGAGAAAGGACCTTACCATTCTACCAGCTGCTCAGAAAAGGAGAAAAATTCGAGTGGAACAAAGAATCCCGCAATGCATTCGCAGACCTAAAATAAACCCTCTCGACTCCACCAATCTTGGCAGTACCCAAAGAATGGGAGAAATTGTACCTCTACATAGCAGCACGCAGCAGCGTAGTCAGCACGGCGCTCGCCGTCGAGCGCGCAGAAGAAGGCAAAGTCCAGAGCATACAAAGACCAATCTACTACCTAAGCATGCTCCTCACAAAGTCCCAACAATGGTACCCGCACTACCAGAAGCTCCTTCTCGCCATCATCATGACCTCAAGAAAAGTATCGCACTACTTCGACGAACACCCCATCACAATCGTGAGCAGTGCACAAATCGCGGACATCCTCAACAACCCCGGAGCTACCGGCCGAGTCGCTGAGTGGAACATCGAGCTTAGTCCGCGAGACCTGCAGTTCAAGCACCCAACAGCAATCGAAGCCCAAGTACTCCCAGACTTCTTGGTCGAGTGGACAGAGGCCCAAACACCCCCCCCCCAGATCTGTCCAACTCATGGACGATATTCTTCGATGGGTCCAAAAGACATCAAGGAGCCGAAGCAGGCGTCGTACTAGTCTCCCCCAAAGGAACGAAGCTCATATACATCCTCCAGATCAACTTCAGCAATGCCTCCAACAACGAAGTAGAATACGAAGCACTACTCCACGGCATGCGCATGGCAAAAACTTGCGGCGCCACTCGCCTCTCAATCTACGGCGACTCCAACCTCGTCGTCCAGCAGGCGATGAGGGACTGTGATGCAGTCGCAGACAACATGATGGCCTACTAGAAGTTCTACAACACACTGGAGGGAGGATTCGACAGCTGCGAACTCAACTACGTCTCCAGAGCAAATAACACGGAGGCCGACGAGCTTGCGAACATTGAATCAACTCGAGGACCAGTACCACCAGGAGTTTTCCTCGAGAGCATCAGCCAGAGATCAATCAAAGTAAAGCCAGCGGCGCCCGAGGCATTCGCCGAGGCCGACGACACAAATGAACCAGCATAGGTGGCGGTCGCGAGCCCAGCCGACGACACAAGCATCCAAGCAGTCGAAGTCGCAGAG
This sequence comes from Bromus sterilis, assembly GCA_950022295.1. Lineage (NCBI taxonomy): Eukaryota > Viridiplantae > Streptophyta > Magnoliopsida > Poales > Poaceae > Bromus > Bromus sterilis. Next base: position 316,710,996 of record OX465596.1, on the reverse strand, counting down.
CCAGCCGCACTCGAAGACCCATCCTGGGAAAAACCGTTCCTTCGATTCCTAATCGAAGGCACTCTACCACAAGACGTCGTAGAAGCCCGACGCATCAGTCGACGATCCAAAGCATTCACCGTAATCAACATACAGCTATACAAGCGCAGCATCTCTCATGTCCTCCAAAAGTGCATTGACGAAGAAGACGGCAACGCCCTAATACTCGAGATTCACGAAGGCACCTGTGGGCATCACGCGAGCAGTCGCACACTCGTGTCCAAGGCTTTTCGAGCAGGGTTCTAATGGTCGACCGCCATGAGAAATGCGGAAGATATCGTGCGGCGTTGCATCGCCTGCCAAAAGTTCGCCAGCAGGCCATACGCCCCAGCATCAGAACTCAAAACTATACAGCTGTCCTGGCCATTCGCCACCAGGGGACTCGACATGGTGGGTCCACTCAAGAAATCCTCAAAAGGAGGACGAACACACCTACTAGTCGCAGTCGACAAGTTCCCCAAATTTATCGAGGCAGTACCAATCACCATCTCAACAACCCTCACGGCAGTTAACTTCATCAAGTCAATCATCTTCAGATTCGGCGTACCACACAACATCATCACAGACAATGGTTCACACTTCACAGCAGCAGAATTCCAAAACTTTTGTCAGGAGCTGGGCATCAAAGTCAACTAAGCATCAGTCGCGCACCCACAATCCAACGGCCTAGTATGCGGAGGAATAAAGAAACGACTCCTCACACCAATAGAACAGGCCGCAAGAAACTGGGTAAAAGAACTCCCCGCGGTACTATGGAGCCTTCGCACCACCCCAAACAGCTCAACCCAGTATACACCTTTCTTCATGGTATACGGGGCAGAAGCAGTGCTGCCACACGACTTAAAATTTGGAGCTCCCCGAATCTCAGGGTACGAAGAGGAAGAGGCAGAAGAAGCATTATAGAACGATAAAGACACAGCAGACGAAGCACGGGACACAGCCATAGCAAGATCTGAAGGATACCAGGAGAAGATGCGCACATATCAAAGCAGTCGCCTGCGGACCAGAACTTTCAGCAAAGGAGACCTCGTCTTGCGGCTGATACAAGAAAAAGTGCACAAACTCGCCCCTCAATGGGAAGGGCCATTCATAATCTCGGAGGTCATAGGAGGCGGCGCATACAGGTTGAAGAACCCGAAGACCGATGAAGACGTGGGAAATCCATGGAACATAGCGAACCTACGCCTGTTCTACCCATAGTCATCCAGGCATTTCAGCGGCATCGGCAGCAGTACCGATCGGCAACCCATGTAAAACTCGAAGAAATAAAATGGTGTTGCCCAAAACATTATCACTAAAAGCACTCGGGGGCTCGAGCATAAACCTCCCCCGAGAGACGCTATCTTCGCACACGCGACTTCACTTAAAAGCACTCGGGGGCTCGAGCATAAACTCCCCCCGAGAGACGCTATCTTCGCTCACGCGACTTTAAATAAAATCACTCGGGGGCTCGAGCATAAACTCCCCCCGAGAGACGCTATCTTCGCACACACGACTTTAATTAAAAGCACTCGGGGGCTCGAGCATAAACTCCCCTCGAGGGACGCTATCTTCGCTCATGCGACTTTACTTAATAACACTCGGGGGCTCGAGCATGAACTCCCCCCGAGAGACGCTATCCTCGCTCATGCGACTCTACCTGAAAACACTTGGGGACCAGAACACAAGATCTCCTCGAAGCACCAAGAGTTTCTTTCACGAGAGAATCGTATCGAAAAATGCAAAGTCCTTTAGTCTTCACCTGATCGCAAACGATCACCTAAAGACTCGGGGGCTACTCCCATCGGGAGCGCTGACGCGCACCCGACCAAAAACTGGAATAAATCAAAGGAGCCGCAATGAAAGACATCTTATCCTACGTCCGACTCTACAAATCAAACGTAGCCTCAGGGGCTACTCCCATCGGGAATGCTGCCGCGCACCCGTAGACAATTTCTCATTACAAAGGAGTCGAAAGACAATTTTCCGTTACAAAGGAGTCAAAGACAAGTTCTCATTACAAAAGAGTCGAAGACAATTTCTCATTACAAAGGAGTCGAAGACAATTTTCCATCACAACAGGAGTCGAGGACAGTTATCATTACAAAAGGACTCGAGCAGCTACCAGACGAGTTACAATACCAATTATCCCACGGAATTATGACTTCTACATGTGTGCTCATGACTGAGATAATTGGCACTTCCGTCCCACAACTTGACGAGCATCACCACAGACAAAGTAGCAACTGAGCCTGCGAAGAAGCAAGTCGCCGTCCTCCAGTTCTACAAGGTGCCTCGCCTACTGACGCACCCGCTTGACGATCGGCTTGACGTCCATCTCATCCTTAGAACTAGAAGAGCAAGCACCACCAGTCGAGGAGTCGGCAGAAGATGAAGTCACAGGAGAAGCAGGCGAACCACCCCTCGACCCATCAGAACTGTCACTGCTTGTTTCCTCCCAGTATGGATCCAGACGATTTCCACTGTCATCAAACACACGAACAATGAGGGTATCTTCACCATAAAAACGACAGCAAAGACTATCCCCATCACGCAAGTTTAGCTGCTGTGAAAATGACCTCCAGCGAGCATCAAGAAAAATCAAGAAGGATCCATCAACAAAAAGCTCAACCCAAGCATGAGGTCGAGCGCACCCCTAAAGCCAAAGCCATATACCCCTCAGATTAAGCTCAGAAATCATGAAGGAAAATGAGAATGGAAGAGGTATCCGATTAGAAGTGCGACTAAGAATGAGCAGAAGGAAGTCATAACGCCAAACACCCTCGTCCGCACAAGACGAAGAGGGCGTCGCCGCAGCTCCACGGCGCCCACCACGAGAAGGCGAGGGATATGACCACCACGACCACGCCGGCCACAACCTCGGACAGAAGCACCACCACCCCGCTTGGGAGCCATAGGAAGAAGAAGAAGATAGGAGAAGAATGGATGACCAAGCCCAGGCAATAAAGCAACGGGTATTTATAGCGCAGCCCAGGGGAAAAACAGGAAAAAATACAGAAGCCCAGGAGGCGCCATCATTAAATCAAAGATCAAACACGTCAGACGTTACGAATTCCAAGACAAGATGCCTTCACACGGTCAGCAATATTTAAAGGATGCGTCAAATCTCGCATGTTTCCCATACACACCTTGGAAATCAAACGGGCACCAGGCAGCACGGCGTCCAAGTCGTCATTATGACCGGTCTGAAGACGTGACGGTTCAAGAAAACAAAGCATCATTGGAGGTCATCCAGACAAACACTATCGCAATGCTCATTATTGAGGCATACGGATAAAGACGAATCAGGATAAAAACCAATGAGGCCTGTAAGGGTCATCTATCCCTTGGTGCAAACATATTTTCCTAAAAATCTTTTATTCCCATCGGGAGTATATCTATTCAAAACAGAGTAAAGGACCAAAAACTTGAGAGTTCGGGTGCTCCCTCACCCAGAAGATAAGGATATGCTCGAGTAACCACTCGCACTTACAGAGTTTCGGGTGCTCCCTCACCCAAAAGGCGAACATGCACTCGCAGGACTACTCACGTCAGCGGAAACAAGACACATCTGTGGAGTTCGGGTGCTCCCTCACCTTGAAAACAAAAAGAGTTTGAGTCAGTACTCGCAAAAGCTCCGCAAGCTAAATTACCCGCGCACTCGATGATATTCCGAGAGGGTGCCTCCTATATGACTCCTCGCCTGAGCACGCAAAAGCTCCGCGGGTGACTAATAATAGCTCACTTAATCGTTTATTCCAACTGGGTGCGTCACTAACCAGGCTCCGTGCCTCTGCAAAAACAATTATACCTGGGCTACGACACACTGTACCCAGATGCCACGCAAGCTTAGCGTGTAGGTAAGACCCCGCTGAGCAGAACGGCCGGGCCGGGACTTGCCACAGAGCGACTTCACTGCCGATCTTTTCCATGCACTCGCATGATAGAAAGAGCCGAGCGGACACGCTCATGCTATTTACTCAAACTGGAAGAATTGATCCTGTAAGACCTGCAGCGGCATGACTTTGTTAGACACCGGTCATTCCAAGTTCATGTCGAGAGATGTGGGCTTGATTGGGCTACTCCGGTATTTTCCACTAGCGCAATTCACCAAGGCTCGACCAGTCGACTCCTTGGGCCCTTTCAGCTTAGCAATCCCTCAAAATAGGTATCGTCATGGCTCAAAACTGCCTGCAACCCGCAGCTGTGTTGCGCCTACGATGATAAAACAATGAAAAATTCGAGTCCCTGCGCAACTCTTCGAGTCCCCCAGGCACTCGGGGGCTACTGACGAGGGGGTGACCCCACGACTCCTGCGTGTAAGGATACCTGGTGCGTATGAAGACAGAAGACCCACAAGGAGCGCTGATGGGCCCGTGGCTGGCCCTCCCAAGGCACCGACGTAGGATTCCACGACTGATATGGAAGGCATGACTTGGCGCACAAGGCAAGACTAGGGTTAGGAAACTATCTCTGTAATCTAGGACGGACTCCCCGAGACCTAGCCTAGTATATAAAGGCTGGGAGGGGAGACGTCTCGACATCCAATCTACAATATACTCTCCCGGTCTTGCGAGAACTCGCCTTGGCCTCCCTTGTAATCGCCCCCTCACGCAGTAATATTGAGCAGGAAGTGCTTCTCCTGTTAATCGACGAGTGTCGTCCAACCTGTTCCTTCTCTATGATAAACCCAGGGTCCCTGACCATGGGATTTGCCGAGGCTGATCCTCGTCAAACACCGAAGAAAATAATACGCCAGAGCACCATAAGCACTGTATGGGTGCATACGTGATCATCCCACTCGATGACTATCCAAGTGGGTGCAGCTCTTATCAACTCCTCGCCTGAGTTCGTAAATACACCGCGATTGACCGCTATTCGTCCGCTTGATTGGTTTTTCCAAGTGGGTGCACATCTAATTAGGCTCTGCGCCTCTATAAAAAATGATGTCGGGGCGGCGATACACTACACCCTAGATGTCGCGCAAGCTTAGCACGTAGGTAGGACCCCGCTGCGCAGTTGGCCGTGCCGGGACTTGCCACAGCTGCGACTTCAATCCCGATGTTTTCCATGCACAATGCATGAGTAAGTTGAGCCAATGACGGACGCGTCAAGGCTATTTTCTGAGACCGACGGCATTGATCCTATAAGACCTGCAGCGGCATGGACTTGCTAGGCACCGGTTGTTTTCCAAGTTCGTGTCGAGGGACGCGGCTTGATTTTGGGTTTTGATGTGTTTCCTACCAATTCACTAAGGCTCGACCAGTCGACTACCTTGGGCCTCTCTAGCTTATCATCACTCGAATAAACTATCTTTTGTGGCTAACAACCGACGACTCGCAGCGGCGCTGCATGCATGAAAATAGGCGATTATGGATTCCAGTCCCTGCGCGACTCTTTGAGTCCCCCAGACACTCAGACTCCCATCGGGAGCATACTCACAACAACTTTGACTGTTGATGACCCTCAACTGTAGGGGATTGTTTGTAGCGTTTTCGATAAATAAGATTGTCGAACCCAACGAGGAGAAGAAGGTATTGGCAAGTGACTTTGGTCAAGAAATGGCTGCAGGAACTGAAAGATAGATTTTTAGGGTTTTTCGGTATAAGCAACAAAAAGGTAAAAGCGAGAAAAGTGAAAGGCAATGACGAGTAACAAGTGGCCCAATCCTTTTGAGAAAAGGAGAGGCCTAGCAACTGAACTTATAAAGACTAAAGCGTTCTTGAGGACACACATGAGAAATACTCATGTGCTTTCGCCATATTCCGTATCGGTACTATGTGCTATGCTAATAAGTGTTGATTGGGTGGATCTATGCTAGTGCACCCTCTAGACTAAGATAAGTGCACTCTTACGATTAAACACCTTGCAAGCATTCGCAAATACAAGATAGTAATTAAGGAAAAAGCCTAACCATAGCAATACGATCGATGATCTATTGTTCCCTTGTGCAAAAGAGTGCAAACTGGGGTTCAGGTTTCTGTCACTCCGGCAACCCACCGTAAGCAATCTTTGTACACAATGCATTACCCTAGGTCCTTAATAAGGCGAATTGTTGAGTGTTCGACTCACACAACACCAATAGGAAAATAACAACACAACTTAAATATCAAACAACACATATTACTTCAACATCATATGACTACTAACAACTAGACTTCTCCCATGTCCTCAAGATCTAAAGTAACTACTCACAAGACATAAAAGATAATTCTCCAACAAAACTCAATAGCATTCATCACACGGTAGTAATCAACACCGGTAGAGTAGAGAGGATAGATAGTACGGATTACAACACAAGTTGGAATTGTGAGGTGAGATTGGATGGTGGTGGAGATGGTGCTGATGTTGGGGGATATGTTGATGATGATCTCGACGATGCCCTTGAAGATGGTGATGACGATGGCTACGATCTCCCCTTCCGGGAGGTGTTCTCCCTGGCGGAATCTTCCCGCCGGAGATGTCTTTTCTCCTCTGTAGGTTTCCGCCACGGAGCGGCGGCGGAACTCCGAAAACACTCTCCTTTTTAGGGTTTTTGGAATATGTGCGATATATAGGCCAAAGGGGGGAGCCGGGGTGGCCCCATGGGTCCAGTCGCCCTCCCAGTGCGGCCAGGGTGGGGGCGCGCCAGGTGGCCGCCTGGGCACCTTGTGGCCCCCCTCTGGCCCCTCTTCGGCGTGTCTTGGTTATTCTTCTGAAACATACCCTCCGTCGATTTTCAGGTAATTTGGAGGTATTCTTCTTCAGCAACTCAGCGTCCACTTTTTAACGTTGAATCCTGCGTCTGCTGCTTCGCCACCGTAAAGTTGCAAACTATGTAAAATAAGCAAAAACAACATAAGAAGAACATCATGACATGAAATATATCAATGAATAATAAAGAATTACTATATAAAATAATGATGCATTTTGGACGTATCAACTCCCCCAAGCTTAGAGCTCGCTTGTCGCCAAGCGAATACTGAGCTCGGTAAACCTGTCCACAAGTTTAGAGAGTGAAGTGTCGATAAATAGAATACGAACAAGAAGCATTAAGGTTTCTTCATCAAACTCAAGCATCCTCAACAACAACCTCAACTCATAAGGCCCTTATGAGAAAGTAATAACAATTATAATCAAAAGTAAGGCCGAGAAAACTCATCAAATTATGGCAAACATATCCTTGGTCAAAAGACAACTAATAACTTTTACTTTTGCTCTTTCTCTTTATAATGAAAAAGATTGAAGATTAGAAAGAACATGTTATTAGTCATGAAGTGCAAATGCTAACACAAAGGAAGACGTTCGCCTGGTAAAAGCTTTCGCAAACAACTTATCAAAAGATAATGTCAACGGTGATATGGCATGGAAAAAGTTAATGCAGCATTATATGGATGAATCCTCATTAGCATCAAGTGTCTGTACTCTTTGGGAAAAGAAAGTAGTAGGAAAACAGACTCAACATAAAAGTAAAGGAAAGGCCTTGTTAAAGAAAAGCAGGGAAAACTCATGTGCTATCTTTAAATCAAACAGAATGAAAATAAATTTTGGGAGGTGCATAGTTTGTCAACAGTGCTAATAGATAGCTCAATTACTTCTCAAGATGGACAAGTTTCGAGGAACGGCTCCCAAGTGGGGACGATCACATCCCCTTAATCTCCTTTGTTTATCACTGCCAAAATTTCTGATTTATCATAGACCAAGCGTGAAGGAGGGTTTGTTTGTTATATTATCTTTCGAGCTGGGCGCACTCATGCCAATTCCTCCTTGTACTATGGTTTTTGCAGATTAGACATGCAATCCCGGGGTAAAACTTTTACAACTTAAGAAAATCATGAATTACCTACTACTTCCTCATGAGCTAAACAAGAGGCACAAAACAGAAGATTTTGAACATTTAAAGGATAACACATAAATTCTATACTTATAGGAGTGGTAGGGGAATACCACGAATAGGAACGTATGGTGGACTCATATGGAAGATATTGGTTTCAGGGTATGGATGCACAAGCAGAAATCTGGTAGGCAAAGAGTTTGGCTAGAAGAGGCTTTGAGAGAACAGACAAATTGTGCTAACTTAGATGCAAAACATATAAAGCATAAACATTAAGGTAAGCATAACACATCAAGCTTTCTTCCTTGTCAACATAACACTTCAAGCATAATAACATAAAGGTTTTGGCTATGTCGCTACTTGAGAAAACATGCATGTTGTCAAGACCAAAGCTATGTTTGCCAAAATTAAATAAAGTTTTCATAGCCATACCTGATATAAGGTCAGTACTCCCCATAAGAATCATCATATAAGGTCGATTGCGTGAAGAGGATACCGGGTGCAGCGAAGGAACCAATAGACTTCTCATTAATATTCCAACATAGACGACTCCACACTCACGGATACGAACTCTCCACGGAAGTATTGAAAGACCTCAATGCAAACACCTATTTCATATAATAACTTCCCTAAACATGATAGGACTCTACTTGACTCTAAAAGACTAAGATAAAGATAAAGATACTGGGCACTCCCCCAAGTTTGGAACAAGCTGAGGGGGTGCCATTACCCAAGGAGATTTACTCATCATTCTTGTTGTGGTTGTTTCTTCATATCCCTGATGATACGGCGAAGGGTCCGGTTTTCCGATTCCAAGACCTCTACTTGTACTTTCAGTACACAGAAATCTTCACATAGTTGGTTGGTGATGCGGTAAGCCTTGGAGATGGTGGAGATCGTACATTGATCTTCAAGTGAAGTGGGTGGCCCTGAAGAATGCCACAATTGCCACTGAAAAATTATTGCTTTTGCCACGAAATGGCAATTATGATGTATTGTTAGAAGCTAAGAGTGGCAAAAATGATATGTCAAATTCTAGAGTGGAGAAAGCAAAATTCGCAAAATCTAGGGTGGCAAAAACAAAGTTTTCCCGGCCCTGAAAGGTTAAGAGAAATATCATATTGAGGTTGGACAGACCCCACCATGATGGGATTTCTTGGACCTCCTTGTTGTTGAGCAGTAATAATCTTGACTTCCTCTCTCACAGAGCGCTCCATCTCCCTTGCAGCGGTCTCTTCTTCTGTAGCCCAATCAATGTGCTTCCCTTGATTCAGATCCTTCTGGACTTGACGTAAACGCCATCCCAGGAAGTCCTCTCCGCTCGAGCCACAAGAAGACATCTCTAATAATCAAATTTTAGTCCTCACAGAAACAGACCGGAAAGAAAACACGCGAAATCGAGAGATACGGTGCCGGGGCTATCCGGGCAAATATATAGCAAAACTTTCTGCAACAATAGGAAGGTAATGAGCCCAAGTTGAGTCGGAAACGGGCTCCGTGATGCCCAGGCGGCCTCCCGGCGCGGCCAAGAGGTAGGCCGCGCCAAGGGGGCGCCTAGGCCCCCTGGAACTCCTCTCCGGCTCCAATTAGGCTCTGAATTTTCTATATTTTGTAAAAACGCGTAATCTGGAACTTTTATGGAGGTTCGCAATGTTTCCTTACCGTAATACATACATTTTTTTATTTTGCTTCTGCTAGTGTCTAAAACAGGGTTGCAACATAATCTTCATGAGTTGTTGTGTGTATTATATTTACATCGACGTTGACGGGATCTCCCACCATGTAATGCTTGAGTCTTTGCCCATTCACAACTTGAGGTTTGGTGCCATCAAAATTGTTAATCTTAATTGCACCTGACCGGTAAACTTCTTCGATATGAAATGGCCCTTCCCATCTGGAAAGTAATTTTCCTGGAGAAAACCTGAAACGAGATCTAAACAATCAAACTTTATCACCAACATTAAATTCACGTTTCAGAATTCTTCTATCATGCCACTTCTTTACCTTTTCCTTGAACATTTTAGCACTCTCGTAAGCTTCACTTCTCCACTCATCTAGAGAAGTCAAGTTCATGAGACGCTTTTCACCGGGTAACTTTGGGTCAGCATTAAGCTCTCTAACAGCCCATAAAGCTTTATGTTCTAATTCTAATGGAAAATGGCAAGCCTTGAAATAGACCATCTTATACGGGGACATGACCATGGGGTTTTTGTCAGCAGTTCTATACCCCCACAAAGCATCTCCTAACTTCTTTGACCAATCCTTTCTAGAATTGTTGACTGTCTTTTGCAAGATCAGCTTGATCTCTCTATTGGTGAGGATGGTACGGTGAAGCAATTCTATGATTGACATCGTACTTTGCTAGAGCTTTTCTAAAAGCTCCATGCGTGAAGTGTGATACTCCATCAGTCATGAGATACCTAGGTACACCAAACCTAGGGAAAATTACATCCTTGAGAATTTTCAAAGATGTCTTGTGATCAGCACTCTTAGTGTGGATTGCTTCAACCCACTTGGTCACATAATCAACAGCTACTGAAATGTGAGTGTACTTGTTTGAAGGAGGAAAATGACCCATAAAATCAAAACCCCAGCAATCAAAAGGCTCAATCACTTGTGAGTAATTCATAGGCATCTCATTCCTCCTACTAATATTACCAACTCTCTGACACTTATCACAAGATAAAACATAATTTCTAGCATCTTTAAAGAGAGTAGGCCAATAAAAACCTGAGTGGAGAACCTTAGGTGCGGTCCCCTCACCGGCGTGATGTCCTCCATAGGGACTATCGTGACATTGCTTGAGAATGTCCTTCTGCTCATGTTCTGGTATGCATCTTCTCACGATCCCGTCAGGACCTTCTTTGGAAAGATGAGGGTCATCCCAAAACTAGTGCCTCAAATCATGGAAGAACTTCTTCTTTGCTGAAATGTTAAACCTGGAGGCAAATACTTTGCAACGATGAAATTAGCATAATCTGCAAACCAAGGATCGGAGAGAGATTGTACTTTTACAACCGCAAGTTGTTCGTCTGGAAAACTGTCATTGACTGGGATGGGGTCATGCGGTATATCTTCCATCCTTGAAATATTGTCCGCCACCGGCTTGTCTGCTCCTTTTCTATCAACAATCTGTAAATCAAATTCTTGAAGAAGGAGTGCCCACCTCATGAGTCTTGGTTTGGCGTCCTTCTTCGCCATAAGGTACTTAGGATCAGCATGGTCAGTATGAATAATAACTTTTGAATCAACAATATAAGGCCTAAACTTATCACAAGCAAACACTACTGCTAAGAATTCCTTCTCAGTAGTAGCATAATTCTTTTGAGTACTATCAAGGGTCTTTCTAGCATAATGTATAACATTCAATTTCTTATCAACCCTTTGCCATAAAACAGCTCCAACAGCAAAATCACTAGCACCACACATATATTCAAAGGGCAAATTCCAGTCAGGTGGTTGTACTATAGGAGCGGTTATCAAAGCTTTCTTAAGAACTTGGAAAGCCTCCTTACCATCTTCATCAAATACAAAAGGAACATCCTTCTGGAGAAGATTGGTGAGGGGTCTCGAGGTCTTAGAAAAGTCTTTAATAAACTTCTATAGAAAACAGCATGACCAAGAAAACTACGAATACCTTTAATGTACCTTGGATAGGGCATCCTTTCAATAGCTTCAATCTTCGCCTTGTCCACTTCAATTACCCTCTCAGAAATTTTGTGACCAAGCACGATCCCTTCGTTAACCAAGAAGTGGCATTTTTCCCAATTTATACCTAATTTTGTATCCTCGAATCTCTGCAAAACTTTATTAAGATTATGGAGACAGTGGTCAAAGGAAGTTCCATAGACGAAGAAATCGTCCATGAAGACTTCCACAATCTCCTCACAGAAACCATGAAAAATTGCAGACATGCATCTCTGAAAAGTAGCAGGTGCATTACATAAACCAAAAGGCATGCGCCTTTAAGCATAAGTATCGTAAGAACACGTGAAAGTGGTCTTCTCTTGATCGTCAGTGTTGACATGAATTTGAGAGAAGCCAGAGTACCCATCGAGATAGAAAAAGTGGGTGTTTTTAGACAACCTCTCTAGCATTTGATCAATAAAGGGCAGCGGGTAGTGGTCCTTCCTGGTCGTTTTGTTCAACTTCCTGTAATCAATACACATTCTATATCCAATAACAACTCTTTGAGGTATTAGTTCATTTTTATCATTAGGAACAACAGTCATACCTCCTTTCTTAGGAACACAATGAACTGGACTTACCCACCTACTATCAGCTATAGGATAGATGATACCTGCGGCCAGAAGCTTGAGAATCTCTGTCCTAACCACGTCCTTCATCTTTGGGTTCAGCCGTCGTTGATGAACAACGAGCTTAGCATCGGGATCGAGATTTATAGTGTGTTGGCAAATCGATGGACTAATCCCCTTAAGGTCATCAAGGGTATAGCCCAAGGCACCACGATGTCTACGAAGTGTCTCCAATAATCGCTCTTCTTCAAATCCTGAAATGTTAGCATTGATAATGACAGGATATATTTTCTTTTCATCTAAATAGGCATACTTGAGCGTATCGGGCAGTGGTTTGAGGTCAAACACCGGGACTTCTTTTGGTTGTGCTAGGATTCCTAAACGATCAGTTGGAAGGTTGTGCTTCAGGATAGCAGTTTGTCTTGTGAATATTTCGTCTAACTCATTTCTTTCCTGTAGATGCATATCATTCTCGTGGTCTTCAATATATTGCTGCAAAGGATCACTGGGAGGAATAGCAATAGAAGCAATATTTTCAATAATTTCATCATCACTAAGTAAATCAGTACCACGAGGTTGCTTGGAGAATTTAGAAAAGTTAAATTCATATGGATCATCATTGAATTCAACAGAGAATTTACCTTTTTTACAATCTATAATAGCACCACAAGTGCTGAGGAAAGGTCTACCAAAGATAATAGGGAAAAAACTATCTTGCACTGAACCAAGTACAAGAAAGTCGGTAGGATACTTTACCTTTCCACATAGGACTTCAACATCTCTCACAATTCCAATGGGAGAGATAGTTTCTTTGTTTGCTAGATAAATTGTAACATCAACTTCTTCAAGTTCACAGGGTGAAATCTCACCCATGATCTCCTGATAGAGTGAATAAGGAATAGCACTAGCACTGGATCCCAGATCGCAAAGCCCGTAATAGTTGTGATCTCCTATTTTGACAGATACAACTGGTGTACCTGAAATTGGACTCTTATTCTTGGCTGTGACAATGTTAGTTGAAACAACACAAAAATTTATCTTGGAATCTAAAACATCATTAGTAACTAAATCTTTAACCATCGCAACTTGAGGATCGACCTTGATCAGGTCCTAAGGTTCGTCAGTTCTTCTCTTACTTTTATTTATTATGCCTGTCACAAAAGAGTGCTCCCTCATCCTTGTTGGAAAAGGGGGCTTTTCATAAAAAATTGCAGGCAGAATATGGTTAGCAACATGAATATCAACAGGTAATTCGTTAAAGGGCTTATGGTCCTGAGCCCTCTCTTCTTTCGAAGAGTCAATGTGAGAGGCAAAGTTCTTACAGAAATTAATCATAAGCTGGGAATCAAGACTAATCTTAGAACAAAAGGTATTAAAATAATCAGTTTTCACATATCTCTAAATATAATCATGCCCATAATCTATAGCAGGTTCAATACCTTTATCGATTTCCCAGTCTTCAGTATTCTTCTGGATCCATTCGATTAGATCCCACTTTTCTTCGACGCTACTTGTTTGGAATACCCTGCTAGAGGAGGCATTCAACATCTCCTCATCCTGACGAGAAAGCCCGGCATAAAAATTGGTGATTATAATATGTTTGGGGAGTTCATGGATAGGACATTGGAACATTAGGGATTTAAGTCTCCCCCAAGCTTGAGCGATGCTCTCTCCGTCGCGAGACCAAAAGTTGTAGATGCAGTTCATGTCTCGATGAATTTCATGAAGAGGGTAAAACTTTGTATAAAAAAGAGACATAAGCTCTTCCCAATTAAGTGGATGTGAGTTATCAAGGAGCTTATACCAATCTAAAGCTTTACCTATAAGTGATACAGAGAATAATTTCTTCATGATGAATCCTAGAGAAACACCTACAAGGTTAAATGAACATAGTTGTGATAAATATAGCAAGTGTTCACCTGGATGTCTATCTCCTGCATAACGATTAGATAAGACATAATTGATAATACCAGACGGTATTTTGTAGGGAACAATTTCAGTAGGGGTAGGAGTGACCACCACAGTCATGGGGCGTTTCCACATAAACAACGATCCAAGAGTAGAGGTGTCCGTAAGGACAAAAGTAGCAACGGCAAAAAAAAACAGAAACATAAAAACTTCCTTACCAGATTCACTTACTAATAGCGCTACACTCCCTGGCAACGGCGCCAGAAAACAGTATTGATGACCCTCAACTGTAGGGGGTAGTTTGTAGCGTTTTCGATAAATAAGAGTGTCGAACCCAAAGAGGAGCAGAAAGTATTGGCAAGTGACTTTGGTAAAGAAATAGCTGCAGGAACTGAAAGATAGTTTTTTAGCGTTTTTCGGTATAAGCAACAAAAAGGTAAAAGAGAGCAAAGTGAAAGGCAATGACGAGTAGCAAGTGGCCCAATCCTTTTGAGCAAAGGAGAGGCCTAGCAACTGAACTTATAAAGGCTAAAGCGTTTTTGAGGACACACGGGAGAAATAGTCATGTGCTTTCGCCATATTCCGTATCGGTACTATGTGTTGTGCTAATAAGTGTTGAGTGGGTGCATCTATGATAGTGCACCCTCTAGACTAAGATAAGTGCACTCTTATGATTAAACACCTTGCAAGAATCCGCAAATACAAGATAGTAATTAAGGAAAAATCCTAACCATAGCAATACGATCGATGATCCATTGTTCCCTTGTGCAAAAGAGTGCGAACTAGGGTTCAGGTTTCTGTCACTCCGGCAACCAACCATAAGCAATCTTTGTACACAATGCATTCCCCTAGGTCCTTAATAAGGCGAAGTGTTGAGTGTTCGACTCACACAACACCACTAGAAAAATAACAACACATCTTAAATATCAAACAACACATATTACTTCAACATCATATGACTACTAACAACTAGACTTCTCCCATGTCCTCAAGATCTAAAGTAACTACTCACAAGACATAAAAGAGATCATGATCAGTGGGATAAATATAAGATAAACAATCTGGACACAATGATAATTCTCCAACAAAACTCAATAGCATTCATCACACGATAGTAATCAACACCGGTAGAGTAGAGAGGATAGATAGTACGGATTACAACACAAGTTGGACCTGTGAGGTGAGATTGGATGGTGGTGGAGATGGTGCTGATGTTGGGGATGATGTTGATGATGATCTCGATGATGCCCGTGACGATGGTGATGAAGATGGCGACGATCTCCCCTTCCAGGAGGTGTTATCCCCGGCGGGACCTTCCCGCCGGAGATGTCTTTTCTCCTCTGTAGATTTCCCCGACGGAGCGGCGGAGGAACTCCGAAAACTCTCTCACTTTTAGGGTTTTTGGAATATGTGTGATATATAGGCCAAAGGGGGGAGCCGGGGTGGACCGAGGGGTCCAGACGCCCTCCCGGCGCGGCAAGGGTGGGGGCCGCACCAGGTGGCCGCCTGGGCACCTTGTGGCCCCCCTTTGGCCCCTCTTCGGCGTGTCTTCGTTATTCTTCCGAAAAATACCCTCAGTCGATTTTCAGGTAATTTGGAGGTATTCTTCTTCAGCAACTCAGCGTCCACTTTTTACCGTTGAATCCTGCGTCTGCTGCTTCAGCACCGGAAAGTTGCAAATTGTGTAAAATAAGCCAAAACAGCATAAGAACAGCATCATAACATGAAATATATCAATGATTAAGCAAGAATTACTATATATAATAGTGATGCATTTTGGATGTATCAACTGCTCATCAGCAAATGATGTATGGTTCTTCAAAAAAGATCCCGAAAGGTTTGAGTGCTCACTTGACAAAGCGACACACGCTACGGTGGCTACTGCAGATTCGAGTACCTGCGCGACTCTTTGAGTCCCTCAGGCACTCGGGGGCTACTGATGAGGGGATACCCCAACGACTCCTTGCCATGAGGGTACCTGGTGTATGTCATGGCTGGTGGCCCACCAGAGGCCCACTCATGGACACTGACATGATTGAATAGGACATGAACCCCAAGACTTGAGGCGCAAGACAAGGACTCCTACTTGTAGTCGACTAGGACTCATGTAAACCCCTACCTGGCTATCTATATAAAGCGAGGAAGGGGCACCTCTCTAGACAACTCAATCTCCACGCAAAGACTAGAGAGTCAATGCGCCTCCACCATAGCCCTCGTGGTGCCCCTGTACACCATCATCAATACAAGATCAGACAAGCAGCATGTAGGGTTTTCCCTCCGGGGGGGCTGAAGCTGGGTAAATCGTGCCTCATGTTTCGCTTGTCCACCGTCTGAATCCTCCAAAGCGCGGCCACGTCACTCTCCTTCCTCCTATACGAAACCTAGGGTACCTAACCCTAGGATTTTCCGAGGCCGATCCACGTCATGAGTGCTTGAACTTTTTCTAGGTTGGCCTCGACTCCTCGGGCGGACACCATGTATCCTAATAGCTTGCCGGCTGGAACGCCGAAAACGGACCTTTTCGGGTTAACCTTGATCCTGTCGTTATTGAGAGCTCCAAAAGTCTCTCGGGGATTTTGAGTAGTGTGTCTACCTTGTAGGTTTTGACCACGATGTCGTCTACATAAACTTGTGTGTTCCTCCCTATTTGGTCCTTTAGGCAAGCTTGCATCGTCCGTTGGTATGTTGCTCTGGAGTTCTTTAGCCCGAAAGGCATTGTCTTGTAGCAGAATACACCGTATTGGGTAATGAACGAGGTGTGTTCTTCGTCCTCTTCCTTCATCCTTATCAGGTTTTATCATGAGTACGCGTCGAGGCAAGATATATAGGAGATCACATCTCGCGGTAGAGTCGATGATTTAGTCGATCCTTGGGCGGGGGAAGTGATCCTTCGGGCAGTGCTTGTTGACAAGTCCGTAGTCGACGCACATGCGTAGCACGTCGGTGTCCTTCTTAGGTACCAACAAGGGGTTTGCAACCCACGTGGCCTTCTTCGTCTCTCGGATGAATTTTGCGTTGGGTAGTCTGTTGACTTCTTCCCCAATGGTCCTGCGATTTGGCTCGGAGAATCGGCGCAGTGTCTGCCTTGCTGGTTTAGTGTTTGGGTAGATCTGTAGTGCATGCTCCGTGAAATCTCATGGTATTCCAGGCATGTCGGCTGGGCACCAGGAGAAAATGTTCCACTCCTTGCGGAGGAAAGTTAGGAGGGCACTCGCCTGATCTTCGGGTAGGTGAGCGTAGATCCTTACTGTTTTGTCTGGGTCTGTTGGGTGCACTTGATGAGTGACGGTGTCGCTGTTGACGCTGAAGTCTCGAGTGATTTCCTTCATCTCGCTTTGGTTTGCGAGTGGGAAAAGGCTTCTGTCTACCACCATGGTTATTTCTTTGAGTTCTTGTTGTGCTCCGAATGTATCAGAGACTCGGTAGAAATCGCGATCGCAGTTGTTTGATCTGATGAAGCATCCGTTGATTATGATGACTCCTGTGGGTCCTGGCATCTTGAGATTGAGATACGCATAGTGCGGTACTGCCATGAATTAAGCGAAGGCTGGCGACCAAGTATAGCGTGGTATTGGGATTGCCAGTCTACCACTTCAAATTCCAGGATTTCTCTTCTGAAATTGCTTCTATGGCCGAAGATTACGTCGAGGTTTATCTTTCCCAGAGATGGGGTTGCTTTGCCTAGTTCGACACCGCGGAGGGTAGTATCTGAACATTTTAATGCTGATGGCGGGATTTGCATCTTGCGCAATGTGCTGGAGAAGATGACGTTCAAGTTGCTACCCTTGTCCATGAATACTCGCAATACGTCGTAACCTCCTATCTGTGCTTCAAGGACTAGCGGAGCGTGTCCTGGTCTTGGTATTGCTAGCGGGTGGTCTTTTTGCGAGAAGGTGATGATGAATTCTGAATCGCATAGGTAGTAGGATTGTAAGATTGGAGGGTGCATGCTTCTTGATTCTTTTTTTATGGGAGCCCTTATTGAATCATGCATACTCGTCCGATGGCTGGTGGATGTCTCTTCTGTTAGGTGTTGGTGCGGGAGACGTCCTGCGAGTCCATTTGGCTCTGCGCTGCTTGTCTTCCCTGTGTCTTTTGGGGAGCTATGCGAAAAGTCTCTAGTTTCTGAGGATATGAGTCGCCTTGAGCCGTCCTTCTTCGTCTTCAAAACAATGGATTGAGCAGACTCCGTTTAACTGCTCTCTAGGTGTGAGGTTGTTCGTGTCATCGTCTTACCTTTTGTCGATACCCGATATGATTGATCCTTTGAGCGAGAGTGAAATCTCGGGTCCAGCTTGACCCCGTCGTGGATCAAGTAGTCTCGGATTCTCTTGGCGATTTCGTCTAGCCTTCCGTCAGGATTGAAGTACGTTTCGTCATGGCGAGTGGTCGAGCTGACGACAAGAGTCGCCACCGTGACGGGTGCTTGTTCGAGTGAAATATCGATGTTGAATTCTGGCTCCTCGTCTAGTGCCTCCCTTGGTCTTGCAGGTGTTGACTGAGCTTGTTTAATGGATCGTCGGTTTCTTCGCCGCCGGACGTAGCCTTGAAAACCGCCGAAAGCTTGAGGTTGACTCGTGTGTGGACCGAGTACGTCAGATCGCGCGATCAGAAAGCTTGCGATGATCTTGACGTTTCCGAGTGGGTCGGTTCTTGCTTGAATCACTATTGAAGTCATCGAATTGCTGGTTGCTGATGAAGGGACCGCCGAGATCGTGATTCCATCCTGCGTCTTCCCCACGATCGGTGCCAAATGACGAGCATCTGATGACGCTCAACTGTAGGGGGTCGTTTGTAGCGTTTTCTATAAATAAGAGTGTCAAACCCAACGAGGAGCAGAAGGTATTGGTAAGTGACTTTGGTAAAGAAATAGCTGCAGGAACTGAAAGATAGCTTTTTAGGGGTTTTCGGTATAAGCAACAAAAAGGTAAAAGCGAGCAAAGTGAAAGGCACTGAGGAGTAACAAGTTGCCCAATCCTTTTGAGCAAAGGATAGGCCTAGCAACTGAACTTATAAAGGCTAAAGCGTTCTTGAGGACACACGGCAGAAATAGTCACGTTCTTTCGCCATATTCCGCATCGGTACTATGTGTTGTGTTGATAAGTGTTGAGTGGGTGGATCTATGCTAGTGCACCCTCTAGACTAAGATAAGTGCACTCTTATGATTAAACATCTTGCAAGAATCCGCATGCACAAGATAGTAATTCAAGCAATGGCCTAACCATAGCAATACGATCAATGATCCATTGTTCCCTTGTGCAAAAGTGTGCGAACTAGGGTTCGGGTTTCTGTCACTCCGGTAACCCACCATAAGCATTCTTTATACACAATGCATTCTCCTAGGTCCTTAATAAGGCGAAGTGTTGAGTGTTCGACTCAGACAACACCACTAGGAAAATAACAACACAACTTAAATATCAAACAACACATATTACTTCAACATCATATGACTACTAACAACTAGATTTCTCCCATGTCCTCAAGAACTAAAGTAACTACTCACAAGACATAAAAGAGATCATGGTCAGAGGGGATAAGTAGATGATAAACAATCTGGACACAATGATATTTCTCCAACAAAATTCAATATCATGTGAGGATAGATAGTACGGATTACAACACAAGATAAACTTGTGAGGTGAGATTGAATGGTCATGGAGATGGTGTGGATGTTGGGGATGATGTTGATGATGATCTCAATGATGCCCGTGACGATGGTGATGACGATGGCGATGATCTCCCCTACCGGGAGGTGTTCTCCCCGGCATAATCTTCCCGCCGGAGATGTCTTTTCTGCTTTGTTGGTTTTCGCCATGAAGCAGCGGCGGAACTCGCGAAACTCCTCTGTCTTTAGGGTTTTCGGATAGAGTGATATATACGACAGAGGGGGGAGACGGGAGTGGCCCCAGGGGTCCAGGCGCCCTCCCAGCGCGTCCAAGGTGGGTGCCGCGCTAGGTGGCCACCTGGGGACCCTGTGGCCCCCCTCTGGTCCCTCTTTTGCGTGTCCTCGTCATCCTTCTCAAAAATAGCCTCCGTCGATTTTCCGGTAATTTGTAGGTTTCTGCTTCAACAACTCCGCGTCCACTTTTTATCGTTGAATCCTGCATGTGTTGCTTTGGCATCAGAAAGTCGCAAACTGTGTAAAACAAGCCAAAACAGCATAAGAATAGCATCATAACATGAAATATATCAATGAATAGGAAGGAATTACTATATAAAATAGTGATGAATTTTGGACGTATCAACTCCCCCAAGCGAATACTGAGCTCGGTAAACCTATCCACAAGTTTAGAGAGTGAAGTGTCGATGAATAGAATGCGGACAAGAAGAATCATGATTTCTTCACCAAACTCAAGCATCCTCAACAGCAACCTCAACTCATAAGGCCCTTATGAGAAAGTAATAACAATTATAATCAAAAGTAGGGCTGAGAAAACTCATCAATTATGGCAAACATATCCTTGGTCAAAGGACAACTAATAACTTTTACTTTTACTCTTTCTCTTTATAGTGAAACAATTTGAAGCTTTGGAAAGAACATGTTATTAGTTAAGAAGTGAAAATGATTACTCAAAGGAAGATGCTTGCTTAGCAAACGCTTTCGCACACAACTTACTTATCAAAAGATAATGTTAACAATGACGTAGCATGGCAAAACTTAATACAACATTATAAGAATGAATCATCATCAACATCAAGTGTCTGTTCTCTTTAAGGAAGGAAGGGAGTGGGAAAACTGACTCAACATAAAATTAAAGGATAGTCCTTGTTAAAGGAAAGTAGGTAAAACTCATGTCCTATCCTTAAATCAAACAGAATGAAAACAAATTTTGGGAGGTGCGTAGTTTGTCAACGAATGCTAACAGATAGCTCAATTACTTCTCAAGATGGACAAGTTTCGAGGAACGGCTCCCAAGTGGGGACAATCACATCCCCTTAATCTCCTTTGTTTATCCCTGCCAAAGTTTCTGATTTCTCATAGACCAAGCGTGAAGGAGGGTTTGTTTGTTATATTATCTTTCGAGCTGGGCGCATTCATGCCAGTTCCTCCTCGTATTATGGGTTTGCAGATTAGACATGCAATCCCGAGGTAAAACTTGTCGAACTTAAGAAGATCATGAATTACCTACTACTTCCTCATGAGCTAAACAAGAGGCACAAAACAGAAGATTTTGAACATTTAAGGATAACACATAAATTCTATGCTTATAGGAGTGGTAGGGGAATACCACGAATAGGAAGTTATGGTGGATTCATATGGAAGATATTGGTTTCAGGGCATGGATGCACAAGCAGAAATCTGCTAGGCAAAGAGTTTGGCTAGAAAAGGCTTTGAGAGAACAGAAAATTGATGCTAACTTAGATGAAAAACATATAAAGCATAAACATTAAGGTAAGCATGGCACATCAAGTTGTCTTCCTTGTCAACATAACACTTCAAGCATAACAACATAAAGATTTTGGCTATGTCGCTACTTGAGAAAACATGCATGTTGTCAAGACCAAAGCTATGTTTGACAAAACTAAATAAATTTTTTAAAGCCATACCTTATATATGGTCAATACTCCCCATAAGAATAATCATATAAAGCCGATTGCATGAAGAGAATACCAAGTGCAGCGAATGAACCAATAGACTTCTAATTAATATTACATCATAGACGACTCCACACTCACGGATACAAACTCTCCACAGAAGGAGTGATAGACCTCGATGCAAACACCTATTTCATATAATAAGTTTCCTAGACCTGATACGACTAAGATAAAGATAAAAATGTCGGGCACTCCCCCAAGCTTGGAACAAACTGAGGGGGTGCCATTACTCGAGGATATTTACTCCTCCTTCCTGGTCATGTTGATCACATAGTCCTCGGCTAAGCGCTTCCATGGAAGGGGTTCTCCAGTCTCATAAAAGAAGTCGGTCTCCGGAATCCTGCATGCAGCACCAATACCCATGCGCATAAACTTTATTTCATACTCACAGTTCTAGTGGTGCAGATCATAAATCTTCCCTTGGATCTCCTCAATTCTTTCTTCTGATGCGGTGATGCTTGCCCACATCTTATTCATCTCCTTTAGGAAGTAGGTCTTCAGCTCATTGATGATGTCAAAGTTAGCTTAAACACCATGGTCGACCATCTTCTTGTACTTGAAGACTTCTTGCTCCACTTCTTCTAGACTGGCCTTGATGCTCCCCTCCTTGACAGGTTCTTTCAGATCTTCTTGGTGAAGAACACCATCCTCCAATCGGACGGTTTGAGGGTGCTTCTTCACCTCAGCGAGGTAAGGGTTGATGACGTTGACGACGAACGTTTCCTTGGGGGCACTTGGGGAAGCCATGGCACCTAGGTCTAGCTAAAGGATTTCTTGGCAGAAACAGCTCGAAAAGAAAATACACGAAATAGCGAGATACGGTGCTGGGACTATCCGGGCAAATATATAGCAAAAATTTCTCCAACAGTAGGAAGGTAACGAGCCAAAGTGGAGTCGGAGACGGGCTCCGGGGTGCACAGGCGGCCACCCGGCGCAGCAAGGAGGTAGGCCGCGCCAGGGGGGGCACCTGGGCCCCCTGGAGCTCCTCTTCGGCTCCAATTAGGCTCTGAATTTTCTATATTTTGCAAAAACTCGTAATATGGAACTTTTATCGCGGTTCGCGATGTTTCCTTACTGTAATACATACCTTTTCTTATTCTGCTTCTTCTGGTGTCTGAAATCGGGTTGCGACATATTCTTCATGAGTAGTTGTGTGTATTGAATTTACATCAACATTGACGGGGTCTCCTGCCATGTAGTGCTTAATTCTTTGCCCATTCACAACTTGAGGTTTGGTGCCATCAAAACTGTTAATCTTGATTGCACTGGAGTGGTATACTTCTTCGATATGAAATGGCCCTTCCCATCTGGAAAGTAGTTTACCTGGAGAAAACCTCAAACGAGATCTAAACAACAAAACTTTATCACCAACATTAAGTTCATGTTTCAGAATCCTTCTATCATGCCACTTCTTTACCTTTTCCTTAAACATTTTAGCACTCTCGTAAGCTTCAGTTCTCCACTCATCTAGAGAAGTCAAGTTCATGAGACGCTTTTCACCAGCTAACTTTGGGTCAGCATTAAGCTCTCTAATGGCCCAGAAAGCTTTGTGTTCTAACTCTAGTGGCAAATGGCAAGCCTTGCCATAGACCATCTTATAGGGAGACATGCCCATGGGGTTTTTGTAAGCAGTTCTATACGCCCACAAAGCATCTCCTAACTTCTTTGACCATTCCTTCCTAGAACCGTTAACTGTCTTTTCTAAGATCAACTTGATCTCTCTATTGGTGAGCTCAACTTGCCCACTAGTTTGAGGGTGGTACGGTGAAGTAATTCTATGATTGACGTCGTACTTAGCTAGAGCTCTTCTAAAAGCTCTGTATGTGAAGTGTGATCCTCCATCAGTCATAAGATACCTTGGTACACCAAACCTAGGAAAAATTACATCTTTGAGCGTTTTCAAAGATGTCTTGTGATCATCACTCTCAGTGGGGATTGCTTCAACCCACTTGGTTACATAATCAACAGCCAATAAAATGTGAGTGTACTTGTGTGAGGGAGGAAAAGGACCCATAAAATCAAAACCCCAGCAATCAAAAGGCTCAATCACTAGAGAGTAATTCATAGGCATCTAATTCATCCTACTAATATTAACAACTCTCTGACACTTATCACAAGATAAAACATAATTTTTAGCATCTTTAAAGAGAGTAGGCCAATAAACACCTGATTGGAGAACCTTATGTGCGGTCCTCTCACCGGCGTGATGTCCTCCATCGGGACTGTCGTGACATTGCTTAAGAATGTCCTTCTATTCGTGTTCCAGTATGCATCTTCTCACGATCCCATCCGGACCTTCTTTGAAAAGATGAGGGTCATCCCAAAAGTAGTGCCTCAAATCATGGAAGAATTTCTTCCTTTGATGAAATGTTAAACCTGGAGGAAAATACTTTGCAACAAAAATTAGCATAATCTGCAAACCAAGGACCGGAAAGAGATTGTACTTTTACAACGGCAAGTTGTTCGTCTGGAAAATTGTCGTTGACTAGGATGGGGTCATGCGGTATATCTTCCATTCTTGAAAGACTGACCACCACTGGATTGTCTGCTCCTTTCCTATCAACAATCTGTAAATCAAATTATTAAAGAAGGAGTACCCACCTTATGAGCCTTGGTTTGCCATCCCTCTTCCACATAAGGTACTTAAGAGTAGCATGATCAGTATGAATAATGACTTTAGAATCCACAATATAAGGTCTAAACTTATCACAAGCAAACACTACTGCTAAGAATTCCTTCTCGGTAGTAGCATAATTCTTTTGAGTATTATCAAGGGTTTTGCTAGCATAATGTATAACATTCAATTTCTTATCAACCCTTTGTCCTAAAACAGCTCCAAAAACAAAATCACTAGCATCACACATAATTTCAAAGGGCAATTTCCAATCAGATATTGTACTATAGGAGCGGTTATCAAATCTTTCTTAAGAACTTCGAAAGCCTCCTTACAATATTCATCAAATGCAAAAGGAACATCCTTCTGGAGAAGATTAGTGAGCGGTCTCGAGGTCTTAGAAAAGTCTTTGGTAAATCTTCTATAGAAACCAGCATGACCGAGAAAACTACGAATACCTTTAATGTCCCTTGGATAGGGCATCCTTTCAATAGCTTCAATCTTATCCTTGTCCACTTCAATTCCCCTCTCAGAAATCTTGTGACCAAGCACGACCCCTTCGTTAACCATGAAGTGGCACTTTTCCCAGTGTAGAACTAAGTTTGTATCCTCGCATCTCTGCAAAACTTTATTGAGATTGTGGAGACAGTGGTCAAAGGAAGTGCCATAGATGGAGAAATCGTCCATGAAGACTTCCACAATCTCCTCACAGAAACCATGAAAATAGAAGACATAGATATCTGAAAAGTAGCAGGTGCATTGCATAAACCAAAATGCATACGCATGTAAGCATAAGTACAGTAAGGACACGAGAAAGTGGTCTTCTCTTGATCGGCAGTGTTAACATGAATTTGGGAGAAGCCAGAGTACCCGTCAAGATAGCAAAAGTGGGTGTTTTTAGACAACTGATACGTCTCAAACGTATACATAAATTCTTCTAGTTCCATGCATGTTTTTGTGATATTGCTATGATCTAGATACACTCTCATACACTTTTGATCATATTTGGACTAACCTACTAACTCCGTCCACCCCAGTGCTAGTCCCTGTTTTCTGCTGTTTTCCTATTTCAGTTTTTCCCCGTATAAAAAGTGCTCAGAAAATCCGGGAAAATCAAATAAAAAATCAGCGTCCCGGAAGCTTACTGGACCCCGAAGTAGGGCCAGGGGCCACCACCAGGTGCCCAGGTGGCCACCTGGCGCGGCCAGGGGCCTGGCCGCGCCAGGGGGGGCGCCTGGACCCCTGGTGGGCCCCCTGTCTGCCCCCCTTCGCCTATTTATTCTCAGTCACGGGGAAATCCGAAGAGAGAACCCTATTTCTCAAACTCGCCTCTGTTCCGCCGCCGCCGCGCTTCCAAGATCGGGAGCACCATCAGGACCCTTCCCGTCACCCTGCCGGAGGGAGGATTGACCTCCGGGAGATTCTCCTCCACCATGGGCGCTTCCTGGATGTGCCGTGAGTAGTTTCCTTTGGAGCATGGTTCCGTGATCAGTAGCTATCTGATACGTCCAAAACGTATCTATAATTTCTGCTTGCTCCATGCATCTTTTGTGTGATATTTCTATGATATTGATGCACTTCCATACACTTTTGATCATATTTGGACTAACCTATTAACTCAGTGCACCCCAGTGCCAGTTCCTGTTTTTTGCTGTTTTTGTATTTCAGGTTTTCCCATTACTTAAAGTGCCAAAACAAATTTGGGAAAAATATAGGAAAAATCAGCGTACAGGAAGCTTCGGGAAGAGGTCAAGTGGGGCCAGAGGGGAGCCAGGGGTGGCCCAGGCGGCCACCTGGCGCGGCCACCCCCTAGGCCGTGCCAGGGGGCGACTGGGGCCCCTGGTCCACCTCTGGCTGCCCCCCCCCCTTCGCCTATATATCCCTCTCGTCCCTAAACCCTCGAGGACAAAACCCTTTTTCGTGATCTCTCCTATGTTCCGCCGCTGCGCTTCCAAGATCGGGAGCACCAGGATCCCTCTTCTCGGCACCCTGCCGGAGGGAGGAACCACCTCCGGGAGCTTCTCCACCACCATGGATGCTTCCCGGATGAACCGTGAGTAGTCCACCTTGGACCTTGGGTCCGTGATCAGTAGCTATGTGATGTTCTCCTCCCCTCTTTGTTCTTCATGGTTTAGACCTCATGAGCTGCCCTACATGATCGAGGCACATATGTAATCTTTCTGCTGTTGCTATGTTGAGCTTGCTGGGATCTGATGGATTATGAGACTATGTTCAGATTTTGATTGAGTAATATATTTGATTCTCCTATTTATATTTATGTTCTTGAGTAATTCCTGCATGTTCTCCGTTGTTGTTTATTGCTTAGGCCAAGTAGTAGGTAGTGACTCCAAGAGGGAGTAATATGCATGATTGTGGGTTCATGCCCCCTGATGACTAGCTTGAGTGACAGAAACGTGAGTATAGGGGATGTGTTGTTGCCACAAGGGATAAAACAACGGTGCTTGTACTTGCAGGTGCAAGGATTCTTTACTTTACGCAAAGTTCTTTAATGCAGTTGTCTGTTGCTTTGAGTTTACACTTTGGGTGGGATTCGCAACTTAATACCAGGGAGATGTTCTGGATAGATATCTCAAGGTGGATGATTAGTAGGTAGATGCAGATGGATTTCGGTCTACTTGTCTTGGCGTACCGCCCATGCTTTTGAGCCTCTTTTTTCTTTATAGAATAGTTATGATTGGTTTGCGCAAATAATCCTGTCAATTGCCCGGCTGTAATTTGTTTACCTCGCATGGCTATTTTATCGTCTTTTGGGAGAGAGACATCACTAGTGAACATCATGGGACCCCGGTCCATATTTCCAACACTGTTTACACGCGTTATCTATTTTCTGCTTTATTTCCTTTTCTGTTGCTATCGCTATCATTATTATCCCGTGCATTTGATCCTTTGTAAACAACAAGGCCGGAGGGATTGACAACCTCTCTGTAGTCGTTGGGAGCAAAGTTATCTGTTGTGTGTGCAGGTCCACGTCAACCGCCTAATTTTTGGCGCCGTTGTCACCTTCCTGTCGTTGTCGGAGTCCTACTGGAGAAAAACCTTGGTATCTTCACCGAGGGAAATTTGCTGTTGTCTACATCTCAACCTTCCACTTTGGGTAACCAACGAGGGGCGAGAAGCCATCACTATGTGATTTTCTCCTCCCCTCTTTGTTCTTCATGGTTTAGACCTCGTGAGCTTCCCTACATGATCGAGGAACATATGTAATTCTTCTGTTGTTGCTATGCTGAGTTTGATGGGATCTGATGGATTATGAGATTATGTTCAGATCGTGATAGAGTAATCTATTTGGTTTTTATCTCTTATATTTTTTATCCTAAGTAATTATTGCATGTTCTCCATTGATGTTTATTGCTTTGGCCAAGTAATAGGTAGTGACTCCAACAGGGAACGTTATGCTTGATTGTGGGTACATGCCCCCTGATGACACGCTTGAGTGACAGGAACATGAGTCTAGGGGATGTGCTATGGCCACAAGGGGGAAATCAACGGTGCTTGTAACAGCGATTGCAAGGATTGTTTACTTTACGCAAAGTTCTTTTTAATGCAGTTGTCTGTTGCTTTGGGTTTACACTTTGGGTGGCGCTCGCAAATTAATACCAGCGAGATGTTATGGATAGATATCTCAAGGTGGATGATTAGTAGTAGATGCAGATGGATTTTGGTCTACTTTTCTTGGCGTACTGCCAATACTTTTGAGCACTCTTACTATCAAGTAGCATAATTAGCATTGCGGTGCATTTATTTCCTTTTCAGTACTTACTTTCAGTTGCTATCATTATCATTATCTCTTGTGTTTGATCCTTTGTAAACAATAAGACCGGAGAGATTGACAACCTCTCTGAACTTCGTTGGGAGCAAAGTTAATTGTGTCGTGTGCAGGTCCAGGAGAAGCAAGTGATTCTTTTCAGACGGTGCCTCACTTGCCGAACCACCTACTTATCATCGCCGGAGTCCTACGGGAGACAAACCCTATCCTCTACATAGGGGAAATTTGCTGCTATCCTACATCTGACCTTCCACTTGGGGTAACCAACGAAGGGCTAGAAGGCATTATCACTTCCACGCCATCAAGAAAATTTCTGGTCGGGGACTCCGAGTGATAAGATAGGGGAGTTGCCCACTACCTTTTACCTTTACTTTTTAGTCTTGTTAGTTTACCTTTTTGTTTTTATTTTTGTGTATTATATCCAAAATTACAAAAAAATGTCACACTTGCTGCTACTATGGGTTCCACTGAAAACACCAAGTTGTGTGACTTCACCAGTCACGACAACAAAGACTTTATCTGCACTCCTATTGCCACACCTGCCACTTCATCTACCTCTTATGAAATTAAACCTGCTTTACTAAAGCTTGTTATGAGAGATCAATTCTCTGGTGCTGGAGATGATGCTGCTTTACACTTGAATAATTTTGTTGAATTATGTGATATACAAAAGTATTAGAAGTAGAAGGTGATGTTGTTAAGCTCAAGCTTTTTCCTTTCTCTCTGAGAGGAGAAGCTAAAATCTGGTTTCAATCTTTTCCTAGGAATAGCATAGATTCTTGGGATAAGTGCAAAGATGCTTTTATTGAGAAGTACTACCCACCTGCTAAAAATATCCAATTGAGGAGTAACATTATGAATTTTAGGCAATTGGATAATGAACGCGTTGCCCAAGTTTGGGAACGTATGAAATCTCTTGTTAAGAAATGCCCTACACATGGTTTGACTACCTGGATGGTTAACCATACTTTTTATGCAGGCTTGAACTTTACCTCGCGGAACCTGTTAGATTCGGCCGCGGGAGGAACCTTTATGTCAACTACACTCGGTGCTGCCACAAAACTCCTCGATGAGATGATGACCAACTATTCCCAATGGCACACCGAATGCGCTCCAACAGGTAGGAAGGTAAATTCTGTCGAGGAAATTACCTCCCTAAATGATAAAGTTGATTTAATTATGTCTCTACTTACCAAGCAACCCTCTATTGATCCTCATGATGTTCCTTTAAATTCTTTGGTTGCTCAGGAACAAGTAGATGTGAACTTCATTGCTAGAAACAACTTTAATAATAATGCTTATAGGGGCAACTTTGCTAGTAATCCTAGACCGTTTCCATCCACTTATGGGAACAACAACACCTACCCTAGCTACAACTCCTATCATCCTACTTACAAGGAAAGCGACCTACCTACCTATGAAAATTAATGGAAATAGAGAAGGCTACTAAGAATTATATGCATACCCAGTTTGAATAAAACAAAGCCTTCTCTAAGCAAATAGGTGAGCACACTGCCATTCTTCAAAACATTAGTGAACAACTTGAGAGCCTGAACGGTGAGATCTCTATTCTCCAAACTAGACTTACCTCCACTGAAACTATTGTTTCGAATATATCCCACACCCAATCTACTTTGATAAATCAAATGGCAGCCAAACCAGAAGTTATCTCTATGGAAGATGATAGAATTAAGAGCCTTCTTACAAACCACATAGTTGCCACTATCCAAATTGTTGCGGACACCGAAACTATTAGCACCCAATGCACTCCTGGTCCCATTGGGCCTATTAATGGTGATGCTAATACCTCAACTATAGAAGAAGAAACCCCTATGAACATAGAGGGTTTCAAACAAGTGAGCCTAGATGACACTAGTACCACCTTTGATAGTAGTGATATTGATTTTGATAGTTGCACCCTCTCAGAAGTTATTAGCTTACTACACAAAATGTCTAGAGACCCCCACACTAGCACACTTAATCTTGCTTTCACGGAGCATATCACAAATGCTCTCATCAAAGCTAGGGAGGAGAAGCTTAGGATAGAAGCCTCCATACCTAGGAAGCTAGATGATGGTTGGGACCCTATGATCAAAATTAAATTAAATAACTTCTCTTGCTATGCTTTATTTGACGTTGGAGCTAGTACCTCCGTCATGCCCAAAAGAATGTATGATATGCTTGAATTGAAACCTTTTGATTCTTGTTCTTTTGGTGTTCGTTTTGTTGACTCTTCCGTAAAGAAACCTTTGGAGAATATCGACGATGTTCTTATCATTGTCAATGACAGCTATGTTCTCATTGATTTCATTATTATGGATATAGAGTGTGAACCTTTAGGTCCAATTATTTTGGGACGTCCTTTTCTCCGCATCGTTGGTGCTATCATTGACATGAAAGAGGGGAATATAAAATTTCAATTCCCTCTCAAAAAGGGATGGAACACTTCCCTAGAAAGAAAATCAAGTTACCTTTTGAGTCTGTTACACGGGCTAGCTATTTTCTTTCTCTTGATAAAACTTGATTCTTCTTTTGCCTTATGCCTAGCTTAAAAGCGTAAAAGAAAGCGCTTGTTTGGAGGCAACTGACACGGACCTGCACACAGACACAGATAACTTTGTTCCCAACGAAGTTCAGAGAGGTTGTCAATCTCTCCGGTCTTGTTTTTCACAAATGATAACACGCAGGGGATAATGATAGCAACTTGAAAGTAAATGCAGAAAAGTAAATATAGCTTGGAAACAGTAATGAGGATATGGACCGGGATACGTGATGTTCACTAGTGATGTCTCTCTCCCAAAAGACGATAAAACTGCTATGCGAGGTAAACAAATTACAGAAGGGAAATTGACAGGATTATGAACGCACCGCAATGCTAACTATGCTACAAGAGAAAGGAAGAGGTTCAAAAGAACGGGCAGTACGCCAAAATAAGTAGACCGAAATCCATCTGCATCTACTACTAATCATCCACCTTGAGTTATCTATCCAGAACATCTCGCTGGTATTAAGTTGCGAGCCCCACCCAAAGTGTAAACCCAAAGAAACAGACAACTGCATTAAAAAGAACTTTGCGTAAAGTAAACAATCCTTGGAACCGCGGTTACAAGCACCGTTGTTTTCCCCCTTGTGGCAACAGCACATCCCCTAGACTCATGTTTCTGTCACTCAAGCGTGTCATCGGGAGGCATGAACCCACAATCTAGCACAACGCTCCCTCTTGGAGTCACTACCTAGTACTTGGCCAAAGCAATAAACAGCAACGGAGAACATGCAAGAATTACTTAGGAAAAAAATATAAGAGATAAAAACAAAATATATTACTCTATCACAATCTGAACATAATCTCATAATCCATCAGATCCCTTCAAACTTAGCATAGCAACAGCAGAAATATTACAAAGATGCCTCGATCATGTAGGGCAGCTCACAAGGTCTAAACAATGAAGATCAAAGATGGGAGGAGCACATCACATAGCTACTGATCACGGACCCATGGTCCAAGGAAAACTACTCACGAGACATCCGGGGAGCATCCATGGTGGAGAGGAGACTCCCGGAGGTCAATCCTCCCTCCGGCAGGGTGCCGGGAAGAGGTCTTCTGGTTCTCCCGATCTTGGAAGCGCGGCGGCGGCGGAACAGAGGCAAGTTCGCAGAATAGGGTTCTTCTTCTGGAGTTTTCCCGTGACGGAGATTACATAGGCGAAGTGGGGCAGCCAGAGGTGGACCAGGGGCCCCAGACGCCCCCTGGCGCGGCCAGGGGTGGGGCCGCGCCAGGTGGCCGCCTGGGCCCCCCCTAGCTCCCCTCTGGCCCCACCCGGGCTCTTCTCTAAGCTTCCGTCACGCTGATTTTTTATCTTAATTTTCCCGAATTTTTCTGGCACTTTTTATATGGGGGAAAACTGAAATAGAAAAACAGCAGAAAACAGGAACTGGCACTGGGGTGCACTGAGTTAATAGGTTAGTCCAAATATGATCAAAAGTGTATGAAATTGTATCTAGATCATACCAATATCACACCAAACATGCATGGAGCAAGCAGAAATTATAGATACGTTTTGGGCGTGTCAACATCCCCAAGCTTAATTCCTGCTCTTCCTCGAGTAGGTAAATGATAACAAGCATAATTTCTGTGGTGACATGCTAGCAACCATATAAGAACTTTGAAAAGTAAAGCAATCAAGTTTAGAGATTCAATTCAAGTCATAACATGCAAGAGTCTATATTAGCATTGAAACAAGTAACAAAAGAACAAAAGGTGCAAGAGCTCTCGCTGTCCGTGACTCGAATGTCTCCAAATGGTGTTTGCGTGCAAGAAAGGGGATAGGGAATACGAGAGAAAAAAGTATTTTTGTTGAGAACTCAATCTACTAAAGTTTCACACTTGGTCCTCTTTGGAATCTTATCTTGACTCGTCCCCAGACCACTAGCCAGGTCCAAGTCAATTTGATCCACTCCTTTTCGATATTTCGAGCACTCATGCAATGGATGAGCGTAAGCATGAGAGTTGATACTTAGGATGGCAAAGAGAGAAATATGGTGGAGGAGGAAGACAAAAAGGATGAGAAAGGCTCACATCAATGAGGACAATCATAGGCAAGAGATGCCAAATGATAGATATGATGTGAGGAGTAGGGATTGCCATGCAACGGATGCACATACGAGCTAAGAAGCTCTCCAATGGAACTAGTGGGGGTGCATCTAACTTGCTCGCTCATGAAGACCTAGAGCTCGTTTGAGGAGGCTCATCCTTGGAATATGCAAGCCAAGTTCTATAGTGTGAAGGTCCCCACATAGCTATATGCATAAAGATCATCTCTATGGAGTACAAGGGTATAAAGGGAGTACTAGTGTGGATCTCTCAAAAGGATAGTAGTGTTGCCCCTTTCTCTCTTTTTATTTCTTTTTCTCTTTTTTCTATTTTTTTGTATTTTTTTGTGGCCTCATTGGCTCTTTCTATTTAACTCTCATTTGTCCTCTTTGGGATCTTTTATTGTGTCCACTGGGGGATCTTTTCCTCACTTAAGGGCAACACTCCATTTTACAAGAAGGTAAAGGAGATCTTTCACACTTTACAAGGTACTCAAAACATAAAGAAGATGTAACTATCATGATGTATGCAATGTATGTCGCTGCCAGTGTAGCAGTAACATGTATGACATGAAGATCAAGTCATGAAGAGGTGGAAGTTGCATGGCAATATATCTCGGAAAGGCTATGGAAATGCCTTGATAGGTAGGTATGGTGGATGTTTTGAGGAAAGATAAAGGGAGGCTTATGATGACAGAGCGTATCATGCCAATGGTTTGGATGTACCGGCAAAGGTGGACACCAACTCTCGGAGTGAGAAGAAGGCAATGCACGGCACGGGAAAGGCTAGCAAAATATGGGAAGGTGGAAGTGTCAACTCTAAATACTTACATTACTCCGAAGAACTCATGCACTTATTATCGGTAACTCTCAATCTAATAAGGAGGTTCACAAAGAGACAAGTACCTCGAGGAGTAGTGTATGGGGGTTTGGTTATCCTTGCGCATCCTCGACTCATGGTGCGTGAGTGTACTCTAATATTCGACTCCTCAGAAGAGTAGTGATCTATCTAGTAGCTAGAGTTCTCAACTAGTTTTGTAGGTTTTGAAAATAAACACGGATTGCCCAAAATACGACACCTATCACTAATAGGCAAGAGCTCTTGACACCAAAAGTCCAAACATTACTCACAACAATACTTCAAAACTATTGCAAGCTACTACTAAAATTAAATAGCAACCTCAATTACCTACTTTCAAGACAAAACACAACTCAGTGCAACAACCAACTCTCTTTAACAAGATAAACATGAAAACTAAAAAGAGTTCCAGCAACAAAATAAACAAAATCCAAGGCTCTTGCTAAAGACAAACTAAGACTAAAACTAAACATGGCAGCAGCTATGAAAAGATAAAAAACACACAACAACAAAAAGATAAGCAGGAAAAATCCTATGATGTGTTCTAGATTTTGAAAGTGGAGCGTGTTTCTCTCCCACACAAAGTAAGACGGGGTCTAACTTGTTACGAACAGCAAGAAAAGCTAAAGAAAACTAAAAACAAAACCTAAGAGCGAGACGCTACAACCATAGCACATAACGCATGAAGTGATAAAAATATAGTGAGACGAAGGACAAACTGATGATTTGTTGATGGAGAAGGGGATGCACGGGGGCATCCCCAAGCTTAGACGCTTGAGTCTCCTTGAATATTTATTGGGGATGCATGGGGGCATCCCCAAGCTTGAGCGCTTGACACTCCTGGATCTTCTTTCATCATCTTCTATCGCACACTTGAAAACTCCCTTCATACATAACTCATCATAAGCTGATTAGAGAGGTTAGTACCCTTAATAAATAACTTTTTACCCACTGGATATAAAGATATTCTTGAAGAGATACTGTTTCTCAAGAGTGCCAAAAAGTTTTTTCAAAGAAAAAGCAAGCTTAAGGTTTGCAAAAGTAAGGAGAGACAAAACGTGGCAGAATCTGTGAAAAACAGAACAGCAGATAGTAAAGAATTTTTTAGGGGAACTTCTGCAACTCAAATCAAAAAACTCAGAACATACGGAAGTTTCGTAATTGTATAGAGCATACATTGTAAAAAATTCAGCTCAAAAAGATGAACTGGGATTTTTATGGAATTTTTCTGGTCACGAGGACAGAATCTGTTTTCTGGACAGCATGTCACAACTTTTACTTCCCTTGCCGTAAGAGGCTATAACTTGGCACAAAGCTGAAAAATAAAGATACAATGATGTTGCTACAGAAGTAACAACCATGAAGACACAAAAAATAAAAAATAAGCACCTAAATTCGTTGTGGGCTGCCTCCCGAAAGCGCTTCTTTAAAGCCATTAGCTAGGCATGATGCAAAAAGAAGAATCAAGTTTTATCAAGAGAAAGAAAATAACTAGCCCGTGTAACGGACTAAAAAGGTAACTTAATTTTCTTTCTAGGGAAGTGTTCCATCCCCTTTTTGAATGGGAATTGGAATTTTATATTCCCCTCTTTCATGTCAATAACCGCACCAACGGTGCAAAGAAAAGGACGTCCCAAAATAATAGGACACAAAGGTTCACACTCTATATCCATAACAATAAAATCAACGGGAACATAGTTGTCATTGACAATGATAAGAACATCATCGATATTCCCCAAAGGTTTCTTTATGGAAGAATAAACAAGATAAACACCAAAAGAACAAGGCTCAAAAGGCTTCAATTCAAACATATCAAATATTCTTTTGGGCATAACAGAGGTACTAGCTCCAACATCACATAAAGCATAGCAAGAGAAGTTATTTAATTTAATTTTAATCATAGGGTCCCAACCATCATCTAGCTTCCTAGGTATGGAGGCTTCTACTCTAAGCTTCTCCTCCCTAGCTTTTATAAGAGCATTTGTGATATGCTCCGTGAAGGCAAGATTAAGTGTGCTAGTGTGGGGGTCTCTAGACATTTTGTGTAACAAGCTAATAACTTCTGAGAGGGTGCAACTATCAAAATCAATATCACTAATATCAAAGGTGGTAGTAGTGTCATCTAGGCTCACTTGTTTGAAACCCTCTATGTTCATAGGAGTTTCTTTTTCTACGGTTGAGGTATTAGCATCGCCATTAATAGGTCCAACGGGACTAGGAGTGCATTGGGTGCTAATAGTATGGGTGTCCTCAACAATTTGGATAGTGGCAACTGTGTGGTGTGTAGGAAGGCTCTTAATTCTATCCTCTTCCTCTTTTTATCTAGCCCATCTTTCTTTAAGTTTAGCCATCATCTTAATATTTTCATTGATTTGTAACTGGATAGCATTAATAGGAGTGGCCTTATTCTCCTCAAGGGGGGTTCTAATTTTAAGCATCTCAATATCAAGGGCTAAGCTTTCTACCTTCAAAGAGAGATTATCTATTTTAGCTAATTTCTCCTCTACATTTTCGTTGAAGGCTTTTTGGGTAGTGATAAAGTCTCTAAGCATGATTTATAATTCAGAAGAGGGGTTCTTGTTGCTAGGGTAAGTGTTGTTGTTCCCATAATTGGATGGAAACGGTCCAGGATTGCTAGCAAAATTTCCCCTATAAGCATTGTTGTTGAAGTTGTTTCTAGCAATAAAGTTCACATCTACTTGTTCTTGAGCAACCAAAGAATTTAAAGGAACATCATGAGGATCAATAGAGGGTTGCTTGGTAAGTAGAGACATAATTAAGTCAACTTTTTCATTGAGGGAGGTAATTACCTCGACAGAATTTACCTTCCTACCTGTTGGAGCGCGTTCGGTGTGCCATTGGGAATAATTGGTCATCATTTGATCGAGAAGCTTCGTGTCAGCACCAAGTGTAGTTGACATAAAGGTTCCTCCCGCGGCCGAATCTAACAGGTTTCGCGAGGTAAAGTTCAAGCCTGCATAAAAAGTCTGGATAACCATCCAGGTAGTCAAACCATGTGTAGGGCATTTCTTAACAAGAGATTTCATTCGTTCGCAAGCTTGGGCAACGTGTTCATTATCCAATTGCTTAAAATTCATAATATTACTCCTCAATTGGATAATCTTAGCAGGAGGGTAGTACTTCCCTATAAAAGCATCTTTGCACTTATCCCAAGAATCTATGCTATTTCTAGGCAAAGATTGAAACCAGATTTTAGCATCTCCCCTTAAAGAGAAAGGAAAGAGCTTGAGCTTAACGACATCACCTTCTACTTCTTTATACTTTTGCATATCACATAATTCAACAATATTATTCAAGTGTAAAGCAGCAGCATCTCCAGCACCAGAGAATTGATCTCTCATAACAAGGTTTAGCAAAGCAGGTTTAATTTCATAAGATGTAGCTGAAGTGGCAGGTGTGGCAATGGGAGTGCAGATAAAGTCCTGGTTGTTGTGACTAGTGAAGTCACACAACTTGGTGTTTTCAGTGGAACCCATAGTAGCAGCAAGTGTGGCAGATTTTTTTGTAAATTTTGATAAAAGACACAAAGATAAAAAGTGAAAGATAAACTAACAAGACTAAAAAAAGGTAAAGGGTAGTGTGCAACTTCCCTATCTTAGCACTCGGAGTCCCCGGCAACGGCGCCAGAAATACTCTTGCTTATTGGCTTCTCGCCCTTCGTTGGTTACCCCAAGTGAAGGTTTGAGATGCAGTGCAGCAGTAGTTTTCCCTCAGTGAAGATACCAAGGTTTGTCTCCAGTAGGACTCCAGAGATGATAAGTAGGTGTCAGCGGCGCAACTGACGCGGACCTGCACACAGACACAGATAACTTTGTTCCCAACGAAGTTCAGAGAGGCTGTCAATCTCTCCGGTCTTGTTGTTCACAAATGATAAAACGCAACGGATAATGATAGCAACTTGAAAGTAAATGCAGAAAAGTAAATATAGCTTGGAAACAGTAATGAGGATATGGACCGGGATACGTGATGTTCACTAGTGATGTCTCTCTCCCAAAAGATGATAAAACTGCTATGCGAGGTAAACAAATTACAGAAGGGCAATTGACAGGATTATGAACGCACCGCAATGCTAACTATGCTACAAAAGAAAGGAAGAGGTTCAAAAGCACGGGCAGTACGCCAAAATAAGTAGACCGAAATCCATCTGCATCTACTAATAATCATCCACCTTGAGATATCTATCCAGAACATCTCGCTGGTATTAAGTTGCGAGCCCCACCCAAAGTGTAAACCCAAAGCAACAGACAACTGCATTAAAAAGAACTTTGCGTAAAGTAAACAATCCTTGTAACCGCGGTTACAAGCACCGTTGTTTTCCCCCTTGTGGCAACAGCACATCCCCTAGACTCATGTTTCTGTCACTCAAGCGTGTCATCGGGGGGCATGAACCCACAATCTAGCACAACGCTCCCTCTTGGAGTCACTACCTACTACTTGGCCAAAGCAATAAACATCAACGGAGAACATGCAAGAATTACTTAGGAACAAAAATATAAGAGATAAAAACCAAATATATTACTCTATCACAATCTGAACATAATCTCATAATCCATCAGATCCCTCCAAACTCAGCATAGCAACAGCAGAAATATTACAAAGGTGCCTCGATCATGTAGGGCAGCTCACGAGGTCTAAACAAGGAATATCAAAGAGGGGAGGAGCACATCACATAGCTACTGATCACGAACCCATGGTCCAAGGAAAACTACTCACGAGACATCCGGGGAGCATCCATGGTGGAGAGGAGACTCCCGTAGGTCAATCCTCCCTCCGGCAGGGTGCCGGGAAAAGGTCTTCTGGTGCTCCCGATCTTGGAAGCGCGACGGTGGCGGAACAGAGGCGAGTTCGCGGAATAGGGTTCTTCTTCTGGAGTTTTCCCGTGACGGAGATTAAATAGGCGAAGGGGGGCAGCCAGACGTGGACCAGGGGCCCCAGGCGCCCCCTGGCGCGGCCAGGGGTGGGGCCGCGCCGGTTGGCCGCCTGGGCCTCCCCTGGCTCCGTTCTGGCCCCTCCCGGGCTCTTCTCGAAGCTTCCGTCACGCTGATTTTTTATCTGAATTTTCCCGAATTTTTCTGGCACTTTTTATATGGGGGAAAACTGAAATGAAAAAACAGCAGAAAACAGGAACTGGCACTGGGGCGCACTGAGTTAATAGGTTAGTCCAAATATGATCAAAAGTGTATGAAAGTGTATCTAGATCATAGTAATATCACACAAAACATGCATGGAGCAAGCAGAAATTATAGATACGTTTTGGGCGTATCAACATCCCCAAGCTTAATTCCTGCTCGTCCTCGAGTAGGTAAATGATAACAAGCATAATTTCTGTGGTGACATGCTAGCAACCATCTAAGAACTTTGAAAAGTAAAGCAATAAAGGTTAGAGATTCAATTCAAGTCATAACATGCAAGAGTCTATATTAGCATTGAAACAAGTAACAAAAGAACAAAAGGTGAAAGAGCTTTTGCTGTCCGTGACTCGAATGTCTCCAAATGGTGTTTGCGTACAAGAAAGGGGATAGGGAATACGAGAGAAAAAAGTATTTTTGTTGAGAACTCAATCTACTAAAGTTTCACACTTGGTCCTCTTTGGAATCTTATCTTGTCTCGTCCCCAGACCACTAGCCAGGTACAAGTCAATTTGATCCACTCCTTTTCGATATTTCGAGAACTCATGCAATGGATGAGCGTAAGCACGAGAGTTGATACTTAGGATGGCAAAGAGAGAAATATGGTGGAGGAGGAAGACAAAAAGGATGAGAAAGGCTCACATCAATGAGGACAATCATAGGCAAGAGATGCCAAATGATAGATATGATGTGAGGAGTAGGGATTGCCATGCAACGGATGCACATACGAGCTAAGAAGCTCTCCAATGGAACTAGTGGGGGTGCATCTAACTTGCTCGCTCATGAAGACCTAGAGCTCGTTTGAGGAGGCTCATCCTTGGAATATGCAAGCCAAGTTCTATAGTGTGAAGGTCCCCACATAGCTATATGCATAAAGATCATCTCTATGGAGTACAAGGGTATAAAGGGAGTACTAGTGTGGATCTCTCAAAAGGATAGTAGTGTTGCCCCTTTCTCTCTTTTTATTTCTTTTTCTCTTTTTTCTATTTTTTTGTATTTTTTTGTGGCCTCATTGGCTCTTTCTATTTCACTCTCATTTGTCCTCTTTGGGATCTTTTATTGTGTCCACTTTGGGATCTTTTCCTCACTTAAGGACAACACTCTATTTTACAAGAAGGTAAATGAGATCTTTCACACTTTACAAGGTACTCAAAACATAAAGAAGATGTAACTATCATGATGTATGCAATGTATGTCGCTGCCAGTGTAGCAGTAACATGTATGACATGAAGATCAAGTCATGAAGAGGTGGAAGTTGCATGGCAATATATCTCGGAAAGGCTATGGAAATGCCTTGATAGGTAGGTATGGTGGCTGTTTTGAGGAAAGATAAAGGGAGGCTTATGATGACAGAGCGTATCATGCCAAGGGTTTGGATGTACCGGCGAAGGTGGACACCAACTCTCAGAGTGAGAAGAAGGCAATGCACGGCACGGGAAAGGCTAGCAAAATATGGGAAGGTGGAAGTGTCAACTCTCAATACTTACATTAGTCCGAAGAACTCATGCACTTATTATCGGTAACTCTCAATCTAATAAGGAGGTTCACAAAGAGAAAAGTACCCCGAGGAGGAGTGTATGGGGGTTTGGTTATCCTTGCGCATCCTCGACTCATGGTACGTGAGTGTACTCTAATATTCGACTCCTCAGAAGAGTAGTGATCTATCTAGTAGCTAGAGTTCTCAACTAGTTTTGTAGGTTTTGAAAATAAACACGGATTGCCCAAAATACGACACCTATCACTAATAGGCAAGAGCTCTTGACACCAAAATTCCAAACATTACTCACAACAATACTTCAAAACTATTGCAAGCTACTACTAAAATTAAATAGCAACCTCAATTACCTACTTTCAAGACAAAACACAACTCAGTGCAACAACCAACTCTCTTTAACAAGATAAACATGAAAACTAAAAAGAGTTCCAGCAACAAACTAAACAAAAGCCAAGGCTCTTGCTAAATACAAACTAAGACTAAAACTAAACATGGCAGCAGCTATGAAAAGATAAAGAACACACAACAGCAAAAAGATAAGCAGGAAAAATCCTATGATGTGTTCTAGATTTTGAAAGTGGAGCGTGTTTCTCTCCAACACAAAGTAAGACGGGGTCTAACTTGTTATGAACAGCAAGAAAAGCTAAATAAAACTAAAAACAAAACATAAGAGCGAGCCGCTCCAAGCATAGCACATAACGCATGAAGTGATAAAAATATAGTGAAACGAAGGACGAACTGATGATTTGTTGATGGAGAAGGGGATGCACGGGGGCATCCCCAAGCTTAGACGCTTGAGTCTCCTTGAATATTTATTGGGGATGCATGGGGGCATCCCCAAGCTTGAGCGCTTGACACTCCTGGATCTTCTTTCATCATCTTCTATTGCACACTTGAAAACTCCCTTCATACATAACTCATCATAAGCTGATTAGAGAGGTTACTACCCTTAATAAATAATTATTTACCCACTGGATATAAAGATATTCTTGAAGAGATACTGTTTCTCAAGAGTGCGAAAAAAAATTGCAAACAAAAAGCAAGGTTAAGGTTTGCAAAAGTAAGGAGAGAAAAAACGTGGGAGAATCTGTGAAAAACAGAACAGCAGATAGTAAAGAATTTTTTAGGGGAACTTCTGCAACTCAAATCAAAAAACTCAGAACATACGGAAGTTTCGTAATTGTATAGAGCATACTGTGTAAAAAACTCAGCTCAAAAAGATGAACTGGGATTGTTCTGGAATATTTCTGGTCACGAGGACAGAATCTGTTTTCTGGACAGCATGTAACAACTTTTACTTCCCTTGCCGTAAGAGGCTATAACTTGGCACAAAGCTGAAAAATAAAGATACAATGATGTTGCTACAGAAGTAACAACCATCAAGACACAACAAAAGCACAAATAAACTCCTAAATTCGGTGCGGGCTGCCTCCCGAAAGCGCTTCTTTAAAGCCATTAGCTAGGCATGATGCAAAAAGAAGAATCAAGTTATATCAAGAGAAAGAGAATAACTAGCCCGTGTAACGGACTCAAAAGGTAACTTGATTTTATTTCTAGGGAAGTGTTCCATCCCCTTTTTGAATGGGAATTGGAATTTTATATTCCCCTCTTTCATGTCAATAACCGCACCAACGGTGCGAAGAAAAGGACGTCCCAAAATAATTGGACACAAAGGTTCACACTCTATATCCATAACAATAAAATCAACAGGAACATAGTTGTCATTGACAATGATAAGAACATCGTCGATCTTCCCCAAAGGTTTCTTTATGGAAGAATCAACAAGACGAAAACCAAAAGAACAAAGCTCAAAAGGCTTCAATTCAAACATATCAAATATTCTTTTGGGCATAACAGAGGTACTAGCTCCAACATCACATAAAGCATAGCAAGAGAAGTTATTTAATTTAATTTTGATCATAGGGTCCCAACCATCATCTAGCTTCCTAGGTATAGAGGCTTCTACTCTAAGCTTCTCCTCCCTAGCTTTGATAAGAGCATTTGTGATATGCTCCGTGAAGGCAAGATTAAGTGTGCTAGTGTGGGGGTCTCTAGACATTTTGTGTAACAAGCTAACAACTTCTGAGAGGGTGCAACTATCAAAATCAATATCACTAATATCAAAGGTGGTAGTAGTGTCATCTAGGCTCACTTGTTTGAAACCCTCTATGTTCATAGGAGTTTCTTTTTCTACGGTTGAGGTATTAGCATCGCCATTAATAGGTCCAACGGGACTAGGAGTGCATTGGGTGCTAATAGTATGGGTGTCCTCAACAATTTGGATAGTGGCAACTGTGTGGTGTGTAGGAAGGCTCTTAATTCTATCCTCTTCCTCTTTTTCTCTAGCCCATCTTTCTTTAAGTTTAGCCATCATCTTAATATTTTCATTGATTTGTAACTGGATAGCATTAATAGGAGTGGCCTTATTCTCCTCAAGGGGGGGTTCTAATTTTAAGCATCTCAATATCAAGGGCTAAGCTTTCTACCTTCAAAGAGAGATTATCTATTTTAGCTAATTTCTCCTCTACATTTTCGTTGAAGGCTTTTTGGGTAGTGATAAAGTCTCTAAGCATGCTTTATAATTCAGAAGAGGGGTTCTTGTTGCTAGGGTAAGTGTTGTTGTTCCCATAATTGGATGGAAACGGTCCAGGATTGCTAGCAAAATTTCCCCTATAAGCATTGTTGTTGAAGTTGTTTCTAGCAATAAAGTTCACATCTACTTGTTCTTGAGCAACCAAAGAATTTAAAGGAACATCATGAGGATCAATAGAGGGTTGCTTGGTAAGTAGAGACATAATTAAGTCAACTTTTTCATTGAGGGAGGTAATTACCTCGACAGAATTTACCTTCCTACCTGTTGGAGCGCGTTCGGTGTGCCATTGGGAATAATTGGTCATCATTTGATCGAGAAGCTTCGTGTCAGCACCAAGTGTAGTTGACATAAAGGTTCCTCCCGCGGCCGAATCTAACAGGTTTCGCGAGGTAAAGTTCAAGCCTGCATAAAAAGTCTGGATAACCATCCAGGTAGTCAAACCATGTGTAGGGCATTTCTTAACAAGAGATTTCATTCGTTCGCAAGCTTGGGCAACGTGTTCATTATCCAATTGCTTAAAATTCATAATATTACTCCTCAATTGGATAATCTTAGCAGGAGGGTAGTACTTCCCTATAAAAGCATCTTTGCACTTATCCCAAGAATCTATGCTATTTCTAGGCAAAGATTGAAACCAGATTTTAGCATCTCCCCTTAAAGAGAAAGGAAAGAGCTTGAGCTTAACGACATCACCTTCTACTTCTTTATACTTTTGCATATCACATAATTCAACAATATTATTCAAGTGTAAAGCAGCAGCATCTCCAGCACCAGAGAATTGATCTCTCATAACAAGGTTTAGCAAAGCAGGTTTAATTTCATAAGATGTAGCTGAAGTGGCAGGTGTGGCAATGGGAGTGCAGATAAAGTCCTGGTTGTTGTGACTAG
The DNA here is from genome assembly GCA_950022295.1 of Bromus sterilis. Taxonomy (NCBI): domain Eukaryota; kingdom Viridiplantae; phylum Streptophyta; class Magnoliopsida; order Poales; family Poaceae; genus Bromus; species Bromus sterilis. The sequence continues at coordinate 316,667,429 of OX465596.1, read as the reverse complement.
TGAAGTCACACAACTTGGTGTTTTCAGTGGAACCCATAGTAGCAGCAAGTGTGGCAGATTTTTTTGTAAATTTTGATAAAAGACACAAAGATAAAAAGTAAAAGATAAACTAACAAGACTGAAAAACAAAGGTAAAGGGTAGTGTGCAACTCCCCTATCTTAGCACTCGGAGTCCCCGGCAACGGCGCCAGAAATACTCTTGCTTATTTGCTTCTCTCCCTTCGTTGGTTACCCCAAGTGAAGGTTTGAGATGCAGTGCAGCAACAGTTTTCCCTCGGTGAAGATACCAAGGTTTGTCTCCAATAGGACTCCAGAGATGATAAGTAGGTGTCAGCGGCGCAACTGACGCGGACCTGCACACAGACACAGATAACTTTGTTCCCAACAAAGTTCAGAGAGGTTGTCAATCTCTCCGGTCTTGTTGTTCACAAATGATAAAACGCAAGGGATAATGATAGCAACTTGAAAGTAAATGCAGAAAAGTAAATATAGCTTGGAAACAGTAATGAGGATATGGACCGGGATACGTGATGTTCACTAGTGATGTCTCTCTCCCAAAATACGATAAAACTGCTATGCGAGGTAAACAAATCACAGTTGGGAAATTGATAGGATTATGGGCGCAAACCAATGCTAACTATGCTACAAAGAAAGGACGAGGATCAAAAGCATGGGCGGTACGCCAAAATAAGTAGACCGAAATCCAACTGCATCTACTACTAATCATCCACCTTGAGATATCTATCCAAAACATCTCGCTGGTATTAAGTTGCGAGCCCCACCCAAAGTGTAAACCCAAAGCAACAGAAAATTGCATTAAATAGCACTTTGCATAAAGTAAACAATCCTTGCAACCGCGGTTACAAGCGTCGCTGTTTTCCCCCTTGTGGCAACAACACATCCCCTAGACTCATATTTCTGTCACTCAAGCTAGTCATCGGGGGGCATGAACCCACAATCGAGCATAACGTTCCCTCTTGGAGTCATTACCTACTACTTGTCCAAGGCAATAAACGGCAACGGAGAACATGCAAGAATTAATATGGAACAAAAATATAAAAGATAAGAACCAAATATATTACTCAATCACAAACTGAACATAGTCTCATAATCCATCAGATCCCAGCAAACTCAGCATAGCAACAGTAGAAAATTACATGTGTGACTCGATCATGTAGGGCAGCTCACGAGGTCTAATCCATGAAGAACAAAGAGGGGAGGAGAACATCACATAGCTACTGATCACGGTCCCATGGTCCAAGGAAAACTACTCACGAGACATCCGGTGAGCATCCATGGTGGAGAGGAGACTCCCGGAGGTCAATCCTCCCTCCGGCAGGGTGCCGGGAAGAGGTCTTCTGGTGCTCCCGATCTTGGAAGCGTGGCGGCGGCGGAACAGAGGCGAGTTCGCGGAATAGGGTTCTTCTTCTGGAGTTTTCCCGTGACGAAGATTAAATAGGCGAAGGGGGGCAGCCAGAGGTGGGCGAGGGGCCCCAGGCGCCCCCCTGGCGCGGTCAGGGATGGGGCCGCGCCGGGTGGCCTCCTGGGCCCCCCTGGCTCCCCTCTGGCCCCTTCCGGGCTCTTCTCGAAGCTTCCGTCATGCTGATTTTTTATCTGAATTTTCCCAAATTTTTCTGGCACTTTTTATATGGGGGAAAGCTGAAATAGAAAAACAGCAGAAAACAGGAACTGGCACTGGGGTGCACTGAGTTAATAGGTTAGTCCAAATATGAGCAAAAGTTTATGAAAGTGTATCTAGATCATAGCAATATCACACAAAACATGCATGGAGCAAGCAGAAATTATAGATACGTTTTGGACGTATCAGCCACAACCAGGTGCCCAGGCGGCCACCTAGCGCGGCCAGGGGCCTGGCCGCGCTAGGGGGCACCTGGACCCCTGGTGGGGCCCTGGCTGCCCCCTTCGCCTATTTATTTTCTGTCACGGGGAAACTCTGAAGACAGAACCCTATTTCGCAAACTCGCCTCTGTTCCTCCGCCGCCGCGCTTCCAAGATCGGGAGCACCGTGAGGACCCTTCCCGGCACCCTGCCAGAGGGAGTATCGACCTCCAGGAGCTTCTCCTCCACCATGGACGCTTCCCGGATGTGCCGTGAGTAGTTTCCTTTGTACCATGAGTCCGTGATTAGCAGCTATGTGATGTTCTCCTCCCCTCTTTGTTCTTCATGGTTTAGACCTCGTGAGCTGCCCTATATGATCGAGGCACATATGTAATTCTTCTGCTGTTGATATGCTGAGTTTGATGGGATCTGATGGATTATGAGCTTATGTTCAGATCGTGATAGAGTAATATATTTGGTTTTTATCTCTTATATTTTTGTTCGTAAGTAATTCTTTCATGTTCTCCGTTGCTGTTTATTGCTTTGGCCAAGTAATAGGTAGTGACTCCAAGAGGGAACGTTATGCTCGATTATGGGTACATGCCCCCTGATGACACGCTTGAGTGACAGAAACATGAGTCTAGGGGATGTGTTGTGGCCACAAGGGGGAAAACAACGGTGCTTGTAACCGCGGTTGCAATGATTGTTTACTTTACGCAAAGTTCTTTTTAATGCATTTGTCTGTTGCTTTGGGTTTACACTTTGGGTGGGGCTCGTAAATTAATACCAGCGAGATGTTCTGGATAGATATCTCAAGGTGGATGATTAGTAGTAGATGCAGATGGATTTCGGTCTACTTATTTTGGCATACTGCCCATGCTTATGAGCCTCTTCCTTTCTTTTGTAGCATAGTTAGCATTGCGGTGCGTTTATAATCCTGTCAATAGCCCATCTGTAATTTTTTTACCTCGCATAGCACTTTTATCGTCTTTTGGGAGAGAGACATCACTAGTGAACATCACGGGACCCCGGTCCATATTCTCATCACTGTTTACAAGCTTATTTCCTTTTCAGTATTTACTTTCAGTTGCTATCATTATTATTATCTCTTTTGTTTGATCCTTTGTAAACAACAAGACCGGAGAGATTGAAAACCTCTCTGAACTTCGTTGGGAGCAAAGTTAATTGTGTCGTGTGCAGGTCCAGGAGAAGCAAGTGATTCTTTTCAGACGGCGCATCACTTGCCGAACCACCTACTTATCATCGCCGGAGTCCTACGGGAGACAAACCCTATCCTCTACATAGGGGAAATTTGCCGCTATCCTACATCTCACCTTCCACTTGGGATAACCAACGAAGGGCTAGAAGCTATTATACTTTCCACGCCATCAACAACCTCTCAAGCATCTGATCAATAAAGGGCAGCGGGTAGTTATCCTTCCTGGTTGCCTTGTTCAAATTCCTGTAATCAATACACATTCTATATCCAATAACAACTCTTTGAGGTATTAGTTCATTTTTATCATTAGGAAAAACAGTCATACCTCCTTTCTTAGGAACACAATGTACTGGACTTACCCACCTACTATCAGCTATAGGATAGATGATACCTGCGGCCAGAAGCTTGAGAATCTCTGTCCTAACCACGTCCTTCATCTTTGGGTTCAGCCGTCATTGATGAACAACGAGCTTAGCATCGGGCTTGAGACTGATAGTGTGTTGGCAAATCGATGGACTAATCCCCTTAATGTCGTCAAGGGTATAGCCCAAGGCACCACGGTGTCTGCGAAGTGTCTCCAATAATCGCTCTTCTTCAAATCCTGAAAGGTTAGCATTTATAATAACATGATATATTTTCTTTTCATCTAAGTAAGCGTACTTGAGCGTATCGGGCGGTGGTTTGAGGTCAAACACCGGGTCTTATTTGGGTTGTGCTAGGATAGCAGTTTGCCTTGTGAATATTTTGTCTAACTCATTTCTCTCCTGCATATGCATATCATTCTCGTGGTCTTCCATATATTGCTGCAAAGGGTCATTAGGAGGGGTAGCAATAGAAGCAATATTTTCAATAATTTTATCATCACTAGGTAAATCAGTATCACGAGGTTGCTTGGATAATTTCGAAAAGTTAAATTCATATGGCTCACCATTGAATTCAATAGAAACTTTACCTTTTTTCAATCTATAATAGCACCACAAGTGTTGAGGAAAGGTCTACCAAAGATAATAGGGAAAAAACTATCTTGCACTGAACCAAGTACAAGAAAGTCAGTAGGATACTTTACCTTTCCGCATAGGACTTCAACATTTCTCACAATTCCAATGGGAGAGATAGTTTTTTTGTTTGCTAGATAAATAGTAGCATCGACTTCTTCAAGTTCACAGGGTGAAACCTCACCCATCATTCCTGATAGAGTGAATAAGGAATAGCGCTAGCACTTGATCCCAAATCGCATAGCCCGTAATAATTGTGATCTCCTATTTTGACAGATACAACTGGTGTACCTGAAATTGGTCTCTTACTCTTTGTTGTGACAATGTTAGTTGAAACAGCACAAAAATTTATCTTGGAATCTGCAATATCATTAGTAACTAAATCTTTAATCACCGCAACTTGAGGATCGACCTTAATCAGATCCTCAGGTTCGTTTGTTCATCTCTCACTTTTATTTATTATACCTGTCACAAAAGAGTGCTCCCTCATCCTTGTAGGAAAAGGGGGCTTTTCATAAAAACTGTAGGCAAAATAGGGTCAGCACATTTATATCAACGGGTAATTCTTTAAAGGGTTTATGATACTGATCCTTCTCCTTCTTAGAAGACTCAATGTGAGAGGCAAAGTTCTTACAAAAATCAATCATGAGCTGGGAATCAAGACCAATCTTAGAACAAAAGGTATTAAAATAATCAGTTTTCACATAGCTCTCAATGTAATCATGCTCATAATTTATAGTGGGTTCAATACCTTTATCGATTTCCCAGTCTTCAGTGTTCTTATGGATCCTCTCAATGTGATCCCATTTTTATTCAACGCTTCTTGTTTGGAATACCCCGCTAGAGGAGGCATCCAACATCTCCTTATCCTGACGAGAAAGCGTGGCATAAAAATATGTAATTATAATATCTTTGGGGAGTTCATGGATAGGACATTTGAACATTAGGGATTTAAGTCTCCCCCAAGCTTGAGCGATGCTCTCTCCGTCACGAGGCCAAAAGTTATAGATGTAGTTCATGTCTCGATGAATTTCTTGAAGAGGATAAAACTTTGTATAAAAGAGAGACATAAGCTCTTCCCAATTAAGTAGATGTGAGTTATCGAGGAGATTATACCAATCTGAAGCTTTATCTATAAGTGATACTGAGAATAATTTCTTCATGACGAACTCCATTGACACACCTACATGTGATACCTAAATAAAGAACATAGTTGTGATAAATATAGCAGGTGTTCACCTGGATGTCAGTCTCCTGCATAACGATTAGCCAAGACATAATCGATAATACCAATTGGTATTTTATATGGCACAATTTCAGTAGGGTTAGGAGTGACCACCACAGTAGTGTGGCGTTTCCCCATAACCAACGAACCAAGAGTAGAGGTATCCATAAGGACAAAGAGTAGCAATAGCAAAATAAAAACAGAAATATAAAAGCTTCCTTACCAGCTTCACTTACTAATAGCGCTACGCTCCCTGGCAACAGCGCCAGAAAACTGTACTTGATGACCCTCAACTGTAGGGGATCGTTTGTAGCATTTTCTATAAATAAGAGTGTCGAACCCAACGAGGAGAAAAAGGTATTGGTAAGTGACTTTGGTAAAGAAATAGCTACAGGAAGTAAATGATAGCTTTTTAGGGGTTTTCGGTATAAGCAACAAAAAGATAAAAGCGAGCAAAGTGAAAGGCGCTGAGGAGTAACAAGTGGCCTGATCCTTTTGAGCAAAGGATAGGCCTAGCAATTGAACTTATAAACGCTAAAGCATTCTTGAGGACACACGGGAGAAATAGTCACGGGCTTTCGCCATATTCCGCATCGGTACTATGTGATGTGTTGATAAGTGTTGAGTGGATGGATCTATGCTAGTGCACCCTCTAGACTAAGATAAGTGCACTCTTATGATTAAACATCTTGCAAGCATCCGCAAATACAAGATAGTAATTAAGGCAAAGGCCTAACCATAGCAATACGATCAATGATCCATTGTTCCCTTGTGCAAAAGTGTGCGAACTGCGGTTCAGGTTTCTGTCACTCCGGCAACCCACCGTAAGCATTCTTTATACGCAATGCATTCCCCTAGGTCCTTAATAAGGCGAAGTGTTGAGTGCTCGACTCACACAACACCACTAGGAAAATAACAACACAACTTAAATATCAAACAACACATATTACTTCAACATCATATGACTACTAACAACTAGACTTCTCCCATGTCCTCAAGAACTAAAGTAACTACTCACAAGACATAAAAGAGATCATGATCAGAGGGGATAAATAGATGATAAATAATCTGGACACAATGATATTTCTCCAAAAAAAACTCAATAGCATTCATCACACGGCAGTAATCAACACCGGTAGAGTAGAGAGGATAGATAGTACGGATTACAACACAAGATAAACTTGTGAGGTGAGATTGGATGGTGGTGGAGATGGTGCTGATGTTGGGGATGATGTTGATGATGATCTCGATGATGCCTTTGACGATGGAGATGATCTCCCCTTCCGGGAGGTGTTCTCCCCGGCGGAATCTGCCCGCCGAAGATGTCTTTTCTCCTCTGTTGGTTTCTGCCACAGAGCGGCGGCGTAACTCGTGAAACTCCTCTCTCTTTAGGTTTTTCGGATAATGAGTGATATATAGGCCGGAGGGGGGAGCCGGGAGTGGCCCAGGGGTCCAGGAGCCCTCCCGGTGCGGCCACGGTGGGGGTCGCGCCAGGTGGCCGCCTGGGCACCCTGTGGCCCCCTCTGGTCCCTCTTTTGTGTTTCCTAGTCATCCTTCTCAAAAATAGCCTTCGTCGATTTTCAGGTAATTTGGAGGTCTTTTGCTTCAGCAACTCGGCGTCCACTTTTTATCGCTGAATCCTGCATCTGCTGCTTCGGCATCGAAAGTTGCAAACTATGTAAAACAAGCCAAAACAATATAAGAATAGCATCATAACATGAAATATATTAATGAATAGGAAGGAATTACTATATAAAATAGTGATGCATTTTTGACATATCAGCATCGTCCTCGGCAAATACCATGGTTAGGAACGTGGGTTTAGATCATAGAGAGAGGAGTGCATGTTGGCGATGCTCGTCGGCTAACAGGAGACGTGGATTTACCCAGGTTCAGAGCCCTCGATCGGTAAAACCCCTACTTCATGCTCTGTGCATTATATGATGGAGGCGATTACAGTGGAGGTCTCGCTGAGAGTGCTCTCGTCGAGGGTGGAGCTATGCGTGATTGGATGTCCTAGACGTCCCCTCTCCCAGCCTTTATATACTAGGCTGGGTCACAAGGAGTCCGTCTAGGGTTACAAAGGAGATTGCATAATCTATCTAGTCTTGGCGGGCACGCCTTGCACTTCGAACCGCCTTGGACTCCATGTAGGCGCAAGCCGTTGGTGCTTCGGGTGGGCTGATCTTGGGCCAATCGAATCTTCCAGTGGGCCTTCTGTCTGGACACGCACCAGGTACCCTCATGCTGAGGAGTCGTGGGGTATCCCCCCGTCACAGCACGACCAAAACAAGCTTAACTTTGTCATACGAACTCCGATTTTGATGATCTTGGGATTGTTTTCAAGCTATCGAAAAGCTCAAGGTCCTCACATAGAGAACCACCCAAGATCAACTAAAAGAAAAACTGCAAATCTTGTAAATGTTCAAATGCCAACAAGGTAGAAGGTGAAACCTTCAAAAGATAAGATCCGAAAAAAACTCCAACATCGAAAACATAAATGAAGATGCATATGAATTCCGTTTTCGGTGAACATGATCTGGTAATAAAGAAGAACTCAAGCTCCAAATCTCACAAAGAGAAAAGCCAAAAAAACCAATAAATATGATGCCAAGGATGCAAAGGTTTGAGCTCTCCATGAATGACGCGGTCTATCCTATAACTTGGTCTCCTAACTAACACCATGAGACTGGTAACCTAGAAACCTATCAAGGTCAAACATTTGTCTTACGCATAATCCACTTGAGCTTGGTGATGACGATCATGCCCGCCTCAAGTTGGAACACCTTTCTTGGTTGCACCGGCTTGATGAAGACTAATATATTGCTCCTCCATACTCCATTATGGGTGAGCCTATATTTGGCATATATTCAGAAGACCATTATAAACAAATGGTTGGCAAGATCCAAGCATGTGATATATTTGTGATGCTCCTCTTAAACTTGCACACATCAACCTTGATGGCCATCACCACTTTATCTCAGAATATATGTTGATCAACCTTGTACCATTCCAACTCTCTTCATTAATATGATGTCTTGAAGGTAAACATGGATTTTCACACAATCTTCTTCTTCAAGACATGCTTGCAATATGCTCAACTCTCACATGACCAATCTTTGGATAACTCCAATAATAATACATTGGTCAACACATAAGCTTCATCTTTCAACCTTGAAGCCAACATATGATCTTCAAGCGTTGCCTATGGACAAACCTTAAAGTATAACTCAAGGAAACCGTTAGTCCATATAGATTGTCATCAATTACCAAAACTAAACATGAGGGCACATGCCTAGGAGCACGTGCTAGAGCTGACTCTTCATGAAGAGCTTTCTTACCTTCTCTCTCCTCTTCTGTTTCATCCAACTAAGCACAAATATTTTTTTTATCTCTTAGGTTGCTCCCGATGCTCCACCTTCGATGGGTGCTAAGCATGCCAACAAGGAAAAAAATCCTATGTGGCACCTTAATTAAAAGGAGAGAGAGGATTTTGGTGACCCCAGGAGTAAATGGTTATAATCACTGGAACCTATGCAAAACATTAAAAATAAAAGAAACTAGCCTATGCATGCAAGACTTTAGTTGCTAAACCGTTAAATGAGGCAACCTTAGCAACAACAAGCTAAGAACCAATGCATTGGAGACTATGCTTGCTTATAAAATTTAATACTTCTAGCACCTCACTTAGCACCTTTGCATTGGAGGAAGCCTTAGGCTGCTCCCAATGCTCCACCTTGGGTAGGTGCTAAGCATGCCAACAAGGCAAAAAAATCCTATGTGGTAACATAATTAAAAGGGGAGAGATGAGTTTGGTGACCATAGGAGGAAACAATGCTAGACACGGGAACCTAAGTAAAATATTAAAAATTAAGGGAACTAGCCTATGCATGCAAGACTTTAGTTGCTAAACAATTAAATGAGGCAACCTTAGCAACAACAAGCTAAGCACCAATGCATTGGAGACTATTGTTTCTTAACACATTTATTGCTTTTAGCACCTCACTTAGCACATTTGCATTAGAGGAAGCCTTATAGCCAGTTGACTCGGCACTATTGTATTTGCACTTAGGGCACTCCCAGTGCTAGTATCTTAGCACGTAATCATAGGCGGTTTGCTTATGTGGCATAGTATTTAATGAAGAAAGAGATGAAAGTTGTATCTTAGCTAAGATACAACCCTTGCACGTGGACATACACAAAAAGCATCACTAGACCAATCACATGTATACATGAAGCTAAAATCATTAAATAAGATATAACCTCTAAGAGAAAGTACAATAAGTTTATGTAAGCAGACTATAAAGATTTAAATATTATATCTTTTGCTTAGTTAGATGAAAGAGAAAATGAGAGAGAAGGTAAGTGTGCTCTTGGTGAAGAGCCAGATCTAGCACCTGCTCCTAGGTACTTTGTGAGAATGAAAAGTGGGTCATATATTAGAAAATTAGTACACTTTGCTGGCTAACTATTGTACTTGTTGGCTATAAGATGGGCTATAGATGGCATGACATTCGCTTATAGCCAGCAGCTGGCTATATTATTAATCATGCCCTAAGAAACAATGCATTGTGGTAGTTGTATCTTATGTTTTTATTGCTCCTATGATATTGTGCTAAGAAACAATGCATTGGAAGGGCCCTTAGAGCAAGTACAATAGAGCTGAGACAGCGGCTATAAAAAAAATATTGTTACGTAGTTGGATAAAAGAGAATAGGAGAGAGAAGGTAAGAGGGCTCTTGGTGAAGATTCAGCTTTAGCACGTACTCCTAGGTACTTTGTGAGGATAGAAGGTGGGCCATGTATCACAAAAGTAATATACTTTTCTAACTAACTATTGTACTTGTTGACTATAAGATAGGCTATAGATGATATGAAAATGGTTTATTGGTAGAAAATGACTATACTATTAACCATGGTCTTAGTACTTTGAATAGTTTTGGAACAAATAGATTTTTACTATTAGCCTTATACACCGAAACGAAGGAAGTACTAAGAGCATGGTTAATAGTATAGCCAACTGATGGCTATAAGTCATCTTATAGTCCATCTCATAGCTAACATGTACAATAGTTAGCTACAAGAGAGTAGTACTTTTATCATATATGGTCCATCTTTCATTCTCACAAAACACCTACGAGCACGTACTAGAACTGCCTTTTCACGAAGTATTATTTTAGGTAAACACTTTATAGCTATAGTTTGAGAATGCCTCATCATCAGACTGGATTTAAACCGTCGATCCAAAAGGAATCAGACGGCCAAAATTGTAGGTGCTTTGAAGAAAGAAAATAATAGCCACCCCGCACCAGACGCCCTGTAATCTCTCCCTAGTCCCCTCGCTTGCCGCTCCCGTTCTGGATCTCCGCTTGAGCGGAGAGACCGTGCTCCATCGCGCTGGCTATATCCCAATCCTCCCGCTTTCTCTCACGCATCTCGTCGACGAAAGTCCAGTCAGACCCCCCCCCCCCTTCTTTTTGGCTTGCAACTCACAAATCCATTTCTCCCCCATCTCCACTGAGATGAACTGCTCGTATCCCTGCTGCGCCACCCGCCGTTACAGTCGAGCAGCACATCTACTTCCCCCCCCCACTACTGCTCGGAACCCCTCATGTGACATCTGTCTTCCTTGTCGACCAGCACGGCTAGCCCATCAAGATCTCCACCAAAGTGAAACGGGTGAGTACTTTAGGACAGAACTTGGTCGAGCCCCCCATATTTGATTTTGTTTTGCTACATATTTTGTAGTTGTTTAATCATACACCGTAGTCACGCTGGCCGAAATTTCAAAATATAGCCTCTAATCGGAGTTCCCTGTACTGAAAGTTTGAAGTAATACACTATGTAGACCGGACCCGAATTGTTAATTTGTAATTTTAGCAATCATTATTTACATAATTCGATCACATGCACCTATGCACGCAGGAAATCGTGTCTACTAATTTATGCTTTGAATGTACTGTAGCTGATAAGTGTTCAATACTTATTTGCTTCATTGCTAAATGTTTGCAGATCATATGCATCATATTTTGCGGAAAATTATGTATTGTTCTTTTTAAAATTCAATGCTTCCAAAGAACAATGGCAGTGCACCCTTCGCAATGAAGAAACGGCAACCGGGGCATTTGCTTCGACAATGACATCATGTTTTTGTAAGCATCAGATATGTTCGTCGACCTTTCAGTTTGTTCGCATTGATGGACGAAACTGGTTTGTAGACCACAAAATAATCGATGCACACACATGCTGGCAACATGCATTGCTAGTTTTACAAATTTATATGCTTCCACTTGGTAAGAATCACGTTGAGATAACAATAAATTGATGCTTATCAATATCCATGCTTCCTAAATTTATTGTAGTTTTCTTCGGTCCAGATAGCTTGGGCCAACAGAAAACACACTTCTACCATTATTGGTACTTGCGGTTGCATTGTGGGATCCGAACTGACTTCTTTGTATCTTATCCCATTCATACATATAAATAAAAGAGAATTCTTTATATTTAAACACTGACAACATGCTTCCTATATTTCATATAATGCCAAATCAAAATCAAATGCTGAAGAGGACATACTTTCTTACATGGGAATGTGGATTCTCTATTGCTTCATTACTGCACCATACATGCGTTACTCGTTATTGCTTCATACTTTCTGTACTTATGCGTCATGTCTAACGGATGTATATTTCAAGCAGTCGTGTGTTAGCTTTGGAGCTGATGGGCGCAGCTGGAGACATCTATGGAGCCATGGAAGCGACCGATGCATGCAGTAAAATGTGTGATGACACTTATCTTCCATACAACGAGGACAACACCAAGCAAAGGGATACCTGCGTGTCTATGGTATTTAGGGAACATTAGATATTGACTTAGTGAAGCATAGTACATATTGTTGATGACTTGAACCAAATAAAAGGTGTCATGTTTAAAATTTATTGTTTGAATGAACAAAGCAGGAAACAAACTTATGTTTGGTTGGAAGCAAATTGATTTCACCATGGAAACACTTGTGTATTGGATGGAAGCACACTTTTCTTGTGTTGGAAACTTGATAAAAAGGTAGATGAGACCCAAATTTATAATTAGGAAACAAATTCATAGATGCAAATTTTTGTTACAACGAAGCAAAGTGCTTGGAGACAATTTTGTTAAACTCAAAAAAGTTTGGTTCAAATTGAAGCAAATTATCTCGCTTGTGGAAGCAAGATTTTGGTGTATTAGAAACAAAGTAAAATTATACTACGTGGGATACATTTTCCATGCAAGCAAATTCGCTATACACTAGAAGCAAAAAAATGTTTAAGTATGAAAATAGAAAAGTTGAGATGGAATTAAAATTCCTTCCATGCGTGATTTTTGTGGAAAGTTACTTCAAGGAAGCAAATAGAAATCAAATATGGAAGCAACGTAATTACAGGACACATGAGTATAATTCAAAAACTATCTAGAGAGAAGTGGGCCACACGTTGGTCATCTAATCACAATCTGCAACTATAGTAATCAAACGGATGTCCATTGGTCTAATAAAATGCTAGGGATCATTAGTCTGATCCCTAGTGGCTCCCATTATTTTATCTCTTATAGTCTGGTGACTGACCTTTATTATACTTGCTCTAAAAGCAAGTACAATAAAGTGATGTAATCGAGCTGTAAGGCATATAATACTACCCATAGTGGGAGTAATATCACTAGTAACATCACACTTATCTGTGCAAAATAGATGATGTGGCAAGTAGTTAATGAGGAAAGAGAGGGATGTGGTAACTTAGGTAGTTACTTGCTCTTTGAGTAACATCACACATACCAATACAATATGAGTCTACAACACAATAAATGAAGTGTTGCATGACATCATATCTATGTTACTCCCCACTATAGAGGTACTAACATAGACTAGTAACAACGCGATGTTACTAGTCGAAATTACTCCCCACTATGGCTAGTCTAAGGCATGTCCCAATACATAGTTTCTTAGCACGATATCATAAGAGTAATAAATATTTAAGAAATAACTAGTCCAATGCATTGTTTCATATGTGTTGTATCTACATTTAATGATTTGGGTCTCATGCATGCATGTGATTGGGCTAAGACTATTTTTTACCTATGTCCACGTGCAAGGGTTGTATCTTAACTAAGATACAACCCACTCTCTCTCATCACTAACTAGTGTGTCACATCAGCAAAATGCCTATGAAACCGCGCTAAGAAACCCCCATTGGGATATGCCTAATATAATATTTTGGATGAGTTGAAAGAGAAAAAAAAAGAGAAAGAAAAAAGCGGACTAATAATAAACAGCCAGTTGCAACACATGATCCTAAGCATTTTGTAAGAGTGTCAAGTGGACCATAGATCAACAAAATAGTATTTATTTTTGTATATATAACTATTGTGCTTGCTAGTTATAAGCTTGACTATAGATAATATAATAACATTTTATATAACTAATAGCTGGCTATACTATTAATCATGCTCTAAGAGCATCTCCAGCCGTTCGGCCCCCCAAGACTACTTTCGGCGCTATTTTTAGCGCCGCTTGGGGGGCACTTGCGCGGCGATAGCTCTTGGGGCGAGGTTCCCCCCAGCCGCGCCCCCAAGGGCGGACCCAAGAAAAGCGGCGACGCGCACACAAGTTCAAATAGTTTTCTTCCCGCTTCAAAAAACCGCATAGTTCGGCGATCAACATGCCATGGTTCGGCGATCAAACGCGCCACAAGCGGCGTGATCTACGCGAGGAACAAAAAAAGTAGGTCGGCCGGCCGGCAGCTCTCAAAGGGGGTGGTCCAGGTCGACCGCAGAAGCCAGCGGCTCGCCGTATGTCTCAACCGGCGTAGACGGCGTGTCCGGTGTCGGCGGCGTGTTCTTGGGCGAGGCAGGCACGTCCAGCGCAGGCGGTCTGCGGGGGGCGCGGGCGGCGTGACAAAGGGCGGCGGCGGCGCCGCCATCTGGGAAATGGCGGGAGACGGAGCAAATGGCGGGGAAGGAGGAGAAAACGGCGGGAGGGAAAGGCCTATCTCGCCGACAGAGCGGCCCCACGCGTCTTTTCGTTTCATTCGGCGCCCCCAAGAGACCCCCAGGGCGCTAGGTTTGGGTTGGGATCGCCGGATCCACTTTTGGCCCAATCCGACGCTAAATGGACTCTTGGGGGTGCGGCTGGGCGAATTTCGTCCGCCCGGCGCGAAAAAAGCCAAGGCCTATTGGGGGTGCGGCTGAAGATGCTCTCAGAAATAAAGATGACCTAGGGATGGTGGTGATATGCGGGAAGAAGGAAAACAAAAGCAATGGAAACCGCGAGCGAGGCAGACGGTTGAGTAGTTTGTTTGGTTGTGGCGTCGGGGAATCTGGATGGATTGGATGCGTGGACAGTGTTGGAGTTTGGGCGCGGAGACGGAAGTCGTTGTCGGTTGGAGGGGAGGCGCAGAGTCGCGGACAGCCTGGCTATGGCACCGCACTGAAATGATGGCGTCACCGCCGGTGCCCTGATTCGCTCCTTCCGGTTCCCGCACTCCATTTTCCATAGATCGATCAAACCGCTGCAATGCCACTTCTTCTCGTGATCCCACTACTAAATCACAAATGTGTATAGTCTTTGCATGTGTTTTCATCCTCAATAAGTAGTTTGACATGCTGCTATATCTAACGCTCTACTATTTCGTCTTTTGCAAGTTACTGGGAAGTGGTAACAGATGGGGCACTTACCACCACTAGTCAAGTCGTCGCTCGCTCGCTCTCAGCCGCGCTGGCGTCGCAGACCAGGGAAAAACAAACAACCAAAGGCAGCGTACGCGGCAGGGGGAATGGGATCCAGGCTGTCGAGTCAAAACGGCAACGCAACGGCGCCGCATGCACGTAGTACCGTGGTGGTCCGGCCCCCACGTCACTGTCCCTTTCCGACACCCTTCCTTCGCGCTGCTCCTCTTCACCTTCACAATAATATTCCATCCACATTTCTTTATGGTATTCCTACGTCCGTGATCAGTTAGTAATAATTGAAATGTTTGTTTAATACTCCATCCTTATCTCTCCCTCCGTGGAGTGTTTTGAGTTGAGTCGAGGGAGTGGCATCTTCAACAGTTTGTATGTAAGTATTGTTGGTATATTATCCATGTTATCAATCAACAAGTACTCTAATGAATTGTATGTAAGTCATTCAATAAAAAATGAGAAGCTTGTGCAAAAGGTGTTGATTAATTTACATACAACTTTGTCCTTTCACTTTATTTATTGTATGACACATCATTATTTGAAGATGCCCTTACAGTGCTCGGCTTGGTACGGAATGAACAATCAGTCAGTCACACACATCACATGGCTCAACACATACACTGCCAGGCCAGGTTTAGGACCAGGAATTATATCCTACTACTACTGCTAAGAGCATCTTCAATAGTTTGTATGTAGGTGTTGTTGGTAAATTGTCCATGTCATCAACCAACAAGCTATCATACAAGCACTTCAATGGGTTGTATGTAAGGCATCCAATAAAAAATAAAAAAATAATATAGTTGATCTCTAGTCTACTTTGGAGTTTGTACAAGAGGTGTTGGTTAATCTACATACTACTTTGCTTTCTCACCTCATTTATTACATGCCACATCATCTTTAGATCCTAGATGGCAAACTAACCAACACCTATCTTACGACCATTGGAGATGCCTTAAAGCAGATAAAACCATGGCACGGGAGTACACACGTGTGGACGGACGGCCCAGATCTCGGATCTGTAACCAGCCCCAGCCCCAGCCCCACCACCGCGATCAATCATGGCCTGCGCGCGTGGGCATCAGCAGCACGTGAAGAATATGCGATGTACCTCATACCCTTCCGTACGCAATTGTATGCGTTTACTCAGCGCAACTTCAATGAAACATCCAAACGAACCTAGTTTTGATTTATATTCTTTGTTCGTTTGGGTAGTCAAAACAGATCGTGGACAACCGAGTATTTTTTATGCGCCTAATGTTGTGAAACAATCCAAATGAACACCAACATCACCAGGTTACAAGGTGACGTCGCTTATCTGATGCACGGCTACAAGAGGTGATTTACGCTGAGGTGGACGAAGACACCCTCCCTATGAAACAGTGGCTCACGAGGACAAACCTTCCTGATGGGGTGGCTGTCATGAAGGTGTTGCACATGTTGGAGCGTAAGCCGAGGATTGAACATGAGTAGGGCGTCCGAGAGCCGATCTGACTCTATGTGCAAATCAAGAATGATGAGGACCTCGCTATGCTCATCATCCCTCCCCAGTTCACTTAGGTGATGAAGCAGTGGTTGGTGATCAAGCCATCGTGCGTCGTCCGGCTCTCGGCCCCAAAATGGCGCGAGTTCTGGATTCAAAACCAGAACTTCGAGGGCCACATGGTCCTTGTCGGGGGTGAAGTACTTCTGCCGCCACCATCGGATCGTCGACCACGACCTCCTCGTCCTATGGATCAACAAGTTGGCTCTAAAGGTGCAAATCTTCTTCAAGAAAACCACCAACGCCTGCACGGTGCGCTGCACCAGGCACAAGTGCCTGGGTGGCTTCAGCTTAGCCCTTGATCTAGTTTATATGTTATCAATTTATGCTTAGTACTAGTTTGAACTAGTTGTGCATGAACTTGGGGTGAACTATCATGAATTTGTGTGGTATATTTTGGCTAGGTTAGCACCCTGGTGCGTAGCAGGGGGCATGGATTTCCCTTGCTATGGTTAACTTATGCTTAATTAGGGCTTGTTTATTGCATGTTGTTCTTGTTTTGCAGCTCTTCTTCTTGGTTTGTTGTTGTTCGTCTGCAAACTGATGTGGTGCAACTAATGTAGTGGTAAGACCACCATATTTCAATGGGATGAGCTGATCATAAACGTGTATGCAACCAGACAACCTTGGTTTATATCTGCTCCACCTCTGAAGCACATATGCAGGCAACCAAACAACATGCATGCTCCATATATGGCCTGCCTGATGGAGGCAACCAGGTTTATATCTGCTCCACCTCTGAAGCATATATGCAGGCAACCAAACAACATGCATGCTTCATATATGGCCTGCCTGATAGAGGCATCCAAACAACATGCATATATTGGTTTTTCGCCTAGATTTGTTCAACCAGGGCCTCGGGACCTGGCTATCAATGCAAAAAAAAAAAAGATGTGAACCAAACGCGTCCATGATGAATTTTAAACAAGTTCTTTCTTGGCATATGCTTGTTTTATTATATAATTCGTTTTATATTATCCGTCCCCATGAGTACGCTTTTGGTCATTGTTAGTTTTCTTGAAGATAATTTGTTTTTGGCAACTCCTGAGTCTTTTTTTTTGGAAAAAAAGGATAACCCCCGACCCCTGTATCACAGTGATGCAACTACTGAGTCTTGACTATAAACATTGTATTGTATTACATTT
This sequence comes from Bromus sterilis, assembly GCA_950022295.1. NCBI lineage: Eukaryota > Viridiplantae > Streptophyta > Magnoliopsida > Poales > Poaceae > Bromus > Bromus sterilis. Next base: position 316,649,755 of record OX465596.1, on the reverse strand, counting down.
TCTACTAATAAATTATCTCTAGTACGTTTTTTTCAGGTGTAGTTGTATGAACAATTCACCGTTAAAAATTATAGCTACTTTTTGTTTTTCCTTGTGTGAAAGCAACAAATTTAAAATTCTCGTTATGATGTTGGGTGCTTTGTGATTCTTGATGTAATTGGTCAGGCTTTTGTGCTCCTCGGCAAAATCGGAGATGAATTTGCAAAAAAAAGAAAAGAAAAGACCCTGGTACAGAACTTCCGCGCCGGAAAAAGAAAGTGGAACGAACTGGGAGGAAAAGAAAGTGCAGTAGGTTGTTTATCATACATTTCTCGTCGGTTGAAATGAAATTGTCGCTAGCATTGCTTCCATGCAACGTTGATGTGACGCATACGGTCCACAGGAGGAACAAACACCCAGAGACAAAATATGAGCACACTCCTCCTCCTCCTCCTCCTCCTCCTCCTCCTCCATTATTAATTATTAAGATTTGATGGGGGGTCTGGTCTGGTCTGGATTTGGACGCGCTTTTGGGGTTTGGCTAGGCGCCAAAAGCGCAGAGCTTGTGTGTGCGTCACCTTAACAGCATAGCTGTTGGTGTTAGGCCTTAAGAAGAAGATGTGGAATGGGGAGATGGTTGTTATTGCACGGTTGGTGCAGGTTGGGCTTTCAGATGTTTGGAATGGGATCGGGACAAGTTGGTTGACGCCGCAGCTCTCCATCGACAGGCCGTGCGTTTGGGTAGTTTGTTATCGCCTATCGCAGCATCTGGAGACTGCGTGTGACGCGCAAGGAAGAGGTGAGACGTGAGACCCGTCACCGACCCATAGAGATAGAGAGAAGGCATCGATCCATCAGTTCCCCCTGCTGCTGCTGCTGTGCTTTTAATTTGCCGTTGGTTGCGGCGTGCCGTCCTGGTAGTTAGTCACAATATTATCTACTCCTCTATATATGCCGATATAGAAGTGTAACACAAACGAAACGAAACGAAACCAATGACATGGGTGGAGGGGTCGCGGAGACGTCTCGATCCCCCGGACGGGGACACGCAGGCCGCAGCAACAAACCAACCGCATGCAGATTGGACGCAAGCCCCACACCAGCACTTACCGTTTTCTCATGCTCCCACAACAGGAGAGGATAGCAGGCAGGGTCCGATGAGAACAAAAACAGGGTACGTACGTACGTGATCAAAACTGTTTCTAGAGCGAGCGAGCACGGGTTTGCGTCCGTCACAGCGACACCCTACCAGGTCCATGCACCCCGTTTAAAATCAAACCAACCGGGTTTGCTTTGTTTTGTTTCGGAGCAGTTGGTTGCCGTGCGATGCGATGCGAACTGGACTGGACCACCAATCCCACGACCACGCCTCCTCAACTCCCAACGGCCACGACGACTCACCAGCACCCAGCCAAGCCAAACACCAATTTCCTTTTCCTTTTCATTTTCCTTCCTCTCTGCCCACATCCTTTTTCTCGTCTGACAAAAAGAAAATACAGTAAAAGAAGGCCAAATAGGAATCAGCTTGTTCTATGCCTCACACGTTACTGTAGGAAATATGGCATCGTATCCTAATTACTGCCGGGATATGAGTATAATCAAGTAAAAGTCCTAGGAAAAACAACACACATGCTTCTTCTTGTGTGGAAGGAGAGCCACAGGCGACCGGTGCAGAAATAGACGTAGGCGAAAACGGTTGTGTTGGCGATCGTGCACACAGAAGACAAATTTTAAATTTCAGCTCGGCGAATCAATCTTACCGTCGACATACACGCATGCCAAGTTTTTTTTTAATTGAAACATACATGCATGCGAATTAAAAGGACGTTTTTTTAAATTCAACCCATTAAAAGACCAAAATAAACTCAAAGAAATTTAAGAAACACTATCAGTCACCCGACGGATCGTGATGGGCGCGTCGACCATCTTTGTAGTCATTGGATATGACTTTGATCGAACGGTTCAACACAAATTTCAATAGTTCAGATATACAACAAGGCTATGTTGCAAACACGTTAAACAAAACACAACAAAGATCTTATAAAAAATCAGTTTTGCAACCGGAAATGCATATGTACCTACACAAGCGGGTACATGATATATCTAAGCCATCCATGATGATAGTGTTTGCTTTGAAATCTGCATAAAGTTGCACTAGAGATCCTTGATGCAACAACATAGTATTGTTAGAGTTTATGTGTGAAAATGCAGTCGTAATGGAAAAGTTCTACAACTAATTACTATAGTTTGAGTTGAAAATTGATCAAGGGATGTGCTTTGTATGGTCCAATCTTGCATCTGTATACAATTATATGTATCTTTTGCTAACTTCAGAGCAAAGTTGTACATAAACCATTGCACATGTATGTGATAAAGTGATTACCTGTGAGCCCGGTGTTCATTACTTACTAGTTGATTGCCAGTTTGTTAATTACCGGTACAAAGTAAACTAGCTATCTCAGAAAAAGGGCGTCCAGTACTCTAATTAGATGTGGCAAAGAGCATCCAAAAACGTTCCCTTGATAACTAGATGTGCAGGTTTCATAGTTGATTCTGTTGGATTAATTATTTCAAGTCATTTTTTGTAAACTAGATATAATTCAAAAGCAAGAGATGAATTGTTGTACTGCAGGCACGAATCTCAATGTAGAACGGATGATTTAGATATATCATGTACCCGCTTGTGTAGGTACAAAATCCGCACTCGTTTTGCAACAAAGGTTATGTCTATGTCTGCCATCAGTTCGACTAAAATTTGGTAAATTCATAGAAAATCAAAATTCATTCAAATTTTAATATAATTTACATAAAATTAAATGCATTTAATGCAAAACTGGATGATTTTTATAAAAATCAAATGAAATACATGAGTTTAACTCAGTAAAAGAAGGCCAAATAGGAATCAGCTTGTTCTATGCCTCACACGTTACTGTAGGAAATCTGGCATCGTATCCTAATTACTGCCGGGATATGAGTATAATCAAGTAAAAGTCCTAGGAAAAAACAACACACATGCTTCTTCTTGTGTGGAAGGAGAGCCACAGGCGACCGGTGCAGAAATAGACGTAGGCGAAAACGGTTGTGTTGGCGACGTGCACATAGAGGAGAAATTTCAAATTTGAGCTCGGCGAATCAATCTTACCGTCGACATACACGCATGCAAAGTTTTATTTTTAATTGAAACATACATGCATGCCAATTAAAAGGCCTTTTTTTAAATTCAACCGATTAAAAGGCCGAAATAAACTCAAATAAATTTGAGAAACACTAACAGTCAACCGACGGATCGTGATGAGCGCGTCGACCATCTTTGTAGTCATTGAATATGACTTTTATCGAATGGTTCAACACAATTTTCAATATTCTAGATTCTTTTTTATTGTTTATTTACTTTAGGGGATTATCTTTAAACTTTTTTACTTTAATTTTTTTTACCCAGACCTTTTTGAATCCGCTTCCACAAAGAGTCAAACCCAGGACCTAGGGTGCTACTAAGTTTGCTGAAACCGGTAGGCTACATGCCCGTTCGCAATGAGGTTTTTGCTCCAATCACATCAAAAACATATGCACTAAATGTTTTATATAAGAAAAACGAATTTTGAACCAAATGCATTGTTTCAAAGAAAAAAATTGTCACAACATAGATATTGTTCCAGAGACCTTTTTCAAAGAAATAAATTGTTCGTAATAAAGACGTGTTCAAAGTAAAAAAATGTTCATAATAACATCATTATTTTAAGAGAAAAATGTATGATGGAAACTAAACAGAGTTTATGGTGCAAAGCACCGAGCGCAACACGAGCCATGTTGCAAAGACTCAAATAGTTGTTCAAGCCAAAAAAAAAGCTTCAAGCAGTTACAAGATTAAGGGCATCTCCAATACTAACCCCTAAAATGGATGTCACATCCATCCGCAGACGAATACTGATGTGGGAACCGACAATTCAACCCCAGCCGCAAATGTCCATCAACAGTTCAACCAAAATTTGATAAATTTGCACAAACTCGATGGATTTCATTCAAATTTGAATAGAATTTACAGACCATCGTCATCATCCTGCTTTTTGTTAGTTCTGAGGTTACCGACGACGAAGAAGTTTCCGTGCAGCTCAACAGGTAGCCGACACGACAAATCAGTCGCCTGCACAAAGGACCATCATCCATCATGTCGTGTTGATCGGGTGTGGTATGCTCCACTCGACCCTCTTGTTTATATGATGTATGATTGAAGCACCACCAACGGTGCTTCAACGGGATGGGAAGACCATCCTCCGCCTCCTCGATCAAGCGACGGGCGGGTAGCCGTCCCGTTGCCTTTCTCCATGTGTGGAGACTGAGACTCTAGTCTCTTCAGTGATCGGTTGCGTCGGTTATGATTGGGCATCAATGTCGATCGTAGTGGCTGAACGCGCATGCGCTCCGCTGGCATCCAATGCTAGCGGGTTTCCAGGAGTGCGTTGCGATCGCTTTGCGCGCGAGGGATTTTTTTTGCTAATTAATTTTTGGTGGGATCTCGGTGTTGAGCAAGGACATGTTGACGATCTCCATTTGCATCAGATTTGCGAGAAAACTGACATATGGACCGGCTCGTGGATAGATGTAGGCCTGCGTTATATGGGAAAAGTGGTCCGAACAATCTAATCTAAATGGATGCGGAAGGTTTGAGGATCAGCGTTAGGGATGCCTTAATATTGCAATAACCTAAGCGCAAGAAAAAGCTCGTTGCAAAGATTTCCGGTAACAACTAATTATTGCTTCGTCCAATGGCTTAAATGCGGCGGATGTTTAAAAACCTTTAAGTAATATTATAGGAATAGAAAACTAGTAGGAAATGAGATGTCATGTATCTTAAATCCTATTAATAGGAATAGAACAAGAGATATCCTTTGATTACATCATGCAAAGTTTTCCATTGAATCTAAGTTAATGTTTATTTTTTGTTGAAATACTTATAAATGATACAAATAATTCTTATGTAGTAGTAACATGATTTCATTCCTATAAATCAAAGGGTTCTAAAAAAGAAAACTCTACTCATAAATCGTATCCTATGAAATTTCTACAAAATTTCTTCAAGTTGAATGAGACCTTAACCGATCCACGCGTAGTACATCCAAAAAGATAAAAATTAAAATGTTGAAAACAGCCAAGAAAATGAAAAGAATACGAGAGCATGATTTCGGTTGGAAGTGATGGGAGGAGATATTATTTGCCTCCCCATCCCCATCCATCCGTCCATGCCATGCCATGCCAAGCCACACGTAGGAGAGTCGCATTTCGGTTGGAGGGAGAGTGATATGGAGTGCGTGGTATGAGACGCCGCGTGTCCCGGAAGCCAGCTGTACCCAAGCAACACTACTCCAGTAGCATCAAACTCAAACCTCCCCGTCCCCTTCCCTTGCTTGGCTGGAACCACATACAACCGGCTATCCCCGGTAACCCTTTTTCTCCCGTCTCAGGTATATATCCTCCCCCCTCCCGCTCCCCCTCACCTCACCTCACTCTTCTCCTTCTCCGACGACGGTTTTAGATCGGTTGTTACCAACTCCTCCTGCTCATAGATAAGATACGTCGTAGATCCAACCATCTACCGGCCATGGCGGCGTGTAGAGGAGGAGGCGCCAAGGACGTGGACCGGATCAAGGGCCCCTGGAGCCCCGAGGAGGACGACGCGCTGCAGCGCCTCGTGGGCCGCCACGGCGCCCGCAACTGGTCCCTCATCAGCAAGTCCATCCCGGGGAGGTCCGGCAAGTCATGCCGCCTCCGGTGGTGCAACCAGCTGTCGCCGCAGGTGGAGCACCGCCCCTTCACCCCCGACGAGGACGACACCATCCTCCGCGCCCACGCCCGCTTCGGCAACAAGTGGGCCACCATCGCCAGGCTCCTCTCCGGCCGCACCGACAACGCCATCAAGAACCACTGGAACTCCACGCTCAAGCGCAAGTACTCCTCCTCTTCTTCGCCTGCTCATGACGCGCCCGCCGCTGCCGCCCAAGACGGCGACGACCGGCCGCTGAAGCGGACCAGCAGCGACGGTTACCCGGGGCTCTGCTTCAGCCCCGGGAGCCCGTCTGGATCGGACCTCAGCGACTCCAGCCACCAGAGCCTTCCCTCCGTCATGCCCTCCGCCGCCTCGCAGCCGCACGTGTACCGCCCGGTGGCGCGTGCAGGCGGGGTGGTCGTGCTCCCGACGACAACGCCTCAGCCATCGTCTCCTCCTCCGGCGACGACGCTCTCGCTCTCGCTCTCCTTGCCCGGCTTCGATGCACCCGAGGCAACCACGGTGGCGCCGCCTCCTATGTCTATGTCTATGCCGCCGCCACCACCTCCTCCTGTACAGCCCGCTGCAGCTTCTCAGATGCCGCCGCCGCCGCCTCCCATGCCGTTCCAGCTCCAGCCGGCGCCACCACCACCACAACCACAACCGAGGCCGGCGGCCGCGCCGTACAACGTGGAGTTCCTGTCGATGATGCAGGAGATGATCCGGATCGAGGTCCGGAACTACATGTCCGGCTTCGACCCACGCTCGCCGGCCGACAGCGTGCACGCGGCCAAGCGCATGATGAGCATGGCCAAGATCGAGTAGTAACAATCAAAGCAGCAGCGTCAGGAGGTACACGATCGATCAATCTGCTAGAAGAACTAATAATGCGAAGAAACGGAAAGCAGAGGGGACAATTGAAGAGAAGAAGAAGCTGGATCGGCGTCGGCGACCTGTTTAGATCTTCCCCAACAAACAATAATTCCTTGGTTCCATGTCTTAATTAGTTTTTTTTTTCTTCCTCAAATCTCCATGTCCATGGTAGCTAAGTCTCTCTACGAAGAAAACTTCGTCTGAGAAATAAGCTAGGCAGAGCAGAGCATAGCGCAGTACACTAGCAAACATGTTGCTTGCTGGATGATCGAGAGAGTTGTTTTTTGTACAGAGAAAGGAGAAAGAAAAACCAAACGAGATGAGGGAAAAAGAGAGACCAAGTTCAAGTTGGTTGATGCATCGCATCTGTTCCTTTGAGTTGTACTAGTACGTACAACAAAAGCCGTTTCGTTTGGTTTCGTTTGGTTTTGGTAGTGCTAGGAGTAGGTGGGCGTTTCAGTTTTGCGTTGGTTGTTTTGTGGTTGGAGTGTCTGGTTTGGGGAGCAGAGAGACAAGGACGAAACGGAATTATGGTGGGGGTGGAGAATGGGCGAGCGACAGCTAACTGCCTGCCTGTTGCGCACCCCCCTTATCTCTCTGACTCTCTCATCACTGCCTTTTTGTTTACGGACTGATAGGACGAGAAGTAATACTCCTACTAGCCTTTTGACATGTGGGCGATTTATAGATGGACGGAGGGGAGAGCGTGTGGGAACGACTCGACTGATGAAAGGAAGAGTTTTGAAACGGCAGCTTGCTTGTTTGCTTAACGCAAAGTGAAGTGAAGAAGTTCTTATCCAGACGACTGCCTCCTCACATGACACATGACACCTTTCACCTGCATTATTGCCCCACAAAGACGGAGAAACAAGTTAGCTCTGCAGCTGATGCTGTGCCAAAACTAGTCAAGTTTGGGTTGGTTTCTGGTTTTCAAACCCACGACTATTTCTGCTAGCTCCACCTCCTTCAGGGTCCATCAGGGAGCCTTTTTTTTATGCAATATAATTCACAAACGCTCATAACACGTCCGTATACTCATTCACCTTGACGGTGCGTTAGGAGTATTTGTTACATTGAAGTTTTCTATGGCTTCCAAAGTTCTAAGTAAGCATGTCAAAGCTTGCAACTGCAATTCAGTTTACTCGTACATGGGACGATCATTTGACCTTTTTCCCACTAATTCCACCAAAACTTCCTCAACTTTTAGCGTCCTTATAGCATCGTGTTCATGTCTCGTGGTCGGCTAAGCCCTCGGAATTGTCGGTTTAATCACCGATGAAGTAGAGTAGGACATGTACATGCCCCTGTTCAAGGACTCGAGGCGCCATCATTTCTCATGTTTTATTCTTTCTTGTCGAAGCCCATGGATTGCACGTCATGGATCGATGTAAGGTTCATGATGGATCTGTCGTGATCGGAACCTGACACCTCGACCACGATAAGGTTGGGGCGTTCAAGGTTCCCGGACACCGGTAACAGTATCACGGCGTGCGACTCCTTCTCGACAGGCTTCAATTGCCCTCTAGCTATCGCGCACAATAACACGTTGAGCCATCACCTTCCAATCGGACGAGTCGAAAGTGCGGGCTTCCGGCTCCACGCACCAATGAAGCATTTCACCTCCGCCATGGCGTGAAGCAGCGAGACACATCACAACAGCTTGAGAAAGGTAGTGGCGATGCACCTCACGCGGGACCCAAGCGCCATTTGGGTGAGGAGCTTGGGAGCGGAGTGAAGTGAAGAAGGGTGGAGTGAGGTGCTCAGGTTTTTGTTTGAAAAACGAATAAGATCATATTTGTGTGGGGGTTAGGGTGGACCATTTGGGGATGTATTGGAATCTGTATCCCGGGCGTTTGGATCAAATTTATCTCTTTTGGCTGGGTGGCAAAAAACACCCAGGTAGACCATCTAGGCGTTGGAAACGATTGGGACCTTTGGTTATAGATGCCTTTCAGACACACCAAACATTCGATTTTTTTTTTCTTATGGCAATTGATTTTGGACGTCAATATGAAGAACATTTTTGAGAGCATTTTTTAATGGGCAATCAAATTGCATACAGTTTTCGCAAGAAAATGCATGTGGATAGGGAAAATTATCATGTAGTGCAAGAAAATAATATTTTCCTCAGTATCAAAATTCTGTATCGCGTACATAAAAAAACAATCATCAAAAAGTACATCAAATAAAATTACGTATCACTTAAATATATATATTTCAATCAAATTAGCATCCATATGACATGGATGCAATGAGTGTGAAGGCGTTCTTCAGGGAACGTTCCCGGTTAACATTTTCCAATATTTAACTAGTAGCCGGGTTGGAGTAGTATTTTGTTTGTATGTATATACAAGTCCGAAGCATGCAGTGCGTACCAGCACTAGTATATTTGTACTACGATCTTGTGTGTCGGTTTGTTCCGTTTGGGGACGTCAGGATGATGGAGGCAAGGCAGCCGTGGTTTGTTAATCCGTTGGTTTGTTTGTTTGTTGGTCTGTTGGTTGGTTATTTGTCAGTCGGGAGTCCCTCCAGCCCTGGAATTATTAATTATTATACGCGTGCATGCATATTTATATATGGTGATTGATTGATGGGTGTGTGCGGTTTGCCTGGCACGGGATATTTTTGGTTAGATGTTGTTTTCGCAGGCAGTTCATCATTTCTGGTCCTGGGCAACCCTCATCCATCCATCCATCCATCCAACCCTGACCTTACCTGACCACCTAACACACACCCCACAAATTAGTAATACTAGGCGTGTGCTAAGGCTGGAATAGGATAACCACAGGCAGTCGGTGGTTTGGCTACGAATGAAGAAAGCAAAATAAAGCATTTGGTTGAGAGGAAAAACAAGGCCGTTTTCTGTTAAGGTGTCATCATTAGTCAGCACTCAGCAGTCAGTTCGATCAGGGAAACACGTTAAATGAGAATACTAGTAGGGTTTGGTTGGGTCGTATTCGATCGTATGTGTGGTTGGGGTGTCCATGGAGGCCCGACCACGACGATTTACCCGCTGCAACGACCAAACAACACATCAACCGACGTGACACGCTCCGCAACTCCCTATTTTCTTTTCTCATCTCCATTCAGTTTGTATCACCAAGCATTTTCTAATCCCGACCATTAAACAATGGAAAATATAGGTATTTGAATACAGTAACGGAACATATCTAAGCTCTTCACTCTGTGTTCGACCGCTTCCGTTTTGTTTTCTTCTGTCCGTTGGGTTGGGGGCTTGAATTGATCACGTACAAGTATTCAACACAGTATCTTCCCGGTACTATTAACATAAGTAAGTTTGTTCACACTAATTTGGCAGTTTAGTCAAATCAAGTCACGTATGATTCCATGCAAACAAACATGCACTACGCGCCCACAACACTAATTGCTCCGGCCCGTCCATTACCCAATTTCAATCTTGATGGGTGCAAGTGCAAGGGAGACGACGACCAAACATGTTGCCCGTTGGCTTTGACGTGCTACGAGACTTTGATCTGCTGGGTTGGGTGTGATGATGCGGACGTGCATGGCTGCAGCCCCGCCTTTTTGACTCGGCCGCCCGTTACCATTTCCCTTTGCTTTGTGATTGCATGTTCCTATCGGTGGCGCCTGTTTTGCTTCTTGCCGTCCGTCGTTGCATGCCAGTTGGCTAAACGGTCATGGCCACTCGCTTGTTCCGTGCCATCTTTGGTTTCCTTTTCTCGATTACTTCCTCCGATCGACCGCTCTTCCATTTTGAGTGGAGACGGACCTTAACCAGCGCGTAGAACCTTCCATCCCGTAATATATCTTCTCACGTCATGTGCTTAGATGTTTCTATGCTAGTGCTGAAACCATGAAAGTGCTAAGAGTCTGTTTCTGGAACATCCGGTACCAATGGTGTAAACACCACTAAGTCACCCACTGAGCGCTTTTTAACAGCGGAACTGAATAGGAAACCCCACTTGTCAAGCCACGTGGCCGATTCCTAACGACGACAGTGGGGACTACCGTCAGTGATTTGTTTGACTTGGCTGGACCGGACGAGATCGCACCTGAGTTCAACCAGCCGGTCCCCTATCTCTCTCTCCCACCTCCCGCGACCTAGCTCTTCTCAGATGCTAACTCGGACACGTTGTCTCCGCTGGGTGAGGAGCATGATTCTAACCCTTACTTAAGTATTTGGACACTCTCTGCCTAGGGTTAGGGTTCCAATTTGTGAGAGATTTCCGTGCCCATGGTTTGATTACCTTACTTTTATCTCTTTCATTAGCGTCCAACAACTATAGAGGACATGGATTGGTTCAAAATTGATCCCATTGGAATGCATCTATGTGACCATGGGAAATCCTCTGAGAGGCAAGCTGTGTTTGAAGGACCCCATGTCCCCATACTGCTAGGAGGATTTGTGGACGTGCACAAAAGGTTAGTGCATAATTGTTAGATTCTAGTGCAAAAATTATTACTGTTTAGTGATTAATGAATAATTTTCTAGTTGGTTCATGATTCCCTAGTTGGGTCAGTGCATAATTTGCTAGTGTGGTCAGTGCTATCCAGTGCATAATATTTACTTGCTATATATTGTAACCATAGCCATGTTTGTCCCCCCTCATTACTGTGCTTATGATTTTTTTCTCGGCATACAATTCTATCATCTCCTCAATATTATCACTGACACAATAAAATCCAAACAAAACTTTCACCAAGCCCTGGCCTAGGCCATGTGACGAGGGGGTGAACCCACGACTCCTACGGATGGGCCTACCCGGTGTACCCGAAGACAGAAGGCCCACAAGGATGCCGCCTGGGTCTAGCCTTGGCCCACTAGTGGCACCGACGTAGAAGTTCGCGACTCGTAAGGAAGGTGCAAACCTGCCGTGCGGTACAAGATCAGGGTTAGGGAATACTATTTGTAATCTAGGACAGACTCCCCGAAACCTAGCCTAGTATATAAAGGCTAGGAGGGGAGGCGTCAAGGACAGCCAACACACAACCTGTAACCCTAGCCTTGTGCGCACTAGCCTTGGCATTCCCTGTAATCGCATATCCAAGCAATAATATCGAGCAGGAACGTCTCCTCCTGTTAGCCGACGAGCTATCGTCCAACCTGTGCCTCTCATGACTAACCCTGACCATGGGATTTGCCGGGGTTGATCCCCGTAAATTGGCGCCGTCTGTGGGAACCACACATGTTGGAATTACGATATCGGCGGTTTCGTCTTCAGCAAGCCACAACTCAAGAGCAAGAATCAGATTCATTCCATCCGAAGAATTCAAGATTACGGCAAACATCTCTGCCGCCCCATCAAGACCGCTCGGCCTGCAGCTGTGCCAAGACCAATACTATGGCAGCAACCGAGTCCACCGCCAACGAAGGAGAAATCCACGACCCAAAAGAAAGTTGCGAGGGTTCTACGCAGAGATCCCGATCGACGAACTGCAGCACGAAGCAGAGGACCTGCCGACCACTCGACGACCCACCGCCACACAGGCACCCGGCGCACAACAAGACACCGACTCCGAGCTCGAGATCAGTGATCGTCAAGATCATCGCCAACAAAGAAGAAATCGACGACCTAGAAGACAAGCGCGAGGATTCTACGAAGAGACCCCACTCGACGAGTCGCACTATACAACTACGCGCTCGCCGACCACTCGACGACCCGCCGCCGTGCGGACAGCTGTCGCCCGCCAGGGCAGCGACTCTGAGACTCAGACCGGCGAATACTACGACCCAGATCGAAGACCAGACGAATTCGCCAACCTTATAAAGAACCAGAATCTAAGCGAGGGGATCGAAATCGACCCACGAGTCCACGAGCACCCGGCGGATCACACGCAGATCTTCCGAATCTCAAGGAGTAAACGGCACGCCGGATCCAGCAAACTAACGGTTAGGGAGCAGCTAGAAGGACCCTGCACGATCCGCTGCTTCGAAGACGACTGGGGACACATCAGATCGGGTCATACTCTGGGAGAATGTCGCCTGTTCAACGAACTCGCCGACAACCTCAAGGAGAAAAAACAACGAGAAGCCAAGCGCACCCGACGAACCGAGCAGTCGCCGACTCCAAGCCCCGAAAGACGCTACAACCCGCCTCAAGGACAGGTGTACACGATCCAAGAAGGCAGGATGTCGCAAGCCCAACATGACGCCTACACCCTGCAAGCCAGAGCAACCGAGAACCTAAACACGGTCGAAGTCTACCTGCTACACGACGCATAAACTAGTATCACGTTCTCCAAGAGCGATCACCCGCCTGCAGTCCCAAGGCCGGGGCACGCGCCCCTGGTACTCGATGCCCAAATTGGAGGGTACGACATGGACAGAATCTTCATGGATGGAGGCAGCAGCATGAACATAATCTTCGTCAGCACCCTACACAAGATGCTGACCCCACAATCAGTATGGAAAAAATCAAGCACCGTGTTATACGGAGTAGTCCCAGGAGAAGCGGCTACTTCCCTTGGAATAATCGAGCTCGAAGTTGTCATTGGCAGCAGACGCAATTTCGCAAGACACACCCTCGAGTTCGAAGTACTCGATTGGCAGTCGCAGTACCACGCCATACTGGGACAACCAACATTCGCGCAATTCATGGCGGTTCCACACTACGCCTACCTCAAACTCAAGATGCCAGGATCCGCGAGCGTCATTATAGTCAACGGGAGATTCACCAAATCAGACCAATGTGATCGCGATTCCCACAAAGTCTCCGACACCTTCGGAGCCGAGCAAGAACTCACAGAAATAGCCATGACGACAGACAAAAGTATCTTTCCGCTAGCAAGTCGAAGCGAGTCAAAAGAGTATGGGCGGGACTTCAGCATCGACAGCGACACGATCACTCACCAAGTGCACCCGACGGACCCAGAAAAAACAGTCCGCGTGTACGCCCACCTCCCGGAAGAGCAAGCGACTGCCCTCATCGCTTTCCTCCGTGAAGAATGGGAAATCTTTGCCTGGTGCCCAGCCGACATGCCAGGAATACCGCGCGAGTTCGCGAAACACGCATTGCGCATCAAACCAAACACCAAGCCAGTGAAGCAGGCACTACGAAGATTCTCAGAACCCAAGCGCAGAGCAATCAGGGAGGAGGTCAATCGATTACTCGACGCTCAATTCATCTGAGAGACGAAGAAAGCCACTTGGATCGCCAACCCTGTGCTGGTACCCAAGAAAGACACAGACGTGTTGCGGATGTGCGTCGACTACGGGCCAGTCAACATATACTGCCCAAAGGATCATTTCCCCTGCCAAGAATCGATCAGATAATCGACTGGACAGCAGGATGTGATCTACTATCATTCCTCGACGCCTACTCAGGATACAACCAGATCAGGATGAAGGAGGAAGAAGAAGAGCATACATCATTCATCACCCCTTACGGCGTATTTTGCTACAGGACAATGCCCTCTGGAGTCAAGAACGCCGGTGCCACATACCAGCGGATGATGCAAGCCTGCTTGAAAGAGCAAATCGAAAGAAACGTGGAAGTCTATGTGGACGACATCGTCATCAAAACTTACAGTGCAAACACGCTACTCGACGACCTGCGCGAAACATTCACAGCTCTCAACAAGTACAGAATCAAGCTCAACCCGAAGAAGTGCGCATTTGGCGTCCCAGCTGGGAAGTTTCTCGGGTACATGGTCTCCGCTCGAGGAATCGAAGCGAACCCTGAGAAAGTTCAAGCAATCGCCAGGATGCAGGAGCCAACCGACATCAAAGGCGTGCAACAACTCACCGGAAGACTCACATCCTTGAGTCGTTTCATCAGCAGATTGGGAGAGCGCACACTGCCATTCTACCAACTAATCAGAAAAGGGGAGAAATTCGAGTGGACCGAAGAAGCCCGCAAAGCATTCGCGGACCTGAAGAAAACACTCTCAACCCTACCGATCTTGGTGGCACCCAGAGAACAAGAAAAGCTGTACCTCTACGTGGCAGCACGCAACAGCGTGGTAAGCACAACACTCGTCGTCGAGCGCACAGAAGAAGGCAAGGTTCAGATCATACAAAGGCCGATCTACTACCTCAGCATGCTCTTGGAAAAATCCCAGCAACGGTACCCGCACTACCAGAAGCTACTACTGGCCATCATCATGACCTCAAGAAAGGTCTCGCACTACTTCGACGAACATCCTATCACAATCGTGAGCAGCGGACATCCTCAACAACCCCGGAACGACTGGGTGAGTCGCCGAGTGGAACATTGAGCTCAGCCCGCGGGACCTGCAGTTCAAGCACCCAACATCAATCAAGGCCCAAGTACTCCCAGATTTTCTGGTCGGGTGGACGGAGGTCCAGACACCAGCCCCCCCAGACCTGTCGAACTCATGGACAATGTTCTTCGACGGGTCCAAAAGACAGCAAGGAGCCGGAGCAGGAGTCGTTCTGGTCTCCCCCAAAGGAACGAAGCTCAGATACGTCCTCCAGATCAACTTCAGCAGCGCCTCCAACAACGAAGCCGAATACGAGGCACTGCTCTATGGCATGCGCATGGCCAAAACATGCGGTGCCACTCGCCTCGTAATTTACGGAGACTCCAACCTCGTCGTCCAGCAGGCGATGAAAGACTGCAATGCAGTAGCCGACAACATGGCGGCCTATCAGAAGCTCTACAACACGCTCGAAGGAAGTTTCGACGGTTGCGAGCTCAACTATATCCCCAGAACAAACAACACAGAAGCCGACGAACTCGCAAACATTTGCTCGACTCGAGGACCAGTACCACCCGGCGTCTTCCTCGAAAGCATCAGCCAGAGATCCATCAAAGTAAAAACAGCAGCACCCGAGGCAGCTGTAGGTGACGACACCATTGAGCCAGCACAGGTGGCATCAGCGAGTCCATCCGAAGGCAACAACAGCCAAGCAGTCGAATCTGCAGATCCAACAACACTCGAAGGACCAGCGTGGACGAAACTGTTCCTCCGATTCCTAATCGAAGGCACGCTACCGAAAGATGTCACAGAAGCTCGGCGCATCAGTCGTCGATCCAAGGCATTCACAGTAATCAACAGACAATTATACAAGCGCAGTATCACCCAGATACTCCAAAAGTGCATCGACGAAGAAGACGGCAAAGCCCTACTGCTCGAAATCCACGAGGGCACTTGCGGGCACCACGCGAGCAGTCTAGTGCTCGTGTCCAAAGCATTCCGAGCAGGGTTTTATTGGCCCACCGCCATGAAAAACACAGAAGACATCGTGCGGCGTTGCATCGCCTGTCAAAAATTCGCCAGTAGACCACACGCTCCAGCCTCAGAACTCAAGACCATACCACTATCATGGCCGTTCTCCACTTGGGGACTCGACATGGTGGGACCGCTCAAGAAATCATCAAAAGGAGGAAGAATACACCTGCTAGTAGCAGTCGACAAGTTCACCAAATCAATCGAAGCAGTGCCTATCACCAGCTCCACAGCCCTCACGGCAGTAAATTTTATCAAATCAATCATCTTCAGATTTGGGATACCACACAACATCATCACGGACAACGGTATGAACTTCACAGCGGCAGAATTCCAGAACTTCCGCGAAGAACTGGGCATCAAAATCAACTACGCATCAGTCGCGCACCCACAGTCCAACGGCCAGGTGGAAAAAGCAAATGGCCTAGTATGCGGAGGGATCAAAAAACGGCTCCTTGCACCACTCGAGCAGGCCGTAGGAAACTGGGTAGAAGAACTCCCTGCATTACTATGGAGCCTGCGCACTACCCCAAATACCGCAACCCAGTACACACCTTTCTTCATGGTGTACGGGCGGAGGCAGTACTACCACATGACCTCAAATTCGGGGCACCCCGGATCTCGGGGTACGAAGAAGAGGAAGCATAAGAAGGACTGCAAGATGACAAGGACACAACAGAAGAAGCAAGAGACACAGCCCTAGCAAGGTCAGAGGGATACCAGGACAAGCTGCGCACCTACCAAAGCAGCCGCCTGCGCACCAGAACCTTCAACAAATGTGACCTTGTCCTACAGCTCATACAAGAGAAAGTCCACAAGCTTGCCCCCCAATGGGAAGGACCGTTCATAGTTTCAGAAGTCATAGGAGGAGGCGCCTATAGACTGAAGAACCCGAAGACTGATGAGGACGTGGGAAATCCATGGAACGTAGCGAACCTACGCCTGTTCTACCCATATTCTCCATCAGTCATGCTCAACTGGCAACTCATGTAACCGTTCGACGCAATAAAATGATGTTGCCCAAATACTAGCACCCCAAAATCACTCGGGGGCTCGAGTACAAACTCCCCCCGAGAGACGCTATCGTCGCTCACGCGATCCTTATCCAAAGCACTTGGGGGCTCGAGTACAAAACTCCCCCCGAGAGACGCTATCGTCGCTCACGCGATCTTTACCCAAAGCACTCGGGGGCTCGAGCACAAACTCCCCCCGAGAGATGCTATCGTCGCTCACGCGATCTTTATCCAAAGCACTCGGGGGCTCGAGTACAAACTCCCCCCGAGAGACGCTATCGTCGCTCACGCGATCCTTATCCAAAGCACTCGGGGGATTGAGTACAAACTCCCCCCGAGAGACGCTATCGTCGTTCACGCTATCTTTATCCAAAGCACTTGGGGGCTCGAGTACAACCTCCCCCGAGAGACGCTATCATCGCTCACGCGATCTTTACCTAAAACGCCCGGGGGCTCGAGCACATCTCCCCCGAAGAAACGCTATCATCTCCCGCGCAGCCCGTAACTCGAAAATAAGGGTCGAAAACCGGTTGGAATCAAAGGGAAGACACGACTACAACCAGATGGAACACCAAGTACTTTGGAGAAATATGGATGAAGCACAGGACACAGAAATTTCTTTAGTCTTCACCTGATCGCAAACGATCACCCAAAGACTCGGTGGCTACTCCCATCGGGAGCGCTGTCGCGCACCCGATAAAAGACGACAGCCAGCAGAAGAACGACAAAAGAAACAAATCTCAGCCTACGTTCGACTCTCCAACTCGAACGTAGCCTCGGGGGCTACTCCCATCGGGAGCGCTGTCGCGCACCCGATAGAATCAACAGTAAAAAGGCTTGATGGACTCGAAGACAACTCTCGTTGAAATAATTCACAAACAACTCATACCACAAGGACTCGAAGACAGGTCACATTGCAAAGGACTCGAACACATTCCAAGACTCAAGTACATTGTATAGAAGGAAGATCTCATTACTCGAAGACAATCCTCATTACATGGAGAACTAACCTAGTTACAAAGACACAAGCAGCCGACAAAACTACAACATCAATCACCCAAGGAATTATGACTTCTACATGTGTGCCCATGCTGGGGTAATTGGCGCTAATACGACGAGCATCATCACAGACAAAGGAGGAGTCGAAGAAGCCAGCTCATGATGTCAATGACATAACAAAAGGTGAAGCTCGACTTATTTGCGAAGCACCGAAGCCGATGCTCCACCAGCTTCTTCTCCAGCTCCACCAGCTTCTTCTCCAGCTCCACCCGAGCTTCCAGCGAAGATGACGCCGCTGCCTCCAGTTCTACAAGGTTGCCTGGCGTGCCCGCTTGATCGATGGCTTGAAATCGAGGTCCTCTCTAGAGCTGGAGGACACAACATCACCACCCAAGGAGTCGCCAGAGGATGAAGCCGTTGAAGACATGGGCATGGGACTCCCCGACCTGTCGGAATTGTCGCTGCTTGTCTCATGCCAGAACGGATCCATGCGATTGCCGCTCGGGTCAAAAGCGCGGACGGTGAGAGTATTTTCACCATCAAAACGACAACAAAGAGTATCACCATCACGCAAGTTCAAACGCCGGGAAAACGACTTCCAGCCAAAACCAAGAAAAATAAAGCGGGAACTGTCGGTCTCCAACTCAACATAAGAAGGAGGCCGAGAGCACCCCTGAAGACGAAGAAGCAGGCCATCCATGCTACGCTCAGAAACAATGGCAGCAAATGCAGAAGGAAGAAGAATGCGAGCAGCGTTCCGGCCACGGACGCGTAGGAGAAAGTCGTAGCGCCAAACACCCTCCTCTGAGGAAGAGGAGGAAGGCATCAACGCTGCACCACGACGGCCACCGCAAGAAGAGCGCTGATGGCAAGAGAGTGTTAATACTCTTCAATCCCTCGTTGATTACCCCAAGTGCAGGGTTAGATATAGTGCAGCGACAAGTTTTCCCTTGGCAAAGATACCATGGTTTGTCTCCCGTAGGCCTCCGAAGGATACAAGAAGGTGGTAAAGTGAACAATGGCGCCGAGGTTGCTACTTCACCCGGACCTGCACACAGATACAAATAACTTTTCTCCCAACGAGTACAGAGGAGTTGTCAATTCCTCCGGCCTTGCCGTTTACAAAGGATCAACGCAAGAGATAATGATAGTGGCAACTGAAAGTATATTGAGGGTGTAAACAATAATATGAAGATGGACTAAGGTCGCGTGATTTTCACTAGTGATGTCTCTCTCCCAAAAGACGATAAAAGTGCTAGAGAGGTAAACAAATCATAGTTGGGAAATTGACAGGATTATGAAGGCACCGCAATGCTAACTATGCTGCAAAGAAAGGAAGGGCTCAAAAGCAATGGGCAGTACGCCAAGGTAAGTAG
The DNA here is from genome assembly GCA_950022295.1 of Bromus sterilis. Lineage (NCBI taxonomy): Eukaryota > Viridiplantae > Streptophyta > Magnoliopsida > Poales > Poaceae > Bromus > Bromus sterilis. The sequence continues at coordinate 316,630,580 of OX465596.1, read as the reverse complement.
ACCGAAATCCATCTGCATCTACTACGAATCATGCACCTTGAGATATCTATCCAGAACATCTCGCTGGTATTAAGTTGCGAATCGCACCCAAAGTGTAAACTCAAAGCAACAGACAAGTGCATTAAAAGAACTTTGCGTAAAGTAAACAATCCTTGCACCCGCGGATACAAGCACCGTTGTTTTATCCCTGGTGGCAACATCGCATCCCCTAGTCTCATGTTTCTGTCACTCAAGCTAGACATCAGGGGGCTGAACCCACAATCAAGCATAACGCTCCCTCTTGGAGTTGCAATAAATCACTTGGCCAAAGTAGAATACGGCAACGGAGAACATGCAAGAATTTACTCAAGAGCAAAATACAAAAGATAAGAACCAAATATATTACTCATCACAATATGAACATAGTCTCATAATCCATCAGATCCCAACAAACTCAGCATAGCAACGACAGAAAATTACAAAGGTGCCTCGATCATGTGAGGCAGCTCACGAGGTCTCGAAAGTGGAAGCACAAAGAAGGGAGAGATAGATCACATAGCTACTGGTCACGGACCCATGGTCCAAGGGAAACTACTCACGGTACATACGGGAGGCGTCCATGGCTATGGGTGGTCTCCCGGAGGGGGTAGCTTCTCCCGGCAGGGTGCCGGAGCAGCTTCTCCAGGCAGCCCCGATCTTGAAACGGCGGCGGCGGCGGTACAGAGGCGAGATCGCGAAAGAGGAGTCCGTCTTAGGGGTTTCCACCCCGAGGGGTAAATATAGGCGAAGGGGGTGTCGAGGGGACCCACCAGGCAGCCAGGAGGCCTCCTGGCGCGGCCTAGGGTGGGGCCGCGCCAGGGACCCTCCTGGCCTCCTGGTGGTGGCCCCCCTTCGCTCCTTTGGTGTTTCCGGAAGCATCCGTGACGCTGATTTTTTATCTGATTTTTCTGGATTTTTTGGAGCACTTTTAATGGCCGGAAAACCTGAAATACAAAAACAGCAGAAAACAACAACTGGCAGCTAGGTGCACTAGGTTAATAGATTAGTCCAAATATGCTCAAAAGTGTATGAAAGTTCGAGCAAAACATGACAAAGTCACACAAAACATGCATGGAGCAAGCATAAATTATAGATACGTTTTGGACGTATCAAGCGCGGAGTACGACCACCGCGACCACGACGAACCCGGCCGCGGCTATTCATACCTGCACCTCGCTTCGGACCCATGAGAAGATGAAGAAGAGGAGCAAGATGGGCAGAGGAGGAACATTGCTGCTAGATGAAAAAGAGGGGTCTATTTGTAGTGCAAACCCAAAGGCACGCAGAAGCCCAAACGACAGGCAGCAATTAATTCAAAGACCAAGCGCGCCGGGCAATTCGAATTCTGAGACACAGATGCCTTCACACGGGAGGCACAGTGCGCGGGACGCGTCAAATCTCGCGCGTTTTCAATGCGCGCATCGATAACTCAACAGGCGGCTGCAGCACGCCCCAAAAGACATCATTATGACCGATCATGAAGACATGAAGGTTCGTAGACAGAAGCATTTTTGACGGTCATTCAACAAGGAGATCGTTATCCTTATCAAGAAGAGAAAAATCAAAGTGGCGACACAAAAGAAAGTGCAGCTTCCGAGGATCGTTTTTCACTGATTCAAATACATTTTTTAATATATTTAACTCCCATCGGGAGCGTATCCACCCATGAGAGTTTCAGGTGCTCCCTCACCTAGAAGAAAAAGATGTGATCGAGTGATTACTCGCACCCATGAGAGTTTCAGGTGCTCCCTCACCTAGAAGAAAAAGACGTGCTCGAGTGAGTAAACCCATGAGAGTCTCAGGTGCTCCCTCACCTAGAAGAAAAAGACGTGCTCGAGTGGTTACTTGCACCCATGAGAGTTTCGGGTGCTCCCTCACCATGACACAAGATAAGCAGACCTGCACTCGCCAGATCGTACGGTCCCAGAGTATCGGGTGCTCCCTCACCCCGAGAGCAAAAGCGATACTCGAGTGATTACTCGCAGAATTCTAAAGTACCCGAGCACTCGACGACCTCCCGAGCAAGTACTCCTCTACATTAATCCTCGCCCGAGCGCTCGACAAAGCTCCGCGAGTGACCGCTAAAAACAGCTCACTTGATTGTTTATTCCAAGTGGGTGCATTACTATCTAGGCTCTGTGCCTCGATAAAAAGTACATATTCCTGGAACACGATACACTGTGCCCAGATGCCACGCAAGCTTAGCGTGTAGGTAAGACCCCGCTGCGCAGATCGGTCGGGCTGGGACTTGCCGCAGAGCGATTTCACTCGCAACCTTTTCCATGCGCTTGCATGATAGGAAAAGCCGGGCGGACGCGCCTAGGCTACGAACTTTACTGGCGGCAATTGATCACTGTAAGACCTGCAGCGGCATGACTTTTGCTCGACACCAGTGTTCCAAGCTCATGTCGAGGGACGTAAGTTTGATTGGGCTACTGCGGTATTTGCCACTAGCGCAATTCACCAAGGCTCGACCAGTCGACTCCTTGGGCCCTTTCAACTTAGCATTACCTCGAAACAGGTTTTGTCATGGCCCTAGACTGCCAGCGACCCGCGGTTGAACCGTGCATACATTGAAACGACGCAAGAATGGACTCGAGTCCCTTTGCAACTCTTCGAGTCCCCCAGGCACTTGGGGGCTACTGACGAGGGGGTGACCCCACGACTCCTACGGATGGGCCTACCCGGTGTACCCGAAGACAGAAGGCCCACAAGGATGCCGCCTGGGTCCAGCCTTGGCCCACTAGTGGCACCGACGTAGAAGTCCGCGACTCGTAAGAAAGGTGCAAACCTGCCATGCGGTACAAGATCAGGGTTAGGGAATACTATCTGTAATCTAGGACGGACTCCCCGAAGCCTAGTATATAAAGGCTAGGAAGGGAGGCGTCAAGGACAGCCAACACACAACCTGTAACCCTAGCCTTGTGCGTACTAGCCTTGGCCTTCCCTGTAATCGCATCTCCAAGCAATAATATCGAGCAGGAATGTTTCCTCCAGTTAGCCGATGAGCTATCGCCCAACCTGTGCCTCTCATTACTAACCCAGGGTCCCTGACCATGGGATTTTCCGGGGTTGATCCCCGTCACCATGGCTACCAAGGGCATGGCTCCACCACTGGACATACGTAACTCAAATCACATTAATATCTTCCATACATAGTTCAATCATATTAATTAAACATTTCCATGCCTCGTTAAATCACATTAATTAGACCCTTCCATATATACCACTAATCACATTAATAAATTTTCATATGTAGCTTATTGATTATCTCTACTATCTAAAAAGAAGCTAACGGTCCATTCCAAGCGTTTTGCTAATAGTTTCAACTGGTTCAGTTCCTTCCACCACATTTTTTCATCGATTTTTTCGTTGAATCGGTTTTTTCTGCCATCGCGTTTTACTTTACCCCATCTTGCCATATGTAACTCAATGACATTAAAATACGCAATACATCGTTCAATCACATTAATTAAACATTTCCACACGTTATTCAATCACATGAATTAAACCTTTCCATATATACCACTAATCACGTCAATAACTTTCTGTATATAGCTTATTGATTAAGTTATCGTATTATCTCTAGTACTATACATTTTAAAAAGAAATAATAATAATAAGGTTTACTCATCCGCCGCACATTTCGCTTCCTATTTTCACCCCCTCCACTACTATGTTGGTTTTTTTTCTTCCATTGCAACACACGTGCATTGTCCTAGTCACTTCAAAATGCTTACAAAAATAACATTTTTTAAGTAGCTCTGACTTACGCGAATTCCATTTTACAATGAAATTTTACAAACACTTAAAACATTTTTTAAAGTTCGTCATTAAAGATTCCTTTTTTTGATTTACTGTTCATCAGGGAGCACATGAGCTCAAAACACATATTCCATGTCCTCTGATTCCCCTCACTACTAGAGAAAAGACGATACATGTAATCCGTATTAGTGGCACATTTATTATGTAATGCGCCACTATTTATAAGGGGTGGCGCACTGGTTTAAAATGCGCCACCTATAAGCTCTTATTCGTGGCACATTTTTTAGCAGTGCGCCACCCCTAAGAATAGGCCAGCTTGGATCTGCTTATTCATGGCGCATCAAATAAGAGCTTATGGGTGGCGCATTTTGAAATGCGCCACCCCTAAGGAATTATTAGTGGCGCATTTTGAAATGCGCCACCCATCAGGACTTATTAGTGGCGCATCTTGCATATGTGCCACTACTAACCTAAAAAAATATGAGGGGAAAATTCCCAACACACATATACACCCCCCGTGGACCATCTTTTCAGTTTAAAAATAAAATAAAAGTAAATGATAGAAATGTAAAAAAAAAATGAGATTCCCATTTGATATGTGGTCTAGTTTTTAGGAAAATTTACAAACATGAATTTCGACTTTTTTTTGCAAAATCTCTCGAGAATTTGTAAAATGGACATAACGTTTGCATACGAACTCCGATGAAAAAGTTTTTTATATGAAAAATCATCTACTTGAAATTATATCCGAATTCAACTCGGGGTACCTCGTTGATCATTTTTGGAATCCTCAAAAACCTAACAGAAAAAAAAGTTACGGACCTTTCAAGATCTGAAGCCTAAAAACGAAAAAAAATCAAACTTAGTAGTGGCACATTTTGTATGTAATGCGCCACTAGTAATATAGTTTTTTTTGAAAAATATTTATAAATATTTTTTTTCAAATTTTTTAAAAGTTCAAAATAGGCTAGGGGACCGATCAGGAAGTTTCAATTTTTTAAAAATTTTTTCAACACACCCATGAACATCAACAAGGTCCTAGATATCAACATGGTTTAATAGGATTGATATGATATATATATATATATATATATATATATATATCAACAAGTACCTATTAAGCGAGCTGTGATTGAAGTTGAATGGAACTGAGAAGTTAAGCGTGCTGGGGCTGAAGTAGTGTTAAGATGGGTGACCCTTCGGGAAATTTAACCACGTAGGTCAGTTTGACCTGAGATTAAGCATACTGACCGGGCATTAAGCATACTGACCTGAGATTAAGAAAAAAATCAATAAATAAATAAATATAAATCGTGATTCAGATCCAGATCCAGATTCAAAATTCAAAATTCAAAAAAGAGTTAATAGTGACGCATTTTTAGAATGCGCAACGAATAAGAGTCTTATGGGTGGCGCATTTTTAAATGCGCCACGCATAAGAGTCTTAGGGATGGTGCATTTGCAATGCGCCACTATTAAGGCCTTATTAGTGGCTTGTCCTTAGTGGCACATTTATAATGCGCCACTAAAGGCAAAAAAAAGGACGCCACTATAAGGCATTTTCCTAGTAGTGCTTTGAAGAACTTTCAAAAATGTTTTAAGTGTTTGTTCAAAGGGACAATTACATCTATGCCCCTAAATTTGCCCACTACTCAAATTTGCCCATAATTTCAAAGTGTGCACAAATTTACCCCTCTGCCGTTATGTGCCTTTATAGAAATACCGTTTCGTGCCGTTACCGTCCGGTCAAAGGCCTTTGACCGACATCTGACCGTTTCTTTTACATTTCTGCCCCTGTCCTCATGGGCCACTTACATGTGGGACCTACTTGACAGAAAAAAGCCCTCTCTCACCTTCATCTCACTTACATGTGGGGTCCAGCCAAAAGAAATAAAAAACTTCCTCTCTCTATCCTCTCTCGATCCCCTTCTTCCCCAACCCCGGCCATCTTCCTCCTCCACCCAAGCGTCGCCCTATCCCTACCCCCCATCCCTCGCCGGAGCAGACGACGAGGCCGCCATCACCGCCACCGCACGGTGGCCTGCATAACGCCCGCCACGCCCCCTCCTCCTATGTTCACGTCACCCGTGTCGCCATGGATCTCATGCCCCGAGCTCGACCCCGCCCGCGATGCCGATCGCGGGTCAGCCCCTGGCCTGCGATGCCACCTCGCGCATCAGCCCAGCCCACCCATCTTTCACCTCTCGATCCTGAACCTCCATGCAGGTGAGGTCACGTCAACGCATGCGGGCATTCATAGTTCAGGGGCGGCGACGCGCACGCAAACAGAGCACGGGAGCGGCGCGGCGCGCGCGAATAGAGCACGAGAGTGGAGTGGCCTGTATGAGGCCTCCACCGCTGTGGGCGCTGGGTCAGCGGCCGAATTCGACGAGCTTCGGCGCCGGCCAGCCTTTGACCCCATTTTTTTTGGAAAAATATAATAATTAACCTTTAATAGATATTATAAAAAAAAGATAAGACAATGACATGTGGTCCTTTATCTATTGTAATTGTTAAATTTTCAATTTATGTTTTTTTCCAATGGGACCCACATGTAAGAGTGAGAGATAGATAATCTATTTTTATTTCTTTTTTTTCCACGTGGACCCGCATGTAAGAAAGAGTAGGTATTTTAGTGAATTTTTTTGTTTTTTTTCTGTCAAGTAGATCCCACATGTAAGTGGCCCATGAGGACAGGGGCAGAAATGTTAAAGAAACGACCAAATGTCGGTTAAAGGCCTTTGACCGGGCGGTAAAGGCACGAAAGGGAATTTCTATAAGGGCACATAACGACAAAGGGGCAAATTTAAGAACACTTTAAAACGAGAGGAAAATTTGAGTAGGGGGTTTGAGTTAGGGGTAGAAATGTAATTGGCCCTTGTTCAAAACACTGTGTGCTCATGGCCGCCCTAGCCCTGGACAGGTCCAGGTCAACCACCGGCGGGTCTGAATTCACCATCGTCCTCGTGTGCAGGCAGGTCTGGGATCCCATCAGGGAGGCCTCCCCTTGGATAATATGAGAGGAACACCCCTTTTTAGTCTCCTGCCCGCACGGTCATCGTCCTTAGAGGCCTGTAGTGCTCTCCATGGTGTTGACACCGGTTTTTGGCACGACAATGAGCATATATAAGATGGACTCAAATGAAGAAGTGGTCTACATGAAAAGGTTTGTATTTTTGATATGAACATCTTTGTAGTTCGAGTCATCGCCATCTGATTCCATCTCGAGGGCCGAAGTTATGTTTGAAGCAATAAGATCCCGACATTCGAGGTACTATTCCGCCAATTAGGCCTTCAAGACATCCTCAAATGGAAAAATGTTCTACATGAAGTGGCTTAGTCTCGTTGAACCGGTCGATTTTGATATTTAAAACGTCCAAATTGGACATCATATGAAAACGTTACGGCCGAAACCGTGCGCTACTGCAGAAAAAGTCAGAGAACCTCCCAGTGAGTTTCGGACGTCCATCGTAAATCGGAAATCCGATAGATTTTAGATGGCAAAGGTCAGCAGACCTCTGATTTTGGACCAGATGTCCGACGGGAATCGGACGTCCGACGGTAATCGAACGTCCGACGGGTCAGACATCCGATTGACGACGGACGTCCGATTTTGGCGACGGGCTTCGGGAAAACTTCCCAGATTCGCGTTTTCTCTGACCTAAGTTAGAAATCGGCTCGAAACCATTTCAAGATGACTTTGACTCAAAAAAAGGTAAACATGAAAGTTCGTGGAAATTTCAAGGGCTACAACTTTGATGTTTTAAGTTTTTACATCCGAGGCAGTTTTCAGCCTTGAAACTCCCAAAAATCGAACTGTTGTCCCATGCCAACTGTAATCTGAGTTCGGTTAAAGTTTGTATTTTTTTTGACGGGATTTGGAGTCCTTTTCCTGTACGTAAACTCCAACCTCCTCATATATAGAGGAGGTGACAACCGATTGGAATAACACACAATCATAAACACATCTAAACCCTAATTTCGTTTACTTTTCTACGTATCTTGTTCCTCGTTCTTCGTTTGTTCTTGTTCTTGCAGGGCAACGATCCGCGAGAGCTCTAGGGGCGATAAGGTCGACCTAGGGCAGACCATATTCGACGTGCGTCCAGAAAAGGTCTCTCCCAGGCGTGTGGTGTTTCGGGTGCTCAAAAGCGTCCGCTGGTTGTCTTGCGTATCACCCTACTGGACGGATCTCCTTCGACGTGAGCTGCGTTGCATCACCCCCGGCGTCGAGGGTACACGTGACATGTTCTTGTGTCAACATACTTTTTGGCGACTCTGCTGGGGACTTCAATCTGAAAAATTGGACAACAATGACAAATTCCAAGACCGACGCCGCCAGCATCAATACTGACAACATCATCAAGCCAACTCTCGAGGAGGAAACAACGCAAATAAGAGTTTGAGGCTCTACAGCGAAAGAGAGATGAGGCAGTTGAGGAATTGTACCTAGTAAGTTTCAAGAAAGTTCGGCAAGGAGTAATCGCGCCGATCAGAGATCCAGAATTTGTGCCTCTGAACATCAACATCGGCAAACCCGCTGTAAGCAAAAAACATTGTTCCCCTGAGTAGATAGCTGAAATTCAATATTATGTTTTTCAAGGTACTAACAGTGTCTATGAGCTCATGACGGAACATGATAAGGCTAGAGAAATGTAACAGCCCAGTTTTTTCAAAAATTTAAAATTTTGTTTTCGGTGTGAATTGTTTGATTGTCTTATTTGTTTGCGGTATTTGCATCCCCGATTTATCGATCGGCGATTATTCCCCCCCCTCTTATCTCGTACCGGACGGAGACCGACCTTTGCCACCCTGACACTCGACCTTTGCGACACCGGGTTTCACCCGATCACCGTCGCGAAAACCGCACGAGACCAGCCGCAGCCAACGGAACGAAAAACCCCGTTTAATAAGTAAACGGGATATTTTTATAGCGCGCTGGAAAGTGTTCTCGGAACGGTTCCAGCGCGAGGTGAACGCCGCCGGATCGACGCGCTGATCGCGCAGTTCAAAGTTTTACCCGAATCGGATGTCCTACGGAACCCCGGCGGTCAGAAACGTGAACACCGCGCGCGCGAGAGAAAAACCGGGGATGTTTTTGCAAACTGCCAGCCACCTAGGCTATAAATAGACCACCCCACCACTTAGGCTTTCCCCTAAGCACTTAGGTAGCCCCAGATCTGGAATATAGCCCCTATTTTCGCAATTTAGCCAATTTTCGCAGCAACCCTAGCCATCCTCAGATCTGGACCGTCAGATCTTGCAATCCGACGGCCCAGATCGAACCTGCCACCCACCTCTCCTCTCTCTCTTCCTCCTCCAACCTCCATGCCGTGGATGCGCCGCCCGAACCCACGGGGCCGCCGCCGGCCAGCCGGGTCACCAGGCGCCTCTCACCTCCCCTCCTCTCCTTCCTTCCCTTCCTCCCTCTCCTATCTCCCTCTCTCCCCTAACCCTCCTCCTTCCTACCCTGCAGGACCAGCAGGCCGCCATGGACGAGCAGCCGAGGAGGAGCTCTAGCCGCCCCGCACATGGACCTCACCGGCGCTGGTCTTCGGTGGATCCGGCCACCCGCGCGCCAGGGGCCGCCCCCGCGTTGCCCCTCGCACCTGCAGCCAGCACCGGCCGGCCGCCGGCTGGCCTCGCCGTGCCCGAGCCGCTCGAGGAGCCGCCCGCCTCCCTCCAGCGCTGGACAGCCGGCGTGGGCTGGCACCAGCCAGCAGGCCCATCAGGCGCCAGGCCCGACAGCCTCCAAGGCCCGAGCCGGCCTCCAGTGCCTCCCAGCCCATGGGTGAGGCCTGGATCTTTTTTTTCTGTCTTTTCTTTTTCCAAATTATTGCTAAGTCCTATGTATTGTGTGCTGTATTCAGTTTGACACAGTAATTTGCGAGTAATCCGTTGCTCCGATGAACGTGCCTCCAAAACGAAAGTTGCTCAGTTTTGCGTGCTCTAGCGTTCGTATGTAGAAAGTTTTTCCGTTTGAGGCCGTCTAGATAGTTTAATTCTGCGTTGAAGTGGGCATCAGGCCGTTAACTGCTAATTTTTCCTGTTAAGTGCTGCTGTTATTATTTTGTTGCAACTTTGGTTGATGATTGTGACTCATCCATGAGGCCTATTGCATTGATTCTTTTTCCTATGTGTTAAGCATCATGTGTAATTCATTTCCATGCTTTAACTTGCCATGTTTGGGTGCTGTAGCTATATTAAATCTTGCTCCAAAGTGGTGATCCTGATGTTAATGTGCTGCTGTGCTAAAAACTGTTATTTTGTTGCAACTTCGGGTGACGATTGCTTCGCAACCGTTCATCGGAATTGAGTGATTCCAATTGCATATTGTTAAGCATCATGTCTACTTTCATCCCATGCATTGCATTGCCATGATATGCTTGCTGGTCATATAGTTATTCAGCTCCAAAGTTGCTATGCTGCTGTTTTTGACAGCCACCTCTGTTTTTCTCTAAGTCTGTAACGTTCCGGTGCCATGTTGTTTGCTTAATATCTTCTGATCTATGATGCCTTTTTGCATGATTCTTTTTGCCATGCCTTACCTGTAATGTCTAGTTTAATTTCATATCATTTGTGAGAATGTTTGCATTCATTGTCCTATTTATGTATTGCTCTAAAGTGTGCTTCGTGATGTTGGCAGATTGTGCCCGTAACTTGTTTTCCTTATATCTTTTTAACCGTAACTCCGTTTGGGGTGTTCTTTATATGCAACTTGATTAGTTTTTCGTGTACTTTGTGTTTATGATATTGTTTGCTGCTGTTAACCAACCTAAAATATGGTTTAGGGCAGAACAGTAACAAATCCTTTAATTGTCGTGCGGCACTTAGTGTATGCCATGTTTAGGTTGTACCTCACTTAAATTGACTAGCATAGAAGTTTACTTTGTGCTTCACCTCTTGACATGTTTATGTGCTATGCCATGCTTGCTTGAGTTTCCATGTTAATAACCGTTGGTTGATCACCTGTAGCTAAGCAACTTGAACCACCGTAAACGTGCGGTATTCGTCGTGTGTGACCGATACCCCACTTAAATTGTTAGTAACCGCTCTCGACGGTAGGTGCGATGTCTCGTGTTGCCTTCTTGTTGATGTTTGCTCGTGTTTGCTTCGTAGTAATAGATGCTTGCTCGTTGATTGCTTTCCAGTGTTTATCGTCTTCTGTGCTTCCGCGGGTACCTCTCGGAGACGATGTGAGCTTGCGATCAACTACACCTTCGGAATCCGACTTATCAACAGGCAAGGACTATACATTACTTATGATCCATTCTATTTAAACCAGCGGTTTGCATGCTAGTCTAGGTTAGGTTCGATGTTTGATCCTACCACATGTTTACAACCTCTTTTAAACCGATACAGCCATGTCCCCTCCCAACAAACCTTGTACTGCTATGTTACTTTTGCTCGTTGCTCAGCCCCTACTTAGTATGCATGCTTAGGATGCTACGATGTTACCCTGTTACTTCTGGTGGGCTATCACATTATTATTATTGTTATGGATGATATGATTATTATAAATGTTGACTATATTCGACGAAGGATGGAAGGTCTAGGCTATCCCGCCCCGACGCTTTGTTCCATTCGAGTCACCTAGGATCCGAGTTCCGGGTATTGGTTTTAAGACTGAGCGTGCCTAACCGCGTGTGGGATTTTATGGGGTCCCCTCTTCTTACCTATCTAGCTTCAAACTTTTCTAGTGGTGGCCCAAGCTGGTTTTACCTTTTGCAAAACGTGTGTGTGCGAGTGTCGACCTCGCAAGTTTTCAAACAACTCGGGCCAGCGGAGACATAGTTCCTTTGTTGGTCCACACCTGGAAGCTAGGGGGCTGCCCACATCTGTTTGGGTAGCTAACCCGACCTCGTCGAGACGGTAGATGCCGATTCGAGAGCGCGGCCGGCTTTTGAGTTGGATGTCGACTCACCGGGGGCCACCCGGATTTGTGCGTTGTTAGTTAGAGGGACTTGTCGTTCTGGATCTCTTGGGACTAAATCATAAAATGGTTGCCTATCATGGGTAGCAACTGAGAGAGATGGGCGTGCGTGCGGAGCCTTGTAATGGGCAGTTAGTACACCCCTGCAGGGTTAAATCTTTTCGAGAAGCCGTGTCCACGGTTATGGACGACTTGAGACCTACTCCTTGTTCATAGACAACAACAACTGAGATAATCTTAATATAACTTGATCAATGTGTGTGTGTGCCTTGACTGCTTCTTCTTCGTCGGGATGCGAAGAGGAGGAAAAGGATAGGATAGGTGTTATGTATGCGTAAGTAGCTGATAGCAAGAATTGTTGGAGGCGATTCCTCATCGAATGCTTGGCTTCTTATCTTACTCTCTAGATCGTTAGACACTTCATAATGCTAGTGCGGCAGAAAACTCACCACTTACCCCATCCTTACCGTAAACTACTAGTTGTCCTAGAATGACGAGTGATGAAGTCCTTGCTGGGTCAAATGACCACTACAGTTGGATACTGAGTACCTATGTACTCATGATACTACCCCAAACTCTTTTCAGGGTTCTGATCGACAACAGGTATGGTGATCGACGTTTCACGTGGAGACTCGACGACGACTAGTTAGGCGGATCCCGGCGGATGGCCTGGACCCGTGTGGTTATGGGAATCGATGTTTTTCTCTTTGCCAGTAGGCATATGCTCGTAGTCTGTACCCAGACATGTATCTTCCGCTGTTGTATTGTATTTGAGGCAGTTGTATGCCGATTGTATGAGATGTTGTATCCTTGTATCTGTAATGTTGTGATATCATGTTGGAAATCCGGGGCATATGGCTTTGTCATATGTCGCGGTGGGACCGATATGTGCTTCGTCCCCGGATCTGGATGGAAACATCTAGATCTGGAACAGTACCGCATATCGGGCCTTACAAGAAAACACACCACCAAGCCGACCATCGGGCACACAGTCGGTGGGCCAAAATCAGCTTTCTTACATAATACCTTTCCCAACTCCTATTCGAAGCATGCCTTATTACATTAGACCACCAAGTCAGGTTGCTGGTTTAAGAAACTTGTCGGCGCCGAATCAAGATTCGGCTCCTTGGGTGCAATCCAAGCCTATAACTAGTTCATCACTAGTTCCAGCTCAATCGACCACCATGTATGATATGGTAGCCAAATTTAGGAAAGATTTAGATCAGATGGCTTATGATAGAATTGGGTTTATGCAAAAAAACCTAGAACTTATACCAAACCCTATCCTGACTATTTTGATTTACAACCATATCCTCCTGGTTAACGAGTTCCTGAGTTTTCCAAATTCAATGGGACGGATAATAAATCCACACGGGAACTGTTGGGGATCGGCGTAGAAAACAAAAAATTTCCTACCTACGTATCCCGAACCCAAGACCTATGCTATGCTGATGTATGTAACGGAGGGAATCGGTGTTCATACCTTTGAAGACCAAAAGAGGGAAATGTTCCTCGAACGTGGTTGGCGTAGACTCTGAACCTACGACCTCCCTGTCGTGTCAAAGACCTCCGGTGATGATGTAGCACCACAAGGGTAGTGCCTTGCGGGATTACACACATACGGTGCAATTGATGTCCCTCCGGGCTCCGAACCGGAAGAGCAGTGGAAAGAAGACCGATTCGAATCCCGATTATGGCAGCGCGACATCGTGTGTATGGTGGAGAAACCCCCAACCAAGTGCAGACTCCAAACAAAGGGAATCCGCTCAAGGTAGGAGAAAGAGTGAGAGAGAGATAGAACTCAAGGGGGAACCCCCTCGTTCCCCTCATGGGCCTTTTTAGACCCATGTGCCTTTTCTTCCTTTTAATTTAATATTAAATTATATTTTACTATTTAATTATTTTAATTAAAAAATAAATCTTTATTAAACATTATTTTGAATCTTTCAAAATATTCAGAACAACTTCCGGCACCTCCCGAAATAATTCCGGTGTTCTCTCTTATTTCACTGATAATCCCGAATCAATCCTTAATGCATCGATTGCCCTTAAGCGTGACACCCACGTGATACGTCCCAAACGTATCTATAATTTCTTCTTGCTCCATGCATGTTTTGTGTGATATTGCTATGATCTAGATACACTTTCATACAATTTTGATCATATTTGGACTAACTTATTAACAAAGTGCACCACAATGTCAGTTCCTGTTTTCTGTTGGTTTTCTATTTCAGGTTTCCCCCATATTAAAAGTGCTCCAAAAATTAGGGAAAATCAGCGAGAAGGAACCTTTCGGAATCACCTGCGTGGGGCCAGAGGGCCACCACCAGGCACCCAGGCGCCCTGGTGGCTCGCCCTAGGGGCTGGTCGCGCCAGGGGGCGCCTAGACCCCTGGTGGCCCCCTGGCTGCCCCCCTTCGCATATATATTCTCCATGACGGGATTCTTCCGAAGACATAACCCTTTTTCGCGATCCTGCCTCTGTTCCGCCGCCGCACTTCCAAGATCGGGAGCGCCAGCAGACCTCTTCCCGGCACCCTGCCGGAGGGAGGATTGACCTCCGAGAGCCTCTCCTCCACCATGGATGCTTCCCGGATGATCCGTGAGTAGTCTACCTTGGACCATGGGTCCGTGATCAGTAGCCATGTGATGTTCTCCTCCCCTCTTTGTTCTTCATGGTTAGACCTCGTGAGCTATCCTACATAATGGAGGCACATATGTAATTTTCTTCTGTTGCTATGCTGAGTTTGCTGGGATCTGATAGATTATTAGATTATGTTCAGATTGTGATTGAGTAATATATTTGGTTCTTATGTTTTATATTTTTGTTCTTGAGTAATTCTTGCATGTTCTCCGTTGCTGTTTATTGCTTTGGCCAAGTAGTAGGTAGTGAATCCAAGAGGGAACGTTATGCTCGATTGTGGGTTCATGCCCCCTGATGACTAGCTTGAGTGACAGATCCATGAGTCTAGGGTATGTGCTTTTGCCACAAGGGGAAAACAACGGTGCTTGTAACCGCGGTTGCAAGGATTGTTTACTTTATGCAAAGTGCTTTTTAATGAAGTTGTCTGTTGCTTTGGGTTTACACTTTGGGTGGGGCCCGCAACTTAATACCAGCGAGATTTTTTGGATAGATATCTCAAGGTGGATGATTAGTAGTAGATGCAGTTGGATTTCGGTCTACTTATTTTGGCGTACCGCCCATGCTTTTGAGCCTCGTCCTTTCTTTGTAGCATAGTTAGCATTGGTTTGCGCCCATAATCCTATCAATTTCCCAACTGTGATTTGTTTACCTCGCATAGCAGTTTTATCGTCTTTTGGGAGAGAGACATCACTAGTGAACATCACGGGACCCCGGTCCATATTCTCATCACTGTTTACACGCTTATTTATTTTCTGCTTTTACTTTCAGCTGCTATCACCATTATAATTATCCCTTGTGTTTGATCCTTTTTAAACAACAAGACCAGAGAGATTGACACCCTCTCTGAACTTCGTTGGGAGCAAAGTTATTTGTTGTGTGTGTGCAGGTCCAGGAGAAGCAAGTGATTCTTTTCTGACGGTGCATCACTTGCCGAACCACCTACCTGTCGCTTTCGGAGTCCTACGGGACATACTCTAAACCTTGGCATCTTTGCCAAGGGAAATTTGCTGCTATCCTACATCTCACCTTCCACTTGGGGTAACCAACGAAGGGCGAGAAGCCATTATCATCTCTTGGACATCAAGCATATTTCTAGCGCCGTTGCCGTTGACTCCAATCGTCAAGATAGGGGAGTTGCACACTATCTTTCACCTTTGCTTTTTAGCCTTGTTAGTTTACCTTTCAGTTTTTATCTTAGGGTCCTATATCAAAAATCACAAAAAAAATCTGCCACACTTGCTACCGCTATGGGTTCCACTGAAAACACCAAGTTGTGTGACTTCGCTAGTCACACCAACATTGACTTTATCTGCACTCCAATTTCCACACCTGCCACTTCAGCTACCTCTTATGAAATTAAACCTTCCTTGCTAAACCTTGTTATGAGAGATCAATTTTCTGGTGCTGGAGATGCTGTTGCTTTACACTTGAACAATTTTGTTGAGCTATGTGATATGAAAAAGTATAAAGAAGTAGAAGGTGATGTTGTTAACCTTAAGCTTTTTTCCTTTCTCTTTGAGGGGAGAAGCTAAAATCTGGTTTCAATCTTTACCTAGGAATAGCGTAGATTCTTGGGATAAGTGCAAAGATGATTTTATTGGGAAGTATTACCCACCTGCTAAAATCATCCAATTGAGGAGTAACATTATGAATTTTAAGCAATTGGATAATGAACACGTTGCCCAATCTTGGGAACGAATGAAATCTCTTGCTAAGAAATGGCCTACACATGGTTTGACTACTTGGATGGTTATCCAGACTTTTTATGCACGCTTGAACTTTACCTTGCGGAACCTGTTAGATTTGGCCATGGGAGGAACCTTTATGTCAACAACACTTGGTGCTGTCACAAAACTTCTAGATGGGATGATGACCAACTATTCCTAATGGCACACCGAACACGCTCCAACAGGTAGGAAGGTAAACTCTGTCGAGGAGATTACCTCCCTAAATGAAAAAGTTCACTTAATTATGTCTCTACTTACCAAGAAACCCTCTATTGATCCTCATGATGTTCCCTTAAATTATTTGGTTGCTCAGGAACAAATAGATGTGAACTTTATTGCTAGAAACAAATTCAACAATAATGCTTATAGGGGTAGTTTTGCTAGCAATCCTAGACCGTTTCCATCCAACTATGGGAACAACAACACTTATCCTAGCAACAAGAACCCCACTTCTGAATTGGAAAGCATGCTTAGAGACTTTATCACTACCCAAAAAGCCTTCAACAAGAGTGTAAAAGAGAAATTAGAAAAATTAGATAATCTCTCTTTGAAGGTAGATAGCTTAGCCCTGAATGTTGAGATGGTTAAAATTAGAACCTCCCCCTTGAGGAGAGGAAGGCCACTCCTATTAATGCTATCCAATTGCAAATTAATGAAAATATTAGGATGATGGCTAAACTTAAAGAAAGACGGGCTAGAGAAAAAGAGGAAGAGGATAGAATTAAGAGCTTTCCTACACACCACACAGTTGCCACTATCCAAATAGTTGAGGACACCCAAACTATTAGCACCCAACGCACTCCTAGTCCCATTGGACCTATTAATGGTGATGCTAATACCTCAACCATAGAAGAAGAAACTCCTATGAACATAGAGGGTTTCAAACAAGTGAGCCTAGATGACACCACTACCCCCTTTGATAGTAGTGATATTGATTTTGATAGTTGTACCCTTTCAGAAGTTATTAGAGTGCTACACAAAATGTCTAGAGACCCCCACACTAGCACACTAAATCTTGCCTTCATGGAGCATATCACTAATGCTCTCATCAAAGCTAGGGAGGAGAAGCTTAGAATAGAAGCCCCCATACCTAGGAAGCTATATGATGGTTGGGATCCTATGATAAAAATTAAGTTGAATAACTTCTTTTGCTATGCTTTATGTGATGTTGGAGCTAGTACCTCCGTTATGCCCAAAAGAATGTATGATATGTTTGAATTGAAACCTTTTGATCCTCGTTCTTTTGGTGTTCGTCTCGTTGATTCTTCCGTAAAGAAACCTTTGGGGAAGATCGACGATGTTCTTATCATTGTCAATGACAATTATGTCCCCGTTGATTTTACTATTATGGACATAGAGTGTGAACCTTTATGTCCAATTACTTTGGGACGTCCTTTTCTTCGCACCGTTGGTGCTGTTATTGACATGAAAGAGGGGAATATAAAATTCCAATTCCCTCTCAAAAAGGGGATGTAACACTTCCCTAGAAATAAAATCATGTTACCTTTTGAGTCCGTTACGCGGGCTAGGTATTCACTCTCTCTTGATAAAACTTGATTCTTCTTTTGCTTTATGCCTAGCTTAAAGGCGTAAAAGAAATCGCTTGTTGGGAGGCAACCCAAGATGTTTTTACTTCTGTTTTTAGTGGTCTTGATGATTGTTACTACTATAGCAACATCATTGTATCTTTATTTTCAATCTTTGTGCCAAGTTCTAGCCTCTTATGATAAGGGAATCAAAAGTTGTGACATGCTGTCCAGAAAACAGATTATGTCTGCTTGACGAAAAAAATCAAAACAAATCACCAGTTCATCTTTTTGAGCTTCATTTTTAACACAACATGCTCTATAAAATTGTGAAACTTTCATATGTTCTGATTTTTTTAATTTGAGTTGCAAAAGTACCCCGAAAAAATTATTTATTATCTGATGTTCTGTTTCCACACATTCTGTCACGTTTTGCCTTTCCTCACTTTTGCAAACATTAAGCTTTCTTTTTCTTTGCAAAATTTTTTTGGCA
The DNA here is from genome assembly GCA_950022295.1 of Bromus sterilis. Taxonomy (NCBI): domain Eukaryota; kingdom Viridiplantae; phylum Streptophyta; class Magnoliopsida; order Poales; family Poaceae; genus Bromus; species Bromus sterilis. The sequence goes on along the minus strand of OX465596.1, from coordinate 316,612,475 downwards.
GTCTTAAGAAACAGTGTCTCTTCAATATTATCTTTATTTCCAGTAGAGGGAAATTATTTTTTTAAGGGTACAAACCTCTCTAATTAGCTTATGATGAGTTATGTGTGAAGGGAGTTTTCAAGTGTGCGAGGGAAGATGATGAAAGAAGATCCGGGAGTGTCAAACGCTCACGCTTGGGGATGCCCCCATGCATCCCCAATAAATATTCAAGGAGAATCAAGCGTCTAAGCTTGGGGATGCCCCCGTGCATCCCCTTCTCCATCAACAATCATCAATTCGTCCTTCGTCTCACTATATTTTTATCATTTCATACGTTATGTGCTATGCTTGGAGCGTCTTGCTCTAGGGTTTCCTTTTTTGTTTTCCTTAGTTTTGCTTGCTTTTCATAACAAGTTAGACCCCAGCTTACTTTGTGTGGGAGAGAAACACGCTCCACTTCAATCTAGAACACATCATCGGATTTTCATGCTTATCTTTCTCTGTTGTGTGTTCTTTATCTTTTCGTAGCTGCTCCCATGTTTAGCTCTTACTTTTCATGTTTATCCTTTTCAAAAGCTTTAGTTTAGTTTAGTTTAGTTTGTTGCTGGAACTCTCTTTAGTTTTCATTTTTATCTTGTTAAGAGAGTTGGTTGTTGCACTGAGTTGTGTCTTGTCTTGCAAGTAAGTAATTGAGGTTGCTATTCAATTGTAGTAGTAACTTGAAATAGTTTTGAGGTATTGTTGTGAGTAATGTTTGAACTTTTGGTTTCAAGAGCTCTAATCTATTCGTGATAGGTGTCGTATTTTGGGCAATCCGTGTTTATTTTCAAAAACCTACAAAACTAGTTGAGAACTCTAGCTACTAGATGGATCACTAATCTTTTGAGGGATCAGATATTAGAGTACACTCACGTACCATGAGTCGAGGATGCGCAAGGATAACCAAACCCCCATACACTCCTCCTCGGGGTACTTGTCTCTTTGTGAACCTCCTCATTAGATTGAGAGTTACTGATAATAAGTGCATGAGTTCTTCGGACTAATGTAAGTATGGAAAGTTGACACTTCCACCTCCTCATATTTGCTACCCTCTTCGGTACCGCACATTGCCCTCTTTTCACTCCGAGAGTTGGCGTCCATCTCACCGGTGGATCCAAACCCTTGGCATGATATGCTTTGTCATCATAAACCTCCTTATATATTTCCTCAAAACATCCACCATACCTCCCTATCAAGGAATTTCCATATCCTTTCCGAGATATATTGCCATGCAACATCCACCTCTTCATGACTTGATCTTCATGTCATACATGTTCCTGCTACACTGGCAGAGGCATACATTTGCATAAATCATGATATCTACATCTTCTTTATGTTGAGTACCTTGTAAAGTGTGAAGATCTTCTCTACCTTCTTGTAAAATAGAGTGTTGCCCTTAAGTCAGGAAAAGATCCCAAAGTAGGCAACATTAAAAGATCCCAAGGAGGACAAATGAGAGTTAAATAGAAAGAGCCATTGAGGCCACCAAAAAAATACAAAAAAATAGAAAAAAGAGAAAAATAAATAAAAAGAGAGAAAGGGGAAACACTACTATTCCTTTTAAAAGATCCACACTCGTACTCCCTCTATATCTTGTGCTCCATAGAGATGATCATATATGCATATAGCTATGTGGGGACCTTCACACTATAGAACTTGGCTTGCATATTCCAAGGATGAACCTCCTCAAATGAGCTCTAGGTCTTCATGATCGAGCAAGTTGGATGCACCCCCACTAGTTCCATTAGAGAGATTTTCTTAACTTATATGTGCATCTGTTGCATGGCAATACCTATTCCTTGCATCATATCTATCATTTGGCCTTCTCTCGCCTATGATTGTCCTCATTGATGTGAGCCTTTCTCACTCTTTTTGTCTTCCTCCTCCACCATGTCTCTCTCTCTCTCTCTTTGCCATCCTAAGTGTCAACTCTCGTGCTTACGCTCATCCATTGCATGAGTGCTCAAAATATCGAAAGGGAGTGGATCAAATTGACTTGTACCTGGCTAGTGGTCTGGAGACGAGTCAAGATAAGATTCCAAAGAATACTAAGTGTGAAACTTTAGTAGATTGAGTTCTCAACAAAAAATATATGTTTTTCTCGTATTCCCATCTCCCCCTTCTTGCACGCAAACACCATCCGGAGAGATTCGAGTCACCGACAGTGAGATCTCTTGCACCTTAATGTTCTTATGTCGCTTGTTTCAATGCTAATATAGACTCTTGCCTGTTATGACTTGAATTGAATTACATACCTTGATTGCTTTACTTTCAAAGTTCTTATATGGTTGTTAGCATGTCACCACAGAAATTATGCTTGTTATCTTTTACCTACTCCAGGACGAGCAGGAATTAAGCTTGGGGATGTTGATGCGTCCCAAACGTATCTATAATTTCTTCTTTCAACATGCATGTTTTGTGTGATATTGCTATGATCTAGGTACACTTTCATACAATTTTGATCATATTTGGACTAACTTATTAACTCAGTGCACCACAGTGTCAGTTCCTGTTTTCTGCTGTTTTTCTATTTCAGGTTTCCCCCATATTAAAAGTGCTCCAAAAATTGGGAAAAATCAGATAAAAATCAGCGTGAAGGAACCTTCCGGAATCACCTGGGTGGGGCCAGAGGGTCACCACCAGGGGCCTAGGCGCCCTGGTGGATGGCCGCCCCAGGGGGGCGCCTAGACCCATGGCGGCCCCCCTGGCTGCCCCCTTCTCCTATCTATATATTCTCCGTGACAGGATTCTTCTGAAGACAAAACTTTTTTTCGCGATCCCGCCTCTGTTCCGTCGCCGCCGCGCTTCCAAGATCGGGAGCGCCAGCAAACCTCTTCCTGGCACCCTGCCGAAGGGAGGATTAACCTCCGGGAGCCTCTCCTCCACCATGGACGCTTCCTGGATGATCCGTAAGTAGTCTACCTTGGACCATGGGTCCGTGATCAGTAGCTATGTGATGTTCTCCTCCCCTCTTTGTTCTTCATGGATTAGACCTCGTGAGCTGCCCTACATGATCGAGTCACATATGTAATTTTCTACTGTGGCTATGCTGAGTTTGCTGGGATCTGATGGATTATGAGACTATGTTCAGTTTGTGATCGAGTAATATATTTGGTTCTTATCTTTTATATTTTTGTTCTTGATTAATTCTTGCATGTTCTCCGTTGCTGTTTATTGCCTTGGACAAGTAGTAGGTAGTGACTCTAAGAGGGAACGTTATACTCGATTGTGGGTTCATGCCCCCCGATGACTAGCTTGAGTGACAGAAATATGAGTCTAGGGGATGTGTTGTTGCCACAAGGGGGAAAACAGCGGCGCTCGTAACCGCGGTTGCAAGGATTGTTTACTTTACGCAAAGTGCTTTTTAATGCAGTTGTCTGTTGCTTTGGGTTTACACTTTGGGTGGGGCTCGCAACTTAATACCAGCGAGATGTTTTGGATAGATATCTCAAGGTGGATGATTAGTAGTAGATGCAGTTGGATTTCGGTCTACTTATTTTGGCGTACCGCCCATGCTTTTGATCCTCGTCCTTTCTTTGTAGCATAGTTAGCATTGGTTTGCGCCCATAATCCTATCAATGTCCCAACTGTGATTTGTTTACCTCGCATAGCAGTTTTATCGTCTTTTGGGAGAGAGACATCACTAGAGAACATCACGGGACCCCGGTCCATATTCTCATCACTGTTTACATTCAGCTGCTATCACCATTATCATTATCCCTTGTGTTTGATCCTTTGTAAACAACAAGACCGGAGAGATTGACAACCTCTCTGAACTTCGTTGGGAGCAAAGTTATTTGATACGTGTGTGCAGGTCCAGGAGAAGCAAGTGATTCTTTTCAGACGGCGCATCACTTGTCGAACCACCTACTTGTCGCTTTCGTAGTAATTCAATTCAAGTCATAACAGACACAAATAACTTTGCTCCCAACGAAGTTCAGAGAGGTTGTCAATCTATCCGGTCTTGTTGTTTACAAAGGATAAAAACACAAGGATAATGATAATGATAGCAACTGAATAGTAAAAGCAGAAAAGTAAATGAGCATGTAAACAATGATGAGAATATGGACCGGGGTCCCGTGATGTTCACTAGTGATGTCTCTCTGCCAAAAGACGATAAAACTGCTATGAGAGGTTAACAAATTACAGATGGGCAATTGACATGATTATAAATGCACCGCAATGCTAACTATGCTACAAAAGAAAGGAAGAGACTCAAAAGCATGGGCAGTACGCCAAAATAAGTAGGCCGAAATTCAACTGCATCTACTACTAATCACCCACCTTGAGATATCTATCCAGAACATCTCGCTGGTATTAAGTTGCGAGCCCCACCTAAAGTGTAAACCCAAAGCAACAGACAGCTTCATTAAAAAGCACTTTGCGTAAAGTAAACAATCCTTGTAACCGCGGTTACAAGCACCGTTGTTTTTCCCGTGTGGCAACAACACATCCCCTAGAGTCATGTTTCTGTCACTCAAGCGTGTTATCAGGGTGCATGAACCCACAATCGAGCATAACGTTCCCTCTTGGAGTTACTACCTACTACTTGGCCAAAGCAATAAACAACAACAGAGAACATGCAGGAATTACTCAGGTACAAAAATATAAAATATAAGAACCAAATATATTACTCTATCACAATCTGAACATAATCTCATAATCCATCAGATCCCATCAAACTCAGCATAGCAACAACAAAAAGATTACGTATGTGCCTCGATCATGTAGGGCAGCTCACGAGGTCTAAACCATGAAGAGCAAAGAGGGCAGGAGAACATCAAATAGCTACTGATCACGGACCCTAGGTCCAAAGAAAACTACTCACGACACATCCGGGAAGCGTCCATGGTGAAGGGGAAGCTACCGGAGGTCGATCCTCCCTTTGGCAGGGTGATGGGAAGAAGTCTGCTTGCGCTCCAGATCTTGGAGGTGCGGCGGCGGCGGAACAGAGGCGAGATCGCGAAAAGGGGTTCTCCTCTTGGAAGTTTCACGTCACGGGGAATAAATAGGCGAAGGGGGGACGCCAGGGGGGCCACCAGGAGTCCAGGCGCTCCCCTGGCGTGGCCAAGCCCTAGGCCGCGCCAGGTGGCCGCCTGGGCACCTGTTGGTGGCCCCCCGTCCCTCCTTCCGGCTTCCGGAAGCTTCCGTTGCGCTGATTTTTTATCCGATTTTCCCGAATTTTTGGAGCACTTTTAATATGGCGGAAATCTGGAATAGAAAAACAGCAAAAAATAGGAACTTGCACTTAGGTGCACTGAGTTAATAAGTTAGTCCAAATATGATCAAAAGTGTATGAAAGTGTATCTAGATCATAGCAATATCACACAAAACATGCATGGAGCAAGCAGAAATTATCGATACGTTTGGGACGTATCAGGTGACAACTGACTGCTTGTCGCTCCTCCAGCTAATCGCACCACCATTCAACATGAACACATATCCCGTCTTAGATTTTGAGTCATCAGGATCAGTTCCAAGACTAGCATCGACGTAACCCTTTATGGCGAGCTCTTCTTCACATCCTCCATTGACGAGAAACAGGTCCTTAGTTCTTCGTAAGTATTTAAGGACATTCTTCACTGCATTCCAATGATCCATTCCACGATTACTTTGGAAACGGTTAGTCAGACTAACCGCCAGGGCCACTGATACGTCTCAAACATATCTACTTTTCCAAACACTTTTGCTATTGTTTTTCCCTCATTCTTGCATGATTTGAGCTAAACTAGCCCGGACTGACGCTGTTTTCAGCAGAGGTGTCTGTATGGTTTTATCGTGTGCAGGAAAATTGATTTTTATACATCTCAGAAAATTCCCAGAAAAATTAAAGAAAATCCACGTACCCGGAGGGACCCAGAACTAGAAGGTGGGCCAGAGGGGAGCGAAGGGGCCCCAGGCGCCTAGCTCGCGCGGCCAGCCTTGATGGCTTCTCGCCCCTCGTTGGTTACCCAAAGTGGAAGGTTGAGATGTAGACAACAGCAAATTTCCCTCGGTGAAGATAACAAGGTTTGTCTCCAGTAGGACTCCGACAACAAAAGGAAGGTGACAACGGCGCCAGCAATTAGGCGGTTGACGTGGACCTGCACACACAATAGATAACTTTTCTCCCAACGATTTCAGAGAGGTTGTCAATCCCTCCGTCCTTGTTGTTTACAAAGGATCAAACACACGGGATAATAATGATAGTGATAGCAACAGAAAAGGAAATAAAGCAGAAAATAAATAACGGGTGTAAACAATGTTGGAAATATGGACCGGGGTCCCATGATGTTCACTAGTGATGTCTCTCTCCCATAAGACGATAAAATAGCCATGCGAGGTAAAAAAATTACAGCTAGGCAATTGACCGGATTATGTGCGCAAACCAATGCTAACTATGCTATAAAGAAAGGAAGAAGCTCAAAAGCATGGGCGGTACGCCAAGACAAGTAGACCGAAATCCATCTGCATCTACCTACTAATAATCCACCTTGAGATATCTATCCAGAACATCTCGCCGGTATTAAGTTGCGAATCCCACCCAAAGTGTAAACTCAAAGCAACAGACAACTGCATTAAAGAACTTTGCGTAAACTAAACAATCCTTGCACCCGCAAGTATAAGCACCGTCTTTTCTCCCTTGTGGCAACAACACATCCCCTAGACTCATGTTTCTGTCACTCAAGCTAGTCATCAGGGGGCATAAACCCACAATCATGCATAACGCTCCCTCTTGGAGTCACTACCTACTACTTGGCCAAAGCAATAAAAAAAAACGGAGAACATGCAAGAATTACTCAAGAACATAAAAATAAAAGAGGAGAATCAAATATATTACTCAAACACAATCTGAACATAGTCTCATAATCCATCAGATCCCAGCAAACTCAGCATAGCAACAGCAGAAATATTATATATGTGCCTCGATCATGTAGGGAAGCTCACGAGGTCTAAACCATGAAGAACAAAGAGGGTAGGAGAACATCACATAGCTACTGATCATGGACCCATGGTCCAAGGTGGACTACTCACGGTTCATCCGGGAAGCATCCATGGTGGTGGAGAAGCTCCCGGAGGTGGTTCCTCCCTCCGGAAGGGTGCCGGGAAAAGGGCTCCTAGTGCTCCCGATCTTAGAAGCGCGACGGCGGCGGAACAGAGGAGAGATCGCGAAAAAGGGTTCTGTCCTCGAGGGTTTCGGGACGAGAGGGATATATAGGCGAAGGGGGGAAGCCAGAGGTGGACCAGGGGCCCCAGGCGCCCCCTGGCGCGGCCTAGGGGGTGGCTGCCTGGGCCACTCCTGGCTCCCCTCTGGCCCCACTTGGGCACTTACCGAAGCTTCCTGTACGCTGATTTTTCCTATATTTTTCCCGGAATTTTTCTGGCACTTTACGTAATGGGAAAACCTGAAATACAAAAATAGCAGAAAACAGGAACTGGCACTGGGGTACACTGAGTTAATAGGTTATTCCAAATATGATCAAAAGTGTATGGAAGTGCATCAATATCATGGCAATATCACACAAAAGAAGCTTGGAGCAAGAAGAAATTATAGATACATTTTGGACGTATCAACATCCCCAAGCTTAATTCCTTCTCGTCCTCGAGTAGGTAAATCATAACAAACATAATTTATGTGGTGACATGCTACCAACCATATAAGATTTTTAAGTAAAGCAATCAAGGCATGTAATTCAATTCAAGTAATAACAGGCAAGAGTCTATATTAGCATTGAAACAAGCAACATAAGAACATAAAGGTGAAAGGGCTCTCGCTGTCCGTGACTCGAATTTCTCCGAATGGTGTTTGCGTGCAAGAAAGGGGATAGGGATATACGAGAGAGTAAAACATAGTTTTTATTGTTGAGAACTTAATCTACTAAAGTTTCACACTTGGTCTTCTTTGGAATCTTATCTTGACTCATCCCCAGACCACTAGCCAGGTACAAGTCAAAATGATCCACTCCTTTTCGATATTTTGAGCACTCATGCAATGGATGAGCGTAAGCAAGAAAGTTGACACTTAGGATGGCAAAGAGAGAGAAAAATGATGGGGGAGGAAGACAAAAAAGGTGTGAAAGGCTCACATCAATGAGGACAATCATATGCGAGAAGGCCAAATGATAGATATGATGTGAGGAGTAGGGATTGACATGCAATGGATGCACATATGAGCTAAGGTAAGCTCTCCAATGGAACTAGTGGGGGTGCATCCAACTTTCTTGCTCAAGAATACCTAGAGCTCATTTGAGGATGCTCATCATTGGAATATACAAGCCAAGTTCTGTAGTGTGAAGGTCCCCACATAGCTGTATGCATGAATGATAATATCTATGGAGTACAAGATATAAGATGGAGTACGAGTGTGAATCTCTCAAAAGCAATACTAGTGTGCCCTCTTCTCTCTTTTTTTTTAATTTTTTAATTTTTTTCTATTTTTTTGGTGGCCTCAATGGCTCTTTCTATTTCTCTCATTTGTCTTCTTTGGGATCTTTTGATTTTGTCCTCTTTGGGATCTTTTGATTTTGTCCTCTTTGGGATCTTTTCCTCACTTTAGGGGCAACACTCTATATATTACAAGAAGTATAAAATATCTTTCACACTTTACAAAAGTACTCAACATAAAGAAAATGAAACTATCATGAAGTATGAAAATGTATGCCTCTGCCAGTGTAGCAGGATATGCAATGATACTAGCGCGTTATGTAGCAATGATTAGGGCAAGACCCAACTAGCATGCGGCTCATCGATCAAGCAAAAGCATGTATGACATGAGGATCAAGTCATGAGAAGGTGGATGTTGCATGGCAATGTTTCTCAGAAAGGCTATGGAAATGCCTTGATAGGTAGGTATGGTGGCTGTTTTTATGAAGGATATAATGAGGCTTATGATGACAGAGTGTATCGTGCCAAGGATTTGGATGTACCGGCGAAGGTGGACACCAACTCTCGGAGTGAGAAGGAGGCAATGCACGACACATGAGAGGCTAGAAAAATATGGGTAGGTGGAAGTGTCAACTTTCGAATACTCACATTAGTCCGAAGAACTCATGCACTTATTATCGGTAAGTTTCAATCTAATAGGAGGCTCACAAAGAGACAAGTACCCCGAGGAGGAGTGTATGGGGGTTTGGTTATCCTTGCGCATCCTCGACTCATGGTACGTGAGTGTACTCTAATATTCGACCCCTCCAAAGATTAGTGACCCATCTAGTAGCTAAAGTTCTCAACTAATTTTGTAGGTTTTTCAAAAATAAACACGGATTTCCCAAAATACGACATCTATCACTAATAGGCTAAAGCTCTTGACACCAAAAGTTCAAACATTACTCATAGCAATATCTCAAAACTATTGCAAGTTACTACTACAATTGAATAGCAACCTCAATTACCTACTTCAAGTCAAGACACACACCTCAGTGCAACAGGCAAACTCTCTAAACAAGATAAACATGAAAACTCAAGAGAGTTACAGCAACAAAATAAAAACAAAAGATCTTAAAAATATAAGCATGAAAACTAAGAGCTAAAACATGACAACAGCTACGAAAAAGATAAAGAACACACACAGCGAAGATAAGCATGAAAATTCTATGTTGTGTTCTAGGGTGAAGTGGAGCATGATTCTCTCCCACACAAAGAAATCTGGGTTCCAACTTGTTATGAACAGCAAGAAAAGCTAAATAAAACTAAAAAGGAAATAAAGAGCGAGACGCTCCAAGTATAACACATAACGCATGAAGTGATAAAAATATAGTGGAACGAAAGACGAACTGATAATTGTTGATGGAGAAGGGGATGCATGGGGGCATCCCCAAGCTTAGACGCTTGAGTCTCCTTGAATATTTATTGGGGATGCATGGGGGCATACCCAAGCTTGAGTGTTTGACACTCCTGAATCTTCTTTTATCATCTTCCCTCGCACACTTGAAAACTCCCTTCATACATAACTCATCATAATCTGATTAGCGAGGTTAGTACCCATAATAAAATAAATTTTCTCTACTGGAAATAAGGATATTCTTGAAGAGCTACTGTTTCTCAAGATCGCCAAAAAGTTTTTACAAGGAAAAAGCAAGCTTAAGGTTTGCAAAACAAAGAAAAGGCAAAACAGGAAAGAATCTGTGGAAAACAGACCATCAGGTAGTAAAGAATTTTTTAGGGATACTTCCGCAACTCAAATAAAAAAACTCAGAACATATGAAAGTTCCGTAATTGTATTGAGCACGCTGTGTAAAAAATTAAGCTCAAAAAGATGAATTGGGATGTTTCTATGATTTTTCCCGTCACGAAGACAGAATCTGCTTTCTGGACAGCATGTCACAACTTTCACTTCCCTTGTCATATGAGGCTATAATTGGCACAAAGCTTGAAAAGTAAAGATACAATGATGTTGCTACAGTAGTAACAATCATCAAGACCACTAAAAACAGAAGAAAAACAAAAAGGAAAACCTAAATTCATTGCGGGCTGCCTCCCGAAAGCGCTTATTTAAAGCCATTAGCTAGGCTTGATGCAAAAGATCAAGTCTTATCAAGAAAATAACTAGCCCGTGCGACGGACTTAAAAGGCAACTTAATCTTTTTTCTAGGGAAGTTTTCCATCCCTTTCTTCAGAGGGAATTTGAATTTGATAATCCCTTCTTTCATATCAATAACAGCACCCATGGTGCGAAGAAAAGGACGTCCCAAAATAATTGGACAAGAAGGTTCGCATGTAATGTCTATAATAGTAAAATCAACGGGAACATAATTGTCATTGAAAATGATAAGAACATCATCGATCTTCCCCAAAGGTTTCTTTACGGAAGAGTCAACAAGACTGACGGGGATCGGCCCCGGCAGATCCCGTGGTTAGGGACCCTGGGTTAGTCATAGAGATGGCGCAGGTTGGACGATACTCGTCGGCTAACAGGAGAAGCACTTCCCGCTCGATATTATCACGGGAGGGGGCGATTATAGTGGAGGCCAAGGCGAGTTCTCGCAAGGCTAGGATGAGTAGTTTGCGTATTGAGTTGATCTGGACGTCTCCCCTCCCAGCCTTTATATACTAGGCTAGGTCTCGGGGAGTCCGTACTAGGTTACAAAGGCAGTTTCCTAGTTCTAATCTTGCCTTGTACGCCAAGTTGCGCCTTCCATATTAGTCGCGGACTCCTACGTCGGTGCCTGGTTGGGCCAATCGTGGGCTTGTCGTAGCTTCCCGGCGGGCCTTCTATCTTCATATGCACCAGGTAGCCTTTCATGTAGGAGTCGTGGGGTCACCCCCTCGTCAGTAGCCCCCGAGTGCCTGGGGGGACTCGAAGAGTCGCGCAGGGACTCAAATTCATCTGCGCTTTATTTGTCTGTAGGCGCGGCATTGCCACGGGTCGCTGGCAGGTTTGAGACATGACAATATATGTTTCGAGGGATTGCTAAGCTGAAAGGGCCAAAGGAGTCGACTGGTCGAGCCTTTGGTGAATTGTTCTAGTGACAAATACCACAGTAGCCCAATCAAGATCACGTCCCTCGACATGAACTTGGAATGACCGGTGTCAAGAAAAGTCATGCCGCTGTAGGTCTTATAGGATCAATTGCTGCCAGTCTAAGCATATAGCATGAGCGTGTCCGCTCGGCTCTTTCTATCATGCGAGCGCATGGAAAAGGCCAGGAGTGAAATCTCTCTGCGGCAAGTCCCGGCCCGGCCGTTCTGCGCAACGGGTCTTACCTACACGCTAAGCTTGCATGGCATCTGGGTACAATGTGTCGTAGCCCAGGCATAGTTGTTTTTGTACATGCACGGAACCTGGTTAGTGATGCACCCACTTGGAATAAACAATCAAGTGAGCCGTTTAGTCGTCACTCGCGGAGTTGGTAGTGGACTCAGTCGAGGAAAATAAGATAGCACCCACTCGGAATGTCGTCGAGTGCGCGAGTAAGACATGTTGGCTGAATTTGCTAAGTCTTTTTTGCGAGTAGTCACTCGAATGCTTTACTGCTGTCGGGGTGAGGGAGCACCCGAACTCTGAGAGTATGTTGTTTCTGCTGGTGCGAGTGATCACTCGAGCACATCTTTGCCTTCTGGGTGAGGGAGCACCAGAACTCGAATAAAGGTACTCCCGATGGGAGTAAGAATTTTTAGAGTCAGAAAATTGGACATATAGTTGGCTTTTGAAATCGTTTGGTTTTTGTCCAGCTGCTTTTATCTTGATCCGTCCCTCTTTAGATGCTGTGCTGATATGCATTGTCATGCTGCTTGATGACCTGTGATGATGTTTGATTTTTTGATCCGTCACGTCTTCTGGGCCGTCATAATGATGGTTTGGACGTCGTTCTGCCTGTTGTCTGTTGGGTTTCCGGGGCTTGTATGGGAAACATGCGAGATTTGACGCATCCTGTAAATAATGCTGACCGTGTGAAGGCATCTTTTCCTTGGAATTCGTAACGCCCGGCCCGTTTGGTCTTTGATGCAATGATGGCGCCGCCTGAGCTTCTGCGTGTTTTTCCTGGTTTTCCCTTGGGTTGTGCTATAAATACTTCCTGTGGTTGCCGTCCTTGGCATCCATTCTTCGCATGTTTCTCTTCTTCTTCTTCTTCTTCATATGGTGCCCAAGTGTGGTAGTGGTGTAGCTGGGCGAGGTCGTGGTGTGGCTGGGCGAGGTCGTGGCCGCCATGGTCGTGGTCTCCGCACGCCTCGCTCTTCATGAGGTGGACGCCATGGTACCACGTTGGGGCCTTCTTCTTCTTCCTCCATGGAAGAGGGTTTTTGGCGCTATAACTTTCTTTTGCGTGTTCTTAGCCGGAATGCTGTCCGGATTCCTCTTCCTTCCTCGTTTGCTTCCATTGCTTCTGAGCGTAACTTGAAGGGCTTCTGGCTCCGTCTTCATGGATGCTCTCGTTCTTCTTCTTGGGTGGAGCTGGAGGTTGATAATTCATCCTTAATTTTCCTTGGGTCTGGCTGGAGGGCGTTTTCTCGTTAGTTGAATCTGCGCGGCGGAGATAGCCTTTGCTGTCATTTTGACGGCGAAGATACTGTTATTATCCGTGCATTTGATGCTGGTGGCAACCGTCTGGATCCATACTGTGAGGAAACAAGCAGCAGCGATTCTGGTGGCTCGAGTGGTGGTTCGCCTGCTTCTCCTGTGTCTTCGTCTTCAGCTGATCCCTCGGGCGATGGTGTTTGCTCTTCTAGTTCTGAAGATGAACTGGACGTCAAGCCAGTCGTCAAGCGGCAGCGGCAGTAGGCGAGGCACCTTGTAGAACTGGAGGACGACGAGCTTCTTCTTCACCTGCTGTGTTGCTACTTTGTCTATGAGGATGGCCGTCAGGTTGTGGCACGAAAGTGCCAATTATCTCAGCATGAGCACACATGTAGAAGTTGCATGTAGCCCATCTTGTAGTTCCAAGGGTCCTTCTGTAGCGGCAACTGTCGTTTTGACTTCTTTGTAATCAAATGACTGTCTTCGACTCCTTTGTAATGAAAATGTGTTCGACTCCTTTTTAATGAAAATGCCTTCGACTCCTTTGTAATGAAAACGTCGTCGACTCCTTTGTAATGAAGATGCCTTCGACTCCTTTGTAATGAAGATGCCTTCGACTCCTTTGTAATGAAAATGTCTTCGACCCTTTGTAATGAGAATGTCTTCGACTCCTTTGTAATGAGAATGTCTTCTCGGGTGCGCGCCAGCGCTCCCGATGGGAGTAGCCCCCGAGGATGCGTTTGATTTGTAGAATCAAGCGTAGGCTTTATGAATTTTTGTCTCACTGGTTTGTGGCTGTTTTTGAATATTTCCAAGTTTGGATCGGGTGCGCGTCAGCGCTTTCAATGGGAGTAGCCCCCGAGTATTTAGGTGATTGCTTGCGATCAGGTGAAGACTAAAGAACCGTGCGCTTTTGATGCGACTTCTTTCCCTGAGCTGTTGTTGTTTGGCGAGAGTCTTGCGTTCTGGCGTCCCGATGGTTGTAGGTAATGTCGCATTTTTTGGCGCAGATAGCGTCTCTCGGGGGAGTTTTAGGCTCGAGCCCCCGAGTGCTTTTAAGTAAAGGTCGCGTGAGCGAAGATAGCGTCTCTTGGGGGGAGTTCTAGGCTCGAGCCCCCGAGTGCTTGTAACTAAAAGTCGCGTTTGCGAAGATAGCGTCTCTCGAAGGGAGTTCTAGGCTCGAGCCCCCGAGTGACTTTGAGTAAGATGCTCTGGGCAACATTATTTTGTTCCTTTGAATTTGACATGAGCTGCCGATCGGTGCTGCTGCCGATGTCTCTGATAATGCCTGGGGGACTATGGGTAGAACAGGCGTAGGTTCGCTACGTTCCATGGATTTCCCATGTCCTCATTTGTCTTTGGATTCTTTAATTTGTATGCTCCTCCTCCTATGACTTCCGAGATGATGAACGGTCCTTCCCATTGTGGGGCAAGTTTGTGCACTTTTTCCTGTATTAGCCGTAGCACAAGGTCTCCTTTGTTGAGCGTTCTGGTCCGCAGGCGACTGCTTTGATATGTGCGTAATTTGTCCTGGTACCCTTCAAATCTTGTGATGGTTGTGTCCCGTTCTTTGTCTGCGAAGTCTTTGTCGTTTGCAGCGATTCTTATGCCTCTTCCTCTTCGTACCCTGAGATTCTGGGTGCTTCGAATTTTAAGTCATGCGGAAGTACTGCTTCTGCCCCGTATACCAAGAAGAAGGGTGTATACTGGGTTGAGCTGTTTGGGGTGGTGCGCAGGCTCCATAGGACTACAAGGAGCTCCTCTATCAAATTGCCTGCGTCTTGTTCTAGTGGTGCTAGGAGTCGCTTTTTTATTCCTCCGCGTACTAGGCCGTTTTCTTTCTCCACTTGGCCGTTGGACTGGGGGTGTGCGACTGATGCGTAGTTGATTTTGATGCCCAACTCTTGACAGAAGTTTTGGAACTCTGCTGCTGTGAAGTTTGTGCCATTGTCTGTGATGATGTTGTGTGGTACTCTGAATCTGAAGATGATTGATTTGATGAAGTTGACTGCCGTGAGGGCTGTTGAGCTGGTGATTGGTACTGCCTCGATCCATATGGTGAAATTTTCGACTGCGACCAGTAGGTGTGTTCTTCCTCCTTTTGAGGATTTCTTGAGCGGGCCTACCATGTCGAGTCCCCATGTGGCGAATGGCCATGACAACGGTATGGTTTTGAGTTCCGATGCTGGGGCGTGTGGCCTGCTGGCGAATTTTTGGCAGGCGATGTAACGCCGTATGATGTCCTCTGAGTTTCTCATGGCGGCCGGCTAGTAGAATCCTGCCCGAATGGCTTTTTACACGAGTGCTCGACTGCTGGCATGATGTCCGCAGGTGCCTTCATTAATCTCGAGTAGTAGGGTTTTGCCGTCTTCTTCGTCTATACACTTTTGGAGTACCTGAGAGATGCTGCGCTTGTAGAGCTTTCTGTTGATTACCGTGAATGCTTTAGATCGTCGACTGATGCGTCGGGCTTCTGCGACGTCTTGTGGTAGGGTGCCTTCGACTAGGAATCGAAGGAACGGTTCTCTCCAAGCTGGGTCTTCGGGTGCGGCTGGCGCTGCCTCCTCGACTGCGTTGTTGTCCTCTGTAGCTTCTTCTGGCTCGATTCTTTGATTGTGATGACGATGTCATCTACGTAGACCTGGACGTTTCCGTCAATCTGGTCTCTCACGCGTGCTTGCATCATTTGCTGGTATGTTTCTCCTACATTGTTTAGACCAAAGGGCATTGTTTGATGGCAGGGTGCTCCATAGGGGGTGATGAACGAGGTGTGCTCTTCGTCTTCTTCCTTCATCCTGATCTGATTGTACCCTGAGTATGCGTCGAGGAAGGAGAGGAGGTCGCATCCTGCTGTGGAGTCAATTATTTGATCGATTCTTGGCAGGGGGAAGTGGTCTTTTGGGCAGTGCTTGTTGATAGGCCCATAGTCGACGCACATCCTCAGTACCTCGGTTTCCTTTTTAGGGACTAGGACTGGGTTTGCTATCCATGTTGCTTTCTTCGTCTCCCGGATGAACTGTGCGTCGAGTAGTCGATTGACTTCCTCTCCGATTGCTCTGCGTTTGGGCTCTGAGAACCTTCGTAGCGCCTGCTTTACTGGCTTGGTGTTTGGCTTGATGTGGAGCGCATGCTCTGCGAATTCTCGTGGGATTCCGGGCATGTCGGCTGGGCACCAGGCGAAAATTTTCCACTCTTCACGAAGGAAGGTTATGAGGGCGGTTGCTTGATCTTCTGGAAGGTGGGCATATACGCGATCTGTCTTCTCCGGGTCCGTTGGGTGGAATTGGTGTGTGATCGTGTCACTTTCGACGCTAAAGTCACGTCCGAACTCTTTTGACTTGCTTCGGTTCGCCAGCGGAAATATGCTTTTGTCCGTCACCATGGCTATTTCTTTGAGCTGTTGTTGGGCTCCAAACGTGTCGGAGACTTTGTGGAAGTCGCGGTCGCATTGGTCTGATTTGGTGAAGCTTCCCTTGACTGTGATGATTCCCGCGGGTCCTGGCATCTTGAGCTTGAGATATGCGTAGTGTGGAACCGCCATGAACTGTGCGAATGCTGTTCATCCATGTATGGCGTGATACTGCGACTGCCAGTTGAGCACTTCGAATTCGAGTGCTTTCTTTGCGAAGTTACGCTTCCTGCCAAAGATCACGTCGAGATGTATTGTTCCGATGGAGGTGTCTGCTTCGCCCGGAACTACGCCATATATTATGGTGCCTGACTTCTTCCAAACTGATCGTGGGATTAACATCTTGCGTAGGGTACTGGCGAAGATTATATTTAGACTGCTGCCTCCGTCCATGAAGACTCTGTCCATGTCGTATCCTCCGATCTGGGCTTCGAGGACCAAGGGTGCATGCCCAGACCTTGGGACTGCGGGCGGATGGTCGCTCTGTGAGAAAGTGATGCTGGTCTCAGCGCCGCTCAGTTGGTAGGTGTCAGTTATCTTTAGGCCTTTGGCTGCTTCGGCCTGCAGGGTGTAGGCATCTTGCTTTGCTTTCGACGGTCTTCGTTCTTGGATCATGGAGATTCGTCCCTAGGATGCGGGGTATTGTCTTTCTGTACTTGATGTTGGTGACTGCTCGCTTCTTCGAGTGCGTTTGGCTTCACGCTGCTTCTCCTCCTTGAGGCTGTTGGAGAGTTCGGCGAATAGGCGACAGTCTCCTAGGGTGTGGCTTGCTCTGAGATGTCCCTGACTGTCTTCAAAACAGTGGATCACGCAAGGTCCTTCCAGTTGTTCTTTAGCTGTGAGTTTGCTGGAGCCGGCGTGCCTTCTTCTCCTCGAGATTTGGAATATCTGCGAGTGGTCTTCCGCTCGGCTGTGGTATCTTGGGTCGAGTTCTATCCCGTCGCTGAGTGATTGGCTCCGGATGAAGTTGGCGAATTCGTCTGGCCTTCGAACTGGGTCGTAGTACTCTCCGGTCTGGGTTTCAGAGTCACTGTCTTGTCGTGTGGTGGGGGTCCGGGCGGTGGCGGGTCGTCGACTGGTGGGTGAATCTTCTGCCACGCATCGCGACTCATCGAGTGGGGTTCCCGCGTAGAGTCCTCGTGCTTGCCTTCTGGGTCGTCGAGTTCTTTTCCGTCGGCGATGGATCTGACAGTCGTCGAGGTGCTGGACTTGATTCGGTTGCAGGCCGGGCGATCCTGAAGGGGCGATGGAGATGCTTGCGGTGAATTTGAATTTCTCGAGCGGGCTAGATTTGATTCTAGTCCTCGAGTCTTGATTTGCTGAGGGCGGGACCGCCGAGATCGTGATTCCAACCTGCGTAGTTCGCACAGACGGCGCCAATTGTCGGGGATCGGCCCCGGAAAATCCCGTGGTCAGGGACCCTGGGTTAGTCATAGAGATGGCGCAGGTTGGACGATACTCGTCGGCTAACAGGAGAAGCACTTCCTGCTCGATATTATCACGGGAGGGGGCGATTACAGTGGAGGCCAAGGCGAGTTATCGCAAGGCTAGGATGAGTAGTTTGCGTATTGAGTTGATCTGGACGTCTCCCCTCCCATCCTTTATATACTAGGCTAGGTCTCGGGGAGTCCGTACTAGGTTACAAAGGCAGTTTCCTAGTTCTAATCTTGCCTTGTACGCCAAGTTGCGCCTTCCATATTAGTCGCGGACTCCTACGTCGGTGCCTGGTTGGGCCAATCGTGGGCTTGCCGTAGCTTCCCAGCGGGCCTTCTATCTTCATATGCACCAGGTAGCCTTTCATGCAGGAGTCGTGGGGTCACCCCCTCGTCAAAGACGAACACCAAAAGAACAAGGATAAAAGGTTTCAATTCAAATATATCATACATTCTTTTGGGCATAATGGAGGTACTAGCTCCAACATCACATAAAGCATAGCAAGAGACGTTATTCAACTTAATTTTAATCATAGGATCCCGACCATCTTCTAGCTTTCTAGGTATGGAGGCTTCTACCCTAAGCTTCTCCTCCCTAGCTTTAATGAGAGCATTAGTGATATGCTCCATGAAGGCAAGATTAAGTGTGCTAGTGTGGGGATCTCTAGACATCTTGTGAAGGAAACGAATAACTTCAGAAAGGGTGCAATTATCAAAATCAAGGTCACTACTATCAAGTAAAGTGGTAGTTGTGTCCTTTAGGCTCACTTGTTTGGTAGCTTCTATAGTCATAGGAGTTTCTTCTTCTACAATTGAGGTCATAGCATCACCATTAATAGGTCCTATGGGACTAGGGGTGCATTGGGTGTTAAGAGTTTGGATATCCTCAACAACTTGGATAGTACCAACGGTATGGTGTTTAGGAAGGCTCTTAATTCTATCTTCCTCCTCCTTTTCTCTAGCCCATCTCTCTTTAAGTTTAGCCATCATCCTAATGTTTTCATTAATTTGCGCTTGAATAGCATTCATAGGAGTGACCTTCCTCTCCTCAAGCGGAGAAGTTCTAATTTTAAGCAATTCTACTTCATGGGCTAAATTATCTACCTTCGACGAGAGATTATCTAATTTGTCTAGTTTTTCCTCTACACTCTTGTTGAAGGCTTTTTGGGTAGTGATGAAGTCTTTAACCTTATTCTCTAATTCAGAAGTGCAGTTCTTGGTGCTAGGATAAGTGTTGTTGTTCCCATAGTTGTTGGAGGGGAACGGTCTAGGATTGCTACAAAAATTACTCCTATAAGCATTGTTATTGAAGTTGTTTCTAGAGATAAAGTTCACATCTATTTGATCTTGAGCAATCAAAGAACTTAAAGGAACATCATGAGGATCAATAGGAGATTTCTTGGTAAGTAGAGACATAATCAAGTCAACTTTTTCATTTAGGGAGGAGATCTCCTCGACAGAGTTTACCTTCCTACCTGTTGGAGCTCTTTCGGTGTGCCATTGGGAATAGTTGGTCATCATCTCATCGAGTAGTTTTGTGGAAGCACCAAGCGTTGTTGACATAAAGGTTCCTCCCGCGGCCGAATCTAACAAGTTCCGCGAGGTAAAGTTCAAGCCTGCATAAAAAGTTTCGATAACCATCCAAGTAGTCAAACCATGCGTAGGGAAATTCTTAACAAGAGATTTCATGCTTTCCCAAGCTTGGGCAACGTGCTCATTATCCAATTGCTTAAAATTCATAATATTACTCCTCAATTGGATAATCTTAGCTGGGGGGTAGTACTTCCCAATAAAAGCACCCTTGCACTTATCCCAAGAATCTATGCTATTCTTAGGCATGGATTGAAACCAGATTTTAGCTTCTCCTCTCAAGGAGAAAGGAAAAAGCTTAAGCTTAACTATATCACCATCTACTTCTTTGTACGTTTGCATATCACAGAGCTCAACAAAATTATTTAAGTGCAAAACAACATCATCTCTAGCACCGGAGAATTGATCTTTCATAAAAAGGTTCAGCAAAGTAGGTTTAATCTGATAAGAAGGTCCTGAAGTGGCAGGTGGAGCAATAGGAGTGCAGATAAAGTCACTATTGTTATGACTAGTGAAGTCACACAACTTGGTGTTCTCGGAGGAACCCATAACAGCAGCAAGCAAGGTAACTTTTTTTTTGATAAAGGACACTAAACAAAAACTGAAAGGTAAACTAACAAGACTAATAAGCAAAGATAAAAGATAGTGTGCAACTCCCCTATATTGAAGAGCGGAGTTCCCGACAACAGCGCCAGAAATTAGCTTTGATGGCTTCTTGCCCCTCGTTGGTTACCCAAAGTGGAAGGTTGAGATTTAGACAGCAACAAATTTCCCTCGGTGAAGATACCAAGGTTTGTCTCCAGTAGGACTCCGACAACGACAGGAAGGTGACAACGGCGCCAGCAATTAGGCGGTTGACGTGGACCTGCACACACAACAGATAACTTTGCTCCCAACGAGTTCAGAGAGGTTGTCAACCCCTCCTGCCTTGTTGTTTACAAAGGATCAAACGCACGGGATAATAATGATAGTGATAGCAACAGGAAAGGAAATAGAGCAGAAAATAAATAACGGGTGTAAACAGTGTTGGAAATATGGACCGGGGTCCCATGATGTTCACTAGTGATGTCTCTCTCCCATAAGACGATAAAATAGCCATGCGAGGTAAACAAATTACAGCTGGGTAATTGGCAGGATTATGTGCGCAAACCAATGCTAACTATGCTATATAGAAAGGAAGAGGCTCAAAAGCATGGGCGGTACGCCAAGACAAGTAGACCGAAATCCATCTACATCTACCTACTAATCATCCACCTTGATATATCTATCCAGAACATCTCGCTGGTATTAAGTTGCGAATCCCACCCAAAGTGTAAACTCAAAGCAACAGACAACTGCATTAAAGAACTTTGCGTAAAGTAAACAATCCTTGCACCCGCAAGTACAAGCACCGTTGTTTTCTCCCTTGTGGCAACAACACATCCCCTAGACTCATGTTTCTGTCACTCAAGCTAGTCATCAGGGGGCATGAACCCACCATCATGCATAACACTCCGTCTTGGAGTCACTACCTACTACTTGGCCAAAGAAATAAACAGCAACGGAGAACATGCAAGAATTACTCAAGAACATAAATATAAAAGAGGAGAATCAAATATATTACTCAAAGACAATATGAACATAGTCTCATAATCCATCAGATCCCAGCAAACTCAGCATAGCAACAGCAGAAAGATTACATATGTGCCTCGATCATGTAGGGCAACTCACGAGGTCTAAACAATGAAGAACAAAGAGGGGAGGAGAACATCACATAGCTACTGATCATGGACCCACGGTCCAAGGTGGACTACTCACGGTTCATGCGGGAAGCATCCATGGTGGTGGAGAAGCTCCTGGAGGTGGTTCCTCCCTCCGGCAGGGTGCCGGGAAGAGGGCTCCTGGTGCTCCCGATCTTGGAAGCGCGGTGGCGACGGAACAGAGGAGAGATCGCGAAAAAGGGTTCTGTCCTCGAGGGTTTCGGGACGAGAGGGATATATAGGCGAAGGGGGGCAGCCAGAGGTGGACCAGGGGCCCCATGCGCCCCTCTGGCGCGGCCTAGGGGGTGACCGCGCCAGGTGGCCGCAGGGGCCACCCCTGGCTCCCCTCTGTCCCCACTTGGGCTCTTCCCGAAGCTTCCTTTACGCTGATTTTCCTATATTTTTCCCGGAATTTTTCTGGCAATTTAAGTAATGGGAAAACCTGAAATACAAAAATAGCAGAAAACAGGAACTGCCACTGGGGTGCACTGAGTTAATAGGTTAGTCCAAATATGATCAAAAGTGTATGGAAGTGCATCAATATCATAGCAATATCGCACAAAAGAAGCATGGAGCAAGTAGAAATTATAGATACGTTTTGGACGTATCAAGCCCTGGCCGCGCCCATAGGGCGCCTGGGTGGGTCCCACCCCCTCTAGTGACCTACCTTGGCCCCTATTTATTTTTGTGGCGAGGAAACTCCGAAAGAGAAGTCGTCGCGGAGACGCCGCAACCCTCTGTTCTTCCTCGGGAGGGCTAATCTGGAGTCTGATTTGGCCTCCGGAGAGGGGAGATCGTCGCCATCGTCATCAGCATCACCATTCCATCCTCCCTCCATGACTTCCCTTCACATGTGTGAGTAATTCCCTGTTGTAGGCAAAGGGGATGGTAAGGATTGGATGAGATGGATCATGTAATAGTTCGTCAGATTGTTGGGGGCATGTTGCCTATCATCTACTTTGGTGTTTATCATCTTTGCTACAACTTGTTGCTCTTAATGCTTGTCACTTTGGGCCCGAGTGCCATGTTTTCAGATCTGAACCACTTATGTTTTCATGAGTATATTTATGTTCTTGATCCTATCTATGAGTTGTATGCACCTATTATGATCCGGAACCGGCGATTCCAAAGTGGACAGCTTGGGACACCAAAGGGGATGGTCCATAATTTGAGGATTCCATGTATCCATTGAGTTTATTGCTTTGTTCCGGTGCTCTTTAACAGGAGCAACTTAATCTCCATAAGTTCCCTTTGGACCTGTTCGTAGCGGGATGGTAGGACAAAAGATGTTATGCAAGTTCTTATTGCAAGCATGCACAACTGCCTACGGGATACATGCCTAATGTTTGATATTTTCCTAGATGATCATTGCTTTTCTGTGTGCCTTGACCTGTGTTAGAATCCATTACATGTTCATTCTTATTCATGCAGCGCCCGTCCATCCAACCCCCTAGCCTACAGTGCTTTAATATTGCTGGTTACTACTAGTTTATTTCTGTTGTTTTACTTTCACTGTTACCACCATCACTATCACTATCATACCACAGTTGCTATTAATATTTTGTTGCAAGCAAGTATATTTCAGGTGCGGTTGAATTAACAGCTCAACTGTCAAAGCTTATAAATACTCTTTGGTTCCCCTTGTGTCGAATCAATAAATTGGGTTAACTTACCCACGAGAACACTACAATCGATCCCCTACAGTTGAGGGTCATCAAGTACTGTTTTCTGGCGCCGTTTCCGGGGAGCATAACAATATTTACAAGTCTACTTGAAGTATCCTGCCTGCCACACTTCATCCGCTATGGGTAAGAAAAGAGACCCCAAGGTTCCGATCCTACCATCCACTACAAGAAAAGGTACCGTTCTGAGTACCAGTGCTACGCTTGATTCACCTTCCGTTATAAGTAAGTTTTCTTCACCGCTACCACCACATGCTACTTCTACTGAGTCTGTTACTATGTCCGATACTTTTGATGATGCTTCCACTACTCTTGATGATACTAGTTTTCTTGGTCACTATATTGAAACCCAGACTGCTAAGGTTGCAGCAGTATCCAAGGACGAGACTCCTGCTACCTATATTCCTACTTGCAAAACCTTTAGTTACCTAGACTTAGATGAACTCAAGGAGAGGATACTTGATGATGATTATATTACTCTTGATGATGATTTTTGCAGGGAACTCAGAGAGTGTGTCGACTCTGACCCTGATGCTGTTAAGGAGTTGCTCGAAAAGCACTCCATGAAGAACAAGATTATTTCTGATCCTAAATTTGCCACATCTCCTATTTGCATCACTGATCCTGATTATGATTTCTCTGTTTATCTTTCACTTATATCTACAGTCGAGGCTGACCCCTTTTATGGCAGATAAAATGATGATGCTATAGCACACCTGACCAAACTCGCAGAGTTAGGTGACCTATTTACTACTGATGAAAAGATACGAAACTTCTATGTGGCCAAGCTTTTTCCTTTTTCTTTGAAGGAAGACACTAAATCATGGTACGATGCATTACCCTATGGTTCCATTGAGAGTCCTCATGACTTAGTTCAATTTTTTGCTGATAAATATTTTCCTGCTCATATGCAACATGCTGCTTTGCAAAGAATCTATAACTTTAAACAATTGTAGGATGAGCACATCCCTAAAGCTTGGGGGAGGTATTGTGAGTTAATTAAGGTTCGACCGGGACATGAAGTCCCAAATAATGAATTACTTGATATATCAGCTGCTGGTCTCACCTATGAATCTAGATCCTATCTAGATAGTTGTGCTGGTTGTGTTTTCAGGGAAAGAACACCGGACAAGGCCGAAGAACTAATGATCAAGATTGCCAAGAACCATGAAGATTGGTCCATCCCTGAACCACCTCCACCACCAAAGAAGAGGGGCATGCTTGTTTTGAGCCCCGAAGATATGCCAGAAGCGAAGAAGTCTATTAAGGAGAAAGGCATTGAAGCCGAAGACGTGAAGAATCTACCGCCTATAGAGAAGTTGTGTGAGCCTACTACTCACCCTCCCTTGGTAGAGGTACACTCTCTATTAGAATTTACTGAAAGTGACATCCCTAAAGGTAAGCCTCCCGACCAATGCTTAGATGAGCTTGATAATTTTATTATTAAGCAAGACAATTTTAATAGGAGGATACAAAGTAAGTTGCATGATAATTCTCTTGCTATCAAAATTTTACTTGGTGTTCTAGAAAGAAAAGTTAATGATGTTAAACTTCTTGTTAAGAATTTTCATATGGTTCAAACTCAGCTTGCAAATTTTTCTAATGTGCAAAAATATTTGCTTGCTAACAATGCCAAACAGGACATACAAGCTTATGGCATCAAGACCAGGGGTGGAACACACACCCAGGACCCACTCTATCCTGAGGGGCATCCAAAGAGGATCGAGCAAGATTCTCAAGTGCAGATAGAAGACGAGATCGTTAGCTCTCCTAAGAAGAAAAAGAAGAAGAAGAAATGCAAGGAAGCTGACAACTCCAATGATCCTATTACAAGTGAAGAACCTGCTGTTGATCCTAACATCATATCTACCTCCGATGTTGAAATTGAAGACGATGCTGAGCCCGAAGAAAATGATAAGGAGAAGAATGATCCTCCCGAGGTGCGAGAAGAAGAAGCACCCGATACACGCAAGAAGTGTCCTAGAGAAGACTTCATCGCAAGAAGACATGGGAAGGAAAGAGAATCGTGGGTACAAAAACCCATGCCCTTTCGAGGTAATTCTCTCAAATCTAAAGAAGAAGAGAATTATAATAAATTTTGTGAATGGATGAAACCTCTTTTTCTTCAGATTCCTTTGACTGATGCTATTAAGTTACCTCCTTATTCCAAATATATGAAATATATTATTACTAATAAAAGAAAAGTTCCTAATGAGGCAATATCTACTATGCTTTCTAACTACTCTTTTAGTGGCAAGATTCCTGAGAAGCTTGGTGATCCAGGTATACCCACCATTCCTTGCTCCATGAAGAATAATTATGTCAAAACCGCCTTATGTGATCTTGGAGCAGGGGTGAGTGTTATGCCTTTTTCTCTTTATAAAAGATTATGTTTAGATAAGCTAATCCCTATAGACATCTCTCTCCAGATGGCTGACAAGTCTACAGCCGTCCCGATAGGTATTTGTGAGGATGTTCCCGTTGAAGTTGCTAATTGCTTAATTCTTACAGATTTTGTTGTGCTTTACATGCCCGAGGATGGGAGCATGTCCATTATTCTTGGTAGACCTTTTCTTAACACCACAGGTGTCCTTATTGATTGTAATAAAGGAAAGTTCACCTTCAACGTAGATGATAAAGAACACACGGTGCATTTTCCGAAGAAGATCGACAAAAGGCATGGCCTTAACTCTATAGAGAATATCGAGACCGTGAAGATTGGAGAATGGGATTGTCCTTTAAATGTGCACCACAAATACAAACCATCATGGCGGGGACAATGTCATTAAAGTAAAGGTGCAATGATCACTTCATAAGAGGTGAGACTTTTTTTCTATATATCGCCGGTTCGTTGGTAAGACTTGATCAACCTTGCTAGTTAGCATGTTTTATATAGGCAAAAAGTGGATCTTGTTATGTTTTCGTTTTCTTTAGGTTTTGTTCTCCTTGTTGTACTAAGTTTATATGTTTTTGAAGCTTCACAATTCTAATCACTGCTTCAAGTTTTCAGAAAGTTTCGCAACTTTTTGAACTCCGGAAAATTTTCAACAGTGAAGTTTTCAGAAAAATTCCAGAAAAATAAAAATAAAAATTTCCATGCTGGGAGTGATCCAGAGGCACCTGGGGCTGACCAGGGGGGCCCACCAGTGGCCCAGGCGGTCAGCTGGCTCAGCCAGGGGGCCCACAGGCCCCACCTGCAGGTATTTCTTCTTCCTCCTCCTTCCTCTCTCTCTCTCAAGAAACACAAGTTCTGCTCCAGTTCTTGCGTTCTTGCTGTTCTTGGAGGCGATTTTCGATCTCTCTCTACAGCCCACCATTTGAGCTATGATTTTGAGCAAATACTCCCTGGTATGCAACTCCTTCACCCCTCCAATTAGATTTTTGATTGGTGGCTTCATTTGTGAGTATTTAGTAGTTCTTGGTGCTGTTTAGATGAGCTTGCATGCATGTGTAGAAATTTATTTTCCAAGTTTTGATGCAAGTTTATGCCTTAGGTAAGTGAGTAGTGTAGTTTGCCTCAACTCACTTTGTTTAAATCCTTGTTTTTGTGAATTGTCAAAAATTTCATAAATGAGTTTGCTAGGAAAAGCAAAGGGGTGGCTTGGGAAGAAGAAGCCCGAGCGCTCCGATTGAGTTACTAGAGCTGCAGCTTCACCCTTAGCTGCTAGGGTGAGCTAAAATGAAGATCATGTGCCCGTGGAGTTGGTAGAAGACACAAGTCTAGCATCCGTGATGTTGTATCCGTGCGATGATTTTCTTGCAGTTGCAGGAATTAAAGAGGTTTTTTATGGCCTTTGCGCCAATGCAGGTTTGACACGGCTAGCACTATGCCGTGTGGTATAATACAAGAGGCTCACCTCCTGCTTTGTTAACAACTTTTGTTACAACCATTCTGTTGGAACCGTCGAGTTCAAAATTTATAATAATCTCATAACCATGTCTTTGGCACAATTTTGTGAAATAATAGGTGTGCCGAACGCTGGTCAGACGGCGAGGATGAACACTCAGCCCTCCGAGTTGAGGACCCTCTTCAACTCCCTTTGTAGCCAGGAGGAGAGCGACATTCGGCGTACAAAGGTTTGCAACATTTTATTCCCCTACATGAGGTATTTTGCATACTTTATTGCTAGAGGGGTGTTGGCTCGTGACAACTCGAGCAACGGGTCTGCACCAGATTTTGCTATCTATGCGAACGCCCTCTTTGATAGGAATGATTATAATGTGGGTGCCCTGATTGCTAGACGCCTTGTTACGAACAGTAACAAGGGTGGTTTATTTGGTGGTCTTTACGCCACACTTATCTTTGAGTCTCTTAACTACACCCGCATCCTGATGATGTTCCATTTTCTTACACAAGTCTTGATGTTGCTACTATGAAGAGGCATAAGTTTGTTACCATGACTTCCCAGTTGGGTAACCTTGTTTATATTTTGAGGTTTGAAAAGACCATTAGTCGTGAGATCCGTCTACCTGCACCGCTTTTGTTTGATCACAATCGCAGGAACGGATGGTCCTTCAATGATGTCCAGTTCGATGAGTTCATGGACCTGTATCAGCTGCATAACCCCATGGAGGGGGTTGTGCCCGACGAGGAGGAGCATGGTGAGTTCCCACCTTTCCAGGGGGAGACCTTCACCCAGCAGGGTGAGGGGTCTTCTTCTGCTTGGGACGCGGGACCTTCCTCTTGGGAGGACCCGAGAACTTCGGTGTACGCGCCGGAGGACTCATACGACCCTTGGACTTACCATTACCCCGGAGCAGGAGACTCCTGGGGGAAGTAGCTGCTACCAACTTAGGCCAAAAGCCTAAGCTTGGGGGAGTACATGCCCTTCTCCCTTTTCCATTGTATTATCCGTTTGTATTTTGTTCACTTTGATATTTCCGATTTTTTTCCCGTTCTTCTTTGTTATTTTAAATTGCAAAAACAACAAAAAGATTTCTCTTTTTCTTTTTGCTTTCGTTAAACCTTTGAAAAAACCCAAAAAGATTTCCTTTCTCTCTTTAGTTTGCTTTGTTTTCAGAGTTCAGTTCGAGTCCGTGATGGCATTTGATTATATTTCCCACATTCGGTCATGCAAGTGACAAGGCAGTAATGACAAAGATCGACGAAAGGGAAGCAACAAGGAAAACTGATATGAACTCTTCTTGTTTCTACTTTTGTACATATGCCTGTACTTATGATCTAGAGACCAGCTTGTAGCAACTTAGTGCTATGTTTACAATGCTTTCCCAGTGTTCATGCTTTCTTTGTGGCTGATCTCAAATAGCTAGAGTGCATAATGTGTTGTTGAAATGATTTTCATGCATTGCATTGTTCATGGGTTGGCATGTTGAAGTGGTATTTCCCTTCGGAGAATTCTTGGATTGACTTGGCACATGTTCACACATGTTTATGACTAAAATGTCTATTATGCCTTGATGACCTTTTTATTTCAGAATAGTCATACCACTTTCATGCAAGATTCAATGTTCCTTTGTCTCTTTGCATGATTATCACAATTATTGCGCTCTAGTTGGTCGCTTCCCAGTCTTATACTAGCCTTCGCTCACACTAAGCGGAATTCTGCTTGTGTATCCAAACTCTTTTTCAAACTAGTTATTCCACTTGAGTCCATGATGGAAAGAGAGTGTTAATACTCTTCAAGCCCTCGTTGATTACCCCAAGTGCAGGGTTAGATATAGTGCAGCGGCAAGTTTTCCCTTGGCAAAGATACCAAGGTTTGTCTCCCGTAGGACTCCGAAGGATACAAGAAGGTGGTAAAGTGAACAATGGCGCCGAGGTTTCTACTTCACTTGGACTTGCACACAGATACAAATAACTATTCTGAAAGGATAGAGGAGTTGTCAATTCCTCCGGCCTTGCCGTTTACAAAGGATCAACGCAAGAGATAATGATAGTGGCAAATGAAAGTAAAGACTGAAAGTAAATTGAGGGTGTAAACAATGATATGAAGATGGACCAAGGTCGCGCGATATTCACTAGTAATGTCTCTCTCCCAAAAGACGATAAAAGTGCTAGCGAGGTAAACAAATCAAAGTTGGGCAATTGACATGATTATGAAGGCACCGCAATGCTAACTATGCTGCAAATAAAGGAAGGGCTCAAAAGCAATGGGAAGTACGCCAAGGTAAGTAGACCGAAATCCATCTGCATCTACTACGAATCATCCACCTTGAGATATCTATCCATAACATCTCGCTGGTATTAAGTTGCGAATCCCACCCAAAGTGTAAACTCAAAGAAACAGACAACTGCATTAAAAGAACTTTGCATAAAGTAAACAATCCTTGCACCCGCGGATACAAGCACCGTTGTTTTATCCCTGGTGGCAACAACACATCCCCTAGTCTCATGTTTATGTCACTCAAGCTAGACATAAGGGGCTGAACCCACAATCAAGCATAACGCTCCCTCTTGGAGTTGCAATAAATCACTTGGCCAAAGTAGAATACGGCAACGGAGAACATGCAAGAATTTACTCAAGAACAAAATACAAAAGATAAGAACCAAATATATTACTCATCACTATCTGAACATAGTCTCATAATCCATCAGATCCCAACAAACTCAGCATAGCAACGGCAGCAAATTACAAAGGTGCCTCGATCATGTGAGGCAGCTCACGAGGTCTCGAAAGTGGAAGCACAATGAAGGGAGAGATAGATCACATAGCTACTGGTCACGGACCCATGGTCCAAGGGAAACTACTCACGGTACATACGGGAGGCGTCCATGGCTATGGATGGTCTCTCGGAGGGGGTAGATTCTCCCGGCAGGGTGCCTGAGCAGCTTCTCCAGGCAGCCCCGATCTTGAAACGGCGGCGGCAGCGGTACAGAGGCGAGATCGCGAAAAAGGAGTACGTCTTAGGGGTTTCCACCCCGAGGGGTAAATATAGGCGAAGGGGGGTGTCGAGGGGACCCACCAGGCAGCCAGGAGGCCTCCTGGCGCGGCCTAGGGTGGAGCCGCGCCAGGGACCCCCTTCGCTCCTTTGGTGTTTCCGGAAGCTTTCGTGACACTGATTTTTTATCTGATTTTTCCGGATTTTTTGGAGCTATTTTAATGGCCGGAAAACCTGAAATACAAAAACAGCAGAAAACAACAACTGGCATCTGGGTGCACTGGGTTATTAGATTAGTCCAAATATGCTCAAAAGTGTATGAAAGTTCAAGCAAAACATGGCAAAGTCACACAAAACATGCATGGAGCAAGCAGAAATTATAGATATGTTTTGGACGTATCAACATCTCCAAGCTTAATTTCTGCTCGTCCTCGAGTAGGTAAATGATAACAAGCATAATTTCTGTGGTGACATGCCACACAACCATAAAAGGACTTGTAAGTAAAGCAATCAAAGCATGCAATTCAATTCAAGTCTTAACAAGCAAGAGTCTATATTAGCATTGACACAAGCAACAAAAGAACAAAAGGTGCAAGCGCTCTCGCTGTCCGTGACTCGAATGTCTCCAGATGGTGTTTGCGTGCAAGCAGGGGATAGGGAAAAAGAGAGAAAAAAGGTTGTTGAGAACAACTATCTACTAAAGTTTCACACTTGGTCTCCTTTGGATTCTTATCTTGACTCGTCCCCAGACCACTAGTCAGGTACAAGTCAAACTGATCCACTCCCTTTCGATATTTTGAGCACTCATGCAATGGATGAGCGTGAGCAAGAAAGTTGAAACCTAAAAGGCGAAACAGAAAGAAGGTGGAGGAGGAAGACAAAAAGGTGTGAAAGGTTCACATCAATGAGGACAATCATAGGTGAGAGAAGGAATATGATAGATATGATGTGAGGAGTAGGGATTTCCATGCAACGAATGCACATGTGAGCTGAAAGCTGTCCAAGGGAACTAGTGGGGGTGCATCTAACTTGCTTGCTCAAGAAGACCTAGAGCTCGTTTGAGGAGGCTCATCATTGGAATATACAAGCCAAGTTCTATAATGTGAAGGTCCCCACATAGCTATATGCATGATGATGATCTCTATGGAGTACAAGAGGTAGAGGATGAAGTACTAGTGTGGATCTCTCAAAAGGAATAGTAGTGTGCCCCCTTCTCTCTTTTTATTTCTTTTTCTCTTTTTTTCTATTTTTTTGCATATTTTTTGGTGGCCTCAATGGCTCTTTCTATTTAACTCTCATTTGTACTCTTTGGGATCTTTTGATTTTGTCCTCTTTGGGATCTTTTCCTCACTTTAGGGGAAACACTCTATATTTTACAGGAATATAGGAGATGTTTCACACTTTACAAAGGTACTCAAATAAAGAATATATAACTATCATGATGCAAATGTATGACATGAAGATCAAGTCATGAGAGGGAGGATGTTGCATGACAATGTATCTCGGAAAGGCTATGGAAATGCCTTGTAGGTAGGTATGGTGGCTGTTTTGAGGAAAGATATAAGGAGGTTTATGATGACAGAGCGTATCGTGCCAAGGGTTTGGATGCACCGGCGAAGTATGCGCCAACTCTCAAGATGGGAAAGGGCAATGCACGGTACCGAAAAGGCTAGAAGAAGTATAGGTGGGTGGAAGTGTCAACTTTCGTATACTCACATTAGTCCGAAGAACTCATGCACTTATTATCGGTAACTCTCAATCTAATCAGGAGGTTCACAGAGAGACAAGTACCCCGAGGAGGAGTGTATGGGGGTTTGGTTATCCTTGCGCATCCTCGACTCATGGTACGTGAGTGTTCTCTAATATTTGAACCCTCCAGAGGTTAGTGATCCATCTAGTAGCTAGAGTTCTCAGCAGGGGTTTTTGATTTTCGAAAAATACACGGATTGCCCAAAATACGACATATATCACTAATAGGCTCGAGCTCTTGACACCAAATGTTCAAACATTACTCCAGTCAATACCTCAAAACTATTGCAAGTTACTACTACAGAGAGAAAAGCAACTTTAACTACCTACTTCTAGTCAAGACACAAAACTCAGTGCAACAGGAAAACTTTCTAACAAGATAAAACATGCAACCTATAGAAAGTTCAACCTAAAACAAAAGTAAAGCTCTAGAAAAAAAACTAAAGCACTACAACTAAACAAAGCAGCAACTAAGAAAAGAAAAAGAACAACTCACAGCTAAAAGAATAAGCATGCAAATCCTATGAGGAGTTCTAGTTCAAGCGGAGCGTGTATCTCTCCTACACAAAAGAGCAAGTAAGCTGAGATCTAACTTGTTAATACAGCAAACAAAGAAAAAACAAACCTATAAAAGTAAAGAGCGAGACGCTCCAAGTATAGCACATGACGCATGAAGCGATAAAAATATAGTGCAACGAGAGACGAACTGATAATTGTTGATGAAGAAGGGGATGCACGGGGGCATCCCCAAGCTTAGACTCTTGAGTCTCCTTGAATATTTATTGGGGGTGCACATGGGCATCCCCAAGCTTGAGCGTTTGACACTCCAAG
Organism: Bromus sterilis; assembly: GCA_950022295.1. Lineage (NCBI taxonomy): Eukaryota > Viridiplantae > Streptophyta > Magnoliopsida > Poales > Poaceae > Bromus > Bromus sterilis. The sequence goes on along the minus strand of OX465596.1, from coordinate 316,580,250 downwards.
ATCTTCTTTCATCATCTTCCATCGCGCACTTGAAAACTCCCTTCATACATAACTCATTGTAGACTGATTAGAGAGGTTAGTACCCTAATAAAATAATTTTTTATCCACTGGAAATAAAGATAATTTTGAAGAGCTACTTCTTCTCAAGATTTCCAAAAAGTTTTTGCAAATAAAAAGCAAGCTTAAGGTTTGCAAAAGTAAGGAGAGACAAAACGTGGCAGAATCTGTGAAAAACAGAACAACAGATAGAAACAAATTTTTTAGAGATACTTCTGCAACTCAAATAAAAAAACTCAGAACATACGCAAGTTTCGTAATTGTATAGAGCACGCTGTGTAAAACATTCAGCTCAAAAAGATGAACTGGGATTTTGCTCTGATTTTTCTCGTCACAAGGATAGAATCTGTTTTCTGGACATCATGTCACAACTTTCACTTCCCTTGTCGTATGAGGCTATAAAAGGCACAAAGCTTGAAAAGTAAAGATACAACGATGTTGCTACAGTATTAACAATCATCAAGACCACTAAAAACAGAAGGAAAGCAAAAATAAAAAACCTAAATTCGTTGCGGGCTGCCTCCCGAAAGTGCTTCTTTAAAGCCATTAGCTAGGCTTAGTGCAAAAGATCAAGTTTTCTCAAGAAAATAACTAGCCCGTGTGACGGACTCAAAAGGTAACTTAATCTTTTTCCTAGGGAAATGTTCCATCACTTTCTTGAGAGGGAATTGAAATTTGATATTCCCCTCTTTAATGTCAATAACAGCACCAAATGTGCGAAGAAAAGGACGTCCCAAAATAATTGGACAAGAAGGTTCACATTCTATGTCCATTATAGTAAAATCAACGGGAACATAATTGTCATTGACAATGATAAGAACATCGTCGATCTTCCCCAAAGGTTTATTTACAGAAGAATCAACAAGACGAACACCAAAAGAACAAGGATCAAAAGGTTTCAAATAAAGCATATCATACATTCTTTTGGGCATAATAGAGGTACTTGCTCCAACATCACAAAGAGCATAACAAGAGAAGTTATTCAATTTGATTTTTATCATAGGATCCCAACCATCTTCTAGCTTCCTAGGTATGTAGGCTTCTAGTCTAAGATTCTCCTCCCTAACTTTGATTAGAGCATTGGTGATATGCTCTGTGAAGGCAAGATTAAGTGTGCTAGTGTGGGGGTCTCTAGACATCTTGTGTAGGAAACCAATAACTTCAGATAAAGTGCAGTTGTCAAAGTTTAAATCACTACTATCTATCAAGGAGGTAGTGATATCATTTAAGCTTACTTGTCTGAAAGCCTCTATGTTCATAGAGGTTTCTTCATCTATGGTTGAGGTGGTAGCATCACCATTGATAGGTCCAGTGGGACTAGGGGTGTGATGGGTGCTAACAGTTTGGACATCCTCAACTACTTGGATAGTAGCTACTGTGTGGTAGGTAGGAAGGCTCTTAATTCTATCCTCTTCCTCTTTTTCTCTAGCCCATCTTTCTCTGAGTTTAGCCATCATCCTAATATTTTCATTGATTTGTAACTGTATAGCATTAATAGGAGTGACCTTACTCTCCTCAAGGGGAGAGGTTCTAATTTTTAACATCTCAACATCAAGGGCTAAGTTATCTACCTTCAAACAAAGATTATCTAATTTAGCTAGTTTTTCTTCCACATTCTTGTTGAAGGCTTTTTGGGTAGTGATAAAGTCTTGAAGCATACTCTCTAGTTCAGAGGTGGGGTTCTTGTTGCTAGGGTAGGTGTTGTTGTTCCCATAAGTGGATGGAAACGGTCTAGGATTACTAGCAAAGTTGCTCCTATAAGCATTATTGTTGAAGTTGTTTCTAGAGATAAAGTTCACATCTACTTGATCCTGAGCAATCAAAGAGTTTAAAGGAACATTTTGAGGATCAATAGGAGATTGCTTGGTAAGTAGAGACATGATAAGGTCAACCTTTTCATTTAGAGAGGAGATCTCCTCGACAAAATTTACCTTCTTACCAGTTGGAGATCTTTCGGTGTGCCACTGAGAGTAGTTCTGCATCATCTCGTCAAGTAGCTTTGTGGCAACACAAGTGTGGTTGACATAAAAGTTCCTCCCGCGGCCGAATCTAACAGGTTCCGCGAGGTAAAGTCCAAGCCTGCATAAAAAGTCTGGATAACCATCCAGGTAGTCAGTCCATGTGTAGGGCAGTTCTTGACAAGCGTCTTCATACGTTCCCATGCCTGGGCAACGTGTTCATTATCAAATTTCTTGAAATTCATAATGTTACTCCTCAATTGAATAATTTTAGCAGGGGGATAGTAATTCCCGATAAAAGCATCCTTGCACTTATCCCAAGAATCTATGATATTCTTAGGCAAGGATTGAAACCAAATTTTAGCTTCATCCCTCAAAGAGAAAGGAAAAAGCTTAAGCTTAACAATTTCACCATCTACTTCTTTGTACTTTTGCGTATCACAAAGCTCAATAAAATTATTTAAATGCAAAGCAACATCATCTCTAGCACCAGAGAATTGATCTTTCATAACAAGGTTTAGCAAAGAAGGTTTAATCTCATAAGAAGGTGCTGAAGTAGCAGGTGTAGCAATAGGAGTGCAGATAAAGTCACTGTTGTTGTGACTAGTGAAGTCACACAACTTAGTGTTTTCATTGGAACCCATAGTAGCAGCAGGTATTTTTGGTATTTTTGATAAGGGACACAAAAGTAAAAACTGAAAGGTAAACTAACAAGACTAAAAAGCAAAGATAAAAGATAGTGTGAAACTCCCCTATCTTGTAGGCTGGAGTCCCCGGCTACGGCGCCAGAAAACTTGCTGATGACAAGAGAGTGTTAATACTCTCCAAGCCCTCGTTGATTACCCCAAGTGCAGGGTTAGATATAGTGCAGCGGCAAGTTTTCCCTTGGCAAAGATACCAAGGTTTGTCTCCCATAGGACTCCGAAGGATACAAGAAGGTGGTAAAGTGAACAATGTCGCCGAGGTTGCTACTTCACCTGGACCTGCACACAGATACAAATAACTTTGCTCCCAACGAGTACAGAGGAGTTGTCAATTCCTCAGGGCCTTGCCGTTTACAAAGGATCAACGCAAGAGATAATGATAGTGGCAACTGAAAGTAAAGACTGAAAGTAAATTGAGGGTGTAAACAATGATATGAAGATGGACCAAGGTCGCGTGATTTTCACTAGTGATGTCTCTCTCCCAAAAGAGGATAAAAGTGCTAGCGAGGTAAACAAATCACAGTTGGGAAATTGACAGGATTATGAAGGCACCACAATGCTAACTATGCTGCAAAGAAAGGAAGGGCTCAAAAGCAATGGGCAGTATGCCAAGGTAAGTAGACCGAAATCCATCTGCATCTACTACGAATCATCCACCTTGAGATATCTATCCAGAAAATCTCGCTGGTATTAAGTTGTGAATCCCACCCAAAGTGTAAACTCAAAGCAACAGAAAACTGCATTAAAAGAACTTTGCGTAAAGTAAACAATCCTTGCACCCGCGGATACAAGCACCGTTGTTTTATCCCTGGTGGCAACAGCACATCCCCTAGTCTCATGTTTCTGTCACTCAAGCTAGACATCAAGGGGCTGAACCCAGAATAAAGCATAACGCTCCCTCTTGGAGTTGCAATAAATCACTTGGCCAAAGTAGAATACGGCAACGGAGAACATGCAAGAATTTACTCAAGAACAAAATACAAAAGATAAGAACCAAATATATTACTCATCACTATCTGAACATAGTCTCGTAATCCATCAGAAACCAACAAACTCAGCATAGCAACGGCAGAAAATTACAAAGATGCCTCGATCATGTGAGGCAGCTCACGAGGTCTCGAAAGTGGAAACACAAAGAAGGGAGAGATAGATCACATAACTACTGGTCACGGACCCATGGTCCAAGGGAAACTACTCACGGTACATACGGGAGGCGTCCATGGCTATGAAAGGTCTCCCGGAGGGGGTAACTTCTCCCGGCAGGGTGCCGGAGCAGCTTCTCCAGGCAGCCCCGATCTTGAAACCCGAGGGGTAAACATAGGCGAAGGGGGGGTGTCGAGGGGACCCACCAGGCAGCCAGGAGGCCTCCTGGCGCGGCCTAGGGTGGGGCCGCGCCAGGGACCCTCCTGGCCTCCTGGTGGTGGCCCCCCTTCGCTCCTTTGGTGTTTCCGGAAGCTTCCGTGATGCTGATTTTTTATCTGATTTTTTTCGGATTTTTTGGAGCACTTTTAATGGCCGGAAAACCTGAAATACAAAAACAGCAGAAAACAAAAACTGGCAGCTGGGTGCACTGGGTTAATAGATTAGTCCAAATATGCTCAAAAGTGTATGAAAGTACAAGCAAAATATGGCAAAGTCACACAAAACATGCATGGAGCAAGCAGAAATTATAGATACGTTTTGGAAGTATCAGTCCACCATACCTACCTATATGTGGTATTTACCGGCCACTCCTAACTTAGAGTTTCTTGTGCCATCTCGAAATTTATTCAAAAGCTTCGCTTTTGTAACCGTACAAGCTCATGGTGCGGTGAGGGAAAATCAGTATCTAAGATGCCAAAAATATTTTGACGGAAGTTTTAACTAGTCAATTTTTTTTAATAAAATAGAGAGTTACACCTTCCCCCATACTTGATGATGGAATGAAATGGACCAAATGCTGTTAATGATAGATGGAACGACATCCTCCTTCCATACTTGAGGAAAAATAAAAGGTTGCATGGACCATCAAACGATGGATGGATAAGGGAACAAAGTGTAAGCAAAAAGCTTTAATATGGTTGGCATGGGAGATATTGAGAGACCTTTACCGTTCACCCTTGAATGGAAAGTTACACTTCTCAAAAGAATTTTGTCTCTGTTTTCAAAACCAAGAGCTCTCGTACATGTTTAGTCTTTGCTTCCAATCACGGGTTTTCAATCTTGCCATCAAAAGGCCACGGTTCGAGAGTCTCCCCTTCTTTCTTCAAAGCACCAACTATTGAGAAAATGAATTGGGTCCAAAATGTTTAAGTATTTCAAATGGCTTTCAAAATAATTCAAAGGCCATTTGAACTACAACCCCGTTTTCTTGGAGGGCAAATATCTTGGAATTTGGCGCAGGCCTTCATCATGGCAAAACATGATGATTTCCGAAATATCTTTCTTAGGGGAGAAAAGATGAGGCTTGGGAAAAATGGCAAGGCCAGGAAAAGAAAGAAAATAAAGAATTAGAAACAATTCTTTTAGGTAATCATAAAAATGCTTGGTCATTTTTCTGTCACGTGGATTATTGCAAAGATTAAATGTGCAAATTTTCATCCCCAATGGAAAAAATAAAAATGCAAATTTTTATGGAATTTTCTAGTTTTGGGCCGTTACAACTCGCCACCACCAACAAAGGGCCTCGTCCCGAAATCTGGCATAACCCGGGGAGAGGGGACCGAGAAGTTGGAAGGAGGAAGATCGAACAAGGGATGAAACTTTCCGACACCACCAACAAAGAGTCTGCTCATCGTGACAACGATGTTTGCCCCGTCAGGATCCAACCTGACTAGAGATGCCGACGTCAAAGAAGAAAACTTCCGAAGGTGCGGGAAATTGATTGAGAGCAAGCTCGGATTCAAAGAGTGGATATCACAAAAAAACTGGTTCCACTCGGGGAAATAAACTCAAGGTTTCCGTAAAAGATTACCTAGGTACTACTTGCTGCCACGAAAATGAGAATCCAAATCGAAACAATACCATACCAACATTTCTACAATAACATCACTCAGGAAGGTGCGAAAACCTGGACAACGAGACAGGAAAGAGGAGGATCCACACACAGTGCCGACTACAGCGGACAAAGGGGGACAGAAGAAGCGGGAGGTTCAGAATCCATTGGTTGAATAATAACCAGGCAACCCGGTTCAACTGTTTCACGCGGGCCGCACATTTGTCGATGTAGAGCGACAAGCCCACGAGCCATGCTCAGCCAGTTCGTAGTACACCGACCAACCCGCTGCTGATAAAGTATTGGTCCGACTGAAATCTCCTAAACGAGAACCTAGATTTGGTTTTGAAGAGGATAAGTTGAAGGAGAAAACATTACGTCACACTTCCTTACCAGAGGGAGGGGATTAGGAGTAAAAAGAATCCTACTCTCCGATAACTAACTTAGTAACTACAAAATATTTTTTGTCTAGACTCGACTTCGGCCAGTAAAGGGATCCTACAGTCGGTAAGGCTCTGATACCAAGTTGTAAGGCCCGATATGCGGTACTGTTCCAGATCTAGATGTTTCCATCCAGATCCGGGAACTAAGCACATATCGGTCCCACCGCGACATATGACATAGCCATATGCCCCGGATTTCCAACATGATATCACAACATTATAGATACAAGGATACAACATCTCATACAATCGGCATACATCTGCCTTAATACAATATAACAGCGGAAGATACATGTCTGAGTACAGACTACAATCAAATGCCTAGTGACAAAGAGAAAAACATCGATCCCCATAACCACACGGTCCAGGCCCTCCGTCGGGATCCGCCTAACTAGTCGTCGTCGAGTCTCCACGTGAAACGTCGATCACCAACCTGTTGTCTATCAAGAACCCTGAAAAGAGTTTGGGGGTAGTATCATGAGTACAGAAGTACTCAGCATCCAACTGTAGTGGTCAACTGACCCAGCAAGGACTTCATCACTCGTCATTCTAGGAAACTAGTAGTTTACGGTAAGGATGGGGTAAGTGGTGAGGTTGCTGCCGTACTAGCATTTATGAAGTGGCTAACGATCTAGAGAGTAAGATAAGAAGCCAAGCATTCGATGAGGAATCGCCTCCAACAAGTCTTTCTATCAATTACTTACGCAAGCATAACAGTTATCCTATCCTTGTCCTCCTCTTTGCATCCCGACGAAGAAGAAGCAGTCAAGGCATACACACGTTGATCAAGTTTATTAAGATTATCTCAGTTGTTGTTGTCTATGAACAAGGAGTAGGTCTCAAGTCGTCCAAAACCGTGGACACGGCTTCTCGAAAAGATTTAACCATGCAGGGGTGTACCAACTGCCCATTGCAAGGCTCCGCACGCACGCCCATCTCTCTCACTTGCTACCCATGACAGGCAACCATTTTATGATTTAGTCCCAAGAGATCCGGAACGACAGGTCCCTCTAACTAACAACGGACAAATCCGGGTGGCCCCCGGTGAGTCGACATCCAACTCAAAAGCCGGCCGCGCTCTCGAATCGGCCTCTACCATCTGGACGAGGTCGGGTTAGCTACCCAAACAGATGTGGGCAGCCCCCTAGCTTCCAGGTGTGGACCAACAAAGAAACCATGTCTCCGCTGGCCCGAGTTGTTTGAAAATCTGCTGGGAGCTCACCAGTCACACACACGGTTTTCAAATGGTAAAACCAGCTTGGTCCACCTCTAGAAATGTTTGAAGCTAGGTAGGTAAGAAAAGGGGACCCCATAGCATCCCATACGCGGTTAGGCACGCTCATTCTTAAAACCAATACCCGGAACTCAGATCCTAGGTGACTCGAATGGAACAAAGCGTCGGGGTGGGATAGCCTAGACCTTCCATCCTTCGTCGAATATAATCAACATCATAATAATCATATCATCAACAACAATATAATAATGTGATATCCCAAACCAAGGAGTAACAGGGTAACATCGTAGCATCCTAAGCATGCATACTAAACAGGGGCTGAGCAACGAGCAATAGTAACATAGCAGTACATGGTTTGCTGGGAGGGGACATGGCTGTATCGGTTTGAAAGAGGCTGTAAACATGTGGTAGGATCAAACATCGAACCTATCCTAGACTAGCATGCAAACCGCTGGTTGAAATAGAATGGATCATAAGTAATGTATAGTCCTTTCCTGTTGATAAGTCGGGTTCCGAAGGTGTAGTCGATCGCAAACTCGCAACGTCTCCGAAGGTATCCACGGGAGCACAAAAGAAGTAAACAGTGGAAAGACAATCAACGGAGATACCACTATCACTACGGAGCAATCACGAGCAAGCAATAAATGAGAAAGCAAGATCAAGTATGATGCATGTCATTTGATTATCATGGAATGAACATAAGAACGAGCAAGTTTAAATGAAGCATCGGGAAGCAAGGGTGCAACACTATCGACAACCTTCATATGCAATAGGTGGGTGCTCAATGGATCCGGAGGATCCTTATGTTGAAGTTGTTATGATGCATGATCATGGCATGGACAAAATATAAACAAGAATTGCCCACACATGAGAATAACCTCGAGGTGGGATTGCTCAACTTAAATAGATGCAGATGACATGGCAAAAATATGATGCACCTAATGCAATCTATTGCAAGCAATAAAATAAAGCGCAACGCTAGGGTCAACGCGGAACTACGGTCATCGAGGAGCTACGGTGCCCGATGCACGACAACAAGGAAAATAAACGGAGGATTGCTCCATGTGCAATATCGTGAGGGGTTACGTGCAAAAATACACCGTCACCAAATTAAACATGATCATTTGAAAAAAGTGAACAGCACCATGGTTTTCCTCACATTGTTCTACCCCAAAACGATATATGACATGATATAGTTGGGGTAAAAATGCACATAGCACAAGCAAGCAAAAGGATGGCATAAATAAATCAATTCAAAAAGATTTAAATCAAAATGCATAAAAAGAAAAGGAGGGAAGCCTCCCTTGGGATCATCTCGGCCAAATCTGGCCTAGGAGGCGCCCACGGGCGATGAACAACTGGGCCGAGCCCATCTAGCGCAGCAAAAGGAAAAAAGGGGCAGCTCCAGCAGAGAAAATAGAGCCACTTGCGCCGGCTGGGATTTGATCCCTGGATCCCTCGGTTGAGACCTGAGACTCCTCACCACTGCACCACTGCCTCAGCTCGTGACAGAGGAGAGGATCGACCGAACCTAAGCTGGACTAGCGGGATATAACTGAATCTAAAAAAAAGACGGAACACTGACGAATCTGAAACTGAACACGGCGCGAAGCAAAACAAAAAAGGGGCGCCTTGCGCTGGAGGGATTTGATCCCAAGACCTCTCGGTTGCAATACCAGGCGCCCAACCACTGCGCTAGTGCCACGATTCGTGTCAAAGGAAAAGACTGAAGTTATAAGAATGGACGGGAGGTGCTAACTGAAACGAAGAACAAAACAACACAGAAGCCTGACGGGAAAAAGATAGCAAAAGGAGGTCTCTTGCACTTGACATGAATCGAACCAACTCCATCTCAAATCGATCTACATGCCTCAACCACCACGCGCTAGTTGCAGCTACTATCGATCTTATAAGGGAACGACATCACATAAATGATGTGCCGGACTTAACTGAATCTACTGAATAAAAGAACACGTGAAGTCTGACGAAATTGACGTTGAAACAACGACGAGGGTCGCGACTAGAAGAGACCACAACATCTCCGGATGCAACTAGGGTGTATGGGCAAGCCAAGAGGGCGAGCTGGAGCACGGTAGGGGTGCTAGTGCGCGCGCTGCTCACGTCCAGATCACGCCGGTGACCCGGCGGAAGCATGACGACCACCATGTGGGTGACGACCACGGGTCAGAGATCGATGCACACGGGGACTACAGCCTACCGGTGATTACTGCTGCACACGCGAGAAAACAGAAACGGAGAGGACAGAGGCTCACGGAGGGGTGGCTGCGGGAAGCGATCGGGCTTGGGGAAGACACTGCTCAACGGCGCGGTCACGGCTCCGGGAAGAAGAGGAGGCAGGGGCGTCAACGATCGGCTCCGAGACGAGGAGAAGGACGATGGCCTCTACGTGGACGACGCATGTGTCCTCTAGGACGACGATCAAGGCCTGCACATCACGGATTTTTGGAGCATGAGCTCACTTTCCATGGCGTCAACAGGAAAGGAAAACAAGAGGGAGGAGAGGGAGGTGGCGGCTGCGTGAGGGAACCCTAGCTGGGAGGGGACGCGAGGAGAGGGGGGTGGCTAGATAAAGGGGGCGCTAGGGAGGTTGCAGGAGGGCTCCACCTTCTTTTCTCAGCCATGGACGCTAGCACGAGAGAGGAGGGGAGACCACGTGCAGGGGAAAAAAGGAGGGGAAGGAGTCGTGTTGGGATGGGGTGTTTGGGTTGGAGCTGGGCTAGAGGGTTAGGTTGGGCTGGAAAGAAGGGGAGGGCCCAAATGGCACTAGATTGCCCTCTTCTGCATTTTATTCATTCACAACATGATAGCAGAGAAAAGACCAACAAAAAATAGATAATGGAGACAAAAATCATATTACAATAAGATTCTCAATCAACACTATTTATAAGATTTTTAGAAAATGAATTGGGTCCAAAATGTTTAAGTATTTCAAATGGCTTTCGAAATAATTCAAAGGCCATTTGAACTACAACCCCGTTTTCTTGGAGGGCAAATATCTTGGAATTTGGCACAGGCCTTCATCATGGCAAAACATGATGATTTCCGAAATATCTTGCTTAGGGGAGAAAAGATGAGGCTTGGGAAAAATGCAAGGCCAAGAAAAGAAATAAAAGAAAGAATTAGAAACAATCCTTTTAGGTAATCATAAAAACGCTTGGGCATTTTTCTGTCACGTGGATTATTGCAAAGATTAAATGTGCAAATTTTCATCCCCAATGGAAAAAATAAAAATGCAATTTTTTATGGAATTTGCTACTTTTTGGCGGTTACACTCATGGAGGCTAGCGAGATACCACTCTGATATGTTCAGGCTATGTGCATTGTGATCTTGTCTTGATTTTCGGCAGCATATTGTTTACTTTTGGTTGTTTGTGATTGATCACTTGAAAGAAGAATTGCTTCGCGCATTGTTCTTGTATCATTGTTTTGATACTTGCTAAACTCTTTTTCGTAGTACCGACTTATATACCTCTTATGAAGCAAAATAGTTTGTCAAAGTTTTCTTTGTCGCGTCCAGTTCGTTGAACTAAATTGCTTCATGACCAGCAATAGGCTAAGCTTGGGGTATTTGATACGCCTCAAACGTATCTACTTTTCCAAACACTTTGGCTATTATTTTTCCCTCATTCTTGCTTGATTTGAGCTAAACTAACCCGGACTGACGTTTTTTCAGCAGAGCTGCCTGTATGGTTTTATTGTGTGCAGGAAAATGGATTTTTAGAAATCTCAGAAAATTCCGAGGAAAAATACAGAAAATCCATGCACCCGGAGGGACCCAGGACCAGAAGGTGGTCCAACGGGGCCCAGGCGCCTAGCTGGCGCGGCCAGCCCCCTGGCCGCGCCCACAGGGCGCCTGGGTGGGTCCCACCTCCTCTGGTGACCTACCTTGGCCCCTATTTATTCTCGTGGCGAGGAAAATCCGAAAGAGAAGTCACTTTTCCAGAACCCGTCGCGGAGCCGCCGCAACCCTCTGTTCTTCCTCGGGAGGGCTAATCTGGAGGCTGATTTGGCCTCCGGAGAGGGGAGATCGTCGCCATCGTCATCACCATCACCACTCCATCCTCCCTCCATGAATTCCCTTCAAATGTGTGAGTAATTACATGCTGTAGGCAAAGGGGACGGTAAAGATTGGATGAGATTGATCATGTAATAGTTCGTCAGATTGTTGGGGGCATCTTGCCTATCATCTACTTTTGTGTTTATCATCTTTGCTACAACTTTTTGCTCTTAATTCTTGTCACTTTGGGCCCGAGTGACATGTTTTCAGATCTGAACCACTTATGTTTTCATGAGTATATTTATGTTGTTGATCCTATCTATGTGTTTTATGCACCTATTATGGTCCGGAACCGGCGGTCCCAAAGGTGACAGCTTGGGACACCAAAGGGGCTAGTCCATAATTTGAGGATTCCACGTATCCATTGAGTTTATTGCTTTGTTCCTGTGCTCTTTAACAGGAGCACCTTAATCTCCATAAGTTCCCTTTGGCCCCGTTCGTAGTGGGATGGTAGGACAAAAGATGTTTTGCAAGTTCTTATTGCAAACACGCACAACTGCCTACGGGATACATGCCTAATGTTTGATATTTGCCTAGATGATCATTGGTTTCTGTGTGACTTGCCCCCTGTTAGAATCTATTACATGTTCATTCTTATTCATGAAGCGCCCGACCATCCATCTCCCTAGCCTACAGTGCTTTAATCCAGCTGGTTACTACTAGTTTATTTCTGTTGTTTTACTTTCGTTGTTACCACCATCACCATCATTATCATACCACAGTTTCTATTAATATTTTGTTGCAAGCAAGTATATTTCAGGTGCGGTTGAATTGACAACTCAACTGTCAAAGCTTATAAGTACTCTTTGGCTCCCCTTGTGTCGAATTAATAAATTGGGTTAACTTACCCGCGAGAACACTACAATCGATCCCCTACTGTTTAGGGTCATCATCCACATCTGGTCGAGTACACAACATAGCATACATGATAGAACCTATGGCTCAAGCATAGGGCTTTGAGGACATTTCCTCCCTTTCTTTTGGTGTTGCTGGGCGTTGAGTCACACTCAATTTACTTCCTTTCATAATGGTTATGAGGCCTCTCTTGGCGTTATCCATATTGAACCTTTTCAATATCTTCTCAAGGTAAGTTCTTTGACTCAGTGCTAATAGGTGTTTCGATCAATCTCTATAGATTTTAATGTCTAATATGTATGCTACTTCACCTAGGTCCTTCATGTAATACTGTCCATTTAGATATTCCTTTACGCTCTCTAGGAATCTTACATCATTCCCTATCAATAATATGTCATCCACATCTAGTACTAGGAATGCTACAGAGCTCCCACTCGCTTTCTTATAAACACACAATTCTTTGTCGTTTTGGACAAATCCAAATGCTTTGATCACCTCATCAAAAGGAAGATTCTAGCTCTGGTATGCTTGCTGCAACCCATAAATGGACCGTTGAAGTTTGCACACCTTACCAGCGTCCTTAGGATCAATAAAACCTTTCGTTTGTACCATGTACAACTCTTCCTCAATGTTACCATTAAGGAACACGGTTTTCACATCCATTTGCCATATTTCGTAATCGTAATAGGCGACAATCGCTAGTAATATCCGGATAGACTTCAGCATCACTACGGGGGAGAAAGTCTCTTCGTAGTCAACTCCTTGAACTTTTTGGAAACCTTTTGCGACAAGTCGAGCCTTATAGACAGATATGTTTCCGTCTGCGTCAGTCTTTTTCTTGAATATCCATTTATTCTCGACTTCCTTTCGGTCCTCGGGAATATCCACCAAAGTCCATACTTGATTGGAATACATGGAGTCTATCTCGGATTTCATGGATTCTATCCATTTCTTTGACTCGGGTCCTTCCATTTCTTCTTTGTAGTTCGCAGGTTTGTTAGGTTCATTTAACATGGCTGCATTAACAAGTTGTCCATAAAACTGGGTTTTATTTGGACTTTTGACGACCTGCGGGGTACAATAAGATCCTCTTCATTTTCATCATGATCATCATGTATGTCACGATCGTTATAAATGTCATGATGACCAGTCTCTTCAGTTCCCACTTCGGAAGGTGGTTCCGGTACAACTTCTGTTGCCACGTCTTCCACTTGGAGTGATTGGTCAATCATCTCGGTGAGGTCTATTTTACTCCCACTCAATTCTTTCAAAAGAAACTCTTTTTGAAGAAAGCGTCCAGTCTTGGCAACAAACGTTTTGCCCTCGGACTGGTTGTTGAAGCTGTATCCAATGGTTTCCGTTGGATATCCCACAAAGATGCACTTATCCGCTTTTGATTCGAGTTTGCCAGGCTCGAAGTTTCCTAACATAAGCCTCACAACCCCAAATCTTCAAGTGAGACAACTTTGGTTTCTTGCCATGCCATTCCTCAAATGGTGTTGTCTTTACGGATTTGGATGGTGCCCTATTAAGATGTAAGCAACAGTTTCTAATGCATACCCCCAGAATGACACAGCTAAGTCGGTATGAGACATCATCGATCGTACACTATCCAATAGAGTTTGATTACGTCGCTCAGAAACACCGCTTCGCTGAGGTGTTCCTACCGGCGTAAGTTGTGGTACGATGCCACAAGTGTTCAGATGATCGCCAAACTCGTGACTCAAATACTCGTCACCTCGATCGGATCGATGGTGCTTGATTTTCTTTCCATGTTGATTCTCAACCTCACTCTGAAATTCCTTGAACTTTTCAAAGGTTTCAGACTTATGTTTAATCAAGTAGATATACCCATATATGCTCAAGTCATCAGTGAAGGTCACGAAGTAACAAAGACCATTGCATGTGGAGACATTTATAGGTCCACATACATCTGTATGTATGATCCCTAATAAGTCTGCCGCACGCTCCATTATCCCATTGAATGGAGTATTCGTCATTTTACCCATGAAGAATGGTTCACATGTGTCAAGGGATCCAAAATCCAATGACTCCAAAAGTCCATCAGAATGAAGCTTCTTCATGCGTTTTATGCCAATATGACCAAGTCGACAATGCCACATCGTCATGTGTTATTCACTACTAGGCTTTAATATTTTGGCCTCTATGTTATCAATATGAAGTACATCACTTTAGAGATTAAGTATGAATTATCCATTTTTCACCGGTGCGTGAACATAAAACATATCATCCTTATAAATCGCACAACCAATTGTATCTGACTTACAAGAATAGTGATCTTGCTTTAGGCAAGAACCGCTAACGATGTTCACACTCAATGCGAGTACATAGTAGCACTTATTCAAAATCAAAACCATTCTCGAAGGGAGACGAAGATGCTTCGTGCCGACTGCCACCACTTCAACTCGATAGCTGTTGCCCACGCGCATCGTCGCTTCATCTTTTATCAAGCGTTGCCTATTCCGTAGCCCCTGAGAGGAGTTGGAAATGTGAGCAACAGATCCTGTATCAAATATCCAGGATTTGCTCCGATCGCTTGTTAAGAAAATATCAATAACATGTATATCAAATATACCTTTGTCTCTTTTGACAATCTTGCCAGCCTTCTTGTCCTCTAGGTACTTGGGGCAGTTGCATTTCCAGTGAACATCACCCTTGCAGTAGAAGCACCCAACGCCAGGCTTGGGTCCAGGTTTGGGTGCCTTACGAGGAGTGACAACTGCTTGTCACCTTACTTCGGGCTTCCCTTCTTTCCCTTCTCCCTCTTTCTAGACTTCTTGAATTCAACGGTCTTGTTGACCATGAATACAACATGCTCCTTCTTGATCTCAACCTCAGTAGTTTTCAGCATGGCGAACAACTCAGAAGGGGTCTTAGTCATCCCCTTCATGTTGTAGTTCAACACAAAGCCTTTTTAGATAGGGGGAACTACTACATCACCCTATCAACAACAAGTTCATCTGGAATATGACATTCCAGAGCATTCAAACGTTGAACGTAGCCAGACATTTTTACCACGTCCTCACTAACACTGCTATGCTCATCCATCTTTGCTGAGAAGAAATCTTCAGAAGCCTCATATCGTTCAGCCTTGTCTTGGGTTACAAAGACGGCCTTGAGATCAGTGATTATCTCATAAGCACCCATCCTCTCAAAACGCTTCTGCAGCTCAGCCTCCATGGATTAAAGCATGCCACTCTGAACAAGGTTGTAATCATCCGACTTGGAGAGGTAGACATTCTTCTCATCCTGACTAGCGTCGGCTGGTGGTGCGTGACCTATCCCAGCCTCTAGTACGTATGTCATCTTGAGGGGAACGAGGAGAATCCTCAAAGTGCGGAACCAGTTGGTGAAGTTTGACCCATCAGTTTTCAGATTGTCTTTCTCTAGGAATGACCCTAAGTTGAATGAGGGGCGATGTGCAGCCATCTAGAATGGTTATTTGCAAAACACATATTTAGACTTTGTTCATAAAATGGAGTTCAATTTTTAATCAATTCTAAAACACCCACTTAGTTAAACATCTCTCAAAATTTTACTAAGTGATTACATAATCCTAGTGTAATGATCGTCCTTGAATATCACAAGGACGATGACACATCTCCCTAGGTAGGCCATCATGCCAATCACATCCGTTATGTGACTCATGCTTATCCTTTAGGACATCCGTATCCCAAGCTCATATCTACATATGTCAAGCCTGCCAGTCTCAGCTTAGTGTATGGCTGTTTAGCAAGGTCATATCTGCATATGCCAGGCTTGCCAAACCCAACCTCATGCGAATGCTAACGTATGTATGAAACCCGATCGTCATGGCGTGCCTATCATAAAGAGATCCTTACAGGCAGTGCCCACTAAGGGAGAATACAATCTTGGTATTGAGATACATTATTGTAAGGCCCGATATGCGGTACTGTACCAGATCTAGATGTTTCCATCTAAGGATGGCAATTTTACCCATGGGTACGGGTACCCGCGGGTACCCTACCCGCCTGGGTAGGGTATGGGTACATTTTTATACCCATGGGTAGTACCCATACCCTACCCATCAAGTCGTGGGTAGGGCACGGGTATAGCTTTGTACCCATGGGTATACCCATACCCTACCCATGTATAACGATGTACTATTTGACCAATTCAATGTGTATATATACTATATACTATTTTATCTACTAAGTGGGTACCTATAGCCTATATAGTTAATTTTCATGTATTCATCTACCTGCTATTGAGTTGTCAATAATTTTTTGCTAATGCGCTACAAATGAATGTAAAAAGATGAAAATAATGTACTATTTGATCTAACCAATGGGTACCCGATGGGTACGGGTATCCACCGGGTATGGGTGTGGGTATAGTTTTATACCCACGGGTAAGGGTATGGGTAGAATTTTGTACCCATGAACTATATGGGTATGGGTTTGGTATTGCTCTACCCTTCCCATACCCTACCCATTGCCATCCTTATTTCCATCCAGATCCGGGGACGAAGCACATATCGGTCCCACCGCGACATATGACATAGCCATATGCCCCGGATTTCCAACGTGATATCACAACGTTACAGATACAAGGATACAACATCTCATACAATCGGCATACAACTGCCTCAAATACAATACAACAACGGAATATACATGTCTGGGTACAGACTACAATCAAATGCCTACTGGAAAAGAGAAAAAACATCGATCCCATAACCACGACAGGCTACCCATTATAGGCAACCATTTTATGATTTAGTTCCAAGAGATCCAAAACGACAAGTCCCTCTAACTAACAACGAACAAATCCGGGTGGCCCCCGGGGAGTCGACACCCAATCCAAAAGCTGGCCACGCTCTCGGATCGGACTCTTCCGTAAGGCTAAGGTCGGGGTTAGTCTCGCCTATATAACAGGGGACTTCCCTAGCTCACCAAGTGTGGACCAACAGAGCAACTAAGTCTCCGCTGGCCCGAGTTGTTTGAAAACTACTGGCAGCTGACCAGCACACACACGGTTTCAACTGATAAATCAGCTTGGACCACCTCTAGAAATGTTTGAAGCTAGGTAGGTAAGAAGAGGGGACCCCATAAAATCCCACACGCGATTAGGCACGCTCAGTCTTAAAACCAATACCCGGAACTCGGGTCCTAGGTGACTCGAATGGAACAAAGCGTCGGGGCGGGATAACCTAGACCTTCCATCCTTCGTCAAATATAGTCAACATTATAATAATCATATCATCAACAACAATATAATAATGTGATATCCCAAACCCAGGAGTAACAGGGTAACATCGTAGCATCCTAAGCATGCATACTAAGCAAGGGCTGAGCAACGAGCAATAGTAACATAGCAGTACAAGGTTTGCTGGGAGGGGACATGGTTGTATCGGTTTGAAAGAGGCTGTAAACATGTGGTAGGATCAAACATCGAACCTAACCTATACTAGCATGCAAACCGCTGGTTGAAATAGAATGGATCATAAGTAATGTATAGTCCTTGCCTGTTGAAAAGTCGGGTTCCGAAGGTGTAGTGGATCGCAAGCTCGCATCGTCTCCGAGAGGTACCCGCAGAAGCACACAAGAAGGAAACACTGGAAAGCAATAAACGGTGCACCACTATTACTACGGAGCAAACACGAGCAAGCATCAACAAGAGGTAACACAAGGCACGGCAACGCGATACGGATCTATCGTCGAGAACGGTTACTAACGGTTTAAGTGGGGTATCGGTCACACACGACGAATACCGCATGTTTATGGAGATTCAAGTTGTTTAGCTACAGGTGATCAACCAAAGGTTATTAACATGGCAACTCAAGCAAGCATGGCATAGCACACAAACACGGCAAGAGGTGAAGCATAAAGTAAACTATCTATGCTAGTCAATTTAAGTGGGGCACAACCTAAACATGACATAACAATAAGTGCCGCACAACAATTAAAGGATTTGGTACTGATCTGCCCTAAACCATATTTTAGGTTGGTTAACAGCAGCAAACAATAGCATAAACCCAAAGTACACGAAAAACTAATCAAGTTACATATAAAAACACTCCAAACGGAGTTACGGTTAAAAAGATACAAGCAAAACAAGTTATGCACACATGTTGTATAAACAGGGGTAAATATATATGAAAAAGTGCAGCAACATGACATAGCAATACATGGGATGAAATTAGACATGATTCTTAACAAAATGCAATTGGAATCACTCAATTCCGATAAACGGTCGCGATACACTCGTCGACCGAAGTTGCAACAAAATAACAGTTTCAGCAACAGCAGCACAATAACATCAGGATCACCACTTTGGAGCAAGATATAATCAACATGCAGCAAGAAAATATGGCATGTGAATGCATGGAACTGAAGTAGAAACAATGCTTAACGCAACGCAAAAGGAATCAATCAATTCTGATGAACGGTTGCGAAGCAATCGTCACCCGAAGTTGCAATAACAAAATAACAGCAGCACTTAACAGGAAAAAGTAGCAGTTTAACGGCCTGATGCCCTGTTCAGCACACATTTACACAATCAAGATGAGCTCAAACGGAAAAACTTTCTACATACGAATGCTAGAGCACGCAAAACTAAGCAACTTTCGTTTTTGGGGGCACGTTCATCGGAGCTACGGTTTAAGTGTTATTAACGGTGCAAAACTGAAACAGCAGTAAAAATAAAAGGACTTAGTGAAAATTTTCAGAGCGCAGAGAAAAAAAACTGGGCACGACCCTCACCCTGGGCCTCGGCCCAAAACGGCCTGCTGGGGTACTCGGGCTGCTGGGCTCTGGCCTTCGGGCCATATCTGGCTGGGGCGTCTGGGCCGGGCCCACCTGGCCACGGCAGCAGACGGGGGCACGGGCTCCTCCCGAGCTCACCCAGGCGACGACGGCGGTTCCCCGGTGGCTCGCCGGCCAACGGCGGCGAGGAGGGCGGCTGGGCTGGCGGTGCAGGGGCAATGCATGGCGCGGACGCCGGCGGTTGCAGGAGAGGAGGCGCAGGGCTCCGGATCCAGCCGCGGTGGTGTCCTGGCGCGCCAGCCATAGCGAGGAGGCGACCCACCGGTCCCTGGCTGCGGCCGGTTTCCTGCAGGGGGAGATGAGGGGCGGTGAGAGGAGACGGGAGAGGAAGAGAAGGGAGAGGGAGGAGGAGATGAGGCGGCCGGGGCGCGGGTGGCTGCTGCTGGCCGGCGGCTGGCTGGCCGGAGGGAGGCGGCGCACTGCGTGCTGGTCTCCACGGGCAGAGGAGGGAGAGAGGAGAG
Source organism: Bromus sterilis (assembly GCA_950022295.1). NCBI lineage: Eukaryota > Viridiplantae > Streptophyta > Magnoliopsida > Poales > Poaceae > Bromus > Bromus sterilis. Next base: position 316,560,677 of record OX465596.1, on the reverse strand, counting down.
AAGCGGCTACGTGGCGCACCCGTAACCCTCCGATCTGCGATCCGAAGGTCCAAAATTGCCAGGGAGCAAAATTCCAGATTTGGAGGCTCGTGGCTGCCTGTTTTGGCTAGGGAAACCCTAGAAATGGGTGGGAGTGTGGTGGTCTTTATATAGCCCCGGTGGCTGGCAGTTTGCAAAAACATCACCGGTTTTTCTCTCGCGCGCGCGGTGCTCACGTTTCTGACCGCCGGGGGTCCGCAGTACCTCCGATTCGGGTACAACTTCGAACTGCGCGATCAGCGCGTCGAGCCGGAGGCGTTAACCTGGCGCTAGAACCGTTCCGAAAACACTTTCCGGCGCTCTATAAAAATATCCCGTTTAATTATTAAACGGGTTTTTTCGTTCCGTTGGCTGCGGCTGGTCTCGTGCGGTTTTCGCGACGGTGATCGGGTGAAACCCGGTGTCGCAAAGGTCGAGTGTCAGGGTGGCAAGGGTCGGTCTCCGTCCGATACGAGATAAGAGGGGAAAAATAACCGCCGATCGATAAATCGGGGATGCAAACACCGCAAACAAATCAGGCAATCAATCAATTCACACCGAAAACAAAATTTTAATTTTTTTGTGAAAACTGGGCTGTTACAATTATCCTATAATGCTACCATCGTATATCTATCATATTAGCAAGACATGAAGTAAAACTGTAAATCATACATGCTATGATCCCCTTACATGCAATATCCTACGAAAACAAGCCACGACACCAATTCTGCAATCGTCTCTATTACACCCCTTTCGGGGCCCTCCGTTACAAATTTCTTTGCGTAGGTAATGTTAGAGAGACAGACACCCCCAACCACTTATATACTACAAGCCATATGCCAAGCGTGGAACCATTCTCGCATAAACGCATAAGGTCGGTCGGGCCCACTTCATTAGGACATTGCCGCAACCTTAAACGAGTACACGTGGGATGGTGAGAATTGGAGAATTGATGCCCACATCCTAGATGTGTTCTGTCCGTACAATACATCAACGCATAGCCTTGCTCATGATACCACTATTGAGGATCGGCGCAGAAAACAAAAAATTTCCTACCTACATATCCCGAACCCAAGAGCTATGCTATGCTGATGTATGTAACGAAAGTAATCGGTGTTCATACCATTGAAGACCGAAAGAGGGAAACGTTCCTCGAACATGGTTGATGTAGAATCTGAACCTACGACCTCCCTGTCGTGTCGAAGACCTCCGGCGATGAAGTAGTACCACAAGTGTAGTGCCTCGCGGGATTACACACGTACGGTGCAATCGATGTCCCTCCGGGCTCCGAACCAGAAGAACAGCGGAAAGAAGACAAATTCGAATCCTGATTCCGATAGCGCGATGGCGTGCGTATGGTGAAGAAACCTCAACCAAGTGCAGACTCCAAACAAGGGGAATCCGCTCAAGGTAGGAGAAAGAGAGAGAGATAGAACTCAATGGATGAAAGAAAAGGGCACCTAATCCCCTCCTTATATAGGCCAAGGGGGTGGGGGTGGGAAACTCCTCCCCTCCCCCATGTGGGACTAAAATCCCAAGGAGGGGAGGTGCGCCGTCCAAGGAGGGGTTTGGGCCCCTCCCTTGGCGCATGGCCCAAGGGGGGAACCCCCTCCTTCCCCTCATGGGCCTTTTTCGGCCCATGTGCCTTTTCTTCCTTTTAATTTAATATTTAATTATATTTTAATATTTAATTCTGTTAATTAAGTAATAAAACATTATTTTGAACCTTTCAAAATATCCGAAACATCTTCCTGCACCTCCCGGAACAATTCCGATGTTCTCTCTTATTTCATCGATGATCCCGAATCAATCCTTAATGCATCGATTTCCCTTAAAAGTGACACCCTACGGTCCGGGAAACAACAGACACGATCGAGACAATCTTTGACCAATGACCATCATGTGAGATGTGGTTACAATCCTTGATGTGCCCCTACGCTTCCATCGAATAAACTTCATCGTTGTTGAACCGTTAACAATATGACTTGATCCCTTTGTGCTCCGGTACTATGTTTGTCCGAGGTATGATCGTTGGTAATCAATACTTAGTTCCCCCTCGTCTCTAACAAAATGTGTTTACTCGTCTGTGCATATTACATCTCTTGTGACCTAGTCACTTGCTTGCAAGCTATTGATGCAATATCATCGAGTGGGCCCAGAGTACCTATCCGTCACTCAGATGGACAAATTCCGATCTGATCTATTTTATACTCCTCAACATATCTACTTCGGATTACATAATATAAACCTTTATGGTTACCTTATTTCATTGTAACGGTTAATGCACTCAAAGCATCTTGATAGATAGCAATTATGTATGATTATCGCGGTCTAAGGATTTAGTCACTATGTTATTAAGTCATCACAGTGCTGAATTATGTGACTTGATCACACTTCAATGCTATAGATGGGTGTTTGTCCATCACATCATTCTCCTAATGATATTACCTCATTGTCAATAGACTGTTAACATCTCATGATCAGGAAACCTTGATCATCAACTGCCCAATGAGCTAGTATTCCTGAGTTAACTAGGGACCAGGTTGTTATATACCACACATGTATTAATGTTTCCACTTAATACAGTTCTCGCACAGTATAAAACGTATTATTAACAAATAGATACGTGAGAAATATATTTATTAATTTTCCTCTAGGGCATATATCCAATAGGAACATATTATTCAGTATCTGGCTCAGTTAGGCGAGGCTAATGATGAACATCATAAAGTGCGCCTGTTCTCATTATCTTTGACCGGTACTACTTTTTCATGGTTTTCGGATTTAGCTCCTAACTCTATACATACTTGGTTCCACTTGGAGCAGAAATTCCATGAGCACTTTTATGCTGGAGAAGTTGAGTTAAATTTTTCTCATCTTACATCGGTTAAGCAAAATCCTGATGAATCGGTATCCGATTATATCAAAAGATTTAGAAACACCCGAAACCGATGCTTCTACTTGGTGATGACAGAGCGTAATATGACCGACTTAGTTCTCAATGGCTTGAGATCCCGCTTGAAAGAGAAATTAGAGGGATATAAGTTCATGAGTGTCGGACAAGTTCAGGAAAGAGATTTGGTTCAGGAGAACCGGGGCAAAGAAAATAACGAAGTGCATAGATATTCGGACGATGGTGCTAATGCCCTCCAAGGCCAAACCTTTTACGTGTCAAGATTTAAATCCGATTCATAAGAATCGTCATGATGATATGAAATTTACTGTTAACATTGCTAAAGGTGATAGAATATTTGATGCTTTGTTGCAAGCCAAGTTTATTAAAACATCTCATGCTTTACCGCCATTTGAAGAGCTAAAATAACGTGCATATTGCAAGTATCATAATTCTTTTTCTCATGCTACTAATGATTGCAATGTTTTTTGACGACAGATACAATCGGTCATTAATGTCGGACGATTAAATTTTTCTGAGATGCAAATTTATAAGTAGCCCTTCCTAATGAACACTATGGATTTGAAGGGGAGGAAGATGTTAATTCGGCCCGACGAAGCCGAATCAGCTAACAAGGACAATGTTGTCATTGGTGAATCTAGGAAAAGCAAGGATGGCAGCAAGATCTCAGAGAGCCAAGTGGTGCTTGACAAGCAACCCGACGGTGGAGATATTATCAAGATCACCACTAGGAATCCTACACCCGAAAGGCAACCACAAGTGCAAGAGAATACTCGTGTCAGATTGGTTCAGCTCAAGATTCCGGAAGTTGGCAAGTGGAAGACAAATGAAGCCAAAGTACAACACAAGAGAATCAAGCCAACTTTTGTCATGTTGCTGCCCAAGTATTCCAATCAAGCGACCGGTTCTAGCTCTAACCGGTCATTACATTTGAAGCGATCAAGGTCACCTCCTAAGAAGGAATTTCAGCGTCAAGCAAGGCCATACGGGTCATGCGCGTCAGCCCCATGGATGGTGCCATCCCCTTATGCGCCACCCCTTATGCGACATACTATGCAGGAGGCTTTGATGGTAGATGGGAGCAGCCCCCAATGGATCCTAATGCTTTTCATCCAGGGTGAGAAGCGCCTAGGAGGTCCATGCACGAGAGGATTTCTTACCCCATACAAGACTGGTTGAGTTATGGTGCCAATCGGTCAATTTAGAAACATCCAAAGGAGGCTAGCAAGAAAATGTGGCGTGCAAAGTCGCCAAGTGCTGCAATTCCTGATTCCATTAAGCCAAAAGAAGATAGCCTTGGTGTCAAAACCGTTATGGTGGGCACTGAGATGCTAAAACTCAAAGAGCTGATTGTTATTGATGATCCAGCTATTTCATAGTGATGGTGTGGTGGCTGTCCCGCAGGGTCCTATGGCTAATGATCATGAAGCTAGTACAAGTGAGGTCAAGCTTAGGGATTCCAAGTATACTCAACCTAAATAGTGTCCTCTAGGATTATCCAAGTCACAAAAGAGGAGATTGTAGCGCATGAGGAACCATGAGAAGGTAGAGCAAGAGGCGGAAAAACTAAGGGACGAGTGGTTCAAAAAAGAACGTCCCATGGTGCCCGCAGCGAAGGTGTGGAGGCCTAAACAAATAGATAACACGGTGGCTCTCTCAACACCGGTAGTTCTAAGAGAGGATGATGCAAATATTGTTGTATCGTCCACACCATCTATCGTTTCTCTTTCACTTGAGAATACATCAGAATCAGTGGATATGCATGAGGAAGAGGACTTTCCAGATTATGAGCCTACGCCTGTTCATGAAAGTATGGATATTAATATGGTGTTCTACCTACCCGCTGAATTTTATGCCGTAGATGAAGAAGGGGTCGATCATTTGGATTTTGGCCCTAAGAATGCTATATTCGAGAAGCCAAAAGAACCGTTGACGCACATGAGGCCATTGTACCTCAAAGGTCATATTTAATGGATCACCGGTTTCTAGTATGCTTGTAGATGGTGGTGTTTTTATGAATCTATTGCCCTATTCGGTCTTCGAAGTCAAAGGAAAAACTGAGGCCAAAGGTGTTATGTATGTTGAGCTTACAGTGGGAAGCAAAACTTTGGATGCTGCATTTTTTTCGCTAAGGTGCAAGGTAATTACAATGTTATATTAGGTCGTGGTTGGGTTCATGCAAATCAGTGTGTGCCATATACTATGCACCGGTTTTTGATTCAGTGGGTTGATGATGAGGTGGAGGCCATTCATGCGGATAATTCGGCATGTGTTGCTTTGGCTGATGCATCGGTGGATTGGAAACATCCACATGCTACTTGCTTGGCAGGGGCGCGACTTGTCGGATTTCAATTTTCTTAGCGCCCCAAAGAATGGTTTCGTTCCCATGTCTTTAAAGCGACTTGGTGGTAACCGGCTCGAAGGAATTATGTATTTAAATGGATTCTAACTCTGAATGGTTGCAGAAGCGTCTTGAAGACTACCGGTCCAATGAGAACGATATGTTTGAATCTATAGAAGAGTTGGAAGACATGGATAAACTAGGACAAGGTTTTGCGTTGTCTGATCAATTAGAGGAGGTAGACATAGGAGATGGTTCAATTCCGAGGCCAATGTTTGTGAACAAAGATCTGGAAGCCGATTGTAAAGTTAAAATAATCGAGCTGTTGAAAGAATATATATGTTGCTTTGCATGGGAATATCACGAGATGTTGGGTTTGAGCCGAGAGCCAGTTGAGCATCAGTTGCCTATAAAAATGGTTTTAGGCCTTATAAGCAAACTACTATAAAGTTTAATCCTAAAATATATGACCGCATCAAGGAAGAGATCGCTCGATTGCTTAAAGCTAATTTTATTAGACCTTGCAAGTATGCTGAATGGATTTCTAATATTGTGCCTGTGGAGAAGAAAGGGTCCTAAAAGGTGAGGGCATGTATTGATTTCAGAGATTTGAATAGAGCTACGCCCAAAGATGAGTATCCCATGCAAATATCTCATATGCTTATTAATGAAGCTTCTGGACATAAAGTTATTAGCTTCCTGGATTGTAATGCGAGGTATAATCAGATTTTTATGGACGAAGAGAATATCTACAAAAATGTTTTTCGGTGCCCCAGTTTCGTTGGTTTATTTGAATGGGTGGTAATGACTTTTGGTTTGAAAAATGCCGATTCCACATATCAAAGGGCCACGAACTTAATATTCCATGATTTACTTGGTGTCATACTTGAGGTCTATACTGATGATATTGTTGTCAAATCAGATGCTTTTGAATCTCACTTAACCTATTTGCGTTTAGCTTTTGAGAGGATGAAGAAATATGGACTGAAGATGAATCCTTTGAAGTGTGCTTTTGGTGTATCAGTTGGTAAGTTCTTGGGTTTCATTATTCATGAGGACGGTATAGAAATTGATCCCAAGAATATAGAAGCTATGCAAAAGGTGGAGGCTCCAAAGTGCAAGAGAGATATGCAGAAGTTCCTTGGCAAGATTAATTATTTGAGGAGATTCATTGCTAATTTGTCAGGGAAGGTTGACACATTTAGTCCTCCTATACTTCGGTTAAATAATGACATTGATTTTACTTGGGGGTAAAACAACAAGAAGCATTCGATATGATCAAGAAATATTTATGCACTCCTCCCGTGTTGAAATCTCCTAAACATGGAGAGCTCTTTAGACTTTATATTGCGGCGGAGGAAGGTGTCACTGGTGTTGTTTTAACTCAAGAGACCGAAGGGAAGGAACATGCTATTACTTATTTCAGTCGACGCCTTTTGGATGCCGAAACAAGGTATACCTTCATTCAGAAAATATGCTTATGCTTACACAAAACCGAGACATATTCTAGTGCGTAATAATTGCATAGTAGTTTGTCAAACCGATGAGATCAAATACATGTGGCATATGCCAATTCTTAGTGGTAGAATTGGCAAGTGGGCTTATGCTTTGATTGAATATGATTTGGCTTATGAATCTTTGAAATCTATGAAAGACCAAATTGTTGCTGATTTTATAGTTGAATCAGATTGACAGTGAGCATGATATTGATATAAAACTTGTTTCATTAGTGCCATGGAGATTATATTTTGATGGTTCAGTTTGTAACAATGGACAAGGTGTTGGTGTTGTTTATATATCTCCTCATGGTGCTGTTTTTGAGGCCTCGTGTCGTTTAGAATATTTTTGCACCTATAATCAAGCCGAATATGAATCATTGTTATTCGGCTTACAGATGTTGCTTGCTATAGGTGCTACACATATTGAGGCTTTTGGTGATTAATTACTAGTAGTGCAACAAGTTTCTAGAGTATTTAAGTGCTTTGATGAATCACTCAATATTTATCTTGATAAATGTCTAGATGTAATTTCTGATTTGTATTATTTTAGCATTGCTCATATACCTAGACATGACAATTGGAAATCAAATGAATTAGCGCAACAAACATCTGGTTATCATGTTGACCGTGGCATGTTTCATATTTCTGAAGAGTCGATGTATTGTCTTGCTACTATGGAAGAGGCCGAATTAGGACTTACTACTTCGTCCACTAAAGGAAAATCTGGTGCAGGTGAAAAGCAGGACTAGAGGAAGCCCATTATTGATTATTTACGTGATTCTAGTAAAAGGGTGGACAAGACTGTTCGGCGTATGGCTTTTTAATATGAGTTGAGAGATGCTATTCTTTATCGCCGAACAGTTGAGATGTTTCTTTAAAGTGATTGGATGAAGATCAAGCAAAAGTTGTTATGTGAGAGCTGCATGAAGGAATCTGTGGTACTCATCAGTCGGCTCCAAAGATTAAGTGGTTATTGCGACGTGTTGGATTTTATTGGACGATGATGATTAATGATTGCTTCAAATATTACAAAGGGTGCGAAGCTTGTCAAAAGTTGGTGATATTCAATTAGCTCCTGCTGCTATGTTACATCCTATTGTTAAGGCGTGGCCTTTTAGAGGATGTGGATTATAATTCATTGGACAAATTCATCCTTCTCTTTCAAAGGGGCATCGGTTCGTATTGGTGGCAACTGATTATTTCACCAAATGGTCTGAAGCAGTACCTCTCAGGAATATGACACGTGTGAAGTTAATTAATTCATAACCGAGCATATTATTCATAGATTCGGCATCCCTCAAACATGGACTACGGATCAAGGTTCATCTTTCATGGTACATCAAGTTAGAGAATTTGCTGAATCCTATAATATAAAGTTGCTAATTTCTCCACATATTATGCCCAAGCTAATGGACAAGCTGAGTCTAGTAATAAGATATTGATCAAGCTCATCAAGAAGAAGATTGAAGATAATGGGCGCATAGAATTTCAAGGCATGGTGCTACGAAGGTAACTCCATATGAGCTCGTGTATGTTCAATAAGTTGTTTTACCCGTGGAAGTTAATTTGAATGCCTTGAGAATAGCCAAACAAAATGATTTATCGGCGGTGGACTTTATAATTTGTTGATGGATACTATTTATGAGGTCATCGATAAGCGTTTGGTTGCGTTCAAAGCCATAGAAAAGGACAAGTTCAGGGTGGCAAGAGCTTACAATAAGAAAGTAAAGTTGAAGAATTTTCAAATTGAAGATCTTGTGTGGAAGGTGATTCTACTAATTGGTTCAGAGGTCAGAAAATTCGGGATGTGGTCACCAAGCTGGGAAGGTCCTTTCAAGATTACAAGAATAGTTCCCGGAAATTCGTATTTGGTGGAGTCCATACAAGGGACACTGCTACCTTGAGCTCTTAATGGAAATATTTGAAGAAGTACCACCCAAGCGTGTGGCAAGAAGCCTGAATAGGCGAGGGCCGATATATGACTATCGCCCTGAGAATGAACATATCCGATATATAATTATCGCCCTAAGAACATGCATGGCTGATGGAGTGTTGACATCGTCCTTAGAACAAACATGATACAAATTATTGTTCGAAATACAAGTTTTGCCGAAAAACAGAGGACATGTGTTGACACCGGTTTTTGGCACGACAATGAGCCTATATAAGATGGCCTGAAATGAAGAAGTGTTCTACATAAAAGGGTTGGTATTTTCGATATGAACATCTTTGTAGTTCGAGTCATCGCCATCTCGAGGGCCTAAGTTATGTTTGAAGCCATAAGATCCTGGCATTCGAGGTACTATTCTACCAATTAGGCCTTCAAGACATCTTTAAATAGAAAAATGGTCTACATAAAGTGGCTTAGTCTCGTCGAACCGGTCAATTTTGATATTTGAAACGTCCAAATCGGACATCGTATGAGAAGGTTACGGCCGAAACCATGCGCTGCTGCAAAAAAAGTCACAAAACCTCCCAGAGAGTTTCGGACGTTCGTCGTAAATCGAAAATCCGAACGATTTTAGAAAGGAAAATTTAGTAGACCTTCGATTTTAGACCAGATGTCCGACGGGAATCGGATGTCCCACGGGTCAGACGTCCGAATGACGACGGACGCACGATTTTGGCGACGAGCTTCGAGAAAACTTCCCGGATTCGCGTTTTTCTCTTACCTGAGTTAGAAATCAGCCCGAAACCATTTCAAGATGGCTCTAAATCAAAAAACGTTCAGCAAGAAAGTTCTTTGGAAATCCCAAGGGCTACAATTTTGGTGTTTTAAGTTTTTTCATCTGAGGCAGTTTTCAGCCCCAAAACTCCGAAAAACCGAACTGTTGTCCCAGGCCCACCTGTAATCCGAGTTCGGTTAAAGTTTGGAAAGATTTGGACGGGATTTGAAGTCCTTTTATTGTACGGAAAGTCCAGCCTCCTCATATATAGATGCGGTGACGGCCGATTGAAACAACACATAACCGTAAACACATCTAAACCCTAATTTCGTCTACTTTTCTACGTATCTTTTTCCTCATTATTCGTTTGTTCTTGTTCTTGTGGGGCAACGATCTGCAAGAGATCTAGGGGCGATAAGGTCGACTTAGGGCAGCCCATAGCCGCCGTGCGTCCACACGGGGTCTCCTGGACGTGTGGGGTTTGGGGTGCTCAAAAGTGTCCGCCGGTTGTCTTGCGTATCGCGCTACCGGACGAATCTCCTTCGACGTGAGCTGCGGTTCATCACCCATGGTGTCGAGGGTACACGTAACTTGTTCGTGTGTCAACACATGGTGCAGAGGTGATGTCAGGATGAGGACTCGTAGGTATGGGGTGGACTGACAGTGTTCGTCTTTCCCGAATTTATATTCCAGTTGTGGTTGGATTCCATTGGCAACAAGTCATCTCTGATAGATACATTCCGGGTAGAGCTGTCCGGCGGATCCCCTGTCTGGGTTAATTTGGTTTGGATCAGGTCATGTATCTTGTCATTGATTGACAAAATTTCCACGTGTAAAGCCTGGAATTAGTTTCCTTGCTTGTTTGATTTTCTAACCACCATCCAGGCATCAATCTGCCCGTCTATCCAATCGATACCATATCCATATGTTTCTTGCATTGCTCTGTATCTGAATGTCTGGCCTCGGTGTACTTCCTTATAGGCACTCAAATCAGCTAGCTCGACTTCGAATCACCTACGGATTCACTCCAGCGGCAAAGCGGATTCTGTGAATCAATTTTATCTGACGGGCTTTAGATAATTGCATTAGAAATGGTTTGAATCAAGATTTAGCTCCACTGGTAAAACTGATTCTAAATAGTTATTTGTTTTAGCTTTAGTTTTCTTTTTACCAAAATCCGCAGCCTAAAGCTCAAACAAACATGCCCTTGTATTCCTAGGAATACCTAAGATTTTAATGATTTTTTATACATATATGTATTAAGCCCAGCCCAACAGACGATCTCGCCTCTCGCGGTCGCACGCCCACGCCTAGACGCCGCCGTCGCCCTCTCCCAGTCTCCCTCTCGCCTCTCCCCTATTGTTTTCCTCCCTCTCGAACTGCCTCTCCTTTCAATCACGCCCACGCCGCCGGCAGATCCCGCGATGCAGAAGCGCGGAGCAGGTGACAGTCCCCCCCCCCCCTTTTCACCCTCACAGCGGTCGCGCCCCGGCCCCGCCCACGCCCCTCCTCCAGTTCGACCCCGAGCAGGAGCAGCGAAGGTACGCCCCTCCTCCAGTTCTCCTCTAATTCCAATGCTTCTAATTTCTGGATTGCTTGCTCAATTGCTCCTACTAGTTTCTATAATGCAATAGCGGCGCTATTTGGTTAAAATATTGCAATTGTCATACTATTTGATTCATATATTGCATATTAAGTATTTTTTATTAAATGGATACCCAACCATCAATTTTTGGCGCCACCACTGTCTTAATTGCAATGAAAGCTACGCATACCACAAATTGAGTTATGTATTAAAAGAGCGAGCGATTTAGTCGTTGACACGTATATGTACCTGGGAATAATTATCCAAGTATTACTTCAGTCTGGAGCGGGCTCGTGAATTCGTGATAGCACTACTTCTGATGATAGCATATATTTATACTAGAAGCGCAATGCGTGCTTTGCCACGCCGTTTACACTTTTAAATTGTATATGGTTTACTTTTAAGTGTTAGTTTTTTAAGTTTTTAATTTCTGTGTTGTTTGAATGGATCCTTCTTATCATTTGATCGAAAGATAATTTTTAATGTGTACACACGATGAACTTTACTATATTGTTGATCATGTGTCTTTTCATGGTACTAAATTTATCGTAGGCATCACTTTCTTCTCGTCAACCAAGGCTCACGCCATCCATTTTTTTATTAAAAGAGCACATCCATCGAAATATTTCATCATAAAGGCTAAGGTTACAATTTAATAAAAATTTGTATCCAATTTTAAACTAAAGACCTCAACTGAATGAGGAGACTTCAAAATTAAAAAGTTTAGTAAACTTAAAGATATATTAGTTCTAAAATGCCAAGTAACGTTAAAAAAGAGTATCAAATAATTACATCTATCATAATTAAAAAAAATTGGACGACATCTATTGCATGAACTAAATTGTTTAATCGTGAAATAGATAATTATTTACTATAGCACCGACGTACAAAACATAAAAAAATGTCATTCATTTTTATAGAAAAAACAAATGTTAATAATGTTCATGTAAAAAAATAAGAAATTTCTTAAAAAAATAAAAGAAAAAAAATAATAGTTTACATACATGACCAATGGTTATGATCAAGTCAAAATTGAGTTCTTAATTGACTGTTTTTATATTTTTGCTAAAAAGCCTTCCGGTCTTCGTCAAAATCAACCGCAGTCCGTACGATTCCGTCAGTCCGTGACAACATAGCTTTTTTTTAGATTAACCAAACTTTATTACTCCACAACAACATTCACCGGAATACAAGATTCATCATGGGGAGAAAGAAGCCACACGTGGCGCCCCAAAGGTAGAGTAATAAGAAATTTGGCTAGATTTTTTGCATGTAAAACTGAATTACTGAAACTAGACTTAAAACTAGAATTACTAAAAACAGATAAACGGGATGTAACTTCCTTCACGATGGCTGCCTGAGCACTTCCCCTCTGCTCATTTAGTTCCTTCACTGCCCTTCTATTGTCTCATGAAATGATGATGTTTTGCTCGCTAAGATCCATAGCAAGATCAATTCCCTCGCGAATAGCTAAAGTGTCCAGCACCACTTGGTCTTGAACTCCCGAGAATGTCAGGCCTGAAGATCCCAAGTAAGTACCACTCGCGTTCCTGCACACTGCCGCAACACCGCCACTGCCATCCAAGTTTGCTTCTCCACTGACTTGAATAAGAACCGAGCCAACAGGATATAGAGGAGAGGGGTGGCTTGCAAAACCTGGACGAGTACCAGGACCACTCCGGCCTACCCCCCGTACCTGCTGATCTTGAACTTTCAGAACATCCAAATCCCTAATGAACCGTTTCACAAACTGATGAGTCAATTGAGGAGCTTGATTAATTGACTCATGGATAAGTTTCCTTCGGCTCGACCAAATCGCCCATAATGTTACCACGGCCTCCAAAAATTGTGCTTGGGATACCTTCTCATGGAGGTGAAACAGCCATAGCCGGGCATTTGGTTCAAAAATTTATGAGATAGCTTCCACAAAATCCTCATCTGCCAATACTCACACGCACCGTGAAGCCGAGCACTCAAGGAGTGAGTGGATCCACGAATCGTTGTTACCACATTACGGACAAGAATCTGTCACGGACATGTTTCGATGCTTCCTAACATCCTCCGTTGCCAGAGATTGTTTGCCTAGTCTCCACAAGAAAGATTTAACTTTTGACGGTACTTTGGTGTTCCACAGTTTTCTTCATCCCGCCTGGTCTCGGGACCTGTTTGAAACGCCCAATCCGCCATCTAAAGCTTCCTCTCTCTCTCTCTAATCTTATCCTCATCAGCATAGCATAAGCCGATCTCACCGAGAACTCCCCGTTTTTCTCATAGTTCCACCCCAGAAATCAGCAACTTGGCTAGAGCAAAGCAGAATACTCGTTATAGCATGTATGTTCGCCGGGATAAAGGTTTGCTTTAGCTTCATTCTGTCCCAGGCCGCCTCAGAGCTGATGATTAGTTCAGAGACCTTTGAAGGTTTATGAGCTGCTAGACAAGCGAGAGGTTTCATACATGTATCTCTCGATATCCAGTTGCATTGCCAGATATCTGTATCTCTCCCATCCCCGATTCTCTTTATTATTCCATGTTGCAGCTCCTCTCGCCCCTCCAGTAGCGATCTCCAAATCTGAGAGGGTCTGGAACCTAACGTTGCCTCTAGTACCGACGAATTAGGATAGTATAAGCCTTTCAAAAATCTGGCACAAGAAGAATTTGGTTATGTGAGAAACTTCCAAACCTGACAAGAAAATAGCGCAATATTGAACACTTCAAGATCTTTAAACCCCAGGCATCCATCAATTTTTGGTTGAGTCATTGATCTCCACGAAACCCAATGGGGTTTTCCCTGACCCTGCTTGCTGCCCCAAAAAAATTGACGTATCTGCTTATTTAGATGTTCAGTGAGTCCCCTTGGCAATTTAAAACATGACATAGAATACACAGGCACCGATTGTGCCACTGATTTTATGAGCACCTCCTTTCCAGCAGCCGGGATGATTTTTTTTCTATCCATCCCGTGACAACATAGCTGTGTGTCGTACATCAAAAACCAAAAACTCACCGTAGGTAAAATTGTTTTTGTTGAGAAAAACCCTAATCCTTAAATAACCGTCACAATGTTTACAAGGACGAATTGAAGCTCTCTTGGGTTGCCCAGCCACAGGCGACGGCCATTGCCCAGATTGAGACTGAATTTAGCTAGATTATGAGCTTCAAAATTCGAACTCTTACTCTCAAAATTTAAAGGCAGACATTAAAAGAAGACTTCCTATCTATTATTTCATGTAAGATCGCTCCATAGGGTGTATCCGCCTTCATCTTGATGTCATAAGGTACCACCTTGCAATCGGAAGCAATGAAGATGTTCCTTTCATAGAGGTCATCCGCCAACGCCATAGCTTCTCTGATCGCCAAATATTCCAGAGTGGGTGGATCCCATATATGGGGGAAGAACAACGTAGAGGCCCCCATGAACCGCCCCTGTTCGTTTCTGCAGACCGCACTGAGCCGCACCTGCCGTTTGAATCGACAGCCTCGTCGACATTTATCTTCATGAGGTTTTGGGGAGGAGGAAGCCATAGCGATGCTCTGGGTAACTGGACTGAGGTCCGTCTAGGGACTGTTGGCTGGTAAACCTTTACTTCCGAGAGAAACTTGAATATGAAAGAATGTGTGAAAAAGGGCTTTGATAAATCCCTTCATGGATTGCCTTCCTCCGAGCTGTCCAGATGGCCCACAGGGCGACCGATAGGATCAAAACTTCATAAGAGCTTAAGTGTTGGAACAAAGTGAAGAGCCACACCTCCACATTTGGGCATGGCAGGTCCAGAATTTTCTCCACTAGATCATCAGGGAGAAGTGCCCAAACACTCCTAGCCATCGAGCACTCCAGAAGAGAGTGCCTCCAGTTGTCCTCTCTTCCACACAAGGTACAGGCACTCAAAGTGGCCATGTTGCGATGCTGCAGGATGTCATAGGAAGGAATTGAATGTCTTGCCAGTCTCCATAGGAAATTCTTCACCTTGGAAGGCAGAGAGATATTCCACAGATCAGAACAGTTTGAGCCTTCATTTGAGGAATTGGATGCCCCTTGTCTACCCTCCAGCATGTCCTCTCGGTTGCATTTGGTATTCATGTATATCCTGTATGCCGAGCGGACAGAAAAACGACCATCACGCTCCCCTTCCCACGCCCAGAAGTCACTCTGTCTTTTTGTGCAGACCGGGATTTGCAAGATAGATTCACAATCAATTGGCACATAAGTCTGGCGTAGAAGATCCACCCTCCAGGATGCGGTGTTCAAATCCAGCAGCTCAGACACCATCATTGGAGGATCCGGAATAAGCGACAGAATTGGACTTTTTAGGTTCTCACGGGGTATCCAACTATCCTCCCAAACCTTGGTCGTAGACCCATCACCGATCCGTTTGATCAAGCCCTACCAGAGGAGGTTCCTTCCATCAAGAATCGATCGCCATATCTGGGAAGGGTGAGACCCCAGCTCCGCATTCAGAATGTCTGAATTCGGGAAGTAAACCGCCTTCAAAATTCGAGCACTCAACGCTGATGGATTGGTCAAGATCCTCCACGCCTGCCTGGATAGAAGACCCAGGTTGAAGACCTCCATGTCCCTGAAGCCAAGTCCCCCCAGGTGCTTGGGGAGAGTCATGGCATCCCATGACACCCATGCAGGAGATCATTTTCCATTTTTACACCCCCACCAAAATTGGCGGATTGTTGAAGTGATATCCTCCACGCCTGCCTGGATAGAAGACCCAGGTTGAAGACCTCCATGTCCCTGAAGCCAAGTCCCCCCAGGTGCTTGGGGAGAGTCATGGCATCCCATGACACCCATGCAGGAAATCATTTTCCATTTTTACACCCCCACCAAAATTGGCGGATTGTTGAAGTGATATTCTCGCAGAGCCCCCGTGGCAATCTGAAACAAGACATTGAGAAGACAGGGATAGCTTGAGCCACAGACTTGATTAGAACCTCTTTTCCAGCATATGACAGAATCATCTCCATCCATCCCTTGACCTTTCTCCACACTCTATCTTTAAGATATTTGAACGTCCCGTTCTTGTTTTTCCCCACATCCGATGGCATGCCCAAGTATCTTTCAGCCAGAGACTCATTCTGGACGTGCAAAATTTGCTTCATACTATCTTTCAAACTTTGTGGACATCCCTTGCTGAAATAAATTGAGGATTTTCTCGGTTAATCCGTTGTCCGGATGCTTGGCAATAGACGTCCAGCAGGTTTGACACCGCATTCGCCCCTTCAGAACTTTCCTTAACCAGCAACAGGCTGTCGCCGGCGAACAGAAGATGTTTAACAGCCGGGGCTGTGGGTGCCACCTTACTTCCACTCACTTGAGATGACCAATAATCGGATTTGAGGAGGCACGAAAGGCCCTCTGCTGCCAGTAAGAAAAGATAAGGGGAAATCGGGTCTCCCTGTCGAACACCTCTTCCAGGTTTAAAAGACTCAAGCCTTTGTCCGTTGAACAAGACGGAGAAAGACACCGAGGATGAACCCAATGAGGGGAGAGGCCCAGCTTCAACATGATTGCTTCAAGGTAGGCCCATTCAAGTCTATCGTATGCTTTCATCATATCCAGCTTCAAAGCACAAACGCCGTTCACCTTTGATTTGTTCCGCTTCATGAAATGCAAACATTCATAGGTCGAAATAATGTTATCAGTAATCATCCTTCAGGGCACAAAGGAGGATTGTTCCTCGAAGATGATCTCTGGAAGAATTACCTTCAGCCTGTTTGCAACAACCTTCGAGGCAATATTGTACAAAACATTGCACAAACTAATAGGGAAAAATTGAGGGAGATTTTCAGGGTTGGATACCTTAGGTATGAGGACTAGAACTATTTCGTTGATGCATTCGGGGATGTCCTCACCCCTCACAATCCGGAGTACCATCTCAGTCGCCTCCTTTCCGCAGAGATCCCAATGACGCTGATAAAAGTGTGTTGGGAAACCATCTGGGCCGGGAACCTTGGTTGGAAACATTTGGAACAGCGCCACTTTTACATCATTCTCAGTGTAAGGGGCGGTGAGTTTGGCATTCATCTCAGCCATCACTTTACAAGGGACATGCCTCAGGACCTCCTCCATGTTACTCACCCCTTCCGAGGTGTATAGGTTTGTATAGAAGTCCAAAGCCAATGCTTTAAGTTCAACCGGATCAGCTATCATAACTCCCAGAGAGTTCTTAAGGGCTTTGATCATGTTCTTTTTCCTCCGCATGCAGAGCCATTCGATCCTAGACCGTTGGCGCCACATTATTTCCTCCCTATGATAGAGTTCAACCAGCCGCTCATTGACCTTCAACTCAGCATGGCTCGGGCCAGTTCTTCCTGGAAGGTTTCTCATCCTCTCAAGTTCGCCTGTGAGTTCTTTTATTTCCTTCCGAACCAAACCAAACATGTTCTTGTTCCACCTTTGCAGATCATTGGAGAGTTATGCAATTTATCCTTCAGGTCCTGGACACTCGAGCACATGTTCTCCCTACTCCAATATTATGAGATTTTAGCCGCCCAGTTCTCATGTTGTTCCCACATGACCTCGTATTTGAACGGAAGCTCACGCGGTCTTGTTTGCACTATAGGGTCAAAAACGACCAGAATTGGTTAATGGTCAGACAATGCCGCAGTAAGATGTTCAACGCTAGACAAGGGATGGAGTGCAGTCCATTCTGGGGTAGCTAATGCTCTGTCAAGGCGTGCCCGGGTGAAGGTGCCCCTGGCAACCTTCTTCTCATAGGTCCAAGAAAGGCCATTGTACCCCATATCCATCAGCATGCAGACGTCGGCCGCATTCCGGAACGCTTGGATCTGTGCATTACTCCTATGCCCTACGCCTTCATGTTCTTCCGGACGTAACACTTCATTAAAATCTCCAACACAGAGCCAAGGAGGCGGACTAGAAATGCTGATATCCTTTAGGACCTGCCAGGACTGGTGGCGCAAATGAGTTTGTGCCTCCCCATAGAACAAAGTATATCTCCACGGGTCACCCCCATGTTCAACAACGGAGCAATCAATATGATAAATAGACGATCCCAAAACTGTGACAGTGACATTGTTATTCCAAAAAATTCCAAGACCTCCACTTCTACCTTGGCTATCTATAGCATAGCCATGATCATATCCCAAAGTACTTGTTAACGCTTCTACCCTGTTACCTTTGATCTGAGTTTCGACAATACATAACAGGGTAGGGGAAAACTTCCTCGCGAGTTCGCGAAGTTCGCATACTGCCGCGGCTTTGCCCGCACCACGACAGTTCCAGCATAACGCGCTCATTAGGCCTGGCGGTGCTCCGTATTGGAGCCCGCCGATCTTGCCATCATATTCTTCTGTGTAGCAGAGTTTTTTGGTCCCGTCTTTTCATTGTCGCTCCCTGACTTGGATCTTTTGGGGTCATGTTTCTCACTAGGGCTTGGAGGTACAGCAGCCGGAGGTGGAGTTGGGGCTACCCAATTGTTTGTTCCAGCCTCCTCTGTATCCACTCCCTTCATCTCCATCACTACATCCTCAGACGTCCTCTTCTTAATCAGATCATCATCAACCTTAGTCATCTTGCTCTGTGTGCCAATAGGAACAATAGTATTGTTCGCATACGCGGACGATGCAGGGTTACCACGCCCCCTTCCTCGTCCCCGGCCTCGACCTCCAGGTGCAGTGACTCCTCCCGGACTAGCTCCAGGACCCATAAACCATGAAGCACATAGATCTTTAAAAATAAGGGATGAAGGCGGATGCACCCCGTCCCCATGTTCCTTGAAAGTATGACCCAAAAAGCCACACACACATCACCAATCGGGCAAGCGCTCATACTTAACTCTGAAGATTTCCCTTTGCTTGTTTCTGATAAGGGAGACATGGTTCCTCAGAGGCTTCCACACATTGATCTTAACTTTTACTCGATAAAAATTCCCTGCGAAATCTTGGGAGTTTGGCTTGGCATAAATGACCTCTCCCACTTTGCTGGCCAGAGATTTTAACAGGGGACATATCCATCTGGGACATCATGGATTTGGATCCTTATTTCAAGGAAGTCCAGGTTCACAGTAGACGGCTTGACCAGTCCATCATAGGGTGCTAAGATCACAGCATCCTCTCTAAAATTCCATGGGCCATTCTCCATTACCCTCTCCCAGTCGCCCATGCATGCAAATTGAAGGGTATAGAGGTTCTCTTCCAGCGGCCTGATGTTAACCTCCTTTGCCAGATTCCATGCAGATCGCATGTTCTTGAAAAACCAAAATTGGCTATACGCCCTGTCGACATGGACTCGAGCTGCCGCCATCCACCAAACAGGTTCAACCGGCGGCAAATTCTCCTCATCGACGACCACATCATCCAGAACTTCTTCCTTAATTCCAAGCTTGCTCATCAGGGTCCCCAGATCGTCCTTGCCCGATCCCGATGCTTTGCTCGTCATCCTTTTCTCTTGCCTGGTTCACACGGTGTCCAGGCGGGATAAACCCTAGACGCCCCCCACAGGCTGGCCGTCGGTCTTGTAGAGGTCCGCAACCACTCAAGGCTCGCCGTCTAGATCACAACGGCTAGATGAAGACGATAGGGAAAAAGCCTCAACGGCGGCTAGATAGTCGCCGAGAGAAGACCTAACTCTAACTCGCCGAAACGAGAAGGAAATTTTTTGGGGGAAAAGGGCAGGTAAAATTGCTGCGTGCTAGGGCTTCTGCACCGTTGGGCCTTGACCCACGTGAGAAATCAGCCTGGATACTGACTGCTACACGTTTGATACTTGGGCTTCATCTAAATAGAAATGAGCTGCATTGATGGGCCTTTTCTGGGTTGCCAGTTACGCAAGGAAAAATAGGATACATCAAGCCAGCAACCATCATCCCACCTCGCTTCTTTCAAGGTAAATTTATTTTTGAAGGTAGATCTTCCAATAGGGAAGCCCATAGCTTAGTTCAGTTTGCTTCATCCTTGAATTCTGGAAGGCATTTGTGGCTCCTTGAACCACATGATTTAGCTACAATTCCTGTAAATATTATCTTAGAGGAATAAAGTTTTCTTTCCCGCTCAAAAAAAACCTCGCTTCTTTCAAATGACTCCCACCAATTTATATAGGTTATTGTATTGCCTGGAATACGAGCAAGACGTCTAGGAAAACGAACCTTGAGAACAGACAAGAGCGTTGATAGAATTCATGAGCGGATGTTCACATTTTAGATAAAAAGGCTATTGCCCGACTTTATAAATAAAGCCATAACCGGCCCAGCAGGTTCACAACTGCCGCAATAGTTAAATACGACGATACAAACCACTGGAAAGAGTTCAGACGAGGCAAATTAGACAAGTTCATACAAATCCCCAGGATCAAGCAGGCACGCAGGCCGCAGGAACAAACTAACACCGAAGCTACTAAGGAGAAGGAGACGCTGCCGAGGCCACCACCGAGGATTGGGAGTCATTGGCGACGCGGAAGGCAAGTAGAAGCCGTGGCCTTCATTCTTGGAAGAATCAGCTTCAAATCCTCCAAGGCAGCGCTCTTACACAATGGCTTCCAAATCTGTAGTAAACCATTTATCTTAAAGATACAATCCACCGGGGATTTGGGGAAAACCTGTTCAATAGTAAATTTGTTACGAGTGGTCCACAACACCCAACAGGCCGACGCAAACACAAACCAGAAAATACTCCGAAACCTAGGGGCTAGCCCACCAACCAGGCCTCGCACTTCACGAAAGGATCTGGGATTCCACAAGTTGCCCATCCATTCCCTAAAACAGCTCCACATGAGCTAAGCCAAGGAGCATTGGAAAAAGATGTGATTTGAGTCCTCGCGCGTGCCACACAACATACAGTTGGCGGATGTTCACATCTCCAAAAGAAGACCATCTCAAACAAGAAAAGCAATGAGGCATATGGGTAATTGAACGGATGAGGAAAGGCATGATATATAGACCGATGAGGAACTAAATAAATGAATGATTGATCGTGTACTACTTGAACGGATGAGGACGTGCTACTATATAAACTATGCATGAGAGTGCTCTTGATTAAGAGTGTTTAAAAGGAATTTCGTGGCTTCTCTCAATTAAGATTATTTAAAGAGAATTTCATGTTAAATTGGGCCAACTCACTTGAGCGATTGTTCTATTTTCTCTCTCATTGGCTAAATTTATTTTATTAAACACATTGTTTTACAGAGCCAAATATATGTTGAAGCATATATAATAAGTGAATAATATTTCTAACTTAAATTTTTATTAACAAGAAAAGGTCACCGTCCATTAAAACTGTTGATTCTGTAGCAAAAGGTTACCATATATTAAAAAAAAAGGTTCATCATGCATTTAGAAAAAAATCAACATATCCTTAAATTAGCCTACATTCAAAATAGTTCATAATCTATTTAAAAGGTTCATCATGCATTAAGAAATATCCAACATGTATTAAAAATGTTTAGTGCATATTAAAAGTTCATAATGTGCGTTCAAAATATTATTTGACATGCATATCTAAAAGTAAAGGTAAAATTATAAAAATATAAAGGAATAAAATGATACGGCTTTCCTTTCCCTTGTTAGCCGCCCCCTCTCTTGCCTATCAGCTGGGAGTTCACATATAACACAATAGTTGCTACCATTTCACCATTCAAGTGGGTGGCTCCGTACATGCACTGTACATAAGCTCTATTCCTTACAGTCAGAGCCTGTTTGGGACTGCTCCGCTTCCTAAATTTTAGCTCCGTTCCAAAAAACGCAAGCCAAACGGGGTAACTTCATGATATGCTGCTCCGCAAATAAACTAGAATCTGAGGTATAACTCCTAGTTTTTTGTGAAGCTTCTTAAAGGGTGCTTCAGATAAAATCTAAAAGCTGGAGTTGGGGGGAAATTACCCACCACTACCACCAGTAAGTGGATACCCCTTTATAAACCAATCAAATAGATCTTTTCAACCAAATTTTTCATTCTTAAAGCTGGAGCTAGTTGCAAGCCAAACATGATAAAAAAAATCTTTGATAAATCTATAACTCCTACATAAAGCTGCTCCAAAATAAATTTAGTGGAGTGAAGCTAATTTTTGTGAAGTGGAGTAGTCCCAAACATGCCCTTACTATATACTACTACAGAGCTTAAGTCCATCGGGAGAAGCGCTCCCGATTTTTTCCCCCGGGGCGAAAGTAGTTGGTTCCGTAGTTTCAGAATTCTACTAATTCCAAGTATTTCATTTTGAATATTAAATAAGACAATATAAAAAGTAAAGACGAGAAGACCCAACCAAAAGAATTATGAGAAATAAGTCAATTTATCAAGTTGAGGCATTTCGAAAACAGAAGAAACCACTTAAAACCAAATAAACAATGAAGAAAAAAAATCCGCAAAAATAAAACTCAAACCGCTAGAAAGCTAACAAATGCAAAATTGGGCCATTTTCGGGAGCAAGCCTCCCCGCATCGCGCCAAACTATTTGATGGATATAATCTTTAGAAGAGTTGCAAGAAAGAGAGCATGCAAGATGGAGATTTTAGTTACCGAACGTTGTACTTTGCATATAACGATAATAATTTTCCCGTTGCAACGCATGGTATCTATACCTACCTAATAAAAAGGAAGATGGCTTTTTTAGTCTGTTTTATAATTCTGTGAAAAAAAACCCTCCCTTTTAAACTAATCAAACCGCAGTCCACTTTTCCAAAAAATAATAATTCGCTGCTCTGTTTGTTTGGCTTGTTGGGCCTTTTCCGCTGGGCCAAAAAATATACACAGGAGGCAAATCGACCAAACCTTTCGCTGCATTTCATTCGGCTTTGTTGGGCTTCTTTTGCTTGTGCCATAGCCACCTAAAAAATACGACCGAGCAAGTTAAATGGATGGCTAGTTTGCCCTTTTTAATAAAATTTCATAATGTAATGTGCATTTTTTTAAATTTGTTGTAATTCTTTTTAGCGATCTAGAATTAAAAAAGTACCCCTTATCTCTCCTTCTAGAAAAATAAAAATACCTCCCTTTTTATTTTAAGTATCTCTTTTTTTCTTCTTAAATTTTTTTCATCGGGTGTGACTTTATGTTGGTTTGTTGAACGTTAAAATGTTCATACAATTTTAATTTTAGTGTCTTCATTCCAAAATCCTACATGTAGTTAACTCACGATAAAGTGTACCCGAAAAAAAATCATGAAAAGTGTTCACATCTTTTATTTTTTTATATCATTTTAAATGCGTTTGCGCCTTTTTAAAATATATGAAGTTTATTTTACGTAAATCATAGTATTTTATCGTAAGATTAAATTTTTCTCTCATTGTTTTAAGAAATCTTTATTTTTATTAAAAAATATTGCTCCAAATGTCCCAAAAAATGTACCCGCAATTTTTTTTCACGAAAAGTGTTCACACATTTTAATATTTTGTATTGTTTTAAATGTGTTTGCACCTTTTCAAAATATATAGTGTTAATTTTACTTACATCATAGATATTTTGTCATAAGATTAAAATTTTCTTCTGTTATTTTAAGCAATCTTTATTTTTATTAAATTATATTGCTCCAAATATAAAAAAATGTTCATACAAATTTAATTTTTTGTGTTATTCATTCCAAAATCCTACAGGCAACTAACTCATGAAAAAGTGTACCCACAAAAGAACTCACGAAAAGTGTTCACACGTTTAAATTTTTGTATAATTTTCAATGCGTTTGCGTCTTTTTGAAACATATAGTTAATTTTACGTACATAGGTATTTTTTATAAGATTAAAATTTTCTCCCTTTGCAACGCACGGGCATTGTCCTACTCTTCTACAATAAAAAACTAGGCTACTTTTCATAGGAAAAGCATCTCCAGCCGTTCGGTTCCCCAATGCGTTTTTAGGCGGTAAAATAGCGTCGCTTAGGGGGTTGTCGACGCATTTTCAATGTGGGGGCGATCCATTTCCTAGTCGACCCCCCAAGCCCTCCACCCCCTCCCAGCCGCCGAGATTCGGCGTAGATTCGATGTAGATTCGACTTAATTTTGGCACAAATTCGCTGTACTTCGGCACACATTCAACATAAATTACAGATTCGGCTCATATTCGACGATTCGACACAAATAAGCACTTCGGCACAAATATTTTTTATCACATAGTTTATCACGAAAATCAATACAAATCAAATAGTTTAACGTAGCAAGCTCATATTTTGAACACAAATTAAAACACATCGAGCTAGGCGTTGCCGTTGCGCCTCCGTAGGTGCTCCATCGTGATGCAATTCTTGATGCACCTGCGGGTCTCGGATCTCCGGACGCATATTGAGGAAGGTTGTCCCTGTTGTCAGTACCTGGTGATCAAGAATTGCAAGAGGACCATGGTTGGAATATGGTTCGGTGTCAAACACTGTCTCGTGCCGATCGGTATCAATGATCATGTTTCGCAAGATGACCCAACAATTCATCACCTCCCACATCTGAGATTTTGACCAGGTCAGAGTGGGGTACCGGACAATAGCAAATAGAGATTGGAGGACACCAAATGCCCGCTTGACATTGCTCCTGCAATCCTCCTAGCACTTGGTAAAGTAGAAGTAATTTCCTCCTGGCACAGGATTTGAGATAGTCTTCACAAATGTTGACCATCTTGGATAGATACCATCTGCTAGGTAGTATCCCTTGTTATAGTGGTGCCCATTGACCTCTAAGTTCACCGAAGGAGCATGATCTTCAAAAAGCTTGGGAAACAACATTTGAGCACTGCAGGACGTTGATGTCATTGTGAGTTCATGGCATGACAAAGAAGGAGTGCCAAATCCAGAGGTCATGTGTAGAAACTGCCTCAGATACCACACTGCAAGCTCCTTTTGCGCCTTTGTACATCCCCTACAAAGAAAATGGACATTTTTTCCATTCCCAATGCATGCAGTCGATGCTTCCAAGCATCCTATGAAATCTTCTTGCTTCATTTTGCGCTAGGATTCGAGCAGTGTCTTCAACATTGGCGGATCACAAGTATTGTGCTCCAAACACTCCCACCACTGCCCTGCAGAACTTTTACAAACACTCAAGGGCGGTCGACTCGGCCATGCGTCCATAGTCTTTCTGTATATCACCGGTAGCTCCGTATGCAAGCATCCTCATAGTCGTCCTGCACTTCTGGAGTGAGGAGAAGCCAGATGTATCAGTGCAATCCTTCTTGCAAACAAAATAGTTGTCGGACTCCCGGATGACATTCATAAATCCAGAGAAAGAGCTTCTGGCTCATCTGATAACGACGTTGAAATACCTTCTCGCCGTGCAGTGGAGCATCGACGAAGTAGTCGTCATAGAGCAAGCAATAACCCTACGTTTGATGCCTCTTCTTGCTCTTCTGGCAGCCCAGTTTTCACCCACCTCGCCGCGGCTTTGCGTTCGTCGCGAACAGGTCTGCCCGAGCGACGAGCATCATGAGGTGCTCTTCATCGTCGGCCTCGGCCTCCTCCTGCATCAGCGCCACAAACGCCTCCTCTGTTGACACCAGTTTTTGGCACGATAATATTAGTATACAAGATGGCCTCAAATGAATAAGCGTTCTACATGAAGAAGTTTGGTATTGTTGATGTGAATATCTTTGTAGTTCGAGCCATCGCCATCCGATTCGATCTCGAGGGCCGAAACTATGTTTGGAGCAATAAGATCCTAGCATTTGAAGCAATATTATGCCATTTAGGCCTTCAAGACATCATCAAATGGAAAAATGTTCTCCAAGGAGCGGTATGGTCTCGTCGAAGTGGTCGATTTCAATATTTGAAACGTCCAAATCCAAGTTCGTATGATGTAGTTACGGCCAAAATAGTGCAACACTGAAAATCATGTCGGACCGTCCGGGCTGGATTTTGGACCGCCCGAACAATTATGACCCGAAGTGGGTCTCGATGTTAATTATCTAGACCGTCCGACCTTGATGTAGGACCGTCCAAACAATTATGACCCGAAGTGGGTTTCAGTGGTAATTATCCGAACCGTCCGACCTATGTTGTCCAGACCGTCCGGGATACAGTTCGGACGTCCAACTTGCCCGCGAGGAGTCTGAATTAGGTCGGGATTTTGGTAGATTGGACTGGATAAGGACTCTTTTTCTTGCAAGGGAAGCCTAACCCCCTCATAAATAGATGAGATGACGGCCGATTGAAACAACACACAATCGCAAACACATTTAAACCCTAATATTTTTGTACTTTTCCACATTCTTCTTCCTCGTTCTTCATTTTTTCTTTTTCTTGCAGGGTAACGATCCGCGAGAGCTCTAGGGGCTATAAGGTCTACCTAGGGCAGCCCATAGCCGCCATGCGCCCAGACGGGGTCCCCCCGGGCGTGTGGGGTTTCGGGTTCTTCAAAAGTACCTGCTAGATTGCTTGCTTATCGTGCTTCTGGTCGAGTCTCCTTTGGCGTGAGCTGCGGTGAATCACCCCCGGCGTCGAGGGTACACGTGACGTGTTCATGTGTCAACACACTTTTTCGACTCTGCTGGGGAATTCGATTTGAAAAATTGTAAAACAATAACCAATTCCAAGACCGACGCCGCCGGCATTAATACCACCAACCTCATCAAGCCAACTCCCGAGGAATTGTCGAAAGATCAACGCCAAGGCTTGGAGGCATGGAGGAAACAGTGCAAAGAAGAGTTTGAGGCTCTACAACGTAAGAGATATGAGTTAGATGCGGAATGTACCTGGCAAGTTTCAAGAAAGATCGGCAAGGAGTAATCGCGTCGATCAAAGATCCAGAATATGTCTCTCTGAACATCGACATCGACAAACCCGCTGTAAGAAAAAATCGTTTTCCCCCTGAGCAGATAGCTGAAATTAAATAGTATGGTTCGCAAGGAACTAACAGTGTCTATGAGCTCATGACGGAACATAGTAAAGCTAGGGAAAATGCACCACCAAGCCGGCCATCTGGTACACAAATGGTGAGCCAAAATCAGCTTGCATCCGTAATACCTTGCCCAACTCCTATTCGAAGCATGCATTATTCCATTAGACCATAAAGTCATGCAGGTAGTTTAGGAAACACGTCGGCGCCGAATCAAGATTCAGCTCCTTGGGTGGAATATGAGCCTATAGCTAATTCTTCATTTGTTCCAGCTCAATCATATTCCATGGATGATATGGTAGCAAAATTTAGGAAAGAATTAGATCAGATGGCTTATGATAGATTCAGGTTTATGCCAAAACCTAGGACTTACACGATACCTTATCCCGAATATTTTGATTTCTAGTCGTATCCTCCTGGTTACCGAGTACATGAGTTTTCCAAATTCAATGGGGTAGATAATAAGTCCACATGGGAACATATTAGTCAATATCTGGCTCAATTAGGTGAGGCTAATCATGAACATCATAAAGTGCGCTTGTTCTCATTATTTTTTACCGGTACTGCTTTTTCATGGTTTTTAGCTTTAGCTCCTAACTCTATACATACTTGGTTTCACTTAGAGCAGAAATTCCATGAGCACTTTTATGCCGGAGAAATTGAATTAAAGTTATCTCATCTTACATCGGTTAAGCAAAAGCCTGCTGAATCGGTATCTGATTATATCAAAAGGTTTAGAAATATGCGAAATCTATGCTACAATTTGGTGATGACAGGGCGCGATATGGACGACTTAGTTCTCAATGGCTTACGATCCCACTTGAAAGAGAAATTAGAGGTATACGAGTTCATGAGTGTCGAACAAGTTTAGGAAAGAGCTTTGGTTCAGGAGAGGCGAGGAAAAGAAAACAAAGAGATGCATAGATATAAGATTGATCGTCCTAAGGTGAATATGGTTGAATATGATAGTGATCAGTCGAACGATGAAGCTAATGTCTATACCGCTGAGTTTGTTTGCCCCTTGTAACACCCTCAGTGTCAAGCAACAGTAATAATTTGTTAATAATAGCTCTCAGTGATTTAGCAAGTCACTAATAAACCTTGATCATACCTGTGACACCCTGGTTTTTGAAAACTTTTCTTTGCAAAACCCTTTGACTTTTTTCTGGAATTTTCCTTTTTGCTTGGTGTTTTGCAACTCTTTTGGGACTTAGTGGCTTGGGAATATTTTTATTCATTTGCCCAAGTGATCTCAAATCCATCCCTCACCTTTCCAAGATCAAATGCTGATCTTTTCCTCTAGCCCTAATTTTATTTCTCAAAAATATTCCTTTTCTCTCAAGGGAATAAGCCTTTTTCTCCAATGTTTGTGAAGCAACCCACACTTCTGTTGCTTCAAATCACTTGAAATTTTTTGTGCTGGACCCTCATGACATGCCATGTTGCTTGATGCAAAAATTCCACCAAGTACAGTACAAGTTTTGCCCTCAAAAAATCCTTTTTCATTTCTGGTCAGTGGGGCACATTGTGAAGCAAGTACCTTGTACACTTGTCCATTGCCTTTGAAATTGTTACCAGTTGAGAACCCTCCTAGATAAACCTTGTGCACGAAGTTTCAGACCAAATACCCTAGCCAAACTCCCTCCAGAAATTCTCAAAGTTTCTAGCCAGAACACAAAATGGAAGCTGGCAAGTCACCAGCCCCCTCCCCAAGCAAGGCACGACCACGTGTGCTCTTCTGGACGCTTGGGAAAGCCCATGGACACGTTTTGCACTCCCTGGCCGTGTCCAGGACACGAGAGGACAGGGTGAGCGCGCAGCAGGCCGGCCATCGGCGTGCTCTGGGCAAACCCAACCCGTCGCCATCACGGCCACGCCTAGCCCCGACAGACCGTGGATGTGTCCTTGTGTCCGTAGCCACGGGGAAACACCTGCCGTCCACCTATCCCCGCGCAAAGTCGTGCCGCTCGCCGGAGAGCTCACTGTCGCATACCCGCCGCACGCGCATTGAACACTGCACCCACCTTGACCCCACCTCGCTCGTGATAACCCTCAGCTGTAGGGGATTGAGATAGTCTTCGCGGGCAAGATAACCCAATTTATTGATTCGACACTTGGGGAGGCAAAGAATACGTACAGGCTTTGGCAATTGAGTTGTCAATTCAACCGCACCTGAAATAAACACTTGCTTGCACAAAGGTATTAGTAGAAACGGTAGTATGGAAGTGGTAGTGGTGATGAAACAGCAAAAGTAAAACAGCAAAAGTAAACAACTAGTAACCAGCAGGATTGAAACACTGTAGGCTTGGGAGATGGATGGTTGGGCGCTGCTTGGATGAAATCGAACATGTAATAGAATCTAACACGGGAAAGGCTCACAGAAATGAAAGGATCATCTAGGAAAATATCAAACATCAGGCATGTATCCCAAGGTAGTTGTACGTGCTTGTAATAAGAACTTTGCACAACATCTTTTGTCCTACCCTCCCGCTACGAACGGGGCCAAAAGGAACTTAGGGAGATTAAGGTACTCCTGTCAAAGAGCACCAGAACAAAGCATTAACACTTCATGGATACACGGAATCCTCAAATTATAGTCCATCCCCTTTGGTGTCCCAAGCTATCACCATTGGGATCGCCGGTTCCGGACTATAATAGGTGCATACAACTGATAGATAGGATCAAGAACACCAACAAACTCAAGAAAACAAAGGGTGATCAGATCTGAAATCATGGCACTGGGGCCCAAAGTGACAAGCATTAAGAGCAACAAGTTGTAACAAAGATGATAAACACCAAGTAGATGATAGGCAACATGCCCCCAACAATCTGATAAACTATTACATGATCCAACTCATCCAATCCTACCATCCCCTTTGCCTACAACAGAGAATTACTCACACATGAGAGGAGAAGTCATGGAGGGGTGATGGAGAGGCGATGATGATGATGATGGCGATGATTTCCCCTCACCGGAGGCCAAAGCAGCCTCCAGATTAGCTCTCCCGGAGAAGAACAGAGGGTGGCGGCGGCTCTGCGACGTAGATTTTAAAAGCGACTTCTTTTCTAGAGTTTCCTCGCCGAGGGAATACATAGGGCCAAGGTAGGGCACCAGTGGGTGTGGGACCCACCCAGGAGGGCAGGTGGCGCGGCCTGGGGCTGGGTCGCGCCACACACCCTTCTGGGTGCCCCCTGGCTGCCCTGTGACCCCTTTGGCATCATCGAAGCTTCGGGAACGCTGATTTTTTATTTGATTTTTGTGGATTTTTCCAGCGTACCTAAATATCCAGAAACCTGGACAATATAAAACAACACTAGCAGCTCTGCTGAAAACAGCGTCAGTCCGGGTTAGTTTCACCCAAATCATGCAAGAATGAAGCCAAAACAATAGTAAAAGTGTTTGGAAAAGTAGATACGTTTGAGGCGTATCAGCCCGCGTCCATATCCCCGTGTCCGTGGCACTAGCGCATCTTAACCGTCCACATGTCCCATGCCAAATCCGCGCCGCCCGCCGAAAGCTCGCCGTCGCAGACCACCGCACCGCCATGGCCACTGTTCACCCGTGCCGCGCCCCTGCAGCAATGTCTTGGACGAAGTGCGCATGCCTGACTGGCTGCATTAAAGCTCTCAGGTCATGTTGGAACCCTCCCGAGCCGCTAGAACCCCGTACTGCTCCGGCAGTTTCCTCCTAGCAGCAACCTCGTCGGAATCACCACGCCTTCTATATAAACTCCATTCCCTTCGACTCCAGAGCATCGCAACTCACCGCACCACACTCCAATTGAGCTCCCACACACAGAAATCCGGCCGGGGAGGCCCCTGGCCTTGGATCACACCGGAGCGCCTCCGCGGGATTGCAGCTCCGACAAATCACCTCTGGAAGCCTGATCCTGACGAGCACCGCCACCGGCCGTCACAGGAGAAGAAGCTAGCCTCGTCGTTCGACCACCATTCTTCGTGCTACGGAAGGAAATAATTTGGTTGATGGGGATCAGGAGTTCAGTGACACTCCAACTGACCAAGGCAAGCCACACCATCCATTTTTCATGAAGGCATTGCAAGTTCCATGGTTCCTATGCATTTTGTTCGGTTATTTCGATGATGTTTTGATCTTGTTTGACATGCTCATAATACTTATACCATGCTTGCCTTATGTGATATGCTAGAAGTAATCATGCCATGATCAGTGGTCATCATCATGATCATGTTATTTAGACCATGTTCATGCTAGCATCCCGTTCATGTTGATCGTATCCATGCTTATGTGTTGTGCCTATGTATAGCTTATGCCCTTACCATGTTCATGTTATATCATGCTAGATGCTGCACATACTTGGTGGTAATGGTAGTATCATGTTCCTATTAAGATTGATATGATATACTTATGTGCTATGACTTAGATCATGTGTTGCCAAGTTATTAATGATGAAACTTAATGAACATGAATTAACCGTTGGCCAAGTGCCACCAAACCGATATTTACTAGTGCAGCCACATTTTCCTGTATGGGCAGGGCTTAGCTTGGTTTATCCTTGTGCCTTTTATGGGTATCACCAAAGAGGAGAGGTTATGCGCGTGCGCTACCCTGATCAGGTAGGCGGCGATAATCTCGAGATCCAAAGTTGATATGTGTAACAGCCCGGAAATTCCACCCTAATTAAAAAATTTGTTTGTTGCGTTGCTTTGTTGATTGCCTGTGTTGTTTGCATTATTTGCTTCACCGATTTATTAATCGGTGAATATTCTCTCCCCCTCTTTCTCGTATCGGATGCGGGACCAAACCGTTTTCCCTACGACACACGACCTTTGCGACACCGGGTTCCACCCGAGCATCGTCGCAACTTTTGGCACAGGACCAACCATCGCCATCGGAACGAAAAACCCGTTTATTTAATAAACGGCTTATTTTATTGGGCACCGAAAAATGTTCTCGGAATGGTATCGAAGTGAGGTAGGACTGGCGGGCTTGCCGCGTTGAGCGCGTGGTTCAAGATTTCGTCCGAATCGGAGGTCGTAGGCACTCCCGGCGATCAGAAACGTGGAGTATCGAACGCGCGCGCGAGAGAGAGAGAGACCGGGGGCGTTTGCGTAAACCTGCCACCCAGGCCAACCTATAAATAGACCACCACTTCCCCTAGCCCTTCTAGGGTTCCCTAACAAAAATCTTGCAGCCACCCCCTCACAATTTCCAGATCTGCTCCAAAAACCCTCCTCCCCACGAAACCCTAGATCCAGGGAAATTCCAACCCTTGGATCTGCAGATCAGTGGCCAGGAGAGTGCCATGTCACTCCGAAGGGATCTCCTCCCACCTCCAGCAGCATCCAGCACCGCCGGACCGATCCGGGCCCCGCGGGCCCGCCACGGTCCGCCGCCGGGCCGGGAAGCCCGCCGCCAGCCCGAGCATCCTCCTCCTGAGCACACAGTGCCGCCGGCCATCTCCGGTCGCCGCGCCGCATGCCACCCAATGGGATCCCTCTGCCGGCCTCCTCCATCCCTCTCCTCGCTCCCTCATGACCCCGCTCTCCTCTCCCCTTGCCGCAGGTCGTCTGGCCGGCCGCCACAACCACCGAGGCCGCCGCGCGCCATGGCCATGGGCCAGCCAAGGAGCTCGTCACACCGCCCAGGGTCAGCTGCCGGCAACCGGATCTGGCGTCGTGGCTCCGCTCCCGCCGTCTCCTCCACCCGGCTTAGTATGCATGGTAGGATACTATCAATTGTTCCCCTGTTACTCCTTGGATTGGGCTATCACACTATTATATTGTTGTGGATGATATGATTATTATAAATGTTGACTATACTCGACGAAGGATGAAAGGTCTAGGCTATCCGGCCCCGATGCTTTGTTCCATTCGAGTCACCTAGGACCCAAGTTCTGGGTATTGTGTCTCTTGGCGAGCGTGCCGAACCGCGTGTGGGATGCTATTGGGTCCCATTTTCTTACCTACCTAGCTTCAAACATTTCTAGTGGTGGCCCAAGCTGGTTTACCATTTGAAACGTGTGTGTGACTGGTCCGCGGCCGGCAGATTTCATACAACTTGGGCCAGCGGAGACATGGATTTTCTTGTTGGTCCACCCCAGGGAGCTAGGGGGCTGCCCACATGGTTTGTGTAGCTAACCCGACCTCATCCAGACGGTAGAGGCCAATTCGAGAGCGCGGCCGGCTTTTGAGTTGGATGTCGACTCACCGGGGCCACCCGGATTTGTTCGTTGTTAGTTAGAGGGATTATGACGTCTGGACTCTCGGAACAACTCTTCAATGAGTGTCTTTAACGGTCCCGACTGAGAGAACCAGCGTGCGTGCGGAGCGTTGTAATGGGCAG
Source organism: Bromus sterilis (assembly GCA_950022295.1). Classification (NCBI taxonomy): domain Eukaryota; kingdom Viridiplantae; phylum Streptophyta; class Magnoliopsida; order Poales; family Poaceae; genus Bromus; species Bromus sterilis. The sequence continues at coordinate 316,527,566 of OX465596.1, read as the reverse complement.
TTGGTACACCCCTGCAGGGTTAAATCTTTTCGAGAAGCCGTGTCCACGGTTATGGATGACTTGAGACCTACTCCTTGTTCATAGACAACAACAACTGAGATAATCTTAATAACTTGATCAACGTGTGTGTGCCTTGACTTCTTCTTCTTCGTCGGGATGCGAAGGGGAGGACAAGGATAGGATAGGTGTTATGTTTTGCGTAAGTAGCTGATAGAAAGACTTGTTGGAGGCGATTCCTCATCGAATGCTTGGTTTTCATCTTACTATAAAATAAATCGTTAGCCACTCATATATTGCTAGTGCGACTGCAACCTCACCACTACCCCCATCTTACCGTGAGAAGTTAGTTACAAGAATTGTTGATATACCTCACCCCTTCTTTTCTCTTATACGCACGTTATGCAAATGATCTTGGACTTCAGAGGAGCTCGACGACCCTTCATCTGGACGCCTTCGTGGAGAGTCGACGATGACTAGTTAGGCGGATCCCGGCGGAGATCCTGGACCCGCGTGGTTACGGGATGGTCTGTTTTACCTTTGCCACTAGGCATTTGATTGTAGTCCGTACTCAGACATGTACTTCCGCTGATGTAATGTATTTAAGGCAGTTGTATACCGATTTTATGAGATGTTGTATCCTTGTAGTTGTAATGTTGTGATATCATGTTGGAAATCTGGGGCATATGGCATTGTCATATGTGGCGGTGGGACCGATATGTGCATCGTCCTCGGATCTAGATGGAAACATCTAGATCTGGAACAGTACCGCATATCAGGCCTTACAATATGTTACTCGGGAGTCCCCATTTGGGACAATATTGTTATCCATGCGATGGCAGGTGTTTGGAGGACACAGGGATACCCAAGACAAGGTATGTCGGTGGTACCGTAAATATGTTTCGCGGTAGACGAGTTTTGTTGGAGTAGTCCTAGTCTATTGGACAAGGAGCTCCATGGTGTGGTGATACGTCCAAAACGTATCTATAATTTCTGCTTGCTCCATGCTTCTTTTGTGTGATATTGCTATGATATTGATGCACTTCCATACACTTTTGATCATATTTGGACTAACCTATTAACTCAGTGCACCCCAGTGCCAGTTTCTTTTTTCTGCTGTTTTTGTATTTCAGGTTTTCCCATTATTAGAAGTGCTCAGAAAATTCCGGAAAAATATATAAAAAATCAGCGTTCCACCTGGTTCCTTACGGCCGAAGGGGGGCCAGAGGGGCCCCACCTGGTGCCTAGGCGGCCATTGGGCGCGGCCTAGGGGGTGGCCGCGCCGGGAGGCCACCGAGACTCCTGGTGGCCCCCCTGGCTGCCCCCCTTGGCCCTTATTTTTACTCGCGTCGCGAAAACCCTGATTCCAGACCCCTTTTCTCCAGAAGCAATTCCAATCTCCACCGCCATCGTCGACAAGCTTCAGGGGACAACAATTCCTGTGCCGGCACCCTGCCGGGACGGGGAAGTGTCCCCGGATTCATCTCCATCGACGTTGCTTCCTCCCTCCATGATGCGGGAGTAGTTCCTCCTCAGGGTTGAGCTTTCTACCAGTAGCTATGTGGTCTTCTCTCTCTCCCATGATGTGATCTTGATTGTGATCATAGGCTATGCTAATCTAGGATGATCCCATGATGTTTCCCCTTCTTCTATGTATTGGATTGATGTACTCACTTGATCTTATCTCGTATAATCCCCGAGACCATGGTGACAGCGGTCTATTGGACATGGGTTAGAAGAATATTTTCATGAGTGATTTCCTCTTTTGTGTGTGGATTGAAGATTGAGAGTCTCTTGGTGCATGTCTTTGACTATCCTTTAGATATGTTGTGGTGATTGTGGTACTCTCTTTGGATGGCCGCGGTGACATTGGGAAATCCATAGAAGAGAACTACGAACTCTGAGGTGTGCTTTTGTAGCCCTACACAATTCTCGTCCTCTCTTGACCACAAAGGAATGACTTCCGAGTACGTCTCCATTGCATGTTTTATGAGGAATATCATGTGATTAGACTATGGTAATGTTGTTGGGAGTTTCCACTAGTGAAAGTATGAATCCTAGGCCTTGTTTCCACCATTGCAATACCGTTTGCGCTCACGTTTACTACTTGTTTTCTTGCTGCACTTTTTATTACAGATTTATATTACCTTGCTTTGCTACACCTATCACCCATATTTTACCATCTCTTCGCCGAACTAGTGCACCTATACAACTCCTAGTTGTATTAGGTGTGTTGGGGACACAAGAGACTTCTTGCATCTTAATTGCAGGGTTGCTTGAGAGAGACCATCTTCAACCTCTACTTCCCTGAGTTCGATAAACCTTAGGTCATCCACTTGAGGGAAATTGCTGATGTCCTACAAACCTCTGCGCTTGGAGGCCCAACATAGTCTACAAGAATAGAAGCGTGCGTAGACATCATGTGCGTAAAGTGCACAACCTTTGCAGAGTGTACAAATCTATTCGAATAGCTGAGTCCACGGTATTGGACACAGTTCGTACTAGGTCACACTATGGATCAACATGAACCCGCTTTGATGATTGTGCTAAGTTGTTGGTCATGCGATGACCTGATAAGTTGGGTGGTCATGCGAGGACCCCTAACCCGTTGAGTGGTCGTGCGGTGACCCGTATGAATTGTTGGTCATGCGATGACCTGATAAGTTGGGTGATCATGCGATGGCCATAACCCGTTGAGTGGTCGTGCGACGACCCTCACAAGTTTCCGTGGTCATGCGATGACCCATAACCCGATTGTTGAGTCTGTAAGGACTCTTAGGTAAGCTGCATGGTCATGCGATGATCATGTGTGGTCCATGTGACCTTAAACGATGGTTGTCTTGCACTAGTTTTAACCTTGGTAATATGCTAGATATATCATGTTAGCATTGCTTGAACTGTATTGACATGCTCTTGTTTTGTCCTAATGACTTGGCTGTTGTGAGCTTGCAAGTACATTCAATGTACTGACCTGGCGTGTCATGCCAGATGCAGGAGAAGTTGTACGTGGAAGTTCTGGTGTCCCGTACTTTGCGAACTAGGTCGTGTCCCAGCAGTGTCCCCGTGGAGTGGAGCTCCATCACCCCGTTATTCCGCTGCCCTTTAGTATCCCGATGCCTATATCGAGGCCCTGAGATGTTACATAAATAATGTAGATATTGTCGCCGCACGAGACGTGCCGCCTTGCCTCGTAGTATCATGTACCCTGAACCTATGTACATGTATAATTATCAATGAATGCGGTTATCTCTGTACCAAGATTTTGTGCATTGCCAGAAGGCATGATCTCTGGGCTGGTAATGTAGTGTAAACCGGTTGCTCTGAGCCGGGGTGCCACAACGCTTGGTATCAGAGCCGCGCTGACTGTAGGACACGCTAGTTAGCACGAGCGCTAGATTAACATTAAGTCTAGAGTCTTGATTTTTTTTGTGCACCTTGATTGATGCATTGTTTGATTGCATGGCATGCATATAGATGCATTTATGTTTATTTCTAATGGCTAAACCTGTGAGTATTGATGGCACCTGTTCCATACCCCTTTGAGTACGCGCCATCACCGTCCAGCTTTCCGTCGCTGCTTCGCAACGTGTGGTTTCGTGTCCACCCTCAGGGAGAGGACCCGGTGTACCAGGTGTACCGCGAGAAGCTGGCAGAGTTCGTGCACGAGTACCGCGCTGAGGTGTTCCTTTTCACGAGTTCCGTGATCGGCAGCCTTTCGCGTTCGACGAAGAGAGGACATGCTTCCACTCCCGAGGAGGCTATCCAGTTTGCTACTCTAGATGCTCTCCTAGATCTGCGCTAGCAGGAGGTCGAGATGCAGACTCACCCAGGTTTATTTTACTACCCCACCCTGTCTCATACAGGGCGAGTCCTTTTTCCACCCGATGACGCAGCATGCGACCGAGCGGTCATGCACATGTCTCGCTACATGACTGCTGAGTATGAGTTGATCAACATCCTCGCAGAGGAGCTGGCTCGCGCTAGAGAGGCGCTCACATCTATCAGTGTAGTCCAGTCTCCACCTCCCTCTCCACCTTCCACCTTTGCACCGATGCCTACTCCACCTTTCCCACCTTCACTCATACCGAAGGCTCCTGTTAGCTTAGCAGGACATCCTAATTTTCGACTATCACTCGTCGCGAGACCCCAGCTGAGTGGGCCGCGTTGACTGCTACCCCTGCTTCTCTGATGCTTAGGCGTCGTACTCCTCCTCCTTCTGAGGGAGAGCCTTCCCGTCAGCGTCGTTGTGTTTCCTTCGCTTATAGTAGCACGATCCACATCGTTAGTTCCGACTCTAAGGCTGACTCCGATGACTCCGACGATTCCTCTGATTGCCGGTTCCTTTTTCACCCCCACACCTAGAGCGATGTTCGAGTATCAGCATGAGTATGCTTCGCATCTATCGTAGTATTATGCATGTTGTCAACTGTCGTGTGAGCAGTACTAGTCATGCCATCCTCTACTAGTTTTCCATGTATGAAGTTGAACTGCTATGTATAATTATGTTGTTCGCCTTGCTTATGATTCAGCTTTCTTTTGGTGTCGCATTTGTCATGTTTTTCCCTCATGATTTTCGAAAATGGTGTTATGTGACTCTGACGGACCATTGTTGTCTTTTTCTTTGATATCGGCACCACACCTGTGTTCTGAGCTGCTTCCGGCCGTCCGGGGTGGATGCCGACTTTATATTTCTCTTTTCAACAGCCGACCCGTGTTCTAAGCTGTTTTTCGGCCGTCTCGGGCAGTTGTTGAGTTTCTTTTCGCAGTGGAGACCCCATGCTCTAAGCTGCTTTTTAACCGTATTGGCGGACCTCTGCATTCTTTTTATGAATGCTGCATCATGCTCTGAGATGTTTTTTAGTCGTCTTGAGAAGTGGTTGAGTTATTCCAGTAACGTCCCAGATCTGAGTTGTCAAGACATTTCTGGTGGCTACTGGTTTATTTGCTGGTTTCGTGCAAGGGCTCAAATGGTCAACGACTGCCGTTAAATCTTGTGAAGTGGTGAACTTTCTATCGACAAGTGTGTGCCCTGAAACTGTTTTGTTGTTCGCGTCATTTTTTCGTTCTTCATTCAGTGTCGCCTCATTTTTTCTCTTATGGTTGTTGCTTATCAAACATGTGCTTTATATTGGGAATGGATATAGGATGAGAAGAGGTGATGGCAGCCGCCATCGTGGCGACGACACCCCAGTCCGTCGATCCGCCAGACGAGCCGGACTATCACCAGAACCGCTACCACCCCATCCACATCAGGCACCAACCACAGATCAGATCATGAGGATGTTTGAAGAGAAAAGTAATCAAGACCTCACTGAATTTCTAAAAAGCATGCAGACTATGGTGGGACAGAATCAGAACCAAGGATCCCGTTCTAAGCTGTCGAACTTTCAGCGAACCCACCCACCAAGCTTTAACCAGTAAGATGATGCCATGGAAGCGGATGACTGACTAAGGACCATAGAGAAGAAATTGGAGATTTCCCGTTGTGAGGAATCTGACAAGGTACCATTTTCCACTCACTATCTTGAAGGCTATGCAGTCATTTGGTGGGACAATACCAAGGCGATATGGCCCACAGAAGAAACATCACTTGGGAAAAATTCAAGGAGAATTTCCGGACATACCATATCCCCACAGGAGTGATGAAGGTCAAACAGATTGAATTCCTTGCTCTTGCCCAAGGCAACTCTTCCGTGACCGAGTACCTGAACAAGTTCAACCACCTCTCAAGGTACTCCATCCATGATATAGCCACTGAAGATAGGAAAATAGATCGCTTCCTTGGCGGACTCAACTCCACTCTCCGTTGCCAACTCAGCATGTTGGATTTCCTAGACTTCCAGACCCCTGTCAACAAGGCTCTCATAGCAGAACGCGAGCACAAGTCCGTCAATGAGCACAAGTTTGGGTATGAGGACCACAAGCGCAAATATGAAGTCAAGAAGGGCAACAATGAGCCGTCCTCCCAGAGGCAACGCACTTGGCAGCTCACTCAGACCGGTTACAAGCCCTCCTGGAACAATGGCAATGCCGCAGCCAACAAGCCGATGAACCAGGAAAAGACTTACGACACAAACCCGGTGAAGGGAGATTGCCTGTGCAACAACACTTGGTTCTCTTGCGGAAAGCCAGTGCACTACTCCAAGCAGTGCCCCACCAAGATGGGGAAACCAGCGCTGCAAGTCAAGACCCTTGGGTGTCGCCCCATCCCAGGCTATCAGCAAGGTCGAGTCCATCACATCTCGGCCGAAGAAGCTCGCGAATCCCCCGGCGTGTTTATTGGTATGTTCCCTATTAATGACATACATGCAGTTATATTATTTGATTCCGAGGCTACCCACTCATTTATTTCGCGGAGTTTTGCCACCCTACACAATTTTCCCATCCCTCTCACTACTAGAGAAAGGGCTTATGGTGGCGCCCTTTTTTAGCCTTTAGTGGCGCATTATGGATGCGCCACTGAGGACAAGCCACTAATAAGGGCTTAGGGGTGGCGCATTCTGGATGCGCTACCCCTAAGACCCTTATGGGTGGCGCATTTCAGAATGCGCCACCCATAAGGTTTCTTAGGGGTGGCGCATTGCAGATGTGCCAATAACTGTACAGTAGATGCGCCACCAAATATTTATTACAGAAAACAAAAAAATTAATTTACAGAAAAGAAAACAAAATACTGAAACAATTACATAAATGGAATCACAGAAATTATTACATAAATAGAAGCATTACAGAACTAGAGAAAGAATTACATGTTTTCGAGTATTGTTTACAAGTATCGAATACAAGTTATTACAAATGAAAAAAAAGAAAACCCTAAAACTAATCTTCGAGTATTGTTTTCTTCACTCTATCTTGATAATGTTGATCATTTTGATCGATCTGTTGCATCAAACAAGTGAGTGTGAATGATAATGGCAGCAATGACCACATGTATCGTTTCAGCATATAGGAAGATACATACACACAACACAACTTTAATAAGAACTGTTCAGCTAAACTAGTAGCATAGCCAAAATGATGCATGATACATTTATACAAAGATGGAAAAGTGTTTGTGCAATAGATATAAAGTTATTTAGAACACAAATCATCAATATTGTTCGGAACTAACAACGCTAAGCATTAAACAATGTAGCATGAAATTCACATCGATCGTCATCACTTGTGACCCGGCTCAGGGAATGGGCGGCATCCTTCTTTCGTCATGAAAGGCCTTGTGTCACGCAAGGCCTTTAGGCGGGCTTCTATCTCTCCATTGAATGGTGCAATGTTGCAGTGGAAGATCGACCCCTTCATCTGTACTTCTTGACGGATGATAGTCACCATCTCCCCTTGGATTTGAAAGAACTCCTGCCTAAGATTTGCATCGGCGATTGCCGCCTTCCTTTGGGCCCACGCTTTTAGATGACTTGGCAGCGTAAGGTTGCGCTCTTCATGTACAATCGCCCGCATGTGATGGAGGGCATAGTACGCATCCCTCACACTGCCAGCCGGCTGCTTGACGCACGGGAACTGCGTCACGTGGTTGAACACGCTCACGCCGGGCTGATTGTTCCTGTACTTGTGCTTCACAATCTTACCTCTGGCTTCTTTGTAGCCGGCGAGAGCATCATCCAAAACTCTCATGATATACTTGTAATATTTCTTCTTCACACTCCCCGAGTCTAAATACACGGCATGTGAGTGTTGCGGTGAAAAGAAGATGAGCACGCAGTCTTGATCCTCACTGCATAATTAGAACAATCCAAAAGGAATGTTGGAAGAGGACAATGGCAGAAAGCTAAGAAAGCATATATACTACGGCGGCGAGCGAATGACTTACTTGGGAGAGTAGGTCATGAGAAATGAATCCTTGTCGGCGTTCTGTAGCATGAATTCTCTGATGTACCCCGCCGCAAGAGTCACGTCCCCATCGTCCATCTAGATGCTTTCACGCATGTAGAAGGGGTCCAATATCACAACGCTCGGGGTCTTATCTCTCCTGATACTCATAGAAAGGCTGAGCGAGAACAAATGGATAAGGCTATGGTCCAGCCGCTTGAGATGAAACAAATTGAAGATCTCTGAGAACCGCAGGATTATCATATCCGCGGGGACATTGTTGATGAAGCCCATGTTGAGTGGCACCTTGGCCATGAAAACTAGGTACGAGGGATTCTTCTCTCGAAGAAGAATCTTCTCTAATGCCATAACACTATGATGCACACCCTGCCTATCCGAAGTTGCAAGGTCGAGCATGTCATTAGGTAGCATCGCCCTACCCGCCACATGGATTTCAAACGAGAGATCCTTGGGTCTCGGTGGCCCGTCCTGAGCCCTAATCGGCATCGGAGCTTGGCTGCTCGAAGTGCCCTTCTTTCTTTTCTGTCCCTTCTTCTTTTCTGATTTCGAGCAGTCTGCACCGGCCTTTATCTGCTCAATGGCCGCCTTATGGAGTGTGGACGGGCCGAGAATAGATCTCATTGTGGCATATGATTGAGGCTCGGTGAAGGCGCAAGCTACTGGAGACATCTCCTGAGAAGCAGAGAAGAGACACGTAGATCAAGCAGGCTTCGCCGCAGGATCAGCTGGACCGCAAGCTTCCTGGTCATGCTGATAGGCTCCTTCAACAGGAGGCATGAATAAGTCATCAGCATCATACAAAGTATTGATGAACTGGTCGGCGTTGATATCATCATCAAGATCGTCGTCTTCTTGTTGTGCGCCGATGGGATCATGTGGCGCCGGCACGACGACTACCGGTGTTTTCCTTGGTGTGGTGCCCCCTTCCCCCGTCATCAAACGCATTTGGGTCTTCGTCCAAAGGCATATTTGGCCGAAACAATCATTGAGGACTGCCGGCTCTTCCTCATCGTATCTGGGGGGTTGAATGGGAGGTTCCACTCTCTCGTAGCCCAAAATCACGAGAGAGATTTGAACCCTATGCATATCCGGTGCCATCGGCCTATTGTGCATCACTCGATTTTGGGGTTGAAGGATTTTACCTTTGGAAACATCCTTCAACTCGCTGTCCACGACTTGTAGTAGAATGCATGGAGTGTCCTTCTATGAAAGAGACATATGCATTTAGGGATTAGAGAGATGCCAGTAATAAAAGGCAAGGAGGTGAAGTCCTCGTTTGAGTTGCGGACTCTTATAGTTACCTTGAGGGCGTCAAGGTCGGCCAATGAAGAGACCCCGCCGACGACGGCGGGCATGCAAGAGACGGAGGGTGCGCTGCCTCCCGTGGCGTCGGTCGCCCTTTTTTCACTACCGGCGGGTGCATTATTATGCCCCGGTTGCTCGATCGTGGCTGGAGGAGTCACCATCACGTCCGGCGCCGGCGTCGCGGTGTTGGCGGCCGGAGTCGGTGCGGGAGCCAGGACTGCGGCCGCCGCGGTGCCCGAGTTGCTGCCGACCATGCTCGGGACCGGTATGGGCCCTTGTCCACCACGCGCTTGCCAATTCGCGAGTGACTGCATCATATCAAGAAGGAGGGCACTCATCGTCTTCGCCACTTTGTCCTGGACAAGCTGCGGAAGCATGTTCACTTTCTCCTCCAGTCCACGAACATAAGCGGCGTCTTCTTCTGTCCTTCTCGCCTTGCGCCCCCTCGAATCCGACTGCTCCGCCGGTTTTCCATAATATTCGGACCAATTTAGGTCCGCACCAAAGCCGACCACACGGCCGGCTGACGATGGCTTCGCCGACACGTTCTCAACCTTCTTGACCTTGTTCATTGCCCTGTTAAAAGAGGTGTCCCACGGGCCGGTCGGCTTAATAGACGAGCCCTGCGATGAGGCCGCGGCGAATTCATCTTCCTGCACAAAGAATGTGAAACACTAAGAAGCTGAACTTCAGGAACTAGAATTCAATCGACAAGGAAGTCACGTGGTGAAGTACTTACCACGGCAGCCGCAAACTCCTGAACCTTAGGATCGAGAACTCTGTTCAAGGTTTCTTTGTTCTTATGGCTCCGGGCCCTCACAAAGAATACAGTCTATGGATCAACTTTATATTTGTCAAAGGGGTTAGCTAGGCCCGCAGCGGCATACTCGGCATCCTCCTTGTCCCATTTAGGCTTGAAATATCTGTAACCGCCGGCTCCGAGACGGTGGTTACCTATGACGTGCGCCCGCATCGCCTTGCCCTTTGCACTCGCGGCCTTGGTGTCCTCGGACTCACACCTAGCCTTGAAAAGGTCGTAGGTAGCTTCGTCGATCATCGGCTCTTTCTCCTTGAGCTCCTCCCAGGATTTGCCGTGCTCCATAATTTCCTCCTTCACCCGGGTTTTCCAACTGGACAAGGATTTTCTCATCCTCCTGAGGGCCCATTTGTTTACCTTGTTCCCTTTGAGGTTTTTGTTGTCGTACGGGTCCGGGAACTTGTATCGTCTGTGCAACTTGCCGAGGAGGAGCTGACAATAATGAGTGTTGTCACGACTCCTTAGGCTTATTGTGGTGATCGGGACGGTGTTCTGGAGGATCGCCGCCACTTGACGGTCGTACCCTTTCGAGAAACGTTGGGGCTCGATAGGAATCCCAGCGGAGGTCACAACGGTAAACTCTTGCCTGATGATGCCGACCTTGGTTGGTTTCCGATTCCGCTTCCTCGACTGCCTACCATCTGTGTTTAAGCCACCGGCATGATCATCCTCGTCGGCGGTGTTCCTCTCCCCTTCATCCATGTCATCATCCTCCGATGAGTCGGACTCCGACTCTATGTCCTCCTCATACTCCTCCTCGCCCGTAGGTACTTCCTCTTCTCTCTGCTCCTCAACCTCTTCCTGGGAGTATTCCCAAAATTGCTTCCCTTTTTTCCCGACTGAGAAGAAGGACCGGCGTCGGCTCCAGTCGACATTTTTTCACTAGTACAATATTAAGAAATGCAACTACTTAATTAATTAGCACAATAAATAAATGCAACTACTCTCATGTTAAGAAAAATAGCAAAGGTCATGCACGAATTCACGAAAAAATTCGGCATGACCTTTGCTATTTTTCTTAATATGAGAGTGCCCCATTCTCAACCGAAACGGAAGTTAATCAACATTTCGGGAGAAAGGGGATAATGATTTGTACCTGCACACAAAAATGCCTACATATAGGCACAAGCAACATAAAAATATTCTAGCAATGCACTAAACAGTGCATAAAAATATTGATAACAAAAGCATCTCTCTTTTTTTTTCCTAAGAACAAATTATTTGAATCCAACTATGAGTTACACTTACACCCTACCATTGAAATGCTTTGGTTATGCTCTGCAAATAGTGTCGTCTATTTTTTTCCCTTATTGCAGTGTAGTTCTAGTTGCACATGCAGTAAGAAGATGAAGCTACTTGTATCTTTTTAGATCAAGATTTCACTATGCTAAACTTCATTACCAGAACTCCTCACATGTAAACAGGGAGTACTGTTTCCACCTTCCCACAAGGTGCAAGATCACACATGGCCCCTCTTTTCTCTATTATAAATCTGTTAAGAACTGATGCTGGCCTATGGCTTTCCCAACTCCTAACCATATAATTGGTGAGTTGAGAAATCGATGCCATGTGTGACTATAATTGAATATGAAATAGCATTGAGCAACAGCAAAATTCAGCAGCAGCAACACGACCTAATTCCCACCGAAATTTTCAACATTTAGAAACCCTAGCCATGGGGACAGGGGAGCAGGGGGTGGATGGAGATGGAGGGGGATTCGTGCTCACCTCAGGGGCATCGGGGTGGCGGCTCCGGTGGCGGTGAGGGGGGGGGGCTCTGGTGGCGGCTCCGCTGATGATGGTGGCGCCTGGGGACGGCGGCGACCGTGGATGGGAGCGCGGGGGCGGATCCGGTGTCGCCTAGGTCGGGTGGCGCCCGAGGAAGGCGGAATCCGTGGATGGGGGCGCGGGGGAGGCTCCGCTGGCGGTGAGGGCAGCGGCCGGAGAGCGGAGGCGCGGCTAGGACTCCGGTGCCGGCGAGGTGCGGCGGCGGCTGAGAGAGACGTCGAGGGGGTCGAGTGAGGGGAATGAGTACTGTACGGGTAGGGGAGGGATAGTTGGATAGGACAAGTCTTAAGGGTGGCACATTTTGCAGAAATGCTCCACCAAGTGGATCCTTATGCGTGGCGCATCTCTGCGAAATGCGCCACGCACAAGGATCCTCTTGGTGGCGCATTTCTGCAAAATGCACCACCCCTAAGACTTGCCTATTTTTTGTTCAATTGATTTAACGGAATTAAATATCATGAGACTTGCTCTATCACTACTAAATATCATGTGACTTGATGTAATAGTCAGTGTAAATTTTATTATGTGCTCTAATATTATGTGTAAAATGGGTCGACACTCATGCCCATCCTTAATTTTCAGAATCCCCGTTGGAAAAACTAAAAATGATCATCAATTACAAAAGTGTCGATTAAATCCATGCATACACAAAGTGATCATGAACTACAAACATAGGGTCTTAAATTTGGAGTTAACTATCTAGCTAGCGTTTCCTCACGATCTTCTTCTTTCCCTTCTTTGTCGTGGTTGAATAATTTAGGCCTGGGACCCCTTCACTTTTCCTCTTGAACGGGAGAGCTTTCTTCGGTAGGATTGTGTTGTATGTATCCTGAGCAGCGTAGTCATCTTGCATCTTCGGGTCGCCGTACTTGTCAAATTCTTGCTCGTTGGCGACTCCATCCATTCTGATGATGTTTCTTTTGCCTCTCCTCACTACAACACGGCTCGGCTTTGATGGATCGGTAATGAAGAAGCATTGGTCCACTTGGCTAGCCAGTACCCATGGCTCATTTTTCGCGGTGACGTTTGCGCCCGCAGACTTGGATTTGGCTTCGGTTATAACCATGGTGGTGAAGTACCGGTCTTCTTTTACGACGCTCTTGGCCCATCTCACACGGAACATCGGCACCTTCTCTCCACAGTAGTCGAGCTCCCATATGTCCTCGGTCCTTCCGTAGAATCTTTCCTTGACATCATCGGTGTAGAATATCCCCGTTACCCCTGAGTTCTGTTAATCGCAGTTATTTTCCTTTTCCTCCGCGTATAATGTGTAGACATTGATATCATACGCTTGATAGGTCATCAGGTTGCATGCGGCACCCTGTGACAAGGTGAATATCACATTTTCATCCTCGGAATCGTTCCTTCGCGGGGGATTAGCACGAAGCTCGTCCCTGAACCAAGTCATGAAACCGGAGTTGTGCTCTTTGATTAGCCGTGGATCTCGGTTCGTTATCTGTAGGCCCTGGTCACGGTACTTCTTCCTGATTACATCCTTGTGCTTTATTATCCAAGGATCAACCAACTGGATGTGTTGTAGCACTACTAGGCTTGCTCTTTCAAAGTCTATGTCTCGACCCTCAAAGTTGACATGCATTGGGCGGCTTCCCTCCTGGTGACCACACCCATCGATCCTGCCAAAGTGCTTGTTGACGGGCAGACCAACAGGGTTCTCGGTGTTGAGATAATTCGTGCAAAATGAGATGCACTCTTCGGTTAGAAAGCCCTTCGCCATGCTTCCATCTGGACGGAACCTGTTACGAACGTATTTTTTGATGTGTCAATTCATCCTTTCGAATGGCATCATGTTGCGCAGAAAAGCAGGCCTGAGTTGGACGATATCCTCCACGACATGGATCAGCAGATGCACCATAATGTCGAAGAACGCGGGCGAGAAATAGATCTCAAGCTCACATAGTATGAGCATGATCTCCTCCTGTAGACTTTTGAGTTGTGTAGCGCAATCAACTTCCGAGAGATGACGTCAAAAAAGTTGCAAAGGCCAAACAACGTTTTACGGACGTGCTCGTCCATTAATCCTCGGATCGCAACCGGGAGAATCTGCGTCATCAGCACGTCACAGTCGTGAGATTTCATCCCGCTGAAATGCTGCTTCGCCTCGTCTAGGTATCTGCTTATCTTCCCCGCGTAGCCATTCGGAAATTTTACTCCTATGAGGCAATGGATGAATCGCTTGATCTCCTCGCATAGAGTGAAGCATGACGGGGGGGGGCAGTGATCAATACCGGTCTTCTTCTTGGTCGCCCTTTTTCGTTTGCGAGAGTTTTGCATTTCCGTATCCTCTTCCTCCTCCGCCTCATCATCGTCGTCACTAGGGGCGTGAAGTTCCCTCCTGATGCCCATAAATTTCAAGTCATTCCTTGCTTTTGGCCCGTCCTTGGTCTTCTCCGGCATGTTGAGCAGCGTGCCAAACAAGCTCTCGCACAAGTTCTTTGTGATATGCATGAGATCAAGGCTATGAGGACTGCGGAGGAGACTCCAGTATTCAAAATCCCAGAATACTGACCTCGCTTTCCATACCCTCATCAACGGCTGAGTCTTCTTTTTTTTCTTTCCCGACGCGGGGCACTCTTTCCAAGTTTTCAGCAAGTTGTCGATTTCTTTGCCGCTCCTTCGAGCTGGGGGTGCTCGGACCTCCTCGCTTCCATCGAACAGATGTCCCTGTTTTCACCACGCGTGTTTCTTGGGAAGCCACCTCTGAGACCCCTGGAACACGGTTTTTGAAGATCCGGGATCTTTTGGTAGCTGGCGGTATGTTGTATTATCTATGAACCTAACGCATGCACAGAATCCTTGGACCACCTGCCCTGAGAAATATGCGTATCCGAGATAGTCATGCACCGTCGTGATCACCGCGGCTTTCATTGGGAAATATTCTTTTGCCGCGGCGTCCCATGTATTGACTCCGTCTTTCCATAATGTTTCTAGTCCTCTTTCAACATCTGCAGATATAGATTGAGGTCCGTACCTGGTTGTTTCAGCCCTTGAACTAGCATACACATTGTTATGTACTTTTTCTTCATGCACTTCCATGGGGGAAGGTTGTATATGCATACAAACACAGGCCAGGTACTGTGTGTGCTGCTCTGGCCGCCAAAAAGATTGACTCCATCGGTGCTCACACCAATCCTGAGGTTCCTTGGTTCTTTCCCAAAATCTGGGTATTCGAGGTCCAACGCAGTCCATTGGCTACCATCTGAAGGGTGCCTCAGCATGCCCTCCTTTTCCGGATCCGGGTTCGGGTCATCCTCTTTTAGCTTCTTTCTCTCTGCGTTCCAGGTCATGAGCTTTGCTTCCTCGGGATCTACGAAATACCTCTGCAGATGAGGAGTGATCGGAAAGTGCCATACCACTTTTTTAGGAACTTTCTTACCTCTCTTGTATCGACTAACACCGCACATCGAACATGTGGTTTTATCTTCGTCCTCACCCCGATAGATCATGCAATAATTTATGCAGACGTGGTATTTAACGTGTGGAAGATCGAGAGGGCAAAGGACTTTCTTGGCCTCAGCGATACTAGTTGGGCACGTGTTGCCCTTCGGAAGACGATCGTGCCAGAATGCGATGTTATCATCGAAGCTTTCGTCGGTCCATTTGTGTTTTCCTTCATCTCCATAGCCCCAAGTGTTACATTCAAGCGGGTATCCCCGTCGTTGCATCCTTCGTACAACTTCGTAATCGCGTCTTTATCGAGTTGCGCCATCTAGGCCTTCTCTATAGTCGCACCTCTTGCGTTCACCGCCTCTTTGCCAAGCAGCTCTTCAACATGAGGGTCCCACACCCATCTTGAATCCTCATGTCCGGCATCTTGATCTTCATGATCTGCTTCAGCATTTTCTTCATGATCTTGTACGGGATGCTCTTCGTCTTCTCGCCCGCCGTTGTTGTCTGGTTGCCCTTCCTCATTTACTGGCGCATTGACGTCCTCCTCCTCACCAGCTTCATCACTTATCCACCGTGTGTAGCCATCCATCGAACCATTACACTTCAGGTGTCTTTCCAATATTCCGGAATCAGGCTCTGTCACACACTGCAATTTGCATCTCCGACACGGACATCTTATATCCGTCCTATTATTCCGTAGCATGTCGTTTGTCGCACATTGCATCCACCTAGTCACGGTGATATCGCTCAGCATCTCGCGGACCATGATTGCCAGCGTGCACAGAGAGAGCAACACAATTATATATCACGGTCGTCGCCGGAAAAATTTGGCATGACCTTCTGTCGGGGGATCGGTACCCAGGTAGGCTCACCCAAACGAAAGCATTCTTTCGAGACAAGGATAGACCGATTGGGCTGCAGCTGGGCCGAGCTGGGCAGGCGTATGGCCGATTTCTCCAAGGCAATCAGCCATACCGAATGCCAGCAGTCGTCCCAGGCGCAACCGGTCCACCCTTTGCCCACTATGATGATCACCCGATTGGTCTGCAGCTGGGCCGAGATGGGCATCAGCACGGCCGATTGCCCAGAGCAATCGACCCTGCCGAGGGCCACCAGTCAGCCCAGGCGCGATCGGTACAACCTACCATCCCTGAAGAAGTTGACCCCGAGACCAGTCGGAGGTCCAAGTACGAGGTCATAAATGCACAATCCCGAGAGATCGGGGTGGCAGAGAAGCCAAGTCATATCGAAGATCTGTCAGAGATGCGGTGTCGACCTCTCCGCCGATTCCGCGGACAGGGCGAAAAGACCGCACCTCCTAGCTCCACTGTTCATCATCATGCCCTACAATTCTACAGCATGGGCCGCCGCTTGTCGGGTCCGGATCACCCGGAGAGGAGCAGTCGGTGGGACCCAGCCGATTAGAGGATGACAGCTGGGCCCAATCGGCAGTGAAGTTACCGATTTACCCCGGGCTCACACTATAAGAGCCCGGGGTACCCCTCCTGCGTGGGGGACGATCCACTCATTCGCACCATTACTCACATTCTCCTCAGTTCATTCACTGCTAGTAGTTACTCCTCAGGGAAGCAGGAGAGAGCCTTGCCCACAGCGGCTCTCACCTTCCCCTGAGAAGATAGAGAAGCAGTTATTGTAGTCCATTTCTACTGATATATAAGAGACAAGTAGGAGTAGGGGTGTTATCTCTCCGGAGAGCCCCGAACCTGGGTACATCGTGGTGTCCTTCACCGTGTTTGTGCCCAACCCGATTCCGGCACCATCGACATCCTGTTCCTCGCGTCTTCCCCTCACTTTAGCCATCCCCATGGCATCTGACGTCACATATCGACGACACCTTCCCTAATAATGCATGGGAGCATGCGGAGAGTGCGCAAGAAATTTGCCGAAACGGAAATGAATCAACATTTCGGCAAAACATTGGCAACTCAAGATTCACATATATATCAAACCACCATAAGCTTCACATATACACTTCACATATACATCAAACCACCTCAAACTTTCACATATACATCAAACCACCTCAAGCTTTCACATATACCTCAAACCACCACAAGCTTCACATATATACTTCACATATACATCAAACTCAAGATTCACATATACATGAAACCCCAAGCTAAGAAAGGCAATTATGGGTGATAAATGGAAGAAAAGAGTTGGGGAGGATGCTCACTTACTTTAATATGAAACAAAGTAGATTTTAAGTCAAATATGGATGGATAAATGGAAGAAATGAGGTAGGGAGGAGGAAAAAACCGAATAGATGTAGGTGAGAAGAGTAGATCTAGTTTGAGAAGTGTGTGGAGTGAATGAGAGGTGGTAGGTTGGGTGGAGTAGATAAGGGCAGCCCCATACTTAGGGGTGGCACATATTGCATGTAAGTGGTGGCGCATACAAGAAATGCGCCACCCCTAAGATGCTTATGGGTGGCGCATACAGGAAATGCGCCACCCCTAAGCTCTTAGGGGTGGAGCATTTCCTATATGCACCACCCATAAGCTCTTAGGGGTGGCGCATCAACAATATGCGCCACCTATAAGGTTCTTAGGGGTGGCGCATTTTG
The DNA here is from genome assembly GCA_950022295.1 of Bromus sterilis. Lineage (NCBI taxonomy): Eukaryota > Viridiplantae > Streptophyta > Magnoliopsida > Poales > Poaceae > Bromus > Bromus sterilis. Next base: position 316,509,822 of record OX465596.1, on the reverse strand, counting down.
CCAAATGCGCCACCCCTAAGAGGATCCAGGGCTGGCCCACCCTTATGGGTGGCGCATATTACAACATGCGCCACCTCTAAGATCTTAGAGGTGGCGCATTTTTAGACAGTGCGCCACCCCTTATAACCTAGTGGCGCATTATGTTGAATATGCGCCACTAATAAGATTTCCATGTATAGGCTTTTCTCTAGTAGTGTCTCTTGGATAAAACCATGGCGGTACAATCCCCCGGGGGTGTGCTCAAAGCAAGCAATGTATGCAAGGATCTATCGATTGTGATATATGGAGTGAAATTCCCAGCCACTCTTATCCTGCTCGACTCCACGGGACTAGATGCAATCCTTGGAGTGGATTGGCTGACGAAACATCAAGTAGACCTCCATTTCAACACCCGGATAGTGGAACTGGTTAACCCCGCCGGGAAGACAGTCCAGTTTACCGCCGTTGGAATGCCACAAAGGGAGGGGATAGTGTGCAAGGCCACCGAAACTGACATGGACAAGATCCCGATAGTCAGAGAATTTCCAGAGGAATTTATAGGAATGCCACCTGACAGAGAACTGGAGTTTGCTATCGAGATTGTTCATGACCATCCCCAGTATACAAGAAGTACTATCGAATGCCATCCGCAGAGCTGGTAGAACTAAAGAAGCAACTGGACGAGTTATTACAGAAAGGGTACATTCGTCCCAGCACTTCACCATGGGGTTCACCTGTGATGTTTGTTAAGATGAAATTCGGTAGCCTACAAATGTGTGTGGACTAGCGCCCACTCAGCGAAGTTACCATCAAGAACAAATACCCTCTACCGCGCATTGATGATCTGTTCGACCAGTTAAACGGTGCACGGGTATTTTCCAAGATAGACCTTCGCACGGGTTATCACCAGCTGAAGATCAAGTAAAAAGACATACCCAAGAAAGCATTCACCACGAGGTATGGCCTATATGAATTCACGGTCATGTCCTTCGGATTGACTAACGCTCCACCCTACTTCATGGGCATGATGAACAAGGTCTTTATGGACTTTTTGGACAAGTTTGTGGCGGTGTTCATTGATGACATCCTCATATACTCCAAGATTGAAGAAGAGCATAAGCAACACCTCAGTGCCGTGTTGGAGAGACTGCGAGCTCACCGCCTATACACCAAATTCAGCAAGTGCGGATTCTGGCTAAAGGAAGTTGGATTTCTGGGGAAAATTCTATCAGCAGAAGGGGTAGTTGTAGACCCCAGCAATGTTGCTGACGTGTTGAATTGGAAGCCACCAACTACAGCGACCGAAGTTCGTAGCTATTATCGCTGATTTATTGAAGGATTCTCTAAAATAGCCAAGCCATTGATTGAGTTGTTGAAGAAGAATCACAAGTTTGTCTGGACTAAGGAATGTGATGAGAGCTTCATGCAACTAAAGACAAGGTTAACCTCTGCAACCGTCTTAACCTTGCCAGATGTCCACAAGGGATTTGACATATATTGTGATGCTTCCAGACGTGGACTTGGCTGCATACTGATGCAAGATGGAAAGGTTGTAGCCTATGCGTCCCAGTAGCTACGGTAACATGAAGAAAATTACCCCACCCACGATTTGGAACTAGCGGTTGTGGTGCACACACTGAACATATGGAGACATTACCTCATCGGCCAACGGTGTGAAATATACATGGACCACAAGAGCCTCAAGTATATTTCACCCAACCAGATCTCAACCTCAGACAAAGGAGATGGCTTGAGTTGGTCAAGGACTATGACCTTGGGATAAACTATCACCCCGGAAAAGCCAATGTTGTCGTCGATGCCCTTAATAGAAAACCGAGCACGGTAAATGCACTCTGGGAAAGATTAACCCAGCACTGCAAAGGGAATTTGCCAGCCTCAACCTGGTGTTATGTATCCCGATGAACGCATAGACATTGGAAATTACCCCAACCCTTGTGGAAGAGGTCAAGGAAGCACAAACGCAGGATCTAGACATCCAAGATATCAAGGAGAAGGTACGACAAGGCAAGGCCGCATCTTTCCACATCGATACCCAAGGAATGCTATGGTTCGAGGACCGAATATGCGTACCGGATCAAAGCAGCTTAAGGCAACAAATACTGCGAGAGGCACATGAATCCGCATACTCCATCCACCCAGGAGGTACAAAGATGTACCAGGATTTAAGGAGAACGTCTTGGTGGTCCGGTATGTGAAAGGATATTGCGTACTACGTTGCGTGCTGCGACATATGCAACAGAGTCAAAGTTGAACACCAGAAGCTAGCGGGATTGCTGCAACCCCTACAAGTCCCTCAGTGGAAATGGGATGACATATGCATGGAATTTGTCGTGGGACTCCCTAAGTCAGACTGGGGCCATGATGCCATTTGGGTTATTGTGGACATGCTCACCAAGGTGGCCCATTTTATTCCGGTAAGAACCACTTACCGAGCGGACCAACTAGCCCAGCTATACATGTCCCGAATGGTTAGTCTCCATGGAGTACCCAAGACGGTTACCTCAGATAGAGGATCCCTATTCACATCGGCATTTTGGCTTCGCCTACACCAAGCCTTGGGGACCGTGCTGAAGCATTACACGACCTATCATCCACAAACCGATGGGCAAACGGAACGAGTGAATCAGATACTGGAAGACATGCTCAGGTCATGTGCTCTAGCCTATGGAATCAAGTGGGAAGACTGTTTGCCATATGCGGAGTTCTCTTACAACAACAGTTATCAGTCCAGTCTCAAGATGTCGCCCTTTGAAGCATTATATGGGCGTAAGTGTCGTACCCCTCTGAACTGGTCGCAGACAGGAGACATTCGCATCTTTGGTACAGATTTGATGGTCGAGGAAGAAAAGCAGGTCAAAGAGATTCAGGACCGTCTGAAAGCAGCTAAGTCTCACCAAAAGAGCTACTATGACCCGAAACATCGGGAGGTGAACTTTGAGCCCGGAGAATATGCTTACCTTCGAGTAACACCGATGAAGGGAGTAAGGAGATTTCATACTCGAGGGAAGCTTGCACCACGATACATCGGACCATTCCCAGTGATAGCCCGGAGGGGAAAAGTAGCTTATCAATTGGAATTACCTCCAGAGCTGTCTGATGTTCATGATGTTTTTCACATATCTCAGTTAAGGAAGTGCATTGCACCGCCAGTCAAGAAGGCAGATACGAAGGAGTTAGAGCTGACACATGATTTGACATATGAAGAGATGCCTGTATGAATTTTAGAGGCCATGGAAAGAACCACCCGCAGCAAGGTAATATGGTTTTATAAGGTACTATGGGAGCACCATACGGAGGAAGAAGCCACTTGGGAAAGGGAATATTTTCTGAAATCCACATATCTGTATATGTTCCCTGAGCAACCGAATCTCAAGGACAAGATTCATCCTAAGGGGGGTACGTTTGTGACACCCTGTTTTTTGAAAACTTTTCTTTGCAAAACCCTTTGACTTATTTCTGAAATTTGCCTTTTTGCTCGGTGTTTTGCAACTCTTTTGGGCCTTAATGGCTTGGGCATATTTTTATTCCTTGGCCCAAGTGATCTAAAATCCATCCCTCACCTAGCCAAGATATAATGATGATCTTTTCCCCCTAGCCCCAATTTTATTTCTCAAATATATTCCTTTTCTCTCAAAGGAATAAGCCTTTTTCTCCAATGTTTGTGAAGCAACCCACACTTATGTTGCTTAAAATCACTTGAAACACTTTGAGCTGGACCCTCATGACATGCCATGTTGCTTGATGCAAAAATCCCACCAAGTCCAGTACAAGTTTTTTCCTCCAAAAATCCTTTTTCATTTCTGGTCAGTGGGGCACATTGTGAATCAAGTACCCAGTACACTTGTCCATTGCCTTTGAAATTTTTACCACTTGAGCACCCTCCTAGATAAGCTTTGTGCACCATTTTTTTAGCTCAAACACCCCAGCTAAACTCCCTCCAGAAATTCTCTAAGTTTCCAGCCAGAACACAAAATGGAAGCTGGCAAGTCCTCGCCCCCTTCCCAAACAAGGCACGACCCTGGACACGTTTTGCACGCCCTGGCCGCGTCCAGGACACGAGAGCACAGGGTGAGCGCGCAGCAGACCGGCCATCTGCGTGCTCTGGGAACGCTCGACCCATCGCCATCTTGGACACGCCTCGCCCTGAGAGCTCGTGGCTACGTCCTTGTGTCCATAGCCACAGGGAACCAGCCGTCCACCTGTCCCTGGGCAAAGCCGCGCCGCTCGCCGGAGAGCTTGCCGTCGTAGACCCGCCGCACCCGCATTGAACACTGTACCCACCTTGACACCGCCTCGCCCGCGTCCATATCCCCGTGTCCATGGCACTAGCGCATCCCTGTCGTCCACCTGTCCAATGCCAAAGCCGCACTGCTCGCCGGAAGCTCGCCGTCGCAGACCACCGCACCGCCATGGACACTTTTCACCTGTGCTGCTCCCCTGCAGCAATGGTTTGGACGAAGCGCGCACACGTGAATGGACGTATTAAAGCTCTCACGTCATGTCGGAACCCTCCCGAGCCCGCTAGAACCCCGCACTGCTCCGGCAGTTTCCTCCTGGCGGCGACCTCGTCGGAATCGCCTCGCCTCCTATATAAACCCCATCCCCTTAGAATCGAGAGCATCACAACTCACTCCACCGCACTCCAATCGATCTCCCACACACAGAAACCCTACCGGGAGGCCCTTGGCCTTGGATCACACCAGAGCGCCGCCGCAGGATTGCAGCTCCGGAAAATCACCTCTGGAAGCCCGATCCCGACAAGCACCTCCTCCGGCCGTCACTGGAGAAGAAGCAAGCCTCGCTGTCCGACAATCATTCGATGTGCTACGAAAGGAAATAATTTTGTTGTTGAGGATCAGGAGTTCAGTGACACTTCAACTGACCAAGGCAAGCCACACCATCCATTTTCATGAAGGCATTGCAAGTGCCATGGTTCCTATGCATTTTGTTTGGTTTTTTCTATGATGTTTTGATCTTGTTTGATATGATCATAATACTTATACCATGCTTGCTTGATATGATATGCTAGAAGTAATCATGCCATGATCACTAGTCATCATCATGCTCATGTTATTTAGATCATGTTCATGCCAGCATCCCGTTCATGTTGATCGTATTCATGCTTATGTGTTGTGCCTATGTATAGCTTATGCCTTTATCATATTCATGTTATATCATGCTAGATGATGCACATACTTTGTGGTAATGGTAGTATCATGTTCCTATTAATATTGATATGATATACTTATGTGCTATGACTTAGATCATGTGTTGCCAAGTTATTAATGATGAAACTTAATGAACATGAATTAACCGTTGGCCAAGTGCCACCAAACCGATCTTTACTAGTGCAACCACATTTGCCTGTATGGGCAGGGCTTATCTTGGTCTATCCTTGTGCCTTTTATGGGTATCACCAAAGAGGAGAGGTTATGCGCGTGCGCTACCCTGATCAGGTAGGCGGCGAGAATCTCGAGATCCAAAGTTGATATGTTACCCGGGAGTCCCCGTTTGGGACAATGTTGTTGTCCATACGATGGCGGGTGTCTGGAGGACACAGGGATACCCAAGACAAGGTATGTTGGTGGTACCGTAGAAAGGTTCCGCGGTAGACGGGTTTCGTTGGAGTAGTCCTAGTCTGTTGGACAAGGAGCTCCATGGTGTGGGTAAAGTGCACAACCTCTGTAGAGTGTAGAAATCTATTCGAATAGCCGAGTCCACGGTATTTGACATAGTTCGTACTAGGTCACACTATGGATCAACATGAACCCGGTTTGATGATTGTGCTTAGTTATCGGTAATGCGATGACCTGATAAGTTGGGTGGTCATGCGATGACCCCTAGGCCGTTGATTGGTCGTACGACGACCCGTGTGAATTGTTGTTCATGCGATGACCTGATAAGTTGGGTGGTCATGCGATGACCCCTAACCCGTTGAGTGTTCGTGCGACGGCCCTCATAAGTGGCGTGGTCATGGGATGACCCGTAACCTGATTGTTGAGTCTGTAAGGACTCTGAGGTAAGCTACATGGTCATGCGATGATCATGTGTGGTCCATGTGACCTTAAACGATGGTTGTCTTGCACTAGTCTCAACCTTGGTAATATGCTAGATATATCATGTTAGCATTGCCTGAACTGTATTCCCATGCTCTTGTTTTGTCCTAATGACTTGGCTGATGCGAGCTTGCAAGTACATTCAATGTACTGACCTGGCGTGTCATGCCAGATGCACGAGAAGCTGTACCTGGAATTTCTGGTGTCCCGTACTTTGCGAACTAGGCCGTGTCCCAGCAGTGTCCTCGTGGAGTGGAGCTCCATCACCCCGTTATTGCGCTGCCCTTTAGTATCCTGATGCCCGTATCGAGGCCCTGAGATGTTACATAAATAATGTAGATATTGTCACCCCACGAGACGTGCCTCCTTGCCTCGTAGTATCATGTACCCTGAACCTATGTACCTGTATAATTATCAATGAATGTGGTTATTTCTGTACCAAGATGTTGTGCATTGCCAGAAGACATGATCTCTGGGCTGGCAATGTAGGCTAAACCAGTTGCTCTGATCCGGGGTGCCAAAATACCCAAGTAAAATTCAACTTAATAGAATTGCCAAAATCAAAGTGGAAATTAACTTTAACTACAAATTATGCAAACAATTTTTATTAAATGCCTAAAATTCAGTAGGTCATGATACTATAGCAATGGATATTTATCACAATATTTAAGAAATAGAAACAAATCAAATAGTGCCTAAAACAACCCCTTTTAATCACTTACTATTTGAACAAAATTCAACTGAATTATGTTCTTCCCCATAAAAATTGTGGCACTGCTATGTAGTTCAACAATAATATTGGAGCTACTTTTACATTTTACAAAATACAATAGATGGCTAAACAAAAAATGGAAACAGAAAAGGAATAAAAGGAATTTGGAAAAGAAGCCCAAGCCACGGGTGCAGCAAGTGCACATTGCACTGGGCCTAGCCCACCTAGCCCACCCCAGCGCCATCCCCTTCCTACTGCTCACCTGAGCCCCTGTGGCGCCATGGCAAGGTGCGCGATGACGATCAGCCGTGCGGCTGACGCCACGGCGATGCTACATCGCCGCCTCGTCGATAAGAACCCCCTGCCGCACCCACGGTCGAACCTTAGATCGAGATCGCCCACTCCACTGCTCACCATCGTCGCCGCGAGACCACCCGGAAGCCGCTATCGCCATGACCTCGCCCACTTGCGACCATTGACCGCCTCATGCCCCGCCATTGTGTCCCTCCGCTCCGTGGTCGTCTACGTCACCGTGCAGAAGAGATCGTCCCGGGTGCCACTACATGCTGCAAATCGTCGTCGTCTTCTACCTTCAGCCGTCGGCGATCTTCCTCGATTCTGGCCACCACGAGCCTCCCCTGAGCCCGCTGTCCTCCTCTATGCCCTGCTGGTGAGCACGTCTACCACCGCCAAGTGGTCTTCCCCCTCCCCTCTCACTATAGGCATTGTTTCCATGGACGCCGAGCACTGCCGCCGTCATGGTCGTCGTTGTGCTCGGCCCTGTGCTACTCTGCTCTCGCCGTTGGCCCCATCGTACGCCTAGTGCTCCCAGGAGTCGTACCCACTAGCGCACACCCAAGATCTCGACTTGAATCGACGAATCTGTCGTCATCGTGGCACGGACGCCGCCCAACTCGTAGTGGATGTTGATGCCGACCACCCCATGCCCCCATTCCACGTGGATGAGCTCCGTTATGAGCCGCTCGTTCTTCCCCAACTCCATGCGCTCCTTTTGGACCCTCCGTTCACCATCTTGGCCACACCCATGCTCCGACCGCCGCTGTCATGGCCATGGCCAACGGTGTGGTTGTCCCCGACATCTGTCTCGCGTACCAGTGGATGCGGGATGCGACTCTCGTCCGATTTCCCCCCTCTTCCATTGATTTGGTCGCTGTAGGCGCCCCTATGTGCTCGTCGTTGTGCTTGTGCTCACCGCCGGCGAGGCCACGACTAGGTTAGCCGTGGGCTAACCCCCTCTCTCTACCTAACGCGTGGGCCCATGTCCATTAGCCAATTTAAGTATCTGTTAAATTAAACAAAAACATAACTAACCCGCCATGTACATATGACATGTGGGCCCTGCCCCGTGTAAATTACCCGCTGTTAAAATAAATGGGATACTCCTAGTCACTTACAAGTGGGCCCCTTTCCATTTGTTAATTTAATTATCATTAAAATGCCTCTATTAGACTGACAGGTGGGCCCATTTTCTATTAGGAATAAATAAAATGAATTTAATAAATATCAGAGGATGACATGTGGGGCCCAGTAGCTAGTTAATCAGTTTAATTAATTTAATTCCCTGAATTAAGCCACTGTCTATGACATGTGGGTCCCTCTAGTCAGACTATTGTTGTGGATAAGGTTATAGATAATGTTGAATTAATAATAATAAATAAAATCCAAAATGTAGATTTAAATGATTTAAAACTTTGGAATTAAATATCTATTAAACCGTATGTCAGATCAAAATAATTTATACATGAAAGTTGCTCAGAAAAATACAACACATAAGAATACACTACGCGTATACCAATATGGAACCTTCCCCCTTTGGGTCGTCTGCCGATAATCACCCGGAGCTGGCAGTTCACCCCCGGATGAATTCCCGCTCTAAGCAAAGCACATTGTTCTGCATTAGAACACCAATAACACTACGTTTTCCATGTCATGATTCTTTGCTATGTTATTGTTGTGTATTTACTGCCCCCCTTTATTCTCCGGTAGACCCCGCGACTGCTGCCGCCGACACCGTTGAGTACGACGATGACCAGATGATGGAACCGAAGTACTGCTCCTCGTTGGTTACCCCAAGTGGAAGGTTTGGATGTAGCCTAGCAGCAAATTTCCCCTAACTTAGAGGATAGGGTTTATGTCTACCGTAGGACTCCAAGGACGACAAGTAGGTGATCAAATGAGCAAGGCGCCGTTTGAGATAAGTTACTCACTTTACCTGGACCCGCACACAAAAGCAAATAACTTTTCTCCCAATGAGTCAGAGAGGTTCTCAATTTCTCTGGTCTTGTTGTTTACAAAGTATCAAATGCACGGTGGAAATAGTGATGGTGATTGCAACTGAAAGGAAATAAATCAGTAAATAAAGTGAGGTGTAAACAATGGTGGAAATATGGAAAGGGGTCCCATGATGTTCACTAGTGATGTCTCTCTCCCAAGAGACGATAAAACAACTAAGATGGGTGAACAAATTACAGCTAGGCAATTGACAGAATTATAAACACACCGCAATGCTAATTATGATACAAATAAAGTTAGACTCCCAAAAGTATGGGCAGTACGCCAAGACAAGTACACCGAAATCCAACTACATCTACTCACTAATCATCCACCTTGAGATATCTATCCAGAACATCTCGCTGGTATTAAGTTGCAAGCCCCACCCAAAGTGTAAACCCAAAGCAACAGACAACTGCATTAACAAACTTTGCGTAAGGTAAACAATCCTTGCAACCGTGGTTGCAAGCACCATTGTTTTCTCCCTAGTGGAAACAACCCATCCCCTAGTCTCATATTTCTATCACTCAAGCTAGACATCGGGAGGCATGAACCCACAATGAAGCATAAATGCTCCATCTTGGAGTTACTATAAACTACTTGGCCAAAGCAATAAAAAGCAACGGAGAACATGCAAGAATTACTAAAGAAAAAAAGGAGAACCAAATATATAACTCATCACAATCTGAACATAATCTCATAATCCATCGGATCCCAGCAAACACAACATAGCAATAGCACGAAAATTACATAGATGCCTTGATCATGTAGGGCAGCTCACAAGGGCTACAAATTGAAGAACAAGATTGGAGAGAAGACATCACATAGCTACTGGTCATGGACCTATGGTCCAAGGGGGACTACTCATGACACATCTGGGAAGCGCTCATGGTGGTGGAGAAGCTCCCTGAGGTCAATCCTCCCTCCGATAGGGTGCCGGGAAGAGGTATTCTAGTGATCCCGATCTTGGAAGCGAGGCGTCGGCGGAACAGAGGTGAAAATTGCGATATGGGGTTCCTCTCGAGGGTTTCCGTGACGGGGTGTAAATATACACAGAAGGGGGGCACCAGGGGGTGGCCCCTCCCCCAGGCGCCCTGGTGGAGGTCGTCGCCATCTGGTCCCACTTCGGGCTTCGTGAAGCTTCCGTTGCACTAATTTTTTTGTATATTTTTGTTAAAAAAATTGGAGCTCTGTAAATATGGGTAAAAACCTTCACAGACATCAGCAGACAGAAACTGGCACTGGGTGCACTGAGTTAGTAGGTTAGTGAAAATATGTGTAAAAAGATATGAAAGTGTAGCAAAACACATAGAAATGTCACCTAAAAGAGCATGGAACAAGAAGAAATTATAGATACGTTTGGGACGTTGATACGTCCAAACTGCATCACTATTTTATATAGTAACTCTTTCTTATTCATTGATATATTTCATGATATGATGCTATTCTTATGTTGTCTTGGCTTAATTTACACAGTTTGCAACTTTCCGATCCCGAAGCAGCAGACGCAGGATTTAGCGGTAAAAAGTGGACGCTGAGTTGCTGAAGGAGAAGACCTCCAAATTGCCTGAAAATCGACGGAGAGTATTTTCCAGAAGGATGACGAAGACATGCAAAAGAGGGGACAGAGGGGGGCCACATGGTGCCCAGGCGGCCACCTGGCGCGGCCCCCACCCTGGCCGCGCGGGGAGGGCGCCTGGACCCCTGGGTCCACTCCTGGCTCCCCCCTTTGGCCTATATATCACTCGTCATTCGAAAACCCTAAAAGAGGAGAGTTTTCGCGAGTTCCGCCGTCGCTCCGTGGCGGAAACCAACAGAGGATAAAAGACATCTTCGGCGGGAAGATTCCGCCGGGGAGAACACGCCCCGGAAGGGGAGATCATCGCCATTGTCCACGGGTATCATTGATATCATCATCAACATCATCCCCAACATCATCACCATCTTCATCTTCATCCAATCTCACCTCACAAGTTCAACTTGTGTTGTAATCCGTACTATCTATCCTCTCTACTCTACCGGTGTTGATTACTACCGTGTAGAGAAAAAATATAATATATATGCTATATTAATTATTACACACATGATAAATAAGTGCTCTAAGCATTCAAAATATGCTATATTAGCGTACAAGTAATAATATTACACACACGAATTGTCACATGCTCAAAAACCTTCCATTCCAAGTTTCCAACATAAACAAGCACAAGTGCACAACATTAGTATTTAACATAGGCACATGCATTCGAACATAAACAAGCACAATTTGAAGTTTAGTAAACAATACGTTCATGCAAAGAGAGACATTTTTGCTAACTAGAGAAATAAAATCAGGGGAGAAGAGAAATCCTACCGTGGTGCTGCTCTTCTGTAAAAATCGGTAAATATCGTTAAAAATCGGCAAAAATCGGTAAAAATCGGCAAAAATCGGTCTGACAGCCGATATATCGGCCAGAGCGATAAATCATGTCTATCCTATCGGTAGGACGCCGATAAGCGATATATCGGTCGATATATCGGAATATCGGCCGATATTTGGAACACTGGTTGTTAGTAGTCATATGATGTTGAAGTAATATGTGTTGTTTGATATTTAAGTTGTGTTGTTATTTTCCTAGTGGTGTTGTGTGAGTCAAACACTCAACACTTTGCCTTATTAAGGACCTAGGTGAATGCATTGTGTATAAAGAATGCTTATGGTGGGTTGCCGGAGTGACAGAAACCTAAACCCCACTTCATACGCTTTTGCACAAGGGAACAATGGATCATCGATCGTATTGCTATGGTTAGGCTTTTGCCTTAATTACTATCTTGTATTTGCAGATGCTTGCAATGTGCTTAATCATAAGAGTGCACTTATCTTAGTCTAGAGGGTGTACTAGCATAGATCCACCTACTCAAGATTTATCAGCACAGAAAATAGTACCGATACGAAATATGGCGAAAGCACGTGACTATTTCTCCCGTGTGTCCTTAAGAACGCTTTAGCCTCTATAAGTTCAGTTGCTAGGCCTCTCCTTTGATAGAAAGGATTGGGCCACTTGTTACTCCTCAGTGCCTTTTACTTTGATCTCTTTTACCTTTTTGTTGCTTATACCCAAAACCCCCTAAAAAGCTATCTTCAGTTCCTGCAGCTATTTCTTTACCAAAGTCACTTACCTATACCTTCTGCTCCTCGTTGGATTCGACACTCTTATTTATCGAAAACACTACAAACGACCCCCTATAGTTGAGGGTCATCAAGTACAGTTTTCTGGCACTGTTGCCGGGGAGCGTAGCGCTATTAGTAAGTGAAGCTGGTAAGGAAGTTTTTATATTTCTGTTTTTGTTTTGCTGTTGTTGCTCTTTGTCCGATGGACACCTCTACTCTTGGATCGTTGTTTATGGGGAAACGCCCCACAACTTTGGTGGTCAGTCCTACCCCTAATGAAATTGTGCCTTGTAAAATACCGTCTGGTATTATCAATTATGTCTTAGCTAATCGTTATGCAGGAGATAGACATCCAGGTGAACACTTGCCATATTTATCACAACTATGTTCATTATTTAAGCTTGCAGGTGTGTGAATGGAGTTCATCATGAAGAAATTATTCTCCATATCACTTATAGACAAAGCTTCAGATTGGTATAAGATCCTCGATAACTCACATCTACTTAATTGGGAAGAGCTTATGTCTCTCTTTTATACAAAATTTTACCCTCTTCATGAAATTCATCGAGACAGGAATTACATCTATAACTTTTGGTCTCGTGACGGAGAGAGCATCGCTCAAGCTTGGGGGAGACTTAAATCCCTAATGTTCAGATGTCCTATCCATGAACTCTCCAAAGATATTATAATTACAAATTTTTTATGCCAGGCTTTCTCGCCAGGATAAGGAGATGTTGGATGCCTCCTCTAGCGGGGTAATCCAAGCAAGAAGCGTCGAAGAAAGGTGGGATCTCATCGAGAGGATCCAGAATAATACTGAAGACTGTGAAATCGATAAAGGTATTGAACCCCCTATAAATTATGGGCATGATTACATTGAGAGCTATGTGAAAACAGATTATTTTAATACCTTTTGTTCTAAGATTGGTCTTGATTCCCAGCTTATGATTGATTTTTTTAAGAACTTTGCCTCTCACATTGACTCTTCTAAGGAGGCTAAGGATCAGTATCATAAACCCTCTAAAGAGTTACCTGTTGATATTCATGTTGCTGACCCTATTCTGCCTACAGTCTTTTATGAAAAAAAAACTTTCCCTACAATGATAAGGGAGCACACTTTTGTGACAGGCATAATAAATAAAAGTGGGAGAAGAACTGACGAACCTGAGGACCTGATCAAGGTCGATCCTCAAGTTGTGATGGTTAAAATGATGTTTCAGATTCCAAGATAAATTTTTGTGTTGTTTCAACTAACATTGTCACAGCCAAGAATAAGAGCCCAATTTTAGGTACACCAGTCGTATCTGTCAAAATAGGAGATCACAACTATTACGGGCTTTGCGATCTGGTGTCCAGTGCTAGCATTATTCCTTATTCACTCTATCACGAGATCATGGGTGAGATTTCACCCTGTGAACTTGAAGAGGTCGATGTTACTATTTATCTAGCAAACAAAGAAACTATCTCTCCCATTGGAATTGTGAGAGATGTTGAAGTCCTATGTGGAAAGGTAAAGTATCCTACCGACTTTCTCGTACTTGGTTCAGTGCAAGATAGTTTTTTCCCTATTATCTTTGGTAGACCTTTCCTCAGCACTTGTGATGATATTATAGATTGCAAAAAAGGTAAAGTTTCTGTTGAATTCAATGGTGAGCCATATGAATTTAACTTTTCTAAGTTCTCCAAACAGCCTCGTGGTGCTGATTTACCTAGTGATGATAAAATTATTGAAAATATTGCTTCTATTGCTATTCCTCCTAATGATCCTTTGCATCAATATATGGAAGACCAAGAGAATGATATGCATATGCAGGAGAGAAATGAGTTAGACGAAATATTTGCAAGACAAGCCGCCATCCTGAAGCACAACCTTCCGGTTGAGCCTTTGGGGATCCTGGCACAACCAAAAGAAGACCCGGTGTTTGACCTCAAACCACTGCCCGATACGCTCAAGTATGCTTATTTAGATGAAAAGAAAATATATCATGTTATTATCAATGCTAACCTTTCAGGATTTGAAGAAGAGCGATTATTGGAGACACTTCGCAGACACCGTGGTGCCTTGGGCTATACCCTTGATGACCTTAAGGGGATTAGTCCATTGATTTTCCAACACACTATCAATCTCGAGCCCGATGCTAAGCCAGTTGTTGGTCATCAATGAAGGCTGAACCCAAGGATGAAGGACGTGGTTAGAACAGAAATTCTCAAGCTTCTAGCCGCAGGTATCATCTACCCTATAGCTGATAGTAGGTGGGTAAGTCCAGTTCATTGTGTTCCTAAGAAAGGAGGTACGAATGTTGTTCCTAATGATAAAAATGAACTAATACCTCAAAGAGTTGTTATTCGATATAGAATGTGTATTGATTATAGGAAATTGAAAAAAACGACCAGGAAGGACCACTACCTGCTGCCCTTTATTGATCAGATGATTGAGAGGTTGTCTAAAAACACCCACTTTTGCTATCTTGATGGGTACTCTGGCTTCTCTCAAATTCATGTCAACACTGCCGATCAAGAGAAGACCACTTTCACATGTCCCTACGGTACTTATGCTTACAGGCGTATGCCTTTTGGTTTACAAAATGCACCCGCTACTTTTCGGAGATGTATGTCTGCTATTTTTCATAGTTTCTGTGAGGAGATTGTGGAAGTCTTCATGGACGATTTCTCCGTCATTGGAACTTCCTTTGACCACTGTCCCCACAACCTTAATAAAGTTTTGCAGAGATGCGAGGATACAAACTTAGTTCTAAACTGGAAAAAATGCCACTTCATGGTTAACGAAGGGATTGTGCTTGGTCACAAGATTTCCGAGAGGGCATTTGAAATGGACAAGGCAAAGATTGAAGCTATTGAAAGGATGCCCTATCCAAGGGACATTAAAGGTATTCGTAATTTTCTCGGTCATGCTGGTTTCTATAGAAGATTTATTGAAGACTTTTCTAAGACTTTGAGACCCCTCACTAATCTTCTCCAGAAGGATGTTCCTTTTGTATTTGATGAAGATTGTAAGGAGGCTTTCGAAGTTCTTAATAAAGCTTTGATAACCGCTCCTATAGTACAACCACCTCACTAGAATTTGCCCTTTGAAATTATGTGTGATGCTAGTGATTTTGCTGTTGGAGCTATTTTAGGACAAAGGGTTCAGAAGAAATTGAATGTTATACATTATGCTAGCAAAACCCTTGATAGTGCTCAAAAGAACTATGCTACTACTGAGAAGGAATCCTTTCCAGTAGTATTTGCTTGTGATAAATTTAGGCCTTATATTGTTGATTCAAAAGTTAAATTTCATACTGACCATGCTGATCTTAAGTACCTTAGGGTGAAGAAGGATTCCAAACCGAGACTCATCAGGTGGGTACTCCTTCTTCAAGAATTTGATTTACATATTGTTGATAGAAAAGGAGCAGACAATCCGGTGGCGGGCAATCTTTCAAGGATGGAAGATATACCGCATGACCCCATCCCAGTCAACAACAATTTTCCAGACGAACAACTTGCCGTTGTAAAAGTACAATCTCTTTCCGATCCTTGGTTTGCATATTATCCTAATTTTATCGTTGCAAAGTATTTTCCTCCAGGTTTAACATTTCATCAAAGGAAGAAGTTCTTCCATGATTTGAGGCACTACTTTTGGGATGACCCTCATTTTTCAAAGAAGGTCCGGACGGGATCGTGAGAAGATGTATACCAGAACATGAGTAGAAGGGCATTCTCAAGAAATGTCACGACATTTCCTATGGAGGACATCACGCCGGCGATAGGACCAAAGCTATGTTTCGATGGCGGCGGAGATCGGGATCTCTTCTGGAAAATTCATCTGGATATCTCGCGTTTTTGCGTCACGGGGAAATTTATAGGCCAAGGGGGAGTCTGAGGCGGTGCCCAGGTCGCCCAGGCAGCCATCTGGCGCAGGTGAGCCCTGGCCTCGCCAGGGAGGGCGCCTGGGGTCCTAGGGCCACCTCTATACTCCATCCTCCGGCTGGAGGACTCTTCCGATGTAAAATTTTTTGGGAATGTTTTGGGAATTTTCTTAGCAACTTCATTTTTTGGACTTTTTCTGCATTGCAAAGACAAAACAGACAGAAACTGGCACTGGGCTCTATATTAGTAGGTTAGTCCAATAAATGATTCAAAAGCATGGCAAAAAGATGTAGCAATGACGCAAAAAGGGCATGGAACAAGCAAAAATTATAGATACGTTTGAGACGTATCAGCATCCCCAAGCTTAATTCCTGCTCATCCTCGAGTAGGTAAATGATAACAAGATAATTTTTGGTGTGACATGATACTTAGGAGTAAAGGCAATCAATCTAATGTAATGAAGATACACAAGCCAAAGACAAAGTGATATAAAGCAATAGTCTATAGTTGGTATTAAGCAAGCAATGAAGAACATATAAACAATTGAGCTCTTGCTGTCCGCGAATCGAATGTCTCAGCCGGAGTCCCCGTGCCAAGAGTGGGGAAGTTTTAGAGCATAAAAATACTGAATATTTGTTGAGAACTCAATCTACTAAATTTTCACACATGGTCCCTTTGGATTCTTATTATGACTCGTCCCCAGACCACTAGTCAGGTACAAGTCAATTTGATCCTCTCCCTTTCGACTTTGAGCACTCATGCAATGGATGAGCGCGAGCAAGATACGTTGACACTTAGGATGGAAAAATAGCATATTGAGGGGATAGGAAGTCAAAAAGTGAGAAAGGCTCACACCAATGAGGACAATCATAGGCGGGAGAAAGCCAAATGATAGATATAGTGTGAGGAGTAGGGATTGCCATGCAACATGCGGATGCACAAGAGATATAAGTGTATGAAAGCCCTCCAATGGAACTAGTAGGGGTGCATCCAACTTGCTTGCTCATAAAGACCTAGAGCTCTTTTGAGGAGGCTCATCCTTGGAATATCCAGGCCAAGTTCTATAGTGTATAGATCCCTACATAGTTATCGATCAATGATATGAAAACTCTCTATGAAGTACATGTGCTACTTTGAAGAACAAGTGTGGAATAAAGGATTGTAGTGCTGCCCCCTCTCTCTTTCTTTTATTCTTTTTTATTTTTCACCTTTTTTTGTATTTTTTTGATTTTGGGTGGCCTCCATGGCTCTTTATTCTCTCTCTTTTTTTCGTCCACTTTGGGATCTTTTATTCCTTTCCTCACTATAGGGGCAACACTCTATAAGAACATAACACACTTTTATTTACTTACAACTCTGAATCAAAAAGTAATGACTCTATATGAATGCCTCCGCCAGTGTAGCAGTAGGATATATGAAAATTAAGGATAAGTCATATGAACATGAAGAACGATGAATGTTGCTTGGCAATATATCTCGGAAAGGTTATGGAAATGCCTTGATAGGTAGGTATGGTGGCTGTTTTGAGGAAGATATAAGGAGGTTTATGTATGACAAAGCGTATCATGCCAAGGGTTTCGATGCACCAACGAAGTTTGCATCAACTCCCACGAGAAGGGCAATGCACGGTACCGAAGAGGCTAGCAAAATATGGGAAGGTGGAAGTGCCAACAATCGAATACTCGCATTAGTCCGAAGAACTCATGCACTTATTATCAGTAACTCTCTATCTAGTCAGGAGATTCACAAAGAGACAAGTACCCCCGAGGAGGAGCGTATGGGGGTTTGGTTATCCTTGCGCATCCTCGAACCATGGTACGTGGGGGTACTCTATATATTCCAACCCCGCAAAGATTAGTGATCCTTTTAGTAGCTAGAGTTCTCCACTAATTTTTTTGTAGTTTTCGAAAATTAGGCACGATTAGCCAAGATACGACACCTATCACTAATGGGAGCAAGCTCAATTGCATAAACATTCATCAATACTCAATCAATACCTCAACACTGTTGCAAGATATCCTAAGCTAGACCTAGTGATCTAGATTACCTATACACCACATATAAAACGTACCATGAGACATATAAACCATTGCAACAGAAATAACTCTCTAAACAAATGTAAGTGAAGCACGAGAGTTCTAAACTTTCTACAAAAGAAATTAAATGCTCTCAAACAAGATCTAAGTGAAGAACAAGAGCTAACAAAATAGGCAGTAGATAAATTTAACACTCAACGGATATAAGTGAAGCTCTAGAGTGTTCTATGATAAAGTTGAGCGTGTATCTCTCCAAATCAAGCATGATAGGGTCCGAAAATGTAATGACCAGAAAAAAAAACAAAACATAACTAAAATAAAATATACAGACGCTCCAAGAACAGCACATATCATGTGAAGGAATAAAAATATAGTGTGGAGAAGGACGAACTGATGATTGTTGATGAAGAAGGGGATGCACGGGGGCATCCCCAAGCTTAGACGTTTGAGTCTCTTTGAATATTTTGTGGGGGTGCCGGGGGCATCCCCAAGCTTAAGATTTTGGCACTCCTAAATATTCTTTCATCATCTCCTTAGTACACTTGAAAACTTCCTTCACACAAAACTTCTCATAAACTAATAAAAGTGGTTAGTACACTAATAGATAATCTGCCAAAACAGGACAGATTGTAAAGAATGATTTTTCAGGTGCAATTATGCTGCTCAAATAAGAAAACTCAAAACATATGAAAGTTTCACAATTCTATAGAGCATGTTGTGTAAAAACTTCAGCTCAAAAAGATGAACAGGTGATTTATCATGAATTTTTCCGTAAGCAGACAGAATCTGTTTTCTGGACAGCATGTCACAACTTTTGCTTCCCTTATCATAAGAGGCTAGAACTTGGCACAAAACTTGAAAATAAAGATACAATGGTGTTGCTACAGTAGTAGAAACATGCAAGACACAACAGAAGCAAAAGAAACCTAATCCGTTTTGGGCTGCCTCCCAGAAGCGCTTCTTTAAAGCCATTAGCTAGGCATGAGTGTAACGATGCTCACAAAAGAAAAAAAAGTTGAAGCACAAAAGAGAGCATCAAAGGAGAAAATATAAACCACATTTAAGTCTAACATGCTTCCTATGCATGGGCATATTGTAATAAAATAAATAAATGAAGCACAAAGTATAAAGCATAGGAAGGTAAAACAAGAGCACCTTCAAGATTTTCAGCATGGAGAGAGGTTTTTTACTAACATGAAAATTTCGACAACCAAATTTTCCTCTCTCATAATAATTTTTAGTAGCATCATGAACAAACTCAATAATATAACCATCACAAAAAGCATGCTTGTCATGATCTACTAGCACATAATCATATAAACTTTGTAAGAAAAACTCCTCATCATCAAGAACATCCATAGTAGGAAAAAATGGAGGGTTATCATAAGACTGCGCAGAGGGTATTGATTGCGCCAGATGAGGAGAAGTAAGTTGATGAATTTTTTGTGTTCCTTGTATATATATATCATACATGTACATATGGTCCAACAAGAACTAATGTCTTTGTGTTCTTATTTTGCAGGGCGTGGACTTACCCGGAAGGTGCTCAGAATCCGAACTGCCTCCTTGGTGCCGTGCTTAAGGAGCAGTTCCCCGGGCTAGTCCAGTTGCCTATTGAGGGTAGGGTTCCTGAGCCCGGCCTCACTTGGACACACTACAAAGCCGCCCCGGCCCCGCCAGATGAACGCATCAACAACGTTGAATGCCGTACCAAAGCCGACATGGTGGTGGCTACTTTTTGGGTAAGTATTCTAAGCATTGCAATCATTTATTAGTGTTGGAATCATTTCACTCATCTTTTCATATGTTCGATGCATTTTTCAGTGCTACTATAGGGTTAAGGAGGGGATGGAGCCGGCGGCCCAGAAGAATCTCGAGAAGGAGATAGTGAGGCTACTCACGAACACTAGGCACGAGATGCGTGCTCAGTGTGTTCGAGATTGGTACGCCAAGAAGGGCGTGAAGAAGGCCAAGAAGAAGTGTAGAAAAGTTTTCCTTAAGAAGGATGAATACTTGGAGGTAAATTCCTACACTTATAAGTAAGGCCTAGTTAGCTCCAACTTTTCTTTATAAGCTTATGAAGCTTAAACTTGGCTTTATAAGCTTATAAGTGTCAAACTTTTCTTTATAAGCTTATGAAGCTCAAACTTGGCTTTATAAGCTTATAAGTGTCAAACTTTTCTTTATAAGCTTATGAAGCTCAAACTTGGCTTTATAAGCTTATAAGTGTCAAACTTGGCTTTATAAGTTTATAAAGGTCAAACTTGGCTCTATAAGCTTGTAAAACTAAAAAATGATAATAATAGCTTAGTTACATAAAACTTGACTTGTACTTGGCTTAAAAAAGATATTCAATGACTTTATAAGATTATTAATTTATAGGCGCCCCCGAGATGGTGTGCAAATAAGATGGATTGCTTTGAGGCGATAGTGGACAAATGGCTCAGTGATGCCTGGCTGTCCACCCACAAAAGCGCCAAGGCTAGGCGTGCACAAATGGTAGGTGTGGCACACCACCAAGGCAATCTCAACGTCAACGAGTACGCAGAAAAATGGGTATGTGCCTTTTTGTTTTAAGTTTCATGTCCTTTCATCATTAATCAATTGATTTGTTTCATGCCTTTTCTTTGCTTTTCATTGTAGGCGAAGCACCATAATCAGCCTGTGCCTAAGGGATTTCGCTCATTTGCCATGGCCCATAAGGGAAAGTACAAAACGGTGACGGCATATTCCGAGGGCGACGGTGTTGAGGCGTACACCAGCGCTGCAGCCTACCACAATATGATGGCCTATTCTGAGGTGGCGAAAGAGCTACGCGGTCCTCAGTTTGACCCGAGCGAGGAGGAGATTGATCTGGAGGCCTTGATGATTTCTGGTGGCGGTAAGCATCATGGCAGCACCTCCATGTGCAATGGCTTCGTACATTGCCCGGAGACTCTACCTCAGATCAAGGCGAGGCAAACGAGCTCCGCACCTGCTGTACGACCTCGCCCGCGGCCAGTGGACATTGCTATCCAGGTATAACTTTGTCTCAATTTTCTTTCCGTTCTTTAGATTACGTAGCGATGATGATAATAATTGCTATATTTTTGAGTGTTCTTAGGACACCATTCAGAGGGAGAGACAGGCGACACAAGAGATGTTGTCGGAGCAGCTTGCGGAGAGGGACCGGCTGGCGGAGGAGAGGACCCAGAGGATACTCGAGGAGGAGAGGGCACCCAATAATGCCTAGACGAAGGCCATCTACGACCTCTTCTCGGTAAGTTACTACTTTTGCATATATCCGCCAAGAATGCATATGCATATGTTTGGTTCACTTGCTAATATGCTCGAGTCCTCAAAACCTAACTCGCAGAGTATGTGGGAGAAGCAAGGTCTTACCCCTCCACCGATGCCGACGCCTATCGTTTCTCCTCCCGGAACGGTAAGTTTCTTTCAATGATCAATATATCCCGGTCTTATACCATCAAGTGTCATCATGCTTACCACATTGCAACTCATCCTTTGTTGCAGCATAATTCCGGAGCTGCATCTCACAACCCACAAGAATCTCCTAGTGAATCCCCGAGCAACCCACGTGGCGGCGCTTCTCAGCCTTGAGGTGGCCTCCGGTAAGTTACATAAAGCTCATCAATGAATTTATATGCTCATAAAGCTCAATAATGGTAGTAATAGCTTAGTTACATAAATATTTACTTATTCTTGGCTTATAAAAGCTAAAAAATGACTATATAAGCTTATAAAACTTATACTTGGCTTTATAAGCTTGTAAACCTAAAAAATGAATTATACTTGGCTTATAAAAGCTAAAAAATGACTATATAAGCATATAAAACTTATACTTGGCTTTATAAGCTTGTAAACCTAAAAAATGAATTATACTTGGCTTATTAAAGCTAAAAAATGACTATATAAGCTTATAAAACTTATACTTGGCTTTATAAGCTTGTAAACCTAAAAAATGAATTATACTTGGCTTATAATAGCTCCTCAATGACTTCATAAGCTCATAAAGCTGAAAAATGATGTTAATAGCGTAGTTCGATGAAAATTGAGTTATACTTGGCTTCTAAAAGCTCAATAGTGAATTTATAAGCTTATAAAGCTCAAACTTGGCTTTATAAGCTTTTAAAGCTCAAATTAGATTTTATAAGCTTATTAAGTTCAACAATGACTTATACTTGTCTTATAAAAACTCAATAATGAATTTACTAGATTAAGTGGCTTATAAACCTAAAAATGACTTATACTTCGCATATAAAGCTCAAAAATGAATTAATGACTTAGTTAGATCTAAAATGAGATATATTTAGCTCTTGAGGTCTAAGAAGAACAAGTATTGTAGAATAAGAAGAAGGATAGGAGGAAAAGAAAGAAGTGAAGAAGAAAGAGGTGAAAAAGAAAGTAAAAGAAGAAAAGTTCTTCTTATTCTTACTTTTTCTCTTCTTTCTTTTTCTCCATCTTCTCTTCTTCCTTTCATCTTATTCTTATTCTTCCTCTTCTTCTCCTTACTCTTCTTCTCCTTGTTCTTCTTTTTCATTTTTATTTTCATCTTTTCATCATTTTGGATTTCTTCTTTTCCGTATGTAACATATGATTATGTTTTCATTTTGCAGATTTGCCTTTATGCATGGATGGATGCTTCTTTGTTGTAGATATAGTATGTTAGGATGGAGATGACTTGTAGATGTATATCATGTTGGGCACTTTCCTTTTGTATATATGATGACTTGTTGTTTTAAACTTGGAGATGGCTTGCTGTTTTAAACATGGAGATGACTTGCTTTTTTAAACATGGAGATGGCTTCTTTTTGTTTATATGACTTGTGGATGGCTTCTTTTTGTATATATGACTTGTGGATGGCTTCTTTTGTATACGTGACTTGTGGATAGCATTATGATTGTATATATGACTTGTGGATGGCATTCTGTACATATATATATATATATTATTGTTTATATGCAGGGAATTAAAGAAAAACAAATTAAAAAGATAGATACAGAGAGCTTTGCCGTCAGCTAGTTGACGTCAAAGGCGTTGCCGTTAGCAAGCTGACGTTAACGTGGACACGTGGCGGCAGCCTGTTCAATCTGGGCTGTGACAGTGACCATTTGGTCATGGCTTTGCCGTCGGCCTTCAACCGGCTGACGGCAAAGAGTAGGCTGGCTGACGGCAAACTGCTGACATGTGGGCCCAGGCAAGGGCTTTGCCGTCAGCCAGGCGGCTAGCTGACGGCAAAGAGTAGGCTGGCTGACGGCAAACTGCTGACATGTGGGCCCAGGCAAGGGCTTTGCCGTCAGCCAGGCGGCTAGCTGACGGCAGTGCACGCCGTTAACTCAGCCCACGGGGTTAAGTCAGAGCTGGCCCGTACGAGCGGCTTTGTCTTCAGCCAGTACAAAAAGGCTGACGGCAAAGGCTTTGCCGTCGGTCGATCTTGAGCTGACGGCAAAGCAGCTCACTGCCGACTGATGAGCTGACAACAGGTTTGCCGTCGTGGAGCTGACGGCAAAGCCGTTGCCGTTAGCTTTTCATATGTTTGCCGTCAGCTTTGGCTGACGGCAAAACTCCTGTTTCCTGTAGTGGTTGGGTGAACAAATTACAGTTGGTCAATTGAAAAAATTGCACAAACTCTAGCCAAAGAACGAACTAGAGCAATCCTAGTCTAAGAACCAAACGTAGGCATGTGTTCCGTCTGTAGTTGTACGTGCTTGCAATAAGAACTTGCACAACATCTTTTTTCCTACCGTCCCGCTACGAACGGGGCCAAAGGGAACTTACGAAGATTAAGGTGCTCCTGTCCAAGAGCACTGGAACAAAGCATTAACACTCTATGAACACATGTGATCCTCAAATTATAGCCCATCACCTTTGGTGTCCCAAGTTGTCACCTTTGGGATCGCCGATTCCGGACTATAATAGATGCATACAACCGTAGATAAGATCTAGAACAAAAATTATAATCATGCAACCATAATGTGCTCAGATCTGAAATCATGCTACTCGTGCACTAGTAACAAGCATTAAGAACAACAAAATTGCAGAAAAAATAATTCATAAACCTCTTAGGACTAAACAAGGTAACAATTCATCGGATCCCAACAAACACAACACCAATTACATCATATGGATCTCAATCATGTAGGGTAGCTCATGAGAACTTTGTATTGAAGATCAAGGGGGAGAAGATACCACATAGCTACTGCCAAGAAAACGGAGTCAAAGGAGGAACTACTCACGATCCATCATGGGGGGAAGAAGAGTTGATGAAGATGGCCCCAGGGGCCAAGGCCCTCTCCGGCAGGGTGCCGGAGTAGGATCCTGGTGACCCCCGAAGCTAGGTTTCGATGGCGGCGGAGATCGGGATCGCTTCTGGAAAAGACGTCTAGACATCTCGGTTTTTTGCGTCACGTCGAAATTTATAGGCCAAAGGGGAGTCTGAGGCGGTGCCCAAGTCGCGCAGGCGGCCACCTGGTGCAGGTGGGCCCTCGCCGCACCGGGAGGGCGCCTGGGGGCCTGGGGCCACCTCTAGACTCCATCCTCCGGCTGGAGGACTCTTTCGATGTAAATATTTTTTGGGAATTTTCTGAGCAACTTCATTTTTGGACTTTTTCTGCATTGCAAAGACAAAACAGACACAAAATGGCACTGGGCTCTATATTAGTATGTTAGTCCAATAAATGATTCAAAAGAATGGAAAAAAGGATGTAGCAATGACACAAAAAGGGCATGGAACGAGCAAAAATTATATATACGTTTGAGACGTATCATATGACGGGAGATCCCGTCAACGTTGATGTAAATATAATACACACAACAACTCATGAAGAATATGTTGCAGCCCCGTTTCAGACACCGGCAGAAGCAGAATAAGAAAAGGTATGTATTATGGTAAGGAAACATCGCGAAATGCCATAAAATTTCCAGATTATGAGTTTTTGCAAAATATAGAAAATTCCGAGCCTTCCACTTTGGCTCGTTACCTTCCTTTTGTTGCAGAAATTTTTGCTATATATTTTCACGGATAGTCCCGGCACCGTATCTCGCAATTTTGTGTGTTTTCTTCTCGAGCTGTTTCTGCCAGGATGTCTTTTAACTAAACCTAGGTGCCATGGCTTCCCCAAGTTCCCCCAAGGACAAGTTCTTCGTCAACGTCATCAACCCTTACCTCGCTCAGGTGAAGAACCATCCTCGAACCGTCCAGTTGGAGGATGGTGTCCTTCACCAAGAAGATCTAAAGGAACCTGCCAAGGAGGGGAGCATCGAGGCCAGGCTAGAAGAGATGAAGCAAGAAGTCTTCAAGTATAGTAAGATGGTTGAGCGGAGTGTTGAAGCCAACTTCGACCTCATCAACGAGCTGAAGACGTTCTACGAGAAGGAGATGAGGGGGATGTGGTCAAGCATCACCTCGGAAGAATAAAGAATTGATGATCCCCAAGCGCAGATCTATGATCTACACAACCAGAATTGTAAGTATGAACTAAAGTTTATGCGCATGGGTTTAGGTGCTGGAAGCAGGATCTTGGAGACTGAAGCCTCTCATGGGATGGGAGAACCTCTACCATGGAAGCGCTTTGTCCATGACTACATCAAAAACAACAACAACAACAACAACAACAACAACAACGACAACAACAACAACAACAACAACAGGAATGAGGATTAAATATCCTTGGGTAATGGCACCCCCTTAGCTTGTTCCAAGATTGGGGCAGTGCCCGGTATCTTTATCTTTATCTTAGTCTTTTAGAGTCAAGTAGAGTCGTATCATGTCTAGGGAAGTTATTACATGAAATAGGTGTTTGCATTGAGGTCTATCACTCCTTATGTGGAGAGTTTGTATCCATGAGTGTGGAGTCGTCTATGTTGGAATATTAATGAGAAGTCTATTGGTTCCTTGGCTGCACTCGGTATTCTATTCATGCAATCGGCCTTATATGATGATTCTTATGGGGAGTATTGACTTTATATCAGGTATGGCTTTGAAAACTTTATTTAATTTTGGAAAACATAGCTTTGGTCTTGACAACATGCATGTTTTCTCAAGTAGCGACATAGCCAAAACCTTTATGTTGTTATGCTTGAAGTGTTATGTTGACAAGGAAGACAACTTGATGTGCCATGCTTATCTTAATGTTCATGCTTTATATGTTTTGCATCTAATTTAGCATCAATTGTCTGTTCTCTCAAGGCCTTTGCTAGCCAAACTCTCTTCCTAGCAGTTTTCTGCTTGTGCATGCATACCCTGAAACCAATATCTTCCATATGAGTCCACCATATCTTCCTATTCGTGGTATTTTCCTACCAGTCCTAAAAGTATAGAATTTATGTGTTATCCTTAAATGTTCAAAATCTTCTGTTTTGTGCCTCTTGTTTAGCTCATGAGGAAGTAGTAGGTAATTCATGATCTTCATAAGTTGGACAAGTTTTACCCTGGGATTGCATGTCTAATCTGCAAACCCATAATACGAGAGGAACTGGCATGAGTGCACCCAGCTCGAAAGATAATATAACAAACAAACCCTCCTTCACGCTTGGTCTATGAGAAATCAGAAACTTTGGCAGTGATAAACAAAGGAGATTAAGGGGATGTGATCGTCCCCACTTGGGAGCTGTTCCTCGAAACTTCTCCATCTTGAGAAGTAATTGAGCTATCTATTAGCATTCTTTGACAAACTATGCACCTCCCAAAATTTATTTTCATTATGTTTGACTTAAGGATAGCACATGAGTTTTCCCTGCTTGCCTTTAACAATGCCTTTCATTTACTTTTATGTTGAGTCAGTTTCCCTACTTCTTTCTTTTCCCAAAGAGAACAGACACTTGATGCTGATGAGGTTTCATTCATATAATGTTGCATTAAGTTTTGCCATGCCACATCATTGTTGACATTATCTTTTGATAAGTGAGTTGTTTGCAAAATATTTTGCCAAGCAAACATCTTCCTTTGTGTTAGCATTTGCACTTCATGACTAATAACATGTTCTTTCAAAATCTTCAAATTGTTTCATTAAAAAGTGAAAGAGCAAAAGTAAAATTTATTAGTTTTCCTTTGACCAAGGATATGTTTGCCATAATTTGATGAGTTTTCTCAGCCCTACTTTTGATTATAATTGTTATTACTTTCTCATAAGGACCTTATGAGTTGAGCTTGCTGTTGAGGATGCTTGAGTTTGATGAAGAAACCTTGATGCTTCTTATCTGTATTATATTTATCGACACTTCAGTCTCTAAACTTGTGGACAGTTTTACCGAGCTCAGTATTCTCTTGGGGACAAGCGAGGTCTAAGCTTGGGGGAGTTGATACGTCCAAAATGCATCATTATTTTATATAGTAATTCTTTCTTATTCATTGATTGTTTTCATCATATGATGCTATTCTTATGTTGTTTTGGATTAATTTACACAATTTGCAACTTTCTGATGCCGAAGCAGTAGACGAAGGATTCAGCGATAAAAAGTGGACGCTGAGTTGCTGAAGGATAAGACCTCAAAATTTCCTGAAAATCGACGGAGAGTATTTTCCAGAAGGATGACGAAGACACGCAAAAGAGGGGCCATAGGGTGCCCAGGCGGCCACCTGGCGCGGCCCCCACCCTGGCCGCACGGCGAGGGCACCTGGACCCCTGGGGTCACTCCCGGCTCCCCCCTTTTTCCTATATATCACTCATCATCCGAAAACTCTAAAAGAGGAGAGTTTTCGCGAGTTCCGTCTCCGCTCCGTGGCGGAAACGAACAGAGGAGAAAAGACATCTCCGGCGGGCAGATTCCGCCGGGAAGAACACCTCCTGGAAGGGGAGATCATCGCCATCGTCATCACCATCAGCACGGGCATCATCGAGATCATCATCAACATCATCCCCAACATCAGCACCATCTTCATCTTCATCCAATCTCACCTCACAAGTTCAACTTGTGTTGTAATCCGTACTATCTATCCTCTCTACTCTACCGGTGTTGATTACTACCGTGTAATGAATGCTATTGAGTTTTGTTGGAGAAATATCATTTTGTCCAGATTGTTTATCATCTATTTATCCCCTCTGATCATGATCTCTTTTATGTCTTGTGAGTAGATACATTAGTTCTTGAGGACATGGGAGAAGTCTAGTTGTTAGTAGTCATATGATGTTGAAGTAATATGTGTTGTTTGATATTTAAGTTGTGTTTTTATTTTCCTAGTGGTGTTGTGTGAGTTGAACACTCAACACTTTGCCTTATTAAGGACCTAGGGGAATGCATTGTGTATAAAGAATGCTTACGGTGGGTTGCCGGAGTGACAGAAACCAAATCCCCAGTTCGCACGCTTTTGCACAAGGGAACAATGGATCGTCGATTGTATTGCTATGGTTAGGCTTTTGCCTTAATTACTATCTTGTATTTGCGGATGCTTGCAAGGTGTTTAATCATAAGAGTGCACTTATCTTAGTCTAGAGGTTGTACTAGCATAGATCCACCCACTCAACACTTATCAACACAGCACATCGTACCGATACGGAATATGGCGAAAGCACGTGACTATTTCTCCCGTGTGTCCTCACGAACGCTTTAGCCTCTATAAGTTCAGTTGCTAGGCCTCTCCTTTGCTAGAAAGGATTGGGCCACTTGTTACTCCTCAGTGCCTTTTACTTTGCTCGCTTTTACCTTTTTATTGCTTATACCCAAAAACACCTAAAAAGCTATCTTTTAGTTCCTGCAGCTATTTCTTTACGAAAGTCACTTACCAATATCTTCTGCTCCTCGTTGGGTTCGACACTCTTATTTAGCGAAAACGCTACAAACGATCCCCTATAGTTGAGGGTCATCAGACGTATCAACATCCCCAAGCTTAATTCCTGCTCGTCCTCGAGTAGGTAAATGATAACACATATAATTTATGTGGTGACATTCTAACACACATAAGAACTTCAAAGTAAAGCAAGTAAGAAATTAAGGAAAAAGGACACACTAGGCGGCGCCCAGACCGCGGTACGGATTACACAACGCGACATAGATTCCACTATGTCAATCACGCCACAAGAAAACTGTTGGCCACAGGAGTTTGTGCCAGAGAACTCGCTGCCTGCCCAGAATGAGAATGGGATCCGCGGTCCGGGACCTACGTCAGAACTCCTGCGACACGACTCAATCAATGGGGAAGCACCAGACTGCCGGGTGGAATCAAGAGAACGTGATCCTAATGTCAGAGTTAGTAAAACTTACCAGCAAGGATAAGAGAGCAGAGTCCCAGAGCATAGGTAAGGAGAAAATGATCCTAATACCATAGATATCACACGTAGTGACATCAATATGGGCCCGTAAGCCAAAGATTAAGTTAGCAAAATAGTTGTTTTTAAGTCTAGACTCAACTTCGACCAAGTAGTGGTGGGGTGGCTTCCTACAGGCTGTCGGCTCTGATACCAACTTGTGACTCCCCCAAAATCAATCCGTGTATAGTAATCATACACACATGGTACACGGCTGAGATTAGGGTGCCACGGTGAGAATATCATAGCACAACAGTATACACAAAAGGATAAACCAATATGTTACAATACTAGGGATCACGAGGATCCGAATACATAAGTCATACAAGCCATAATACCTGAGTATAGACATAGTTAGTCAAGTTTTGCCTTAAGAAGGCTAGCACAAATGACATCAGAGATACAGATCGAAAAGGCGAGGCCTCCTGCGTGGGATCCACAGAAACTACTCTTGGTCGACGGGGAACTCGACATCGTAGTAGTCGCCTCCGACTCCTGCTCCTGGGCTCCAACGTCGACTGCAACGGCCAATCAGGAAAAACGAAAAGGGGGAAATAAAGCAAAGGTGAGTATCTAGCATACCCGCGAGTCTTACGTCCGCTACTAAGCATTTATGCATTGTATCAATGGAAAGGGGAGGCTATATATAGTGGACTGCAAGGTAGAAATCAGAACAAGGAAGAGAAGTTAGGCCTATCGAAGACTAGCATCTTCTGACGAGTCTTGCAGCATGAGAAGAGAATAGCCAACAGTCCAATATAAAGCATAAAGTAACAATGAAGCAGAAGTTATTGTAGCATTGTATAATAGTAAGTTGTAATAATAGCAATGCCTCTGAGTTCCCTTCCGCGACTTCCCTGCGAGGAAGAAGACCCGGAACCATACAGTTTAATAGTGGTAGTTTGTAGTGGTAAGATCCAGCTTCAGCATAAAGCGTCATGTTACCGTGGACACCGCTATTCGAATAGATTAAACTCCCTGCAGGGGTGCACTACTGTTTAGCCTGCACGCTCGGATCTCCAAGGTGGCGGGAACCTTGTTAGGGAACGCTCCACCAAAGCTATCCGACACGACGCAGCCCATCCTAGGCTCAGCAGAGAGGCCATGCGCGGGACTAAATCCTATGTGCCAAGGGGTCTAGGTCCCTCACCCTTGCACGCTCCTGCACGGTGCGAGGCTGGCCGGGAAGCAAAAGCAAGCACCACTCGCGAGTAAAGAAGACACACAACTTCCTGGCAATTAGACCGCGATACTGCTGACGTCTGAAGAACTTTCAAATGAACTACGACGCAGGGGAGCCCATAACTCCTTATCCCACTTGAAGGTAGTGCGTACAGACCAATGTGCCTCTCAAGTCATCCACCGAACCATTTAGCATTTTATTAACTTGCGGGACAACCGTTATCGTTGCCTTGACTTAACTGACCCGAGAACAACGACAGGAGTCAGGACCACTAGTACATCGGTGCATGCCCTGTCGTCCCACCAAGTCTCTGTGGTTACCAACAAGGTGAACCAACTCCTTACCTTGTCTCGCGTGTGCTCCTGGAGGAGCTCGACTTTCGTGGTTTGGTAACTCTCGCGGCCAACGATCAGGGGCCAAGCACACCGGTACACTGGTCGTACCAACCCTGTCGTCCCGTCGCAATACCACTCCCAGGCACCATTGGGTCGCCCGACTTCTTACCTTTAAGGACAACCGTTGCTCAGGTACCTAGAGCGGCTATACAGAGTCAGCAACGAGTGGAGTACAAGGATTACTCCGTGGTAGCTCACACTTGATGGTGGCTCGACAGAGCCGAACTAGGGGGCCTTAGGTGGTGTTTGCATTGTAACGTACCTGTGCAGTTGTAATAAGTTGTATCTGCGTCACTCCTCAGAGTGATCACGACCCGCTATCTAATCCTAGCTAACAATGCGCAGGGCTCACTTCTGAATATAATATATATTTATAGGCAGCATAAGGGCGACAAAAACATGGTTATGCAATTGAATAGGATTGTAACATAGCAGCAGCAGTAATGCCTAGTGCAAGAAAAGTACGGAAAGGTAGGTTATATCTGGGGAAGAGAATGGCTCTGCTTGCGTGGAAGCTCGACGGTAGGGGTGGGGTCGTCGACGTAGTAGTCGTACCCAGCAGCGGTGTAGTCGGCGGCAACAGCGGGGTCTACCGGAGAATAAAGGGGGGAGAAACAGTAAATATAAAGCAATCATATACAAACAAATGCATGCCATGATAGATGCAATGTTAACGGCGTTCTATTGCATTGCAATGCACGTTGCTCGGAGCGGGAATTCATCCGGGCATGAATTTCCAGCTCTGGGTGATTATCGACAGACGGCCCAGAGGGGGGATGTCGATGTTCGTTGTGTTCGAGGAGTGTGGTTGACATAGGGATAACGTATTCTTATTTGTTATATTTTTTAATCAATTTTCATGTATAAAGTTTTTTATCCGAGTTACGGTTTAAAAGATATTGAATTTTAAAGTATTAAATCAATTTAAAACAATCTCTGGATTTTCTTTTTATTAATAAATAGACATTATCCAAAACAGTGTTGTTGACTGGTCAACTGACATGTGGGTCCCATATGTCAGTCTCACAGTAATGATAAAAACACTTAATTAAATTTAATAACAGTGGGGTCCCACATGTCATACGAACAGAAGTAAATTAATTCGGTTAATTAATTAGCTTACAGGTGGGACCCATATGTCATATGGTCTAGTTTAAATTAAACAGCTTTAATTAATAAAAAGGCCAGGGGCCCACTAGTCATAGACACAGGGGGGTTATGTTAATATTAACAATTTAATTAAGGGGGGCAGGCCCACACGTCAGAGTCTTAAGGGGGGGATTAGCAGTGGTTAATTATCTGGCGGGCGGGACCCACCGGTCGGCGGCACAGGTGGTCGCCAGAGACTCGCCGGAGACAGACTCCGCTGAGGTCGAGCCCGTGCTCGATTTCATCCACGGCTTGGAGCGGGGCTTGGCCCATTCGGACCAGGGGACGACGACGAGGCGAATGGTGGTGGTGCCGGCGCCGAGGAGTTGCCGGAATAACGCCGGCGACGACGGAGGCGGCGGTTGCGCTCGGACCTAGCCAGAGTCGTAGCTACGGTGTTAGTTAACGCGCCCAAGTTAGCTCTACGGTATCTACGACTCGCGGGGAGCACGACGGTGACGCGCACGGGACCAAAAGGTCACCGGGGCCACGCCGACAACGAGTCCGCGCGGCGGCCGGAGTGGGCGAAAGAGGGGCAGCGCCTACGGTCCTAACGGGCTCCAACGGGAACTTGGCGACGGTGAGGTTGCTCACCGGGGACGTATTGAGGGGGGCAACGGGCTCGATGAAGTCTTGGCGTCGCCGGAATGTTCTCGGCGCGGCGGTGGCCCGAGGAAGAAGATGGCCTCAATCCGCTCCGCGTGGTGGCTCCTGGCTCAATTCCTTCCACCTGCTGACGAAGTCGAGGGCGGCCCGTCAAACAGACACAGAGGGGAGGGCTAGGGTGGACCGTGGGCGCGTGCGCTCATGGAGCCGTGTCCATGGCTGTGTCAAGCAGGAGGAGGAATACAAGGGCGAGGGGGTGCAGTGGGGGAAAAGATCTGGAGACGAGTCCAGCATGGCCAGGGAAGTGTTCTTATCTGCCTCGGCGTCGTGCGGTCGTCGGGGAGGGGCAGGGGGCCCGGGGCACGGCGTCGATCAGGTCACGGACATGGCACCTCACGGCGTGTGAGCAGTGCACGGGGAAGAAGACGGTGGGGGTAAGTGACTTTGGGCCGGGCCGTTTGAGCAGTGCTATGAGCGTTAGATAAGATTTTTGCATTTTTCTACCCCAGCCAGTGAAGGTGCTCAACTGTTTGAATTATTTTGGCAAGAAAACCATTTTTGTTTGGATTGAAACTTTTTTGTATATTTGTAGTGCACCTCATAGTAGTGACACAAAAAGTTTGGACACTTTTAAAAATCATTAACTATTTATTATTCCACTGCAACAGATTAACTAGGTTTATAGCTGTTGTTTAGAATTGTTGGATTTATTTTAGGGCTCAATAAATTCCCATAACCACATGGATATGATCCACTAATTATTTAGCATTTTCCAAAATTGGTTGCAAGATTTTTGGACAAAGTTTTATTTGTCACTTATTTTTAATATTCAATAAAAGGGAAATTTGACTTTGCATTAGTCCAAGATTATCATGGTTGATCAAAGCAAGAATTTTGGAACAGTAGCCCTTGATTAACAAGATGATTACTGTTCACTGACAGTGAGGGTGTTACGAATCTCCCCCACTACAAGAATTCTCGTCCCAAAAATTTAGGCGGTAGAGGGGAAAAGATCTGGGTATTCATCAGGAAGACGATCTTCGTGTTCCCAGGTGGCTTCTTCTTCAGAATGATTCGACCACTGAACTTTGAGGAACTTGGTTGTCTTGTTGCGGGTTCGACGTTCAGACTGATCAAGAATGCGGCTCGGATGTTCTTGATAAGTTAAGTCTTGCTGCAGCTCGATCATATCATGCTCCACTTCTCGAATAGGGTCCTTGAAGAAGCGTTGGAGTTGCAACACGTGGAATACATCATAGACTTGGGAGAGGTTCGGCGGAAATTCCAATCGGTATGCCACTGGTCCACTCCTGGAAAGAATACGGAACGGGCCAATGTAGCAAGGAGCTAACTTGCCTTTGATCCCGAAACGATGAGTGCCTCTCATGGGAGTGACACGAAGGTAAGCTTGTTCGCCAGGTTGATAGACCATTTCCTTGTGCTTGCGGTCATAGTGGCTCTTCTAGCGTGACTGAGCAGCCTTCAAGTGTTCACGGATAACGCGAACCTGATCTTCAGCATTTTGTATAATGTCCAGACCAACGAGAGTTCGTTCCCCAGTTTCTGACCAATTCAGAGGGGTTCGACACTTACGTCCATAGAGAACTTCAAAGGGGCCCATCTTCAGACTAGCTTGATAGCTGTATTTGTACGAGAATTCAGCAAATGGAAGAGATTCCTCCCATTTCTTACCGAATGAGATGACACAGGCTCGAAGCATATCTTCAAGCACTTGATTGACTCGTTCAACTTGGCCTTGTGACTGTGGGTGATAAGCAGTACTGAAGCTTAGGTGAGTGCCCATAGCTTCTTGGAAACTATCCCAGAACCTTGAGGTGAAAAGGCTGCCTCGGTCGGAACTGATCTCCAACGGAATACCGTGGAGCGACACGATTCTAGAAACATACAAGTCTGCCAACTGACTAGCAGAGATCGTCTCCTTGACAGGCAGAAAATGAGCAACCTTGGAGAATCGGTCGATGACGACAAAGATGGCATCATGACCCTTCTGCGATCGGGGAAATCCGATGACGAAGTCCATCTCAATCTTGTCCCATTTCCATTCAGGAATAGAGAGGGGTTGCAGAGTTCCAGTAGATCTTTGATGTTCTGCCTTGACGCGACGACAAACGTCACACTCTTCAACATAACGAGCAATGTCTTGCTTCATGTTAGACCACCAGTACCGCTGACGAATGTCTTGGTACATCTTGGTGCTACCGGGGTGAATTGATAGGGGAGTATCATGAGCTTCCTTCATGACGCGCGGGGCGTAGTTCAGGTTGGGCCTGTTTATGGGGACCACTAGCCGACCCTTGAAGTACAACGTACCATCATCGGCAATAGTGAAGGATGAGGGCTTTCCACTCTCGACATATCGCTTAATCTTCTGAATGTCAGAGTCATATCCATGTTCAAACTTCATGCGGTTGTATAAGTTTGGTTCGATAACCAGGGAATTCACATGGCCCTGAGGTACAATCTCGACGTTCAGTTTGTGGAGCTCTTCATATAGAAGTGGTTGTTGTAGTTGAACTTCCAGTTCACTACAGTAGGCTTTGTGGCTTAAGGTATCGGCCATCACATTAGCTTTGCCAGGGGTGTAATGAATATCCATGTTGAAATCGGCTATTGTCTCGAGCCATCTTTGTTGGCGGAGATTCAGATCTGGCTGAGTAAATAGGTACTTCAAGCTTTGGTGGTCAGTGTAGATCTCACAACGGTTACCGACGAGGTAATGTCGCCACAGCTTCAATGCATAAATTACCGCTGCCAATTCGAGATCATGTGTTGGATAGTTTTCTTCATGAGAACGCAACTGACGAGACCCATAAGAATCACTTTGCGCTCTTGCATTAGGACACAACCTAATCCTTGACGAGACGCGTCGCAATATATCACGAAGTCCTTCTGGGTATCAGGGGGAGCAAGCACCGGAGGAGAAGTGAGCTTGTCCTTAAGATCTTGGAAACATTCCTGACATTTGTCTATCCACTCAAACTTGACACCTTTGTGAAGCAGATTAGTCAGAGGCTTGGAAATCTTGGAGAAGTTCTTGACGAAACGGCGGCAATAGCTGGAGAGTCCGAGGAAACTTCTGACTTGCTTGACAGTCTTGGGGGGAGTCCAATCCAGGATAGCCTGAATACGTTCTGGGTTGATGGCAATGCCATTCTTGGAAATCACGTGACCAAGGTAGGTTACTTCGGGGAGCCAGAACTCACACTTAGAATACTTAGCATAGAGTTTGTGTTCTCGAAGCTTTTCTAGTATAAGACAAAGGTGATCAGCATGTTCTTTTCATTCTTGGAGTATATTAAGATATCATCCAGATAAACCACGACAAACTTGTCGAGGTATTCCATGAATATATAGTTCATCAATCGGGAAAAGGTGGCTGGGGCATTGGTCAGGACAAAGGACATGACGGTGTACTCGTATGAACCATAACGAGTAATGAAGGCGGTCTTCAGAACAACCTCTTCACGGAACCGAATCTGATGGTAACCCAACCTCAAGTCGAGTTTCGAGAACACCGTAGATACAACAAGTTTATCGTACAGATCGTTGATCCGAGGAAGTGGATACTTGTTCTGTATTGTTGCATGGTTGATAGGTCGATAATCTTGGACTAAACGGTTCGTGCCATTGCTTTTCTTGACAAAGAGCGAAGGTGCTCCCCAAGCAGAGGAACTGGGGCGAATGAATCCCTTCTGAAGTGCCTTGTCGATTTCCTCCTTAAGCTCAAGGAGTTCATGTGGCGGCATCTTGTAAGGACGCTTGGATATGAAAGCTCAAGAATGATCAGAGGGGGAGGGGGTGAATGATCACTTCTAAAAATTCAATGGAACTTAGAAGGAATTCACGCAAACAGCGAAGGACTAAAAACATCTCGAAGGAAATACAGTATCGAAAGTAATGCTTGGCTCGAAAGGATTGGGAGCGAAGGAACACATCGAAGGCAAACAGGAAACGAGTAAATACTTAATGTAAATGCTAGAAGCAAAACGAGCCTGACACGACGATGTTTGGTAAACCAGTTCACACTCTGCAAAGTGCTACGTCTGGTTGGAGGGACTGGTGATTGAACACCTAGAGCAAAACTCTCTCCGTCCTATTCTCCACTGCAACAAACTCCTATAGCTTGTCCAGTTTTCACTCGTGGTAGATGATTCAGGACATCTCCGAGACCTTTACAAACTTCCTTCAGCAGCGACAATTTCTCTTCGACTGCTTGACAGGCGACGCCTAACCGTCTAGGAGACTTCCAGTTCTCCAAGATAAAAAAGATCGGCTAATATCAACCTAAGTCTCAGTGAATTGCTCAACTCAGTTCAGACTTGGGTTTTGGTTTCTCTCGATGGATCTCTCTTGGGATGCTCACAGTACTTCTGTCTTAGAATCTTCAATGGAGCAGCCGACCCGAAATGGCGGGTAGGTGCGGGGTATTTATAGTTGGTGATCCCGATGGGTAAAATGACTGAAGTGACCCGATGCGACCGCTTGACGCGTGTCCACAACGGTCGGATTCCAATCACTGCGCAACTTTACTTGATGAACAAGTAAGCTGACTTACCAAACGAGTTCTCTCTCAAAGGCACGAAGTGCGATGACTTTGCCTTCGAGCTATTCACTCGACTCAGTACGATTTATCTCGGTAGGCTTTCGTGGGTTTAGGTTGAGTAGAGCAAATTCACTTCGACAAAGATCTCAACTAGCAAACCCCTCTTAATAGTACGGTTTTTCCTACGACTCAAGAAAACAAAGAGAAACTAGTAAAAATACTAAGTCTTTGACCAGCTTCAGCTTTCTCCTCGTTGCGCTTTTACTCGAGAGAGACCTCTTCTTCGACGACATTTTTAGGGGTCGTCTTCCTCCAAAGGTTTCGGTAGATAACTGCAGCTTTGCTGCAGTGAGTTGTCCTTCGACCTTCTCCTTGCAAACTCCATACTTTCGGAACCTAAGTATTTGTTTATACTCGAAAACAATATTAGTTCCACTTCTGCTTTGTCGAACAATGTCCAAAACCTTCGGGGGCAAAACTTGCTCTTACAGGCTATAGGAACGGTGCCTGGCTTCAAGTCGATGACGAATTCGACCTCTCTAGCCGGGGGTATTCCCGGCAGTTCTTCTGGGAAGACGTCAGGAAATTCGCGAACGATTGGAAAGTTCTCAATTCCTTCCAGTGGTGAAGCGTTTAATGCATTCAGAGCATATATACGAGCTTTGGAATTCAGCGACACTATGGAAGTATGGTTCACAATCTTGCCGGAGGGGTGAAAGAGTCGCACGACTTTGTTGCCACAATAAAGTGCAGCATCATGAGCTTTCAGCCAATCCATTCCCAAGATAAGGTCTATAGTGGAGGTCTTCAGAATATGTGGGGATACAAGGAACTCAATCCTTTCGATCTCGACGGTGATGTTGGGAGCCATCATGTCAATGTGACACTTCCCACCGGGCGTACTAACGGCTAAGGCAGTGCGCATCTTTTCGTGGTGTATGCCATGCTTAAATGCAAATGCCCCGGTGATACGTCCCAAACGTATCTATGATTTCTGCTTTCTCCATGCATTTTTTGTGTGACTTTGCCATGTTTTTCTTGAACTTTCTTACACTTTTGAGCATATTTGGACTAATCTATTAACCCAGTGCACCCAGCTGCCAGTTGCTGTTTTCTGCTGTTTTGTATTTCAGGTTTTCCGGCCATTAAAAGTGCTCCAAAAATTCCGGAAAAATTATATAAAAAATCGGCGTCCCGGAAGCTTCCGGAATAACCAAGACATGGCAGGAGGGCCACCACCAGGGGCCTAGGAGGGTGCCTGGCGCGGACCCACCCTAGGCCGCGCCACCTGCCCTCCTGGCTGCCCTGTGGCCCCCCTCGGTGCCCCCTTTGGCTCCTATTTATTCTCCCGTCACGAAAACCCTGATTCCAGACCCCTTTTCTCCAGAAGCAATTCCGATCTCCGCCGCCATAGCCGACAAGATTCGGGGGACCATAATTCTTGTGCCGACACCCTTACGGGACGGGTAAGTGCCCCCGGATTCATCTCCATCGACGTTGTTTCCTCCCTCCATGATGCGGCAGTAGTCCCTCCTTGGGGCTGAGGTTTCTACCAGTAGCTATGTGTTCTTCTCTCTCTCCCATGATGTGATCTTCGTTGTAATCATAGGCTATGTTAATCTAGGGTGATCCCATGATATTTCCCCTTCCTCTTGTATTAGATTGATGTACTCACTTGATCTTATCTAGTATAATCCCCGAGACCATGGTGACAGTGGTCTATAGGACATGGGTTAGAAGAATATTATCATGAGTGATTTACTGTTTTGTGTGTTGATTGAAGATTGAGAGTCTCTTGGTGCTTGTCTTTGACTATCCTTGAGATATGTTGTGGTGATTGTGGTACTCTCTTTGGATGTCCGCGGTGACATTGGGAAATCCATAGATTGAGAACTACGAACTCTGAGGTGTGCTTTTGTAGCCCTACATAATTCTCGTCCTCTCTTGACCACAAAGGAATGACCTCCGAGGACATCTCCAATGCATGTTTTAGTGGAAATATCATGTGATTAGGCTATGTTAATGTTGTTGGGAGTTTCCACTAGTGAAAGTATGAATCCTAGGCCTTGTTTCCATCATTGTTACACCATTTGCACTCACTTTTGTTACATGTTTGCTTGCTGCACTTTTTATGACAGATTTATATTACTTTGTTTTTCCACACCTATCACCCGTATTTTACCATCTCTTCGCCGAACTAGTGCACCTATACAACTCCTAGTTGTATTAGTTGTGTTGGGGATACAAGAGACTTATTGTATCTTAATTGCAGGGTTGCTTGAGAGAGACCATCTTCAACCTCTACTTCCCTGAGTTCGATAAACCTTAGGCCATCCACTTGAGGGAAATTGCTGCTATCCTACAAACCTCTGCGCTTGGAGGCCCAACATAGTCTACAAGAATAGAAGCGTGCGTAGACATCAAGCTATTTCTGGCGCCGTTGCCGGGGAGGTAAGCGTTGAAGGTATATCTTTAGATCTTGCAATTAAATCTTTTCGTTTCTTGTTTTTATTTTCACTAGTTATGCTTATGGAAAACTGCACTCTTAGTTCGCTGTTTGGGGAAGGTCGCTTTACCACGCCTGTGGTATAGAAGTCTCCTCCACCTACTGAAAGTATCCTGTTCAAAATACCACTTGGGATAGTTGACATAATTATTAATGATTGTTATGATGGGACAGTCAATCCTAGTATTCATTTGTTGAAACTTGCAGAAATTTGTGAGTTATTTAAGATTTCAGGTTTGACAAGAGGTGAAGTCATGAAGAAATTATTTGCCTTGTCACTGAAAGGAAAAGCATTGGAATGGTATAGGCTACTAGATGATTCTCACCTACGGGATTGGGAAGAGCTCCAGACTCTCTTTTACTCCAACTTTTATCCTCTTCATGAAGTTTATGAGAGTAGGAATTATGTTTATAATTTCTATCCTCATGACGGAGAGAGCATAGCTCAAGCTTGAGGGAGACTGAAAACTTTAATGCTAAAATGTCCTAACCATGGGCTCCCAAAAGATATAATTATTACAAATTTTTATGCGAGGCTTTCTCGACAGGATAAAGACTTACTCAATGCTTCCTCTATGGGTTCTTTCACAAACGAAAAGATTGATGCTAAATGGGAACTCCTTGAAAGAATTCAACGCAATACTGAAGATTGGGAGATCGATAAAGGTAAAGAGTCAGGTATAAATTATGAGTATGATTGCATTAAGTCCTTTGTTGAAACTGCAAGTTTTAATAAGTTTAGTGCTAAGTTTGGGCTTGATTCTCAACTCCTTGTTGATTTCCTCAAATATTTTGCTTCACATCTAAATATGCCTAAGGAGAATTGGATCAAGCATCATGAACCTTTTAAAGAGATTTGCCAAGAAAATGAAATTGTTCATGATGATTGCAACATGCATGATCCAATTCCTGAAAATGAAGTTTTATATAAGCATGTTAATTTTTGTGGAGTGGATAGACCTTGTGAAAGGCCTATGATTGAAGACGAGAAGTATTGTAAGCAACATAAGCATGAAAGAACAATCACTTGGGTCAAATATTTAAATGAAATTGCTAGAGAATTGGGTGACCTTTATCCTTTTACTTGTGAACTTTGTTGTATAGAGGGTCACTTCAATTTTCAATGCATGAACTTTCAAAACATAACTGTTAACCAGTTGTGTGAGAACATGATCACTTCTGATCTTTATGATGAACGTATGTTATTTTTTATGTGTGAAGAGTTATCAGAAAACACTTCTTGGCTAGATGTTAATGCCTTAGGAATTAGCAACACTTTGCAAAATTGCCATCTCTATTGTGTTGTTAATTGCCATGAAAATAATTACATAAGTAAGATTAGAAAGGAGGGAACTTTACCAAAGTATAAAAATGTCTCTTATATCTCTACTAATAAAAAGGAGAGTTTCTCCCAAGTTTCCCCTATTGTTTCTAATGATAAACCAGGATATGTGGAGAAACATCATCTCCAACCACTCCCAACTAAGGTGAATAAGAAGAAAAAAAAGAGGAGGAGGAAGAGGACCAAGAAGGAAGAAGAATGGGTATCAACCTGGCCTGAGCATATCCCTCGCATCAATTTTTATCCTAACGGACAGAAATTTTTGGAGGACGGTGAGCTTTATTGCATTCATTATTATCCTGATGTTAAGTCCGTAGGCACTATTGAAGATGATTTTGATTATGATATGCATGTTACTTTTTGTGATTGGGAAAATGATGATAATGCTACTTATGATCTTGAAAATATTTTTGGTACCAACTCTGAGAGTGATGATATGGAAAGCTCTAAGCTTGGGGAAGATAGGATTGCAAGTCCTTTACCCATTAGTTATGTGGTAATTGATAATTCTTTTGCTAGTAAGAATAAAGACAACATGTTTACATATATAGTTGCTAGCAATGATAATGCTCTTCTCCACTATGATGATGTTATAACTCCTATCTATAGTGATTATAAAGGTACCTATAACATAAGGAGAAATTATCCTTATGAAACTTGTCATAATCATGGAGGGAATTACTCCCTTGTTGAACACCATCTTCCTAATACACAATTAATCTATAGTGTTCAAGTTGTTTATGATAGTCCTACTGATGGCGGAGAAGTTACTAGGTTTAGTTGGGTGCCTTCCCTGTTAACCGCGCCAATAAACGATTCTTGATAACCCACAAGTCTAGGGGATCAATTGTAGCTTTTCGATAAATAAGGATGTCGATCCCACGAGGAGCAGAAGGTGTTGATAAGTGACACTGGATAAAGAAAGGCTGCACACACTCAAAGGTAAATATTTAGGGGTTTTTGGTTTAAGCAACAGAAAAGTAAAAGACAAGCAAAGTAAACAGGGTAACTGAGGAGTAGCAAGTGGCCCAATCCTTTCACCAGGATAAGCCTAGGAACTAAACTTATAAAAGCTAAAGCATTCTCGAGAACACACGGGAGAGATAGCCAAGTTACTTTCACCATACTCCGCCAAGTAATATGTATTGTGTTGATAAGTGTTGGTGGGTGGATCAATGCTAGTACACCTTCTAGACTAAGATAAGTGTACTCTTATGATTACACACCATGCAAGCATCCGCAAATACAAGGTAGTAAGTAAGGCATAAGCCTAACCACAGCATTACGATCAAGGATCCATAACTCCCTTGTACAAAAGTGTGCGGACTGGGGTTCAGGTTTCTGTCACTCCGGCAACCCACCATAAGCATCCTTTGTGCACAATGTATTCCTGTAGGCCCATGAAAGGTGAAGTGTTAGGTGTTCGACTCACATAACACCACTAGAGAAATAACAACACAACTTAAGTATCAAACAACACATAATACTTCAACATCATATGACTACTAACAACTAGACTTCTCCCATGTTCTCAAGAACTAAAGTAACTACTCACAAGACATAAAAGAAATCATGATCAGAGGTGATAGATGGGTGGCAAACAATCTGGACACAATGATATTTCTCCAGCAAAACTCAATAGCATTCACCACAAAGTAGTAATCAACACCAACAGAGTAGAGAGGATAGATAGTACGGATTACAACACAAGTTGCAATTGTGAGATGAGATGGGATGGTGATGGAGATGGTGCTGATGTTGGGGATTATGTTGATGATGATCTCGATGATGCCCGTGACGATGATGATGATGATGATGATGGCGACGATCTCCCCTTCCGGGAGGTGATCTCCCCGGCGGAATCTGCCTTCCGGAGATGGCGTTTCTCCTCTGTAGGTTTCCGCCCCGTGGCAGCGGCGAAACACGAAAACTCTTCTCCTTTTAGGGTTTTCACCCCAGGGGGGTCTTATAGGCGAGAGGGGGCACCGAGGGGGCCACCAGGCATCCAGGAGGGTGCCTGGCGCGGTCAGGAGGGGGCCGCGCCAGGCACCCTTCTGGCTGCCTGGTGGGTCCCCTCACCTCCATCCTCGGTGATCCCCAGTCAATCTTCATAAACATACTCCCCGTAAATTTTCATCGCATTTGGACTTGATCTGATTCAGCAACTTGGTGTCCACTTTTCACCGCTAAATCCTGGTTCTGCTGCTTCGGCATCGGAAAGTTGTAAACTGTGTAAAACAAGCCAAAACAACATAAGAACAATACTTTAAAGTGGAATATAACAATGAATAGGATGAAATCATGATATAAAATAGTGATGCTTTTTGGACGTATCAACTCCCCAAGCTTAGACCTCGCTTGTCCCCAAGCGATTACTGAGCTCGGTAAACCTGTCCACAAGTTTAGAGAGTGAAGTGTCGATAAAAGAATACGGACAAGAAGCATCAAGATTTCTCACCA
Source organism: Bromus sterilis (assembly GCA_950022295.1). Lineage (NCBI taxonomy): Eukaryota > Viridiplantae > Streptophyta > Magnoliopsida > Poales > Poaceae > Bromus > Bromus sterilis. The sequence goes on along the minus strand of OX465596.1, from coordinate 316,466,256 downwards.
AACTGAAGCATCCTCAAGAGAAACCTCAACTCATAAGGTCCTTATGAGAAAGTAGTAACAATTATAACATAGTAGGACCTGGAAAACTCATCAAATCATGGCAAACATAGCCTTGGTCAAGGAACAACTAATAACTTTTAATTTTGCTCTTTCACTTATAATGAAACCAGTTGAAGCTTTGGAAAAGAACATGTTATTAGTCAAGAAGTGCACATGTTAACACAAAGGAAGATATTTACTCAGCATAAGTTGTAAACAACTCACTTATCAAAAGATAATGTCAACAAAGATGTAACATGCTAACTTTCAATGCAGCTTTGTATGCAAGAGTCTTTATTGACATCAAATGTCTGTTCTCTCTCAAGAAGGGAGGAAGTAGGAAGGATTGACTCAGCACAAAATAAAGGATAAACCCCGTGCAAAATGGTAAGCAGGGAAAACTCATGTGCCATCTCTAGATCAAACAGAATAAAAACAGGCCTTTGGGAGGTGCATGATCCGTAAACGACTGTTGATAGATAACACACTCACTTCATGTTTTGGACAAGTTTCGAGGAACGGCTCCCATGCGGGGACGATCACATCCCCTTAAATTCCTTTGTTCAATGAGCGAAGGAACTTGTGCGTTAGTATTTATCTTTTACGAGCTGGGCACTCATGCCAGTCCCTTCTCGTATTAGGGGTTTGCAGATTAGACATGCAATCCCAAGATAAAACTTGTCCAAATTAAGAAGATCATGGGTTACCCACCACTTCCTCATGAGCTGAATCAGCGGCACAATACAGAAGATTTTGAACATCTAGAGATAGCACACAAATTATATACTTTAGGAGTGGTAGTGGAATACCACAAATAGGAAGGTATGGTGGACTCAAGTGGAAGATGTTGGTTTCAGGGTATGGAAGTACAAGGAGAATTCCGCTTGGTACAGAGTTTTGGCTAGCAAGGCTTTGAGAGACCAGAAAATTGATGACAACTTAGATGCAAGCAATACAAAGCATAAACATTAAAACTAGCATGAAACATCAAGTTGTCTTCCTTGTCAACATAACACTTCAAGCATAATAACACAAAGGTTTTGGCTATGTCGCTACTTTGAGAAAAACATGCTTGTTGTTATGACCAAAGCTATACTTGCCAAGATTTTAATAAACTTTTCGAAGCCATACCTGATATAAGGTCAATACTCCCCATAAGAATCAGCTCATAACGTCGATTGCGTGAAGAGAATACCAAGTGCAGCGAAGAAACCAATAGACTTCTCATTAATATTCCTTCATAGACGACGCCACACTCACGGATACAAAGCTCTCCACAAAAGGAGTGATAGACCTCAAAGCAACACCTATTTCATAAAGTAACTTCCCTAGACATGATACGACTCTACTTGACTCCTAAAGATAAAGATAAAGATAAAGATACTCGGCACTCCCCCAAGCTTGGAACAAGCTAAGGGGGTGCCATTACCCGAGGAGATTTACTCCTCATTCTTGTTCTTCTCAGTCAGGTACTCCTTGGCGAAGCGCTTCCATGGCAGCTCCTCTCCAGTCTCGAAGGACATTCCCGTCTCCAAGATCCTGCACTCAGCACCCAAACCCATGAGGAGAAACTTTAGTTCATACTCACAGTTCTGGTTATGCAGATCATAGATCTATGCTTGGAGCCCATAAAATTTTTCTTCTAGTGCGGACAAACTTGACCACATCTCCTTCATCTCCTTCTTGTGGGAAGCCTCGATCTCGTTCATGATGTCGAAGTTAGCTTCAACACCACGCTCCACCATCTTCTTTAACTTGAAGACCTCATGTTCCATCTCCTTCAGCCGCTCCTCGGTGCTCCCTTCCTTGACTGGTCCCTTCAGATCTTCCTTGTGGAGAACACCGTCCTCCACACGAAGGACCTGGGGGTGCTTCCTCACCTCAGCGAGGTAAGGGTTGATGACGTTGACGACGAACTTGTCCCTGGGGGAACTTGGGGAAGCCATGGCACATAGATCTGCTGAAAGTTTTCCTAGCAGAAACAGACCGAGAAAGAAAACACGCGAAATCGAGAGATACGGTGGCAGGACTATCCGGGCAAATATATAGCAAAATTTTCCGCAACAGAAGGAAGGTTTCAAGCCTAGGTGGAGTCGGAGTCGGAGTCCAGGGCACCCAGGAGGGTGCCTGGCGCGGCCAGGAGGGGGCGCGCCAGGAGGGGGGCGCGTCAGGAGGCCTCCTGGGCCCCTGGAGTTCCTCTCCGGCTTCACTCGGGCTTGGAATTTTCCTAATTTCGCAAAAACTTTGAAAAGTAAACTTTTATTGATGTTCGCGATGTTTCCTTAGCATAATACATACCTTTTCTTATTCTGCTCCTGCCGGAGTCTGAAACTGGGCTGCGACATGTTCTTCATGAGTTCTTGTATATACCATGTTGTAAGGCCCGATATGCGGTACTGTTCTAGATCTAGGTGTTTCCACCCAGATCCGGGGACGAAGCACATATCGGTCCCACTGCGACATATGACAAAGCCATATGCCCCGGATTTCCAACAATGATATCACAACATTACAGATACAAGGATACAACATCTCATACAATCGGCATACAACTGCCTTAAATACAATACAACAGTGGAAGATACATGTCTGGGTACAGACTACAAGCAAATTCCTAGTGGCAAAGAGAAAAACATCGATCCCATAACCACACGTGTCCAGGCCCTCCGCCGGCATCCGCCTAACTAGTCTTCGTCGAGTCTCCCTGTGAAACGTCGATCACCATACCTGTTGTCGATCGAGAACCCTAAAAAGAGTTTGGGGGTAGTATCATGAGTACAGAGGTACTCAGCATCCAACTGTAGTGGTCATCTGACCCAGCAAGGACTTCATCACTCGTCATTCTAGGACAACTAGTAGTTTACGGTAAGGAAAGGGTTAGTGGTGAGGTTGCTGCCGCACTAGCATTTATGAAGTGGCTAACGATCTAAAGAGTAAGTTAAGAAGCCAAGCATTCGATGAGGAATCGCCTCCAACAAGTGTTGCTATCAACTACTTGCACAATCATAACACCTATCCTATCCTTGTCCTCCTCTTCGCATCCCGACGAAGAAGAAGCAGTCAAGGCACACACACACGTTGATCAAGTTTATATATTAAGATTATCTCAGTTGTTGTTGTCTATGAACAAGGAGTAGATCTCAAGTCGTCCATAACCGTGGACACGGCTTCTCGAAAAGATTTATCCCTGCAGGGGTGTACCAACTTCCCATTACGAGGCTCTGCACGCACGTCCATCACTCTCAGTTGCTACCCATCACAGGCAACCATTTTATGATTTAGTTCCAAGAGATCCGAAACGACAGGTCCCTCTAACTAACAACGAACAAATCCGGGTGGCCCCCGGTGAGTCGACATCCATCTCAGGAGCCGGCCGCTCTCTCGATCTGGTCTCTACCGTCTGTCGCAGTTTCGGATAGCCGGTTAATCACACATGGGAAACCGGGTCCTCAGCCGGACAAAGTGGGCCAGCAAGGGAACTATGTCCTCACTGGTCCGGGTTGGTTGGAAAACTACTGGCGTACGACCAGCACACACACGGTTTCAAATGGTAAATCAGCTTGGGCCACCACTAGAAATGCTTGAAGCTAGGTAGGTAAGAAAAGGGGACCCCATAAAATCCCACACGCGGTTAGGCACGCTCAGTCTTAAAAACAATACCCGGAACTCGGGTCCTAGGTGACTCGAATGGAACAAAGCGTCGGGGCGGGATAGCCTAGACCTTCCATCCTTCGTCGAATATAATCAACATTATAATAATCATATCATCAACAACAATATATTAATGTGATATCCCAACCCAGGAGTAACATGATAACATCGTAGCATCCTAAGCATGCATACTAAGCATGGGCTGAGCAACGAGCAATAGTAACATAGCAGTACAAGGTTTGTTGGGAAGGGACATGGCTGTATCGGTTTGAAAGAGGCTGTAAACATGTGGTAGAATCAAACATCGAACCTAACCTAGACTAGCATGCAAACCGCTGGTTGAAATAGAATGGATCATAAGTAATGTATCGTCCTTGCCTGTTGATAAGTCGGGCTCCGAAGGTGTAGTCGATCGCACGCTCGCATCGTCTCCGAGAGGTACCCGCGGAAGCACACAAGAAGGAAACACTGGAAAGCAATCAACGGTGCACCACTATTACTATGGAGCAATACAAGATCAAAGAGACAACACAAGGCACGGCAACGCGATACGGATCTAACGTCGAGAACGGTTACTAACAGTTTAAGTGGGGTATCGGTCACACACGACGAATACCGCACGTTTACGGGGGTTCAAGTTGCTTAGCTACAGGTGATCAACCAACGGTTATTAACATGGCAACTCAAGCAAGCATGGCATAGCACACAAACAAGTCAAGAGGTGAAGCACAAAGTAAACTATCTATGCTAGTCAATTTAAGTGGGGCACAACCTAAACTTGGCAACACTAAGTGCCGCACGATGATTAAAACATTTGGTACTGTTCTGCCCTAAACCATATTTTAGGTTGATTAACAACATCAAAAAATATCATAAACACAAAGTACACGAAAAAATAATCAAGTTACATATAAGGCACACTCCAAACGGAGTTACGGTTAAAAAGATACAAGCAAATCAAGTTATGCACACATGCTGTATAAACAGGGGTAAATCTATATGAAAAAGTTCAGCAACATGACATAGCAATACATGGGATGAAAGTAGACATGATGCTTAACAATATGCAATTGGAATCACTCAATTCCGATAAACGGTCGCGACACACTCGTCGACCGAAGTTGCAACAAAATAACAGTTTCAGCAATAGCAGCACAATAACATTAGGATAGCTACTTTGGAGCAAGATATAAACATGATGCAGAAAGAAAATATGGCATGTGAATGCATGAAACTGAAGTAGAAACATTTCTTAACGCAACGCAAAAGGAATCAATGCAATAGGCCTCATGGATTTGTTACAATCATCATGCAAAGTTGCAACAAAATAATAACAGCAGCTCTAAACAGGAAAAGTAGCAGCTTAACGGCCTGATGCCCACTTTAGCACACAATTACACAATCAAGATGAGCTCAAATGCAAATTCTCACAAAAGATGAATGCTAGAGGACGCAATTCTAAACAATTCGTCTCTTGGGCGCGAAGTCATCCGGGCTACGGATCGCTTGCTATCGTCAACGCGGAATCGAAAACAGCAGCAGTTTTATCAGCACTTAGCAAAATTAACAGAGATCTCAGGAAAAAAAGGCATGCGGGCCTCACCCCAACTGGGCCGAGCCCATGAGGCAGAGGGGCGCGCTGGGCTGGGAGGCCTGGCCTGGGCGCCATGGGCTGGCGGCCTGGTCCTGGGGCGGCCCACGTGGGTCTCCAGCGACGGTTGGAGGCAGGGCTCCAATCCCGCCTGGATCGAGCGGCGGCGGTGGCAGCTCGCCTGCCGGCGGCAAGCGGCGCCGGTCCTGGCGCGGGGAGGCAAGGCGCAGGAGGAGGGGCGGCATGGAGCTCCTCGGCGGCGCGGCCCGAGCTCGCCGACTCGTCGGCCTCAAGCCATGGCGCGGCTGGCTTCGACCTTCGGGCGTCCATGTCCACTGCGAGACAAGTGGAGGGAAGTCAGGAGGAAGGGAGGAGAGGGGAACCGGGAGGAGGAGAAGGGAGAGGAGGAAGGGGGGCGGCCTGCTGCTCCGGCGGCGGCCTAGCCGGAGGGAGGCGGCGGCTGCGGGCTCCATGGGCGTGGGCGCGTGCGGTTGGCTTCGGGCATGGATGCTTGGTCAGAGAGAGAGAGAGAGGAGAGCTGACGCGATCCGGGCCGTCGGATCTCCGGATCTGACGGTCCAGAACTCATTGGGCGAAATGCGAAAAATGGGCTATTGTGAGGGGGGTGGCTGCAATTTGGTGGCTAGGGAAACCCTAAAAATGGGTGGGAGTGTGGTGGTATTTATATAGCATGGGTGGCTGGCTGTTTGCAAAAACATCTCCGGTTTTTCTCTCGCGCGCGCGGTGCTCACGTTTCTGACCGCCGGGGGTCCGCAGTACCTCTGATTCGGGTAAAACTTCGAACTGCGCGATCAGTGCGTCGAGCCGGAGGCGTTCACCTCGCGCTGGAACCATTCCGAGAACACTTTCCGGCGCGCTATAAAAATATCCCGTTTAATTATTAAACGGGGTTTTTCGTTCCATTGGCTGCGGCTAGTCTCGTGCGGTTTTCACGATGGTGATCGGGTGAAACCCGGTGTCGCAAAGGTCGAGTGTCAGGGTGGCATGGGTCGGTCTCCATCCGATACGAGATAAGAGGGGGGAAATAATCGCCGATCGATAAATCGGGGATGCAAACACCGCAAACAAATCAGACAATCAATCAATTCACACCGAAAACAATTTTTTTAATTTTTATGAAAACTGGGCTGTTACACATGTTCACATCCACATTGATAGGATCACCTGCCATGTAATGTTTGAGTCTTTGTCCATTCACAACTTGAGGTTTGGTGCCTTCGAAATTATTGATCTTGATTGCACCAGACCGATATACTTCTTCGATAAGAAAAGGTCTTTCCCATCTGGAAAGTAGTTTACCTGGAGAAAACCTGAAACGGGATCTAAACAACAAAACTTTATCACCAACATTAAATTCACGTTTCAGAATTCTTTTATCGTTCCACTTCTTTACCTTTTCCTTGAACATTTTAGCACTCTCGTAAGCTTCACTCCTCCACTCATCTAGAGAAGTCAAGTTCATGAGACGCTTTTCACCAGCTAACTTTGGGTCATCATTTAGCTCTCTGACAGCCCAGAAAACTTTGTGCTCTAACTCTAATTGTAAATGGCAAGCCTTGCCATAGACCATTTTATACGGAGACATGCCCATGGGGTTTTTGTAAGCAGTTCTATACGCCCACAAAGCATCTCCTAACTTCTTTGACTAGTCCTTTCTAGAATTGTTTACTGTCTTTTGTAAGATCAACTTGATCTCCCTATTGGTGAGCTCAACTTGCCCACTAGTTTGAGGGTGGTACGGTGATGCAATCCTATGATTGACATCGTACTTGGCTAGAGCTTTCCTAAAAGCTCCATGCGTGAAGTGTGACCCTCCATCTGTCATGAGGTACCTTGGTACTCCAAACCTAGGAAAAATTACATCCTTGAGCTTTTTCAAAGATGTCTTGTGATCAGCACTCTCAGTGGGGATTGCTTCTACCCACTTGGTTACATAATCAACAGCAACTAGGATGTGTGTGTACTTGTGTGAAGGAGGAAAAGGACCCATAAAATCAAAACCCCAGCAATCGAAAGGTTCGATCACTAGTGAGTAATTCATAGGCATCTCATTTCTCCTACTAATGTTACCAACTCTCTGACACTTATCACAAGATAGAACTATAAGAGCAAAGTTTTGCCCCCGTGTGTTTTGGATATTGTTGGACAAGACAGTAGAGGAACTAACAATGTTTTCTAGTGTAAACAGTTGTATAGGTTCCTGAAGGACAAGCTAGGTGATAAAGCTTCAGGGAAGGTCTTCAAGTTATCGAAGCATTACCCCCTGAGCGAAGCTTAATCACGGAGGATGCCCCCAAAAATGAAGGTGTCCTGAAGCTCAACTCATTGAAGTAAATGAAGAATACGGCGCAAGACTTAGATATTTTTGTGTAGTTCTTTTTCGATTCTTTGAGTCATAGGACAAACCGTAGTATCAAGAGGGGTCTTTAGTTTGTGGACACCGAATTCATTGAGAATATGCTCAGATCAAATCCACACCTAGTGAGAAGCCAGAGCGAAGAAATCTCATGTGCACTAAGTTAAGCTTCAGTAGCAAAGACTTCGTTCTTTGGCTTCGGAAGCAGAACTAAGTCCGTGAGTCAGCTTTACTTGTTCCGCAAGTAAAGTTGCGCAGTGATTACAAATCCGACCGTTGTGGACACGTGTCAAGCTGTCACCTCGGGTCAATTTGGTCATTCCGCACCTCGAGATCGCCAACTATAAATACGCCACCCCGTCCTCCATTTGCGGATGGCTGCTCTGAGAATATTCCTGAGAGAGACTGAAGAGAGCACCCCAAAAATGCCACCGAAGCGAAACCCAAAATCCAGAATACTGAAGCCTAAGTCCCATTGATCTGAGTAGATTCGAGATGACTTAGGTGAAAGCTTACTAGCCTTTTTATCTTGGAGAACTGCAATTCTCCTCTACGGTTAGAGTGTTGTTCTTCAGAGAGCAAAGAGTAATTGTCGCCTCGAAGTCCAGTTTGTCAAAGGTTTCGGTGATTTCCTCAATAATCAACCATGAGTGAAGAACTGACCAAGCTCAAGGAGTTTGGTGCAGTGGAGCAACGGACGGAGAGAGTTTTGCTCCAGGTGTTCAATCACCAGTCCCTCCAACCAAACGTAGCTCTTGCAGAGCGTGAACTGGTCGAACAAACATCGCCGAGTCCCAGTTCGTTTTACTTCAAGCATTTACCTTCAGTATTGCATTTGCTTCGCCATTATGCTTCAATGTGTTTTGATTCACTGCATTTAGTTTCGCTTCCAGTTTTACTTCGTTGTTCTTCCTTACTTATGCTTCACTTCAATAGTTTCAGTAGAAAATTTTGAAGTGATCATTCACCCCCTCCCCCTCTGATCACATATTTGGACTTTCAATTGGTATCAGAGCCAGTCACTCCCTACACTCTGTGTGTTTTGAATTAACCTCCTGGAGTGTCTTCAAGTATGTCTTTCGCAGCTATTCGCTTCGGCGAACCTATTCTTGTTTTCAATGGGAAGGACTACCCGTACTACAAGGACAAAATGAAGAGAAATATCATGGCTATCAACTCGACTGCCTGGCAAGTTGTCTTGTATGGAGTCACTGTTGCCGATGAGAAGGCCATCACTCCTGAAGAAGAAAAACTGATTGATCTTGATTCTGAAGTTTGGGTTTTCATCACCAATCATTTGACACCAGACCGGTATCATGAAGTGAAGAATATTCCTTCTGCCAAAGGTGTCTGGGACTATCTTGAAAAGATTGGTGAAGGTGTTTCTACCCAGAAGGATGCCAGAATTGACACACTCCGAAGCAAATTCTCTCGCTTCAAGAGAAACGAGGGTGAAAAAGTCAGCTCCATTTACAGCAGACTCACAACTCTTGCTAAAGAGTTGATTTCCCTCGGTGCTGATGACATTACTCCTCACTCCGTTGTAAGAACTTTGCTTCGCTCATTGGATGATTCGTTTGATCACATTGTGCTGATGATCAAAGAAAGGACTGATTTCAGACGTCTTGTTGCCGCTGATATTCTTGAGAGACTTAATACTTTTGAAATGGAAGAAGATGAGAAACGTGATATTAATGGCTCTCGAAGATGATCTCATGCTTTGAAAGCAAAAGCTTCGTGTCATTCTTCACCCGAAGTCAGTTCTACTTCAGGTGTCGAATCAGATGATCCTGCAAGCATTGGAAAAGATTTAGCATTGATCATGAGACACTTCAACCGCTTCCAAAGAAAAGGTTTTTCTTCACCGAAAAAGAGTTATTCTTCAAGAAGCTCAAATCACTCATCTCACCGCTCATCCTCAAGAATCTCTCCATCGAAGGACAACTGCTGCTACAAGTGCAAGAAGACAGGTCACTACATTGTTGATTGCCCTCTGTGGGAGCTAAGAACAAATCAAAGCATTCTCTCAGAGACTCCTCAACCAAGTCCCACAGATCTTCCAGAAGCTATGAGTCCAAGAGACATGACTCCAGTTGGAGAAGAGATAAGAAGAAAGATTCTGATGATGACAAGAGGAAGAAGTATCATAAGAAGCGTGAGGGCTCTTCATCGAAGACTCACTCGTCTCGACGAAGCAGTTCTCACCGTGCCAAGGCCTATCTGGGAAAGGAGATGAACTCTAAAGACGAAGCCTCTGGGTCCGAAGCTGAATCAGGCTCAAGGTCTGGGTCTGGGTCCGAATCAGATGGTGTTGCTGGTTTGGCATTCGCTTCAGCAGATGCTTCGACTAAAGCTTCGAGCTCATTCTTCACCAACAACAGTAGTGAAGATGAAACTCTTGCATATTGCTTCATGGCCAAGGCGAAGGTATCTTCATCCAAATCTAACTACGATACTTCTGATTGTTCCTGATATGATAGTGATTCAAAGATAAGCTATGCTAAACTTGCTAAAATTGCTTCAATCCAACAAGATGAACTTGATTCGCTAAGCAAAACCATTAAGAAATCAGAAACTCTGTTGATCGATGAGATAGAGAAAGGTCAAACTTTAACTAATGAGCATGCAGCTCTGAAGGAAAAGTTCGAAGAATTCTCCTCTTGGCATGATCTTCTTTCACTTGATTATGAGAAGCTTACCTATGAATTTCTTCAGAGGAAAATGGCTCTCGAAAAACTGAAAGAGGCTCATGAAGAGTTCGAAAATGTCAATCTCTCTCTCATGGCTCAACAAGGTTCTGAATCAAATCATAAAACTGATTCACCTTGCTTAACCTGTCTGGAACGAAGCAAAATTGATTCCAAAGGCAAAGCTCCTATTATTATTGATGATACTAATGCCTCGGATGAGGAAAATCCTGCTGTTACCGAGGAACTCCTCAGTTTGAAAAACTTATTTGAAACAGGCATGTTCAAAAGTGTGCAAGGTCACCAGTATCTTTGTGATATCCTGAGGAAAGCTCTCCTTCGCAGGAATCCTAGGAATGAAGGTGTTGGTTTCGAGAGAAAGATAAACCCTGATGGCACCTATTGGGAGCTGAGCAGTATCCTAAAACGGTTTGGGTCCTAGCGAAGGAGAAACCCATTGATATAGCTAACCTTTCAGGTTTTGACTGCAAAATGAACAAAGCTATTGTGGATGAATCACTTGATTCAGACTACAAGCTCATCAAAGACGAACAGGGAAAGGTTACTGCTGAGTATGTCGGCACTCCTCCTAAGAATGGCTTCTATAAGAGGCAGATATGGGTGCAGAAAGCACTTGTGGAAAAACTGCCTGCTAACCATACTATGCAGGGAAAGCCTTCGGTACCACCGAATCATTTCTATTCTCTAGAAACGAGAAATGATTCACTGGTGCCCGAAACAAATGTTCCGCAGAAGCAATACTATCGCACTGGTCGTTATACTTATCGTCCTCATGATAACAATACTAAGATTGCATATGCTCATTCTTATCCTAACCATTCACAGAGGACTTACATTTATGGTGTACTTGATGGTACACCGAAGCAATACACTCCTGTTTGCTTTAATATTGCTTCAACCAGTGCTTCAACATCTTCTCAGTCACCTGCTCGTTTGTGGGTGGTTAAGAAGAACTAATTCTTCTGCAGGCTATGTCTCCGGTGGATCCGAATGGGTCATGGATAGTGGTTGCACAAATCATATGACCGGAGACAAGGAGTTATTCACCGAAGAAAAACTATCTCACTCTTCTCAGAAGTACATTACCTTCGGTGATAACAACAAGAGCAAAGTTTTAGGTTTGGGTAAGGTTGCCATATCGAAAGATAAGCACATTGACAAGGTTATGCTAGTCCAATCCCTTCGATATAATATTATGTATATTTCTAAGTTATGCGATATGGGTATGCTTGTTCTATTTTCTGCTTCGCGTTGTGTTGTCTTTTCACAGGATGACTATATGTTTGTCTTCGAGGGTTACCGAAAAGGAGATTTATACATTTTTTATTTTTCTTCGGGCCCTGCTATATCCACATGCTTAATGGCAAAAGCTTCATCTGGTTGGTTATGGCATCGAAGACTTGGTCATGCAGGGATGAGAAATCTTCATAATTTAGTGAAGAAGAAGCATGTTATTGGCCTTAGCGAAGTAAAATTCGATAAGGATCGTCTCTGTAGTGCTTGTGAAGCCGGTAAAATTATGAAGAAACATCATTCAGCGAAGACTATCATGACTACTACTCGTCCTCTTGAATTGCTTCATATGGATCTTTTTAGTCCTCAAAATTATGCTAGCCTGGGAGGAAACAAATATGGTCTTGTTATTGTTGATGATTTCTCTCGTTATACTTGGGTTTTATTTTTGGATGACAAGAGCAAAGTTGTTGAAATCTTCAAGTCATTCACCAAGAGAGCTCAAACCGAATATGAATTATCTCTGAAGCATATCCGAAGTGATAATGGAACTGAATTCAAAAATACTCATATTGAAGATTTTCTTGATGATCATGGTTTTACTCATGAGTTCTCTGCTTCTTATACACCTCAACAGAATGGTGTTGTTGAAAGGAAAAATAGAACTCTTATTGAAATGGCCAGAACTATGCTTGCTGAATACAAGACTCCTATTAGGTTCTGGGCCGAAGCAATTAACACTGCATGTCATATCATCAACAAGGTTTACCTTCACAAATTTCTGAAGAAAACTTCACATGAGCTTATCACTGGTAACAAACCAAATGTTTCGTATCTTAGGGTATTTGGTGCTCCTTGCTTTATTAGAGATATGAATGATAGCTCCAAGTTTTCCCCTAAGGCACATGAAGGTTTTCTTTTAGGTTATGGCTCAAACTCTCACACTTACAGAGTGTATAACTCTCACTATGGAAAAGTTATGGAAACTATAAATGTGAGGTTTGATGAAACTAATGGATCTCAAAAAGAGCATTTGCCTCATGATCTAGATGAAACTCCGCTTGATGAAGTGATCACGTCCATGGCTATTGGAGAGATTCGTCCTGTTGAAGCCAATGCTCGTCAAGCTAATAGAGATGATGATGGTCCAATGTTCCCACACATAGCCGGGGCGCTGGAGATCAACATCCTGAAGCTAATGATGAACAGGACGAAGAAGAGCAAAGGAACGAAGGAAATGCTGAAGCTGAAGGTGAAGCAGCTCCTGAAGCTGAAGCTAATCCTGAAGCTGAAGCAGATCCTGAAGCAGAAGCTGAGCCTGAAGCAAATGATTCAAATTTATCACGAGTTCGAAGAAGAGTTGATGTTGATTCGATCCTTGAAGAAATTCATCAACCAGGTCGTCCCACAACTCGCTCTCGTACTCGTTTGGCTAACTTCTGTGGAAACTTTTCATTTGTCTCCATGCTAGAACCTTCAAAGTTTGATGAAGCCATGAAGGATCAAGATTGGTTATCTTCTATGCTCGAAGAACTTAACCAATTCGAGCGAAACAAAGTCTGGTCCGTAGTTGATAGACCTGATCCCACGAAGCACAACATCATTGGTACAAAGTGGATTTTTCGCAACAAGCAAGATGAAGACGGTATAGTGGTAAGAAACAAAGCACGACTGGTAGCACAAGGCTACACCCAAGAAGGTATCGATTTCGGAGAAACTTATCCTCCAGTTGCTCGTCTCGAATCCATTCGTGTTATGCTTGCTTTTGCAAATTTCAATGGTATTCTACTTTTTCAAATGGATGTGAAAAGTGCTTTTCTTAACAGAGAAATCGAGGAAGAAGTGTATGTCATGCAGCCTCCAGGTTTTGAAGACCCAAAGAAACCCGACATGGTGTATAGGTTGCACAAGGCCCTCTATGGGTTGAAGCAAGCACCTCGTGCTTGGTACGACACATTGAAGGACTTCCTTCTGAAGAAAGGCTTCAAACCAGGAACAACTGACCCAAAACTTTTCACTCGTTCTTATAATGGTGATTTGTTTGTATGTCAAATATATGTAGATTATATTATTTTTGGCTGCACTAACACTGAAATCAGCGGAGAATTTTCCAAAATGATGTCGAAGAAATATGAGATGTCTATGATGGGTGAATTGAAGTTCTTCCTTGGACTTCAAATCCGTCAATAGAAGAATAGCACCTTTATTTCTCAAGAAAAATATCTCAAGGATTACCTGAAGAAGTTTGGTCTTAATGATTGCAAAACTATTAAGACTCCAATGCCTACCAATGGCTTCTTAGATGCAGATGAGAAGGGCAAAGCCTTCGATCAGAAGAAATATCGGTCTATGATTGGATCTCTTTTATATCTTTGTGCATCTAGACCTGACATTATGCTTTCAGTATGTATTTGTGCTTGTTTTCAGGCAAATCCAAAAGAATCACATCATACTGTTGTAAAGAGAATTCTTCGGTATCTTGCTCACACACCAACCTTGGGCTTGTGGTATCCCAAGGGAGCTCAGTTTGATCTCATTGGCTATTCTGATTCAGACTGGGCTGGTGATCGTGTGGATAGGAAACCAACTTCAGGGACTTGTCATTTCCTTGGAATATCACTTGTGTGTTGGGCTTCAAAGAAGCAAAACTGTGTCTCAATATCTACTGCTGAAGATGAATACATTGCTGCTGGATCATCCTGTACTCAGATTCTTTGGCTAAAGCAAACGCTGAAGGATTATGGTATTCATGTGAAGAAAATTCCCCTTCTATGTGATAATGAGAGTGCAATCAAAATTGCTCCCAATCCTGTGCAGCACTCTCGCACGAAGCATATTGAAATTCGCCATCATTTTCTTCGTGATCATGTTCAGTGTGAAGATATTGTTATAAGTCATGTCAGAACTGAAGATCAATTGGCTGACATATTCATGAAACCATTGGATGAGAAAAGGTTTTGTGCATTAAGGTGTGAGCTCAATATATTGGACTCACGCAACGTACTGTAAGACCGAACCTTTACTCCTGTATATATTCATTTACTTCGTTGCCTACCTTTTTGGTTTCGTTGTTTGATTTTGCTTCGTTCATTGTATTTTATTTCGCTTGGATCTAGTCCTCTATACTTATCACCTTTTGCTTCGTTTGGTTTTTCTTCGAGGTGATAAGTTTCGGACCCTACCCCTTATGTTCTTCTTCTTTCTTATTCTGTCTGTCTAAAATGGGTGAGCACAATTGAAACCGAAAGTATTCTGCTTCGAACATCTTTGAGTTCCGAATCAAATGCTTCCAATTCTTATCGAAGTTTTACTCAAGTCGAGGACATATTCTTCAGTCGTTGAGATCCCGTCAAATCCGGCTCGTAGAGATTTTCTCGCGATTCGCCACGAAATCCTCACCGTAGAATCCGAAGAGACGGTCGCTGGGAGTCGTCCGATCAGATCTGACAACTCCTGTCAGACCTGCCTATATAAGGCATCCCCCCAGCGAATCCACCCTTCCACTTCATTCTCATCTCTCCGGAACCCATCTCTCCCGAGCGCACCTCCGAGCTCTCCGTCCCCGTCGCCGTTCTCGCCGCTTCACTGCCGGAAGAGCGCCGCCGTGGACTTCGCGCCGCCATCGAGCTTCTCCTCCGCTCGTCGTCGCCGTAGCTGCTCGTCGTCACCAAGTTAGGGTACGCCGAGCCTCGATCCAATCTCTGTCTCCTTCTGTTCATCCGTTTCTAGATTGGATCCGAGCTATTAGTTTTTTTTGGGATGTTTTCTTAGGTTTCCTTGATCCGTTGGATCGTTGCTCCGTTGGGAAACTTGTTTCCACTAGCCAAAGCTTCCCATCCCGATTCAGGTTAGAAGCTAGGGTTAGATGTTGTCTGTTCTGTGTTAGGGTTTGACACTCTTTTGAGGTCGCTAAGTCTAGCTCAGAATAGATTGTATATCTCTCCCATATTCAACACTGAATCTCTTGTCAAAACCTTTTTGTTTTTGGATCGAAACTTTTGCTGGTGCTCATTCCATACTTGCCTTTTCCTCGCTACCTTTATGCTTTTCACAGGATGTCTGCGGAGTTAGGCTTCGGGAATGAGTCCCCCAATCTTGACCACATCAACGAAGCAGAATGGTCAGCTCCGAAGAAGAAAGGTGGCAGAACAAAGGAAACCAACAATGCTAGAGGCATCCCCGAATCCATTTGCATTGAGCTTGGATATGACACGCCTCCTGGAGAAACCAAAGATCAGCGCAAGATTCGCTTGCAAAACATTCGCCGGTACTGGGTTGTCCGTTGGTACAAGTACAAAAGCATCCCTGACTGGAAGTGGGCTATGCAATTTGCCTTCAGTCCACCCTATCAAAATACTTCGGCCATGTGCAGTCAGTACACCGAAGAAAATCGTCATTTATACTACCCAGTTCCACCGAAACTCCCTCACCCAATACCCTTAAGACTCCAGATGACTACCCTGATGAGCAAAAGCGATTGAGAATTGCGCTGAGAAAAAGAGGCTCAAGTAAGCCAAGAAAGATTCCAAGTTGGCTGAAGCTGAAGCCATGATGTTGGGCCTAGCTCGAAGAAGAAGAAGAAACTGAAGAAGAAATCTTCTTCTCCTCCTCATGCTACCACAGAGGATGAAGAGCAAGCTAGAAAAGAACAAGCTCCTCTGGATGATTCGATGTTGAATGAATCAAATGCGGCTGATGACAAATCTGAATCTGAAGCAGATGATAAATCAGATCCTGCACCCCCCAAGAAGAAAAGGCTTCAGATTCCATTGAAGAAGAAGCCAGGAGAAAAACCTGTTGCTAAGGGAATAAAGATTGAAGACCCCAAGGATCAGCCCTCTGCTCGCCCCACCATTGATCTATCAAACTTGGTGGTTACGAAGCCCTTGGCCTCCAAGCCACCGGCTGATGATCTCGAAACTGAAAAGCAATCAAAGCAGAGGCATGACCCTGCCAAGCAACATTCTGCAAAGGCTTCTGCACCAACGAAGCCCAAGCAGTCTGCCCCACCAAACCCTTCAGCGAAGCGAAAGCTCACTGAAGAGGAATTGAGACAGAAAGACCTCGCTGAGGCACTTGAGCGCAGCATTCTTGCCAGAAGTTCCGCAGAAAAGAAGAAAGCAGATGAGGAAGCCGAGAGAAAACAAAAGGAGTTGGACTCCGCCAGATTGGTTGCAGCAAAGGCTGGGACGAAGCGCAAGCTCGCCGAAGCCGAAAAGAATGAAGAAAAAGCTGCCGCTGAAGCTAAACAACTGGCTGAGCATGAAGCTAAACGCAAGGCCACTTTAGAAGGCCTCAGGACAAAGAAAGCTGAGAAAGAGGCTAGGCTAGTCAGAAAAAGCCCGTTGTTGATATGAATCTCTCCACTGAAGTTGTTCCATCGAAGCAGAAAGGCATATCTCTGCATGAAGCTCAAGTTGAAGTTGATCGCCATAGTGAACATCAGTTCCATGATCCTCGTGAAGGCGAACTATGGGATCAGTTGGGCATCACTGAAGCCCTTTGGGAGAAATGTGCTGCTGAAGAGCCTGAAGCTGTTGATCTAGGAGAAGTTTGCATATCAAGCTCCATCGAAGCAATGATCTCCACAATGATCAGTCAGCTGAAGGATTTGCATTCTAGAGATAGATCTGAAGTCACAAAGATTCACAACTATCAGAAGCGAGCTGAAACTGAACCTGATGAAGAATTCAAACAGCACGCCCTGAAATTACTTCAACAAGTGACAAATGTCAACACCACCACCAAGGACAACATCAAAATCTTCAGGGGCAAAATTAAAGCCGCTGTCGATGAAATGGTGAAGACCCATAATGCATCCATTATGGAAAGAGATTCGCGGAAGCGCAAGGCTTCGCCCGAAGCTGAACCAGTTGTTGCACAACCATCGGCTGCCAAGCCCACTGCTTCAAAGGCTTCGGGTCCTTCACCCAAGAAGAAAACCACAAAGAAGCGGAAGGTTACTTTGGCTTCTGCTGCTGATATGGACACTAGTGATGAGCGGCCGAAGGAAACTCCTGAAGCAGTTCCCACTCCTACTCCAAAGCCAATGCCATCCCAGCCCATACAAAAACCTTCAGCTCCACCCACCAAAACTCCCACACCTCCTCCTACCAGGACCACCCCAAACCAACTCCACCACAAAGAGCTCCTACCCCAACTCCAACACCTGCACGAACTCCCACGCCCATTCCACCCCATGCACCCACACCCATCCGTGCTCCAACCCCTGAACCGCAAAGGATTCCTACTCCACCAGCTGCTCCCGCACCACCTCCATCAACTCCCCATGCAGCTAATGCACCCTCCATCCCACTCCAGAACCCGTGGCACCCGAGACTATTCCTCTGCTAGGACCGCTCAAGAGTCCGAATCCAATGTGCCTCGCACCGAAGCACATAACGACGAAGACGAACAAGTTCAGATACTGAATGTTTCGCAAGAGCAAGCGCTCATAATCGCTCAATCTTCTGGCCCTTCTAGAGCCAATCAACTTGCTCCTCTGCAAAGGTTTCGCGCACACTCGCGCCCCTGCCAAGACACCCAGCTTGATTAAAATTACCCTCGTGAAACTTTTCCTATATTCAAGGGCGCTGGCTATTCTTCAAGGCATGGTCCGGATTTCAACTTAGAACAGCATCAGAAGCGTCACTGTTTCTTTGGTATCAGTCCTTATGCTTCAGATCGCACTGCAGATGATCTTTGCTTTTGGACTGCAGAGCAACAAATCCTATACACCAAAGTCTTCTGTCAGCAAGGAGTTCTGTTTAGGCATAAATTTCTGGATATGCGAAGCCTTTCCACTGCCACTTTCTTTCAGAACGTCGCTGAAACCATTGCGAACCGGAATCTGACTCGGCGGTTTGCGTTAAGCACACCCTTCAATTCTGAACTCATCAAACAGTTCTACGCAACTCTTTATGTTTCTGGTGATGCAAATGAACCCAGCTAATGGACGCTGGAATGGATGATACAAGGTAAAGTCTTCAGAATGTCCTCTGCCGAATTCATGGAAATAGTCAATATTCCAAGGCATCCTGGAGTCCAAGAAAAGATTCACTTAGAACCTGATCTAGCTGAAGAAGAATTTGCTACCCTGTTGGATACTGAAGTCTCTGACAACTACTTTCCTGAAAACATTCGCCCGAATCATTTGAACTTCATCTCCAAGACTTGGTTCTAAATCTTGTCCAACTCCTTGATTCCATTGAGTACTGCTTCGGAAGAATCGAATATTTATCCAGAGACAAGGCATGCAATTATGAAGCTCACTCATGGTCTCATCTTTGACTTTGAAGACTGCTTCATTAGGAACTTGGTTCATGCCGCAGAGCTTCCATTCACACTGAAACCTTATGCTCACTGGCTGCAAGTTGTATGCGATTATGGAAGGAACGAAGACTTTGTGGCTCGCCATCATCCGAAGCTTTTCCTTCCACCAGTGTGTGACACTTTAGCATTACTGAGGAAACCCAATGATCCCTTTGCCACATATGTTGGTGTGCGCCATGAAGTCAATGAGCGAAACTTATCAAAGAAGTTCCAGAAAGACTGCCACCACTTTGAAGTTAATCATCGGTCGCAGCAAATGCTCGAAAACTTCATTGAAGCCAATCAGCGCCAGATGCAATGTCTTGTTGATGAGATAAACAGAGTTGGCAACATTGCACTCAATAACAATCAGTACTTGCGTGTTCTCAAACGTCATTCCTGGAAGGGGCTCCGGAAATTCAACTCTGTCAAAGCCCTTCGTAAAGATCGCATCTACAAAGAGTATGAGCACCTCCAGCGAAACTTTTCCCGTGATGATACGGTGGACCGCCCGAATCCAAAGATCCCTCCCCTGCACAAGATTGATGAAGTCTTCTTCATCAACGAACCTGAACCCATCCGGCCTGATACCGTCTCTGAGAACGACTCCATCACATCAAAGGACGATGATGGCCTCGATGACAGCGACCTCGACATCAACCTCATCAACCAGACGCGCCACGAAGCTATTCCTACGTCTTCTTCCGAAGAAGAATCCTCTGGCGATCAATCTTCATCGGATGAGTCTTTGTCAAGCTCAGCTTCGTCGGGTTCCCAGGGTGCTGATGCCACGCAATAGGTCTCTCGAACCTCTTTCCAACCTTTTGTCCAATCATTGACAAAAAGGGGGAGAATGAGGGCATCGATGAGTTAGTTTTGCATCGGGGAAAGGGCTTTTGCTATTTGCTTTTGCTTCGCTTGGTTAAGTTACAACAAACATTCCATTCATTTTGATTGGGTTGTAACTTAAGTTTAACTTCGGTCTTGCTACTCCTGTGCTACGATTAAGTTTTAATAACCCCTTTTCTTGCAAGTATTGCTTCGTATCTTCTATCTTGCAGGTGGTTATTATTTTCTAAGTCACAGGTCATTGGAAGCAATTGCATACGTTATTGGATATATATCTTCAACCGCAATTGTCTTCGCTAAGATAGTTGTTTTGCTCTCCACCGAAGAAATTTCCTTCAAGCATTAACTTCGATTATATAAATCTTCGATTCTTGCATTCAGGGGGAGCCAAAAACTTCATATCTTAGATTTTGTCCCATCACTTCACAAAAACTTCAATATCTTTTATCGATGCCTGTTTTGTCAACAATAGTCCAAAAAGGGGGAGATTGTAAGAGCAAAGTTTTTCCCCCGTGTGTTTTGGATATTGTTGGACAAGACAGTAGAGGAACTAACAATGTTTTCTAGTGTAAACAGTTGTATAGGTTCCTGAAGGACAAGCTAGGTGATAAAGCTTCAGGGAACGTCTTCAAGTTATCGAAGCATTACCCCCTGAGCGAAGCTTAATCACGGAGGATGACCCCCAAAAATGAAGGCGTCCTGAAGCTCAACTCATTGAAGGAAATGAAGAAGACGGCGCAAGACTTAGATGTTTTTGTGTAGTTCTTTTTCGATTCTTTGAGTCATAGGACAAACTGTACTATCAAGAGGGGTCTTTAGTTTGTGGACACCGAAGTCATTGAGAATATGCTCAGATCAAATCCACACCTAGTGAGAAGCCAGAGCGAAGAAATCTCATGTGCACTGAGTTAAGCTTCAGTAGCAAAGACTTCGTTCTTTGGCTTCGGAAGAAGAACTAAGTCCGTGAGTCAGCTTTACTTGTTCCGCAAGTAAAGTTGTGCAGTGATTACAAATCCGACCGTTGTGGACACGTGTCAAGCTGTCACCTCGGGTCAATTTGGTCATTCCGCACCTCGGGATCGCCAACTATAAATACGCCGCCCCGTCCTCCATTTGCGGGTGGCTTCTCTGAGAATATTCCTGAGAGAGACTGAAGAGAGCACCCCAAAAACGCCACCGAAGCAAAACCCAAAATCCAGAATACTGAAGCCTAAGTCCCATTGATCTGAGTAGATTCGAGATGACTTAGGTGAAAGCTTACTAGCCTTTTTATCTTGGAGAACTGCAATTCTCCTAGACGGTTAGAGTGTTGTTCTTCAGAGAGCGAAGAGTAATTGTCGCCTCGAAGTCCAGTTTGTCAAAGGTTTCGGTGATTTCCTCAATAATCAACCACGAGTGAAGAACTGACCAAGCTCAAGGAGTTTGGTGCAGTGGAGCAACGGACGAAGAGAGTTTTGCTCCAGGTGTTCAATCACCAGTCCCTCCAACCAAACGTAGCGCTTGCAGAGTCTGAACTGGCCGAAAAAACATCGACGAGTCCCAGTTCGTTTTACTTCAAGCATTTACCTTCAGTATTGCATTTGCTTCGCCATTATGCTTCAATGTGCTTTGATTCACTGCATTTAGTTTCGCTTCCAGTTTTACTTCGCTGTTCCACCTTACTTATGCTTCACTTCAATAGTTTCAGTAGAAAATTTTGAAGTGATCATTCACCCCCTCCCCCTCTGATCACATACTTGGACTTTCAAGAACGTACCTTCGGGCGTTCTTAAAAAGAGTAGGCCAATAAAAACCTGATTGTAAAACTTTATGTGCGGTCCTTTCACCGGCATGATGTCCTCCATAGGTACTATCGTGGCATTGTCGAAGAATGACCTGCTGCTCGTGCTCCGGTATACATCTTCTCACGATCCCATCTGGACCCTCTTTGAAAAGATGTGGATCATCCCAAAAGTAGTGCCTCAAATCCGTGAAGAATTTCTTCCTCTGCTGAAATGTAAAACCTGGAGGCAAAAACTTTGCAACGATAAAATTATCATAATCTGCAAACCAAGGGTCGGAATGAGATTGTACTTTTACAACAGCAAGCTGTTCATCTGGGGAACTGACGTTGACTGGAATAGGATCGGGCGGGATATCTTCCATCCTTGAAAGATTATCCGCCACCAGATTTTCTTCTCCTTTTCTATCGACAATCTGCAAATCAAATTCTTGAAGAAGGAGTACCCATCTAATTTGTCTTGGTTTGGCGTCCTTTTTCTGCATAAGATACTTAATGGCAACATGGTCAGTATGAATAATAACTTTAGAATCAACAATATACGGTCTAAAATTATCACAATCAAACACCACTGCCAAAAATTCCTTCTCGGTAGTAGCATAATTCTTTTGAGCACTATCAAGTGTCTTGCTGCCATAGTGGATGACATTCAACTTCTTGTCAACCCTTTGTCCTAAAACAGCTCCAACAGCAAAATCACTAGCATCACACATAATTTCAAAGGGAAAATTCCAGTCAGGTGGTTGTACTATAGGAGCGGTTATCAAGGCTTTCTTAAGAACTTCAAAAGCTTCCTTACAATCTTCATCAAATACAAAAGGAGAATCCTTCTGGAGAAGATTGGTAAGGGGTCTCGAGGTCTTAGAAAAGTCCTTGATAAATCTTCTATAGAAACCAGCATGACCTAGAAAACTACGAATACCTTTGATGTCCCTTGGATAGGGCATCCTTTCAATAGCTTCACTCTTTGCCTTGTCCACTTCAATTCCCCTTTCGGAAATCTTGTGTCCAAGAACTATCCCTTCGTTAACCATGAAATGGAACTTCTCCCAATTGAGCACCAAATTAGTTTCTTCACATCTCTGCAAAACTTTATTAAGATTGTGGAGACAGTGGTCAATGGAGTTTCCATAGACGGAAAAGTCGTCCATGAAAACTTCTACAATCTCCTCACAGAAACCATGAAATATTGCAGACATACACCTCTGAAAAGTAGCAGGTGCATTACATAAACCAAAAGGCATACGCCTATAAGCATAAGTACCGTAAGGACACGTAAATGTGGTCTTATCTTGATCCGCGGTGTTAACGTGAATCTGGGAGAAGCCAGAATACCCATCAAGATAGCAGAAGTGGGTGTTTTTAGACAGCCGCTCGAGCATCTGATCAATAAAGGGCAGAGGATAGTGGTCCTTCCTGGTGGCCTTGTTCAACTTCCTGAAATCAATACACATTCTATATCCAATAATAGTTCTCTGAGGTATTAGTTCATTTTTATGATTAGGAACAACAGTTATACCTCCTTTCTTAGGAACACAATGAACGGGACTTACCCACTTACTATCAGCTATAGGATAGATGATACCTGCGTCTAGAAGTATGAGAACCTCTATCCTAACCACGTCCTTCATCTTTGGGTTCAACCGTCGTTGATGATCAACAACTGGTTTGGCATCGGGCTCGAGATTGATAGTATGTTGGCAAATGGATGGACTAATACCCTTGAGATCATCAAGAGTATATCCAATAGCACCTCGGTGTCTGCAGAGTGTCTCCAATTATCACTCTTCTTCATACCCTGAAAGGTTAGAATTGATAATAACAGGATATAATTTATTTTCATCTAAATAAGCATACTTGAGCGTATCAGGTAGTGGTTTTAGATCAAACACCGGGTCTTCTTTTGGTTGCGAGAGGATTCCTCAAGGTTCAACCGGGAGGTTGTGCTTTAGGATAGGAATTTGTCTTAAAAATATGTCTTCTAGTTCATCCCTCTCCTGCATATGTATGTAATTCTCGTGGTCTTCCATAAATTGATGCAAAGTATCATCAGGAGGAATAGCAATAGAAGCAATTTCTTCAATAATTTTGTCATTACTTGACAATTCAGAATCATGAGACTGTTTAGAAAACTTAGAAAAATTAAATTCATAAGCCTCACCGTTTAATTCAACAGAAACTTTACCTTTCTTGCAATCCATTATAGATCCACAGGTGTTGAGGAAGGGCCTACCAAAGATAATAGGGCAAAAACTATCTTGCACTGAACCAAGTACAAGAAAGTCAGTAGGATATTTTACCTTCCCCGCAGAGTACTTCAACATCTCTCACAATCCCAACTGGAGAGATTTTTTGTCTATTTGCAAGATGAATCGTGACATCAATGTCCTCGATCTCACACGGCTGAATATCGTGCATGATCTCTTGATAAAGTGTGAAGGGAATAGCGCTGACGCTAGATCCCAAATCACATAGCCCATAGTAATTATGATTTCCTATTTTGACAGATACAACTGGTGTACCTGAAATTGGGCCTTTGTTCTTGGTTGTGACAATGTTAGTGGAAACAGCACAAAAACTAATAGTGGATTCTTTAATATCACTGGTTACCAGATCTTTGACCATTGCAACTTGAGGCTTGAACTTGATCATATCCTCAGGTTCGTCAGTGGTTATCCATTTTTGTTTAGAATACCTGTAACAAAAGATTGCTCCTTTATCCTTGAGGGATAAGGAGGTTGTTCATACACAACTGCAGGTAAAACAGGGTCAGTAACATTAATCTCAATAGGTGACTCCTTGAAAGGTTTATGATGTTGACTCTCCTTCTTCTTAGAAGAATCAATATGAGAAGCAAAGTCCTTGCAAAAGTCAACCATTAGCTGGGAATCAAGACCAATTTTAGAGCAAAAGGTATTAAAGTAATCAGTCTTCACATAGCTCTCAATGTAATCATGTTCATAGTTTATAGCGGGTTCAATACCTTTATCAATTTCCCAGTCTTCAGTGTTCTTCTGGATCCTTTCTATAAGATCCTATTTTTCTTCCATACTTCTGGTTTGGAATACCCCACTAGAGGAGGCATCCAACATCTCCTTGTCCTGACGAGAAAGCCTGGCATAAAAATTTGTAAGTATAATTTCCTTGGGGAGCTCATGGTTTGGGCATTTGAGCATCAGGGACTTCAGTCTCCCCCAAGCTTGAGCGATGCTCTCTCCGTTGCGAGACCAAAAGTTATAGGTGTAGTTCCTGTCTTGGTGAATTTCACGAAGAGGATAAAACTTTGTATAAAAGAGAGACATAAGCTCTGGCCATTCAAGCCGATTAGAGTTATCGAGTAGCTTATACCAATCTGAAGCTTTATCTTTGAGTGATATGGATAATAGTTTCTTCATGACGAACTCCCTCGTTACACCTGCAAGCTTAAATAAAGAACATAATTGTGATAAATATAGCAGGTGTTCTCCCGGATGTCCTTCTCCTGTATAACGATTAGACAAGACATGATCAATAATACCAGGTGGTATTTTATAGGGCACAATTTCAGTAGGGGTAGGAGTGACCACCACAATCGTGGGACGGCTCCTTACCAGCAACGAACCAACAGTAGCAGAGTCCATAAGGACTGAAAGTAACAACAGAAAATAAAGGTTTCCTTGCCGGCTTCACTTACCAATAGCGCTACACTCCCCGGCAACGGCGCTAGAAAAGCTCGTTGATGGCGGATAAGTTAATAGGTTTAGTTGGGTTCCTTCCCTGTTAACCGCGCCAATAAACGATTCTTGATAACCCACAAGTCTAGGGGATCAATTGTAGCTTTTCGATAAATAAGGATGTCGATCCCACGAGGAGCAGAAGGTGTTGATAAGTGACACTTGATAAAGAAAGGTTGCACACACAAAAAGGTAAATATTTAGGGGTTTTTGGTTTAAGAAACAGAAAAGTAAAAGACAAGAAAAGTAAACAGGGTAACTGAGGAGTAGCAAGTGGCCCAATCCTTTCACAAGGATAGGCCTAGGAACTAAACTTATAAAGCTAAAGCGTTCTCGAGAACACACGGGAGAGATAGCCAAGTTACTTTCACCATACTCCGCCAAGTAATATGTATTGTGTTGATAAGTGTTGGTGGGTGGATCAATGCTAGTACACCTTCTAGACTAATATAAGTGTACTCTTATGATTACACACCTTGCAAGAATCCGCAAATACAAGGTAGTAATTAAGGCATAAGCCTAACCACAGCATTACGATCAAGGATCCATAACTCCCTTGTACAAAAGTTTGTGAACTGGGGTTCAGGTTTCTGTCACTCCGGCAACCCACCATAAGCATCCTTTGTGCACAATGTATTCATGTAGGCACATGAAAGGTGAAGTGTTAAAGTCTTCGACTCACATAACACCACTAGAGAAATAACAACACAACATAAGTATCAAACCACACATAATACTTCAACATCATATGACTACTAACAACTAGATTTCTCCCATGTTCTCAAGAACTAAATTAACTACTCACAAGACATAAAAGAGATCATGATCATAGGTGATAGATGGGTGGCAAACAATCTGGACACAATGATATTTCTCCAACAAAACAAAATAGAATTCACCACAAAGTAGTAATCAACACCAACAGAGTAGAGACGATAGATAGTACGGATTACAACACAAGTTGCAATTGTGAGATGAGATGGGATGGTGATGGAGATGGTGCTGATGTTGGGGATTATGTTGATGATGATCTCGATGATGCCCGTGACGATGATGATGATGATGATGATGGCGACGATCTCCCCTTCCGGGAGGTGATCTCCTCGGCAGAATCTGCCCGCCGGAGATGGATTTTATCCTCTGTAGGTTTCCGCCCCGTGGCGGCGGCGAAACACGAAAACTCTTCTCCTTTTAGGGTTTTCACCCCAGTGGGGTCTTATAGGCGAGAGGGGGCACCGAGGGGGGCCACCAGGCATCCAGGAGGGTGCCTGGCGCGGCCAGGAGGGGGGCCGCGCTAGGCACCCTTCTGGCTGCCTGGTGGGTCCCCTCACCTCCATCCTCGGTGATCCCCAGTCAATCTTCATAAAAAATACTCCCCGTAAATTTTCATCGCATTTGGACTTGATCTGATTCAGCAACTTGGTGTCCACTTTTCACCGCTGAATCCTGGTTCTACTGCTTCAGCATCGGAAAGTTGTAAACTGGGTAAAACAAGCCAAAACAACATAAGAACAATACGATATAAAATAGTGATGCTTTTTGGACGTATCACCTACTCCCACTATTACCAATGAGAAAGATTATATCAATGAATAGGATGAAATTACGATATAAAATAGTGATGCTTTTTGGACGTATCACCTACTCCCACTATTACCAATGAGAAAGATTATGCTTATGTGGAGAGTAAGAGTACCCTTTTGCATGTGGATCATGATAAGAATGCTTTATGTGATGCTTATATTGTTGAGTTTATTCATGATCCTACTGGAAATTATTATGAGAAGGGAACATATTCTTATAGATATTTCAATAATATCAAGTTCCCTCTCTTTATGTTGAAGGCTTTGAAGTTGCACTTATTTTGCCTTCCTATGCTAATATTTTGGGACAATTAAATTTCTACCACTAGTTATGTCCCACTCGTCTGATTTGCCCCTAGTTTCAAAAACACACATGTTCTGTCCAAGCCACTTTGGGAATCTTATGCTTTTGCCCTTTGACTGTTTGACCGTAACTTTGAAAACTTCAGAGCAGATTCATATTAACTCGGAAAAATGCAAATAATATATCGAAATGTTCAGAAAAACATCACCTATATGTGCGTGTCATTTGCAATCATGAAAAAACTGTTGGAAATTCCCCATCTGAGTTTGAGCTCATATGATCTTAGCGTGAATAGAAAAATCTCAAAAAATTCAAAAAAAATTCAAACAAATTTTGAATTATTTTTTCTGTAAACAATGACAAATTTTTTGAGTTCTTGCAAAGTTTTATCATGAAATAACATTCATGAATGTCTTGGCAAAAAAGACAAATCCAACACTCTGAAACAAATAATTTTGGAGTGTTGAATTTGTCTTTGTTGCCATGAATTTCATGAATGTTATTTCATGATGAAACTTTGCAAGAACTTAAAACATTTGTCAATGTTTACATGAAAAATAATTCAGAATTTTTTTGATTTTTTGTGAATTTTTTGAGATTTTTTTATTCATGCTAAGATCATATGAGCTCGAACTCAGATGGCGAATTTCCAACAAGTTTTTCATGATTGCAAATGACACACACACATATAGGTGATGTTTTTCTGAACATTTTGATATCTTATTTTCATTTTTTTGAGTTAGTATGAATCTTCTCTGAAGTTTTCAACTTTATGGTCAAAGGGTCGAAGGGCAAAAGCATAAGATTCGCGAAGTGGCTTGGACAGAACAGGTGTGTTTTTCAAACTAGGGGCAAAACAGACGAGTGGGACATAACTAGGGGTTGAAATGTAATTTATCCTAATATTTTTCTGCTTCAATGAGTTTTTCCTATTCAAGATCCCTTTTCATAGGAAGCATGTTAGACTTAAATGTGTTTGTTATTTGCTTCTTGATGCTCTCTTTTGTTCTTCAACTCTTATTCCTTATTCCTATGAGAGCATCACTAAAATCTTAAGCCTATCTTTATGGCTATAAAGAAAGAGCTCTAGGGAGGCAACCCTTGTTATCTTTAGTTTGAGTTTTTACTTTTAGTTTTAAGTGGTCTTGATGATTGTTACTACTGTAGCAACATCATTGTAACTTTATTTTCAATCTTTGTGCCAAGTCTAGCCTCCGATTGCAAGAAAGTTCAAAAGTTGTGACATGCTGTCCAGAAAACAGATTCTGTCCTTGGACGGAAAAATTAGCCCAAAATCACCAGATCATCTTTTTTATCTGAATTTTTTGACAGCGTCCTCCATACAATTGACTTTCGAGCGTCTGTTCTGAGTTTTTTTATTCGAGTTGCAGAAGTACCCCTAAAAAATTTCTTTACTACCTGCTGTTCTGTTTTTCACAGATTCTGCCATGTTTTGTCTCTTCTAACTTTTGCAAACCTTAAGCTTGCTTTTTCTTTGCAAAAACTTTTTGGAAATCTTGAGAAACAGTAACTCTTCAAGAATATCTTTATATCCAGTGGAAAAAAATTATTTATTAAGGGTACTAACCTCTCTAATCAGCTTATGATGAGTTATGTATGAAGGGATTTTTCAAGTGTGCGATGGAAGATGATAAAAGAAGATTCGGGAGTGTCAAGCGCTCAAGCTTGGGGATGCCCCCATGCATCCCCAACAAATATTCAAGGAGACTCAAGCGTCTAAGCTTGGGGATGCCCCTGTGCATCCCCTTCTTCATCAACAATTATCAGTTCGTCCCTCGTTGCACTATATTTTTATCACTTCATGCGTTGTGTGCTATGCTTGGAGCGTCTCGCTCTTTAATTTTCTAGGTTTGTTTTTGCTTGGTTTATTGTAGTAACAAGTTAGACCCCAGCTTACTCTTTTGTGTGGGAGAGTTACACGCTTCGCTTGAACTAGAACTCCTCATAGGATTTGCATGCTTATTCTTTTAGCTGTGAGTTGTTCTTTTTCTTTTCTTAGCTGCTGCTCTGTTTAGTTGTAGTGCTTTAGTTTTTCTAGAGCTTTTCTTTTGTTTTAGGTTGAACTTTCTATAGGTTGCATGAGCTTGTTAGAGAGTTTGCCTGTTGCACTGAGTTTTGTGTCTTGACTAGGAAGTAGGTAGTTGAAGTTGCTATTCTCTTTGTAGTAGTAACTAGAAATAGTTTTAAGGTATTGACTAGAGTAATGTTTGAACTTTTGGTGTCAAGAGCTCGAGCCTGTTAGTGATAGATGTCGTATTTTTGGCAATCCGTGTGTTTTTCGAAAACCAAAAACCCCTGTTGAGAACTCTAGCTACTAGATGGATCACTAACCTCTGGAGGGTTCGAATATTAGAGTACACTCACGTACCATGAGTCGAGGATGCGCAACGATAACCAAACCCCCATACACTCCTCCTCGGGATACTTGTATCTTTTTGAACCTCCTGATTAGATTGAGAGTTACCGATAATAAGTGCATGAGTTCTTCGGACTAATGTGAGTATTCGAAAGTTGACACTTCCACCCACCTATACTTTTTCTAGCCTCTTCGGTACCGTGCATTGCCCTTTCTCACCTTGAGAGTTGGCGCAAACTTCGCCGGTGCATCCAAACCCTTGGCACGATACGCTCTGTCATCATAAGCCTCCTTATATCTTTCCTCAAAACAGCCACCATACCTACCTACAAGGCATTTCCATAGCCTTTCCGAGATACATTGCCATGCAACATCCACCTTCTCATGACTTGATCTTCATGTCATACATGCTACTTGCTTGATCGATGAGCCGCATGCTAGTTGGGCCTTGCCCTAATCATTGGTACATGACGCGCTAGTATCATTGCATATCCTGCTATCCTGGCAGAGGCATACATTTGCATCATGATAGTTATATCTTCTTTATGTGAGTACTTTTGTAAAGTGTGAAAGATCTCCTATATTCTTGTAAAATATAGAGTGTTTACCCTAAAGTGAGAAAAAGATCCCAAAGAGGACAAAATCAAAAGATCCCAAAGAGGACAAATGAGAGTTAAATAGAAAGAGCCATTGAGGCCACCAAAAAAATACAAAAAATAGAAAACAGAGAAAAAGAAATAAAAAGAGAGAAGGGGGCACACTACTATTCCTTTTGAGAGATCCACACTAGTACTTTATCCTTTATCCCTTGTACTCCAAAGAAATCATCATTCATGCATATAGCTATGTGGGGACCCTTCACACTATAGAACTTGGCTTGTATATTCCAATGATGAGCCTCCTCAAACGAGCTCTAGGTCTTCTTGAGCAAGCAAGTTAGATGCACCCCCACTAGTTCCCTTGGAGATCTTTTAGCTCACATGTGCATCCGTTGCATGGCAATCCCTACTCCTCACATCATATCTATCATATGGCCTTCTCTCGCATATGATTGTCCTCATTGATGTGAGCCTTTCACACCTTTTTGTCTTCCTCCTCCACCTTCTTTCTGTTTCGCCTTTTAGGTGTCAACTTTCTTGCTCACGCTCATCCATTGCATGAGTGCTCAAAATATCGAAAGGGAGTGGATCAGTTTAACTTGTACCTGGCTAGTGGTCTGGGGACGAGTCAAGATAAGAATCCAAAGGAGACCAAGTGTTAAACTTTGGTAGATAGTTGTTCTCAAAAACCTTTTTTCTCTCTTTTTACCAGTCCCCTTCTTGCACGCAAACACCATCTGGAGACATTCGAGTCACGGAGAGCGAGAGCTCTTGCAACTTTTGTTCTTTTATTGCTTGTGTCAATGCTAATATAGACTCTTGCTTGTTAAGACTTGAATTTAATTGCATGCTTTGATTGCTTTACTTAAAAGTCCTTATATGGTTGTGTGGCATGTCACCACAGAAATAATGCTTGTTATCATTTGCCTACTCGAGGACGAGCAGGAATTAAGCTTGGGGATGTTGATACGTCCTAGACGTATCTATAATTTCTGCTTGCTCCATGCATGTTTTGTGTGACTTTGTCATGTTTTGCTTGAACTTTCATACACTTTTGAGCATATTTGGACTAATCTATTAACCCAATGCACCCAGTTGCCAGTTGCTGTTTTCTGTTGTTTTTGTATTTCAGGTTTTCCGGCCATTAAAAGTGCTCCAAAAATTCCGGAAAAATTATATAAAAAATCAGCGTCCCGGAAGCTTCCGGAATAACCAAGACATGGCAGGAGGGCCACCACCTGCCCTCCTGGCTGCCCTGTGGCCCCCCTCGGTGCCCCCTTTGGCTCCTATTTATTCTCCCGTCGTGAAAACCCTGATTCCAGACCCCTTTTCTCCAGAAGCAATTCCGATCTCCGCCGCCATCGCCGACAAGCTTCGGGGAACCAGAATTCCTGTGCCGGCACCCTGCCGGGACGGGGAAGTGCCCCCAGATTCATCTCCATCGACGTTGTTTCCTCCCTCCATGATGACGGAGTAGTCCCTCCTTGGGGCTGAGGTTTCTACCAGTAGCTATGTGTTCTTCTCTCTCCCATTATGTGATCTTCGTTGTGATCATAGGCTATGTTAATCTAGGGTGATCCCATCATATTTCCCCTTCCTCTATGTATTAGATTGATGTACTCTCTTGATCTTATCTAGTATAATCCCTGAGACCATGGTGACATTGGTCTATTGGACATGGGTTAGAAGAATATTATCATGAGTGATTTCCTATTTTGTGTGTTGATTGAAGATTGAGAGTCTCTTGGTGCTTGTCTTTGACTATCCTTGAGATATGTTGTGGTGATTGTGGTACTCTCTTTGGATGTCCGCGGTGACATTGGGAAATCCATAGATTGAGAACTACGAACTCTGAGGTGTGCTTTTGTAGCCCTACATAATTCTCGTCCTCTCTTGACCACAAAGGAATGACCTCCGAGTACGTCTCCAATGCATGTTTTAGTGGAAATATCATGTGATTAGGCTATGTTAATGTTGTTGGGAGTTGCCACTACTGAAAGTATGAAGCCTAGCCCTTGTTTCCATCATTGTTACATCGTTTGCACTCACTTTTGTTACATGTTTGCTTGCTGCACTTTTTATTACAGATTTATATTACTTTGTTTTGCCACACCTATCACCCATATTTTACCATCTCTTCGCCGAGCTAGTGCACCTATACAACTCCTAGTTGTATTAGGTGTGTTGGGGACACAAGAGACTTCTTGTATCTTAATTGCAGGGTTGCTTGAGAGAGACCATCTTCATCCTCTACTTCCCTGAGTTCGATAAACCTTAGGTCATCCACTTGAGGGAAATTATTTCTGTCCTACAAACCTTTGCGCTTGGAGGCTGTAAGGCCCGATATGCGGTACTGTTCCAGATCTAAATGTTTCCATTCAGATCCGGGGACGAAGCACATATTGGTCCCACCGCGACATATGACAAAGCCATATGCCCGGATTTCCAACATGATATCACAACATTACAGATACAAAGATACAACATCTCATACAATCGGCATACAACTGCCTCAAATACAATACATCAGCGGAAGGTACATGTCTGAGTACAGACTACAATCAAATTCCTACTGGCAAAGAGAAAACATCGATCCCCATAACCACACGGGTCCAAGCCCTCCGTCGGGATCCGCCCAACTAGTCGCCGTCGAGTCTCCACGTGAAACGTCGATCACCATACATGTTGTCGATCAAGAACCCTGAAAAGAGTTTGGGGGTAGTATCATGAGTACAGAAGTACTCAGCATCCAACTGTAGTGGTCAACTGACCCAGCAAGGACTTCATCACTCGTCATTCTAGGACAACTAGTAGTTTACAGTAAGGAAGGGGTAAGTGGTGAGGTTGTTGCCGCACTAGCATTTATGAAGTGGCTAACGATCTAGAGAGTAAGATAAGAAGCCAAGCATTCGATGAGGAATCGCCTCCAACAAGTCTTGCTATCAACTACTTACGCAATCATAACACCTATCCTATCCTTGTCATCCTCTTCGCATTCCGACGAAGAAGAAGCAGTCAAGGCACACACACATTGATCAAGTTCTATTAAGATATAACCGTGGACACGGCTTCTCGAAAAGATTTAACCCTGCAGGGGTGTACCAACTGCCCATTAGAAGGCTCCGCACGCACGCCCATCTCTCTCAGTTGCTACCCATTATAGGCAACCATTTTATGATTTAGTTCCGAGAGATCCGAAACGACAGTTCCCTCTAACTAACAACGAACAAATCCGGGTGGCCCCCGGTGAGTCGACACCCAACTCAAAAGCCGGCCGCGCTCTCGAATCAGTCTCTACCGTCTGTCGCAGGTTCGGATAGCTGGTTAATCACACATGGGAAACCGGGTCCTCAGCTGAACAAGGTGGGCCAGCAAGGTAACTATGTCCTCACTGGTCCAGGGTGGTTTGTAAACAACTGGCGGCCGACCAGCACACACACGGTTTCAAATGGTAAATCAGCTTGGGCCACCACTAGAAATGTTTGCAGCTAGGTAGGTAAGAAAAGGGGACCCCATAAAATCCCACACGCGGTTAGGCACGCTCAGTCTTAAAACCAATACCCGGAACTCGGATCCTAGGTGACTCGAATGGAACAAAGCGTCGGGGCGGGATAGCCTAGACCTTCCATCCTTCGTCGAATATAGTCAACATTATAATAATAATCATATCATCAAAAAAACTATAATAATGTGATAGCCCAAACCAAGGAGTAAAAGGGTAACATCGTAGAATCCTAAGCATGCATACTAAGCAGGGGCTGAGAAACGAGCAATAGTAACATAGCAGTACATGGTTTGCTGGGAGGGGACATGGCTGTATCGGTTTGAAAGAGGTTGTAAACATGCGGTAGGACCAAACATCGAACCTATCCTAGACTAGCATGCAAACCGCTGGTTGAAATAGAATGGATCATAAGTAATGTATAGTCCTTGCATGTTGATAAGTCGGGTTCTGAAGGTGTAGTTGATCGTAAGCTCGCATCGTCTCCGAGAGGTACCCGCGGAAGCACGCAAGAAGGAAACACTGGTAAAGGCAATCGACGTGCAAGCATCTATTACTACGAAGCAAACACGAGAAAGCATCCACAAGAAGGCAACACGATACATCGCACCTACCGTCGAAAGCGGTTACTAACAGGTTAAGTGGACTACTCGTCACACACGACGATACCGCACGTTTACGGTGGTTCAAGTTGTTTAGCTACAGGTGATCAACAAAGTTGTTAACATGCCATATCACTCAAGCATGGAATAGCACACAAACATATCAAGAGGTGAAGCATAAGGTAAACTATCTATGCTAGTCAATTTAAGTGAGGCACAACCTAAACACGGCATAACACTGTAACAGCCCAGTTTTCACAAAAATTAAAAAAAATTGTTTTCGGTGTGAATTGTTTGATTGACTGATTTGTTTGCGGTGTTTGCATCCCCGATTTATCGATCGGCGATTATTTCCCCCCTCTTATCTCGTATCAGACGGAGACCGACCCTTGCCACCCTGACACTCGACCTTTGCGACACCGGGTTTCACCCGAACACCGTCGCAAAAACCGCACGAGACCAGCCGCAACCAACGGAACGAAAAACCCCGTTTAATAAGTAAACGGGATATATTTTATAGTGCGCCGGAAAGTGTTCTCGGAAAGGTTCCAGCGCGAGGTGAACGCCGCTGGATCGACGCGCTGATCGCGCAGTTGAAGTTTTACCTGAATCGGAGGTACTGCGGACCCCCGGCGGTCAGAAACGTGAGCACCGCGCGCGCGAGAGAAAAACCGAGGATGTTTTTGCAAACTGCCAGCCACCTGGGCTATATAAAGGCCACCACACTCCCACCCCTTTCTAGGGTTTCCCTAAGCCAAAATTGCAGCCACCCCCTAGATCTGCCCCAATTTTTTCCCCATAGCCTCCCAAAATTTTGAAACCCTAGCCAGATTCGTTTCTGGCCCTCAGATCTGACCAACAGAGGGTCCAGATCGAGCCACGTGTCTCATCTCCCTCCTCCAGCCAGTCCCAGCCACCAACCGCGCCGCCGGGCCCCCCAGGACCCCGATCTGGGCCGGGAGGCCCGCGCCGCCGCTGCCTCCGCCCGCAGCACGCCGGCGTCACATCCACGCCACCGCCGGCGACCAGACGCCGTTCCCGCGGATCCCTCCTCCTTTCCCTCTCCTCCCGTGCCTCCTTTCCTTCCTCACGCCCTCGGTCTCTTCCTCGCAGGCCACCGGAGCCCACCGCCGTCCCTTCCATGGCCGGCGCGCCATGGGTGGCCGCGGCCCGAGCCGGAGGTCATCGCCGACCGCCTCACCGCCCGAAAACATCTAGATCTGGAACAGTACTGCATATTGGGCCTTACAACTTGGTATCAGAGCCATACCGACCGTAGGATCCCTTCTCTGGCCGAAGTCGAGTCTAGATAAAAACTATTTTGTAGTTACTAAGTTAGTTATCGGAGAGTAGGAATGTTTTTACTCCTTACCCTTGATCTGGTCAGGACAAGTGTCGTAAGTGTTTTATTCTCTCTTTATACCCTTTCATACTTTAGGACCTCGCTGAGTGTGGAGTTTCGGAACTGTTACAATGCCTTGCTTGCAGCGTATTGTCTCGATTCCGAGCTCAGGTGGGAATTCCTGTAGTACCTTTACCTTCTCCGATTTTGGGTATCATCTGGGTCATCCATTGCCATCCCTCCTTTTACCGGTGTTTTTACAACTTGCGTCGAAAAGCATTATTCCTTTGACCAGGTTTGACTGTCGTTCTTCCTCTTGACACTGGCGGTTTCGTTTTTCCGACGATGTCGTCTCTCTGCAGAATCTTATCTCAACCGAAGTTCGACGTCGACATGGAGCAGAGTCCCTTGTTGGTGGTGTTGAAGATCGTCGACTCTCTTTTCTCTCCCCCCTCTCCCCCGGATCGTCCAGGATCTCGGGACGAGATCCCTTGTTGGTGGTGTTGTATTGTAACAACCCAGTTTTCACAAAAATTAAAAAAAATTTGTTTTCGGTGTGAATTGTTTGATTTTCTGATTTGTTTGCGGTGTTTGCATCCCCGATTTATCGATCGGCGATTATTCCCCCCCCCCTTATCTCGTATCAGACGGAGACCGACCCTTGCCACCCTGACACTCGACCTTTGCGACACCGGGTTTCACCCAAACACCGTCGCGAAAACCGCACGAGACCAGCCGCAGCCAACGGAACGAAAAACCCCATTTAATAAGTAAACGGGATATATTTTACAGCGCGCCAGAAAGTGTTCTCGGAACGGTTCCAGCGCGAGGTGAACGCCGCCGGGTCGACTCGCTGATCGCGCAGTTCGAAGTTTTACCCGAATCGGAGGAACTGTGGACCCCCGGCGGTCAGAAACGTGAGCACCGCGCGCGCGAGAGAAAAACCGAGAATGTTTTTGCAAACTACCAGCGACCTAGGCTATATAAAGACCACCACACTCCCACCCCTTTCTAGGGTTTCCCTAAGCCACAATTGCAGCCACCCCCCTAGATCTGCCCCATTTTTTTCCCATAGCCTCCCAAAATTTCGAAACCCTAGCCAGATTCGTTTTTGGCCCTCAGATCTGACCAACAGAGGGTCCAGATCGAGCCACGTGGCTCATCTCCCTCCTCCAGCCAGCCCCAGCCACCAACCGCGCCGCCGGGCCCCGCAGGACCCCGATCTGGGCCGGGAGGCCCGCGCCGCCGCTGCCTCCGCCCGCAGCACGCCGGCGTCACATCCACGCCACCGCCGGCGACCAGACGCCGTGTCCGCGGCTCCCTCCTCCTTTCCCTCTCCTCTCGTTCCTCCTTTCCTTCCTCACGCCCTCGGTCTCCTCCTCGCAGGCCACCGGAGCCCACCGCCGTCCCTGCCATGGCCGGCGCGCCATGGGAGGCCGAGGCCCGAGCAAAAGGTCATCGACGGCAGTCTCACCGCCCACCTGCACACCTCCCCATCCGGATCCGCCCTGGCCCTGCCTCCTCGCTCCGATGCGCAGCCGTGCCGGCAAGCCGTCGCCGGCAACGGCCGTCGAACTGCTGCCCGACGCAATCCTGGTGGGGATCGGTCAACTCCCCGGGTGGGCCGGCCCATCGCGCCCCACACGGCCCGCAGCCGACCACCGCCTCAGCCGCCAGCTGGGCCTCGGCCCTTTAGGGTTAGAGCCAGCCCAGCGCCCCTTTTTTATTTTATTTCGTCTGTTTTTTTCTTTTTGTGTCTGATTTCTGCTAAGTCTGGAAATACATGCTGCTGATGCTGTTTTGCGAGTAGATCTGCGAGTAAACCGTAGCTCGGATCGCGTTGCGCGCAAAAGGAAAATTGCTTAGAATTGTGTGTACTTCAATCCATCTTTTTTGAGCATTTTGATTTGAGGCCATCTTGATGATGTTAATCTGTGTTGAAGCGGGCATCAGGCTGTTAACTGTTGTTAATCTCTGGAAATTGCTGCTGTTATTATTTTGTTGCAACTTTGATTGATGATTGTGACACATCCATGAGGCCTATTGCATTGATTCTTTTTCCTATGTATTAAGCATCATGTGTAGTTCATTTCCATGCTTTAACTTATCATGTTTGGGTGCTTTAGCTATATTAAATCTTGCTCCAAAGTATCTACCCTGCTGTTAGTGTGCTGTTGTTTATATTTTGTTGCAACTTCGGTCGACGAGTGTGTCGCAACCGTTTATCGGAATTGAGTGATTCCAATTGCATATTGTTAAGCATCATGTCTACTTCCATTACATATATTGCATTGTCATGATATGCTTGCTGTTCATATAGTTATTGAGCTCCAATGTAGCTATCCCGCTGTTTTTTATAGCCACCTCT
The DNA here is from genome assembly GCA_950022295.1 of Bromus sterilis. Classification (NCBI taxonomy): domain Eukaryota; kingdom Viridiplantae; phylum Streptophyta; class Magnoliopsida; order Poales; family Poaceae; genus Bromus; species Bromus sterilis. The sequence goes on along the minus strand of OX465596.1, from coordinate 316,428,327 downwards.
GTTTTTCTCTCAGTCTGTAACGTCACGATGCCATGTTGTTTGCTTAATATCTTTTGATCTATGATGCCTATTTGCATGATTATTTTTGCCATGCCTTCCCTGTCATGTCTACTTTAGTTCCATATTATTTGTGAGCATGTTTGCATTGATTATCCTGTTTATGCATTGCTCAAAAGTGTGCTTCCTGATGTTGGCAGATTGTTCCCGTAACTTGTTTTGCTTGTATCTTTTTAACCGTAACTCCGTTTGGGGTGTTCTTTATATGTAACTTGATTAATTTTTCATGTACTTTGTGTTTAAGATATTGTTTGCTGTTGTTAACCAACCTAAAATATGGTTTAGGAAAGAACAGTACTAAATCATTTAATCATCGTGCGGCACTTAGTGTTATGCCATGTTTAGGTTGTGCTTCACTTAAATTGACTAGCATAGATAGTTTATTTTGTGCTTCACCTCTTGAAATGTTTGTGTGCTATACCATTCTTTCTTGAGTTGCCATGTTAATAACCGTTGGTTGATCACCTGTAGCTAAGCAACTTGAACCACCGTAAACGTGCGGTATTCGTCGTGTGTGACCGATACCCCACTTAAACTGTTAGTAACCGTTCTCGACGATAGATCCGTATCGCGTTGCCGTGTCGTGTGATGTCTTATTGATCTTGTGTTGCCCCGTAGTAATAGAGTGCCTGCTCGTTGATTGCTTTCCAGTGTTTATCGTCTTGTGTGCTTCCGCGGGTACCTTCGGAGACGATGCGAGCTTGCGATCGGCTACACCTTCGGAACCCGACTTATCAACAGGCAAGGACTATACATTACTTATGATCTATTCTATTTCAACCAGCGGTTTGCATGCTAGTCTAGGTTAGGTTCGATGTTTGATCCTACCACATGTTTACAGCCTCTTTTAAACCGATACAGCCATGTCCCTTCCCAGCAAACCTTGTACTGCTATGTTACTATTGCTCATTGCTTAGCCCCTGCTTAGTATGCATGCTTAGGATGCTAGGAGGTTACCATGTTACTCCTTGATTTGCGATATCACATTATTATATTGTTGTGTATGATATGATTATTATAATGTTGACTATATTCGACGAAGGATGGAAGGTCTAGGCTATCCCGCCCAGACGCTTTGTTCCATTCGAGTCACCTAGGATCCGAGTTTCGGGTATTGGTTTTAAGACTGAGCGTGCCTAACCGCGTGTGGGATTTTATGGGGTCCCCTTTTCTTACCTACCTAGCTTCAAGCATTTCTAGTGGTGGCCCAAGCTGATTTACCATTTGAAACTGTGTGTGTGCTGGTCAGCTGCCAGTAGTTTTTAAACCAACCAGGACCAGTGAGGACATGGTTTCCCTGTTGGTCCACCTTTGACCGGCGAGGGCCCGAGGCCTCACGTGAGGCGTCTCGGTAACCCAAACCCTGTTGAGACGGAAGAGTCTGATCCGAGAGCGTGGTCAGCTTTTGGATTGGGTGTCGACTCCCCGGGGGCCACCCGGATTTGTTTGTTGTTAGTTAGAGGGGCCTGCCATTTCGGATCTCTTGGAACTAAATCATAAAATGGTTGCCTGTCATGGGTAGCAACTGAGAGAGATGGGCGTGCGTGCGGAGCCTTGTAATGGGAGGTTGGTACACCCCTGCAGGGTTAAATCTTTTCGAGAAGCCGTGTCCACGGTTATGGACGACTTGAGACCTACTCCTTGTTCATAGACAACAACAACTGAGATAATCTTAATATAACTTGATCAACGTGTGTGTGCCTTGACTGCTTCTTCTTCGTCGGGATGCGAAGAGGAGGACAAGGATAGGATAGGTGTTATGTTGCGTAAGTAGTTGATAGCAAGACTTGTTGGACGCGATTCCTCATCGAATGCTTGGCTTCTTATCTTACTCTCTAGATCATTAGCCACTTCATAAATGCTAGTGCGGCAGCAACCTCACCACTTACCCCTTCCTTACCGTAAACTACTAGTTGTCCTAGATTGACGAGTGATGAAGTCCTTGCTGGTTTAGATGACCAGTACAGTTAGATGCTGAGTACCTCTGTACTCATGATACTACCCCCAAACTCTTTTCAGGGTTCTTGATCGGCAACAGGTACGGTGATCGACGTTTCACGTGGACACTCGACGACGACTAGTTAGGCGGATCCCGGCGGAGGGCCTGGACCCGTGTGGTTATGGGGATCGATGTTTTTCTCTTTGCCAGTATGCGTTTGATTGTAGTCTGTACTCAGACATGTATCTTCCGCTGTTGTATTGTATTTAAGGTAGTTGTATGCCGATTGTATGAGATGTTGTATCCTTGTATCTGTAATGTTGTGATATCATGTTGGAAATCCGGGGCATATGACTTCGTCATATGTCGCGGTGGGACCGATATGTGCTTCGTCCCCGGATCTGGATGAAAACATCTACATCTGGAACAGCACCGCATATCGGGCCTTACAAACACTAAGTGCCCCACGATAATTTAAGTAATTGGTATTGTTTTGTCCTAACCAATATTTTATTTTATTTTTTAGCAAGCAAGAACAACATAAACACAATCTACATGTAATTCTAGTCAAGTTACATATAAGTAACATTTAAAACAGAGCAACGGTTAAAAAGTTATTAGAGAAATAGTTTATAGTGGCAAGCAGTGTAATTTAGCAGGTAAACAACATGTAAACAAGTTCAAACATGGAAACAAGGCACATTTTATTAAACTACACAAAAAACTAAGAAAGTTTCATGTTTAACGCATCGCGATCCGAACTACGGTCTAAAAGATACGCACATCGCAAAAAAAACTAATACAATCTGCCTAATAGAGAGAAAAAAAAGGACTAAACAGCTACTGGGCCGAAACTCTGTTGGGCCTAAACAGGAAAAAGGAAAAAAAAGAAAAAGAAAAGAATAAAAAGGGGGGGCGCTCACCGTGGGCCACGCTGGTAGGACTGGGCCATGAGGGCACGGCCCACAAGCGGTAGGAGCCCAGCCAGGCGCGGTCACGGGAGAGGTCGGCTCGTCCCCGTGCCTCACAGGGCAACGTGACGGCGACGGCTGTCGTCGGGCTCGCCGGCCAGCGAGGCGGCGGGGGCGCACGGAGGAGGGATGGGTCGGCGGCGGTCGCTGGATCCCGGCGGAGGAGGCCGGTGGCGGCGCCGTGCCGCGGGCAGAGGAAGCCGACGCGCTCCTCGGGCGGCGGAGCTCGGGCCATGGGCGCCGATGGCTGGCGGCAGCGGCTGCCATGGTGGCTCCGGCGACCTGCAGCAGAGAGGTTCAAGGGAGGAGGTCAGAGGAGGAAGAAGGAGAGGAGGCGCGGGTAGAGCTGCTCACCGGAGCAGCGTGCGGCGCGGCGGCGGCCTGCCCGCGGTGGAGAGGTGGACGGGAGGAGAGAGGAGAGAGATGAGGTGGTGACATGGCGCGTCCAGAACCGCCCGATCTGCGATCCGACGGTTCCGGGAGTGTCCAGGCTATGGTTTCGGGAATTGGGGAAAAACTGGGGAAGATCTGGACAATGTGAGGGGGGTGGCTGCAATTTTTGGCTAGGGAAACCCTAGAATGGGGTGGGAGTGTGGTGGTCTTTATATAGCCCAGGTGGCTGGCTGTTTGCAAAAACGTCCCCGGTTTTTCTCTCGAGCGCGCGGTGTTTACGTTTCTGACCGCCGGGGGTCCGCAGTACCTCCGATTCGGGTAAAACTTCGAACTGCGTGATCAGCGCGTCGAGCCGGCGGCGTTCACCTTGCGCTGGAACCGTTCCGAGAACCCTGTCCGGCGCGCTATAAAAATAACCCGTTTAATTATTAAACGGGGTTTTTCGTTCCGTTGGCTGCGGCAGGTCTCGTGCGGTTTTCGCGACAGTGATCGGGCGAAACTAGGTGTCGCAAAGGTCGAGTGTCAGGGTGGAAAGGGTCGGTCTCCGTCCAATACGAGATAAGAGGGGGGGGAAATAATCGCCGATCGATAAATCGTGGATGCAAGCACCGCAAACAAATCAGACAATCAAACAATTCACACCGAAAACAAAATTTTAATTTTTGTGAAATCTGGGTTGTTACAGAGGCCCAACATAGTCTACAAGAATAGAAGCGTGCGTAGACATCACCCGGACATAAATGAATGTGATGCTCCTGTATCAAATAAAACAGTAGCAGGTATTGAGTTAATGAGGAGAGTACCCATCACTGTAGCGGGCTGTGCATGAGTTTCTTCAAGATCAATGTTGTAGGCATGCCCACGAGCATGAGCAGCAGACCCAGTATTATAGTTGGGGGTCCTGTTGTTGCCACGACCATTTTCGCGGCCAGCGGGGTGAACTACCAGTTGCTTCTATTTCCGGGGGCAATCCCAAGAAAAATGCCCAGGTTGGCGGCACGTGAAGCATACTCCATCCTGAGGACGAAGGGGTACAGCATTGGGTGGTGGAGGCAGATCTCTTGGCATATGCGGTGGAGGAGGCAGACGGGGTGCAGCATAAGACGGCCTCGGAGTACGGGCAGGTGAATGGGTCACACTGTGAGGGAGCCAGATGCGACGCTTCTGTGTTGCACCCGAAGATGAGCCAACGTCACGATAACGTTTCTGTGTATCCTTGAACTCCATCTGGACAGTCTCGACGGTGATAGCCTTGTTCACCATTGTGGCGAAGTTGGCAAAATCATGAACGGCAAGAGCGTGCCTGAGGTCTGCATTGAGTCCACGACGGAACTTCTGTTGTCTGCGAGCATCAGTGGTGATCTCTTCTTCCGCATAGCGAGAGAGGTTGAGGAACTCGCGCTGATAGGCTTCAACAGTCATGTTGCCCTGAGTGAGGTTGCGGAATTCTTCCCCCTTACGGTCCATGATCCCCTGAGGAATGTAGAGGGCGCGAAAAGCTGACTGAAATTCATCCCAAGTGATGACTCCTCCGACTGGCAGTGAACGCTTGTGGGTGCTCCACCACTGAGCAGCGGCGCCTTTCAAGTGATATGACGCAACGTTCACATAGTCAGCTGGATCGACATTAGCAGACTCCAGCTCATGAGTGATGTCGCGAAGCCAGTCATCAGCATCCAACGGCTGAACAGAGTTGCGGAACAAAGTGGGGTAGAGGCGGGTGAAGTCGTGAAGAGTCATTGTGGCATGCTGATGGTGGTCCCCATTCTGATTCGACTGGGGGAACTGAGCCATGAAATTCTCCATGAACTGACGGTTCAGCTCGAACTGCTGCATCATCCCGGCCATGAAATCTGGCGGCGGAGGTGGGTCGTTGGCACCACGACCACGACCACGACCACCACGACAATCCATCCTTCTAGAATTTAACAGGGGTATTTCAGCGATGGAAATTTAACGAGATACCGGAAACAAGCATGAGGTAAAGCGACAACGAAGAAGAGGCACGGATATATAGGAGTAGTCATATAAGACATACACATCCACACACAGAGTCAACCGAAAATCGGGCAGCGTAACGTCGTAGAAATTAAGGAAAAAGGACACACTAGGCGGCGTGCAGACCGCGGTAAGGATTACACGACGCGACATAGATTCCACTATGTCAATCACGCCGCAAGAAAACTGTTGGCCATAGGAGTTTGTGCGAGAGAACTCGCGCCTGCCCAGAATGAGAATGGGATCCGCGGTCCGAGACCTGCGTCAGAACTCCTGCGGCACGACTCAATCAATGGGGAAGCACCAGAACGCCGGGTGGAATCAAGAGAACGTGATCCTAATGTCAGAGTTAGTAAAACTTACCAGCAAGGATAAGAGAGCAGAGTCCCAGAGCATAAGTAAGGAGAAAATGATCCTAATACCATAGATATCACACGTAGTGACATCGATATCGGCCTGTAAGCCAAACATTAAGTTAGAAAAATAGTTTTTTTTAAGTCTAGACTCAACTTCGACCAAGTAGTGGTGGGGTGGCTTCCTACAGGCTGTCGGCTCTGATACCAACTTGTGACGCCCCCAAAATCAATCCGTGCACAGTAATCATACACACAGGGTACACGACTGAGATTAGGGTGCCGCGATGAGAATATCACAGCACAACAGTATACACAAAAGGATAAACCAATATGTTACAATACCAGGGATCACGAGGATCCGAATACATAAGTCATACAAGCCATAATATATGAGTACAGACATAGTTAGTCAAATTTTGCCTTAAGAAGGCTAGCACAAATGACATCAGAGATATAGATCGAAAAGGCGAGGCCTCCTGCCTAGGATCCACCAAAACTACTCCTGGTCGAAGGGGAACTCGACGTCGTAGTAGTCGCCTCCGGGGTACTCCTACTCCTGGGCTCCAACGTTGACTGCAGCGGCCGATCAGGCAAAACGAAAAGGGGGAAATAAAGCAAAGGTGAGTATCTAGCATACACGTGAGTCTTACGTCTGCTACTAAGCATTTATGCATTGTATCAATGGAAAGGGGAGGCTATATATAGTGGACTGCAAGGTAGAAATCAGAACAAGGAAGAGAAGTTAGGCCTATCGGAGACTAGCATCTTCTAACGAGTCTTGCAGCATGAGAAGAGAATAGACAATAGTTCAATATAAAGCATAAAGTAACAGTGAAGCAGAAGTTGTTGCAGCATTGTATAATAGTAAGTTGTAATAATAGCAATGCCTCCAAGTTCCCTTCCTCGACTTCCCTGCGAGGAAGAAGACCCGGAACCATACAGCTTAATAGTAGTAGTTTGTAGTGGTAAGATCCAGCTTCAGCATAAAGCGTCCTGTTACCGTGGACACGGCTATTCGAATAGATTAAACTCCCTGCAGGGGTGCACTACTGTTCAACCTGCACGCTCGGATCACCAAGGTGGCGGGAACCTTGTTAGGGAACGCTCCACCAAAGCTATCCGACACGTCGCATCCCATCCTAGGCTCAGCAGAGAGGCCATCCGCCGGACTAAATCCTATGTGCCAAGGGGTCTAGGTCCCTCACCCTTGCACGCTCCTGCACGGTGCGAGGCTGGCCGGGAAGCAAAAGCAAACACCACTCGCGAGTATTGAAGACACACAACTTCCCGGCAATCATACCACGATACTGCTGACGTCTGAAGAACTTTCGAATGAACTACGACGCAGGGGAGCCCATAACTCCTTATCCAACGTGAAGGTAGTGCGTACAGACCAACGGGCCTCTCAAGTCATCCACCAAACCATTTACTCCCTCCGTTCCAAAATAACTGTCGTAGCCTTAGTACAATTTTGTACTAGAGCTAGTACAAAGTTGGGACAGTTATTTTGGAACGGAGGGAGTAGCATTTTATTAACTTGCGGGACAACCGTTATCGTTGCCTCGACTTAACTGACCCGCGGACAACGACAGCAGTCAGGACCACCAGTACATCGGTGCCTGCCGTGTCGTCCCACCAAGTCTATGTGGTTACCAACAAGGTGAACCGACTCCTTACCTTGTCTCGTGTGTGCTCCTGGAGGAGCTCGATTTTCGTGGTTTGGTAACTCTCGCGGCCAATGATTAGGGGACAAGCACACCGGTACACTGGTCGTACCCTCCCTGTCGTAACGTCGCAATACCACTCGCGGGCACCGTTGGGTCGCCCGACTTCTTACCTTTAAGGACAACCGTTTCTCAGGTACCTAGAGCGGCTATACAGAGTCAGCAACGAGTGGAGTACAAGGATTATTCCGTGATAGATCACACTTGATGGTGGCTCGGCAGAGCCGAACTAGGGGCCTTAGCCGGTGTCTGCATTGTACCGTACCTGTGCAGTTGTAATAAGTTGTATCCGCGTCACTCCCCAGAGTGATCACGGCCCGCTATCTAATCCTAGCTAACAATTCACAGGGCTCACTGCTGAATATAATATATATTTATAGGCAGCATAGGATAAAGGAAGGTACATCAAGGGGCGACAAAAACATGGCTATGCAATTGCATAGGATTGTAACGTAGCAGCAGTAGTAATGCCTAGTGCAAGAAAAGTACGGAAAGGTAGGTGATATCTGGGGAAGAGAATGGCTCTGCTTGCCTGGAAGCTCGACGGTAGGGGTGGGGTCGTCGACGTGGTAGTCGTATCCAGCAGCGGTGTAGTCGGCGGCAGCAGAGGGGTCTACCGGAGAATAAAGGGGGGAGAAACAGTAAATATAAAGGAAGCATATACAAACAAATGCATGACATGACAGATGCAATGTTAACGGTGTTCTAACGCAGTGCAATGCACATTTCTCAGAGCGGGAATTCATCCGGGGATGAAATTCCGGCTCCGGGTGATTATCGACAGACGGCCCGGAGGGGAGATGTCGATGTTCGTTGTGTTAGAGGAGTGTGGTTGACATACGGATAGCGTATTCTTATTCGTTATATTTTTCTAATCAATTTTCATGTATAAAGTTTTTTTATCCGAGTTACGGTTTAAAATATATTGAATTTTAAAGTTTTAAATCAATTTAAAACAATTTCTAGATTTTTCTTTTTATTAATAAATAGACATTATCCAAAACAGTGTTGTTGACTGGTCAACTAACAGGTGGGTCCCATATGTCAGTCTCACAGTATTAATAAAAACACTTAATTAAATTTAATAACAGTGGGGTCCCACATGTCATACTAACAGAAGTAAATTAATTCAGTTAATTAATTAGCTTACAGGTGGGACCCATATGTCATAGGGTCTAGTTTAAATTAGACAGTTTTAATTAATAAAAAGGCCAGGGGCCCACTAGTCATAGACACAGGGGGGTTATGTTAATATTAACAGTTTAATTAAGGGGGGTCAGGCCCACACGTAAGTGTCTTAAGGGGGGATTAGCAGTGGCTAATCATCTGGCGGGCGGGACCCACCTGTCGGCGGCACAGGTGGTCGCCAGAGGCTCGCCGGAGACAGACTCCGACGAGGTCGAGCCCGTGCTCGATTTCGGCCACGGCTTGGAGCGGGGCTTGCCCCATTCGGACCAGGGGACGACGATGAGGCGAATGGTGGTGGTGGTGGCGTCGGGGAGTTGCCGGAACGACGCCGGCGACGACGAAGGCGGCGGCTGCGCTCGGACCTCGCCGGAGTTGGCCTTGTAGGTATCGTACCAACTGGCTGCTGCACCCTGAAGCTGGAAGGAGGCGAAGGTGACGTAGTCGACTGGTCTGACGGTGTTTGCATTGAAGTGCTTCTTGATCTCTGCAATCCAATCATCCGCTTCCAGCGGGTCTCGAGCCTCGGAGAACCTGGGGGGTTGATAGCAAGGAACTGATGTAGAGTGGTGTACTGTGGTCGATCATTCCTCTGGGCAGTCTGATTCTGCAGCATCTGTAAGATCGCAGCTGTGCCCTGAGCCACTGCGGTCACAGCCTCCCCAACGAGAGGGTTCTCTGGCGGCGGCATGTTCGCTCTTGGCATCCTATATACAGGAACACTTATGAGAACATGGTTGAAACATTGACGAAACCAGAAGATAAAGCAAATATTGACAACAAAACTTCCTCACGAGGTATGAGAAAGCTGAAGGCTGAAATTCCACCAAGGTTAACCCGGGAAGTCCTATGCTAGGTGCTACTGGAATCCCCAAACCGAGATCATCCGAATCCAAGATAATAATCTGCTAGCGAGCACACAACAATATATACGAGTGGTTGAAGACCTGAACATTGAGACATCTTCCCTGAGCGGCCCGCCGAAGCGGTCTCCTATTGGGGGTGGAACCACATCCGAAGGATGCCAACCATCCATGTATAGGAGTTTCACCTGAGGTACGTCGTAAGTGAGGTGGAGCTGTCAACCCCAAGTGGCGGCTCAGTGTTCTCAACGGACGCCAACCCTTCTCGTCGCTAGCAAAAAATTATAGAGGAACCGAAGCCTCATGTAAACGAGAACCTAGATTTGTTTTGAAAGGGGATAAGTTGCAGAGAGACAAACAGCGTTTCACTTCCTCACGGAAAAAGGGGTGGGAGGGTGGGGTAAGAAGAAAAAGAAAGAGTTCCTACTCTCCGATTTTTCCTTAATAGCTACAAAATAGTTTCTAGACTCAACTTCGGCCAGTAAAGGGTCCTACAGTCAGTCCTGCTCTGATACCAAGTTGTAAGGCCCCCGATGCGGTGCTAACTCGAGTTAGTCGCTTTCGCGTCCCGCTCAAGTTAGTAGCGCATAAAAGGCCACCGACTCACGACACTCGCACTCGTGTCGCTTCCGGATTCTCGACAACAAGTATAAGAACAATGAACTTTATACTAAGACATAAATATATAGAGTCCAGGGCATACATCGCCTCTGGAATTTATTACAACATCTCAGAGGTCCGTGGACCCAACAGTATATCATGCAACAAGCGGAAGACAATCACGACCGAGTACGGTCAAAATCCAAATTTCCCTAGAGAGGGCTGCACATAAATAGTCCACTCACGGATCGTCGGAGCCCAACTATAGGATCTACTGAACGAAGTCATCCTCATCGTCATCCTCCGGGGGCACCTCCACGAAGTAACGCCCGGTGCTCGGGTCGAGGTAGTAGTCAACTGCAGTGGCCGATCAGGCAAAACAGTAATAGCACAAAAGGAAAACAGGGGTGAGATTATATCATTACAGGATATCTAACTCCCTACGGTAAGACAAGGTAAAGGTAAAGGTTGCAGCCGCACTAGCATATATGGTGGCTATCGTTGTATTAGAATAGGGGTAAGATCCAAGAATGCACGTGACAGCGCGTCATTAAGTCTGCTATCCACCTACTTACGTCAAACATAACACAACCTGGATCTTCTCTCGGTCCCCCTGGACGAAGAAAAGCAACCAAGGCACTCACAGGGTAGGCAAGTTTTATTTATGATTCAAATTGATGTTATTCTATGAACAAGGAGTAGGTCTCAAGTCGTCCATAACCGCGGACACGGATTTTCGAAAAGATTTAACCCTGCAGGGGTGTACCAACTGCCCATCATAGGCTTCGCATGTACGCCCGGTTTCCACTTGGCTAGGTAAGCGCCTGAAACTCCGGAACGTCGGAGTCCCTCTAACTAACAACACAAAATTCCGGGTGGCCCCCGGGGAGTCGACATCCAATCCAAAAGCCGGCCACGCTCTCGGATCGGCCTCTTCCGTATCAACAGGGTTTGGGTTACCGGTTAAACCTCACATGAGGACCGGGCCCTCGCCGGTCAAGGTGGGCCAGCCAAGGAACAAGTCCTCCTGGCCCAAGGTGGTTTGTAAACAACTGGGGTACCACCAACACACACACGTTGCAAATAGTAAATCAGCTCGGGCCACCACTAAAACTGTATGAAGCTGGGTAGGTAAGACAAGGGGACCCCATAGAATCCCACACACGATTAGGCACGCTCGTCAAGAAACACAATACCCGGAACTCGGGACCTAGGTGACTCAAATGGAACAAAACACCTCGCAGGAACAGCCTGGTCTCCCATCTTTCGTCAAGTACAAATTAACATCATAATAATAAATATCAACAAACTTATTTAAATAACATGATATCCCAAACCATAGCATAAGGTAAGCAGCAAGTTTTCCTACTCATACTAAGCAATGGCTGAGCAGCGGTAACTTAGCAATACAATGGTTTTGCTGGGATGTGGGGATCATGGTTGTTTGGTTTTGAATGTGGAATAAGCAAGTGGATAGGATCAAACAAACGTTCTAGACTACAGCTAGGCAGGTAGGCAGAAAGGTATCAAGTAATGGTATAAATCTTCCCCTTGCCTGGGTAATCGGTCGTCGAAGCAGACGTAGCAGGCTCCTCGGGCTCGGTGTCGGAAATCTCCACGTAAGTCTCCTCGGCAGTCTCAGGTGCTAACATAAAGTACCGGCAAGGAAAGGCACACAAGTAAGCAATGGGTTCAATGCACAGGCAAGGATTGTATGACCAAGTTTAATAGGCATGACTATCTAGTCAGATTTAAATGAAGGTGGTGACGACACGTCAACAACTTCATATGCAATTTATTTACGTTGAATGGCTTCGGTCTTAGCCTTAATTTTTGGTGTAAGTAACATGGCGACATGGCATGACATGAAGCAATAATAACAATTGAACAAAGTAAAGCATCGTAAAATTGAACATAACGATTCCGGAGACGGAGAAAGTGTCGGAGAAGTGGACACCACGGGAGTATCGAAGGAAGGACACATGGGTGCAAGATATGGATGACCTTGTGGCCAGACGAAGCATGGGAAGGATGCATGGGCGTGCCAACTTGTGGGACCCAAAAAAGAATTCAAAGTTGACAAGGGGTAAAATCCAACATGGCAAGGTCACATGTGGGTGCAACTCCCCTCCACATTTGTTCCAAATTTTTATGCAACTCACACATAAAAACAGAGGTGACCACGTTGATCAGTAGATTTTTCTACCCCAAATTGATATACGACATGTCTCAATTCAAAAAAGCAAACACAGTGTGCAAATTCGGTAGAACCGAAGGGCCTTGAAGCAAATTGCCAACACCTCAATATTTTAAGGCTCAATCACGCCAAAAGGACCTCACCATGATGCTCACTGAATTTAGCTACCCCAAATTTATATAATGCATGAAGCATTTTGAACAGGGGCTCAAACAGGAGTGAATTGAACTCAAATTCAAATGAAAAAAAGAACAAAAGAAATAATGAAAAAAGGAAAGGGGGAGAACCCCTCTGGGTTGCCTTCGGCCAGGAATTGGGCCCAGCACCACGGACTGCTCTTCCGAACGCCCACGGTGAAGAGAAAAGAAAAAAAAAGGTTGGGTTGAGCCCAACTCCTTCGCTAGAACAAAAAGGATGGGTTTTTAGCTCCAGGGGGAGCTTGAACCCGAGACCTCCTGGACGCAGCCCAGGGCGCCACACCACTGCACTACTGAAACGCTAGCGATAGCATAGAAATCTGAATCTAAAATACGCGGTCACAGACGCTAACTGAAACTGAAGAAAAGACGTTGTCAAAATCGACAGAGTGCAGCTTCTGACGGGAAACAAACATCGACAGAGGTTGTTCCCCTTCGACCGTGGCCTCGGCTAGGAACCACCGGCGAGTCGACGGCGACTTCCCCGGGCTAGCTGGATCTGCCATGAATCCATTTTGCCCAACACCTCGTGCTGTGGCTGGAGAACGGGGACGCCATGGCCAAGGGAAGATCGCGGCGGCGCGCCTCCACGGCGGGCAGTTGCAGACAACGGCGACGGAGGAAAAAGGGAAACGTGTTGTGCAAGGCTGCTCCTTGCGGCTCCTAGACGTGCAATGGACGCGCCCACGACGGCCTAGCGCGTGAATTGACCTCTCCACAGCCAGTCGTCCATGGACTGCCCGTGCACACGACGGCGGCACGGGAACTCGCGGAGACGAGGACTACGCACGACCACGGCTACGGGAACGGGAAGCTCACTAAGGTGGTTCTGAAGAAGAGCTCGAACGCGATGAGGAGGATGGAGCCGCCATAGTCGACGTCGGGGACGGACACGGGACTCTGTGGGGAAGATGACGATGCGGGCGCGGGGCGTCTCCTAGCTCCTGTCTGCGAGAAAGAATCGGACACAGGCACGATCAGAGCCGTGGACGCGAGCGCACGATCACCTACGGGCCACGACGGCGTTGAATTCGGCAACTCACCGGAGAAACAGGGGAGAGCCACCTCTCCCCCTGGCGGCGGCGGCGGAGAAAACGAGGAGGGGGAAGGAGCAGCTAGGGTTTTCCCCAGGCGAGGCGGAGCCCTGCCTATAAAGGGGGAGGATGGAGAGGCTGGCGAGAGGGCTCCACGCCGGCTCCCTCCTCGTCCTTGCTCTGACGACGGGAGAAAGGAGGAAAAAGGTGGGGAAGAAGGGATTGACGAGTGGCCCCGGGCGAGCAGAGAGAGAGAGGGAAGGAGAGCGGGGCTCTCTGCTGGGCTGGTTCGAGCAGGCCCATGTGGGCTAAGCCTGCTGGTCTGGCTCTAGAGAGAAAAAGAGAAAAGGATGGGTTTTCCATTAAAATATAGCAGAAAATAATCCCAAGAGTTTTCCAGAGCAGACCATGAGTGAGAAAAACATAACAAAATATGTTTTGGAATCCTTGCAATATTCCTCAATTTCAAAAATTGGTCTGGCCATTTTTGGGACAACTAAAATGTGGGGCCATTTTTGAAATTCAAACCATATTGAACTATGGCCCACATTTTTAGAGTTGGAAAAAATGGTGCAAGGCTTTTTAAAAATCTTGGGAAGGGCAAAGAATTGGCTATGCCAAGTTTGGGGTCAAGGAGAGCATGCATGCAACAAAGAAAAATATTTAAACACCCTTCTTGAACCATTTTGGATGCAATTTCAAACAAACCAAATGGGCTCCAATCCCAATGCAAATTTAAATCACCACATGAAATGTCAAACTCTAGCATCATGCCAAGTTACAAATTCATCAGACAAAGTACAATATCATGTTGATTTCTTATTATTGCAAATGGGCTGTTACAGCACTCCCCCACCAACACAGGATCTCGTCCCGAGATCTAAGCCTGAAACAACTCAGCATACTCAGAACGGAGATGATCTTCACGCTCCCACGTTGCTTCCTTCTCCGAATGATGTGCCCACTGAACTTTCATGAAGTTGACGGTCCTGTTGCGAGTCTTGCGCTCGGACGTCTCAAGAACACGGACTGGACGCTCTGAGTAGGAAAGGTACGCACTCAGCTGTATCTCGCCCAAGTCAACAGCCTACTCTGGCTGCTTGAAGCACTGCTTTAGCTGGGACACATGGAACACGTCATGCACCATGGACAGACTCTCTGGAAGCTCGAGCCGAAAGGCAAGAGGTCCTCTGGTCTCAAGGATGCGGAAAGGTCCGACAAATCGTGGAGCGAGCTTTCCTTTCATGCCAAAGCGGTGAGTTCCCCTCAATGAAGACACTCTCAGGTACGCCCAATCACCAACCTGAAATGCTACACCACGGTGCCTTTTGTCATAATAGGCCTTCTGCCTAGACTGTGCTGCCTTTAGGTGCTCTCGGACAATCTTCACTCTGTCATCTGCCTCTTGGATCACATCTGGACCAAACAGCTACCTCTCACCTGTCTCGAACCAGTTCAAAGGTGTCCTGCACTTGCGGCCATACAAGACTTCAAACGGCGCAGCCTGCAGACTTTCCTGATAGCTGTTGTTGTAAGAGAACTCAGCATACGGCAAGCATTCTTCCCGCTTCATGCCAAAGGAGATGACACATGCTCGAAGCATGTCCTCGAGGATTTGGTTCACACGCTCGACTTGCCCACTTGTCTGAGGGTGATAAGCGGTACTGAACAACACTGTCGTACCAATCGCCTTTTCAAAGGCATGCCAGAACTTAGAGGTGAAAAGGCTGCCTCTATCAGAACTGATCTTCTTGGGAATGCCATGCAAGGATACAACTCTTGCGGTGTACAAATCCGCCAACTGAGCTGCTGAAATGGAATCCTTCACTGGAAAGAAGTGGGCAACTTTGGAAAGATTGTCAATGACAACAAAGATGGCATTGTTCTTCTTCTGCGACAAGGGGAAGCCTGTGATGAAATCCATCTCTATATGATCCCATTTCCACTCGGGAATTTCAAGTGGCTAAAGCAACCCTGCTGACTTCTGGTGCTGTGCCTTCACTCTCCTGCACACATCACACTCAGACACATAACGGGCAACATCCCGCTTCTTACAAGTCCACCAAAAGCTTTGCTTGAGATCTTGATACATCTTTGTACTGCCAGGGTGAATAGACAGCTTGGAGTCATGAGCTTCCTTCATGATGACCTCTCTGAGATCTCCCTCCTTGGGAACAACAACTCGCTCTTCGAACAACACGGTGCCATCATTATGCACTAAAAAGCAACCATACTTTGGAACTGAGGCGGCAGTACCCTGTTTGATCTTTTGTATCATTGAGCTGCCAGACTGATTTTCACGAATCTTCTCATGGATAGTGGGCTCTACCACAAGGTTGGCAAAGTAGCCTGCTGGAACTAGCTCGAGATTGAGCCTTCGAAATGACTCACACAAATCAGGGTGGATCTTCTGCACCTGGATATTATTGCAATCGCCCTTGTGGCTCAGCGCATCATCTATGACATTCGCCTTCCAAGGCGTGTACTGAATATCAACTGTGTACTCAGTAATGGTTTCAAGCCATCTTCTTTGCCTCAAGTTCAGATTTGGCTGAGTGAACAAGTACTTCAGACTCTTGTGGTCCGTGAACACATCCACCTTCCTCCCTAAGAGGAGGTGTCGCCAAGTAATCAAGGCGTGCACAACTGCTGCAAGCTCCAAGTCGTGCGTGGGATAATTCCTCTCACTCGTCTTCAACTGCCGTGAGGTATACGCCACAATATTCCTGCCTTGCATCAAAACTCCGCCCAGACCTTGCAAGGAAGCATCACAAAACACCTGAAAAGGTTGTGACTCATCTGGTGGCGTGAGAATTGGAGTTGTGGTCAACTTCTCTTTCAACTCCTCAAAGGCTGACTGGCAAGCTGGTGACCAAGTGTACCGTTTGCCTTTGCACGACAATTCAGTCATTGGCTTGGCTATTTTGGAGAAATTCTGCACAAACCTCCTGCAATAACTGGCGAGGCCGAGAAAACTCCTTAGCTGCTTCACATTCCTCGGCGGAGCCCACTCTTGAATAGTGCGGACTCTCTCTGGATCAACCGCAATTCCTTCTTCGGAAATAACATGGCCCAGAAAATTGACCTTGTCCAGCCAAAACTCACACTTGGATAACTTGGTGTAGTACCTGTGCTCTCTCAACTTCTGCAGCACTAGGTGTAGATGTTCCTCATGTTCACCCTCTGACTTGGAATAGACAAGAATGTCGTCGAGGTAGAGGATGACAAATACATCAAGCCAGTCTTGGAAAAAATAGTTCATAGCTCTCATGAATTTCGGAGGGGCATTTGAGAAGCCAAAAGTCATGACTGTGAACTCATACAGCCCATAACGTGTGCTGAACGCGGTCTTGGGAATGTCCTCTTCGCGAACACGGATTTGATGATACCCCATCCTCAATTCAAGCTTGGAAAACACCTTAGCCCCATTCAATTGTTCGAACTGATCATTGATGCGGGGTAAAGGGTATTTGTTCTTGATGGTCTTCTTGTTGATACCGCGATAGTCCTGGACCAAGCGGCTATTCCCATCTTTCTTTTGGACAAACAAAGCTGGTGCACCCCAAGGGGAAGTGCTCGCGCGGATAAAACCGCCTGCCTCCAACTCTGTCAACTGCTTCTTGAGCTCAATCAACTCCTTTGAACACATCTTGTACGGATGCCGAGAAATCGGATGGGTACCAGGCTCTAGCTCAATAACGAACTCAATAACTCGAACTGGGGGAATTCCTGGCAACTCCTCCGGAAAGACTTCTGGCAACTCACAGACAACTTTGACTTCTTCGAACAAAGGTGCAACTCCTGCGTTCAAAGCATACAACTGTGTTGGTCCTGTCATAGATCCACAAGTGTACAAAACTTCTGCACCTGAATCATGAGTGAACTTGACAGATCTGGTTGGACAATCAGTATTGGCCTTGTTCTGCACAAGCCAATCCATGCCCAAAATGACATCAATGTCGGAACGGGTCAACACGATCAACGAAGCTGAGAAGAGAAGTCCCTGGATATGAATCTCCACATCTGGGACGAAGGCAGACGTATTCGTCTTGAAACCCGGAGAAGCAACAGATAGCTACTGAGATAAACCTTGCAGATGTAACTCAGCACGCTCAACAAAAGCTCTGGATACGAAAGAGTGGGAAGCTCCGGAATCGAACAAAACTGTCGCAAGCACTGAACTAACAAGCAACCTACCAAGAACGATCTCTGAAGACTGCTGAGCATCTGTGAGCATCGCGTTGTTCACACGAACTGCACGTGGCTGTGCCTTCACCATCGCGGTGCTCGGAATAGAGCGAGGTGGAGGCGGTGGGAGCCGAGCAAAGCGCGGGTCGGTGCAGTTGGGAGACGTGTGCCCCGGCTCTCTGCACTTGTAGAAGATCACGCCTGGCCTGGGCTGCTGCTGCGGCCTGGGTGGCCTCACGTGTGGTGGTGTAAAGCGAGGCCCCTGCTAAACTGGGATGGGAGGGCGGGAAAAAGTGCGGACAACTGCCCCCTCTGCTGGAAGTGCTGCCTCTGCGGTGGTGCCTCTGTAACCCAAATCTTTGCCTTCTTCTAGACCATCACTACGGAATTGTGCTCTCTCTGGCGCTTCCTGTCTGCATCCCACTCTGCTCTGGCTGACTCCTGGCAGATAGCCTGATCCACAAACTGTGAGAACAGCGTGGGGCTACACTTAGTGAGTGCGTACTTGATCTCTGTGCTGAGACCCCCACGGAACCTGGCAATCTTCTTAGCCTCTGTGCTGACCTCCTCTGGAGCGTACCTGGCGAGCCTGACGAAGGCCAGGTTGTACTCCTGAACTGACCTGTCACCCTGTCTCAGAGCCAAGAACTCCTCTCGCTTCCTGTCCATCAAGCCACTGGGAATATGTGCTGCTCTGAAGTGTGCGACGAAATCTGCCCACGTGATGATACCATCGCCCTTGTTGGCCTTGTAGGTATCGTACCAACTGGCTGCTGCACCCTGAAGCTGGAAGGAGGCGAAGGTGACGTAGTCGACTGGTCTGACGGTGTTTGCATTGAAGTGCTTCTTGATCTCTGCAATCCAATCATCCGCTTCCAGCGGGTCTCGAGCCTCGGAGAACCTGGGGGGTTGATAGCAAGGAACTGATGTAGAGTGGTGTACTGTGGTCGGTCATTCCTCTGGGAAGTCTGGTTCTGCAGCATCTGTAAGATCGCAGCTGTGCCCTGAGCCACTGCGGTCACAGCCTCCCCAAGTTGAGGGTTCTCTGGCGGCGGCATGTTCGCTCTTGGCATCCTATATACAGGAACACTTATGAGAACATGGTTGAAACATTGACGAAACCAGAAGATAAAGAAAATATTGACAACAAAACTTCCTCACAAGGTATGAGAAAGCTGAAGGCTGAAATTCCACCAAGGTTAACCCGGGAAGTCGAAAGCTAGGTGCTACTGGAATCCCCAAACCGAGATCATCTGAATCCATGATAATAATCTGCTAGCGAGCACACAACAATATATATGAGTGGTTGAAGACCTGAACGTTGAGACATCTGCCCTGAGCGGCCCGCCGAAGCGATCTCCTATAGGGGGAGGAACCACATCCGAAGGATGCCAACCATCCATGTATAGGAGTTTCACCTGAGGTACACAGTAAGCGAGGTGGAGCTGTCAACCCCAAGTGGCGGCTCAGTGTTCTCAACGTACGCCAACCCTTCTCGTCGCTAGCAAAAATTTATAGAGGAATCGGAGCCTCATGTAAACGAGAACCTAGATTTGTTTTGAAAGGGGATAAGTTGTAGAGAGAAAAACAGCGTTTCACTTCCTCACGGAAAAAGGGGTGGGAGGGTGGGGTAAGAAGAAAAAGAAAGAGTTCCTACTCTCCGATTTTTCCTTAATAGCTACAAAATAGTTTCTAGACTCAACTTCGGCCAGTAAGGGGTCCTACAATCAGTCCTGCTCTGATACCAAGTTGTAAGGACACCGATGCGGTGCTAACTCGAGTTAGTCGCTTTCGCGTCCCGCTCAAGTTAGTAGCGCATAAAAGGCCACCGACTCACGACACTCGCACTCGTGTCGCTGCCGGATTCTCGACAACAAGTATAAGAACAATGAACTTTATACTAAGACATAAATATATAGAGTCCAGGGCATACATCGCCTCTAGAATTTATTACAACATCTCAGAGGTCCGTGGACCCAACAGTATATCATGCAACAAGCGGAAGACAATCACGACCGAGTACGGTCAAAATCCAAATTTCCCTAGAGAGGGCTGCACATAAATAGTCCACCCACGGATCGTCGGAGCCCAACTATAGGATCTACTGAACGAAGTCATCCTCATCGTCATCCTCCGGGGGCACCTCCACGAAGTAACGTCCGGTGCTCGGGTCGAGGTAGTAGTCAACTGCAGCGGCCGATCAGGCAAAACAGTAAAAGCACAAAAGGAAAACAGGGGTGAGATTATATCATTACAGGATATCTAACTCCCTACGGTAAGACAAGGTAAAGGTAAAGGTTGCAGCCGCACTAGCATATATGGTGGCTATCGCTGTATTAGAATAGGGGTAAGATCCAAGAATGCACGTGACAGCGCGTCATTAAGTCTGCTATCCACCTACTTACGTCAAACATAACACAACCTGGATCTTCTCTCGGTCCCCCTGGACGAAGAAAAGCAACCAAGGCACTCACACGGTAGGCAAGTTTTATTTATGATTCAAATTGATGTTATTCTATGAACAAGGAGTAGGTCTCAAGTCGTCCATAACCGCGGACACGGATTTTCGAAAAGATTTAACCCTGCAGGGGTGTACCAACTGCCCATCATAGGCTTCGCATGTACGCCCGGTTTCCACTTGGCTAGGTAAGCGCCTGAAACTCCGGAACGTCGGAGTCCCTCTAACTAACAACACACAATTCCGGGTGGCCCCCGGGGAGTCGACATCCAATCCAAAAGTCGGCCACGCTCTCGGATCAGCCTCTTCCGTATCAACAGGGTTTGGGTTACCGGTTAAACCTCACATGAGGACTGGGCCCTCGCCGGTCAAGGTGGGCCAGCCAAGGAACAAGTCCTCCTGGACCAAGGTGGTTTGTAAACAACTGGGGTACCACCAACACACACACGTTGCAAATAGTAAATCATCTCGGGCCACATCTAAAACTGTATGAAGCTGGGTAGGTAAGACAAGGGGACCCCATAGAATCCCACACACGATTAGGCACGTTCGTCAAGAAACAGAATACCCGGAACTCGGGACCTAGGTGACTCAAATGGAACAAAACACCTGGCAGGAACAGCCTGGTCTCCCATCTTTCGTCAAGTATAAATTAACATCATAATAATAATAAATATCAACCAACTTCTTTAAATAACATGATATCCCAAACCATAGCATAAGGTAAGCAGCAAGTTTTCCTACTCATACTAAGAAATGGCTCAGCAGCGGTAACTTAGCAATACAATGGTTTTGCTGGGATGTGGGGATCATGGATGTTTGGTTTTGAATGTGGCATAAGAAAGTGGATAGGATCAAACAAACGTCCTAGACTACAGCTAGGCAGGTAGGCAGAAAGGTATCAAGTAATGGTATAAATATTCCCCTTGCCTGGGTAATCGGTCGTCGAAGCAGACGTAGCGGGTTCCTCGGGCTCGGTGTCGGAACTCTCCACGTAAGTCTCCTCGGCAGTCTCAGGTGCTAACGTAAAGTACCGGCAAGGAAAGGCACACAAGTAAGCAAGGGGTGCAATGCACGGGCAATGATGGTATGAAAAAGTTTAATAGGCATGATGTGACCCTATCTAGTCAAATTTAAATGAAGGTGGTGACGACACGTCAACAACTTCATATGCAATTTATTTACGTTGAATGGCTTCGGTCTTAGCCTTAATTTTTGGTGTAATTAACATGGCAACATGGCATGACATGACGCAATAATAACAATTTAACAAAGTAAAGCATTGTAAAATTGAACATAACGATTCCGGAGACGGAGAAAGTGTCGGAGAAGTGGACACCACGGGAGTATCGAAGGAAGGCCACATGGGTGCAAGATATGGATGACCCTATGGCCAGACGAAGCATGGGAAGGATGCATGGGCGTGCAACCTTGTGGGACCCAAACAAGAATTCAAAGTTGACAAGGGGCAAAATCCAACATGGCAAGGTCACATGTGGGTGCAACTCCCCTCCACATTTGTTCCAAATTTTTATGCAACTCACACTTAAAATTAGAGGTGACCACGTTGATCAGTAGATTTTTCTACCCCAAATTGATATACGACATGTCTCAATTCGAAAAAGCAAACACAGTGTGCAAATTCGGTAGAACCGAAGGGCCTTGAAGCAAATAGCCAACACCTCAATATTTTAAGGCTCAATCACGCCAAAAGGACCTCACCATGATGCTCACTGAATTTAGCTACCCCAAATTTATATAATGCATGAAGCAGTTTGAACAGCGGCTCAAACAGGAGTGAATTGAACTCAAATTCAAATGAAAAAAAAGAACAAAAGAAATAAGGAAAAAAGGAAAGGGGGAGAGCCCCTCTGGGCTGCCTTCGGCCAGGAACTGGGCCCAGCACCACGGCCTGCTCTTCCGAACGCCCACGGTGAAGAGAAAAGAAAAGTAAAAGGTTGGGCTGAGCCCAACTCCTTCGCTGGAACAAAAAGGATGGGTTTTTAGCTCCAGGGGGAGCTCGAACCCGAGACCTCCTGGACGCAGCCCAGGGCGCCACACCACTACACTACTGAAACGCTAGCGATAGCATAGAACTCTTAATCTAAAAGACGCGGTCGCAGACGCTAACTGAAACTGGAGAAAAGACGCTAATAAAATCGACAGAGTGCAGCTTCTGACGGGAAACAAACATCGACAGAGGTTGTTCCCCTTCGACAGTGGCCTCGGCTAGGAACCACCAGCGAGTCGACGGCGACTTCCCTGGGCTAGCTGGATCTGCCATGAATCCATTTTCCCAACACCTCGTGTTGCGGCTGGAGAACGGGGACGCCATGGTCGCGGGAAGATCGCGGCGGCGCGCCTCCACGGCGGGCAGTTGCAGACAACGGCGACGGAGGAAAAAGGGAAACGCGTGGTGCAAGGCTGCTCCTTGCGTCTCCTAGACGTGCACTGGACGCGCCCACGACGGCCTAGCGCTTGAACTGACCTCGCCACAGCCACGTCGGCCATGGACTGCCCGTGGACACGACGGCGGCACGGGAACTCGCGGAGACGGGGACTACGCACTACCACGGCTACGGGACGGAGACGGGACTCGGTGGGGAAGAAGACGGTGCGGGCGCGGGGCGTCTCCTAGCTCCTGTCTGCGAGAAAGAATCGGACACAGGCACGATCAGAGCCGTGGACGCGAGCGCACGATCACCTACGGGCCACGACGGTGTTGAATTCGGCAACTCACCGGAGAAACAAGGAGAGTCACCTCTCCCCCTGGCGGCGGTGGCGAAAACGAGGAGGGGGAAGGAGCGGCTAGGGTTTTCCCGAGGCGAGGCGGAGCCCTGCCTATAAAGGGGGAGGATGGAGAGGCTGGCGAGAGGGCTCCACGCCGACTCCCTCCTCGTCCTTGCTCTGACGACGGGAGAAAGGAGGAAAAAAGGTGGGGAAGAAGGGATTGACGAGTGGCCCCGGGCGAGCAGAGAGAGAGAGGGAAGGAGAGTGGGGCTCTCTGCTGGGCTGGTTCGAGCAGGCCTAGGTGGGCTAAGCCTGTTGGTCTGGCTCTAGAGAGAAAAAGAGAAAAGGATGGGTTTTCCATTAAAATATAGAAAAAAAATCCCAAGGGTTTTCCAGAGCAGACCATGAGTGAGAAAAACATAAAAAAATATGTTTTGGAATCCTTGCAATATTCCTCAATTTCAAAAATTGGTTTGGCCATTTTTGGGACAACTAAAATGTGGGGCCATTTTTGAAATTCAAACCATATTGAACTATGGCCCACATTTTTAGAGTTGGAAAAAATGGTGCAAGGCTTTTTAAAAACTTTGGGAAGGGCAAGGAATTGGGTATGCCAAGTTTGGGGTCAAGGAGAGCATGCATGCAACAAAGAAAAATCTTTAAACACCCTTCTTGAACCATTTTGGATGCAATTTCAAACAAACCAAATGGGCTCCAATCCCAATGCAAATTTAAATCACCACATGAAATGTCAAACTCTAGCATCATGCCAAGTTACAAAGTCATCAGACAAAGTACAATATCATGTTGATTTCTTATTATTGCAAATGGGTTGTTACAGTGAGGTTGCTCACCGGGGATGTGTTGAGGGGGGCAGCGGGCTCGATGAAGTCCTGGCGTCGCCAGAATTTTCTCGGCATGGCGGAGGCCCGAGGAAGAAGACGGCCTCGATCTGCTCCGCGTGGTGGCTCCTGGCTCAATTCCTTCTTCCTGCAGACGAAGTCGAGGGTGGCGCGTCGAACAGACACAGAGGGGAGGGCTGGGGTGGACTATGGGCGCGTGCGCTCACGGAGCCGTGGCCATGGCTACGTCGGGCGGGAGGATGAAGACAAGGGCGAGAGGGTGCAGTGGGGGAAAAGATCTAGCGACGAGTCCAGCGTGGCCAGGGCAGTGTTCTTATCTGCCTCGACGTCGTGCGGTCATCGGGGAGGGGAGGGGGTCCGGGGCACGGCGTCGAGCATGTCACGGACATGGCACCTCACGGTGTGTGAGCAGTGCACGGGGAAGAAGACGGTGGGGGTAAGTGACTTTGGGCCGGGCCGTTTGAGCAGGGGTATGAGCGTTAGAAAAGCTTTTTGCATTTTTCTGCCCAGCCAGTGAAGGTGCTCAACTGTTTGAATTATTTTGGAAAGCAAACCATTTTTTTTGGATTGAAACTTGTTTGTATATTTGTAGTGCACCTCATAGCAGTGACACAAAAAGTTTGGACACTTTTAAAAATCATTAAGTATTTATTATTCCACTGCAACAGATTAACTAGGTTTCTAGCTGCTGTTTAGAATTGTTGGATTTATTTTAGGGCTCAATAAATTCCCATAACCACATGGATATGATCCACTAATTATTTAGCATTTTCCAAAATTGGTTGCAAGATTTTTGGACAAAGTTTTATTTGTCACTTATTTTTAATATTCAATAAAAGGGAAATTTGACTTTGCATTGGTCCAAGATTATCATGGTTGATCAAAGCAAGAATTTTGGAACAATAACCCTTGATTAACAAGATGATTACTGTTCACTGACAGTGAGGGTGTTAAAGATATGCAATTCAAGTCAAGACAAGAACAAGCAAGAGTCTATATCTAGTATTGAAACTAGCAAAGTAAGAACATAAAGGTGCAAGAGCTCTCGCTATCCGTGACTCGAATGTCTCCAAGTGGTGTTTGCATGCAAGAAGAGGGAGATGGGTTTAGAGCATAAAAATACTATATAGTTTAATTGAGAAATCAATCTACTAAAATTCACACTTGGTCTCCTTCAAAATCTTATTTTGACTCGTCCCCAGACCACTAGTCAGGCACAACTCAAACCGATCCTCTCCCTTTCGACTTCGAGCACTCATGCAATGGATGAGCGTGAGCAAGATATGTTGGAACTTAGGATGCAAAGAGTAAAAATGATGGGGATGGAAGACAAAAAGGTGTGAAATGCTAATTATGCTACTGGAAAGCTAGAGGCTAAAAAGTATGGGCAGTACGCCAAGACAAGTAGACCGAATCCATATGCATCTAATCACTAATCATCTATCTTGAGATATCTATCCAGAACATCTCGCTGGTATGAAGTTGCAAGCCCCACCCAAAGTGTAAACTCAAAGCAACAGACAACTGCATTAACAAACTTTGCGTAAGGTAAACAATCCTTGCAACCGGGGTTACAAGCACCGTTGTTTTCTCCCTGGTGGCAACAACACATCCCCTAGTCTCATATTTCTATCACTCAAGCTAGACAGTGGGGGCATGAACCCACAATCAAGCATAAACGCTCCCTCTTGGAGTTACTATCTACTACTTGGCCAAGGCAATAAAAAGTAACTGAGAACATGCAAGAATTACTCAAGAACAAAATATAAAAGGTAAACCAAATATATAAATCATCACGATTTGAACATAATCTCCTAGTCCATCGGATCCCAGCAAACACAGCATAGCAACAGCAGGAAAATTACATAGGTGCCTTGATCATGTAGGGCAGCTCACAAGGACTAAGAATTAAAGAACAAGATTGGAGAGAAGACATCACATAGCTACTGGTCATGGACCCATGGTCCAAGGGGGACTACTCACGACACATCCGGAAGCGTCCATGGTGGTGGAGAAGCTCCCGAAGGTCAATCCTCCCTCCGGAAGGGTGCCGGGAAGAGGTCTTCTGACGCTCCCGATCTTGGAAGCGCGCCGGCGGCAGAACAGAGAGGAAGTTCGCAATGTGGGGTTCTCTCCGAGGGTTTTCGGGACGAGGAGGTAATATAGGCCGAAGGGGGCACCAGGGGGTGTCCCCACCTCCCAAGCGCCCAGGTGGCGCGGCCAGAGGTGGGGCCGCACCACCTGGCCGCCTGGGAGGGGGTGGCCCCCCTCCGGCTCCCCTTTGGTGATTCCGGAAGCTTCCGTCATGCTGATTTTTTTTCTCTCGTTTTCTTGGAGCTCTGTAAATTGGGGAAAATTTCTTCAACTTACAGACATCAGCAGACAGAAACTGGCACTGTGTGCGCTGATTTAGTAGGTTAGTCCAAATATGTGTAAAATGATATAAAAGTGTAGAAAAACATGTAGCAATGTTACATAAAAGACCATGGAACAAGCAGAAATTATAGATACGCTTGGGACGTATCAACATCCCCAAGCTTAATTACTGCTCATCCTCGAGTAGGTAAATGATAACACAGATAATTTATGTGGTGACATGCTAACACACATATAAGAACTTCAAAGTAAATCAAGTAAGATGTGCAATTCAAGTCAAGACAATAACAAGCAAGAGTCTATATCTAGTATTGATACTAGCAAAGTATGAACATAAAAGTGCAAGAGCTCTCACTGTTCGTAACTCCAATGTCTCCAAATGGTGTTTGCGTGGAAGAAGTGGGAGATGGGTTTATAGAATAAAAAATAATATATGGTTTAATTGAGAACTCAATCTACTAAAGTTTCACACTTGGTCTCCTTTGGGATCTTATTTTGTCTCATCCCCAGACAACTAGTCAGGTACAAGTCAAACTGATCCTCTCCCTTTCGACTTTGATCACTCATGCAATGGATGAGCGCGAGCAAGATACGTTGCACTTAGGATGGAAAAGAGAAATGATGGGGAAGGAACACCAAAAGGGTGTGAAAGGCTCACATCAATGAGGAAAATCATAGGCGAGAGAAAGCCACATGATAGATATGATGTGAGGAGTAGGGATTGCCAGGAAACGGATGCACATAGATCTAAGGTAAGCTCACCAATGGAACTAGTGGGGGTGCATCCAACTTGCTTGCTCATGAAGACCTAGAGCTCATTTAGGAGGCTCATCCTTGGAATATGCAAGCCACGTTCTATAGTGTAAGGATCCCCACATTGTAATCCATGAATGATATGAATATCTCTATGGCGTACGAGTGTGGATATTTCAGAAAGGAATAGTAGTGTTACCTCCTTCTCTCTTTTTATTTCTTTATTTCTTTTCTTTTTTCTAATTTTTTGTATTTTGTGGCCTCAATGGCTCTTTCTATTTATCTCTCATTTGTCCTCTTTGGAATATTTTAATTTGTCCTCTTTGGGATATTTTCCTCACTTAAGGGCAACACTCTATATTTTACAAGGATATAAAGAAGATCTTCACACTTTACAAGAAGTACTCAACATAAAGAAAACTGAAAAACTATCATGATGTATGCAAATGTATGCCTCTGCCAGTGTAGCAGGATATGCAATGATACTAGCGCGTCATGTAGCAATGATAAGGGCAATGTGATGGCACTGAAGTAGTGCTCCTCGTTGGCTACCCCAAGCGGAAGGTTGAGATGTAGCGTAGCGGTAATTTCCCTTGGCTAAGATACCAAGGTTGAGATCGAACCAGTAGGACTCCGACGACGACAAGTACGTGGTTCGGCAAGTGAGGAGCCGTTTACTCAATATCACTTGCTTAGCTTGGACCTGCACACACAACAAGTAACTTTGCTCCCAACAAGTACAGAGGGGTTGTCAATCCCACCGGCCTTGCCGTTTACAAAGGATCAAACGCAAGAGATAATGATAGTTGTAATGATAATTGCAACTGAAAGTAAAAACAGTAAAGTAAAGTGAAGGTGTAAACCGTGGTGGAAATATGGACCGGGGTCCCATGACGTTCACTAGTGACGTCTCTCTGCCAAAAGACGATAAATAGCTAAGTTGGGTGAACAAATTACAGCTTGGCAATTGACAGAATTATAAACGCACCGCAATGCTAATTATGCTACTTGAAAATAAGAGTGCTCAAAATTATGGGCAGTACGCCAAGACAAGTAGACCAAAATCCATCTGCATCTACTACTAATCATCCACCTTGAGATATCTATCCAGAACATCTCGCTAGTATTAAATTGCGAGCCCCACCCAAAGCTAAACTCAAAGCAATAGACAATTGCATTAACAATCTATGTGTAAGGTAAACAGTCCTTGCAACCACGATTACAAGCACCGTTGTTTTCTCCCTGGTGGCAAAAACACATCCCCTAGTCTCATGTTTCTGTCACTCAAGCTAGACATCGGGGGGCATGAACCCACAATCATGCATAACGCTCCCTCTTGGAGTTACTATCTACTACTTGGCCAAAGCAATAAAAAGCAACGGTGAACATGCAAGAATGAATAAGAACAAAATACAAAAGGTAAACCAAATATATAACTCATCACGATCTGTAACATCCCAAAATTTTCTAAATTTTGGAATGTTCATAAATAAATTATAATAATGATTGTTTGCTTGATGTGGTTGAAATTCTGTGGGATTTAAAACTTTTTGGAGTTTAAATGAATATTAAAATGAGGGAGAATAAAAGGACTTTCCCTAATATTCATTGTTGGTGTTTTGGAATTTAATATTTAAAACAAATCCAATAAACTAAAATGAGGGAAGGTAATATGACTCCTTCAACATATTAAAAGAGTTGGAAAATGTTAACAAAAAAAAGTTATTGGATCTTCTAAATATTCAAAACATTTTTCAATTTAAGGCAATTCATTGGAGAGGATATAAAATGACTTATCCCTTTAAATAAAGTTAAAAAATATTTAGAATATTGTTTAAAAGTATTTTGAAATTTGTTATGAGTATTATAAATAACTCTAAAATTATTTTAGGGATTTTTATAATGCTCAGAAAGTTTTTATTGCATTAAAATGATTTATCAAATATTGCATAATTACTGGAAAAGTATTTTTTTGTAAAATATTTTATTTTTAATAATATATTTTGTTTCTGTTGCACTTTTCAAAAAAATTCTATTATTATTTTCTTTTGTTTTCTGTAGTTGGTTGACCATTTGAAATATTTAAAAAATTGGCCCAATCGCAGTTGGGCCGGAGCCAGCCCATCTAGTTTCCTCGCCCGTATGCGCATAAGCCCTAGTCGGGCCAGCCCATTAAGCAATCGCCACTTTTTTTCTCCCTGCGGCTGACGAGCCGACCCCACCTGTCATCCCCTTCCTCAACGTGTTCTTCATGGACTCCACGCACAGCCACCAGACTCCCATTTTCCTCGCAAATTCGATCTCGTTTTTGCCCGTTTTGCACGCAATCTCAACTATAAATATTGTCCAACTCGTTCTCGTACGATTTTTGAAAAAATCGTCGTTTCCCGTGATCCAAGATCGCCGGAATTTGTCGCCGGAGTTCGAGCTCGAGCTCTTCTCGGCCCAGCGCCGGCAACCGACCCCGCCCCGGCCGTTGCACCCCCCATCGCACGCTCGTGTCGCACCGCCACCGGCTGTCTGTCGTGGGCCACCCGAGGAGGTCGCGCCGCCTCGCTGGAGACAGCGGCGCCGGAGTGCCGCCCGCCCGCGCCACCGGTTGTCCGCCGCGCCGCCCGCTGTGCCAGCGGCCACGCCGCGCCGCCCGGCCGTTTCCACCTCACCGCCGGCCCCCGTGCCACTCCTCGCCGGACCCGAGCGTCGCCGGAGCCGCGCCACTGCCAACGTGCGCCGCCGCCGCCGGTTCTCTCCGGTGAGAAGTTCCAGCCGTTGGATCTTTATCCAAAGGCCTAGATCGGGCCAAATCTAGGGTTAGGTCTTTTTCCGGTTAACCGGACTTGTCCAGTTTTTTTTCTTCTTCTGGTTAACCGTTGCGGTTGGTTTTGTTATGCAGCGAACGTTCGCCGAAATTCCACCGGAGCGAACATCGTTCGTCCCGTAGCGGCCAGGGGCATGTTCGTGAGGTAAATTTATTTGTAATCATGGATAAGTCCTTTTTCACTAATTTCACCCTAGAATCTCCGTAACTGTATCTCCTAAACCGTGTTTCGGAATCAGGTGAAACTTTTTCCTACGCGCTTGTATTGTTCTGTAGTTTAGCATGGAATCTACTTTGCACACATTTGCACACTTTTGAATTTGAATTCATTCAAATTCAAATTCAAATTCCGGAGGCTGTATCTTTTAAACCGTTGATCCAAATTGAGTGATTGTTTTTGCGTTGGATCACTCGTGTCATACACTATCCGTATATATCTTATGTACACAAGGATTCAAATGTTTATTTATCTGTTTAAAGTCAAATTCAATTAAATTTGAACCCGCTATGACCTGTGTTGTAGTATTCCGTTTCACGTGATTGCTTTTGCATATCGGGTCGTTTGAGACATGTTATCGATAAGATTCACACACCTTTCATGTGGGCTTGTTTTTCACCTTGAATTCATAAGTCCATAGTCACAAATCTTTACATATAGTTCTTTATCTGTTGACTCTCTCGAGTTCACCTTCCACCTTCGAGCACATCGACACTTGTACCGTATCAAGCCTAATTGTTTTTGTTTCTAAATATTATTGTGTTGATTTGTTGATCTTTCATTTTCTTTTGGCGTGATTGTTTACTTGTGGTATCATTCCTTTACGATATATTGCTCGGAGTATGACGAGTAGAGTTATCTGGATCGTGAGAGCGAAGAACTTCATCGAATGTATAAGGCAAGTTATACTTTGACCATTTCACAACCTATATTTTTACTTATGCATGTAGCAAATATCACCCTATGCATGTGTAGGTGTATATTATATTATTATGCTGCAAACCTGGTAGGATAGCCATATGATCTGATCCTGTATTCTTTGTCGCCCTAGTTCGTGTTTGCTAAATATTGCTATGCTTGTAGACGAGGATTGGCTTGAGAATACATTGAGTTGTGTGAGGATTTAATGACTTGACTAGCAAACCTTTAATTAGAATACACCTCTGGACGGGCGGGATGCATCCTGGAGGTTGCGCCTTCTTTAAGGGCAGGTTCAGGGTTAAATGCTCCCAATGGTTTTCAATGGTTTGGAGGGAAGGCATCATGGGGTCGTGCACCTTATCTAAGGCAATCCGCCCATGAGAGTGCACCCTAAGTGGGCGCCGTCCAGGCTCAAAAAGATCGGACAGACTTAGTGACTAGTAGCTTCCATGTACAACCACTGGTTATATGGGCTCTGGCTTAGTTGAGTACGTTGTGGGGAGCCTGGCCCTGGTAGCTAGCAGATGTAGATATGATAGGTGTACCGGCTACCAAAGGGTGGAGGTGACCTCTTCTGAAAGACTTCGTCTCAATCTTCGGGTTGAGTCCAGTGGGGAAAGTGTACAAACCTCTACAAAGCGTACAAACTGATCATGATTAGCCGTGTCCCCGATTATGGACAACTTTGAGCAACTAGGCATTACTGTTGTTGGATGGTCTTGACAGATGAAACACTTTAATAAAACTTGAGTGGGCAAGATTTAATAAAGGGTGTGGATTGGAACTGGTGTGACCAGTTCAATCTTAAGTAGTAAGATAAACTAAAATTTTGACTAGGTAGATTGGGAAAAATCAGCTTTCTGCAAAATAAAACCATAAGCCTTTCCTTTGACTTATCCTTGCATGTAACGATAGGTCTGTTATATCCTTTTTCGTGGTACTTGCCGTACAAATCAGATGTACTGACCCGTTGTCGGGATGTAACCTTCGGTGTTGCAGGATTGTATACGTCGAGTAAGTGATGCGATGTAGGGTTACGATGTCTATACTCAACTGTGCCGGTGGAGTTGATGGACGCCACGAAGCTCTTTATTATGTTGTGATGTATTCTATTTGTAAGATAGCCTTGAGCTATGCAGGTATGATTAATTGTAATACTGGATCTTTGATGTAATATATATGACATGTGGTTTATTTTTTATATTACATCATGTACTATGTGTGCTAGCTATTGATCTAGGGACTAGCACAGAATGAAAAGAGACTTGGATTCTTAGCGAATCGGGTCGTTACACGACCTGAAATAATCTCATAATCCATTGGATCCAAGCAAACACAACATAGCAACAGCAGGAAAATTACATAGGTGCCTTGATCATGTAGGGCAGCTCACAAGGTCTAAACATTGAAGAACAAGGGTGGAGAGAAGACATCACATAGCTACTGATCATGGACCCATGGTCCAAGGTAGACTACTCACGGCACATCCGGGAGGCGTCCATGGTGGTGGAGAGGTCCTCGGAGGTCAATCCTCCCTCCGGCAAGATGTCGGGAACAGGTATTCTAGCGCCCCCGATCTTGGAAGTGTGGCGGCGGAGGAACAGAGAGGTAATTTGCGATGCAGGCTTCTCCTCGAGGGTTTCTGCGACGAGGGGTAAAAACTGGCTGAAGGGGGGCACCAAAGGTGGGGCCCACCTCCCAGGCGCTCTGGTGGCGTAGCCAGGGGTGGGCCCACGCCACCTGGTCGCCTGTGAGGGGGGCCCTCCGGCTCTTGTTCGGTGGCTCCGGAAGCTTCCTTGGCGCTGATTTTTATTCTGATTTTTTCAGAATTTTTCTGGCATTTTATATTGGGGAAAAACCACTGTAACTAAAGACATCAGCAGACAGGATTTGGAACTAGGTGCACTGAGTTAGTAGGTTACTCCAAATATGTGTCAAATGATATAAAAGTGTAGAAAAACATGTAGCAATGTCACATAAAAGTGCATGGAACAAGCAAAAATTATAGATACGTTTGGGATGTATCACAAGGCCCAACTAGCATGCAGCTCCTCGATCAAGAAAAAGCATGTATGACATGAAGATCAAGTCCTGAGATGGTGGATGTTGCATGGCAATGTATCTCGGAAAGGCTATGGAAATTCCTTGATAAGTAGGTATGGTGGCTATTTTGGGGAACATATAAGGAGGTTTATGATGACAGAGTGTATCATGCAAAGGGTTTGGATGCACCGGCGAAGTTTGCACCAACTCTCAAGATGAGAAAGGGAAATGCACGGCACTGAAGAGGCTAGCCAAATATGGAAGGTGGAAGTGCCAACAATCGAATACTCGCATTAGTCCGAAGAACTCACGCACTTATTATCGGTAACTCTCTATCTAATCAGGAGGTTCACAAAGAGACAAGTACCCCGAGGAGGAGTGTATGGGGGTTTGGTTATCCTTGCGCATCCTCGACCCATGGTACGTGAGGGTACTCTATATATTCCAATCCCTCCAAAGGTTAGCGATCCATCTAGTAGCTAGATTTCTCAACTATTTTTTGTAGTTTTCAAAAATAAACACAGATTGCCCAAATATGACACCTATCACTAATAGGCTCAAGCTCTTGGCACCAAAAGTCCAAACATTACTCAAATCAATACCTCAAAACTATTGCAAGTTACTACTATACTTATAATAGTAACCTCAATTACCTACTCATGTATGACACACAACTCAGTGCAACAAGCCAATTCTCTATACAAGATAAGCATGATAAGTCAAGAGAGTTCCAAAAGCAACCTAAATAAAAGCTTGTAGAAAGACAAGCATGAAAACTAAGAGCTAAGAAAGACAACAGCTACGAAAAGATAAAGAACACACAGAAAGATAAGCATACAGACCTATGTTGTGTTTTAGGAACATTCAAAAAAATGTTGTGTTCTAGGGTGGAGTGGAGTGTGTTTCTCTCCTAAACAATGAAGGCTAGGGTTCAACTTGTTATGAACAGTAAGCAAAAAAAAAAGTAAAGAGCGAGACGTACAAGCATAGCACATAACACAAGAAGAGATAAAAATATAGCATGGCACTACTGGAATTCACCAATTTGCCATGTGCCAAGGGCTTTGCCGTCTGTTTTTCATCGAGGCAGACGGCAAAGCACTGGTACGCCGTCTGCTGCCCAAAATGCAGACGAAAAAACCTTGACATACGGCAAACCACTGGTATGTCGTCTGTTTTTACTTATGCAGACGGCAAAGAACCTTTGTCGTCCGCTAGCAGACGGCGAAGCCAGTTGGTGGGCCCGCCTTGACCACCTCGCAAGTGAGGCTTGACGGGCCGGGGGCCGGGCCGTCTGCTAGCAGACGGCAAAGCCCCGGTCTCCGTTAACCTCGTCGTTGTGCCCCTCTTCTCTATCCCACTCACTCCAACCTCTCCACACACTCTCTCTCTCGCACTCCCCATCGCCGCCGCCATCACCGGACCCTGCCCCCCGCCGTCGACGTGCCCTCGTCGTCGCCGCCACCCCTAGCCTCCGGATCTCGCCCCACCCCACGCTCGTCGTGCCCACATCATTGTCGCCTCCCGCCCAGCCCTCCCGGCCCCCCGCTCGCCGGATCCAGCCGCCGTCGGCAGCTGCGCCGCTTCCCTCTGCCACCCCGTTGTGTCGTCGCTGCCCACCTTCTCGAACTCCCCCCCCCCACTCCGGTGAGGCCCCTTCTCTCTTTTTATTTCTATTTTCTCTGTTTCTAGTTAGTGTTAGGATTTTAGTTAGTTAGCGTTAGAATTTTAGTTAGTTAGTGTTAGAATTTAGTTATTGTAGATGTTAGGATTACAGTTTCTAGGTTTTAATTAGAAGATTTATAGTTAGTGTTATAGTTACTTTAATATTAGATTTAAAGATATTTAGTGTTAGGATTTTCTGTTAATTGCTAGAATTAGAAGATGAAGAAAATTTAAATGAAGATATAAAGAGAAATGTAAAGTAAAAAAGAAATGTAAAGGAAAATAAAATTAAATAAAAGAGGAGGAGGAGAGAAGGAGATGGAGATGAAGAAAATGTAAAAGATAAAAAAAGAGGAGGAGGAGGAGAAGGAGAAGGAGAGAATGTGATGAAGATGAAGGAGAGAAGGAGAAGGAGAGGGGGTAGGAGAGAAGTGTAGGAGTAATGCCACCGCACAACTCACCGCTCCCGCCCGACCCTCTTTGTCGGTGAAGATGGAGGTGGGCGACGTTGCGCCGCTCCTTCCGGTGAATAAGAAAGTAGATAATGTAGTTCGTAAATAGATCTCAGTGTTACTTAGCTTAATTACCAGTAGTGGTTTTTGTGTTGATTTTCTGAAATTAAATATGCAGGAGTTTCCACTTCACCTTGAGCACCATCGTCAAGGGTCTCGTGTTCGATGACCTCCCCTGTGTTCGAGGGTGAGTAAAAAAATCCTATCGGCCTCCTTCCCCCTTCTTTTTGCTCTGTTCCGGCCTTCGTGCCGATGACACTAGCTAGGTCAGTCGTGTAACAAGTATGTGTCTCCCGTTTGAAAGGGTTACAGTTATAAATATGCATTCATTTGCATATTTATAATAGTGATTCTTTCGAATTTTCCAACGTTATCCATGGACAGCCCGAGTATGTGTAGATTGGGTCGTTTTTCCATGCTCTAGTCCTGATCAGACGCGGAATTTTGTCAGCGCCTCCATGTTATTCTTCGGATACACAACCTCTCGGATTGTTGTCAAGACGTGTATTAGGAGAACAGCGGGGAGGTGCTGCCAAAATTCTGCGTCTGGTCGGGAGCAGAGCATGGGAAAAAGAACCCAATCTACACAAACTTGGGTGGGATTAGGACCTATATTTACCTATTAGTGTGTAGGTTTTGTATATGACGTAGCTATGTATGATAAAAGCAATAAAAAGTGGACGTAATAAAATTGACAAACATGTATATTTGTTTAGTAGCTATCGGCAAGATGACCGATGATCGTACATGGATGTACACCGGTCGCCCTAATCAGAAAGAGATGACCACTGAATGGGTAATGAAAACCAAGGAGTTTCTGAGAGCGGCGTTTGCAAATGGTCAGATAAAAATCTGGTGCCCCTGCGTTAGGTGCGACAACTATAAACAGATGACAGAGGTGGATATGGATAAACACTTGCAGAGGTGGGGTTTTAAGCCTGATTATACGGTGTGGACCTTCCATGGCGAGTCTGTCGGACGCAGGATCAAAAAACGTGGTGATGAGAGTGAAGCCGATACCGATGATGAGGAAGAAGCCGATACCGATGATGTGCAAGATCCTGAAGAAGAAGAGGTTACTGCTCCAGATGACTTGTCAATGCTTGACCGTTTACAGAAAGGCCTTCCAAATGTTGGTGTTGTTGAACCCGATGATCACGTCATTTACGATGACACGTGTGATAGTGATGATGATCCTTCAATTGATCCCGGAGAAGAGACGGATGATCCCGACTATTGTTAGTTGTACGAATCCTAGCTTTAATTAAATATAAATATATATATATATATATTCTCATTGTAGTAATTACTTTTGTAGTAGTATTATTTCTTTTTCTCATTGTACTAATTTCATTTAATATAGTTTTTGGCAGGTTCGTGACAGATATGGAGGGCGAGACCTTCGCGGGTGGCTCTACGTCACGAGGGAGGGGTCGGGGTAATGCGCTCGCACCAGGGACTCTACGGAAGTCTTTATTCGAGAGTATGTCCTCGGCTCCTACTTCTGAGGTGCCCAGGGGGAGAGGAGGTCGGACGAAGAGGGGCGAGAGAGCGGGCAGAGCAGGTGGTGGCCGCGCGAGAGGGAGGCAGACAGTTGTGCCTTCCTCGCCACCACCTCCGACTGATTCACCATACCACAGTATGTATCCCTCCTCGTAGAGTCCCGTGGTGGAGGAGGAGGCTACGTCCCAGAGCACGTCCTGAGGTACGTAGCCGGAGCTGCAGACGCCAGAGGGGGAGGTTGGTGAAGAGAGGGAGGTTGGTGAAGAGGAGGCGGTTGCCACTAGAGGGAGAAGAGCCTAGCGGCGTCCGGACTAGAACGATCTAGCCCGAAGAGAATTAGAGGCGCGTGGGATTTAGCTGGGGCAGCCTTGGGGCTTTTCTGGTGTGTCTTTGGGGCTACCCCTGCCCCCGAATATATAGGTGGAAGCCTGGGGTCGCAACTTGGGCGAGGGTTCTCCCCAAAGTCGGTTTTGGCCACCAAGAGGAGTCCAACACGGATTCCAGTACGAAACGCCGCGGACTACGGCGTCTAGGGGGGAAACTCCAGGGACCCTGGCGTTTTGCCCTGGTCCCCAAGGAAAGTCTATTTCCCACCGACCTACGGCCTTGTGGACCTTCCTACTTGGCCTAGCTTTGGTTTCCGCGTCTTGGAGAGTTCCATAACCCTCCGGATACTTCCATAAGCTCCAGGGAACCTCCCAGAACATTTTTGGAGCTCCCGGAACAATTTCCCGATGTTTCGTAACCTTTCCACAACTATTACCGAATGTTGCAAAACCTTCCAAGACTATCACGGATGTCTTGTGACCACTTCAAGACTCTTCTTGAATGTTCAGGAATCATCCGAGACTGTTCTCGAATATTCTGAAACCATTCGGCACCACTTAGAACACTTCTAGTGCTACCCAGAACACTTCCGGTTCCACCCGAAACAATTCCGGTACCCTTTCTCTTTTCATCTCCTAGTTCTCTAACAGATTACTACTCGTTAAGTGTGTGACCCAATAGGTTCGGTATAATGCGGACATGACTCAGAACATCTTCCGGACATAGGTCAACAGCCTTTTGTCAATAGCCAATAATCAACAGCGGAGCCATGGACACCCATGTTGACTCCCGCACATACACGAATAAACTTCGAGTGAACCTTTATGTTTAGTCATGTACCATTCCCTTTGCTTCCCGATATATGACAAAGTCAGAGGAGAGAAGTTTGGCACCCATGTGTAACAACTTCTTGAACACAAGCCACTCGTTATCCTCTTTGCTCGTTTGTCTCTATTTCTCGTTATTGTATTCCGGTATCCCCGTGATTAAATCACAATGCGTCTGGCCAGACTAGAATGGATACCGTCATACCGAGTGGGCCCAAAGTCAATATCTCTTCATCGTGAAGGAGCAAATCCCATTCTTGAACTATCACAGTCACTAGCCACACCATCTGACTTACCCAGAACTTATTTTACTACTTCCCATTTACGGGAGGATTCATCTAAGAACCAAAGCATGTCTTCCTGTGTGAAGCAACTCGATACTCTCATGGTCTAAGGAATTACGTATATGATAACATTTCATGATATGACTTATAACGTAGTTACGATGTGATCTCTAAGTATATCATTCAATACTGGGGTCGGTTCAACATCATTGTTCTGCTAACAATATGTTCCCATTGCTAATGACATCCTTGTTACAAGAACAATGTCCATGATTAAGAAAACGTAATCATCAGTTAGCACATGAGCTGGTCTTAGAGGCTAAACCTGGAACACTTGGTGTTTACATTTCCACACATGCAAGTGAGTTTTCTTCTGAATCTCATAGTCAGGGTCATTGCAATTATAGCACAGAAATATAAACATTAATTACGAACGTGGAAATATATATAATAACATTTTATTATTGCCTATAGGGCATATTTCCAACAGTCTCCCACTTGCACTAGAGTCAATAATATTATCAGTGCTTGAGCACTTTACACCTATGGCATACTGGTGTAATACATGCTTCATTTGTGGTATAGACTTCATCATCGGATCTGACGTTTCAGGCCCGTTTGTATCTTGCATATCTTCGCGTTTTCACGCTATCATAAAATTCACTAATTTTATCACTTTAGCTTTGTATATGTTCGAATCATTTGGCAGGACCTTGGTTCCTTTAGAATAAGTCATGAAATCATTCATCAATGTTCCATGAGCTTCAAGCATCTTGGAAACCATACCATGTTCATGAACTGATGATTCAAAATACCCTCCCTTGTAACTTCTTTAAGCAACAATATACTTAGCCTCTGTTATAGAATTCTCCACAGTATCTAACTTAACACAGTTCCTCCATACTGTGACACCCTTATGTGTGAAACACATAATCCCAATTAAAATCGAAAATCGGTCGGAGTAAGTATGAAGACTGAATTGGTGTAACTGTTTACATCAAAAATTCAGTTGGTGTAACTCATTACAACGAGCTCTTCATTCTCTCCATTTTTCCGAGAAACATATCTTATCTTTCATAAGTTTAACTTTTCACTGTTTGTCCAATGATCAACATTTTGATCACTTTGGTATCTTTCTTACAACCTTTTGGAGCACTGGACATATCTGGTTGTTTTGCATATTATGGTGTACATGATTAATCCAAACACACAGGTGAATGGAATTCAATTCACGTGTTTTTGCTTATCTGTGTTCATGAACACCGATTTCCGCAAACAACTTTTCACCGTGACCTCGGCAAGAACATCATTCTTGGCGTATTCATACTAAACTACTTTAGTATCATGTCAACATGTAATGTTGGCTTTAGCATGATCAGGCACTTACTATCTACATATATCACTGTGCTCAATACTAATGCTATATTAGCCCAAGTTCTTCAACTGAAAACTATTTCCAATGAAGTCCTTATTCGTGTCAAGAAATTTATATCATTTCCAATCAACAATATGTCATCTACATAGGGTTTTCGAAATATCATTTAGCTCCCACTTACTTTCTTGAACATTCAAGCATCTTCGTCATTCCTGATGAAAACAAACTCTTTTGGCAATTTCATCAAAACAAAAATTCCAACTCCATTATGCCAGCTTCAGTCCACCACTGGACATCCAAGGCTTGCATCTATTTTAGCATCCTTTGAATCGACAAAACATTTCGGTCGTATCACGTATACGTCCTTTGTTATATTTCCGGGTAGGAACTTTGTTTTGGCGTTCATTCTACCATATCCTATAAATGAGATATGTAGTAATTTCTAATATAACCCGAATTGACTAAAGCATCTCTTCGGTCGACACTATTTCGCCGTAGTCAACGTTTGAACTAGCTAGAAAACAATTTTCCAACGAGTTGAGCTTTATGGATAAAAAAAAATTCATCGCATCAATTATAGATCCATATATTTATTCTTCAGACTTTTAGTCTTTCAGAGGGTCTACCAAGTTCAAAACTTGACTTACTTCCATGGATACTATCTCGGATTATTTGGCATTTAGCCAAATCCCGGAGTCAGGGCCCATCAACGCTTCTTTCTTTATCACAGGTTTATCATTGTCGAACAATAATATCTCGTCTTACATATCATGAATGTTTGTACGAGTTTTGTCTAACCTGTGTGGTTCAGCTGCGCACTTATTTGAAGATTCAACAATCTTTAACAAGTTGCACCGTCCTCCCACTCACTCTTTTGCAAGAAACTATTTTCTTCCAAACAGATTGTTCTTAACTGCAAACAGTTTTGCTTTTGTGTAGTGATAGAGGAATACCAAACCCTTTTGGAATAACCTTAACAAAGTAGCACTTATCTGATTTGGTGTTTTGAGCATGTCAAACACATGTCTCATATACCCAAATTTTAAGAAAAGACAATATGGTTTTAACACTTCCATTACACATCTAATATGGTGTCATTTCAACAGATTTGATGGTGCTCTTTTCAGTGTAAAAGTCGTAGTCTCTAACGCATAACTTTAATAAGTATAATGGCAAATTGATAAACGTCATATTTGATCTTACCGTGTCATACATGGCTTGATTACATCTCTCGAACACTTTACTCATAGTGGTGTTCCGGGAGACGCAAGTTATGACACTTCTTCACAACTCATCAGACGTTCGCTAAACTTGTAACTCAAATATTGCTTTCTACAATCTAATTTTCAGAAGCTTTATTTTCTCGTTACAATGAATTTCTATTTCACTCTAAAATTCCTTGAACATTTCAAAGATTTCAGACGTATGTATCTATTGAACAGATATCCACATATGTACTTCAACTCATGAGTGAAGATAGGGAATCCACTGCACACAACTACAC
This sequence comes from Bromus sterilis, assembly GCA_950022295.1. Lineage (NCBI taxonomy): Eukaryota > Viridiplantae > Streptophyta > Magnoliopsida > Poales > Poaceae > Bromus > Bromus sterilis. The sequence continues at coordinate 316,387,668 of OX465596.1, read as the reverse complement.
TTATTGGACTACACACATCATCATGTATGATTACTAATGGTTTAGTTGCCCGTTCATGTATGGCCTATCAACGGTGTTTTAGTCACATTACTTCGAGACAAAGATCGCAAGCGTCAAGTGATTCATAATCATATGACTCGAAAGTCCATCACTTATGGAAATTCTTCATGCATGTTATGTCACTCGTGATAAACGGCAGTGCCACATCTATGTGGTATTTCTTGTCAGTCTCGCGACGTTTAGCGTCAGTGTTATGGATGTTTAATATTATTATCAAGATTCATAACATACAACCTATTCATAATGGAAGTATGGCCTTTACGTTATTCATAGCTTTTAACAACTCTCTTGCAACAAACATGATTCAAAATGATGTTTTGCAACAAGGCTAAAGTGTAGTAACAATTTACTCAACTCTAAAATGAATTATGAAGATAATCATAGAGTCAACACACGGTATAGTAAACCTTTTACCGTGTTCCTGAGCGTGTCCAAACTCACCATTAGCTAGTCATAAAAGCCATAGTATTTCTTGCATCAACTTGCAACGATATGCAATTGAAGTGATATTCCGATGATCAACAGTTTAATCACAATATACAGAATCCACAATTAACTGCTTAATCATGATTCCCAAGAATTACATCTCTTGACCAGCAATGAATTCATCTATAACTCCGTATGACTTTCATTTCTGAGCTGGATATTCCAGTCTTCTTTCGTTTTGCCTTTATACGTATCATAGTTCTATTTCCAATGTCACTCCTACTCACAGAAAATCACACATGATCAAGGGTGGCGCAGGCCATGGACTTTCCGGCGTATGAGTCTTACTAACATCCTTTGGACTTCCTTTCCCTTAATTCTCATCATCATATGATCCGTGTTCTTCTGGATCCCACACTTATCAGTTTTGTTTAGAGCACAGTGAACATTTTCACTAATGCTTACAATCATACATTGTACTAGATATCTTATATCCAACATTAATTGTCTTACTACTGAAAACAATTTTTCAGTTCCATGAATATAACATAACTATCCTAAACGTTTCAAAGTTCGGGTTTCATGGTGGTGAGGACAATGCACTTAGCTGTGGTGGAATTCTAGCATTTTGGATTATGGACGTGTGTCATGTCATCCATAGCATCAGCGGGAGAGCATCCAAAATTTGCGATAGGACATGGTCCTTCTCGGCACTATTGAGGATAGTCCTCACAATACGGTACCAATCGTAAAGTTTTTACCAGATAATACAGTTAATCAAAAACAATTGGGAAGGTGGTAACGCGAGCCATTATTCTACAACGATAATGCAAATACTAAGACTTTGTTCATAATTAAGTTGCACTTGTGATTAATCAATTTAATTACTAAGTGCGCTCCCACTCAGATCAATATCTCTCGTAATTGATGCTGGAGTGATTCAAGATCCAACCCAATCGTCCGCCATTGATGTGACATCACTGATGACTTAGACTGGACCGGTAGGCCAACTTGCCAATCACAACACATGTGATTCTTGTTCATCTTTCGATGGGCGTGTTCCGGTAGCAAACTTTTATCCAAACCGTCAAGACAACCAAGTGTAATGTGTTGTGTGTTCTTTTAACACACCCACCTTTTATGCGTCACACCGTGTGCACCCATGTGACATGACCTGCTCCGTTGTGAAACATAGTATAGACGGTGCTACAGTTGGAAGAACACTATCAACTTGATATTGTTTTGCGAGAGATCACCCTAATAAAATACGACTACCGCGCATCAAACAAGGGTGCATCAAAGGGATAAACATCACAGGCAGTTCATAAAATTATGTGATATAGTATAGCCCTTTGCTTCGTGAAGTCTTCATTGTCTTCACGTCGTCGTGGTTGAAGTCACCGTGTCCACCAACTTTGTCCTTGGTGCCGGGACCAACACCACGGATTCCGGCATGTGCGTCGGGGTCCACCTCCGCATCGTAGATCATCACCTTGCATCTATCTATTGCTTTGCCTCGAGCTAATAAACAGTTCTGGCACACAGGCCATAATTAAGTGACAATCATATGACTCCAGTCATCATGCCGTACCACGACACGCAGGTCGCGAATAAATATTACATAACATATAGCATCTCATACAAACACATTGCAAATCTTGAAGGCTATACCACATCACATGCATACTCTGCAAAAACAAGTTAGATCGCTATCTACACGGGTTTTTGCAAATTTTATCGTGGTTGATTAGCAGGTTACAAGCAAACGTTGTTCCCTAAACAAACCAAACACAATACTTCAATGTTGCTAGTTTAACGATCAGGGCGCGTGTAGCAACTAATGCCACAAGCCAAACTTCGTTCAACGCGTGACCCCCGTGTGGATTTGAGTTCATAAAATCCACAAGCCCCTCCATGTTAAATATTCTATTGCGAGATTAAGATGAGATCCAAGGAGTTTGATGTAGACCATGATCAAGGCAACCAGCATACTGAAAGCAGCATAGAGGGATCGATGGAAAACTCAATCCTTGTAGCAAAACCTCAACTTGCCATCAAGCATAGAAAAAATCACATGACAGGGAAGCAACAAGAAAATCAATGCCTCATATCACACATATGATCTAGACCTAAACATGCATCTAATCAAGGATCGCTCTGATACCACTGTTGGGAAACGTAGTAGAAAACAAAAAAATTCGGCCTACGAATCAAGAACCCAAGATCATCCAAGAAGATTGCATACAAGGTTTTAGGTCATGGCTCACCAACCGATGTAGCGGAAGTAGAGTTGGTGAAGATCGTTGGTGCAGATCCCCGCAGCTAGGAATTTCAATGACCTCCCAACCGCGAGGATATCGATCCCGCGTACCGTTCCACGATCCGTTGCGCGATCTATCCCGTGAACCGTCCCACGATCCGTCCCGATCAAGTCCCACGAACAAGTCCCTCGAACATGATCTCCGAGGAAGAAGAAGGACCTCGAAGAAGGATCAAAGGTATGATCCCTCTACCGGTATCCACACATCCCGATGTAGCAATCCAGCAGCGCTCCGCCGTCCAGAGAAGAACGCCACCGAGAGAAACTAGAGGGAGAAGAGCCTAGCGGCGTCCGGACTAGAACGATCTAGCCCGAAGAGAATTAGAGGCGCGTGGGATTTAGCTGGGGCAGCCTTGGGGCTTTTCTGGTGTGTCTTTGGGGCTACCCCTGCCCCCGAATATATAGGTGGAAGCCTGGGGTCGCAACTTGGGCGAGGGTTCTCCCCAAAGTCGGTTTTGGCCACCAAGAGGAGTCCAACACGGATTCCAGTACGAAACGCCGCGGACTACGGCGTCTAGGGGGGAAACGCCAGGGACCCTGGCGTTTTGCCCTGGCCCCCAAGGAAAGTCTATTTCCCACCGACCTACGGCCTTGTGGACCTTCCTACTTGGCCTAGCTTTGGTTTCCGCGTCTTGGAGAGTTCCATAACCCTCTGGATACTTCCATAAGCTCCAGGGAACCTCCCAGAACATTTTTGGAGCTCCCGGAACAATTTCCCGATGTTTCGTAACCTTTCCACAACTATTACCGAATGTTGCAAAACCTTCCAAGACTATCACGGATGTCTTGTGACCACTTCAAGACTCTTCTTGAATTTTCAGGAATCATCCGAGACTGTTCTCGAATATTCTGAAACCATTCGGCACCACTTAGAACACTTCTAGTGCTACCCAGAACACTTCCGGTTCCACCCGAAACAATTCCGGTACCCTTTCTCTTTTCATCTCCTAGTTCTCTAACAGATTACTACTCGTTAAGTGTGTGACCCAATAGGTTCGGTATAATGCGGACATGACTCAGAACATCTTCCGGACATAGGTCAACAGCCTTTTGTCAATAGCCAATAATCAACAGCGGAGCCATGGACACCCATGTTGACTCCCGCACATACACGAATAAACTTCGAGTGAACCTTTATGTTTAGTCATGTACCATTCCCTTTGCTTCCCGATATATGACAAAGTCAGAGGAGATAAGTTTGGCACCCATGTGTAACAACTTCTTGAACACAAGCCACTCGTTATCCGCTTTGCTCGTTTGTCTCTATTTCTCGTTATTGTATTCCGGTATCCCCGTGATTAAATCACAATGCGTCTGGCCAGACTAGAATGGATACCGTCATACCGAGTGGGCCCAAAGTCAATATCTCTTCATGGTGAAGGAGAAAATCCCATTCTTGAACTATCACAGTCACTAGCCACACCATCTGACATACCCAGAACTTATTTTACTACTTCCCATTTACGGGAAGATTCATCTAAGAACCAAAGCATGTCTTCCTGTGTGAAGCAACTCGATACTCTCATGGTCTAAGGAATTACGTATATGATAACATTTCATGATATGACTTATAACGTAGTTACGATGTGATCTCTAAGTATATCATTCAATACTGGGGTCGGTTCAACATCATTGTTCTGCTAACAATATGTTCCCATTGCTAATGACATCCTTGTTACAAGAACAATGTCCATGATTAAGAAAACGTAATCATCAGTTAGCACATGAGCTGGTCTTAGAGGCTAAACCAGGAACTCTTGGTGTTTACATTTCCACGCATGCAAGTGAGTTTTCTTCTGAATCTCATAGTCAAGGTCATTGCAATTATAGCACAGAAATATAAACATTAATTACGAACCTGGAAATATATATAATAACATTTTATTATTGCCTCTAGGGCATATTTCCAACAACGTGCTCATCCAAGAGTGCACGCGCCTCTTGCAGAACACAAGGCACGAGATGCTATTGCAGGTGGTCCGTGACTACCACGCCAAGCGTGGCCTTAATCGTAGCAAGGAGTGCCGCAAGAAGTTTCTGACGAGGGACGAGTACATGATGGTAACCCCTTCTTGCGTCTTCTAGTTTCCTTGATTTGATTCCTAGCTAGGCCTATAATAGCTAATCTTCATGCTTACTAACTTAGGCGCCGCCGAGATGGTGTGCGGATAAGATGGATTGTTGGGAGGTCATTATGGACTAGTGGTGCTCAGAAGCCTGGTTGTCCGTCCACAACAATGCCAAGGACCAGCGCGCCCAAATGGTTGGTGTGCCACACCATCAAGGCAGCCGCAACTTAGCTGGTTACGGGAAAAAATGGGTATGTGTGCTTTTCTAATATTGTCTTTTATGCACCCACAACTTAGTCGTTTACTAATATTGTGCTTTTCTTTGTCTTTTAGGCGGAGCATAATAAAACAAAGGTGCTTGGGGTGTTCCACAATTATGGCATGTCCCATACAGCGTCGTACAAGAAGGCCAAGGCACTCTCAAAGGCGGATATGGCCACTCCTTCGACTTTCATCAACGTTGCCTCCTACAGTAAGCTCAAGGCTTATACTGAGGTGGCGAAGGAGAAGCACGGGCAGGATTATACCCAGGTTGGGAAACCTATTGACCCGGAGCTGGTGATGATCTCTGGTGGCGGAAGGCGCCATGGCGCCATGGCCATTGGAGATAAGTTGATTCGGTGCAATAGGACTCTTCTTCAGATCAAGGCGCGCCAAACGAGCTCTTCTCCTGCTATAAGGACTCGTGCGCGGCCAGTCGATCTCGCTATCAAGGTGATTGTTGATGGAGATTGGGCAGACGGCAAACGGCCGGATTCCAGTAGTGTGGAGAAGGACGAACTGATGATTGTTGATGGAGAAGGAGAAGGGGATGCACGGGGGCATACCCAAGCTTAGACGCTTGAGTCTCCTTGAATATTTCTTGGGGTGCATGGGGGCATCCCCAAGCTTGAGCGCTTGACACTCCCTGATCTTCTTTCATCATCTTCCATCGCATACTTGAAAACTCCCTTCATACAAAACTCATCATAAGCTGATTAGAGTGGTTAGTACCCATAATAAAATATTTTTTCTCCATTGGAAATAAAGATTTTCATGAAGAGCTACTGTTCTTATGATATCCAAAAAGGTTTTGTAAAGAAAAAGCAAGCTTAAGATTGCAAAACGATGCAAATTCAAAATGTGGCAGAATCTGTGAGAAACAGACTAGCAGGTAGTAAATAATTATTTTGGGGTACTTCTACAACTCAAACCAAAAAACTCAGGACAGACACCAGAAATCTAATTGTATAGAGCATACTTTCAAAACAATTCAGATCATAAATATGATCTGGTGATTTATCGTGAATTTTTTCGTCAAGCAGACAGAATCTGTTTCTGGACAGCATATCACAACTTTAGAACTTTCTTGCAATCAGAGGCTAAAACTTGGCACAAAGCTTGAAAATAAAGATACAATGATGTTGCTACAGTAGTAACAAGCATCAAGACCACTAAAACTGAAAGTAAAAACATCTTGGGTTGCCTCCTAATAAGCGCTTTCTTTTATGCCTTTTAGCTAGAACATTGAACCATCATCAAGATCATTAAAAAGCTCTTCAATAGGTCAACAAGTCTTAAGATGACTTTCAAATAAAGGCCTAGTGGTAACACTTCTAGGAATAAAATGAAAGGTACTAAGACCAATTGGAATTTCATTTCTGATTCTATTCAAGAGAGGTATCTCTTCCAAGGTCTTCACAGTTTCCACACCCCTAGCTATAGATATATTTGTTTTGGGTTGAGGAACCTTGGGTACATAAACAAACTTAGGTTCCTTCTTTGCAGGGGTATCTACCTTTTTAGTCTTGATGGAGGATAGAGTAGTTCCTAGAGTTTCAATAATATCCTCAATCTTTTCAATCGTAGATGGGTCAAAATCATGGGGTTTAAGGGTCTCCAAAGTTTTATAAATTTTATGCATGGAGCTATCAAGTCTACTTAAATTCCCTTGAATCCTACGATCTAATTCATTTATCTTACCCATGCTTGGCATCTCTAGCTCTATCCTATCAAGTTTACTCATAATGTGAGCTAAAGTAATGTCCTCTTGTGTAATAGCAATAGGGGGATTTCCGAAAAGATTTTCCATAACATTAAGAGCTTCCCAAACTGGGGATTGCAAGAAATTCCCATTGATTGCAGTATCTAAAACAAACCTATTCCAAGAAGTAATACCAACATAAAAATTTCTAAGCAAGATAGTGGTGGATTGCTTCTTGGTGGCTCTATTTTGAGAATCCTTAATTCTATACCAAGCATCTTTCAAACTTTCTCCACCCCTTTGTTTGAAGGTGAGAATCTCCCCTCCGGGTGCAAAACCAAAGGCAAAGGACTTAGACATACTGACTAAACAAAGCAAAGTAACTATTTTTTGTGGTTTTTGGTATAAGACTCTAAAGCAAAAACTAGAAAGTAAAATAACAAGACTAAAAAGCAAAGGTAAAAGATAGCATGCAACTCCCCTATCTTGAATATTGGAGTCCCCGGCAACGGCGTCAGAAATTCGCTTGATGGCACCGAAGTAGTTCTCCTCGTTGGTTACCCCAAGTGGAAGGTTTGGATGTAGCCTAGCAGCAAATTTCCCCTAACTTAGAGGATAGGGTTTATGGCTCCCGTAGGACTCCAAGGACGACAAGTAGGTGGTCAAAAGAGCAAGGCACCATTTGACATAAGTTACTCACTTGACATGGACACGCACACAAAACAAGTAGACCAAAATCCAATTGCATCTACTCATTAATCATCCACCTTGAGATATCTATCCAGAACATCTCGCTGGTATTAAGTTGCGAGCCCCACCCAAAGTGTAAACCCAAAGCAACAAACAACTGCATTAACAAACTTTTCGTAAGGTAAACAATCCTTACAACCACGGTTACAAGCACCATTGTTTTATCCCTGGTGGCAACAACACATCCCCTAGTCTCATGTTTCTGTCACTCAAGCTAGACATCGGGAGGCATGAACCCACAATCAAGCATAAACGCTCCCTCTTGGAGTTACTATCTACTACTTGACCAAAGCAATAGAAAGCAACGGAGAGCATGCAAGAATTACTCAAGAACAAAATATAAAAGGCGAACCAGATATATAACTCATCACAATCTGAACATAATCGCATAATCCATCGGATCCCAGCAAACACAGCATAGCAACAGTAGGAAAATTACATAGATGCCTTGATCATGTAGGGAAGCTCACAAGGGCTAAGAATTGAAGCACAAGATTGGAGATAAGACATCACATAGCTACTATTCATGGACCCATGGTCCAAGGGGGACTACTCAAGGCACATCCGGGAAGCGCTGATGGTGATGGAGAAGCTCCCGGAGATCAATCTTCCCTCTGGCAGGGTGCCGGGAAGAGGTCTTCTGGTGCTCCCGATCTTGGAAGCGAGGCGGCGGCAGAACAGAGGTGAAAATTGTGATGTGGGGTTCCTCTCGAGGGTTTCCGTGACCGGTTGTAAATATAGGCCGGAGGGGGGAACCAGGGGGTGGCCCCTCACCCCAGGCGCCCTCGTGGCGCGACCAGGGAGGAGGTCACGCCATCTGGCCGCCTGGGTGTGGCCTGGCCCCCTCTGGCCCCACTTCAGGCTTCGTGAAGCTTCCGTTGCGCTGATTTTTTTATATATTTTTATTGGAATTTTTGGAGCTCTATAAATATGGATAAAAACCTGCAATTCACAGACATTAGCAGACAGAAACTGGCACTGGGTGCACTGAGTTAGTAGGTTCGTCCAAATATGTGTAAAAAGATATGAAAGTGTGGCAAAACACATAGCAATGTCACCTAAAAGTGCATGGACCAAGCAGAAATTATAGATACGTTTGGGACGTATCACCAGACCAGTACTGCTGAGCTTCCAGGCAAGCAGAGCAATTACCCTCCCCCAGATATCGCCTATCTTTTCCTTACATTTCTTGCACTAGGCATTGTTGCTGCTGCTATTATGTTAATTCCTATTATGTTGCGTAGCCTGTTTTTGTCGCCTTTATTATTGTACCCTACATTGTCCTCTGTTGCTTAGAATAATTACTCATCAGTTGGGCTTACACCCTTGTTAGTCTTCTATGCTTAGCTATCGGGTCGTGATCATTCTGGGGAGTGAACGCGGGACTTTACATTATTGCAACTTCATCGGACGCAAGAAAGGTAAGGAGTTGGGTGACCCAATGGTGCCCGCGAGAGGTATTGCGACAAGACGACAGGGAGGGAATACCGATGTACGGTGGGCTTGGACCCTTATCCTTGTCCGCGAGAGTTACCCCTGTACCACAAAATTCAAGTGACTCCCAGGTTGCTCGCGAGCTAAGGTAAGTAGACAGAATTACCCCTAAGGGTACCCGTGAGATTTGACGGGACGACATGGCAGGTGGCGCCTGGAGAGAGAGGAGGGCCTGACTGTTGTTCGTTGTCCGTTGTGTTACCCAGTCAGAACAACGATAACGGTCGTCTCCGCCAAATATTAATAATGCGCTTAATGGATCGGTGTCTTTAATCTGAGATGGCCACTGGCCTCTATGTGCTACCTCCATGCGGGATTACGAGTGTGGGCTCCTCGGAGGCGTACATTTTATCGACATCTCTGGAAGACGTCCAGTTCAGCATTGCGGCACGGTCGGATCACGTCGTTGGCGCTGGTATTCACCGTCCTCGCAATGACCCGGAGTGCGAGGGGCGATGGCCCAAGACCCCCAAGCACTTAGGACTTTAGACCGGTGTGGACCTCTCTGATGAGCCTAAGTAGGACTACGTCGTGTCGGATTTCCTTGGTCGGACATGCCTAAATAAGGTGCACGAGACCCGGGGGTCGGAGCGTGTAGGGTAACAGTAGTGCAGCCTTTGCAGTGATGAAATCTATTCGAATAGCCATGTCCACGGTAATAGGACGCTTGGTGTTGTATTCGTATCCGCAACTACAACTTGAACTATTATGGTTTTAATATGATATGTTACTATGGTTCCCGGGATTGCTTTCTCGCAGAGTTGTTGAGAAGGGATCTCGGGACTTGATGTTATTACTGCTATATATATCATTATTAATACGACCTTATAACTTGTTGTCTATTCTCATCTACTGCTGCAAGATCGCTTGAAGATGCTAGTCTTCTATACGCCTAGCTTCTCATCCTTATTCTGGCTTTCTGCAGTTCAGTCCACTATATAGCCTCCCCCTTTCCATTTGATACAAATGCATAAATTCTTAGTAGCCAGACGTAAGACTCGCGGGTATGCTCCATACTCACCCCATCTTTCTTTTCTATCTTTGTTTTTCTATACACGGTTGATGCAATCAGACGTTGTAGCCCAGGAGAAGGAGTACCCCAGAGGTGCCTACTACGACGTGGAGATTCCCGAGGACCAGGAGTAATTTGGAGGTTCCCAGGCAAGAGGCCTCGCCTTTTCGATCGTTGAGTAGTGTTTGTGCTAGCCTTCTTAAGGCAAACTTGTATTCTTGTGCCTGTACTCAGATACTATTGCTTCCACTATCTTTGTGTCTCTCGAGTTGTTGTATTCGAACCTTCGTGGCCCATGGCTTGTAATATAAAGCTTGTATTATTTTATTTATAGAGTTGTGTTGTGATTACCTTACCGTGGGTCCCGCCCTGAATCGGGGGCGCCACAACCCTCCTAGGCCAAACCTTTTACTTGTCAAGATTTCAAGCTGATTCATAAGAATCGTGATGATGATATGAACTTTACTTTTAACATTGCTAAATGTGATAGAATATTTGATGCTTTGCTGCAAGCTAAGTTTATTAAAATATCTCATGCTTTACCACCGTTTGAGGAGCTAAAACGGCATGCATATTGCAAGTATCATAATTCATTTTCTCATGCTACTAATGATTGCAATGTTTTTCGACGACAGATACAATCGGCAATTAATGACGGACGATTGAATTTTTCAGAGATGCAAATTGATAAGCATCCCTTCCCAATGAACACTATCGACTTGGAGGGGAGGAAGATGTTCATTCGGCCCGACATAGCCCAATTAGTTAACAAAGACAATGTGGTCATTGGTGAATCCAGGAAAGGCAAGGATGGTAGAAAGGTCTCAGAGAGGCAAGTGGTGCTTGACAAGCAACCCGGTGGTGGAGGGAGTATTAAGATCGCCATCAAGAATCCTACTCCTAGGGGCAACCGCAAGTGCAAGAGAATACTCATGTCAGATTTGTCAAGCCGAAGAGTCTGGAGGTTGGCAAGTGGAAGACAAATGAAGCTAAAGCACAGCACAAAAAGATCAAGCCAACCATTGACATGTTGCTTGCCAAGTATTCCAACCGAGCGTCCGGTTCTAGCTCTAACTATTCATCACATTTGAAGCGATCAAGGTCACCTCCTAAGCAGGAATTTCAGGGTCAACCAAGGCTATACGGGTCATAGGGGCAAGCCCCATGGAAGGCATCATACCTTTATGTGCCACCCCTTATGTGCCATACTATGCATGAGGCTTTGATGGTAGATGGGAGCATCCCCCAATGGCTCCTTATGCTTTTCATCCAGGGTGGGCAGCGCCTAGGAGGTCCGTGCACAAGAGGATTTCTTACCCCATACAAGACCGGTTGAGTTATGGTGTCAATCGGTTAATGCAGAAACATCCAAAGGAGGCTAGCGAGAAAATGTGGCGTGCAAAGTCGCCAAGTGTTGTAATTCTAGATTCCGCTAAGCCAAAAGAAGATGGCATTGGTGTCAAAACTGTTATGGTGGGCACTGATATGCTAAAACTCAAAGAGTTGACTGTTATTGATGATCCGGATATTTCAAGTAATGATGTGGTGGTTGTTTCACAGGGTCCTATGGCTAATGATCATGAAGCTAGTGCAAGTGATGTCAAGCTTAGGGATTACAAGTATAGTCATCCTAAATGGTGTCCTCCCAGATTATCCAAGTCACAAAAGAGGAGATTGCAGCGCATGAGGAAGCATGAGAAGGTAGAGCAAGAGGCGAAAAAACTGACGGACGAGTGGTTCAACAAACAACGTCCCATGGTGCCCGCGACGAAGGTGTCGATGCCTAAACAAATACATAACACAGTGGCTCTTACAACACCGATAGTTCCAAGAGAGGATGATGCAAGTGCTATTGTATCGTCCACACCACATATCTCTTCTCCTTCACTTGAGAATACATCGGAATCTACAGATATGCATGAGGAGGAGGAGTTGCTAGATTATGAGCCTACGCATGTTCATGAAAGTATGGATATTAATATGGTGTTCTACCTACCCGCTGAATTTCGTGCCATAGATGAAGAAGGGGAGGTGGCTCATTCGGATTTTGGCCCTAAAAATGCTATATTCGAGAAGCCAAAAGAACTGGTGACGCACTTGAGGCCGTTGTTCCTTAAAAGTCGTATTAATGGATCACCGGTTTCTAGGATGCTTGTTGATTGTGGTGTTTTTGTGAAACTTATGCCCTATTCGGTCTTCAAAAATTTGGGTTTGAATGATGCAGAATTGATAAAGACCAATATGGTGCTCAAAGGATTCGAAGGCAAAGAAAAAACTGAGGCCAAAGGTGTTATGTATGTTGAGCTAACAGTGGGAAGAAAAACTTTGGTTGCTGCATTTTTTGTCGTTGAGGTGCAAGGTAATTACAATGTTATATTAGGCTGTGATTGGGTTCATGCAAATCAGTGCGTGCCATCAACTATGCACTAGTTTTTGATTCAGTGGGTTCATGATGAGGTGGAGGTCATTCATGCAGATAATTCGGCATGTGTTGCTTTGGCTGATGCATCGGTAGATTGGCAACATCACAATGCTACTTGCATGACAGGCGCGACTTGTCGGAGTTCGATTTTCTTAGCTCCACAAAGAATGGTTTTGTGCCCGTGTCTTTAAAGTCGGTTGGTGGTAACGGGATCCAAGGAATGATGTATTTAAATGGATTCTAACTCTGGATGGTTGCAGAAGTGTCTTGAAGACTATCGGTCCAATGGTAACAATATGTTTGAATCTATAGAAGACTTGGAAGACATGGATAACTAGGACAAGGTTTCGCGTCGGTCGATCCATTAGAGGAGATAGACATAGGGAATGGTTCAATTCCGAGGCCGACGATTGTGAACAAAAATCTGAAGCTGGTTGTAAAGTTAAAATAATCTAGCTGTTGAAATAATGTATTTGTTGCTTTGCATGGGAGTATCATTAGATGTCGGGTTTGAGCCAAGAGCTAGTTGAGCATCGGTTGCCTATAAAAAATGGTATTATGCCTTATAAGAAAATGACTAGAAAGTTTAATCCTAAAATATATGACCGCATCAAGGAAGAGATCGGTCGATTGCTTAAAGATAATTTCATTAGACCTTGCAGGTATGCTGAATGGATTTATAATATTGTGCCTGTGGAGAAGAAAGGGTCCAACAAGGTGAGGGCATTTATTGATTTCAAAGATTTTGAATAGTGCTACGCCCAAAGATGAGTATCTCATGCTAATAGCCGATATGCTTATTAATGAAGCTTCCGGACATAAAGTTATTAGCTTTCTCGATGGTAATGCGGGATATAATCAGATTTTTATAGCCGAAGAGGATATCTACAAACCTGCTTTTTGGTGCCCCGGTTTCGTTGGTTTATTTGAATGGATGGTAATGACTTTTGGTTTGAAGAATGCCGGTGCCACGTATCAAAGGTCCATGAACTTAATTTTTCATGATCTACTTGAGGTCTATATTGATGATATTGTCGTCAAATCGGATGCTTTTGAATCTCACTTAGCCGATTTGCGTTTAGCTTTTGAGAGGATGAAGAAATATGGACTGAAGATGAATCCTTTGAAGTGTGCTTTTGGTGTATCGGCTGGTAAGTTCTTGGGTTTCATTATTCATGAGGATGATATAGAAATTGATCCCAAGAAGATAGAAGCTATACAAAAGGTGGAGGCTCCAAAGTGCAAGAGAGATATGCAGAAGTTCCTTGGCAAAATTAATTATTTGAGGAGATTCATTGCTAATTTGTGAAGGAAGGTTGATGTATTTACTCCTATACTTCGGTTAAAGAATGACATTGATTTTACTTGGGGGAGAAACAGCAAGAGGCATTTGATATGATCAATAAATACTTATGCACTCCTCCGGTGTTGAAAGCTTCTAAGCATGGAGATCCCTTTAGACTTTATATTGCGGAGGAGGCGGAGGAAGGTGTTATTGGATTTGTTTTGGCTCAAGAGACCGAAGAAAAGGAACATGTTATTACTTATGTGAGTCGGCGCCTTTTGGATGCCGAAACAAGGTATACCTTCATTGAGAAAATATGTTTATGTTTATATTATGCTTGCACAAAACTGAGACATATTCTAGTGCGTAGTAATTGCGTATTAGCTTGTCAAAACGATGTTATTAAATACATGTTGCATAGACCAATTCTTAGAGGCAGAATTGGCAAGTGGGCTTATGATTTGATTGAATATGATTTGGCTTATGAATCTTTGAAATCTATGAAAGGCCAAATTGTTGCGGATTTTATAGTTGAACATCGAATTGATAGTGAGCATGGTATTGATATAAACCTTGTTTTGTTAGTACCATGGAGATTATATTTTGATGGTTCAGTTTGTTGCAATGGCCAAGGTGTTGGTGTTGTTTATATATCTCCTCATGGTGCTGTTTTTGAGACCCCATGTCATTTAGAATATTTTTGCACCAATAATCAGGCGAATATGAAGCATTGTTGATATAGATGCTACACATATTGAGGCATATCTAGCTCTATCTGCCCAAGTTTATTCATAATGTGAGCTAAAGTAATGTTCTCTTGTGTACTAACAATAGGGGGGTTTCCAAAAAGATTTTCCATAACATTAAGAGCTTCCCAAACTGGGGATTCTAGGGAATTTCCATTGATAGCAGTGCCTAAAACAAACCTATTCAAAGAAGTAACACCAACATAAAAGTTCCTAAGAAAGGTAGTGGTGGATTGCTTCTTCGTGGCTCTATCTTGAGAATCATTAATTCTATACCAGGCATCTTTAAGACTTTCTCCACCTCTTTGTTTGAAGGTGAGAATCTCCCCTTCGGGTGCAACACCAAAGGTAAATGACTTAGACATACTGGTTGAATAAATCAAAGTAACTAATTATTATTTTGTGATTTTTTGATAAAGGACACTAAATTAAAAATGATAAGGTAAACTAACAAGACTAAAAAGCAAAAAGATAGTGTGCAACTCCCCTATCTTGAAGATTGGAGTCCCCGGAAACGGTGCCAGAAATTCGCTTGATGGCACTGAAGTAGTACTCCTCGTTGGCTACCCCAAGTGGAAGGTTGAGATGTAGCGTAGCAGAAAATTTCCCTTGGCAAAGATACCAAGGTTGAGAGTCAATCCAATAGGACACCAAGGTCGACAAGTAGGTGGTAAAGTGAACAATGGCGTCGTTCACAACTCAAGGTTGCTTACTTTACCTGGACCTGCACACACAACAGATACCTTTGCTCCCAACAAGTACAGAGGGGTTTTCAATCCCTCCGGCCTTATTGTTTACAAAGGATTAAACGCAAGGGTAGATAGTAGTGATAATTGTAACGGAAAGTAAAAGCAGTAAATAAAGTGGAGGTGTAAACAATGGTGGAAATATGGAAATGGGTCCTATGATGTTCACTAGTGATGTCTCTCTCCCAAAAGATGATAAAACAGCTAAGTTGGGTGACAAATTTAAGTTGGGAAATTGACAGAATTATAAACGCACCGCAATGCTAATTATTCCACTTGAAAGTAAGAGGCTCAAAAGTATGGGCAGTACGCCAAGACAAGTAGACCGAAATCCATCTGCATCTACTCACTAATCATCCACCTTGAGATATCTATCCAGAACATCTCACTAGTATTAAGTTGTGAGCCCCATCCAAAGTGTAAACTCAAAGCAACAGACAATTGCATTAATAATCTATGTGTAAGGTAAACAATCCTTGCAACCGAGGTAACAAGCACCGCTGTTTTCTCCCTGGTGGCAACAGCACATCCCCTAGTCTCATGTTTCTGTCACTCAAGCTAGACATCGGGGGGCATGAACCCACAATCATGCATAACGCTCCCTCTTAGAGTTACTATCTACTACTTGGCCAAAGCATAAAAAGTAACGGAGAACATGCAAGAATTACTCAAGAACAAAATATAAAAGGTAAACCAAATATATAACTCATCACGATCTGAACATAATCTCATAATCCATCGAATCCCAGCAAACACAGCATAGCAACAGCAAGAAAATTACATAGGTGCCTTGATCATGTAGGGAAGCTCACAAGTACAAAACATTGAAGAACAAGATTGGAGAGAAGACATCACATAGCTACTGGTCATGGATATGTGGTCCAAGGGGGACTACTCACGGCACATCCGGGAAGCGTCCATGGTGGTGTAGAAGCTCCCGGAGGTCAATCCTCCCTCCGGCAGGGTGCCGGGAAGAGGTCTTCTGGTGCTCCCGATCTTGGAAGCGCGGCGGCAGCAGAACAGAGAGGTAATTCATGATGCGGGGTTCTCCTCGATGGTTTCTACGACGAAGAGGTAATGTAGGCCAAATGGGGGAGTCAGGGGCCACCTGGGGCTCCCAGGCGCCTTGGTGGCGCGGCCAGGGGTGGCTCTGCGCCACCTGGCCGCCTGGGCGCAAGGTGGGCCCCCCTGGCCCTCCTTCGGTGTTCTGGAAGCTTCTGTCGTGTTGATTTTTTATATGATTTTTCTGGAATTTTTGGAGCTCTGTAAATTTGGATAAAAACCTGCAACTTACATACATCAGCAGACAGAAACTGGCACTGGGTGCACTGAGTTAGTAGGTCAGTCCAAATATGTGTAAAATGATATGAAAGTGTAGAAAAACATGTAGCAATGTCACATACAAGTGCATGGAACAAAAAGAAATTATAGATACGTTTGGGACGTGATACGTCCAAAACGTATCTATAATTTCTGCTTGATCCATGCCTCTTTTGTGTGATATTGCTATGTTATTGATGAACTTCCATACACTTTTGATCATATTTGGACTAACCTATTAACTCAGTGCACCCCAGTGCCAGTTCCTGTTTTCTACTATTTTTGTATTTCAGGTTTTCCCATTATTTAAAGTGCGAGAAAAATTCTGGGAAAATATAGGAAAAATTAGCGTACGGGGACCTTCCAGAAGAGACCTAGTGGGGCCAGAGGGGAGCCAGGGGTGGCCCAAGCGGCCACCCCCTAGGCCGCGCTAGGGGGCGCCTGGGGCCCCTGGTCCACATCTGGCTGCCCCCCTTCGCCTATTTATTCCCCGTGATGAGAAACCCTCGGGGACAGAACCCTTTTTCGCAATCTCTTTGTTCCGCCACCGCCGCGCTTCCAAGATTGGGAGCACCAGGAGACCTCTTCCCGGCACCCTGCCGGAGGGAGGAACCACCTCCGGGAGCTTCTCCACCACCATGGATGCTTCCCGGATAAACCGTGAGTAGTACACCTTGGACCATGGGTCTATGATCAGTAGCTATGTGATGTTCTCCTCCCCTCTTTGTTCTTCATGGATTAGACCTCGTGAGCTGCCCTACATGATCGAGGCACATATGTAATCTTTCTGTTGTTGCTATGCTGAGTTTGCTGGGATCCGATGGATTATGAGACTATGTTCAGATTGTGTTTGAGTAATATATTTGATTCTCCTCTTTTATATTTAGGTTCTTGAGTAATTCTTGCATGTTCTCCATTGTTGTTTATTGCTTTGGCCAAGTAGTAGGTAGTGACTCCAAGAGGGAGCGTTATGCATGATTGTGGGTTCATGCCCCCCGATGACTAGCTTGAGTGACAGAAACATGAGTCTAGGGGATGTCTTGTTGCCACAAGGGAGAAAACAAGGGTGCTTGTACTTGCGGGTGCAAGGATTGTTTACTTTATGCAAAGTTCTTTAATGCAGTTGTCTATTGCTTTGAGTTTACACTTTGGGTGGGATTCGCAACTTAATACCAGCGAGATGTTCTGGATAGATATCTCAAGGTGGATGATTAGTAGGTAGATGCAGATGGATTTCGGTCTACTTGTCTTCGCGTACCGCCCATGTTTTTGAGCCCCTTCCTTTCTTTATAGCATAGTTAGCATTGGTTTGCGCACATAATCCTGTCAATTGCCTAGTTGTAATTTGTTTACCTCGCATGGGTATTTTATCATCTTTTGGGAGAGAGACATCACTAGTGAACATCATGGGACCCCGGTCCATATTTCCAACACTGTTTACACCCACTATTTATTTTCTGCTTTATTTACCTTTCTGTTGCTATCACTATCATTATTATCCCGTGTGTTTGATCCTTTGTGAACAACAAGGACGGAGAGATTGACAACCTCTCTGAACTTGTTGGGAGCGAAGTTATCTGTTGTGTGTGCAGGTCCACGTCAACCGCCTAATTGATGGGGCCGTTGTCACCTTCCTGTCGTTGCTGGAGTCCTACTGGAGACAAACCTTGGTATCTTCACCGAGGGAAATTTGTTGTTGTCTACATCTCAACCTTCCACTTTGGGTAACCAACGACGGGCGAGAAGCCATCCAAGCTAATTTCTGGCGCCGTTGCCGGGGACTCCACTCTTCAAGATAGGGGAGTTGCACACTATCTTTTATCTTTGCTTTTTAGTCTTGTTAGTTTACCTTTCAGTTTTTGCTTTAGTGTCCTTTATCAAAAATCAAAAAAATAGTTACCTTGCTAGTAGTTGTCATTATGTCTGGTCCTTTTGTCTTCGGTGAAGCAGAAGTGCTCACCTTTAAACAAAGAGGTGGTGAAAGTCTGAAAGATGCCTGGTATAGAATTAATGATTCTCAAAAAAGGGCCACCAAGAAGCAATCCACTACTATCCTTCTTAGAAACTTTTATGTTGGAATTACTTCTTGGAATAGGTTTATTCTAGATACTGCTATCAATGGGAATTTTCTAGAAGTCCCAGTTTGGGAAGCTCTTAGTATTATGGAAAATCTTGTTGGAACCCCCCCCCCCCTGTTGCTAGCATTCAAGAGGACATTACCCTAGCTCACATTATGAAAAAACTTGAAAAGATAGAGCTAGAGATGCCAAGAATTAATAAGATAAGTGAGTTGGATCGTAAGATTCAAGGGAATTTGAATAGACTCGATAGATCTATGCATAAAATTTTCAAAACCTTGGAGACTATCAAATCCCATGACTTGGATCCTTCTAGGATAGATAAGATTGAGGAAATCATTGACACTCTTGGAACTACTTTCTACTCAATCAAAACCAAAAAGGTAGAAACTCCGGCAAGGAAGGAACCTAGGTTCGTTTACGTTCCAAAGGCTCCTCGTTTCAAAAATAATCCGTCTATTTCCAAAGGGGTTGAAACTGTGAAGACTTTGGAAGAGATAACTCTCTTTAATAGAATAAATGAAACTCCAATTGATCTTCCGCCTTTTGCTTTTATCCCTAGAAGTATCTTTATTAGGCATTTATTTGAAAGACCTCTTAAGAGTGGTTGTACTATTGAAGAGCTTTTTATGATCTTGATGATGGTTCAATTGATACAACTTGATCTTTTTTGCATTAAGCCTAGCTAATGGCTTTAAAGAAGCGCTTTCGGGAGGCAGCCCGCAACGAATTTAGGTTTTCCTTTTTGTTTTTCTTCTGTTTTTAGTGGTCTTGATGTTTGTTACTACTGTAGCAACATCATTGTATCTTTACTTTTCAAGCTTTGTGCCATTTATAGCCTCATATGACAAGGGAAGTGAAAGTTGTGACATGCTGTCCAGAAAACAGATTCTGTCCTCGTGACGGGAAAAATCATAGAAAAATCCCAGTTCATCTTTTTGAGCTGAAATTTTTACACAGCGTGCTCTATACAATTACGGATCTTTCGTATGTTCTAAGTTTTCATTTGAGTAGCAGAAGTATCCCAAAAAAATTCTTTACTTCCTGCTGGTCTGTTTTTCACAGATTTTGTCATGTTTTTCCTTTTCTTCATTTTGCAAACCTTAAGCTTGCTTTTTCTTTGCAAAAACTTTTTGGCAATCTTGAGAAACAGTAGCTCTTCAAGAATATCCTTATTTCCAGTAGAGGAAAAATTATTTTATTATGGGTACTAACCTCGCTAATCAGATTATGATGAGTTATGTATGAAGGGAGTTTTCAAGTGTGCGGGGAAAGATGATGAAAGAAGATTCAGGAGTGTCAAACGCTCAAGCTTGGGGATGCCCCCGTGCACCCCCAAGAAATATTCAAGGAGAATCAAGCGTCTAAGCTTGGGGATGCCCCCATGCATCCCCTTCTCCATCAACAATTATCAGTTCGTCTTTCGTTTCACTATATTTTTATCACTTCATGCGTTATGTGCTATGCTTGGAGCGTCTCGCTCTTTATTTACTTTTTAGTTTTATTTAGCTTTGATTGCTGTTCATATCAAGTTAGAACCCATCTTTCTTTGTGTGGGAGAGAAACACGCTCCACTTCAATCTAGAACACAACATAGGATTCTTCATGCTTATCTTTGTTGTGTGTGTTCTTTATCTTTTCCATAGCTGCTGCCATGTTTAGCTCTTAGTTTTCATGCTTATCTTTTTAAGAGCTTTTGTTTAGTTTGTTGCTAGAACTCTCTTGAGTTTTCATGTTTATCTTGTTTAGACAGTTTGCATGTTGCACTGAGTTTTGTGTCTTGACTTGGAGTAGGTAATTGAGGTTGCTATTCTTTTGTAGTAGTAACTTGCAATAGTTTTGAGGTATTGCCATGAGTAATGTTTGGACCTTTGGTGTCAAGAGCTTTAGCCTATTAGTGATAGATGTCGTATTTTGGGCAATCCGTGTTTATTTTCAAAACTTACAAAATTAGTTGAGAACTTTAGCTACTAGATGGATCACTACTCTTTGGAGGGATCGAATATTAGAGTACACTCACGTACCATGAGTCGAGGATGCGCAAGGATAACCAAACCCCCATACACTCCTCCTCGGGGTACTTGTCTCTTTGTGAACCTCCTTATTAGATTGAGAGTTACCGATAATAAGTGCATGAGTTCTTCGGACTAATGTGAGTATTCGAAAGTTGACACTTCCACCTACCCATATTTTTCTAGCCTCTCATGTGCCGTGCATTGCCTCCTTCTCACTCCGAGAGTTGGCGTCCACCTTCGCCGGTACATCCAAACCCTTGGCACGATATGCTCTGTCATCATAAACCCCCTTATATCCTTCCTCAAAACAGCCACCATACCTACCTATCAAGGCATTTCCATAGCCTTTCCGAGATACATTGACATGCAACATCCACCTTCTCATGATTTGATCTTCATGTCATACTTGCTTTTTCTTGATCGATGAGCCGCATGCTAGTTGGGCCTTGCCCTAATCATTGCTACATGACGCGCTAGTATATATTGCATATCCTGCTACACTGGCAGAGGCATACATTTTCATACTTCATGATAGTTTCATCTTCTTTATGATTTGAGTACCTTGTAAAGTGTGAAAGATCTTCTATACTTCTTGTAATTTCTAGAGTGTTGCCCCTAAAGTGAGGAAAATATCCCAAAGAGGACAAAATAAAAAGATCCCAAAGAGGACAAATGAGAGAAATAGAAAGAGCCATTGAGGCCACCAAAAAAATAGAAAAAAATAGAAAAAAGAGAAAAATAAATAAAAAGAGAGAAGGGGGCACACTACTATTCCTTTTGAGAGATCCACACTCGTACTCCATCTTATATCTTGTACTCCATAGAGATTATCATTCATGCATATAGCTATGTGGGGACCTTCACACTATAGAACTTGGCTTGTATATTCCAATGATGAGCCTCCTCAAATGAGCTCTAGGTCTTCTTGAGCAAGCAAGTT
Source organism: Bromus sterilis (assembly GCA_950022295.1). Classification (NCBI taxonomy): domain Eukaryota; kingdom Viridiplantae; phylum Streptophyta; class Magnoliopsida; order Poales; family Poaceae; genus Bromus; species Bromus sterilis. The sequence goes on along the minus strand of OX465596.1, from coordinate 316,366,022 downwards.
GGATGCACCCCCACTAGTTCCATTGGAGAGCTTACCTTAGCTCATATGTGCATATGTTGCATGGCAATCCCTACTCCTCACATCATATCTATCATTTGGTTTTCTCTCGCCTATGATTGTCCTCATTGATGTGAGCCTTTCACACCCTTTTTGTCTTCCTCCCCCATCAGTATTCTCTCTTTGCCATCCTAAGTATCAACTTTCTTGCTTACGCTCATCCATTGCATGAGTGCTCAAAATATTGAAAAGGAGTGGATCATTTTGACTTGTACCTGGCTAGTGGTCTGGGGATGAGTCAAGATAAGATTCCAAAGAAGACCAAGTGTGAAACTTTAGTAGATTGAGTTCTCAACACAAAAATACTTTCTTCTCGTATATCCATATCCCCTTTCTTGCACGCAAACACCATTTGGAGACATTCGAGTCACGGACAGCGAGAGCTCTTGCACCTTTATGTTCTTATGTTGCTTGTTTCAATGCTAATACAGACTCTTGCCTATTATGACTTCAATTGAATTACATGCCTTGATTGCTTTACTTAAAAGTTCTTATATGGTTAGTAGCATGTCACCACAGAAATTATGTTTGTTATCATTTACCTACTCGAGGACGAGCAGTAATTAAGCTTGGGGATGTTGATACATCCAAAACGTATCTATAATTTCTAGTTGCTCCATGCCTCTTTTTTGTAATATTGCTATGTTATTGATGAACTTCCATACACTTTTGATCATATTTGGACTAACCTATTAACTCAGCGCACCCCAGTGCCAGTTCCTCTTTTCTGCTGTTTTTGTATTTCAGGTTTTCCCATTATTTAAAGTTCCAGAAAAATTATGGGAAAAATATAGGAAAAATCAGCGTACGCGAACCTTCCAGAAGATCCCTAGTGGGGCCAGAGGGGAGCCAGGGGTGGCCCAGGCGGCCACCTGGCGCGGCCACCCCCTAGGCCGCGCCAGGGGGGCGCCTGGGGCCCCTAGTCCACCTCTGGCTGCCCCCCTTCGCCTATTTATTCCCCGTGAAGAGAAACCCTCGGGGACAGAACCCTTTTTCGCGATCTCTCCTCTGTTCCGCTGCCGCCGCGCTTCCAAGATTGGGAGCACTAGGAGACCTCTTCCCGGCACCCTGCCGGAGGGAGGAACCACCTCCGGGAGCTTCTCCACCACCATGGATGCTTCCCGGATAAACCGTGAGTAGTACACCTTGGACCATGGGTCTATGATCAGTAGCTATGTGATGTTCTCCTCCCCTCTTTGTTCTTCATGGATTAGACCTCGTGAGCTGCCCTACATGATCGAGGCACATATGTAATCTTTCTGTTGTTGCTATGCTGAGTTTGCTGGGATCCGATGGATTATGAGACTATGTTCAGATTGTGTTTGAGTAATATATTTGATTCTCCTCTTTTATATTTAGGTTCTTGAGTAATTCTTGCATGTTCTCCATTGTTGTTTATTGCTTTGGCCAAGTAGTAGGTAGTGACTCCAAGAGGGAGCGTTATGCATGATTGTGGGTTCATGCCCCCCGATGACTAGCTTGAGTGACAGAAACATGAGTCTAGGGGATGTGTTGTTTCCACAAGGGAGAAAACAACGGTGCTTGTACTTGCGGGTGCAAGGATTGTTTACTTTACGCAAAGTTCTTTAATGCAGTTGTCTGTTACTTTGAGTTCACACTTTGGGTGGGATTCGCAACTTAATACCAGCGAGATGTTCTGGATAGATATCTCAAGGTGGATGATTAGTAGGTAGATGCGGATGGATTTCGGTCTACTTGTCTTGGCGTACCGCCCATGCTTTTGAGCATCTTCCTTTCTTTATAGCATAGTTAGCATTGGTTTGCGCACATAATCCTGTCAATTTCCCAGCTGTAATTTGTTTACCTCGCATGGCTATTTTATCGTCTTTTGGGAGAGAGACATCACTAGTGAACATCATGGGACCCCGGTCCATATTTCCAACACTGTTTACACCCACTATTTATTTTCTGCTTTATTTACCTTTCTGTTGCTATCACTATCATTATTATCCCGTGCGTTTGATCCTTTGTGAACAACAAGGCTGGAGAGATTGACAACCTCTCTGAACTCGTTGGGAGCGAAGTTATCTGTTGTGTGTGCAGGTCCACGTCAACCGCCTAATTGCTGGCGCCGTTGTCACCTTCCTGTCGTTGCTGGAGTCCTACTGGAGACAAACCTTGGTATCTTCACCGAGGGAAATTTGTTGTTGTCTACATCTCAACCTTCCACTTTGGGTAACCAACGAGGGGCGAGAATCCATCAGGATGTATCAGCGATAGGGATCAAAACCATTTGGATAGACCCTAACAACACTAGTGGAAGGTCCTTTCAGTATTAAAAGAATAGTTCCCGGAAACTCATATTTGGTGGAGTCTATACAAGGAACGTTGCTGCCTAAAGCTCTCAATGGAAAGTATTTGAAGAAGTATCACCCAAGTGTGTGGCAAGAAGGCTGAATAGGAAATGGCTGATATGTGATTATCTCCCTAAGAACAAAACATGGCCGATATATGTTTATCGCGCTAAGAATATGCATCGCCGATGTAGTGTTGAAATCGTCCTTAGACCCTATGTGGTGCAAATTATTTTTCGGCACGCAAGTTTTGCCGAAAATTAGGGGGCATGTGTTGACACCAGTTTTTGACACGATAATATTCGTATACAAGATAGCCTCAAATGAATAAGTGTTCGATATGAAGAAGTTTGGTATTACCGATATGAATATCTTTGTAGTTCGAACCATCGCCATCCGATTCGATCTCGATGGCCGAAATTATGTTTGAAGCAATAAGATCCTGGCATTCGAAGCACTATTATGCCATTTAGTCCTTCAAGACATCATCAAATGGAAGAATGTTCTACATGGAGCGGCTTAGTCGCGTCGAACCGGTCGATTTTGATATTTGAAACGTCCAAATCCGAGTTTGTATGAAGAAGTTACGGTCAAAACAGTGCAACACTGAAAAATCATGTCGGACTGTCCGGGATGGACCTCGGACCGTCCGAACAATTATGACCCGAAGTGGGTCTCGGTGGTAATTATCCGGACCGTCCGACCTTGAGGTCGGACCGTCCGAACAATTATGAGCCGAAGTGGGTTTCGGTGGTAATTGTCCGGACCGTCTGACCTTGAGGTCGGATCGTCTGACCTATGTCGTCCGGACCGTCCGGGATACAGTCCGAACGTCCGACTTGCCCGCGAGGAGTCCGAATTTACTCGGAATTTTGGTAGATTGGACGGGAGAAGGACTCGTTTTCTTGCAAGGAAAGTCCGACCCCTTATAAATAGATGAGGGTACGGCCGATTGAAACAACACACAGTCGCAAACACATCTACTTTTATACGAATTATAAGTGTTTCCCATTTTCCAAGCAGGTAGAATTCGATTCATCGTTGCTATTGATTTTTTGTTTAATATCCTTCATCCAATCTTCATCCAGCTAGGTTATGATGCAGATTGGATGAAGGATATTAAAATAGATGTACTTGAACAAAGGGAGTAATAACTATTGTTGACATAGATGTATCTAGCATTAAAATATGTTAGGATGTATTTATTTTAGCGTTGCTGCTTCATCTTACTTATTAGGGCATCTTCGACATCGATCGTCAAACCTTTCGTAACTATTCGGATCAAGCGGTTTGAATATATTTTACCATTCAACATGGAAATGCATCTATTTGTGGATCGGTGTACATGTTCGTTTTTTCGTAAACCTGAAGCAAACTTGATGGCTTTACGGAAGTCCAGACCGTCGTTATGGAGGACTCGGATATACCTGGCCCACACAAAATCCTAGGCTACTTCTTTCTTGGTTTGTATATGCTTGCTTCCTAATGGACGCCGCCGCTACATCAAACCTTGCATTCGCCAGGCCTTGTCGGATCTCATACGCAATGGTGAACGCCTCCTACTTCTAAGCCTGGTCAGTTATAATAATATTTATTCATATGTCAGATATTTGTCTCGCATGCATATGCATGATGAGGTGATGTAATTTATACCAAGCATCCAGTCATTCTAAGATCCAGATTTGACCAGATTAGCGAAATGTCTTACTCTCTCGCTTCCACATATATCAGTTGTTGTTTTTCTTCTGAAAATCACCGGGGAAGAGATTTTCCACTTGAATATATTGCATCACATCAAGAGGTGCCGAGTACAAATAGCTATTACATGATCAAGAGAGATCTCACCATATGATCACTCGCAAGACAGCGGAAACACCTTCTTCTGTGGTCTGTTGTTGGTGAGAGTGAGTGAGTAGAGTGAGCCATTGATTGAGATTTATAGCAGCATGTAGAGGAGTTTTGTGGAGGAGATGGTGGGAGAGCAGTGCATCACGATAAGATCGAGTCATCGCTGGATGCGGCACACCCGATGAGAGCGGTGTGGTGTCAGGTGGCGTGCTCATTTGATTGTGGTTAGTGCGAGTTGACTAGAGGAGGTGAGGGGACGGGTCAGTCCCAATCTTGACGTAGGGGGTAATGATTTGGATTTGTTTAGAAATCAGAAGGGTCAAGGACACCTGCGTGCGGGGCAATGCCTTGGGAGCGTGCGGCTATTGGGATACCACACCCTTAGGGACCAACCTGTCAGTCAGAGTGAGGTGTTGTCCATACCGCGTGGCCGATAGCGCAACAGAGTTGGTGGCATTGATGGTGGATATACAAGGCGAGGCTGCGCATCCGTCATCCACAGAAATTGTTTCCAATTGTTTTTGTGGACAATTGGGCAACGTGCGATGTGGAGTGGTCTCGGTAGTGATAGGCAGCGTGAGACGAGGCGTGCCATTGTCCAAATTTTTGGTAGTCGATTTCAGGGCAGGTGGTACGGTGCATGAGAACGTGGATATGATTGTGGTGTCCTTCATTTGACCAACAGCTAGTCCCAATGGCGAGAGATGTACATCAAAGACGATCGCCAACTTGAGGCGGGATGGGTCAGGAGTTGGTCCAAGCAAGGACGTAGCATGGCTTGTAGGGAGAGGATGGGCTAAATTCATTGTTTGGATAGGCTCCCTTGTCATGATCGGTACTTGCGAGATCACAAGGAGGGCACGTTTTTTGAGTCAAAGAGAAAAGGTTTGAAATTTTTAAAACCTAAAGGCGCGTGCAATAGGACCTCCTCTCTAACTTCTAGTGAGTAGAAATGCACCAGGAACAAAGTTTCACTAAGTTGGGAACAATTAAAAGCATTCCTATATGAGAAATGGTGGTCTAAGGAATTATTAATGAGGGATGCACTAGGAATAATTAACTTAGAATCTACAACTATCCATATTGGTAATGTGGGCTTGAAGGTAATGCAATTAGCTGGAGAGGTGACAAGGCAGTGATACTTAGTGAAAATTACTAGCTTGTTAAAACTAGCCCAGGGCGGAGACGTCTAATCTGTTGCAAAGCACGAGAATGGATGGTGGTGATCTCCCCTGCATGGGACACCACGTCTAATCAACCATTGGATTCCTCTCTCCCATGCACCGGGCCCACCTCATTTGTCATCGTCTTCCTCCCCACCTTCACCAAATCTTGAGCTGGCCAAGGCGGCGCAGGCAGGTCCGCGCCCAGTACGGGCAGCCCCCCCCCCCCCGACAATGGAGCCACCGATAAGGAGGAAAAAAGGCGAGGGACGCGGATTGGAAACGCCGCAGTGATGACGGCGACGAGGGCCGTCGGAGCAGCGAAGGTGATGAATATGTGGGGAGCCTCCTGGATCACCTCAGTGTCACCTGGACTGCCACTGAAGCGCAGAAGGAGTAGATCCATTACTAGGTGGGTGTCGACGGAGAGGTCGGTGTCGTGTATGTAGAAGATGAGCTTGGGAAAGTTGTCATGCTTGCAGAGAAACTTGGATTGGAAGCTAGGCTGCATATTTCGTTGGAACTCATGACCCAGGAGATCATTGAGCATGAGTTGTGATAATAGGAAGGAGATGGCGTAGCGGAGCCTATCTCCAATGTCCGGTGGTGGGGAGAGACGTGGAGAAGGCAGTATCTGGTTGGCCGGTGAGGGGGGGCGATCGTGCACCGGGTGCAGGAAAGGGAGGAACTTGATTTAGAAGGATTTGTTGGAGATGACAAGTTTGTTCACAGGGACGTCGATGATCTTTGGTGATGAAACGACGAAGGAGAACATGTTTGTATTGACGAGCTTGACCTTGAAGGTGGGCGCACTACCGCCGAGGCAGGCTTGCAGGAGGATGGCCACTAGTATCTCGTAGAGAGAGAGAGAGAGAGAGAGAGAGGGGGGGAGGGAGGGAGGGGGGAGGGAGGGAGCGAGGGAGAGAGAGAGAGAGGTGGATAACGTGCATAGCCAGGGAGCATGGCAAATCCCCAGGGAGAGGATTGACCGGCAGCCGTAGCGCGTGCCAGATCTAGCTTTCAAAATCCAGACCCAACACTCGTCGACACCGAGTGCAACGCACATGGCGCACCACGCCGGAGATTCATCAAGGGTAGGGAAGGTGTGTGGGAAGGGCAGGGCTGAGGTCTAAGGGCTTGGTGGGTGGGAAGAGCCATCCCCCAATATTCACATGTCCCCTTCTCTGACGCGGTGTTTTGGCTTTGGAGAGCACGTGCTATCTAATGAATAGTAAAATCAAAACAAATGGTAAAAAATCTGAATTTTTTTGTGGATGTTCATATCAATGTGGCATGTGTGCTTGATAATTTTGATGCCATATGGCGTAGTAGTTCTTCGTCGGTGAAAAAAAAATATGTACGACATTTGAAGGCAACATTTGACGTTCGATTTGACTTTTTTGCATAGGTCAAACCGCTAAAGTTTTTCACTTGCAAATTTGCATACACCATTTCAATGTAATAATGAGCACGTAATTTTGTTTATAAATTTTTAGACAATTGTACAATACATTTTTGACACGCAGGAGCATGTGCACCCTAGAGGCAGATTGAATATCATCTTATCTTATGTGACAGAGGGAGTAGTTGTGTGTGACACTTTTGGGTCAGATAATATGATACAAAAGTGTTATACAAACTTGAATCTTATTTTGTCGGTCCAATCTAAATCAAACTTCAACCACCTAGTAGTGGTCACACCAGTCGAAGCAGCAATGTTTACAATAAAATCGCAATAATTTCTGATGATACTTTTGCACCAAAAATCGACAATGAAATACTGACATGCACCGAAGTTCGCTATTGCTTGAATCGCCTACGGTTGTGTAATCAGTGTAATAAAAAACCATAAGTTCTATCTAAACCTTACCTTGCTAGAGGGTACCTACCTACTTATCTATCTGCAAGGCTTTAACTTCATAAGACCAACACCAGCCCTAGCACCATACAAAACATCTTATCTTCACTATTCAGCTACAAACATTATCAATTCACAGGTGTTACAGGCTCAATATTCTGGGTCTTCACTGTCCTCTGATTCTTGGTCCTCAGGATTTATGTATTGCTTCATGTATTCTTCCTCGGTCGTCTCTTTGAGAAGAATTAATCGCTGGATGATGACGGGGTCACTCATCCTTCTGGCATCCACGAAATCCGTCTCCTTGTTGACATGGTACGAATCAAGCGCCATTTTGATCCACTTGTGGAGTTCGTTGGGGGTTCTGCACAAACGATGATGTCTAATTAGCAGGGTCTGGGTAAAATGCATAGAGATTATGATAAGCACCTTAAGTTAAACAAACTAACATTTATTGTAACAAAACATTGGCACCTCCTTAGCAAGCAGTTTATGGTGCGTTGCTCAAGACGTAACAAATAAAATTACTCCACCCTGGGCCTTTGCATAATCTCAATGTACTTTGTAAGTGTGGAAACATGCTCCAGTACTTTTCATGTACTCCCTCTGTAAATTAATATAAGATGTTTTAGATAACTAAACTAGTGATCTAAAACATCTTATATTAGTTTACGGGGGGAGTAATACTGAAAACATTCCTCGCATTATTTCCGCCTTTTGCATATTTGATGCATTAACATGAGGTCAACATAATATTATCCTGGCCCATTTAGCATTCATTGTGTCAAATTCTTGTCTTTTTGTGGATAGAAATAAACTTAAAGGTACAATGTAGCAAGAGCAATATTATGAACTATGGTTTCTTTAAATATAGCTCTCACATTAAAATTTGATAGACAATAGCTCAGTCTGAAGATGTTCAAAAGTTTTTATCAACTTCATACATCCCCATGGCAACATTTTTTTATGGGGGTGGAACTTAGACAAGTCAGGTCAATGCTTGGCATTATATAGTAAGTAGTGCAGTGGAGTATGCTAAAGCCTGGAAATCTTTATTACTACTCCAATCAACTCAGTACTTCTGACAACAAATGGACAAGAAAAACTATATGCATCTAACGCTATAAATATGCCAAATATTATACTGCATGAACAAAACGACGTTGCAGCCGATGAATCAATGAGACTTTTACATAAATATCTTTCTAAATAGTTTCTTACGTGTAAAGAGCATCTTCATCCTTGGCTTCGTGCTCATCTCCTGGAGAGAAAGCAGTTGCGAGAGCAGCAAATCTCTCTTCTGGATCTTCAATATTCAGTAGGTACTTCAGAAGCCTCATCTCTGGAGGTGAGATGATTTTTAGGCTTTCCTTCGCAGTGGTGTAAATATTGTACATTATATCCTTGACCTATGCCACATAATGAGTGTAAATAAACATTCTCTACAAGTTTTGGCTAAAAATATTTTGTAAATGTTGCTTAGACAGACATAACTACAATACATAAATACTAAGGCTCATTAAAGTTGGTATGTGACAGGACCAGTTCTTGAACTTATACAAACATCTTAGTGATCTGGAAGTCTAGTATGCGATCAGACGTAGAACACGACTAATACGAATTTGGAAATCTTTCGACATAAGTATGTATGAGAAGAAAATTATGTAGACCGTGAGCCATGACTTTGCAATTACAAAAGGGTATTATTCCCTCAAGTATAATGCTTTGTACACTATATATGAGTTTTAATTGTCTGATACATGCGCAACAAACTAGGTCCAGATACATTTGTTACTGATGTTACAATGTGAGAAATAGCAATTCTTTGTGAAGATACTACCGAGTAGGGATGCAACCGGTGTCCCGCATATCCCACAAAACTAAGTAATTAATTCACTTGTGGCCAGAAAATTAGCACTAAATATGTATTAGGTGTTGCCCACAAGCCCGCACGCTCTGCATCCTCACTACCGAGCGATTAATTGGGTTGGCTAGTCTAATTCCTACCATGGTAGCTTACGGCTAATTATGATGTGGCTAGTCTTCACAACATTTTTCTTCAATTGATGCCTAGCTGCATTTAAATTTGCAGAATAACAAATAGCTTTGAACATTAAGCAGAGGGGAGGGGGGGGGGGGGGGGGGGGAATGGAACCCTTATAAGATTCCTTTAACTTCCTGAGCAGCAATTAGATGTAAATGTGTTATACAAACTTCTGTTAATCCTATATACCTAAATACTTGATCTACACTACCTCTAATTCTATCAACATGTACCCTCCCACCTCACCAAGTAATGCATGACATACATGTCAGCCACATCATAATTAATTCTTGCAATTATCCACACCATCCTTCTTTGACATACACATGTCATTAGCTTGTCATCTCATGCATGTGGTCTCAAGAATTGATTGGCGTAAAACACATGTCATTAGCTTGTCATCTCATGCATGTGGTCTCAAGAATTGATTGGCGTTGGCATTACAAGTTCATCGTTGAGATTGGGTTAAAGAGTGAAAATAGGAAGGTGGAGAAGGCAAGACATGCGTACAAGTATTGTTTGGTGTGTCCTCTATTCTCAAATACTGAAGCATTTTTTCTTGGAAAATTCTACATTGCTACAAGACTTTTTGGAGATGAATCTAAGAAAATGAAACTGAAGGAATCCCATATATTAATCTGACTTGGGATATATTTTTATTAAAGAATTGAATTGAATTTATTGCCAAAATGCCCCCAAACCATTTAAGTTGTTAACTTAGCGCAATTATCGTTGTGGTGTAGTAACAATATTTCATAGCTACATGTATTAGTATTTCCGCAGCAACGCTCGAGGAATCATCTAGTGTTAACAAATTTTATTCAAGGATAGGCAATCCACACTATACTTCAACACCTCCTCTCATGTGTGGCTCGAGAAGGCCTAAACGTTGAAGGGAAGAGGGCAAACAGTTTTTTTATGGGGAAAATATATTTTCGTCCCTTAACTCTTTCGAAAGTATAGAATTGGTCCCTCAATTTTAAAATCAAAAAATCTTAGTCCCTCAACTTTAAAAATCGGTTACTTTTAGTCCCTTGTGCCGCTTCGAATGGTTTTATGGCGACGTGGAGAGCTATAAATGAAAAAATGAGGAGCAGCGAAAGGTTGCGCACTGCCTACGGCCCTCGCCGCGCACCATCAGCAAAGTATGACAGGCATATGGCGCAGCAAGCACGGACAAACATGCAGTGCTACTGCTCTGCTTGTGCGTCGACGAGACGGCGGCATAAATGGCGAAGGGGAGCGCGGTGAGGGCTCTAGGCAGTGCGCAACCTTCCCCCGCACCTCATTTTCCATTTATAGCACTCCACGCCGGCAGAAAACCATCCGAAGCGGCACGAGGGACTAAAACTAACCGGTTTTGAAAGTTGAGGGACTAAGATTTGTTGTTTCGAAAGTTGAGGGACCAATTCTATACTTTCAAAAGAGTTAAGGAACGAAAAATATACTTTTCCCTTTTTTTACATTGCAAAGGCTGAGACTTCTTAGCTCTGATACCATACTAAGTTTCATGCACCAACAAGTAGAACCAAAAGTACGAACTGATGGAGAAGGTTGGGAAATCCACATATACTTCAACAAATTTTAGGGGATTGAAGTACTTAACGAAAAGGTAAATGTCGTGTACCCATTAACTTTTTTTAATGAACATGGATGACGTATAGGCAGAAGGGCTATTTTTTTCTTTCATGTACATAAATAAGATAGTAGTACTAGTGTTTTCATTATTTACCGTCTCGCTTCTTTTTAAGCATAAATAATAAGCTATGTATATTGTTGTATAAGAGGTCCACCCCCCTTGGCCCATTAGGCCTAGGCCCATTCTACCAAGTGACCTAGAAAGAGGACACAAGTGGTACGAGGCAGTCTCTCTGAGACCCAGCCGCCATAGCTATCGCACAGGTAGTCTCTCCTCTGCTCTACATGGTATCAGAGGGCGGGGCGTGAGGAGACGACAGCGGCGACGGCTGGTGAGACGGAGGCGGCCGGCGAGGCGGCGGATCCGGCGAGGAGGCAGCGGGGTGCGGTGCTGTGTGCGAGCTCGTGGCAAAGGCAAGCGAGCACGGGCGACGGCGGGGCTGGTCCATCGCGGGGAGCTCGTGGCAGAGGCAAGCCAGCGCGGGGGGCGGCGGGGCTGGTCCAACATGGGGCTTCCTCAATCTCCCTGCTGTTTCTCCTCTGCTCCTGGTTGCTTCCCTTGGCGCCCCACATCTGCTGGGTGTGGTAGGGCAGGCTGCTGGTTGGAAAGGAAGGAGGTGGAAGAGGTAGTGGTGGGTGTAGTGGCACTGGCCGGCTGCTATTGCTGAAGTATTTTTTTGCTGCTGATTGGAGAGGGAGACGAAGGCAGCACTGGAGGTGGCTCAGCCCGGAGAAGAAGAGGTGAAGGCAGTTATGGGGTCTGAACTTACTGGTGCTCTAGAGAAACTTGCGCAGCTCATGACTGCGAAGGCTGCCGAGGGGTTGCCTAGTGCTGGTGGCACCATTGTTGTGCCCCAAGCAGATCAGGTCTTCAAGCTTGAGCTCATGCCCAATGCTGCTAGCCTTTCTCCTAGTAGTGTAAGCTGGTCGAGGCGGGCCTTGTTGATCTTGAAGACAAAGGGCCTGATGGGATTTGTTCTTGGAACGGTTGAAGAGCCGACTGACAAGGAGAGCTCTGAATGGAAGAAGTGGAGTGTCACTGAATCCTTGATTCTGACCTGGATGTTGAACTCTTTGATTCCAGCCATTGCAGTTTCTGTTGAGGCATTGCCGAGTGCTTTTGATGTGTGGACTATGCTGTCCAAGAGTTACTCCGGTAGGGAAATTTGATGCTTATGTCTCAAATCGAAGACAAGATTCATGCTGTTCGTCAAGGTAACAAAAGTGTGATGGTGTATGTGAATGAGTTGCAACACCTCTGGGCTGACCTAGATCATTGTGATCCCCTTGAGCTTCCACATGCTGAATCCATGGAGATTGCCAGGACTTGGGTTGAGTGCAGACATGTGATGCAGTTTCTAAAAGGCCTAGATCAAGGCTTTGAGGGCAGGCATGATGCGCTGCTACATCAACCGACCCTTATGTCCCTTGATGAGGCCATTGCTGCGATGTCCCAAGAAGAGGTGCGCCTGCAATCGAGAAGGGAAGATGGACATGAATCTTCTTACAGAGTGGTTGACCAGCGGGGTTCTGATGGGTGTTATAATTGTGGGCAACTAGGGCATATCAGTCGGTTTTGCACTGGACCCAGAAGAGGTGGAGGCCGAGGGTACAATGGTGGCAATAGTAGTCGTGGTGGTCGAAATGGGAGCCGTGGTCGGAATGGGAGTGGTGGTTCATGGAATGCTCCTAAGGCAAATGTAGCTGCATCAGATGAAGGGAAGCAGCCTGCAGGAGGACAGGAGATTACTACCAGCTATGCCAACTTTGTCGACACAACTGAAGGTAACATTGAACACGCCTCAATAGCAGCCCATAAAATTAGCTCCGAATGGGTTCTTGACTCTTGAGCATCACAACATGTTGCTGGAGACTTCAATGAGTTTAAATCCAAGAGCAGTCTAAAGCTTGGTTTGACAAGTTTAGACGGGCGGTGTGTGATATGAGGTATGGACAATGCAATGGCCACCATACATTATTTTATAGACAATCCAAAGGAAAAATGACCGTCCTTGCAGTTTATGTTGATGATATTATTATCGCCGGTGATGATGATGTAGAGATAGCAAGGTTAAAAGGGTGTCTGAGTAAGGCCTTCGAAGTTAAAGATCTTGGTCGACTCAAGTACTTCCTTGGTATAGAAGTGGCCAGGTCTGGAAAGGAATAGCTCTTTCTCAAAGAAAGTATACCCTAGACCTCCGTGTGATGTTGGCATGTTGGGTTGTCGAGCTGCTTCAACCCCAATTGACCAAAACCATAAAGTGACTGCCCAATCTGGTGAATTGGTGGATAAAGAAAAATATCAGCGATTGGTGGGAAGTGTCATACACGACTATAATGCAATATCAGCGATGTCTGGTCGTGTATGACACAAATGCAATGAAAAAACCATAATGCAATGTCTGGTCGTGTATGACAGAAATGCAATATCAGCGATTGGTCGAAATGGGAGCCGTGGTTGTACTTGTGTCATACACGACCAGACATTGCATTTGTGGTTAGTGTTGTGAGCAGATATATGCATGATCCTAGAAGTGAACATCTTGATGCAGTATATAGAATCTTGAGGTACCTGAAGGGTTCTCCTGGGAAAGGACTAATCTATAATACTATAATAGATCATCCCCACTATCTTATCTATCTCAACATGCAAGCATGCCACATCACCACACAATTATGATTGGGATAAGGTCAACCTCAACATGCAACCATGCATGAGACAAGACCCACCACCACATGCAACCATGCATGCATGGAAAAATATTTTTCATTCCCTTACTATACTTATATTTAAAAAATAATCTATAATACCTAAATAGTTCATCCCCACTAACTTATTATCTTGACATGCAAGCTATCCACATCATCAAGTAGGTCCACCTTTTTTCCACTAACTATTCATACACATGCTTCCATTAAATTCTCATGTGCATGCAACATATCACAATTAAATATTAATTTTTTATGCACTAAGCCTCATGATTTAGAATTGTCTTTTTTTATAGAAAAAAAATTATGAGTTACCTTGCATTTTATTTTTCTATGCAACATTTTTTTATGAATGCACATGTGTAGTTCTCTCAATATGTAAGCATGCCATCTCATCATTCAACATGCATGACAAAAGCTCACCTTACTATACCACTATGCATAATAAAAATCCACATGCAACATATGAATGCATAAGAATTTTCATTTTATTATGATATATATATGTATTAATTAAAAAAAATACGATTTCAAATATACATATTTCATTTAACCAAATATTTGACTGGAATATTTTGCAAAACTTTCCCGCAACAACGTGCGAGGGCATTATCTAGTATATAGAAGTCATGGACACCTTGTAGTGGATGGTTATTGTGATGCTGATTGGGCCAGCTGCCTGGATGACAGGAGATCAACTTTGGGCTATTGTGTTTTCGTAGGAGGAAATCTGGTGTCTTGGAGAAGCAAGAAACAACCTGTTGTTTCCAAATCAACTGTAGAGGCTGAATACAGAGCCATGTCTCAGGGATTGAGTGAGTTGTTATGGACAAGGGATTTATTAGAAGAGTTGAAGATATTGAAGACCAGATGTGAATGTATGATGCGACAACAAGTCGGCAATTAACATAGCAAACAACCCAGTTCAACATGATAGAACCAAATATGTGGAGATTTACAGATTCTTTATCAAAGAAAAACTGGATGCAAGGGTTATCAAGATAGAGTATGTGAGTTCAGGACAACAAATTGCAGATTGCTTAACTAAAGGACAGGGAACCAGAGAATGCAATGAAGCGTGTGACAAGATGGGAATCTATAATACCTAAATAGTTCATCCCCACTAACCTATTTATCTTGACATGCAAGCTATCCACATCATCAAGTAGGTCCACTATGTAAAAACTCTTCCACTAACTCTTCATGCACATGCTCCCATTAACTTTGCATGTGCATGCATTCTATCACTTCATCCCCGCTAACCTATTTATCTTGACATGCAAGCTATCCGCATCATCAAGTAGGTCCACTATGTAAAAACTCTTCCACTAACTCTTCATGCACATGATCCCATTAACTTTGCATGTGCATGCATTCTATCACAAATAAACAGAAACTTTTATGCACTCAACCTCACAATTTATAAGCAACTTTTTTTATAGAAAATCAAATTATGAGTTACATTGCATTTTATTTTTCTATGTGACATTTTTTTATAAATACACATCCAAAGTTACTTTATTGTTTTAGATTTAGCCAAGGGTGGTCACGTCTTCACCGTCTCTACTCGACGTTGTTTTCGTCTCATATTATCTCGCCGATATATTGTCAAGTAACTAAATTAACAAAAAATATCCAAAATGAGTTTGATATTTTTCCCTCATTTTTTTAGATTATTTACTTTAAACAATATTTCTTTCGAAAAAAAAATTATAATTAAATTATACTATGATTCATAATTTTCACGTGTTTTAAAACATCAAATTATTTCTTAATAGTTCCCGCAGCAACGCGCGGGGTATCAACTAGTGATAGATATCTATCACCCCTCTTGAGGAGGAGTGTTGTATAAGAGGTCCACCCCGCCCATTAGTCCCAGGCCCATTCTACCGAGTGACCTAGAAGGAGGGCACAAGTGGTACGAGGCAGTCTCTTTGAGACCCAGCCACCATAGCTATCGCACAAGTAGTCTCTCCTTTGCTCTACATATATACTTGCCAACCTAAGCTGTGGGAACTTCCCACAGCTTAGGTTGGCAAGTATATATGTAGCACGAAATTATTATTAAACACAGATGCATTATACAAAATGTTAAACTTTTCACTTGGACCAACCTTGTTCTTCATAGTTTTCGAGTCTTTTGCAGTAGCCCAAGCTCTATTAATCAGAAGAACTAAAGATGAGTCAAGTTCTTTAGCCTTCGCTAATCTTTTTATCTTGTCACATGCATCTTCTAGTGAAGAAGAATCCAATATATCATCAAACTTTGATTGAGCAGAATCAATGTCAAACTGCTGCAGTGTGCAATCATATGCATGAATTGCAGATAGACATTTGGCCCCAAGCCTGGCAATAGCTGCATAATATAGGCAAGAAAAAAGATTCAGCGAAGATAAGAAAAACAAGACCATGATGTATTATAATATTTGTGACTAGAACTGAAGTGAAGTAGACACATTTCATCTTCTATTCACAAAACAACAAAATGATATGCATTAGACACACATGCTCGATAGAATAAACTAAATGATCAGCCAAAGCATTAGAAATAGACTTAATGTAGCCATAGCTTCTAATAAATCTGCATCAGGCCTTTTTTCATTTACTTTTCTGACTGTTTAAAACAGAGATCATGCTGCAAGTTATAAGAAGTAAGAACGACATAAACCCATTGGTGGGCCTGTTTCAGTAACCTTTATCATATGGTATATATGTTAGTGGCTGGTTAGCTCGATATTCAAAAGAATACAGTAAATGAGTGCAGTTTGTGAGCCACGAACTGTAAAGGTAGAAAGTTACCATCTCGCTCATCAAGTCCATTATAAGCATTTACAAGAAAATTAAGATTGCGGAAGAACTCCCCAGTGAAATCCTTTCGTCGTCTTGCAACAATAGCATTGATATCAGTGGGATTCTCTCGGAGCTCAGTGAAGAGTTCCATGTGAATCTCTATTTCATCATCAATCTAACAAATTAATTGTAAACAAGAAGAGGGTTCAGAAAATTATTATATGATGCACATCAACACTTCTCTTGATTGACTACGGTGCACCAACCTAACAATATCATTATGCAATCCAAATATATGATGTTTCCAAAGTTGATGGATAAACAATTATCTGGACGAATATAATGTTTATTATACAGACTTAAATTGGCAAGGATGCATGCATAAATCAAATAATAACATAATTGGCTCATTGTTCAGGCAGGCCATAAAGAATATTTTTGCTCTTTTCAAGAAAGGACATACCTTCTTTACTTTCCTAGCAAGTAGAATCAACTTTTTTTTCACAGATGTATCAGTCTCCACATCTATACGTACTTGGCAACGCTTGTAGAAGTGTGGTCTGTATCTTCGCCATTCCTCTCTGAAAACCAATATTTTTCTCCAGTCCTTTGTTTCTGGTTTCTCATGCATGAAAAACTCAATAAACCTATCACAGATTTGGGTCATCGTGTACCCCATTGCGACTTCACTCTCCGCGTGGGTATCTATCACCTTAGTAATAGTGGGGCTAGCTGCGCACCCTGCAGTAGTAACTCACAATGTAAGAAACATTTATGCAAGGTACACAAAGTTTCTGGGCGTGCAGGCAGTTACATAATACAGTATTAGGATAACAAGATTAACGTTGCAGAATTATACTTGAAACTTCTTGTGAAAAACAGTCCATATTCAAACTAACATTAATTAGTTTCTTGCCAATTTAAGTTATTTAACACAAAATTGATATATTCAAACTCACAATGTTGCAATTGGAAACACAAAATGAATTTCGCAAATGTCCCCTACTGAAACTAACATCAATGTGTATCAGAGAATCGCATTATCAACATATATCAAAACTATTAACTCGTCGTCGCTAACCTTGGCCAGCGCGAGCGCTGCCGGCTGCTTCCTCTCGTCGCCGCTCAAAGACGCTGGCCTTCTTCGGCGCCGTCAGACCTCGAGGAATGCGTTGCCGCTCAGGCCGCAAGACCCCCGCTGCCGCCACTCTCCAGGCTGCCCCCAACCAGCAGGCCATCTCCTCGTCCGAAGCTCTCTGCCCCCAATTGTCTCCTTTGAGTTTTTCTTCCGAGAAGAAAGGAGAGAGAGTATGCGGCGGTGAAGATAAGGTTGAGCGAGAACTGCATACACATGGGCATTTTTCTCTTTTTTCTAACTAGAAGAAGCATTTTCCTTTTAAATTGGAACATCAGTTTGTTAAAAGGTGTGTCTAGATCTTATAGTCCACTAAAATTTAACGAAGTTTCAGTTAAGCGATAAAACATATAAAAAAACTTTACATGAATCTTCACACACGATCTTACGAATATAGCATTAAGTGAGATGTCATTAAGTCTTAATTGATTGAGATTTAAAAATTCCATTTATTAAAACCAAATTGGAACATCATTTTCAAAGGTCAACGATTAAATTCTACTCGATGAGGAGTCGCTCGTAGCCTATGCTCTCATACCTTAAATCACATGCTCCCGACATTCAATAAATAAATTAAAATGTTTCAGCAAAATTAAAAAAAAGTGAATGTTAAGTGTCTACTGTACCTAAAATTCTCAAATTCAAGTTTGAGACATTCATGACGAAAAGAAAAAGACAAATTCAAATGTGAATAGTATGAATTTGTTTTGTCTTGTTATGGCACTATTGGTGCAGATTTGTCATTAAGTTTCTTTATGTGTGTTTTGAATTTAAATATAAAATTCTGGGAATTATAGAAACATCTCTCGTGAACATTAACATTTAAAAAAATAAAACATTAGATTTTGTTTAGAGTGGTTAGAAAACGTAGTAGAAAACAAATAAAAACATCCTAAGAATCAAATTCCACGAAGACTATGAAGATGCGTATGAAATTAAATTAGATCGTTGTCAACTAGAGTGCAACGAAAGTAGAGCTAATGTAGATCCTTGACGTAAATTCCCGCATGTACATTTACAATCTCTCAACTGCAAAAAAATCCTCAAAAAAATTCAAATGTAGGACCTCTTTATCAGTACGTGTAAGGAATCAATGATCCAACAGAGCTTCGCCCTCCAAAGCAAAGTGAAGTCGAACTAGAAGAACGGAGTAGCAACACTGCAACAACCTCACAATGTCAAGTAATTCGTGGGAGAGAGATGGGGGAGGGTGCGACCACGGGCAAAGAAATATGTGCTCTAAGGGTTGCCCCTTCCCTCTATTTATATAGGACGGGGGTGCACCTCCTCTTCCCAACCCTAGGGTTGGTTGTTCAACTTCCACATCAATATTCGTGGATTGACCCCCCCCCCCTATCAGCGGATGGATGCGCCATTCGTTTTAGGGGATAGCGTTGGAGATACCCTAAGTTAGTCCTTACTATGATCAAGCTTAGGATTGAAACATCGAACATCCCATTAAACCCAGGAGTAAAATGCATCATAAATCCTAAAACTATTGGAGGTGTGTTAGTTTAGTCATATAAAAGCAAGTTTAGCAGATCCGCCAAAAGCACTCGGCCCAAAAAATAACCGTCGATGTACAGTATCAGGGCAAAAACGGTCGGAACAGGTATCGTATATCAGATCGTCCCGCAAAAATATTTGTAGGAAGCGGTAAAAACCGCCCCGCGGGCGCCATATTTTGCGTTTTCCACCCCCTTTTTGACGCTCCCGGCATCCCTATCAGCGGCTTGGGGGGAGTGAAACTTCCCCATTTACGCACCACTCCCCCGTCATCGTCGCCGCAATTCTGTCCCCTACGATCTCGTTCCTGCCTCGTCATCGTTCGCAGCCGCCAACATGGAGCCATGACATGACGAAGCGCACCAGTCGGTGAATCTCCGTCCCCCTAGTGGTTTTGACCACATCGTTGTTCCTTTGACCGTCGTCAGGAAATGGAAGCGATAGGGCAACCATGTCGCCCATGGAGCCACTGATACGTCTCAAATGTATCTATAATTTTTTGTTTGTTCCATGTCTCTTTTGTGTCATTGCTACATATTTTTTTCATGCTTTTGAATCATTTATTTGTCTGTACTAATAGAGAGCCCAGTGCTAGTTTCTGTCTGTTTTGTTTGTGCATTGCAGAAAAAGTCAAAATGAAAGTGCTCGAAAAATTCTCAGAAAATTACCAAAAAAATTATTCATCATAGGAGCCCTCCAGCTGGATGGGCACCTTAGGGGGTCCCACACACCCTAGGCGACCAGAGGGTGCGGCCAGGGGGTGCCCGCGCCACCTGTCCGCCTGGGTAATGTGGACACTGCCTCAGACCCCCCCCCCGGCCTATATTTACCCATCGGATGCAAAAACCCAAGACATACATCCATCTTTTCCAGAAGCGATCCCGATCTCCGCCGAGCCTAGCTTCGGGGGTCACCAGATTTCCATTCTGGCACCCTTCCGGAGAGGGCCTTAGCCCCCGGGGTCATCTTCATCAACCCTTCTTCCTTCATGATGGATCGTGAGTAGCTCCTCCTTGGACTATGGGTTCTTGGCAGTAGCTTGTTGGTATTCTCCCCCTTGATGTTTAATACAAAGTTGATGCCTGATACGTCCCAAACGTAGCTATAATTTCGGATTGTTCCATGCATGTTTTGTGTAATATTGCTATGATCTAGATACACTTTCATACACTTTTGATCATATTTGGACTAACTTATTAACTCAGTGCACCACAGTGTCAGTTCCTGTTTTCTGCTATTTTTTTATTCCAAGTTTCCCCCATATTAAAAATGCTCCAAAAATTCAGGAAAATCGGATAAAAAATCAGCGTGAAGGAACCTTCCGGAAACACCTGGGTGGGGCTAGAGGGCCACCACCAGGGACTCAGGCGGTCACCTGGCGCGGCCTAGGGTCTGGTCGCGCCGAGGGGGCGCATGGACCCCTGGTGGCCCCTCTGGCTGACCCCCTTCGCCTATATATTCCCCGTGACAGGATTCTTCCGAGGATAGAACCCTTTTCCGCGATCTCGCCTCTGTTCCGCCGCCGCCGCGCTTCCAAGATCGGGAGCGCCAGCAGACCTGTTCCCGGCACCCTGCCAGAGGGAGGATTGACCTTCGGGAGCTTCCCCTCCACCATGGACGCTTCCCAAATGTGCCGTGAGTAGTTTCCCTTGGACCATGGGTCCGTGATCAGTAGCTATGTGATCTTCTCCTCCCCTCTTTGTTCTTCATGGTTTAGTCCTCATGAGCTGCCCTACATGATCGAGGCACATATGTATTTTTCTGCTGTTGCTATGCTGAGTTTGCTGGGATCTGATGGATTATGAGATTATGTTCAGATTGCGATTGAGTAATATATTTGGTTCTTATCTTTTATATTTTTGTTCCTAAGTAATTCTTGCATGTTCTTCGTTGTTGTTTATTGCTTTGGCCAATTAGTAGGTAGTAACTCCAAGAGGGAACGTTATGCTCGATTGTGGGTTCATGCCCCCCGATGACACGCTTGAGTGACAGAAACATGAGTCTAGGGGATGTGATGTTGCCACAAGGGGGAAAACAACGGTGCTTGTAACTGCGATTGCAAGTATTGTTTACTTTACGCAAAGTGCTTTTTAATGCAGTTGTCTGTTGCTTTGGGTTTACACTTTGGGTGGGGTTCGCAACTTAATACCAGCGAGATGTTCTGGATAGATATCTCAAGGTGGATAATTAGTAGTAGATGCAGTTGGATTTCGGTCTACTTATTTTAGCGTATTGCCCATGCTTTTGAGCCTCATCCTTTCTTTGTAGCATAGTTAGCATTGCGGTGCGTTTTTAATCATGTCAATTGCCCAGCTGTAATTTGTTTACCTCGCATAGCAGTTTCATCGTCTTTTGGGAGAGAGACATCACTAGTGAACATCACGGGACCCCGGTCCATATTCTCATCACTGTTTACACGCTCTTTTATTTTCCTGCTTTTACTTTCTAGTTGCTATCACCATTATCATTATTATCTGTTGCGTTGATCCTTTGTGAACAGCAAGGCCGGAGAGATTGACAACCTCTCTGTACTCGTTGGGAAGCAAAGTTATTTGTGTTGTGTGCAGGTCCACGTCAGTTGCGCCGTTGACACCTACTTATCATCTCCGGAGTCCTACTGGAGATAAACCTTGGTATCTTCACCGAGGGAAATTTGCCGCTATCCTACATCTCACCTTCCACTTGGGGTAACCAACGAGGAGAGAGTATCAAGAAAATTTCTGGCGTCGTTGCCAGGGATTCCGAGGTGCAACAAAAGATTGGACCCGTCAACCGCCAAATTTCTGGCGCCATTACCGGGGACTCCGAGTGCTAAGATAGGGGAGTTGCACACTATCTTTTACCTTTGCTTTTTAGTCTTGTTAGTTTACCTTCCAGTTTTTATCTTTGTGTCTTATATCAAAAATCACAAAAAAATTATTTATCTTGCTTATAGTAGTCCTCCTTGTTTAGATGAACATGTTAGGACTTGGTGCTTTGCGGGAATCGGAATTCTCGATTTCCGTCAAAGGGATGGAGAAAATATGAAGAAGGCATGGGACAGAATTTCTGAAGCACATAAAAGAATTATGCCTTGGATACCTATAAAAATTGTGCTTAGAATTTTTTACCATGGTCTTTTTAAGTGGTGTAAACACTCTCTTGATATTATAGCTGAAGGAGACTTTTTAGAGTGTGATGAAGCTAGAGCTCTTGATATTTTGCATGATCTATCTAGTTATTTTGTTTATGATCGTAGTTTTGATACTGTTATAGATAGACTTGCCGCTATTGAAAAGAGGATGGATGCTCTAGACTTGAGAAAAGTAGAGGAACTTAAGTCCAACAAGAAAGAAATGTTGGATATAGATGACGATTGGGAGCCTTTTGTTAAGATACAAGGTTTATCGAACTCAGGGAAGTAGAGGTTGAAGATGGTCTCTCTCAAGCAACCCTGCAATTAAGATACAAGAAGTCTCTTGTGTCCCCAACACAACTAATACAACTAGGAGTTGTATAGGTGCACTAGTTCGGAAGAGATGGTAAAATACGAGTGATAGGTGTGGCAAAGCAAGGTAATATAAATCTGTAATAAAAAGTGCAGCAAGCAAACATGTGACAAAAGTGAGCACAAACGGTGTAACAGTGGTGGAAACGAGGCCTAGGCTTCATACTTTCACTAGTGGCAACTCTCAACAACATTAACATAGTCTAATCACATGATATTTCCACTAAAACATGCATTGGAGACGTACTCGGAGGTCATTCCTTTGTGGTCAAGAGAGGACGAGAATTATGTAGGGCTACAAAAGCACACCTCAGAGTTCATAGTTCTCAATCTATGGATTTCCCAATGTCACCGCGGACATCCAAAGAGAGTACCACAATCACCACAACATATCTCAAGGATAGTCAAAGACAAGCACCAAGAGACTCTCAATCTTCAATCAACACACAAAACAGGAAATCACTCATGATAATATTCTTCTAACCCATGTCCAATAGACCGCTGTCACCATGGTCTCGGGGATTATACTAGATAAGATCAAGTGAGTACATCAATCTAATACATAGAGGAAGGGGAAATATCATGGGATCACCCTAGATTAACATAGCCTATGATCACAACAAAGATCACATCATGGGAGAGAGAGAAGAACACATAGCTACTGGTAGAAACCTCAGCCCTGGGGAGGAACTACTCCCGCTTCATGGAGGGAGGAAGCAACGTCGATGGAGATGAATCCGGGGGCACTTCCCCGTCCCGGCAGGGTGCCGGCACAGTAATTCTGTCCCCCCGAAACTTGATGGCGATGGAGGCGGAGATCGGAATTGCTTCTGGAGAAAAGGGGTCTAGAATCAGGGTTTCCTCCACGGGGGTAAAAATAGGGCCAAAGGGGGCACCAGGGGGCCCACAGGGCAGCCAGGAGGGTGCCCGGCGCGGCCCAGGGGGGCCGCGCCGGGCACCCTTCTGGAGTCCCTGTGGTGGCCCTCCTCTCCTTCCTTGGTGATTCCGGAGGCTTCCGGGACGCTGATTTTTTATATAATTTTCCCAGAATTTTTGGAGCACTTTTAATGGCCGGAAAACCTGAAATACAAAAACAACATAAAACAGCAACTGGCAGCTGGGTGCACTGGGTTAATAGATTAGTCCAAATATGCTCAAAAGTGTATGAAAGTTCAAGCAAAACATGGCAAAGTCACACAAAACATGCATGGAGCAAGCAGAAATTATAGATACGTTTGGGACGTATCAACATGATGTCCAGAAAACAGATTATGTCTGCTTGACTGAAAAAATCGAAACAAATCACCAGTTCATCTTTTTGAGCTGAATTTTTTTACACAACATGCTCTATACAATTGTGAAACTTTCGTATGTTCTGTTTTTTTATTTGAGTTGCAGAAGTGCCCCGAAAAAATTCTCTACTACGTGATGTTCTGTTTTTCACAGATTCTGTCACGTTTTTCCTTTCCTTACTTTTGCAAACCTTAAGCTTGGTTTTTATTTTCAAAAACCTTTTGGCAATCTTGAGAAACGGTAGATATTCAAGAATAACTTTATATCCAGTGGGAAAAAATTATTTTATTAAGGGTACTAACCTCTCTAATCAGCTTATGATGAGTTATGTATGAAGGGAGTTTTCAAGTGTGCGAAGGAAGATGATGAAAGAAGATCCGAGAGTGTCAAACACTCAAGCTTGGGGATACCCCTATGCATCCCCAATAAATATTCAAGGATGCTCGAGCGTCTAAGCTTGGGGATGCCCCGTGCATCCCCTTGTCCATCAACAATCATCAGTTCGTCCTTCGTCTCACTATATTTTTATCACTTCATGCGTTATGTGCTATGCTTGGAGCGTCTCGCTCTTAGGTTTACTTTTTAGTTTTCTTTAGCTTGCTTGCTGTTCATAACAAGTTAGACCTCAGCTTACTTGTGTGGAAGAGAAACACATCATAGGATTTTTCATTCTTATCTTTCTCTGTTGTGTGTTCTTTATCTTTTCGTAGCTGCTGCCATGTTTAGTTTTAGTTTTAGTGTTTGTCTTTAGCAAGAGCTTTAGCTTTTGTTTAGTTTGTTGCTGGAACTCTCTTTAGTTTTCATGTTTATCTTGTTAAGAGATTTGGTTGTTGCACTGAGTTGTGTCTTGTCTTGAAAGTAGGTAATTGAGGTTGCTATTTGATTTTAGTTGTAACTTGCAATAATTTTGAGGTATTGGTGTGAGTAATGTTTGAACTTTTGGTGTCAAGAGCTCTAGCCTATTAGTGATAGGTGTCGTATTTTGGGAAATCCGTGTTTATTTTCAAAGACCTACAAAAATTAGTTGAGAACTCTGGCTACTAGATGGATCACTAATCTTTTGAGGGATCGGATAATAGACTACACTCACGTACCATGAGTCGAGGATGCGCAAGGATAACCAAACCCCCATACACTCTCCTCAGGGTACTTGTCTCTTTGTGAACCTCCTCATTAGATTGAGAGTTACCGATAATAAGTGCATGAGTTCTTCGGATTAATGTAAGTATTAAAAGTTGACACTTCCACCTCCTCATATTTGTAGCATCTTCGGTACCGTGCATTGCCCTCTTCTCACTCTGAGAGTTGGCGTCCACCTCGCCGGTGCATCAAAACCCTTGGCATGATACGCTCTGTCATCATAAACCTCCCTATATCTTTCCTCAAAACAGCCACCATACCTACCTATCAAGGCATTTCCATAGTCTTTCCGAGATATATGCAACATCCACCTCTTCATGACTTAATCTTCATGTCATACATGTTCCCGCTACACTGGCAGAGGCATACATTGCATACATCATGATAGCTACATCTTATTTATTTTTGAGTACCTTGTAAAGTGTGAAGATCTTCTATACCTTCTCGTAAAATAGAGTGTTGCCCTTAAGTGAGGAAAAGATCCCAAAGTGGACAAAATAAAAGATCCCAAAAAAGGACAAATGAGAGTTAAATAGAAAGAGCCATTGAGGCCACCAAAAATACAAAAAAAAGAAAAAAGAGAAAAAGAAAATAAAAAGAGAGAAACGGGCAACACTAATATTCATTTTCAAAGATCCACACTAATACTCCCTCTTATCCTCGTACTCCATAGAGATGATCATTTATGCGTATAGGTATGTGGGGATCTTCACACTATATAACTTGGCTTGCATATTCTAAGAATGAGTCTCCTCAAACTAGCTCTATGTCTTCATGAGCGAGCAAGTTGGATGCACCCCCACTAGTTCCATTGGAGAGCTTTTCTTAGCTCATATGTGCATCTGTTGCATGGCAATCCCTACTCCTCACATCATATCTATCATTTGGCCTTCTCGCGTATGATTGTCCTCATTGATGTGAGCCTTTCTCACCCTTTTGTCTTCCTCCTCCACCATATTTCTCTCTATGCCATCCTAAGTGTCAAAAGTTCCACACTCTCCCTCTCCCGATCCTGTCGACGCCATGGGCGCGACTCCTTGTACACCCGTGGCCACCTTGCCTCCCAGCTCAAGCCAAGACGTCCAGGAGCCTCCTCGGGGTCGTCCACACCATCCTGCGAACGGAATCGAGGCGGGACGGCCCACGGACGTCGCCCCCCTCTTCTTCCTCGTCTCCGGCCGCCGTTGAACTCCTCCATGATCCGCCGGTCTCCGACCTCCCCGTCCAGCTCCGAGCTCGCCACCGGCTTCCCCCTGGCCCCTTGTGAGCCGCACCTTTTTCCCTCTCTTCCCCCCCCCCCCTCCGTTTTACATGTAGCCGCGTCCCCCGCTTGAACTTGTCGAGCCGTGGCCTAGCTGCCGCCATTTTTGGCGTGGGGCTCAGCTCCGGCCACGCCACGGCCTCCCGTGCCTCTCATCGGACGCGCAACGAGACCAGCTCTGTGTGGGATTAAGAGGCTCTCGTTTTGGTCTCGTAAAGCGCCATCCCCGTCCCGCCTTACTTCGGCCACCGTGGAGGTTCGCCATGGCCGCCGTGCCGCATGCTCCGGTCACGGTCCAGCATATGCGCGCCACACCCCCGCGCGGCCTACTCCCTCGTTGCTCATCGCCCTTCTGGCCGCTGCAAACCGCCTCGCCGTGCCCTCAGCTGGCCATGGCCGCCGGCGCCCTGAGCCGTGCGTGCCTAGCCACTGGAGGGGCGGGGGTGTACCCCGTGACCGGTGGGGCCGGCCCTGTTTTAGTTAGGGGCTAATCCCCTATTAGTTAATCCACCTGTTAAACTAGGCTAAGTTAATTAGCCTCTGCGTATGACATATGGACCCCACCGTTTAATAGGTGATTAAAATAAAATAGAAAACTGTTAGATAAGTGACTCTATGACATGTGGGCCCCACTGGTCAGTTGACCAGTCAAAGGCCCAGCCTATGACAGGTAGGCCCCACATGTCAGGGTTGACTAGTCAACCAGTACTATTCTGGATAATGATAATTTTATTAATAAAAGAAATCAGAAATTCATTTAAAATGATTTAAACTTTAAAATTGAATATCTTTTAAACCGTAAATCATATGAAAATAATTTATATATCAAAATTGATCAGAAAAATACGTAGAATATGAATACGTTGTCCGCCGGTCTACCACCCCCCTCTAACATACCGAACATCGAACCGTCCCCCTCCGGACCGTCTGTCCGATGATTTGTCCGGTACTGTTAAAGTATCCGGATGAATTTATTCTGAACACGAAAGTTGTTCGGATTGTTTCAACTAGCACGGTTACACCATCCACACGTTTGTCGGATGACCACGACACCTCCGGCATGAACCCTTCCCCCTCCGGACACCCTGTCCGATAATCACCCGGAGCTGGTAGTTCATCCCCGGATGGATTCCCGCTCCGTGCAACGTGCATTGCACTGCATTAGAACACCGTTAACATTGCATATGTCATGCCATTCATCTGTTTACTATGATTGCTTTATATTTACTATTTCTCCTCACTTTATTCTTCGGTTGACCCCGCTGCTACCGCCGACTACACCGTTGTCGGGTACGACTACTTCGTCGACGACCGTACCCCTACCATCGAGTTACCAGGCAAGCAGAGCCATTTTCCTTCCCCAGATTTCGCCTATCTTTTCCGTACATTTCTTGCACTAGGCATTGTTACTACTGCTGCTACGTTACAATCCTATTCAATTGCATAGCCTGATTTTGTCGCCCCTTGTTGTACCTTCCTTATCTATGCTGCCTGCTATATCTATATATTCTATTCAGCAGTGAGCCCTGCGCATTGTTAGCTAGGATTAGATAACGGGCCGTGGCCACTCAGGGGAGTGACGCGGATACAAAATATATACAACTGCAACAGGTACGGATCAATGCAGACGCCCTAGGGAACCTACAACGGCGAGACTCTTCCAAGTCGCTTCGAGTTTGACTTACGAGTGGACGAACTCGTATTTCACTCTCGTCGGCTCAGTAGCGTAGCATCACTGGGATGATACGAGGTTTACCTCTTTAGTTCATTCCGCTGATGTCTCTGTCAAACCTCTTTAAGTGTGCCATCGAGGGTGATACCTCCTGGTTTCACTTAATAGTAGGTGATGGCTTCTTGCCCCATCGTTGGTTACCCCAAGTGGAAGGTTTAAGATGTAGTGCAGCAGCAGTTTTCCCTCGGTGAAGATACCAAGGTTTGTCTCCAGCAGGACTCC
This sequence comes from Bromus sterilis, assembly GCA_950022295.1. NCBI lineage: Eukaryota > Viridiplantae > Streptophyta > Magnoliopsida > Poales > Poaceae > Bromus > Bromus sterilis. The sequence goes on along the minus strand of OX465596.1, from coordinate 316,337,824 downwards.
AGAGATGATAAGTAGGTGTCAGCGGCGCAACTGACGTGGACCTGCACACAGACCTGCACACAGACACAGATAACTTTGTTCCCAACGAAGTTCAGAGAGGTTGTCAATCTCTCCGGTCTTGTTGTTCACAAAGGATAAAACGCAAGGGATAATGATAGCAAGTAAAAGTAGTAAAATAAATATAGCTTGGAAACAGTAATGAGGATATGGACCGGGATACGTGATGTGAACTAGTGACGTCTCTCTCCCAAAAGACGATAAAACTGCTATGCGAGGTAAACAAATTACAGAAGGGCAATTGACAGGATTATGAACGCACCGCAATGCTAACTATGCTACAAAAGAAAGGAAGAGGTTCAAAAGCACGGGCAGTACGCCAAAATAAGTAGACCGAAATCCATCTGCATCTACTACTAATCATCCACCTTGAGATATCTATCCAGAACATCTCGCTGGTATTAAGTTGCGAGCCCCACCCAAAGTGTAAACCCAAAGCAACAGACAACTACATTAAAAAGAACTTTGCGTAAAGTAAACAATCCTTGTAACCGCGGTTACAAGCATCGTCGTTTTCCCCCTTGTGGCAACAGCACATCCCCTAGACTCATGTTTCTGTCACTCAAGCGTGTCATCGGGGGGCATGAACCCACAATCTATCACAACGTTCCCTCTTGGAGTCACTACCTACTACTTGGCCAAAGCAATAAACAGCAACGGAGAACATGCAAGAATTACTTAGGAACAAAAATATAAGAGATAAAACCAAATATATTACTCTATCACAATCTGAACATAATCTCATAATCCATCAGATCCCATCAAACTCAGCATAGCAATAGCAGAAATATTACAAAGGTGCCTCGATCATGTAGGGCAGCTCACGAGGTCTAAACAATGAAGATCAAAGAAGGGAGGAGAACATCACATAGCTACTGATCACGGACCCATGGTCCAAGGAAAACTACTCACGAGACATCCGGGGAGCATCCATGGTGGAGAGGAGACTCCCGAAGGTCAATCCTCCCTCCGGCAGGGTGCCGGGAAGAGGTCTTCTGGTGCTCCCGATCTCGGAAGCGCGGCGGCGGCGGAACAGAGGCGAGTTTGCGGAATAGGGTTCTTCTTCTGGAGTTTTCCCGTGACGGAGAATAAATAGGCGAAGGGGGGCAGCCAGAGGTGGACCAGGGGCCCCAGGCGCCCCCCTGGCGCGGCCAGGGGTGGGGCCGCGCCGGGTGGCCGCCTGGCCCCCTGGCTCCCCTCTAGCCCCTCCCGGGCTCTTCTCGACGCTTTCGTCACGCTGATTTTTTATCTGAATTTTGCCGAATTTTTCTGGCACTTTTTATATGGGGGAAAACTGAAATAGAAAAACAGCAGAAAACAGGAAGTGGCACTGGGGTGCACTGAGTTAATAGGTTAGTCCAAATATGATCAAAAGTGTATGAAAGTGTATCTAGATCATAGCAATATCACACAAAACATGCATGGAGCAAGCAGAAATTATAGATACGTTTTGGACGTATCAACATCCCCAAGCTTAATTCCTGCTCGTCCTCGAGTAGGTAAATGATAACAAGCATAATTTCTGTGGTGACATGCTAGCAACCATAAAAGAACTTTGGAAAGTAAAGCAATCAAGGTTAGAGATTCAATTCAAGTCATAACATGCAAGAGTCTATATTAGCATTGAAACAAGTAACAAAAGAACATTAGGTGCAAGAGCTCTTGCTGTCCGTGACTCGAATGTCTCCAAATGGTGTTTGCGTGCAAGAAGGGGGATAGGGAATACGAGAAAAAAAGTATTTTTGTCTTGAGAACTCAATCTAGTAAAGTTTCACACTTGGTCTTCTTTGGAATCTTATCTTGACTCGTCCCCAGACCACTAGCCAGGTACAAGTCAATTTGATCCACTCCTTTTTGATATTTTGAGCACTCATGCAATGGATGAGCGTAAGCACGAAAGTTGACACTTAGGATGGCAAAGAGAGAAGTACGGAGGAGGAAGACAAAAAGGATGAGAAAGGCTCACATCAATGAGGACAATCATAGGCAAGAGATGCCAAATGATAGATATGATGCGAGGAGTAGGGATTGCCATGCAACGGATGCACATACGAGCTAAGAAGCTCTCCAATGGAACTAGTGGGGGTGCATCTAACTTGCTCGCTCATGAAGACCTAGATCTCGTTTGAGGAGGCTCATCCTAGGAATATGCAAGCCAAGTTCTATAGTGTGAAGGTCCCCACATAGCTATATGCAAAAAGATCGTCTCTATGGAGTACAAGGATATAAAGGGAGTACTAGTGTGGATCTCTCAAAAGGATAGTAGTGTTGCCCCTTTCTCTCTTTTTATTTCTTTTTCTCTTTTTTTCTATTTTTTTGTATTTTTGTGTGGCCTCAATGGCTCTTTCTATTTAACTCTCATTTGTCCTCTTTGGGATCTTTTAATGTGTCCACTTTGGGATCTTTTCCTCACTTAAGGGCAACACTCTATTTTACAAGAAGGTAAAGGAGATCTTTCACACTTTACAAGGTACTCAAAATCATAAAGAAGATGTAACTATCATGATGTATGCAATGTATGTCTCTGCCAGTGTAGCAGGAACATGTATGACATGAAGATCAAGTCATGAAGAGGTGGATGTTGCATGGCAATGTAACTCGGAAAGGCTATGGAAATGCCTTGATAGGTAGGTATGGTGGCTGTTTTGAGGAAGGATAAAGGGAGGCTTATGATGACAAAGCGTATCATGCCAAGGGGTTGGATGTACCGGCGAAGGTGGACACCAACTCTCAGAGTGAGAAGAAGGCAATGCACGGCACGGGAAAGGCTAGCAAAATATGGGAAGGTGGAAGTGTCAACTCTCAATACTTACATTAGTCCGAAGAACTCATGCACTTATTATCGGTAACTCTCAATCTAATAAGGAGGTTCACAAAGAGACAAGTACCCCGAGGAGGAGTGTATGGGGGTTTGGTTATCCTTGCGTATCCTCGACTCATGGTACGTGAGTGTACTCTAATATTCGACCCCTCAGAAGAGTAGTGATCCATCTAGTAGCTAGAGTTCTCAACTAGTTTTGTAGGTTTTGAAAATAAACACGGATTGCCCAAAATACGACACCTATCACTAATAGGCTAGAGCTCTTGACACCAAAAGTTCAAACATTACTCACATCAATACCTCAAAACTATTGCAAGCTACTACTAGAATTAAATAGCAACCTCAATTACCTACTTTCAAGACAAGACACAACTCAGTGCAACAACCAACTCTCTTTAACAAGATAAACATGAAAACTAAAAAGAGTTCCAGCAACAAACTAAACAAAAGCCAAGGCTCTTGCTAAAGACAAACTAAGACTAAAACTAAACATGACAGTAGCTATGAAAAGATAAAGAACACACAACAGCAAAAAGATAGGCATGAAGAATCCTATGATGTGTTCTAAATTTTGAAAGTGGAGCGTGTTTTTCTCCCACACAAAGTAAGAAGGGATCTAACTTGTTATGAACAGCAAGCAAAGCTAAAGAAAACTAAAAACAAAACCTAAGAGCGAGACGCTCCAAGCATAACACATAACGCATGAAGTGATATAAATATAGTGAGACGAAGGACGAACTGATGATTTGTTGATGGAGAAGGGGATGCACGGGGGCATCCCCAAGCTTAGACGCTTGAGTCTCCTTGAATATTTATTGGGGATGCTTGGGGCATCCCCAAGCTTGAGCGCTTGACACTCCTGGATCTTCTTTCATCATCTTCCAACGCACACTTGAAAACTCCCTTCATACATAACTCATCATAAGCTGATTAGAGAGGTTAGTACCCTTAATAAAATAATTTTTCCCACTCGTGGACCAGGGGCCCCAGGCGCCCCCCTGGCGCGGCCAGGGGTGGGGACGCGCCGGGTGGCCGCCTGGGCCCCCTGGCTCCCCTCTGGCCCCTCCCTGGTTCTTCTCGAAGCTTCCGTCACGCTGATTTTTTATCTGAATTTTCCCGAATTTTTCTGGCACTTTTTATATGGGGGAAAAGTGAAATAGAAAAACAGCAGAAAACAGGAACCGGCACTGGGTGCATTGAGTTAATAGGTTAGTCCAAATATGATCAAAAGTGTATGAAAGTGTATCTAGATCATTGCAATATCACACAAAACATGCATGGAGCAAGCAAAAATTATAGATACGTTTTGGACGTATCAGTAGGCACTCGAACCAACTGGTGTCCTTAAAGGTAAGAGTCGGGCGACCCAACGGTGCCCGCGAGCGGTATATTGTCGGGAGCGACACGGAGGGTACGACCGACGTTACTGGCGTGCTTGGCCCCTGCTCGTATCTCGTGAGAGTTACCAAACCACGAAAGTCGAGCTCTACCAAGAGCACACGCGAGATAAGGTAAGGATTTGGTTCACCTTGTTGGTAACCGCAGAGACTTGGTGGGACGACAGGGCAGGCACCGATGTACTGGTGGTCCTAACTGTTGTCGTTGTCCGGGGGTCAGTTAAGTCGAGGCAACGATAACGGTTGTCACGCAGGTTAATTAAAATGCTAAATGGTTCAGTGGATGACTTGAGAGGCCGCAAAGGCCTGTATGCAGTACCTTCACGTGGGATAAGGAGTTATGGGCTCCCCTGCGTCGTAGTTTGTCCTAAAGCTCTTCAGACGTCGGCAGTACCGCGGCCTGCGCCGGGAAGTGGTGTCTTCTTCGTCCGGATGGTGTGTTTTTGGATTTGCTTTTGCTTCACCGGCCAGCCACGCACCGTGCAGGAGCGTGCAAGGGTGAGGGTCCTAGACCCCTTGGCGCATAGGATATAGTCCGGCGGATGGCCTCTCTGCTGAGCCTAGGATGAACTGCAATGTGTCGGATAGCCTCGGTGGGGCATTCCCTGACAAGGTGTACGCCACCCTGGAGATCCGAGCGTGCAGGCTGAACAACAGTGCACCCCTGCAGGGAGTTTAATCTATTCGAATAGCTGGATCTTACCACTACAAACTACTACTATTAAACTGTATGGTTCCGGGTCTTCTTCCTCGCAGGGAAGTCGAGGAGGTGAACTCGGAGGCATTATTATTATTAATCATTACAACTTATATTATACAATGTTGCAGCAACTTCTGCTTCATTGTTACTTTATTGCTTTATATAAACTGTTGGCTAATTCTCTCCTTGTGTTGCAAGACACGTCAGAAGATGCTAGTCTTCGATAGGCCTAGCTTCTTACCCTTATTCTGATTTCTACCTTGCAGTCCACTATATACAGCCTCCCCCTTCCATTTGATACAAATGCATAAATGCTTAGTAGCGGACGTAAGACTCGCGTGTATGCTAGATACTCACCTTTGCTTTATTCCCCCCTTTTTGTTTTGCCTGATCGGCCGCTGCAGTCGACGTTGGAGCCTTGGAGTCCAGGAGCAGGAGATCCCCGATGCCGACCACCGCAACATGAAGATCCCCGATGCCTTCTACGACGTCGAGTTTCCCCGTTGACCAGGAGTAGTTTGGAGGTTCCCAGGCAGGAGGCCTCGCCTTTTCGATCTGTTGTTATTTGTGCTAGCCTTCTTAAGGCAACCTTGTATTCTTGTGTCTATACTCAGATACTTTTGCTTCCGCTAACTTTGTGCTCTCGAGTTGTTGTATTCGAGCCCTCGTGGCCCCTGGTTTGTATTAAACAGCTTGTATTTTTTATTTGTAGAGTTGTGTTGTGATATCTCACCGTGAGTCCCTAATCTCGATCGTGTACCTTGCGTGTATGGTTACTGTACACGGTCTGATTTTGGGGGCGTCACAAGTAGGTTCAGAGCCGACTGCCTGTAGGACACCCCTTCCAACTCCTTGGTCGAAGTCGAGTCTAGTCTTTACAAAACTACTTTACTAACAGTGTCGTGTGGCTTGTCGGCCCACGTCGCAAACTGGGGTGGTATTAGGATCCTTTTCTCCGTACCTTTACTCTGGGATTCTACTCTCTTATCCTTTTGGGTAATTTTTCTAACTCTGACATTAGGATCTCGTGGTCGCATCTACTCGGAGAGCCCTTCACCCAAGATGATCGCTTGCTTCACCTGAAGATTACGAAGATTTCTCTCCGATAAAATTCCCGAGACCATATGTTCCGATCACCTTTATAATCCCCTGCCACCGATAAGTCCGTATGTATAACCACATACACCTTCCGTTCATCCATTCAATCCCAGTTGCTCTTGTGTTCACAAGATGCATCGAAATACTTTCCGTTGTTTCAGAAACCCGTTGAGCCTACTGCCTTGCAACTTCTTTGCACCCTGCGGATAATTCCTCACTTTTATCGAGGATCCGTTCATCCTAAATTGTTCCTGTGATTCCCAAAATACTTTGAAATGCTATTCGATCTCGCGACAATCCTCGGCAGCCTACTGCCTTGGGGATTCTTCTTACTTGCTTGCACTATGATTAATCCCGTTTGTCTTGTAGTCTTTGATGACTTCCCTTGGCATTGCCATTCTGATCTGTTGAATCATTGTGTGTGCTAGTGCACGCAATCATCAGTTAATCCCAATAAATCCATTCTTCTGGCTTAGACGTCATTCCGGACATGAGCTGGTTCTCGGTAAATCAAACCTTGATTGATTAACCGTCAAGCTTCTATTAAACTTATTCATGTTTGATCGATGTATCCGAATCTGATACACCGATATGGAAGTGATAATTCCTTTGTACTTAAGCATCAAATTATTCCGGTGGTTATATCTCCAATGCTTTGGCATTCTTTTTATGGTTGAGTACCGATACTCGCCCCAGACTCTCGGTACGCCGCCTGACCTTTTGGTGGATTACTACCTACCGCCCCCTTGTGTCCTAAGTCGTTCATGAATTTTCCCTGATATCGGATGCCTCTGGCGAATGATATCATCTACTCCGTGTCGTCAGCCTTCTGCTTTCGAATTGGTATCCCTCGCTTATGATGCTTGTTGTATGGGTTTCAAAATTCCCCAATGGTTTAACCCTATGCTTCCCCTAATCTGTATGAACCCAAACTTTATACGGGTCATGCTCTACTGGTGTTATGCCAGGTAAAATTTTGAACGCTACAAACTCATCAACAATGAGAAGTGAATGAAAGGCTATGCATTGAAGAAGTGGGAGTCGACCCTGAACCTTTGTGTTCATGCCCATGGATACTATGCGGAACTTATCATGAAAGCTTCTGATAAAAGTAATTGTCCCCTTGGTGGAAATTCTGCTGCACCTATGATCCTCCATTCTGCCTTCGAGTATTACCCCCTGGTATCTCGAGGATATCATACATTTGCACTACATCTTAAGAATTTTGATGAAACAATACCTTTCCCTGTCGTAACCAACCCCTCCATAGGTTTTGGGTTGTCGTCAACCGGGAACATCGAATACTTTTGCTTCACCATTCCTTTTTCTTGATGTCGCCGTTGTTCGATTGTATTTTTCTTGAAACCTTTTGACATGATGTGTCGTGGTCATCATCGACATTTTGACTTCTCCCAAGTATTGCTTGGATGCATCGTGAGAAATACCATCCTTGCCCCTCGACGATTTGTGTTATCATCGACAACATCCTTTGACTCCCTGCCAATACAAACTTGGTCATGTATATCTTGCTCTGTTTTCCCTTGGGAATGATATACCCCTAATGCTTGTGTATAACCACAATTTATTTTCCATTGGTATGTTTGATCTGATGATCACATTTTCCTTTCCGTTGGTCTGTTTAATCTTTCTTCTGAGGTAACTCGTCTGAACAATGATAATCCCCTGCTTATGTAAACACTTCGGTGTACTACTTTCTCCGTACAACCTGTTACTATTGTCGATAACATTTCGGTAACCCCCGATGGATGAGAACTTTGCCTATTGGTCCGCCTCGTCTTAATGAGCAGGAAAATGGTTCTCTTTGTCCCTCGCCCTTGGCATTGATGTTGTTGCCGACATAGTTAACCAGCTGTTCCCTGACTTACCTTGCAACTTGATCGCATTGTTTGTCATCGTCCTTCTTATACGCGTGGGCCCATAACCCACAGTTCCACAGGATCGAAACCTGACTCTCTTGTACCTTTCTGTTCTCGAGGTTATTCCTCTTGTTTGACCTCCTATGCAATTCATGAGTCACCTACCTTTTGATATTCAGTTCGATATCAGACTCAGTGCTTATGCATGATGCTCTAGACCCCTTTTCATCCTATGTTATCATCATTGAATGCTTGCATATCCTCTTTAAAACTCCTCATGCCTTCTTTTGTTTCTCTCGATGTATCTCCCTGAGTTTAACTCGTGAGATACTTTGTACCCCATTCCCTTGGACCATTTCGGTTGATTAACCTTGTATCGATCCGACCCCGCAAAGTTGCCCTCCTAACCCTATCCGTGAGTACGATGAAGCCCCTGAATGAAGGATGACAACCCGTCAAGATGCATTGATGCATAGAAATAAAGACGTCAACGAGAAGGATTAACTTCTCCAAGAAGGACAACAAGCACCAAAAGAATCGTTAGAATACGAAACCAAAGCTTTACCCCTTTCACTACCTTTAATTCTCGGGACGAGAATTCCTTGTAGTAGGGGAGATTTGTAACACCCTCGGTGTCAAGCTACAGTGATCACTTTTTATTAATGACTAAGTTCAGTGATTAACCATGACTTGATCATCATTAAACCAAATCTTTTTCAAAACCCTTTGGATGGAATAAAAACAAAGTGGAAATAAAGTGATACCAAAATTGTTTTAAAACAATTTTATTAAATGCATAATAATCATTAGGTCTTATTAAAATCATAGTGGGCATTTATTACAAGGTTGATATATTTTAGATAAATCAAAACAGAGTCAAAATAGCCCCATTTGTTCATTGCATATTCAAAATAAATTCTAAATGAATTTATTGCATGCTCAAACTTTTTGTGGCATCAGTGTTCAATGCAACCCTAATTTAGCAACAAGTTTCACCATTAACAAAATTCATTTGAGTGCTAAACTAAATAAAACAGGAGTCTAGATATTGGTAGAAAACAGAAATAGCAAAAACACTAAAAGGCGCCTAGGGCGAAACCCCCCCATTGGGCCCAGCCCAGCCCATCTCCCCCTCCCACTCGTCTCCCTCCTCTGTTCACCCATGTACCCGAGCTCGCTGTCATCCCCATGGCCGTCTGTGGCCGCCGGTGCCCCGTGTCGGCGATCCACAGCCTCGTCGGCGGGGTTAAAGCTCCCGAGGCCACTTCATCCCCCTCTAGAAACCCTAGCCGCCCCTTCCCTTATCCCCACGCGCCTCACTCTCCCTCTCCCGATCCTGTCGACGCCATGGGCGCGACTCCTTGTACACCCGTGGCCACCTTGCCTCCCAGCTCAAGCCAAGATGTCCAGGAGCCTCCTCGGGGTCGTCCACACCATCCTGCGAACGGAATCGAGGCGGGACGGCCCACGGACGTCGCCCCCCTCTTCTTCCTCGTCTTCGGCCGCCGTTGAACTCCTCCACGATCCGCCGGGCTCCGACCTCCCCGGCCAGCTCCGAGCTCGCCACCGGCTTCCCCCTTGTGAGCCGCACCTTTTTCCCTCTCTTCCCCCCTCCGTTTTACATGTAGCCGCGCGCCCCCGCTTGAACTTGTCGAGCCGTGGCCTAGCCGCCGCCATTGTTGGCGTGGGGCTCAGCTCCGGCCACGCCACGGCCTCCCGTGCCTCCCATCAGATACGCAACGAGCCCAGCTCTGTGTGGGATCAAGAGTCTCTCGTTTTGGTCTTGTAAAGCGCCATCCCCGTCCCGCCTTACTTTGGGCACCGTGGAGGCTTGCCATGGCCGTCGTGCCGCGTGCTCCGGTCGCGGTCCAGCATATGCGCGCCACACCCCCGCGCGGCCTACTCCCTCGTTGCTCGTCGCCCTTCTGGCCGCTGCAAACCGCCTCGCCGTGCCCTCAGCTGGCCATGGCCGCCGGCGCCCTGAGCCGTGCGTGCCCAGCCACTGGAGGGGCAGGGGTGTACCCCCTAACCGGTGGGTCCAGCCCCGTTTTAGTTACGGGCTAATCCCCTATGCGTATGACATATGGACCCCACCGTTTAATAAGTGATTAAAATAAAATAGAAAACTGTTAGATAAGTGACTCTATGACATGTGGGACCCACTGGTCAGTTGACCAGTCAAAGGCCCAGCCTATGACAGGTAGGCCCCACATGTCAGGGTTGACTAGTCAACCAGTACTATTCTAGATAATGATAATTTTATTAATAAAAGAAATCGGAAATTCATTTAAATTGATTTAAACTTTTAAATTGAATATCTTTTAAACCGTAAATCATATGAAAATAATTTATATATCAAAATTGATCAGAAAAATATGTAGAATACGTATACGCTGTCCGTTGGTCTACCAACCCCCTCTAACATACCGAACATCGAACCGTCCCCCTCCGGAACGTTTGTCCGATGATTTGTCCGATACTGTTAAAGTATCCGAATGAATTTATTCTGAACACGAAAGTTGTTCGGATTGTTTCAACTAGCACGGTTACACCATCCACATGTTTGTCGGATGTCCACGACACCTCCGGCATGAACCCTTCCCCCTCCGGACACCCTGTCCGGTAATCACCCGGAGCTGGCAGTTCATCCCCGGATGGATTCCCGCTCCGTGCAACGTGCATTGCACTGCATTAGAACACCGTTAACATTGCATATGTCCTACCATTCATCTGTTTGCTATGATTTCTTTATATTTACTGTTTCTCCCCCCTTTATTCTCCGGTAGACCCCGCTGCTACCGCCGACTGCACCGTTGTCGGGTACGACTACTTCGTCGACGACCGTACCCCTACCATCGAGCTACCAGGCAAGCAGAGCCATTTTCCTTCCCCAGATTTCGCCTATCTTTTCCGTACATTTCTTGCACTAGGTATTGTTACTGCTGCTACTACGTTACAATCCTATTCAATTGCATAGCCTGATTTTGTCGCCCCTTGTTGTACCTTCCTTATCCTATGCTGCCTGCTATATCTATATATTATATTCAGCAGTGAGCCCTGCGCATTGTTAGCTAGGATTAGATAGCGGGTCGTGGCCACTCAGGGGAGTGACGCGGATACAAAATATATACAACTGCAACAGGTACGGATCAATGCAGACGCCCTAGGGAACCTACAACGGCGAGACTCTGCCGAGTCGCTTCGAGTTTGACTTACGAGTGGACGAACTCGTATTTCACTCTCGTCGGCTCAGTAGCGTAGCATCACCGGGATGATACGAGGTTTACCTCTTTAGTTCATTTCGCTGATGTCTCTGTCAAACCTCTTTAAGTGTGCCATCGAGGGTGATACCTCCTGGTTTCACTTAACGGTAGGCACTCGAACCAACTGGTGTCCTTAAAGGTAAGAGTCGGGCGACCCAACGGTGCCCGCGAGCGGTATATTGTCGGGAGCGACACGGAGGGTACGACCGACGTTACTGGCGTGCTTGGCCCCTGCTCGTATCTCGTGAGAGTTACCAAACCACGAAAGTCGAGCTCTACCAAGAGCACACGCGAGATAAGGTAAGGATTCGGTTCACCTTGTTGGTAACCACAGAGACTTGGTGGGACGACAGGGCAGGCACCGATGTACTGGTGGTCCTAACTGTTGTCGTTGTCCGCGGGTCAGTTAAGTCGAGGCAACGATAACGGTTGTCACGCAGGTTAATTAAAATGCTAAATGGTTCAGTGGATGACTTGAGAGGCCGCAAAGGCCTGTACGCAGTACCTTCACGTGGGATAAGGAGTTATGGGCTCCCCTGCGTCGTAGTTTGTCCGAAAGCTCTTCAGACGTCGGCAGTACCGCGGCCTGCGCCGGGAAGTGGTGTCTTCTTCGTCCGGATGGTGTGTTTTTGGATTTGCTTTTGCTTCACCGGCCAGCCACGCACCGTGCAGGAGCGTGCAAGGGTGAGGGTCCTAGACCCCTTGGCGCATAGGATATAGTACGGCGGATGGCCTCTCTGTTGAGCCTAGGATGAACTGCAATGTGTCGGATAGCCTCGGTGGGGCATTCCCTGACAAGGTGTACGCCACCCTGGAGATCCGAGCGTGCAGGCTGAACAACAGTGCACCCCTGCAGGGAGTTTAATCTATTCGAATAGCCGTTTCCACGGTAACAGGATGCTTTATTCTGAAGCTGGATCTTACCACTACAAACTACTACTATTAAACTGTATGGTTCTGGGTCTTCTTCCTCGCAGGGAAGTCGAGGAGGGGAACTCGGAGGCATTATTATTATTAATCATTACAACTTATATTATACAATGTTGCAGCAACTTCTGCTTCATTGTTACTTTATTGCTTTATATAAACTGTTGGCTGATTCTCTCCTTGTGTTGCAAGACACGTCAGAAGATGCTAGTCTTCGATAGGCCTAGCTTCTTACCCTTATTCTGATTTCTACCTTGCAGTCCACTATATACTGCCTCCCCCTTCCATTTGATACAAATGCATAAATGCTTAGTAGCGGACGTAAGACTCGCGGGTATGCTAGATACTCACCTTTGCTTTATTCCCCCCTTTTTGTTTTGCCTGATCGGCCGCTGCAGTCGACGTTGGAGCCTTGGAGTCCAGGAGCAGGAGATCCTCGATGCCGACCACCGCAACATGAAGATCCCCGATGCCTTCTACGACGTCGAGTTTCCCCGTTGACCAGGAGTAGTTTGGAGGTTCCCAGGTAGGAGGCCTCGCCTTTTCGATCTATTGTTATTTGTGCTAGCCTTCTTAAGGCAACCTTGTATTCTTGTGTCTGTACTCAGATACTTTTGCTTCCACTAACTTTGTGCTCTCGAGTTGTTGTATTCGAGCCCTCGTGGCCCCTGGTTTGTATTAAACAGCTTGTATTTTTTTTATTTGTAGAGTTGTGTTGTGATATTTCACCGTGAGTCCTGTGACATCCTGGCTTAATAGGAATGATAGACTACTCATATCAACAAGGTGCACCTTTTTTCCGGGAGCCCAGATCCAAAGAACTCCAAAGTTAAGCGTGTTTGGCCTGGAGCGATTTGAGGATGGGTGACCGATCGGGAAGTTGTTCCCGGGTGCGCATGAGTGAGGACAAAGTGTGTAGGAAAGACTAGTGTTGGTCTGTGGGGACAGTCTAGATCCCGCCAGGCGTACGCCGGGAACCGGTGGGTGGGGCCGGGGCGTTACAAATGGTATCAGAGCCGACCCTTGCGGTTATACGAGCGTGTGTGGGTCAGTGCGCGAACATGTGGGACATGTGTCGGCACTGGACGCACAGACATGTGCCAAGAGGGAACGTTCCTGTGGGCCGATGAGGACATCGGTTCCTTTGAGTGGGGGTGTATGTGACATCCTGGCTTAATAGGAATGATAGACTACTCATATCAACAAGGTGCACCTTCTTTTCCGGGAGCCCAGATCAAAAGAACTCCAAAGTTAAGCGTGCTTGGCTTGGAGCGATTTGAGGATGGGTGACCGACCGGGAAGTTATTCCCGGGTGCGCATGAGTGAGGACAAAGTGCGTAGGAAAGACTAGTGTTGGTCTGTGGGGACAGTCTAGATCCCGCCAGGCGTACGCCGGGAACCGGTGGGTGGGGCCGGGGCGTTACAAGTCCCTAATCTCGATCGTGTACCTTGCGTGTATGATTACTATACACGGTCTGATTTTGGGGCCGTCACAAGGAACCTTCCGGAATCACCTGGGTGGGACCAGAGGGCCACCACCAGGGACCCAGGCGGCCACCTGGCGCGGCCTAGGGTCTGGCCGTGCCGGGGGGCACCTAGACCCCTGGTGGACCCCCTGGCTGCCCCCCTTCGCCTATATATTCTCCGTGACGGGATTCTTCCGAGGACAAAACCCTTTTTCGCGATCTCGCCTCTGTTCTGCCGCCGCCGCGCTTCCAAGATCGGGAGCGCCAGCAGACCTCTTCCTGGCACCCTACCAGAGGGAGGATTGACCTCCGGGAGCTTCCCCTCCACCATGGACGCTTCCCGGATGTGTCGTGAGTAGTTTACCTTGGACCATGGGTCCGTGATCATTAGCTATGTGATGTTCTCCTCCCCTCTTTGTTCTTCATGGTTTAGTCCTCATGAGCTGCCCTATATGATCGAGGCACATATGTAATTTTCTGCTGTTGCTATGTTGAGTTTGCATGGATTATGAGATTATGTTCAGACTGTGATTGAGTAATATATTTGGTTCTTATCTTTTATATTTTTGTTCCTAAGTAATTTTGCATGTTCTCCGTTGCTGTTTATTGCTTTGGCCAAGTAGTAGGTAGTAACTCCAAGAGGGAATGTTATGCTCGATTGTGGGTTCATGCCCCCGATGACACGCTTGAGTGACAGAAACATGAGTCTAGGGGATGTGTTGTTGCCACAAGGGGGAAAACAACGGTGCTTGTAACTGCGGTTGCAAGTATTGTTTACTTTACGCAAAGTGCTTTTTAATGCAGTTGTCTGTTGCTTTGGGTTAACACTTTGGGTGGGGCTCGCAACTTAATACCAGCGAGATGTTATGGATAGATATCTCAAGGTGGATAATTAGTAGTAGATGCTGTTGGATTTCGGTCTACTTATTTTAGCGTACTACCCATGCTTTTGAGCCTCAACCTTTCTTTGTAGCATAGTTAGCATTGCGGTGCGTTTTTAATCATGTCAATTGCCCAGCTGTAATTTGTTTACCTCGCATAGCATTTTCATCGTCTTTTGGGAGAGAGACATCACTAGTGAACATCACGGGACCCCGATCCATATTCTCATCACTGTTTACACGCTTTTTTATTTTCCTGCTTTTACTTTCTAGTTTCTATCACCATTATCATTATTATCTATTGCGTTGATCCTTTGTGAACAGCAAGGCCGGAGAGATTGACAACCTCTCTGTACTCGTTGGGAAGCAAAGTTATTTGTGTTGTGTGCAGGTCCACGTCAGTTGCGCCGTTGACACCTACTTATCATCTCCGGAGTCCTACTGGAGATAAACCTTGGTATCTTCACCGAGGGAAATTTGCCGCTATCCTACATCTCACCTTCCACTTGGGGTAACCAATGAGGAGAGAGTATCACTGCCCTACATGATTGAGATCCATATGATGTAATTAATGTTGTGTTTATTGGGATACGATGAACTGTTACATTATGATCAATCCTAAGAGGTTTATGAATTATTGTTGCTGCAATTTGTTGTTCTTAATGCTTGTTACTAGTGCATGAGTAGCATGATTTCAGATCTGAGCATTTTATGCTTGCATGATTATAACTGTTGTTCTAGATCTTATCTACGGCTGTATGCACATGTTATAGTTCGGAACCGACAATCTCAATGGTGACAGTTTGAGACACCAAAGGGGATGGGCTATGATTTGAGCATTACATGTGTTCTTAGAATGTTAATGCTTTGTTCTGATGCATCTTTGACAGGAGTACCTTAATCTCCATACATTCCTTTATTGGCCCCGCTGGAAAAAAACGGGAAGGTAGGACAATAGATATTGTGCAAGTTCTTATTGAAAGCACGTACAACTACATACATAATACATGTCTATGTATGGTTATTGGACTAGGATGCTTTAGTTTGTTCTTTCTAGAGTTAGTGCAATTCTATCAATTGCCCAACTATAATTTGTTCTCCCAACACTTGTTCTTTTGATTGAAGAGTTACCACTAGTGAAACATTAAACCCCGGTCCATCTTTCATCTTTATTGTCTCGGTTGTTACTATTGCTCTCATTACTGTTGTTACTACTTTATGGTGTTGGTGATTGGGGAAGTCTGAATAGGTTACATCCGTCAACGCATCACTACTCTTTGTCACTGTTGCTACTAATATATATATTGTCTAGATCTTTTTCATGTGTGGTTGAATTGATAACTCAACTGCTAAGGCTTATAAGTATTCTTTGGCTCCCCTTGTGTCGAATCAATAAATCGGGTTATACAACCCTCGAAAGACTATCCCGATCCCCTACACTTGTGGGTTATTAACCACCTCCTAGTTCAAGGGTGGCAATAAGAAATCGACACGGTGACGACGAAAGATCAAAATGGGGAAAATATTGGTAAAAGATTGAAGATAAATACCACAAGATTATTCCGACTTTATCAAGAAAACATGTGGTCAATGGAGTGGATGTTTATCCCAAGTGAGAAATGCCCCTCCTAGTGGATGCACAATCGATGATTATGTAAGTTTCACCCTTCTTTGTTTTTCACCATTCCATCATTTGTTCATGAGTAGTAGTGCTCACCCTTTCATGCTCATTGTAGGATCGGATTGCCAATGAATTGTTCAAGCAAAACGCGGGTTTCAAGAGAAAGTCCTTCACACTTGGCCATTGTTGGCTCTTGCTCAAGAATAGTGAGAAATGGAGTATGAGGGACAAAGAATCCCCTCCAAAGAAAGGCTCCCTTGTAAACATGGAGGATGATAAATAAAGTGATGAAGCACCAAAGGGAGGAATAAACAAGGGTAAGCCGGATGGAAATAAGAAGGAGAAAGAGAGGGTGAAGAGGTCGCCCTAGGCTATCACTTTGAGAGAGAAAATTAGTGAAATGTTGAAGCTAAAAAAATACATTGGTCAAACATTTGGCAACCAAGATTGAGATAGGAGAGAAGAAAGAGAAGTACAAAGAGGAAATCTGAGCAAGAAGATGTGCATTTGAGGAGCGAAAGATTGCTCTAGAGGAGCAAAAGAGGGTGGATGAGAAAACCACCGAGGAGGACCGGTTCTTGATGATGATTCCGGATGCCATGAATGCTATGTCAAAAGAATTTTGGGATTTGTAAAGGATGGAGATAATGTGCCAAAAGAGAATGGAGGTTCAAAATATTACGATGAGGATCAGTGGTTTGTTTTCCAGAAGGTGGTGGTGGTGGTGGTGGTGAAGAAGGCTTTGGAGGAGGTGGTGATGCCGGTGTTCAAGCTTCACACATTGAGGATGATGGTGTTCTTTGCAACAATGATCATGCCGATCTTTTATGGTCATGATTCATTTTTCTTGATTTGGGATGCAAAACTTTTTGCTATTTCGTACGCTTTTGGATGTGTTGATCAAATATGCTATTGTGCCATGTTCATTTTATATGAACTAGATTATACCCCGCGCGTTATTGCGGGAATCGGTTGCAATATATTTTGAATGATTGATTGCATGAAGCATGAATAGTTAAATTAATAGTATATATATACTGAAAGTAAAAAAATTAAGTATTATATTTTATTATTGTGTAGTAATTTTTTTATTAAATATAATGGAAAAAAAATCATGCATGTTGAGTGAGGTGGCATGTGTCATTAAAATTGATGTGTGCATGAGATCAACTAATAATGAAAAACTTTTTTATGCATATTATGGTGCATCTTTTATGATGTGGCATGTATGCATGTTAAGAGTGATGTAATATAATGGAAAGCAAATTCATGCATGTTGAGTGAGGTGGCATGTGTCAATAAATGGATGTTTGCATGAGATCAACTAATAACTAAGAACTTGCTCTCATGCATATTATGGTGGGCCTTTGATGATGTGGCATGTGTGCATGTTGAGTTAGTGAGGATCAACTATTTAGGTATATAGGATTCGTACGCTTTTGGATGCGTTGATCAAATATGCTATTGTGCCATGTCCATTTTATATGAACTAGATTATACCCCGCGCGTTGTTGCGGGAATCGGTTGCAGTATATTTTGAATGATTGATTGCATGAAACATGAATAGTTAAATTAATAGTATATATACTAAAAGTAAAAAAATACATTATATGTATTGTATTTTATTATTGTGTAGTTAAAGTATTTTTTAAATATAAGTAATGTAATATAATGGAAAAAAGCATGCATGTTGAGTGAGGTGGCATGTGTCATTAAAATCGATGTGTTCATGAGATCAACTAATAATGAAGAACTTTCTTATGCATATTATGGTGCATCTTTGATGATGTGGCATGTTGCATGTTAAGAGTGATGTAATATAATGAAAAACAAATTCATGCATGTTGAGTGAGGTGGCATGTGTCAATAAATGGATGTTTGCATGAGATCAACTAATAACTAAGAACTTGTTCTCATGCATATGGTGGTGGGCCTTTGATAATGTAGCATGTGTGCATGTTAAAATAATAGAGTTAGTGGGGATCAACTATTTAGGTATACTAGATGATACCCTGCGCGTTGCTGCAGAACCGTTAACTAATAATTTAATATTTTAAAATATAAAAAAACTAAAAAACTTAGTACTCTCTTCGTTCCTTGATATAAGGTGCCTAAAGTTTTGAGAAAAATTCCAAAATACATAGCATATTGGTATTATACCAACCATCTAGGTAAATATACCTACGAAAAGAGATAGAATGGAGAGTCTCTTTCCTATTATTGGCTGATTCAAACTGTTTTCTTCCTATTTTTTCTAGGGAAAGATCAGTTCAATTATAGCATTACATGTGCGCGTTAATATCCGTGCAAAAAGCTTAGGCACCTTATATCAAGGAACGGAGGGAGTATAATTTAATTGCAAATTATTTTTGAAAGAAATGATTTTTGTTTCATTAATTTGTTACTTAAGAATATACCGCTGAGAAAAAACAACGTTGAGTGGAGAGAGTGAAGACATCATGAAAGCAACTAAATATGTGCATTTATGAAATAAATTATCGCATAAAAAAATAAAATGTAAGGTAACTCATAATTTGATTTTCTATAATAAAAGATCGCTTCTAAATAATTAGGCTTGGTGCATAAAAGTTACTCTAATTTTATTTGTGATAGGTTGCATGCACATGCGAATTTAATGAAAACATGTGCATTGAAGAGTTAGTGAAAAAGAATTTTTACATGGTAGATCTACTTGATGATGTGGATAGCTTGCATGTCAAGATAGATAGGTTAGTGGGGATAAACTATTTAGGAATTATAGATTATAGATATGATTATGTACAACAATATAAATTCTAGATGATCCAATTGTTGAGTCTAAAAATATAAGCATTACCGCGAGGGGTTCGGGGCGGAATAGATACTTCATCTCGTACCGCAAATTGTACGAGAAAATTTGCGGTAGGAGATGCAATATCTATTCCTCCGGAGCCCTCACGGTACTGTAAACTAAATTGTGGGCCGCCCGTAAATAGGATTTGCAGGTCACGAAAATGGCGAATCTACTAGTTGCTCTAACTTTAAAACTACAGTTTTAGATCTTAAAACTATTGAAGGTGTGTCAGTTTAGTCCATGACTCCTAAATTGTTGTTTTAGGTCTCAAAACTATGTAAGTTTGTTCATGTGAGGTCCTAAGCTTGCGTTGCCATCTGTGGCCATGAGCTGCAAGACATCTCGCCGCGAGATTTGGCGCAGCCTCCGAAAAGACCCCGAGCCAGTCAGCACGGAGCGCAACATCCATCTCCCTCGATGCGGTCGCCGGGGAGACCCCGAGCCAATCGGGATGGAGAACACCATCTCACCTCTCTCTCTTTCTCTCATGACCTCATTGTTTCTCAACACCATTGTCGTAGAGCCAATGAAAAAATAGCGTGCTATAAAAAATTTGTGCAATAATTAAAATACACAAGAATTGCTAGGGGAAGTAGCTTTAAGATTATAAGACTAAACTAACACACCTGCAATAGTCTTAAGATTCATGATGCATTTTACTTTAAAACCAGGACCCATCCACGGTGCATAATGTCCCTAGAAAATTACAGTACTTCCTCCGATCCATATTAGTACTAGTAAGCTTGCACGTGCAACGCACGTGTACCCGTATAAATAAATATTCATCTGATTTAAATTATTTTGTGAAGTAAATGTATCACACTTAGAGTTAAATGCCCGACTGTTGCTACATGAGAAATATGTACAAACCGTAAACAATTACTTTTCAAGATTATCGAATCTTCTTAGTTGAGAGTTATCTAAATTAATTTAATGTGATAAAGTAGCTTAGTAATGTTCTGAATCAAATTTAAGAAAAGCATGTACATATCTTCAGAAAAATCATTCATCTGATTTAAAATATACCTGTATTATATTAAGAGTAAAAAGGATGATGCATGTTTTTTGAAATAAAAGGAGTACACATGATTCTTTGACTAAAAAAAGTTTATCCCAATGCTCTTGACCAAATCCCGTGCGACTTCTGGAATGGCATGTACACATTCATTATCCTTGTACGTCAGCAAATGTACCAACACCTGATTCCTTAGGTCGTGATCGCTCTGCACATGCATTATATCGTTTTCATGATCAGTTCAAATGTAAAGATAAAGCATGAATGGAGAATGCACAGTACTCACTGGGATAACTGACAGTCCATATTTAGGACCATACCATATGCGCATAAATTTTAAAACCAAAAACCCAGACATACTCCTGTGTAGAGGAAAATATTATTAGCGTTGTGATAAATGAAATGGTTACTGAAATAAAGGTGTAACCTTTTTAAATTCTTTGGAACTCCGACTGGTATGATGTGACACCATCTTAAAACATCATCATTCCAGCCGGGATTTGCAGCTTGTAAAGCTATATTTAGGTGGAACGGAATACATAGAATTTCACGTATGTCCTTTTGTAAAGGATTATTTCTCCACGCATCCGGTAGTGGAAGAGGATCAAGTATAGTGATTGTCTTTTCAAGTAGATCAAAGATGAAGAGGATGAAGTGGTCGGTTGCACAATAAGGTATTAAAATCTGCATGAAGTAAGATTTAGCAATGCGGTTTATTTTCATATGTATAAAGAGACATAGGAAGTATCATTACCGATTGGAAAGCTGAGACATCGAGGCCCATGTCAAGCCAACTATCAAATAATTTTACAATCATATAACGTTGAGCATCAAATGATCTACGAAGTTTAGAATCTTGTGTCTTGTCATTCAGTATCATCTGAGTGGGACATGTGTAGTTGTGTACACGAACCCGACACGCTTTGTATTTAACATTTTTCTTTATGAACCAACATACAATCAGTTAGTGATAGAAAAGATAAAATTATTCAAATTTTCTGCCTATAATGTTGCGGATAGTTATCAATCTCATGTTGCTATATATAAAGATATTCAAAGGCGTCCACTTAAGATTTGCGTCGGAAAATAAATAATGCAGAAAACAAAACAAAAAGTTGGAAGGCGTATATTGAAAACAAAAAAAAGTTGTACATGGAGAAACACAAAATTTTATTCTTTATTATCTTGGTGCATACAAGATCCAGTCGAGCTCACCCATCCGGTTTTGACGATCGGCATGGTGCACGTTTCATAATATAATTTATTCTTTATTATCTTCGTGCATATGAGAGCTAATCGAGCTCATCCATCCGGTTATAACGATCCACATGGTGCCCTTTGTCGGATGCCTTGTCCACATACTGAAAGATATACCTCATCACAGAGTTGGTCCACCTTTCAGACATGCTATGAGGACGTAAGATGGTACATGGAGGAGACTCTTCATGCATCGGCTTCTTTGTCGAAGGCTGTTCGTTCACTTCAACGTGCTCGCCTTGCTTGTCTTCAAGCCTCGGCTTCTTTGCCGCAGGCTGTTCGGTCACTTGAACGTGCTCGCCGTAAATAGAATCATTAGTCATTTGTATACATGCATCTTAGATCATAGAATGCAAAGCTGCGATGCTAGACAAACAGAAATGCTGAAAAAACGATGTTTACATGAACCGGATCAGTGCCGGTGGAAGACGAAAGTGTAGCAATCAGCCTCTTCATCATCTTCAAGAGTGTTGAACTGTGGTGGTCAGACGCAAATGAAGGCAAGGTCTGCTTATAAAGGGTCGTCTAGCCTTGCAGCCGCTGGTTTTCAGCCATCAAATTCGCTGCTACCTCTCATCAATTTATGGGAGATCAAATTCGTTGCTGCCCATCAGCGATTTATGGCAAGTGAAATAAATTTAAAATGCAAGAGACAAAGTGTTAAAATCTAGCGCCATTCACTCTGACTACTTTATGCAGTTTTTTAGTGCACTGACAAGCTGTTGGTCTGCTGCCGACAGGGCCTGCATAAAAGCTTCAGTTTCAGCCAGCATAACATTGGTGACGAATTTGAGCTTGCCGGCACCAGCACATGGTACTGGTCAGGACATAGAAATAATGAAACTCACAAGTTCTGAATTTGTGTAAGTTTTCTTTTTTTGCATGCAAGATGCCTTGCTCTCGTTTTGTAATTAGTTAGCCAACTTGGATAAGTTTATACAGAGTTTTATCTAATTTATGAGAATCCTGGAGGTATCACCGAGCTAGGAGTTGGCCATTTCTGCACGGTGGTGGTCCTTGTGTTTGCTTGGCGTCAACCAAAGTAGAAATTAATAGGAAGAAGGTTGGAGAAATAAATTTTTCATAAAATTGCAGAGAACACTGTAACTCACTTGTTGGATTTTTCCATGCAAGATGGTTTGCTCTTGTTGGATTAATTCACTTGATTCCTGAATTAACTCCTTCAGGGACTCGTTGGCCACAGCCCACAATAGATTTTGGCTAGACAGTAAAAAGAGAAAGCAAAAAATCTAAACACACTTTGATCACCTTAGTTAAATTCCCAAACTCAACTTATAACGTTTCGAACTTAGCTATATAACAGGTCTCATCAGAAAGAAATGACCGGCAGTGGAGCTTACCAAGTATTGATCCTCTATAATGCCTACAGGTGCGACTAGAGACAATGCTGCATACAGAAACGTATAAGTAATGTTAGTCCACCAAAAGCATAGTAACATCAAGGATAGCAGTAATAAAAAGTTTAAAAAACAAACTTATATTAATCACTCCAAGACATCTCAGTACACGATATTTTTTGTGCTTTTACGTGGGGGTCTATTTCTTCATTTGGCTTTGCGAGAATCCAAGTTGTCTGCCTTGAAACACCTCTAGACAGTGCAACATAAAGCTGGCCATGCGAGAAAAAAGGCTCAGGAAGGTAAATACCAACATTTGCGATGGTCTGCCCTTGGGCTTTGTTTATGGTCATTGCAAAACTCAAACGAATAGGAAACTGTTTCCTCTTCAATTTGAAAGGAAGCGAAATATCCTCCGAGGGTGCCATAGGTATCCTAGGGATAAACACTCTCTTTGCAGCATAGAAAAGATAAGCAAGACATTTACCATGGTTACATTATGAATCCGGGAAAAATTATATTACCATTTGTAACTGAGTTGGTTATGTTGCTCAATGGTGCACGATGTAAACTTGGCAAGGAAGTAGCATCTGATTGGGACACTGCAGCCTTCTTTTGTTGACGTGCTAAACGACGTCTTTCTAGATACTCGGCTTTCTTAGCGTCCGACATTCGGGCATACCATCCTTGCCCAGTTTTTTGCTTCTGCCCGGGAGGATGGTGAGTACTACCTGTGTCTGGCGTAATCTGGACATCATCAATAGAATGTTGATTTGCCTCTGGGTGGTTTCTCATCTGCACATGCAACAAAAGTGAATGATATTCTGCAATACCATTTGATGTCGCAAATTTCAGTATTCAGTATTTGTTAAAAAAAGTTTTGAAGTAGTTTATCTAATGAACAAGTATATCCAGATTGTAGCAAAAATTCAAACATGCACTTGCTAGCCTTTCAATTTTTACGGAAGTGGCAATGCAAATTTTTCATACATGGAAATTGTCGAGTATACCTCCGGCCTCTGATGAAGAGAAGCGCCGCAGCGCCGCCGGCGGGTGAATGCAGGCAACGGCGACGGGCGGGGATCCCTCGAGTATCTGTGGCTGGCCCAATCCCACTCCTATCGTTTGAATCTTCCTTTTGCCTGCAAGTTTATGCCCATGCATAGATCCTGCGTTATTAGTTGATGAATATTTTTCCACCATTATTGATGCAAAAGAGGAATAGGTGCACGCCGCGTGAAGCTTCTGAGTGTCGTTATGAAATTAAGATTTGCAGCCGATGAAGGGAAACTATTCACCTGCAAGGAGAAAAAAAAGGTATGTGCGAGCAGACCTACATCCGTTCCAACCTGGAAGGGGCACTCAAGATGAAAGAATGGCGACGGGCGAGGAAGACGGGCGGGGATGCAGGCAGCCGGTCACGACGGCAGTGGCGTCGGGGACGGGCGGCGGAGGCGGAGGCGACGTCGGGGACGGGCGGCGGAGGCGGAGGCGGCGTCAGGGGACGGGCGGCGGAGGCGGAGGCGGCGTCAGGGGAGGTTGCACGCGGAGATTAGGCCGAAAGGTTTTCTTTTTGCGGGGTGTTTAGTGTTGTGCCATACAACATGGGGCTAATCTGGTTCACTAAATCAATTGCATTGGACGTACGAGATCAAATGGTCCAGCCTCTCTGGTGCTTTTTATATTATATTAGTAGTAGATAGATTAATGATATTCTGCAATACCATTTGATGTCGCAAATTTCAGTATTCAGTATTTGTTAAAAAAAGTTTTGAAGTAGTTTATCTAATGAACAAGTATATCCAGATTGTAGCAAAAATTCAAACATGCACTTGCTAGCCTTTCAATTTTTACGGAAGTGGCAATGCAAATTTTTCATACATGGAAATTGTCGAGTATACCTCCGGCCTCTGATGAAGAGAAGCGCCGCAGCGCCGCCGGCGGGTGAATGCAGGCAACGGCGACGGGCGGGGATCCCTCGAGTATCTGTGGCTGGCCCAATCCCACTCCTATCGTTTGAATCTTCCTTTTGCCTGCAAGTTTATGCCCATGCATAGATCCTGCGTTATTAGTTGATGAATATTTTTCCACCATTATTGATGCAAAAGAGGAATAGGTGCACGCCGCGTGAAGCTTCTGAGTGTCGTTATGAAATTAAGATTTGCAGCCGATGAAGGGAAACTATTCACCTGCAAGGAGAAAAAAAAGGTATGTGCGAGCAGACCTACATCCGTTCCAACCTGGAAGGGGCACTCAAGATGAAAGAATGGCGACGGGCGAGGAAGACGGGCGGGGATGCAGGCAGCCGGTCACGACGGCAGTGGCGTCGGGGACGGGCGGCGGAGGCGGAGGCGACGTCGGGGACGGGCGGCGGAGGCGGAGGCGGCGTCAGGGGACGGGCGGCGGAGGCGGAGGCGGCGTCAGGGGAGGTTGCACGCGGAGATTAGGCCGAAAGGTTTTCTTTTTGCGGGGTGTTTAGTGTTGTGCCATACAACATGGGGCTAATCTGGTTCACTAAATCAATTGCATTGGACGTACGAGATCAAATGGTCCAGCCTCTCTGGTGCTTTTTATATTATATTAGTAGTAGATAGATTAATGATATTCTGCAATACCATTTGATGTCGCAAATTTCAGTATTCAGTATTTGTTAAAAAAAGTTTTGAAGTAGTTTATCTAATGAACAAGTATATCCAGATTGTAGCAAAAATTCAAACATGCACTTGCTAGCCTTTCAATTTTTACGGAAGTGGCAATGCAAATTTTTCATACATGGAAATTGTCGAGTATACCTCCGGCCTCTGATGAAGAGAAGCGCCGCAGCGCCGCCGGCGGGTGAATGCAGGCAACGGCGACGGGCGGGGATCCCTCGAGTATCTGTGGCTGGCCCAATCCCACTCCTATCGTTTGAATCTTCCTTTTGCCTGCAAGTTTATGCCCATGCATAGATCCTGCGTTATTAGTTGATGAATATTTTTCCACCATTATTGATGCAAAAGAGGAATAGGTGCACGCCGCGTGAAGCTTCTGAGTGTCGTTATGAAATTAAGATTTGCAGCCGATGAAGGGAAACTATTCACCTGCAAGGAGAAAAAAAAGGTATGTGCGAGCAGACCTACATCCGTTCCAACCTGGAAGGGGCACTCAAGATGAAAGAATGGCGACGGGCGAGGAAGACGGGCGGGGATGCAGGCAGCCGGTCACGACGGCAGTGGCGTCGGGGACGGGCGGCGGAGGCGGAGGCGACGTCGGGGACGGGCGGCGGAGGCGGAGGCGGCGTCAGGGGACGGGCGGCGGAGGCGGAGGCGGCGTCAGGGGAGGTTGCACGCGGAGATTAGGCCGAAAGGTTTTCTTTTTGCGGGGTGTTTAGTGTTGTGCCATACAACATGGGGCTAATCTGGTTCACTAAATCAATTGCATTGGACGTACGAGATCAAATGGTCCAGCCTCTCTGGTGCTTTTTATATTATATTAGTAGTAGATAGATTAATGATATTCTGCAATACCATTTGATGTCGCAAATTTCAGTATTCAGTATTTGTTAAAAAAAGTTTTGAAGTAGTTTATCTAATGAACAAGTATATCCAGATTGTAGCAAAAATTCAAACATGCACTTGCTAGCCTTTCAATTTTTACGGAAGTGGCAATGCAAATTTTTCATACATGGAAATTGTCGAGTATACCTCCGGCCTCTGATGAAGAGAAGCGCCGCAGCGCCGCCGGCGGGTGAATGCAGGCAACGGCGACGGGCGGGGATCCCTCGAGTATCTGTGGCTGGCCCAATCCCACTCCTATCGTTTGAATCTTCCTTTTGCCTGCAAGTTTATGCCCATGCATAGATCCTGCGTTATTAGTTGATGAATATTTTTCCACCATTATTGATGCAAAAGAGGAATAGGTGCACGCCGCGTGAAGCTTCTGAGTGTCGTTATGAAATTAAGATTTGCAGCCGATGAAGGGAAACTATTCACCTGCAAGGAGAAAAAAAAGGTATGTGCGAGCAGACCTACATCCGTTCCAACCTGGAAGGGGCACTCAAGATGAAAGAATGGCGACGGGCGAGGAAGACGGGCGGGGATGCAGGCAGCCGGTCACGACGGCAGTGGCGTCGGGGACGGGCGGCGGAGGCGGAGGCGACGTCGGGGACGGGCGGCGGAGGCGGAGGCGGCGTCAGGGGACGGGCGGCGGAGGCGGAGGCGGCGTCAGGGGAGGTTGCACGCGGAGATTAGGCCGAAAGGTTTTCTTTTTGCGGGGTGTTTAGTGTTGTGCCATACAACATGGGGCTAATCTGGTTCACTAAATCAATTGCATTGGACGTACGAGATCAAATGGTCCAGCCTCTCTGGTGCTTTTTATATTATATTAGTAGTAGATAGATTAATGATATTCTGCAATACCATTTGATGTCGCAAATTTCAGTATTCAGTATTTGTTAAAAAAAGTTTTGAAGTAGTTTATCTAATGAACAAGTATATCCAGATTGTAGCAAAAATTCAAACATGCACTTGCTAGCCTTTCAATTTTTACGGAAGTGGCAATGCAAATTTTTCATACATGGAAATTGTCGAGTATACCTCCGGCCTCTGATGAAGAGAAGCGCCGCAGCGCCGCCGGCGGGTGAATGCAGGCAACGGCGACGGGCGGGGATCCCTCGAGTATCTGTGGCTGGCCCAATCCCACTCCTATCGTTTGAATCTTCCTTTTGCCTGCAAGTTTATGCCCATGCATAGATCCTGCGTTATTAGTTGATGAATATTTTTCCACCATTATTGATGCAAAAGAGGAATAGGTGCACGCCGCGTGAAGCTTCTGAGTGTCGTTATGAAATTAAGATTTGCAGCCGATGAAGGGAAACTATTCACCTGCAAGGAGAAAAAAAAGGTATGTGCGAGCAGACCTACATCCGTTCCAACCTGGAAGGGGCACTCAAGATGAAAGAATGGCGACGGGCGAGGAAGACGGGCGGGGATGCAGGCAGCCGGTCACGACGGCAGTGGCGTCGGGGACGGGCGGCGGAGGCGGAGGCGACGTCGGGGACGGGCGGCGGAGGCGGAGGCGGCGTCAGGGGACGGGCGGCGGAGGCGGAGGCGGCGTCAGGGGAGGTTGCATGCGGAGATTAGGCCGAAAGGTTTTCTTTTTGCGGGGTGTTTAGTGTTGTGCCATACAACATGGGGCTAATCTGGTTCACTAAATCAATTGCATTGGACGTACGAGATCAAATGGTCCAGCCTCTCTGGTGCTTTTTATATTATATTAGTAGTAGATAGATTAATGATATTCTGCAATACCATTTGATGTCGCAAATTTCAGTATTCAGTATTTGTTAAAAAAAGTTTTGAAGTAGTTTATCTAATGAACAAGTATATCCAGATTGTAGCAAAAATTCAAACATGCACTTGCTAGCCTTTCAATTTTTACGGAAGTGGCAATGCAAATTTTTCATACATGGAAATTGTCGAGTATACCTCCGGCCTCTGATGAAGAGAAGCGCCGCAGCGCCGCCGGCGGGTGAATGCAGGCAACGGCGACGGGCGGGGATCCCTCGAGTATCTGTGGCTGGCCCAATCCCACTCCTATCGTTTGAATCTTCCTTTTGCCTGCAAGTTTATGCCCATGCATAGATCCTGCGTTATTAGTTGATGAATATTTTTCCACCATTATTGATGCAAAAGAGGAATAGGTGCACGCCGCGTGAAGCTTCTGAGTGTCGTTATGAAATTAAGATTTGCAGCCGATGAAGGGAAACTATTCACCTGCAAGGAGAAAAAAAAGGTATGTGCGAGCAGACCTACATCCGTTCCAACCTGGAAGGGGCACTCAAGATGAAAGAATGGCGACGGGCGAGGAAGACGGGCGGGGATGCAGGCAGCCGGTCACGACGGCAGTGGCGTCGGGGACGGGCGGCGGAGGCGGAGGCGACGTCGGGGACGGGCGGCGGAGGCGGAGGCGGCGTCAGGGGACGGGCGGCGGAGGCGGAGGCGGCGTCAGGGGAGGTTGCACGCGGAGATTAGGCCGAAAGGTTTTCTTTTTGCGGGGTGTTTAGTGTTGTGCCATACAACATGGGGCTAATCTGGTTCACTAAATCAATTGCATTGGACGTACGAGATCAAATGGTCCAGCCTCTCTGGTGCTTTTTATATTATATTAGTAGTAGATAGATTATTTACTGAGACAAGAAAAAAAAACGTGTTGTTCATGATCCTTTACGTATCCGTCATTGGTCGCCCACCCAAATAAAACATTTTGGTACTATTTTTTTTTTGAGGAACACAGTACAACTCTGACGCTTACATACACGAGTATACAATCACCCCTATGACGCACACACGCACACCCTACCCTTATGAGCATCTTCGCAATACTGAGCCGGTACATCATCTTGAGATTAACGAAGCCTCCACCTCGTCTTCGACGGGAACGTCTCCTCCCACTGAAAGCGCATCACCGGAAGCCCTGGAATAAATCCAGAAAAATGCGAGCACCATTGTCAAATCTGAGATTTGAACTCTGGTGGGCTAGGGATACAACCATCCACCTAACCAACTCAACCACAACACAGGTTGATTCGCTTGTACTACTAGTATACCTTGCTCGTGTTGCTTGTAACTGCCAACTGCCCTCGTCCCGCCGCTTCCGTTCCCCCGACTCCCGACCGGCCGAGATGGCGGTCCCAGGAGGAGGTGCCGCCGCCGCGCTCGCCCTGACCCTCCTCCTGCGCTCTTGCGTTTCCGCCGCGGCCCACGGCTCCCCCTCCGCCCTCCGCCACGCCGTGCCGCGCGTCGCCGCCGGCGGCGGACTCTGCGAGCAGCTGCTCCTGCCGCTGGGCTACCCGTGCACCGAGCACACAGTACGTACGTTCCCTGCTATCAGAGCATGTACATCTTCCTCTCTACCCCATCCCCTTTAAGCTCCTCCACTAGTGCTTAGTCTTTGCTTCTCGTACCGATTTCAACCATTTCCGCTGGCGAAGGGAAGGGAAGGGGATGGTTGTTTTCTTGTTGATTTATCCGCTTGGAATTGAGCCACGATAGCGTCTCTCCAGATCGCAATCTAACAGCTACTAGCAAGTACTAGTGACAACCAGAGTAGATCAGGGAGAACCGAATTGTTTGTCCGTACTTAGGGTTGCGTGCATCCACACGGCAGTGCCCTCCTGTTTTCTTGGCAGGTGAAAATGAAATGGTGGAGATACTGTCTTGGTCCCTATTGGGCCGCCATAGGAGTGTCTTTCTCACGTCCCGCTCCAAGACAACACACACTCTCACAGAAAGAAAATGCACTCGTCACAGAAAAAAAAACGTTATAAATGTAAGAGTGTGTGTCAAGTGAACTGGAGCAGCAATACTTGTGTCATGGAGCTCCTTTACTCTCAGGCAAAGTAGCCCACATCCTTTGATTCAACTCCAAGCAAAATATGAAATTACTATCTGAATGTGCTTACACTCCTCTACCTCAATTCCTAGTTTCAGGACATAATTCTACAACAGGCATTGTCACATCCATCTTGACTCAAACGTACTCATACTTCCCTTAGAGCTGACTTGTTAAAAACGAGACTGACTTATCGACACCCACTGCCCGGTCGTTTTATGGTGCAAAGACCCGCTTGCAAGTTTCATTTGTTTAGCACAAATGTCTTGCACTTTTTTTAATGAACTATTGACAAATCAGTGACTGCACAATCATCCTGGTAAACCACGTGGCACATGGTGGTGCTTCTGTCCATGGTGACAGGAAGATTTTTTATGTTTTGATCCAAAACATTATTAATATCCTTCAGTGAAATCTTGTCGCCGATCATAACTAATGTGTTGTGTGTACTTAGATCAATTCATCTTGAAGGAATTTTGCCAAATGCCATGAACCTTTTCTTAAAACTTGATGTCCTTTCTTTTCCTTCCCTTCCTGTTATTAAAGTTCATCAAGTAAGAACTGTAACAGAATGCTCCCTTGTTACTGAGATGCAAAGTAGCTGCCACTCTTCCATATATGGATCTTAATTTTATTAACTTGCAGGTTGAAACAAACGATGGCTTTCTTTTGTCTCTTCAACATATTCCACGGGGTAAAAACGGAGTTGCAGACAGTACTAGACCTCCTGTTTTTCTTCAACATGGTCTTTTTCAGGTTTTTTCTCATGACAGTGTCGTGTTACCATTAAAATTTGTTCCATACCTGGATGTTTCTTTAGATAATGGAGTTCTTATCTTCAGTTGCCTTCATGCAATCACTTCTCACTCTAGCATCAACCTCTATTTTCAAATGTTTTGCTTTATCCAAATCTTTCACAGGGAGGGGACACATGGTTCATAAATTCTGCTGAACAGTCACTTGGATATATCCTTGCTGATAATGGCTTTGATGTTTGGATTGGAAATGTACGTGGAACACGTTGGAGTAAAGGCCATTCAACTTTCACTGTCCATGATAAGGTGAATGTACTTATAGGAAGTTACATTCTGAAACACCACTTTCTGCAAACAAGGAATGAATTGGATATGTACAGTATATCTTCTGATTTGACAATTCACCCAGTTAAACATGGTAGCAAAAATAAAGTGGAGCTAACCTTTATAGAACCTAGAAATCACTCTAAATATAGGGCGTATAATTTTTTTGAAAAGTCAAATTTCTTTAACTTTTACCAAATTTATAACAAAAACTATCAACATCTACAATATTAACTAAATACAATATAAAAATGCATTTCAAGACGAATCTCATGATACCGATTTGATATAATTGATGTTGATACATTTCTCTAAAAATCTGGTCAAAGTTAAACAAGTTTGACTTTTAAAAAAAATTATATGCCCTATATTTAGGAACGGAGAGAGTATTAAAATTGTGGATGAAACTGCATAATACGCCTGATTTTGGTGCTTTAAGACACCAATACGGAGCATAATGTTCTCCCTGATCTGTCCATGGTCCCTATTGTTTAGGCTTGCTTGACAGCGATGAGCTCTTCCAAAGCTTTTTTCTAGTTTCGGATGTACAGTTAATTGTAAGTACATTCTAGCTATAATAAATGCGATGAGTAAAGTTCCAAGTAGCAAGTTTCCATTGTATGGACAGCATTGCACAGCAATTACTGACTGGTTCTAGTCTTTGATCTGACCGAATCCTATGGGAATTTTGCAGCTTTTCTGGGATTGGAGCTGGCAAGAGCTTGCTGAATCTGATCTTCAGGCAATGTTAACCTACGTGTATACAGTAAGACAGTCCAAAATTTTGTATGTGGGGCATTCACAGGTAAACTGTTTGGGTTCGAGTGAGAAAGGTTTATTATAAGTCCGAAATTTTGTGGTAGTAATAAATATTTTCCTTTTCTTGTAGGGAACTATTATGGGTTTGGCTGCTTTTACATTTCCTGAAATTGCAAAGATGATTAACGCTGCTGCACTTCTTTGTCCAATTTCTTACCTTGATCATGTTAGTGCTAGTTTTGTTCTCAGAGCAGTTGGCATGCATCTTGACCAGGTGATATACTATTCTTTGAAGAAATCCACCAAATAAATGTCAGTAACTTCCAAACTGACTTATGGTGCTCTTTGACATAGATGCTTCTCACCATGGGCATCCATCAGCTAAACTTCCGGAGGTATGGCACTTCTTTCCCTAGCTTTCCTTTTTTGGGGTGTGTGTGGTTGTAATTGGCCAACTTGATGAACAGCGATATGGGAGTTCAAATAGTAGATTCTTTATGCGATGATGGACATGTGGACTGCAACGATTTGCTGTCTTCGATAACAGGTATTTGCATTGTTTCTTACGTCTTTTTTTACATCAACTAGACTTTATCCGCACATAATAGACATGTCGTTTACAAGTAAGTGAGGGATAAATTCAGGGATATTATCATCCCAATAACTAGCAGTTCTAACACGAAAAGAATGTTTCGCTAGCTCATCTGCAACTTTGTTAGCTTCCCGGAAGCAGTGTTTGAAGGAGATCTTCTGAATATTCCATCATAAGATGTTTGCATTCCGTAACAAGCGCCACATCTGGACCTAGGTAGATCATTCCAACACAAGCATCAACATTCACCTTGACTACGCCACTAGTGGGTTTGGTCCACATGTCTTCTTTCTTACGGGCTGGTATTTTATGTGACATAGACCTAATATAGTTTGTAGCAACCACACGGATAGACAGTGCAGTTTTTCCGAGTTTTGTACCTCTATACCTTTCGTAATCTGCCGCCGTTGCCACCATAAGTACCAAGCCGCCGCCACTGTCAGTTCAGCTGTAGGAATCTCCTCTGAAACAGACTGCAGTTTTGCTAAGATCTCCATCAATACTGATCCCGACCAGTCCTCGGCCATAACTCGCTGCACATCATCAAGTATACCCAGTTTTTTCTTCAAACTTCCTTTACATACCTACATTCAAATAAACAATGCTGCACATCTTCTGCGCCAATCGAACAACAGGGACATTAGCCTAAGCATGGGATGTGTCGGCTTGCCAGGACCCCATAACATGGGAGAACACCATGGAGAATCTTCCATGCAAAATGTTTCACTTTTCTCGGAACCTGAAGTTTCCATATATCCTTCCATATATAATTTATTTGCTCACTTCCCTGCCCATCTGGTCTGGTGAGTCTAGAGCCATACTGAAGTTGCATTGTTTCTTACGTCTTTGTTATAAAGAAAAGATGAGATTGTCCTAAATTTGATGTTGCTTGAGTTCTACTGTTCTGTTGTCCAAACACACTGTATATGCAGTAGAACATAACCATTCTCAAATGGTCCAGATACTGAAACCATGTATATTATGAGCTACTGAGAGTTTAAGACAATTGTGCTCACAATTTTTATCTCGAGAAAATGTAAAAAAAATTGTGTCTTGAATCTTGATGCCTCGATAAATAGAAGAGGTATATGTTCAACGGGCCTATGAATAGATGGAAACACCCACAACACGAACCATGCCTTAAGCTGTAAGCTCTGCCGGTAATGACGCATGTAGCCCAGTTGCCCCTGCCTTAGCCTACAAATTTGCATGTGTCAACAGCATAGCGGTGCCGAGTTTGTCACTGATTAATACGGCAGCGTTTGCATCTGCCATGATGGGGGATTCGCATGCCATGATACTGCTGACAGTGCCACTGCCATACAAGTTTACATCTTGAAATGAAGTTGAACTGTCTGTTCTAAGATTGGAATGTACATGAGTATAGTTACCTATTTAAAGATCTAAATATATCACATCATAAAGGACGTTGATGAATGAACTAACACATTTTAGCTGTGCTGGCTGCTTATGTTGTACGACTGTACCATATTTAAACTGCATTCTTATTGTTTTGATATAATTCGGTTATTTTTTTCAGGGGAAAATTGTTGCTTCAATGGATCACGGATTGACTATTACTTGGAGTACGAACCTCATCCATCATCAACTAAAAACTTACGTCATCTTTTTCAGAGTATGTTTTCTCATGTGTAATTCTCAAGTTGTTTAGGCAATATGTTTTAGTACTCCTACATTATTGCCTTTAGCTCCTTTCTCAAAGCAATATGTTCTTAAGTTGATATTGCATTTGGCTCCTTTCTCAAAGCATTACTTCTATTTGGTATGGAGTATTATTTACAGAAATAACTATTGGATGCTTAAAATAATCTTTTTAGTCATCCTAAAGTTGGGATTTTATTTCGCCTGTGCAGTGATCAGGAAAGGCACTTTCGCAAGGTATGACTATGGATTGTTGGGAAACCTAAGGCGCTACGGCCGTCTGTCGCCCCCTCCGTTTGACCTAAGCAGCATACCGGAATCACTACCAATGTGGATGGGATATGGAGGTCTTGATGCATTGGCTGATGTAACTGATGTTGACCGCACCGTCAAAGAGTTGAGATCTACGCCAGAGCTGCTCTACATCGGTGGCTATGGCCACATTGATTTCGTCATGAGCGTGAAGGCGAAAGATGATGTTTATGTCGACTTGATGAGATTCCTTAACCTTAGGTCAAATGGATCACTGCACAGTAGCTCATAAGATCGTGCCGTGCACGCGTGTGTATAATATATCTGTATAGTTCTTTTTTTCTATCTGGATTTATGATTCACGGTACCACCATTATAAGATTGTAACACATCTAAAAAAATGTAATATGAAACTGTATATAAGCTTGCTGGGGTGTGCAATCACTTGTGTGGCCATCGATTAGTTCCTCTTGTGTACACTATAGCTAATAAAATTGAGAATGTAGCAGGGAAATTATTTCATTTTACATACTGTGTCACAAATAAGGAGTGATTAAATAAAACTTCATCCCTATTTGTTTCTTTTATCTGTTGAAAGACTTTCCAGTTTAATTACACATGAAGAAGATGTTCATTTGCTTTTTGCTGATGACTCACTATATCAGGCCAGTTGGTGAGTGAAGCAAAATCAAGCATCTTTTTTAGTCCTTGTTCTGAAGTTGAAGATAAATTGGAGGTATGCACAATTTCAAATATTATGATAGAAGCTGTTACTGATAAATATTTGGGACTACCTCCTACTATGGGATTGGAGAAAAGGAAGTTTCTTTTGGGGGTAAAGAGGTTTTTATAAAAGCAGTTGCTCAAATCATTATGTTTTCAAGCTGCCACACAAGTATGTCAAAGGATAATCACTGCGATGTACCAATAATGATGGGAAAATGAATAACAGAAGCATATGCACTGGTTTGTACGGTGAAAAATGTGTATCCCGAAAAAGTAAGGTGGTATAGGATGCATGAATTTGCACTGTTTCAATTTGATGTATTTTGGCTTTGTGCCTAGGTCTTAAAAGCAAAATATTTTCGGAATGGTGAGCTTCTCAATTGTCAGTTAAAGAAGAACAGCTCCTATACTTGGCGGTCTTCGGGATGGCCTTCAAACTTTCAAGAAAGGTAATAAATGCACTAGTACAGGGATATTTTATTAGTCGAGTGCAATATTGCGCATTAACTGCATTGAGTTGACACACCACTAGTAGAGCCACTGGTAATGATACACTAGCAGCGTTTGGATCGTACGCTACTGTTTGTGACTCTATCAACAGTGTGTATACGCATGCTGTCAGTGTGGCTCTCACTCGTGTGATTACGCCTCTGGTATAGTTTGCCAGAATAAAAATAAATAAAGTTCTAAACACGTTAACTAAACTAATTAAGCATAGCATTTTTAACTAGTATACAATTAAATTACACTAAATCAATACACTGATCAAACTTAAAAAACTAATTAAAGAAACTAAACGTCGTGTTCCACCATTCATCGTCGCCAGTGTGGAGTCCTCATCAAATTGTGGCTTCTTTGCGACGGGCGCCACAGTGAAGTCCTCGTCGTCCAGTAGGGACTCAAAGGACTAGTCGATGGCCATTTGAAGTTCCTCAAACTCCCGACCGACCCGGTACATCGCCATGATGTCCTCGTTAGTGAGGTGAGCTTCGGTCAAAACTTCGCTGCCACATGCTCCCGCATGGCCTCCACAATCCCCAGATCAATGTCCCATGGCGAGGATAGAGGTGGCGATGTCGTATGAGAGGGCATCAGCGGCAAAGTCGGGGAAGGCACCCTCGACGATGCCGACGAGGCACTCAAAGAGGGTGTCGGGGAAGGCGTGGGAGAGGGAAAAGCGAGGGGGGGAGGGCGAGGGTGATGGCTTGGTCAATAATGGTGCACGCAAGGGCGAGGGCGAGTGCAAGTTCTTCGAAAAGGGCATGAGCAATGGCATGCCGACGGCTGTACTACACTAGCCACGAGCTCGTCATTCGGCGACATGGACGGTAGGATCTTGAGCCGGTGAACCATTAGGTGCGGTGAGAGGTGATGCGGGGGTGGGGCGAAAGAGTAAATGGGGGAGGTGGGCGGTGGGGAGAGGAAATAGGGGAGAATCAATCTCCATGAGAAATATAAAAGGATGGATGCAGGGAGGGCGATGAACGAGATCATATTTTTAATCATATAACTTACCAGGGCGTGTGGAAAATATACACGTCCCATATGAACTAAAAACTAGCAGCCTATAGGCAAACTCACACGTTGCAAGTATTAAGGTAGGCCCACCTACTACTAGTAATGTCGCACTGTCATATGTTGAACACTACTAGTAAACAGAGCACTAGTAGCGTGTTTCTAACGTAAATGCTACTAGTAATTTAGTGCTGGAGGGCTCCTCATTGGACCTAACTAGCGTCATTTCATACTTTCGAATGCTAGTAGTTGTATATTAATAATGCGACAGTATTGATCAAACATTGTTGGTTATAGCGGTAGCGTTCTTGTTAAATGGTGTGTTGCTAGTATGAAAATACTATAGTGAGTTTCTGTGCTAATGATGGAGAGTGGGTGATGGCATAAAAATAAATTGTTCTACTAAAGTATCGAAAATGGTTGCTCCTTTGCATGTACTACTTAATTGAGATAGG
The DNA here is from genome assembly GCA_950022295.1 of Bromus sterilis. Lineage (NCBI taxonomy): Eukaryota > Viridiplantae > Streptophyta > Magnoliopsida > Poales > Poaceae > Bromus > Bromus sterilis. The sequence continues at coordinate 316,300,842 of OX465596.1, read as the reverse complement.
TTGAACTATGCAGGTTTAAAACCATGTTTTGAATATAGTTTAGTCTCCTACATAGAGTGTATTTATTAGGGAAACAATTTTGTACGAATGCAATACACGGCATTTGCATGCATTAGCCTTAAAGCGATTAAGAGTTAATGTCTACACATGAATAGAGGTTACAAAGGGCGAGTGGTGTGCTTATGGTCATCCAGTTGAAACAATACTCAAACAATTCCATGGTCATTGTGGCCCTCTATCGAGCTACTTGGTCGGCGCCGCCACCACCGCCTTGTACACCGGGGTTGCGAGGATGGTCAGACTGGTGTTTGAGTCACGGTCGTCATGTTCTTCTTCTTAACGCTTCACACCTCGTCTGTAATGTTGAGTGCCTCCTTAGTGATAGAGATGACGTCCTCCGATAACCATTGTGCTCATGGTAGTCTGATGGTGTGCTCATGACAATGCAATTGTAGTAGTGCTCAAACGAATCCATGGTCACTCGTGGTGAGCTGCTTGCTTAGTGCCGCCACCACCGCCTTATACACACGGCTAGCGAGGATGGACAGATCGATGCTAAAGTTAGGGATGTCCAGACAGGTGCCATGAGCAACAACGTCCTTGGGTTAGTTGGTTAGGATGATTAGTTCATTGGGTTAGGATTGCATCAGGTAACCCCATACATCTCCACTAGTCTACGACCATCAAAACATAAAACCTACAACAAAAGTCGTGGAAATATCGAGATAAATCTACTAGTCAAAGGACATTTCAAACGATTGATCGTTGGCGATAAATTTGAGGAAATCACGGATTAGTTTTGTTCACTGTAAATGCACCGATTAAACTTGCATCCAACGAGTCTGGTTGAAGATAATACATGACAGACTTTACTTCATGAAAGCATCCATAAATTGATCTAAACTAATCCGCAGGCATTAATACAAAGCCGGACGTCCAACCTTCTCTATACTTCTGTAGACCTTTTGCCATCAAGCTAGCTACATTTAAGCTAATTACCTTCCGCCGTTTGAGCTAGCCACCATTTGCATTTGAACCAAGTATTTGTCATTTAAGCCAACTAATTATACTATCTTCGGCCATTTGAGCTAACTCGCTATACCACCTTTCGCCATATAACTACATCCTTCGTTCATATTAATTATGTTGAAATGGATGTATTAGAACTATAATACGTCTTATACATTTATTTAAAGACAATCAATATAAATTGAAGGGAGTACCTAATTTCAATACTAATATTATCTTTTGCTATTTAGTTAACTAGCAAGTACTATATTCCGCTATCCGAACAAAGAAAGGGAATGCGCGGTAATTTTTTATTGGTCGATCAAATATTCGGACGCCCGTAAACGTTATACAAGTTTGCTTTCGATGTACGGGATTTTGATAAACAAATCAATCCGCTAATCTTCTAATTTACTAAAGCCCCTAGGGGCAGAAACGCTAAGAATCAATTGAGATCGATTTGGCTTGGTGCCCCAATTTTGACCGGGTCTTAACGCTGGAGTAAGCAGGTCTCGATGTGGGCCCCTGGAGCAGCTCAGAAAATGGACGTCCTAGCTTTGGTCAAAACAATTTTCTCATCCCCGTCTTCCTCTTGCTCCCAATCCTATCGCCTTCGATTCCGGCCGCCTTGCCGCTAATCAACTGGACTGATCGTCGGCTTAACATGGCGAAGAACGTGAAGAAGAAGGGGGCGAAGACAAGGTGGGCATGGCCACACACATGTTTCTCTCTCCACAACTCACATCTGGTGTCCCAATCCGGTACCCCTGTGACCCAATTTCTGCTCTTTAATTTGATTCGTGATTTACTGATTCTTCTTCTATTCGCCGCCGCCGGGATCGACGATTTCATACGCCTACCTCTCTACATGCATACCATCATCAGCGACACAGGTTCCAAAAATCTCTTCTCTTCCCCTCACAAATCTTCTCTTCATTCAATGATTAATCCCTCTCTCTCTTGCTTGATCTGCATATGGAAGATATGTGTGCTGCCGAGCTACTCGGGTATAGCCTGCTCACCGCTGTGGTTTCTTGGTTTGCTTACTGTGGATTATTAACGGTTGGATGTTGTAGGAGTGGGAAAATCATACATGTTACTGCAGTTCATGTACAAGAGGTTCCAGCCGATGCACAACCTCACTATGGAGTCGAGTTCGGCACCCGCATGATCATCATCGACAACAAGACCATAAGGCTTCAGATTTGAATCAATTGAGATCGATTTGGCTTGGTGCCCCGATTTTGACCGGGTCTTAACGCTGGAGTAAGCAGGTCTCGATGTGGGCCCCTGGAGCAGCGCAGAAAACGGACATCCTAGCTTTGGTCAAAACAATTTTCTCATCCCCGTCTTCCTTTCGCTCCTAATCCTATCGCCTTCGATTCCGGCCGCCTTGCCGCTAACCAACTGGACTGATCGTCGGCTTAATATGGCGAAGAACGTGAAGAAGAAGGGGGCGGAGACAAGGTGGGCATGGCCACACACATGTTTCTCTCTCCACAACTCACATCTGGTGCCCCAATCGGGTACCCCTGTGACCCAATTTTTGCTCTTTAATTTGATTCGTGATTTACTGCTTCTTCTTCTATTCGTCGCCGCCGGGATCGACGATTTCATACGCCTACCTCTCTACAGGCATACCATCATCAGCGACACAGGTTCCCAAAATCTCCTCTTCTTCCCCTCACAAATCTTCTCTTCATTCAATGATTAATCCCTCTCTCTCTTGCTTGATCTGCATATGGAAGATATGTGTGCTGCCGAGCTGCTCGGGTATAGCCTGCTCACCGTTGTGCTTTCTTGGTTTGCTTACTGTGGATTATTAACGGTTGGATGTTGCAGGAGTGGGAAAATCATACATGTTGCTGTAGTTCATGTACAAGAGGTTCCAGCCGATGCACAACCTCACTATGGAGTCGAGTTCGGCACCCGCATGATCATCATCGACAACAAGACCATGAAGCTTCAGATTTGGGACACGATTTGTGCTCCATTTGTTTCCTGACCGATGTAATGCCTCTACCTATTTCCTTGTCTATATAATGTGTCATGATGTTACTTGCGACCTGTAAATAAACTATAAATTTAGATGCAGCAAACATGTTCAATTTGGAAAATTCTGGCCAGTAATTCGCAATGGTAGTTATTTTACATCCTACTGCATGTAGCATTGCTCTCTGGGAGTTCATAAAATATAGATTTTTCTCTTCAGATCCGTCTCTCGCTCAGAAAATTATCTTCCAGTTATTTTGGTTTCATAAAGAAGGCATTTGGTGTGAGAAATAAAGTGACATGAGTAAGAAAGAAGGTGAGATTGCTGGATAGAGATAACAGGCCAAAGAATTAGGAATCCCGACTCTGAATTCGTGGTTAAGATGAAATTCGTGGAGTGTCATAAACTAATCATTTTACTGCGGGTAACCAAAAAAAATATCTTCTTGCTTCGGTTGTTATATCTCCGGTGCTACATAAAAATTTAAAAGTATGATACACAAGTGTGTAACTTATAATTTGCTCAGACCGTTGGCTGTAAAACAGGTCCTTTGCACATATCAAATGGGCTATTTTTTTTATCTTTATCTCCAGCTATCTAAGCTAGAATTAACTCCATTTTCATTTAGTTTTTACAAGTTTCATGTAAAACATCGACTAGAAGTTCAGAACCATTGAATAACAATTACAACATGAAAATCAGTTTGCATATTCAAGAACCAGAAGATTGGTTACAAAATCTGAATGCTAGATAGTGGACAGAAAAATCAGCCAGTTGCACTCCTGGACAACAAAGAGCGGAAGATTCTTCAAAATTAGATTTAGTTGGACAACAATGACATAGATTAGTGATTGGCAATCGCATAAACAGGCTAATCATGAATTTAAGATGCAAAATTAGCGGTCATGGACTGGTTATGGGCCAAAGCAAAATAAATAAAAAACAGAATAGTGTGCATGGATCATGGTCACTAGTGAACTTGTACATAACTTTGTATTACATAACTGTCTTAAATGTGCACATCAATCTATCAAAAGAAATAGAAGAAAATGAATTATGTTGACAAGGACAGAGTGACTTCACAACTTGCATTGCTGAATACATTATATTACTGCAGCCTACAACAAATGGGAGAGCAATTCATCCAATTTTCAAATACATACGAATATGGTTGAGGTTAAGATGCAGATCATTGCAGGAAATAAATAACAATCATTTTTAAATAACATTATTTCCTCCAAAATGTGTAATATGGCTGTATAGATTAATTATGAGAAAAATGATATTATTCATGTAAATGTCAATAGAGGGGAGAGACCAGCATCTAGGACAAGAAGCAACAAACCCACAACCAAAAAAAGCAGCGCAACAGAGCGCGCTCAACCGCTTTAGTGAATACAAAATCGTGTTGAATCTATATCTATACTACTATAAAAAGAGCAAACATTTTCTTCGCTATAGGCACCCATCACATGTACACAAAACAATACAAGCAATTGCCACCTTACGATCAAGCCCACTTAATTAGATCTAACAGTTGGGATTAAAACTAACCCTCATTAGAAGTACGTTTGGCAATTTTCACGGCAGACGAAAACTCTGCTCCTAGCGGCAGTGGCACAATTTACGGAAATCAACACGTCTTTTCCAATCTCCAAGAGCCCGCTGCAGTGATCCTCTCCAATTCTTCCGTATCCTCGCGATGTTCTCATCGGTTTGTTGCCGAGGCCAACAACCGCAGATGCCAAGAACCTACCTCCTCGAAGCAGGATCCATCACTTTTGAGCCCGCAGGCTCGGTGAGGCGCCGCCGCCCCTGCATGCGAAGACGCCGCGCTGCACGATGCCATGCAAGGCTCACGCGACGGCGACGGCGACGGCGACGGTGAGCTCTGCACGCGGCGCCAGCAGGGCGCGACATGAGGGCGGAGCTCGAAGTCTGGCCAACCGAGCATGACGGCACTGCATCGGCGTACGGCACCGACCATGGGTGCGGTGCGAGCAGTTGTGCGAGGACATGGCGGGGATCACGCGGCGAGGCTAGCAGAGGCGCGACGACTGCCTGGGCACACGGCGTCTGCACGCAGAGACGTGCGACATGGCCAGGGGCGGCGCATGCCTTGGCAGAGCGCGTCGGCACTCGCGTGGCGCCTAGCGGTGCCATGCGTGGTCGGGGACTGCGACCATCGGCTCGCGTGTGCACTGGAGGCAGTGCGAGGAGGTTCGAGAAAAAAATGGTGGGCATGGCGGACGGCAGGACCGCCGGTGCATTGCGCGCCTGCATGACCAGCGGGGACGTCGCACAGAGCAGAGCTTGGAGGGCGGGTAAGCCAGCCACTAACGCCACGTCCAGCAGGACACGGCTTCACATGTCAGCGCTAATGGCGTGTGATGAACTGCAGGTCTGCAACACGTATCAGTTGGCTAAATGATGGACGTACAATAAGCGGCTGCTACTAAGATCGTCGGAGTAGCTGCTGGTCGAGGCAGCGTCATGGCTTGATGCCTACCGGATGTGCATACGAAAACCTGGGAAAAACTTCTCCTCATATGGCGGTATTTCGTGTACATGTCACAGATATATATCCGAACTGAAATATATATATTATCTATTTTTTTGTTGTGTGGAGACTTCCTTTTCTAAGAGGTCAGACGCAAGAACCACCACTGCCGATGCCATTTATTTACATCTCATTTATATTGAAACCAGGATTCAACTTGCCGCGGTGATCAGATTGTGAACAATGTTGCAGCATGTGTAGGTTTGAGGCGAAGGGGATGTGTTGTACGTCTTCGGAAGGACTACAAGGCGAAGGTCGCTGCTAAAACATCCATAATACGATAGTCACTGGTCGACAAAGCTACAAGGTGTTCATGTCAGAACCCCAACTAGGGTAAGTGCTAGGGTTGTTTGATCCCTTTGCATCATGCAAAAATTCAATAGGAAAATTCAAAAATGGGGAAAACAGAAAGCCCTGAGAATTTAAATAAAAAGGGCAGAAATAAATCTTTTTTTAAAATTCTTTTGAATGTATTGAAAAATCCTAAAAATGAGTGTGATCATTTTAAAAGTGATTTGGGATTAAACCCATGCTCATAGATTTTTCAATAAATTCAAAAAGTGGCTTGGAAATTAAATTAAACTCCAATTTGAATTTAAATTCAAATTGTTTGAATTTCAAAAATCACCAAAACTTATGAGTGGCTAGCTATACTTGTTATAAGCCCACATAAAAGTTTTCATGATTTTTAAAAATGCTCTGCTATTTTTAGTTGGGGCAAAACAAATTAACAGAAAAACAAAACAAAAAAAATTAGAAAGGGAAAGAGAGCCCACCCCACCCACTTACCTGGCCCAGCCTGGCCAGAAGCCGGCCCAGCCCACCAGGGGCAGGGTCGTCTTCCTCCAGGCCAGCCGAGCACGCCACTGCGTGGCGAGCATGCGCTCGTCGCCGGCCACGCAGCAGCTTGGCCTCGGCGTCACCTGGCCGCCTGGAAGCCCCCTCTGGAGTCCTCTCTCCATTCCCCCTCTCCCCGTGGTCGCCCGCTTCCTCTTCCTCGCCAAATCCCGCGAACCCGAAGCCACACCGGAACGCCGCCACTACGTGCCCGTGGCCAACGGCGACGAGGAGCCGCCCCGACTTGTCCAGAAGCCCCAGCATCGCCGACTTCGTCTTCCCGCGGAACCAATCGAGTCGAGGAGCTCCGTATTCGACGCCTTCTTCACCGAGACGCCGCCGGCCACCGAGGAACTCCGGCGAGCAATACACTGCCTCCGGTGCCTCCCCGCCGTAGCCGTCAACGCCATCCGCTCCAGGGTGAGCTCGCGCCCGTTTCCCCTCTCTCCCAGCTCCTCCCCGTCCACCGTAGCATTGCGCCACCAAACCCGAGCCACGGCCGCCGCGACATGTAGACGCCGGCGAGGCTCCGGCCACCTCCTTGCCTCCCCGTGGGCAGCAGCAGACGAGGACGAGCACGAGGAGCGTGCTGGTGGTCTCGCCGTGCTCTCCCATGGCCGGAGACGCCGGCAACCGTGTGCGCCGCCGTGCGGTTTGGTCACCGGCGGCTAACCGCCGGCGGGCCATTTAGCTTAGGGGCTAATCCCCTGTCAGTTGACCCTTAGGTCACTGACTGGTGGGCCCTAGCCCCCCCTAATGACTCGGGTTAGTTAATTAAACCGGGTTTAAAACCCACTGTCACTGACCAGCCGACCCCACCCGTCAGCCCCCCTGTGACATCACCCTGACCTCAGCATGACGCAGTAATTATTTTTCCAGATTAAAAATAAATCCAAAGAAATCAGAAAATTCCAGAAAATAGCCAAAACTTCAATAAATCATAGAAAATTCATATGAACTCCAAATTGGGCAAATAATATATGAAAAATGATCAGCATAAAATTCTCTATCCAAATATGCAACTTTCAACCATGTTTGAGTTGATTTTAAAATGGGACCAGTAGCTTTTGCTATTTGGCTTAATTGGAATTAATTCAAATTTATTCCAGATGCATTTCTAAATTGAACCAATGCAATGCACATATGGTCACTTGTACTTCAGAAGCTTATCCCACACATGATAACATTGTTTACAATAACCAAACATTAGCAAATGCAAGATGACCTAATTTGAATAAAAATTGGAGTTTGATTTTGAATTAAATTTTCAAATCAACTTCAATTAACATGTGGAAAATTGAACCTAGATCAAACCAATACCATTCACATCATGGACAACATAATCATGTGATTGTGCATTTCAATTCAATGTTGTCCCCCTTTGTTGATGTTTGTGCCGGTAACAGCTTTTCCGAGACGGTGATCACCCCCCGAAGAAGAAGACCACCGTTAAGAACCGTGTATCGTCAGCAAGGCAAGCAAACCCCATTGATCATGTCTATAAAATCCCATTTCCCTCTCAGTCTCGCTTATGCATGTTTAGGGGATCACTTTGTATCGATTCTACCGCATAGTTGAACCCATATCCGATGCATGACCTATCATTTTGTCATAGTAGTAAGCAAACCACAATCCTAGCTGACATAGGAGTTGATTGATATCATGAAGCCCCTGCAACTGTTATAGCTTATTGCATGCTTAGTGTTACATGAGGTTGCTTTTGATGTGAGTCGGGATGATGGTGAACATGGTGTTGATGAAAGTGAAACTGTGTCGGTGAATCCACCCTAATACAAGGTGAACGATGAGAGGCTGTGTAGGAGTACACAGTGGGTTGTCTCGTTGAACACCGCCTTAAGCATCGAGTTCTTGTATGGTAATCCAAGACAAAGAGTACAACCACACATTGGGCTCACTGACCCCTCTCGGCCTAGTACCTTGATCCGTGTCGACGTCCAGGAGTCACATTAGTTCGGGCTTTCCATTTGGCATCTGCATAGAAAAAGAATGAAGGAATGGTTGCATCATCCTAGATATGTGGGTGCACCTGTGAGGCAGGAAAACCATCTGCTAAAGGTGGCGTCTCGGTCACCTACATTGTCTGAGTCCGTTTTGTTGATCCGGCCGGACTCTCGAGCGGTAGCAACTCAGATAGTCGACTCCTGGAATAGACCGGTTGTGAGCGAAGTGTCGTGGTGAACATCCTCGCTGTCACCTCTTGAACGGTGGCGAGCAAAAGGCGGTAACCGATGGTCATGTGTGTGTAGTTTACACCCTTGCAAGGTTAACAAAACTATTCGAATAGTCGCGTCCGCGGTTAAGGACTACTTGGAACCTGTACCTGATTATTAGACAACTTGAATGGATACTTATAAAACTCGCAAGATAAGCGTGAGTGCTATGGTGTGCTCCTCGTGGGGAAGCCGAGGAAGTAACCATAGTGGTGTATTTGGTTGGAGATGTAGTGGACTCGTGTACGCTTCTTACCTCAAGTCTGGTACTCGTAGTACAGGATTAGCCAAGTCAAAGCTGACATTTCTGCATGTTGAAACCCCACCTCCCTTTACCTTGATACTTGAGCATGAGTAGTATAGATCTGATGTAAGTCTTGCTGAGTACGACTTTGTACTCACGTTTGCTTATTCTATGTTTTAGATAAGAACCGGATCCCGATGGAGTCACCTTTGTGAAGCTCGACGTTGACTAAGTTAGCATAGTCCCAGACAGCAGTCTGGTCCCTCGTGGAAGGGCATGTTTGTTGTACAAGGCTTCTCTAAGCCATTTGTTAAACTTGTCTGTACTCAGACCTAATTTGCTTCCGTTGTATTGATGTAATGTTGATCACAAACATGTGATCTTTGTATGCTCTATGTGTATATCAATAAAGAATACTTTGTAGAGTTATGTGATGATACCTGCTGTTCATACTAGGCATGTGTGCTGCGTGTATGTTTATAACATGCATGTCTTAGTATGGGTTTTCGAGACCTTAGTTGTGATCTGGTTGGCGGTCTTTTATACACCAAGTGGCCCTTAGATGTGCGCAGCTTGGGGCATCGCGATGCGATTGCTCGTGACTATGTCACGTGCACACTTTGTTGTATGATCGAGCCCGCCCTAGACCCCGACTAAGTGATCGGGCTGGAGTAAGTTTATGTAAGAGTTAGGATCCAATCGATAACATGGTTGAGGCGACTTGTCTATGAGGATTTACCACCCATAAGCATTTAGACTTGTGAGCGGACGTTGAGGACCCATCTCAGTTGATCATCCGGCCTGAATGGGATGCCCCTCACGTTCGATGCTTACCGAGAACGTTCTGTGCTTGGCCTTGTCTGCTTAGACAAGTGGGTACGGTTCTCGGCTCTCCATGTGATTGCATCATGACTGGAATTACATACGCTAACCCCGGGCCCGACAGTTCAAGAACTCCGAAGTCTGTATATGTTTGTGTTTCTAAAGGGCATCACTTAAATTGGCAATTTTTTCTGTTCAGGTGATCATTATGCGTTTGCTATCCTAACTTCTTTCCACTGATGATTAGGGCAGCTGAACTGGTTAAGAACCTTTGGAATGGTGATGTACTGAATTACCTTCTTGGCCTTCAATAGCAGTTCTTTTTTATTTATAAGGAACAGCTTTTGATGTGTAATGCTTGTTCGATACAGGAAGACAGCCCCAGCGAGAAGTTGAAGACATAGATCAAAAGTTTGGAATATTTCACACGACAACGACCCAAGACAGTCTTGGCAAGAGGTTCTTCCTTCTATGTCCTCATATGACAGTGATTCTTAACTAAATTAATGTGCATTATGCATGAAAAGATGTATGTATGAGGCATGTGTACTAGAGATCGAGCAGCTTCACAACCAATAAAGATGAAGTGCCTCAATTCATCAACACGCTGAAATCCACAATCATGTGTTGGGAACTTGGGATGTTAGAGGTAAAATGTTCATCTTCATCGAATTTTTACAGAAATTAAGAAGCATTTTTACTGACCAGCAATGGCTTTGAACTACAGGAAATATCCATGACAAGGAGCATATGGTGAAATGGTCTAATCTATTACCCGCCGAAAATAAAGTCATTGCAAACAAGTATGATATAGAATACACCATGTTTCAGGCGATGAAATATATTTCCCTAATCCCTATTAAGTTGCACAACAACCAACAAGAATTCATGGGCTTGTTTTCGTGCTATTTAAAGAGGAAGCACATCAGAGAGTATATGCACCAGGATGGCAACAAAAGTTCAATATCAGAGATTTCTAAGCATTCTACAAACTTGGACCACCGATATTCTTCACCTGCCAAATGGAGAGTGGTGTTGGTGGCAGAAGGTAGTCGATCTCTGGCTCCCTTAATAGCATTATTTCATTACCATGTTGTTAAAAAAACTAGACTCAGATGCATAGATGATTTGGAAACATTCAACATTGACACAAATATTAAGAAAGCGAAGATTAGTTCTGAATTTTCAGTTACAGAATAGCATTTTTTTTGCGATAAAGTTACAGAATAGCATTGTTATAAAGGTTTTTCTTACATTGAAAGTAGCAGTTGTTTTTCTCAAGCGCAAACAATTATTCACCAAGTCTTTGACTGTCGCCTCCAACAAGTCCCGGGAAATATCTCCCTCACTATTGGCTTAAGATCCCACCATTCAGAATGTGTGGTAAATTTTTGTCCCAGATCGTGGATCACATAGCATGCACTCAGTCTCACTTCATGGCTATATTTCATTTATGATCAATGTATGTGCTTTCGGATATGTATATTGACATCTAAAGATAGATTACATCAAATATTTCCTACTGAATTCAAAAAATTCTTGACCATGAGTATTTGTCATGTTGTCATTTTCTAACCATTAAAACGAGTGCTGGTAAATTTTTATTCGTGAGGATTACCAAATTCCCCTTAAATTTCATGAATTCTTAATTAACCAGATTTTACATTGAATTAGTAGGACTGCCACTATATTATACTCAGGCTGCACTCTTATACTATGAATTAGTAGTAAAACTATGGGGGTTGGAGCAACTAGCTCATTTTATCGGTGAAATTCAAGAATTGATAAGATCATGTGCAAAGCTCACTAATCATAAATGCAAGCTGAAGAAGTTGGCTCAAGCCAAAAAATAAAAACCAGCAACCCAAATTGAAAAAAAACGTGAAGGGCTGAACGAGGATATAAATTGAGCAAATGTAGAAATACTAAAGCAAAAAATCTGACTTATGGCCAATTGCAAAATCAGCTAGATGATGATTAAAAAAATCCCTTAATTATAGCAACAATTGGAATTTCAATGATCGTAAATATGTTTAACTAAATATATATTAGTTGATTTTGCACGTGCACACTTAATAATAAATAAATAAATATTTGGAGGCTGGTTTGACGAGTATAGATGGATTCAACGGCTAGGGACACCTCAGTCAAGGAGAAAAGGCATCATTCTTCTGAATGGCAACGAGGGTGGCAGCGCTCCTTTTACTCCGAAGGCAGGTGGTCGGCGGCGCGCTCGCAAGGCTGCAGCAACCGTATGCTGGCCTAGCCACCGCGGCAGCGAGGCATGATGCTTTAGACACTGTCGGCGATGAGAGCGGACGGCCGGACAAGGGGAACAAGAACCGTTGGATGGAGCTCCCACCGTTTGCGCCGGTCGATGCCGCCGCCGCTGCAAGAGCCATTTTTCGAGGGGAGGGAGGAGACGGGACAGAAGGGAGCTCCAACTCCACCGCGCTCAGATGGGTCCGCCGATGCTGCCCGCACCTGCCGGCCTCGCTGGTGCAGAAGCTCTTCCGCCTCCGCAAGGTGCGCACCAGGTGCTCGACCAAATGAGCCACTGGATTGCTTCCTCTTATTTTGAAACGAGATTGCTTCCTCTTATGAAACAATAGGATTTGGTTAACGCCCGACTTTTACACGATTAACTAATTGCTCGCTCCTATTGTGTGATCGCTGAGTTGAATTTCTGCACTTGCATGCACAGACAACTTATTTATCCAGGACCCCACGCTAATGAAGAGAACACAATCTTCAACAGAATGCCCTACTTACATTACCTCAAAATCCAGTTATATAATCGCAGCTGAGATGACTCGTTCTAGGCAAACACGACAGGCTTAGTTTTTCTAGCATGTTAACTGAAAGGATAGCTCCAGCAAATTTTATGGTGTGCTATCGTCTTCTTTGGATTATTTTTTTGATTGCTATATATATTGTTGCACTTCCAAACGAAGTATGCTGTTTAGGTTCCACTTGATGGTTCATGATTAGATTAGTATCTCATGAACATATTTTTTTGTTTTTTCCCACTGGATATAAGTTTGATCCTTGTGTGCATGCACTTGTACTCATAAACTACAGGATGATAAATGATATTGTTATCACGTGAGCATTTTGAAATAATACACCGCTGACTGTCTATGATTCATACATTTTCTTTGAAGTACGTTTCTTCTTTTAATTTAAAACGGCACGCTTCTGTTTACTAAATTAAGAGATTCATATACCAACACTTAGAAAAAGGTTATCAGGCCAACAACATTTGAAGGCTAATTAGAAGTGTTACTAGAATTATTCAAACATAATTGCAGTAGGAATTATTTAAAAATAATCAATTGTGCATGCACAAATTTGCCAAACAGCAAAACATTCCCATTCTGCTACCACCAATATTACTTGAGATGGTGAAAACATGTGCATACAGAGTTTTTGTGTGAAGTGAGTATTCATGCAAGAACATGAGGGATGAGGCACTCTTCCTGGATACTGTTTGTAGGTCTGAGGTACTTAAGATTTTTTATTTTCTTTTAATCTTTCTTAAGAACAATCTGGAACAGGCTTCTGTTTAGGAAATGCATGTTAAAACTGCAGGAGATTAGCATTCTATTATGTTCTTAATTTTAAATTCCACAAGCTGTATTTACCAAATTTAATGAGTTTTATTCGTTTATTGCCTTTTTAGCAACTACTGTGATATTATTTGTTTTTCTCCATGAGCGTTATAAAATTCAAAAAAATATTAAGATCTTAATTGTGTTTGGTGACTGACAGGTTAAGAAGAATGTTGTGACTGCTGAGACATCTTCCACAGGTGCTAGTGAGGAGCAATTCCGGTCGAGAAGGGTAAAGAGTAGAATGCATGAATTGGATGTACCTAGTAGTCTTAATTAGAATTATGTGTGATGTATCGTTTTAGTTCATTAAACTTCATTTTTTTGCCGGTTTTCAGACACATACACGGTTATCAATAACTACATGAATAATGCTATTAACTGAATTTGTCGAATGAGACAATAAATTTGAACATCGCCTATTTTTCACGTAATACTTAACTGAGAAACTCGGTAATTTGTTATCATTGGTTCTGAATGCAATATAAGTATACAACTACCCCAGTCGACATGACCAGATAATGAAACATAAAAATAATACCAGCCCAAGAGATAATGAAAAACACCAAAACCTAATGTATCTGACAATCTCATTCATACTTCTGTCATTACTGGAACAAGACATATAAGTTTCATACTCTTTGTTGTATGGTTGCTCGGATAAATATGAGAGAATTCTCTGAGCCTCGGTTTTCCCTTTTGCTCCTTCCTTCATGATCCATATGACAGTGTATTTCCAGTATTTCTTCATCCAGCAATATCACATTGTCCCATACTGCATGGCCTGATTCTTCCTTGACATATGCCTGTGTTTTGGTTTGGTTACTGCAGAATATATATGTGGTACTACTGTAGAATGTGGGATGAGATTATATGGCACTGTAAATGTTAGTTGGTACTATACCTGATGAGATAGGAGAACACGCTTTTTTACTGGTACTGAGTGCTCTCTGGCAGTATGTGACTTTGTTTTCATTGTTGAAGGTTTCGGCAAAAGATCACCTAGTGCCCGGTGATACCCTCTTTCTACCTGTTAATATTCAAGAACCTTCTGTTGCTGAGAAGACCAGGAAATTTGATAACAGGAATGAGATTGATTTTTTACGTAACCTTGAGATTTACAAGGTCTTGATTTATCTCTATTTAAGGATTATGTTAATTGATTGGGGTGGTAAATAATACCTTTTGCTGTTTGGAATTGTTTCAGGATAAAGCCATCATTGTGGTCAACAAACCCCCTGGAATGCCGGTACAAGTAGGTGACCTTATGCAGTCTTATTTTTTGTCTGATGTTTCATAAGATTTTACATTGCTTAATAAAGCTTTTCTTGCTTCTCTACTTGAAGGGTGGTGTTGGCATAAAAAATAGTATAGATGTGTTGGCCCCGATGTTTGAAGACAATTCTTCTGATGCACCTCGCCTGGTGAGTTCAGTACAGTTCAGTTGTTTGATTGTTTCTCACTTGTAGTGAAAGCTGTAAACATGGAAGTACTCCCTCCGTCTGGGTTTAAAAGGCCCATCGACCAAATCACCAAAACCAAGACGCATTATAGTCAATATTCCAAAAACCTCGTTTTTGTTCTAACCAATCAGAGCGCTTCGTTTCCCGTTAATTTTCTGGCTGCTAACCTCCCAGCTTAATTGCAGAGCGCATACCCCATAAATGTGTGATAAAAAGGAACGCATGCATTGGCTGGCCTCTTTACTCTGGTTGCATGATGTTGCTGGGAAGTAGGAACGGCAGCTGCATGCGCTGTCTCGCATTAACTGCTTAAGGCATGAACCAATGTAAAGAAGCGGGACTACCGCAAGGGGCCTAGTAATTACGGACGGGGCTTCGTGGCTTAGGGGTCTAATAAACCCGGACGGAGGGAGTATTGCACAAGCCCGCGGTATCTCCTTCCTTAAAAAAAACTTTCTGAGGGAGTATAAAACCACCTGTCATTGCTATGAGTGAAATAATAAGGATAAAGGCATACCCTAAGCATTCTGAGAAGATAGGGTAGTGGTGTGCTTCCAAAATATCTCTTTCAGAAGAACACATGAAGACTGAATTTGTACTTTTCAAGGTAGAGCCATCTCAATTCAGTGAACATTGTATTCTGATTCAAACTAATCCTATATAACTAAGTAGTTGATCATCACTAACATATTTATCTCAACATGCAACCATGCACGGGAAATGACCCACCTCAACATGCAACCATGCGTGCAAAAAGCTTAAATGTGTTAATTGTGTTGAAGTGTATATGTGGATTGCCTAGCCCTTTTCATCAGTTCAGACTTTTGGCTATGTTGGCCAGTGCATGAAGCTTAACATAGTATCAGAGCTAAGGTCTTGAATTCAAGTCTTGACTTTCGCAATTTATCTAAAAATTCTTGTTGCCCCCCTCTTTATCCACGTATAGGCCTCTTGAGCCATACCTGAGTCTATCCACGTGAAAGGGGGTGTTGAAGTGTATATGCGGATTGCTTAGTCTTTTCCATTAGTTTGGACTTTTGGTTGTGTTGGCTAGTGCATGAACCATATGGTATCAGTCTAAGGTTTTTGGTTGCGTTGGCTAGTGTATGAAGCTTAACATGGTATCAGAGCTCAAGGTCTTGAGTTAAAGTCCTGGCTTTCTAACAAAAAATTGTTGTTACCCCCTTTGTCCACGTATAAGCCTTTTGAGCCATACCTCTTGAGTCTATCCACCTGTTAACTTTCTGCTTCACACGTGAGAGGAGGTGTTGAAGTTTATATGTGGATTGCCTAGCCCTTTTCATCAGTTAAGACTTTTGGTTGCGCTGGCTAGTGCATGAAGCTTGATATGGTATCAGAGTCTAAGAGCATGGTGTAAGGCCTGATATGCGGTACTGTTTCAGATCTAGATGTTTCCATCCAGATCCGGGGACGAAGCACATATCGGTCCCACCGCGACATATGACATAGCCATATGCCCCGGATTTCCAACATGATATCACAACATTACAGATACAAGGATACAACATCTCATACAACCGGCATACAACTGCCTTAAATACAATACAACAGCGGAAGATACATGTCTGAGTACAGACTACAATCAAAAGCCTAGTGGCAAAGGTAAAATCATCGATCCCCATAACCACACGGGTCCAGGCCCTCCGCCGGGATCCGCCTAACTAGCCGTCGTCGAGTCTCCACGTGAAACGTCGATCACCATACCTGTTGTCGATCAAGAACCCTGAAAAGAGTTTGGGGGTAGTATCATGAGTACAGAAGTACTCAGCATCCAACTGTAGTGGTCATCTGACCCAGCAAGGACTTCATCACTTGTCATTCTAGGACAACTAGTAGTTTACGGTAAGGATGGGGTAAGTGGTGAGGTTGCTGCCGCACTAGCATTTATGAAGTGGCTAACGATCTAGAGAGTAAGATAAGAAGCCAAGCATTCGATTAGGAATCGCCTCCAACAAGTCTTGCTATCAACTACTTACGCAAACATAACACCTATCCTATCCTTGTCCTCCTCTCCACATCCCGACGAAGAAGAAGCAGTCAAGGCACACACACGTTGATCAAATTATATTAAGATTATCTCAGTTGTTGTTGTCTATGGACATGACGTAGGTCTCAAGTCGTCCATAACCGTGGACACGGCTTCTCGAAAAGATTTAACCCTGCAGGGGTGTACCAACTGCCCATTACAAGGCTCCGCACGCACGCCCATCTCTCTCAGTTGCTACCCATGATAGGCAACCAATGATTTAGTCCCAAGAGATCCGGAAGGACAGGTCCCTCTAACTAACAACACACAAATCCGGGTGGCCCCCGGTGAGTCGACATCCAACTCAAAAGCCGGCCGCGCTCTCGAATCGGCCTCTACCGTCTGGACGAGGTCGGGTTAGCTACCCAAACAGATGTGGGCAGCCCCCTAGCTTCCAGGTGTGGACCAACAAAGGAACTATGTCTCCGCTGGCCCGAGTTGTTTGAAAATCTGCGAGGTTGACACTCGCACACACACGTTTGCAAAAGGTAAAACCAGCTTGGGCCACCACTAGAAATGTTTGAAGCTAGTTAGGTAAGAAGAGGGGACCCCATAAAATCCCACACGCGGTTAGGCACGATCAGTCTTAAAACCAATACCCGGAACTCGGGTCCTAGGTGACTCGAATGGAACAAAGCGTCGGGGCGGGATAGCCTAGACCTTCCATCCTTCGTCGAATATAGTCAACATTATAATAATCATATCATCAACAACAATATAATAATGTGATAGCCCAAACCAAAAGTAACAGGGTAACATCGTAGCATCCTAAGCATGCATACTAAGCAGGGGCTGAGCAACGAGCAATAGTAACATAGCAGTACATGGTTTGCTGGGAAGGTACATGGCTGTATCGGTTTGAAAGAGGCTGTAAACATGTGGTAGGATCAAACATCGAACCTAACCTAGACTAGAATGCAAACCGCTGGTTGAAATAGAATGGATCATAAGTAATGTATAGTCCTTGCCTGTTGATAAGTCGGGTTCCGAAGGTGTAGTTGATCGCAAGCTCGCATCGTCTCCGAAGGTATCCGCGGGAGCACACAAGAAGTAAACACTGGAAAAGGCAATCAACGAGCAAGCATCTATTACTACGGAGCAAACACGAGCAAGCATCAACAAAAAGGCAACACGAGACATCGCACCTACCGTCGAGAGTGGTTAGTAACAGGTTAAGTGGAGTACTCGTCACACACGACAATACCGCACATTTAGAAGGGTTCAAGTTGTTTAGCTACAGGTGATCAACAAAGGTTGTTAACATGGCATCTCACTCAAGCATGGCATAACACACAAACATGTCAAGAGGTGATGCATAAGATAAACTATCTATGCTAGTCAATTTAAGTGAAGCACAACCTAAACATGGCATATCACTAAGTGCTCCACGACAATTAAAAGAGTTGGTACTGTTCTGCCCTAAAACATATTTTAGGTTGGTTAACAACAGAAAACAATAGCATAAACACAAAGTACACGAAAAACTAATCAAGTTACATATAAATAACACCCCAAACGGAGTTACGGTTAAAAAGATACAAGAAAAACAAGTTTGGAACACAATCTGTCAACATCGGGAAGCACACTTTAGAGCAATGCATAAACAGGTTAATGAATGCAAACATGCTCACAATTGATATGAAACTAAAGTAGACATGGCAGGGAAGGCATGGCAAAAGGAATCATGCAAAAAGGCATCATAGATCAAAAGATATTAAGCATGCAACATGGCATCGGAAAGTTACAGACTTTGAGAAAAACAGAGGTGGCTGTCAAGAACAACGGCATAGCAACTTTGGAGCTGAATAACTATATGACCAGCAAGCATATCATGACATTGCAATACATATAATGCAAGTAGACATGATGCTTAACAATATGCAATTGGAATCACTCAATTCCGATAAACGGTTGCGACGCAATCGTCACCCGAAGTTGCAACAAATTAACAGTTTTCAGCACAGCAGCACATTAACATCAGGGTCACCACTTTGGAGCAAGATTTAATATAGCTAAAGCACCCAAACTTGACAAGTTAAAGCATGAAAATGAATTACACATGATACTTAACACATAGGAAAAAGAATCAATGCAATAGGCCTCATGGATTTGACACAAGCATCACCCAAAGTTTGAACAAAATAACAGCAGCAGTAGTTAACAGCAGATTAGCAACTTAACGATCTGGTGCCCTGTTCAACACACAATTACATATTCAAGATGCCCTCAAAATAAATAACTTCCTAAAGATGAACTCTAGAGCACACAAAGCACAACCAAACAAAAAAAGAATCACTTCATTCCGACCTACGAGTCAACGGGAAATTGCGTTGCAAAACAGGGCCAGCAGCAGTTTTCTCCAGACTTAGAAAAATAATAGAAAATAAAAAAAAACAATACAAAAAAAAATGGGCCTCACCCTGATGGGCTCGGCCCATTGCAGCAGAGGAGGCGGCTGGGCTGCTGGGAGGCCAGCTATGGGCCCACAGGCGGCGGTTGGAGGCGCCCTGGGTCGTGCTCGCTCCCGATCGGGAGGCTGGCGGCCGCGGCCGCGGTCAACGCCGGCGAGCGGCGGCGCAACGGAGGCGGCAGGGACGGGCGGCCGGAGGGGAGCTTGGAGGCGAGGTCGGCGCGGATCCGGTCGCCGGCTGGGGCCTCGGGGCGTCGGGTGGCGCGGCTGCGCGGGCTCCCGTGGCGGCGGCGGTTGACGTGGCTCCGGTGGCACGCCGGCCATGGCGCGGCTGCCGCTGCGACCTGCGAGGGGGGCGAGATGGAGGTCAGGGGGGCGACAGGGAAGAGGAGGAGGAGAGAAGGGCGCGGGAGGAGAAGGCCCCTGGCCGGGGCGGCGGCCTCGGCCTAGCGGCACGCGCGGCAGCGCCCGGAGTGGCTGGAGGTAGGTGGGAGGTCCAGGGGGTGACGTGGTGCGTTGTGAGCCACCGGATGCCCGGATCTAACGGTTGAGGACATATCTGGCTAGGGTTTCGGGATCTGGGGGTGTTTTTGGGCAGATCTGAGTAAGTGGAGGGGGGTGGCTGCAATTTTGTGGCTTGGGAAACCTAGAAAGGGATGGGATTGTGGTGGTGTTTATATAGCCCAGGTGGTTGGCAGTTTGCAAAATCATTCCCGGTTTTTCTCTCGCGCGCGGTGTTTACGTTTCTGACCGCCGGGTGTCCGCAGGACCTCCGATTCGGGTAAAACTTCGAACTGCGCGATCAGCGCGTCGAGCCGGTGGCGTTCACCTTGCGCTGGAACCGTTCCGAGAACACTTTTCGGAGCGCTATAAAAATAACCCGTTTAATTATTAAGCGGGGTTTTCGTTCCGTTGGCTACGGCTGGTCTGGTGCGGTTTTCACGACGGTGATCGGGCGAAACCCGGTGTCGCAAAGGTCGAGTGTCAAGGTGACAAGGGTCGGTCTCCGTCCGGTACGAGATAAGAGGAGAAAAAATAATCGCCGATCAATAAATCGGGGATGCAAACACCGCAAACAAAGCATGCAATCAAACAATTCACACCGAAAACAAAAATTTTGATTATTGTGAAATCTAGGCTGTTACACATGGCTAACGGGCGTCCTAGCAGGCAAGTGCCAGGATGGATACCCAATCCATTGGCAGTTAAGGTCCCGATTCCTGGTGAATTCCTGGCGTCAGGTTAGGCGTCGATGCAAGAAATAGAACCAGATGCTTGGGCCTATTTGTCGTGCGAGATTAAATGATGTTGTATCGGCTAATATTATTAGGGCCTATAAGTTAGCATCTAACATTGAAAGAGATAAGCGTTGGGATGTTTTTCAGTTTTACGGTTTTTCTTAATTTCTCTAAGCATATGTATAAGCATCTTGCATTGAACATGGCCTAAGGTCTTCAGTTCAAGACTTCAAGTTCTGGATTTGCTATTTATCCAAAAATTGTTGATGCCCCCTTTCTGTTCACGTATAGGCCGCTTGAGTCATACCTCTGAGTCTATCCACGTGTTGACTTTTTGCGGCACACGTGAGAGGGGGTGTTGAAGTGTTGTGAATTGCCTAGCCCTTTCCATTTGTTTGGACTTTTGGTTGCGTTGATTAGTGCATGAAGCTTAACAAATTGTACCCTTTGTTCTAAAATATAAGGTGTATTATTTTTTTAAGAAGTCAAATGTTTCTATGTTTGGCCAAGTTTGTAGAAAACTATACTTAACAACCACAGTACTAAATAAATAAAATATGAAAATATATGTCAACAACTACGGTACCATGACTTGGTTTCGATATTTTATGGGTTCAACTCTAGCCTACCTCATCTTGTTTCGGACTGAAATGCTTTGTTGTTGTTGTTGTTGTTGTTGTTGATGATGATGATGATGATGAATCTAATGATACTGATTTGGTATTATAGTTTTTGATGTTTGCACTCTAAACCTGGTCAAACATAGAGTACTTTGACTTTTCCGAAAACTTATACACCTTATATTTTAGAATCGAGGGATTATTATGCTACTTATATTTAAAAAAATAGGTAATTCGATAAATATTTTATAATTATATAATAATCATATGCATTTTCAGTTTTAGTTCTTATATTAATAATCCAAATATGCATGTTCATATAACAAAACTCATTAGTATCATCTACTAAACTTGTAATTCTCTGTTGGCAATTGATGTTAACGGTCATGTAAGCTAAGACTGGACTATATATATTTTGTATAATGTATAATCATTCAAGATCTCTTTCCATTTGTAGTACCTAGCACGAAATTGTTATATTTGAATAAACAACCTGTTTGTGTTGATATATGTATGAGTTGCATGTTTATTGATGCCCTTATTTGCTTTTCAGGTCCACAGGCTTGATAGGGATTGCAGCGGCGTCCTTGTTCTGGGCAGAACTCAACTTAGCGCTTCCATTTTGCATGCTATCTTTCGTGAGAAAACTGCTGATGCTTTATCTGATGTAAGTTTAGTGTAACTTCTACTGTGTTTTTCAATGTTTGTAGGAGTATTGAATTTAACACCATATTATATACTCCCTCCATTCCAATTATCTTGGTACTCATATCTGTTATGTTGAAGGGTACTCAAAAAGTATTGCAAAGAAAATACATTGCGCTTGTTATTGGAACACCTAGACAACCCAAGGGTTTACTGTCAGCTCCACTTGCAAAGGTTTGTAAGAATATGTTTTTGGCTATTCCCTTGCTGTTTCTATTTAGCATATATCTTATTTATAGTTTTGAAACGTGCGATATCAGTGACAAAGTGACAAGAGATGTAAGCAGAAATAAACTATGAGTTCAAGTCAGATACGATAGATATTTACTTAGCAAGAAGACAGTCATTTTTTTTTCCTCCATTGGTTAAGATATAAATCTGTTTTATTTCAAAATAATAGAAAACTCATTGAGTGTAGACAGGTGATTCAATTGTAAAAGTTCACATTGGGTATTTACCAAATTGCGTAGTGTATGTGGAAGATTGTGACCTTAGTAAAGTACAGGAGTTTGGGGCAATTTCCTCCACCAGCAAGTTGGTTACTCCTCTGTTGCTATGTCCTTTTATCCATCTCATGCTCAGAACTTTTTGTTCTTTCCCCGTAGTTTGTTCGTACAACGCCTTGATCATTATTATGATTGGTATCCCGCCATTTATTTTGTATAAAGTGTGCTTTAGCTTGACATGACTGTTATTGAGTGTACGATGTATTGTTGGATTGTTTAATAATTGCAAAATCATGACTACATGGGAAGTACTTTGAGAGAACGTGTGTGTACTGTGTAGCATGGTGGTAAGACCTCCAGGATTGGGGCTACCAAGCAGGGCTCGAACCATGGTTCTCACAGATAAAGCCCCTCAAGTCTTGAAAATACAAATCTGATGGTACAACATGTGTACCACGAAACCTATACATTGCTGGAGAAATTGTTGGTCAAAATATAGAAATTTTAATCTTAAGATTCATGGGCGCCCCATAGAGATCAATAGATGGAGTACTCTTTTTATGGAGGTCTGCTTGTTGCAGGTTTTATTACAAGATGGCAAGTCTGAGCATCTGACTGTTAGAGCTGGTCCAAATACTACGTCTGTTCAGGACGCTTTGACTGAATACAGAGTGATTGAATCTTGTCCCCGAGGTAGGCAAACAATAATATTGTCTGTTGAAAAACTAACATTATTATTTTTTCGAAAAGGAAATGATCGTTGATGACTCTCAAGTTCTTTGGAACATACCATATGATTATTCGGTAGCATAGTGCAATCAGTATGACCAGTAATGTAAGAATGTCAAACAGTACATGTCACGTGCAGACTTATGATATTGATGAGAAAGACTTACCCAGATATAGTTTCCAACATGACACATTTTGATACGACTACATTACTTTTTACCAGTAGATAATGATAAAATTACATTAGAACTGTATGCAGTTATGCGCCATCAGTTTGCAGTTCCCCTGCTTCCTAATACTCCCTACTTTATAAAATTGTAACAGCATTATGTTACTCCAGTTAGACCTTAGAAGGTACACCCTCCCTAAAATGTAAGGTGTACTTGACTTTTGACGGTCTTCAGTCTATGATTTTGGCCACGGTTTTTGTTTACAGTTTGTCTATAAAATCAGTATGAAGGCATAGGGCATAAAAGTATTTTGCAGGATAAATACAACAATACCATCATATATTTCCAATGCATGTACTGTACTTTATTGTATATAACCGGTCAAAGGTGTGTATCAAAGACCATGAAAAGTCAAGCGCTGTACATTTTAGGAAGCATGTGTATCAAACAACTGCCAGATGTTATGTAGAAAAAGAATCCAGCTAGTGAAAACCAGAGCATAGACAGCAAGGTAAAATGGGCTAAATGTAAAATACTCAATGGCAATATTGCTCTGTATCTTTTCTAGCATTGCAGTGCAATCTTTAGGTTGCCCTGAATGTTGAGTACTCCCTCCGTTCCATTATAACGGTCGCTGAAATAGATGTATCTAGACATATTTTAGTGCTAAATACATCCATTTCAGCGACAGCTAATATGGAACGGACAGTACAAAACAAGAAAAGAGAACATGCCAATATGACATGGAGTATTAAGTATTAAACATCATCTATATCATTGGGGTATGCTTATGATTGCAGGGTTCACCTGGTTGGAACTGTTCCCTCTCACTGGAAGAAAGCATCAGGTAATTTCAATAGACAGACAGTTAATCTTACAAAGTATCAGAATCAGACTCACCTCTATAAAACTTGCTCTCCTTTCTACTCGAACCCTGCCCAGCTCCGAGTCCACTGCGCTGAGGTTCTTGGAACGCCAATCATAGGGGACTACAAGTACGGGCGCCAAGCGCACCAGGACTGGATGCCTCTCCCCGTGCCGCAAACCGTCGACAAGGAACTGCTCAGGAAACAGAGGCTTCCCTTTGGTCTAGTCCTGGGTGGTGGCAGCGTCGCGGAGGAGCAGCCTCAGTTGCATCTACACTGCAAGCAGATGATGCTCCCTGATATCTCAGCTGCCGTCCAAGGGTTGCAGTCCGAAGATGCCGATAATGACTTCTCTGATCTCGAGAAGCTCAGCTTTGTTGCTCCATTGCCCCTACACATGAGGCTAAGCTGGGAGGTTTTGAAGTCTGTTGACAAGTAACCGAAGAGTGCCGTCAAATCTGTCCGTTCTCTACGCCGACCTACTGCGGATGATGTGTTGCTGAAGACTACAGCCACAGAAGCTTCACCAAAAGATCTCATTTAAGTACTATCGCACAGTGACACTAGTTCTCTTTTTCTTCTTTTTGTTAGGGAATTCACTGTCGATAATTTCATTTTTCCTGCTTGCAACCTTTCTGCTCAAGAGACGTACTTTGCTGGTTACATTGTTTTTTGTCGGCAATCATCGAATATATCCACATCTTATCAGATAAGCATGAAGTTTTCACTGGGTATGTCACCTATATTCACATCTAATTAGCCAAGTATGAAATTGTATGACACAGTTGACCAACATCATGGTATGATTTACATTTATTCACTAAAATATGACTTGTACAGAAATCCTTTAATTCACTAAGCTCCCTAAAAGCTCTCAATAAATTGAGGTCTTTAATTTTAGATTTGATTCGTGATTTTTTGATTTGGTCAACGCGTCGTGCTTTATGGAATGACCCGTTGGTAAGTGGTTGTATGGTGGAGCGATATAAACCGGTTCAGGGCTACGAGAGCCCACAACAATCTGAAGTTTGTTTTGCTCCTTTCCTCCATTGTTCAATCGGTGTTGATCACGTCTCACACACCTCGGCTCAGGTGTCATCAATCGTATCATGTGTTTCCGTCTCGTTGTGTTTCTATGGGACACTAGATTCTTTTACGAAGGGAAAACTAAAGGCGATTGTGCATAGAGGCGGCTTGAGAAGATCTCCATGGCTAAGAGTAGGAGGCTTGAGGGGAGTTTGACTTCTTTTGTCGGTTGGTCGTTCTGCAAGCGTGTGACTATGAGCGACACCTTTTCCAGCCAGTTCATTCGATGACTGGACGTTCGGCGCTTGCAACCTCGCAGCTGGGATCGGTCTTTCTCGACCGGGCATCCAGTGGTTGAGACCTCATCGGGTGGGAGTGCTATCTATTTCTGTGATTTTTTGCGTACATGTTATACAGTATCTGTTCTGTTCGACCTTTCTCTATACTGTAAATATGTTTTATGATATACCCTAAACCCCTTTATAGCATGAATTTTTATAGTAAACGCTTGCCACATGTCATTTGAGTATGACAATGTTGGTAGCCATGTGGCAAGCGAAGGAAACGATTGAAACGTGCTATGTAATCACTCATGCAGTTTTAATCGTCTCTCAAGTATGGATGCTTTGCACAAACACAACAAGGAGTAGAGTGGAGCAGTCCTTGCTATTTGTAACTAGGACCCGACTATGCAACGACGCCGCATGGAGGAGCTTATCGTGCGGCGGCCTTAATTCTCTAAGTATCAGGGCGCTGTGACGGAGCATGCATGCATGAGGATTTGAAAATCTAGTATTAGCTCAACATTAGCAAAAAAACTAGCTTTTCTATCTTCAATTTTTTTTTAAAGTTTTATCTTCCAAACCGTTAATTCAATTGGCGATCGGTTTTCACCATTAGCTTCCTCGCGACGAGATCTTCGAAACTAGATCCCATGTTAACATATTTTGACAAACTTTTTTTTCATCAGTATTTGCCACATTATTGTTCTACTTACCAGATAATTATTCATATAGTTGCCAGATTATACCAACTTGATTGTTAATTTTTTTTTCATCAGTACTTGCTACATTATTGTTCTACTTACCAGATAATTATTCATATAGTTGCCAGATTATACCAACTTGATTGTTAAAACACTATACACTAACATATATAAATGAAAAACTTGTTTTGTGGTATTTGTAAATGTTTTTCTTTAGAATTACCTAAAAAACACTAATACTTATCATGTTATTTATACGCAAATGTCATAATAACTTGTTGTGCTTCAACGATTGATTACCGTTTTACTTATGTTCGGTTACCGTATTCTTTACATCTAACTGACATGATGGTTTATTGTTTTTACCATTTTTATCAGTTTGAGTTGCCATTTTATTTTATCGGGTTGTATTCTAAGATTAAGTATACGGAACTATTCCTTCAATAACTATGTACAAACATTTGTGGCAACAGTTCACGGTAAAAATGACAACTAGAGTGATCTAATCTGGCAACAAACGTTGACGAAAAAAATTCATCGAAACATATCAATATGGGATCTTGTTTCGAAAATCTCATCGCGACAAATCTAATAGTGAAAACGGATCATCAATCGGATTAACGGATTAAGAGATAAATCTTTTAGAAAATTAGTATTTGAAAAAGCTAACACGTATCACACATGGATTGAGCCGCCGCACGATCGCTGCGGCGGAGCTGCTTATGATTTCTCTTGTAACTATACTTGATGGATCAGAATTCACACGTTGGATTTACGACGAGTGGGAGATCTCATCGGGTGTGAAATTAAATTTCATGCGTGTGTTTGTACGAGTTCTTTTGTAAGGATTGGTTCAACCGATATCCTTGTGGTGACAGCTCATTCCTTATACAATAAGTATAAACAAATTGCAAACATACAACATAATGTCATAAATGGTCTCTCCACAAAAGGAAGGTAGTTTTAAATGACTTTCAGACAACAATACACCATGGTGAGTTGTCCGGCCGATATCCTGGCGCTACGGTGTTAGATCGGTGCCTTGTGTTGTACAACAATAAGTAACATAAAAGAATAAATGACCTCTCCACAAAAGGAAGGTACTAAATGACTTTCACAGAACCACAATACATCATGATGAGTTGTCCCTGACTGTATCCAGTAAGAAACACCTCATTGGCGAGCATAGTTCTATATAAAGAGATGTATGGAGACCTGGTGTGACAAAAGAAAATCATCTCTCTCCCGGAGTAGAAATATTTCTCTAGAAGTAGAAATTTGTTCTCTCCCTCCCGGGTTATATCTAGTTGCTAATCGTAGGCGAGATGATGGCTATGGGTCACCTCCGTGCCTTCCTGGTTTCCCTCCTCGTGCAGGTTTGTCTGTTCTTGATGATTGCTGCATCAGTGAAGGTGCAAGGCAGACATGTGAACCCTGAGTCGGCACCCGGCTGTTGTCTCACTCCCGTTTGCTGTCTCAACCACCCGGAGTGTTGCCCGAGTGGCATTCCCTGATGACCCACCTATGGGTTTGGTCTCCTCCTTGTTCGGGTAATCCGTAATGTATCATTGACATGAGCGCACATCCTATTGGATCTGCGTGTCTCGACGTGATTTTGTTGTTTTCCATTCCATGTTGCACAACTTTGTCACCTTATTTCAGTTATGTTGTTGTACCGTGGCATCTTGGTAATAAAGTGGGAGGAGATTGTTGTCAATTTTGAGTTGTAATGTTCTACAGTATGTAAGAAAAAAATCATGATATTTTTCCCTAACTTGATTTTGACCCTATAAGGGCTCGCTCAGTTAATCTCTTCTTCAAGGAGATTGAGAATATTTAAAGGGGATTGAGGAGGAAATTGATTTACAAGGAATTTGATCCGTCACAATCCTCTTCAAATCCAAGATAGCCGAACATGGCCTAAAGGATCTTGCGAATATTTATTACATAAGCAATGACGCTCAGGTGTGCGAGGACTTGTGCGGTGGGATATGATCATTTTTTTTTGAAGAACACACAGCGTGCATCTTGTATATTAAGAGAGAGGGGGTAAGGCCAATCCAACCTGTACAGATATAATTACAAGGGTACAAAACCCCTACCACCAAGGGAAGAGAAGGAAAGGGGTCTAAACTAGCCCATATCGTCGTCTACAGCACCCCTATCCCTTGCCTTACACCAGTCCAGCCACTCCAACTGGATTTTTGGCACTAGTCCTTCCGGCATTAGGGCGATCTTCTCAAACACCCTTCTATTCCTCTCAAGCCACAGCATCCTGCAGCTGCAACTGAGCAGCGAGTAAAACTCCTTGCGATTCAGCTCTGAAACCACATTGCCCGCCCTTAGCCACCAGTCCATGAGTCCTTCGCCCATCCCAGGGACCGCAGTCTGGCACCTTGAGCGGATGAACAAGGAGTACCAGACCTCCCTCGAGTATGGAAAGCCCGCCATGAGATGCTCCACAGTTTCTGGCACCTGGCAACAGAGCACACATAGCGTGTTGTGATCGAGCCCACGCCTGGCCAGTCTATCTGCCGTCCATAGCCGATCGTGCAACATTAGCCACACAAAGATTTTCACTTCCGTTGGTGCCCAGGAGCTCCAATTCCACACGCTCCAGCCGCAAATGTTCTGCCCAGAAACATAGCCTGGTACGTGGAGGCCGCAGAGAAGTTTCCGTTGGCCTCAAGCCGCCAGCTGGCGCCATCCGGCCGGTCCAGCAGCGATATCCCTCGCAGGCGCGTCCACAGCTCGATGCATTCCACGATCTCCTGAAGAGTAATTGGTCCCCTAATATCCATCATCCAGCGCCCATCCGGTAGAGCGTCGGCCACCGATCGCTTCCTCGCTGAAGGTTTGAGCTTCGAGCAAATGGTGGGAGCGATAGCCGCAGCATCCTTTCCTCTAATCCAGGGGTCCTCCCAGAATCGAAACCTCTTTCCGTCCCCTAGGTGGCAATCTATTGCTGCCCTCGCAAGCGCCGCAGCCCCTACGGGGATCTCAATCCGGAATCCAGA
The DNA here is from genome assembly GCA_950022295.1 of Bromus sterilis. Taxonomy (NCBI): domain Eukaryota; kingdom Viridiplantae; phylum Streptophyta; class Magnoliopsida; order Poales; family Poaceae; genus Bromus; species Bromus sterilis. Next base: position 316,271,814 of record OX465596.1, on the reverse strand, counting down.
CCAAGGCTTGGCCACGCCCCGCAGTTCTAGCCATCTCCACTTCAAAAGCAGCGCGTTGTTCATAAGCCGTAAGTTCTTGATGCCAAGGCCACCATACTCCTTAGGCGCGCAAACTTGAGCCCAATTGATCAGGTAGTGGCCGCCTTTCGCCTCCTCATGTCCACGCCAGAAGAACCCTCTGCACACCTTGTCAATGCATGAGAGGAACCAGGCGGGCAGATCCAGAGCAAGCATCGGGTATATCGCGGTGGCCGTAAGGGTGGAGTTGAGAAGTACAAGCCTCCCCGCTCGCCGCAATAGCACGGCCTTCCAGGTAGGTAAGTGATTGGCGACCCGATCAATGAAGGGCTGCAAATCACCCTTTGATAGCTTGCGAACCGATAGCGGCAACCCCAAATATCGAACCGGGAACGGGGCTATAGGGCACTAGAGGATCTGGAGGACAGGCGCAATGTCCTCTGGCGCACATCTGATCAGCGAGGCCGAGCTCTTCTCCATGTTGCACACCAGGCCCGATGCGGCTCCGAACACCTCAAAAAGACCAATAACCGCCTTTGCCTCCTCCACCACTGGCTTGATCAGAAGAATCACGTCATCCGCGTAGATTGATAGCCGATGTCTCACACCCCACCGCTGAAGCGGCAAAAAGATTTGCGCCTGTTCTGCCTTCCTGATCACCGCCGAGAGCACGTCCATGACCACCACGAACAACAATGGCGATAGGGGGTCGCCTTGCCTGAGGCCTCTGGCATGCCAAAAACGTTCGCCCGGTGATCCATTTATCAGGACCCTAGAGCTAGAGGATGCCAGCAGCAGCGAGAAGCGACGGATCCACCTTCGTCCCACTCCACGGTGCTCCAAAACCTTCAGCAAAAACGCCCAGTCAACGGAATCGAACGCTTCACTAAACCTCCACGAAGAATACAATATTATGCCTAACGGTTTTGGTGATTGTAATACAATCACCAAAACCGTTAGGCATAATATTGTATTCTTCGTGGAGGTTTAGTGAAACGTTCGTGCAATTTATGTTTGTTGTGGAGCACTAAGCATAAAAGTATACTCTTTGTAAAATGTTCATGCATAGGTTTGAGGAAGAAATATATCTGAGAAATATATCAGTTATTCATCAACAAATGAGAGATCACAGTGCTATCACTTGAATTCTCTCCACGTTTGATTGCAAAAAGGGGCAAATCTACTAGGGGGCTTTAACAAGCATGAGTCCCTCCTCCAGTGCTGCAAAAACTTTTTTTACAACTAATATAAAGCTTTAAGGTCCGGTCTAGGTCAATGTTTTTTTCAACCCAACAATCAGTCCAATACATTGAGCTCACTCCTCATTTTTTTTCTAGATTCACCACTGGTTGCAATGTAGGGCTATGTTCGTAGCAAATTTTGGATGCATGCATAAAAACCATGGTTCCAGGATCCTAAGAAACACGATGTTTTGAACATAGCTGCAATCAAAACTTGTAAAACTTTGATTACTAACATTTTTTTAATCATACAGGATGTAATAATCATATGATGGATTTGTTTGAAGAATAACTTCCATAATACAAAAACTTTATAATTTTGTCGAAATGATATGCATAGAACACCAAAAAAAAAACTTGACAGAGTAGTTTTGTTAAAGACGGTCTCACAAAGATTTGTTAACTCGTTACATTGTTTACAGAGACAAAGAGAAGATCATTGGATTGGCCTAACCAAGCATGGCGGCCAATTCTTAAAGATAAAGCATGCTTTATAAGATTCTGAGCTTTCACATTGAAGCTCCTAAGCTAATGAATGATATTATACATGAAAGCAAAAGATTTTTTTGTGATCTCATGTATAATAGCTCCGTTGCTATCAGACTTCCCCGCTTTGTGTCATCTACCACCACCTGCAATCAAACGCCTCATATAGATCCTCGCCGGCAGATAAAGCCTCGCTGACTGCACATGCTCAAGTCTGACAGTGGTGATGGTGCTACGGCTAGGGGTACCTCGTCTTCCTGGTTGTCGACCCAAATAGACCAGCCCGAAGACCCAAAGATCAGTTTCCGACCTAGGCTATCATGCAACCTCATGAAGTTGGTGCATGGATGCTCGTAGAGATCAATCCCCCCGATTATATCTTGCACTCGATACACTCCTTTGCAATAATGTAACATAACCAGGAATAGGGTATTTCCACAATAGTGAGGGCGATACCAAGAGCTTGAACCTTGGTAAATCCAATCTCCTTTCCCATCCGGTCTACTCACTTGGTCGGAACCCTATCTAACAAAATCAGCTCAAACAGTGATGCACAGACATCCGGCTTGGTGAAACCAGAAATCAAATGGGATCGCTAGTATCTAGTCATTTTTGAACACAAAACAGTATTGAAATCAAATGCTTTCCTTCACCAGCCTCCACTTTGTCTCAGTTTCAATAAAAATGCAAAAAAGACCCAGAAAGGCTGAGACAGAAAAGCAGGCCAAAGTTACAACACTGTATTTCGACAAGCTTGCAGTGTGAGAAAAATGTAACTATTCACTGTTGCTTTTAAGCAGCAGGGGAACTTGAAGCTTCAAATTACATTACCGCAATGTAACACTACTTCAGTGGTCCCAACCCTATTGACGCACGCAGCTTGTTCATCTCTATAATCTCTGGATCATTAGGATCTGGACCATTCCCAGTGGCCTTCTTCCCTTTCTTTTCCGTTCTCTTCTTAGGCTCCTCCCTCGGACCATCCTCGGCACGGCCTCGAGGACTGGCACTACCACGGCCACGCCTCCTACGAAGCTCTCCCTCTTCACGGTCTCTTTCTTGCCGATCCCGGCTCCTGCTCCTTGAACGGCTCCTGTGCCTGCCACGGTCTCTGTCCCGGCGTTCCCTTTCCCTGCCATCTCTCTCTCTTTCCCGGTCTCTATCTCGGTTGTAGTCATCGTCTCGGATGCGGTGACGGTCTCGGTCCCTATCCCTCCCTCTATCTCTTTCACGGCCTCTATCTCTATCTCGGTCTCTTTCCCGGCCTCTCCCATGGTCCCTGTCATAATCCCGATCTCTATCTCGGTCCCTGAAGAACAAAGATCAAAAAGCAGTCAGTCATTATCTTAAGGAGACTAAATCAACACACTAATAGCTAGTGCATGTATCACGGAGAAACATCACACCATAATTGATGTTTACTGAACTTAGAAAGTTGCTCAATGTTAGGAACATCGTAGACTTGTGCACAGCTAAGCAAGTCTTGATATGTTAAGACCACATGACCAGTACTGTCATTTTTTTCTTTGCACTTGCCCTCTATAATGTAACCCGAAGTTAAACCCTTGAAGGAGTGTAAACACACCAACATTTAAGAATATACTAGCAGGTTCATAAAGTATTGAGTAAGTTTTTCTGCCAACAGCAATGATGAATTGGTGAAAATATTAACACATACATGCAATCCTAACTAGCTTCTTGATGAAATATGTAACCCATCATGTTCCTTAAATGTTGGTTCATATCCTACACCTGACTTTATCATTGAGGAACTCAAAAAACAGAATCCAGCATCATTTTGGACAACATACTAAGATGTTTCATAAACATGATTCGTTCTTCTCCAGGTTGGAGCCATTTTTTTGGCGTTACATCTACCCAAAGGCACTATCTCAATACATCCTTTCAAAGGAGATTAAAAAATTGAGCTTCCAAAAAACGCACCGAGTATTGTTCTTTATTTGATTATGAACAAACAAATCTCTAAAGTCTAAACAGAGAAACTAATCTTATCTAGGCTGATCATCAAGCTTAGTTATGTGATTATATCAGGTTCTATACATTTTATGCATGAAAAAAAGGCTTCTTCACATGGACACAGAGCGAAAAAAATCGATAAGCAAAATGTTCAAACTTGAACCACTGTCAGAAGGAACTATCTGTTTGGCACATCATACTTCTCACTGCACACTATCAGTGCAGAGAAACCTGGCAGAGCCACGATTATTCACTGTAGGAAGCAGCTTGCCTACCAATGGCTCTTGACATTAACATGCCATGGCAGTAACTCTAGTATGCAAAATCGCAATATACAATGCAACATTGCAATGCTACAGCATCAGCTTCCAGTATGATCTCCAAGATTAAACAACTATAATAAACACCTAAAGTACAAGTAACTGTTTCATTCTTGCAGAGATACAAGACAAACAAGTGAACACACTCTCGAATGGTTGTCATGAAAGCTCCTGCACTGCTCTTTGGCCTTCTTTGCTTTCTCTTTTTTTTAATCTTTTTTGCATTGCATACTTTCCAATAATTTGTAATTTCTGCTCTCAGATTGTTTGCATTTTGGATATAATCTAGTTGCCAAAAACAAGATAACAAAATGCTTGTGGCTTCTAATTCAGTATGCGTGTTCCAAATTTATATGGCTTAGCATGACGTCAATAACATGAATAACATGAAAATAAAATTGAGATTATTTATGTGCCCTTCATCAGTAAGACAAGAAAACATTGACTTGGAACTCAAAGAGCATGCAAATCAACAGAGTTCTAAAACTTTCCATGAAATTAATATACTCCCTCCGATCCATATTAATTGACGCACACTTAGCACAACTTTGTAATAAAGTTGAACTAAGTGTGCGTCAATTAATTTGGATCGGAGGGAGTAACTTATTTTGACTCTTACCTGATTCTTACTTTCATACAAGAGCACTATGCATGCTAGGCACGTTAAGCATTTCAGGTAACACTTACAATAACTCGTTGGCAAACAATTCATCTGGCACCGCTACAAAATTCTATCAGGCTCTATACATTTTAGGCATGACGAAGATAGGCTTCTTACATGTTTTCATAATAAAAGCAGACACAAAAACAAGAGAGCAGTTGTCATTTCAAAAACTCAAAGATCAGCAGCAGAAAAATGAGTATGTGAAACCTGATACGATAAAGTTTAACATAAACCTGAACAAGACCAGCAAATTTCAACAAGCTAAAAGTTCAAATTTAAACCTGTTTGTGATTTTAAACCTGTTTGGCACATCAAACTTCTCACTGCACACTATCAGTGCAGAGAAACCTGGCAGGGCCACAAACATTCACTGTAGGAAGCAGCTCATCAACCAATGGTTCTTGACATTAACTTGCCATGGCTGTACTAAGTGTGCAAATATGCAATGCAACACTGCATTGCTACAGAAACAGCTTCCAGTACGATATCTATAACTAAAAGTATACAATATCAAAAGAAGCTCAGGTAAAAGTCACCATTTCAGTCTTGCAGTGATACAAGACGAGTTAACCTGCTCATAAAATGGCTGCCACAAAAGCTCTTGCACTGCTTGTTGGTCTTGCCTTATAGTCAGATACGTGTATTAAAAGGATAGCTCACATTTACACAGATGTGGCATTTTTTTCCTATATATTCTACAGTTACCAAAACCAAGATGCTAAGTTAATATGGCTTAAGTATGACATCACTAACATGTATTAACGTAAGATCAGTTAAACATAGATTGCTTCTGGGCCCTTAACCAATAAGAAAACAGAACATTATTGGCCTGAACTCCCAAAGAGCACGCAATAAACAGATTACTAAAAACTTGGCATCAACTGAATATTAACCAATCGACTCGCACCTGATTCTTCCTTTAGCACAAGAGCAATACACATGCATTTCAAGAAGCGATAGATAACTCATTGATAAAGCCTCTACTTAACAAGCAATTCATATAGAGCAGATACCTGTGATGTCTTTCATGTTTCCTGTCCCTATCCCTTTCCCTGTCCCGTTCTTTGGTGGGGCTCCTTCCACGAAGATGGTCCTGTTCACACGATTAAAAAAAAAGTCAGCACTTCTGGTCAACAAACTTGGTGAATCAATGTAGATCATTAAGCAAGTATGCTCACCTTTTCACGGGTGTTAGGCTCATCTACTTCCATAGGCTGTCCATCCTCCTTATCTTCCTCCTCTTCCTCAAAATCATCTTCAAGTGCACTTCTTCTTGGTTCTAGAGTTCCAGAAGCCTCAAGTACCCATCTGTTTACAAGATATATAAAAATGAATTTGTGAAGAAAAATATCTCCAAAAGCATGTTACTGAAGTACATGACAACTATGTGTAACAACTCAAATCTCAAAACTGACAAGTATATATTTAATATGCTGCACACTAGTCTAAAACATCCAAGAGATTGACAAGTAGCAGAGGGCAGTGTAGATGCAGATGTGGCAAACAGGAGAAGTTTCAAGTGCACAGCAGAGGCTCACTTCACATTGGTACAGAAAAAAACAACGGTAATGATACTCACCACACGTGTGGTGGTGGGGGGGAGGGGGGGTGGCAATTCCGAACGATTTTGATGGCAATTTTAGTTAGGCATAGATGGCAATTATGAAGGCAAAGTTGCCATGTCGAACCAAAAATTGCCATCTACGACCTGAAGTTGCCATCTACCACTAACTAAAATTGCCACCTAAAACGTTCAGAATTGCCACCCCCCGCCCACACGTGTGGTGGATATCTGCGTCCAAAAACAAACCTTTTCTGAATGCGGGGGAGGGCAGTGTCGCAGCTGTAGTCCTTGGTCAGGAGCTCATCAATGAACTCATCGACGTGTGTCAGCATAAATTCTGAAACGAATACAGATAGATTAAGTGAGTAAAACAACCGCATACCCACTAAATCTGCATATAACTAGCTAGCTTCCATCGCTATCTGAGATCAAAAGAATTGCAAAAATTTGGGGGTGCATACTTCCATCGCTGAGCTTTTGCCTAATCTTGCGGTAGTCGTTGTAGAGCGGCTCGAGGTACTGGTAAACGTCGGCGACCGTGCCAGTGAGGCGGAGGTAGAACGCCCCAAGAACCCGGACATACCTAGAGCAGAAACATCAAGAACAAGAGCATCGAATTTTCAGTTCAATGCCTAGAAGAAGCAGCTAGAGCTGGAGGACGGAATGGACGAATAGGCGAGAGGAAATTACTTGTAGTCCTCGTTCTTGATGAACTCGACGACGATTTCCTTGTCGGGCTGGATCTGGAGCATCTTGAGGGCGAGGCATAGGAAGTGGGTCGGCCTGCGGTTGCCTCCGTGGGTGCCGCCGGTGTGGTCGAGCTCCATGGCCTTGTCGACGAGGGTCTCCGCCGTGAGGCCGAAGCACTGCTCCTTCCAGTAGTTGCTCTGGTAGATCTTGGCCCGCACAATCTTCTCCACCAGGTTCTGAGGGTTGGTGCCGTGGATGCTCCGAGCTAGCGGGTCCGTGCGATTAGCCATCGTCCCCGGTTCTCTGGCGCTGGCGACGGCGCCGAAGGCGGCGGCGACGCCGCTCTGCTGGTGGGAGCGCGATTAAGTTTGGGATTGGGATCGGAATTTGGGGTTTGCGGGCAAAACCCTAGACTATAATGGACGAGACAACCCCATCCCAGTCTTTGAACTGACCTTTTCTTTAGGGTGTTTTTCAACCGACCTTTGCACCGGCACGAGGTCTGTGTATCCCGGTGGTTTTCATTTTCCCCATAAAGAAAATTTTAAGTATAAAGATAGGACGAAGATATTCACCGAAAATGCGGACAGCACCCTTTGGCCCGAACGATTTCGTACGGACGACCTGGCAAACGGTCCGAACAAAATCGTTCGGGCGAGCTACGGCAACCGCCCGAACGGCGGACGCTATCCTCGATCCAGAATTCCTTTCTCCCTTCCTCTCGCCGCCTCCTCCACCTCGAGCGGCGGCGAGAATCCAACATTCAACGTGGCGGCCGCAACTCCATCAATCACTGCGGCGGCGGCAATCCATCATCTATCTAGGCGGCAAAAATCCATCCTCAACAGACGCGCAAATTCCTCTCTCGTTGTCGACAGAACCACCAAAAGGTATGTGCGAGAACCTATAATTGCCATATGATTGTGTGTAGAATTGCCACCCCCCCCCCCCCCCACACACACACACTTTGGTGAAACTGCCCTCGAAATGCAGTTAAAAATGCAATGGTATATATTATACTAATTACTAGAATTGCCATCAATGATAGACTGAAAAATGCCATCTGTGGGAATCTAGAATTGCGATCTGATTGTGCGAAATCACTCTTTCACAGCCGAGCGTTCCAACGATGAGGCTTTCTTCAATGCAAAGGTGCTAAGTGAGGTGCTAGAAGAATTAAATGTGCTAAGCAACCATAGTCTCCAATGCATTGGTGCTTAGCTTGTTGTTGCTAAGTTTCCCTCATTTAATGGTTTAACAACTAAAGTCTTGCATGCATAGGCTAGTTTCCTTAATTTTTAATGTTTTGCCTATGTTCCCGTGACTAGCACCGTGTCCTCCTGTGGTTACCAAACTCCTCTCTCTCCTCTTAATTAGGGTGTCACATAAGATTTTTTGCCTTGTTGGCATGCTTAGCACCCATCCAAGATGGAGCATTGGGAGCGGCCTCAATAGGCATTCACGTTGTCGACCAGGGCAAAGGGCCCACCCCTGCATGCAACGATCCAGGACCATGCAAAATACTATTCCCCGTGAGTTTCGTTGGCGGGGCCCAGCCATTTCTTCCATAAATATCTCCCTCCCTGAATTTAACCCGTGGGGCTGGCGTGTTCTTTAATTAGCCTTAATCCTCATCTTGCTTAAAAGGAAACTGCTCTTCTTTCTACCTTCCTATCCGAAATCGAGCGATGTAACGCGCCCGCATGGAATAGCACCCCTCCTAATTGTGAGTAGAATTGACACCCCTACTTAGGTGAGTAGAAATTGGCAAGTTAAAATTGCCATGGCTTGAAAAAATAGTGATTCCAAGAATTTCCATATGTAAAGCACTGAATTTGTCATCTCTGGGACCCTAGAAATGTCATGCTTATGTGTGTAGACTTGCCACCTCTACTTATGTTAAACTGCTCACCAAAAATGCAATTGAAATTGCCGAGAATTATAATATGATTATTACTAGAATTGCCATCTGTGATACACTAAAAATGTCATTATTGAGACCCCCTAGAATTTTGGCTAATACTCATATTGAAAGGCCTAGAGACATGACAATTAGGAAGGATGACCAAAAACAAAATTGCCATGCCATTTCTAACAAAATTGCCATGCCATTTCTAACAAAATTGCCATGCAGCAGTGAATGAAAATGCCATGTAGAATTGACTGAAATTACCATGTACCATATACTCAAATTGCAATGCATCAGCTAGTTTCATAACTCCTGCTAATTGTCGAATCTTGAATTGCCATTTTTTTACCATGTACAGTACAACATGGATTCGAGGGATGAAGCACACGATTGGATGCGTAGACAGTCAGCCCCTCAAGGATGGGATCCGCAAGACTATGCGTGTTTCACGGGTTCGGGACCTTTGTTGCCGCTACTACAAACAATAGAAGGCGTCTCCTTTGAAAATACTTCATTGGGCGCAAATCCATGACAAGCAAGTTATGAAAATGGCTTTAACCAAATGGCATTTACTGAAGGACCGAACCTCGGTAAGTGTGACATATACGACGACGATTGCATGTTTTTTATTCCTAGCAAAAAATAGAATTTCCATGGGTTGGTGCGACCAATAAGTGAATTATTTGTATGACTAGTATTGTCATCCATGAGTTTGTTGGATTGTCACCTCTCAAATCAATAATTGGCACTTATGTATGAATGAAAAAATTGATAAAGACCGAAAGTACTTTTTTTTAAACAGGGTCTGCTCAAACAAGTAGCGCACTTCTGAGGGGCGTGGAAGCAAGATCTTCTATGGGTAAGCCATCTGTGATACAGTAAAATGCCATGTGATTGTGAGTGGAAATGCCATCTATACTTAGGTGAAAATGCCCCATATGCAGTTAAAATTGACATGTCTAGTAATCTAGTAATCAGCAGAATTTAAGCCTGTGATACGGTGAAAATGCCATCTGTGAGGCCCTAATTTGCCATGTGTATGTGCATATAATTGCCACATCTACCTAAGTAAAAATGTCATAAGCAGTTAAAATTGCCATGTCTAGTGATATAGTAATTACTAGAATTGCCATCTGATTGTGTGTAGAATTGCCACCCTTACTTAGGTGAAATACCCCCAAATGAAGTTAAAATTGCCATGCCTTAATATAAATAGTAATTACTATAATTTCCATCTGTGATGCGCTAAATTTGCCATCTCTGAGACCTAGAATTGACATGTGTATGTGTATAGAATTGCCACCTATGCTTATGTTGAACTAATCCAAAATGAAGTTAAAATTGCCATGTCTTAAAATCTAGTAATTTATAAAAAAATTCATATGTGATACACTAAAAAATTTCATCTATGATACACTGAAAATGCCATCTGTCTGTAACTGTAATTGCCACCACTACTTACATGAAAACATCCATGTGCAGCTAAAAAATACAAAAACAAAAGTGTAACCATGAAACTTACTTGCAGGGGTTGTGAAGCTGTCCAACCAGGTACATGACGGAGACAACAAGAATCAATCGATGTCCAATCGGATAGAACCTTCACAGAGAGAACAACAACAACAACAACAACAACAACAACAGTCGTTGTCCACAACCGAAACATTGCAGCGCAATTCAATGGAGGGTTCTGATGCAGCCGGGACAGGAGGGAGTACGGAACTATTAATGGACGAAGAAGAAGAGACAGACATAGAAGAAGAAGAGCATCAAGAACCAGCTGGTGACCAAGAAGTTTAGCAATCAAAATTGGAGCCCATTGCCGCACCAACTCTTGGAATGAAGTTTGAAAGTTTTAAGGCTGGTCAAACTTATTACCAGAGCTACGCCTTGTAGAATGGTTTTGCCGCCAACATAGAGTACCAGCGCTACAACAAAACAAAGGAAATGACAAGGGGTGAGCTAAGATGCCACAAGGCGAGATCAAATAAGAAAAGTACTGCATGTGGTGGTGAAGGCAAAGTAGTTCCCGAACGCAGAGTAGGCATCGTGAAGAAAACAGACTGTGAAGCAAAAATGAGGATGAACAATAGAGGAGTGTGGTGGGTGGTCTCATTGTTTATGGAAGAACATAACCATCCCTTGATACAGAAGTACGAACTCGTCAAGTTCTTGGCCGCACACCGTGGTTTTACAAAACATGAGGAAGATTTCATACGGATGTTGTTTCACTGCAATGTTAGTACTGGAAAAATTATGCAGATACTCGCCTTGATACGTGATGGCGGAGGGAAACTAACCAGCCTGCCATACATAGCTGATGATGTGACCAACTTGAAAGCCAAATTCCGAAGAGAGCTCAAACTGGCAGATGTGGAACAAACAATAGTGTACTTCAAGGAAAAAGAAAAAGAGGATGGCGATTTCTTCTACAAGATTGCACTAGATGATGAAGACCGTGTGAGAAACATGTATTGGATTGATGGTAAGGCCCGTAGAGCGTACAATCACTACCGTGATTGCATATCATTTGACGCGACGTACTTGACGAATATGTACAAGATGCCATGCGCTCCGTTCATTGGGATAAACAACCACAACCAGTCGTTGCAGTTTGGATGCGGGTTTGTAAGGGATGAAAAAATGGAAAGCTACAAGTGGTTGTTTAGTACATTTCTGGAGTGCATGGGCGTCCTAGCTCCAATGAACATAATCACTGACCAAGACTTCTCAATGAGGGGTGCAATTGAGGCAATTTTTCCGCAAGCAGTTCATAGACACTACAGGTGGCACATATTTAATAAAGCGGAAGAGACTCTTGTTGTAGTTATAGACCTAACAATAGATATAGGGGTAGTGATGGAGCTATGAAGATATGTACGCAAAGATGGTGACACAAGAAAAGGTTATACAGGTTAGGCCTCTCCTTGGAGATAACAACCTTAATCCTGTCCCAGGTGAACTGGGTTGTTCTTGCTCAAAGTGTCGATCTCCCTTCTATGGTGAAAAGGATGGGCTTATATAGAGTGCGCCCTGTCCCTTCGCTGCCCAATAATGGGTTTTAATTACAGAGTTAATGATGGCTATTATTACAATGAGAAACGTCCCTCCATTACAGTCATTTAAGTAGGGGTAACGCATATGGATTTAATGTCTCGTGACTCTGGCTCTTCCTCTTCTTGTCCGCGTATCATGCAGCTCGGCTTTTCTTTCTTCCGAGTAACCGACTTACTCGGACGGTAGTGCTTTGCTTCCGAGTAACATCTTACTCGAAAAGGTCTTGTCCGAGTGAGGTTTTCCTCGTAGTAGTGTCATCCGAATAAACTAACTACTCGGAAGAATCTGACCTTATCCGAGTAGCTTCTTACTCGGATGGAAAGAGAGAGAGAGAGAAAGAGGTTTTTTGATTACGTTTTATTTTATAGATATTTTCTAAGAGGTGGTTATGTTAGGGATACCCCCTGATATAGGGTTCATGAGGGTATACCCTAGGTATCACCACGACAGTAGCCCCCAAGTGCTTCTGGGTGCTCGTGTGAATTCATGAGGTATACGGAGATTAAATTCGATGAGAGGCCCGGAAGGACTTTATCATCATTTGAATTATCCACTCGACTATCTGCAGGGTGAGTTGTTTTTGGAAAGATCGGCGACACTCGAGCGTCTCTCGGAAGAGGTGGACTGAGGCCTCGGGTGGCGTGTCTTGGGGTAAAAGGCCTTAAACCCCATATGTAACCAGATCTGTAAAGTTTGATAATTAAAGCATCAGATGGTGAGCTTTAAATCATATCCCATGGGATATCAATTCTTTACCCCTCACACCGTATCATGCTAATAATCTGGCAATCTGCGTCAGAGACGGATTATAAGCGAGTTTGATTGTTCGAAATTTCCTCTGAGATGCTTACTGAAGCTAATTCGGGATTCTTCGAAGGAGATTTCTTGATCTAGTCGTTCCGAATGCTGACTTACTCGGATTGATTTTAATGATCCTTTTCCGAGTGATGACTTATTCGGAACGGACCTAGAGTGATGAGATCCTTTTTCCGAGTTGCGGCTTATTCGGAAAGGTCATTTGCTTATTTTTCTTCCGAGTTAAGGCTTTGTTCGGAGACATCATTTAAGGGCTTTTTACTTCCGAGCTGTGCCAACTTGGAAGATTTTTTGTATGTCTTTCTTCCGAGTTGTTTTTCCATGGGAGCGAATCTTTTTCTGCCAGAGGACCTTATCTGTCAGGTATTCTGTCTGTGCGGTTCCTCGATTTCCGCGTCAGTTAGTTATTCTATCATTAATTGCACGCCTTTTAAGGAGGCTAGATTTGGGGGACCGTAACAGGCGCCCTCATTAAGTGCCTTGAAAACTGCGTGGACCTTCTCCCCGCATCTATAAATATGACTTCCTCTTTCTTCCTCCTCAGTATAGCGCTCGCTCCTGCTTCTTCTCCACCGGTGTTCTTCTAAGTCGATAGCTTCTCCTCCCGTCGGTGATCTCCCAGATCTTCTTCGAACCGGCGGGGCTCCCTTCCGTGCGTCTCCTGGCGTCATGTCTGCGGGGGAATGGTTGCCTTCCGTCGTCACGACGGAGCTCATCCGGCGCTACCAAGACGAGGGGTTAATCCCTCGCCATGGCTGCCGCCTTCCTGGCCCAGGTGAGGTTGAACCTCACCCCAGAGAGGATGAGCGGGTTCTTCTTCTTTCTCATGTGGATAGGGGATTTTCTCTTCCGCCTCACCCTTTCCTCCTTGACTTCCTCGCTTTCACCGGATCTCAACTGCATCATATCGTTCCCAATTCTATCACCCTTTTGTCTATATTTTTCTCTCTGTGTGAGGGCTTTCTTGGGATAGATCCTCATTGGAACCTTTTCCGCACCATCTATACCATAAAGCCCCAAAAGATAAAGAACTCTGGGGAAGCAGAGATAAATCATCTTTGTGGGGGGATGTTCTTGGCGAAGAGACAGGGTATCCAGTATTTCGCCTCCAGTTTTCCTGATTCTGTGAAGAATTGGCAGAATAGCTGGTTCTACTGTAAGGTAGATACCGCCCCTGGGACTCGGACGCTGCCTCCTTACTCGGATGTCAGGCTGTCCGACTCCCGGGGCTGGAATCCTCGGTTGGTTGCTTCTGAGAAACAGCGTGTTTTACCCTTAATGAGGGAAGTGGTGGGGATGAAGAAGGCAGGGTTGGATGCTATGGATCTCATTGCTCTTTTCGTTAGTCGGAGAATTCAACCCTTGCAAGCCCGAGCTAGGAGGATGTGGGAGTACACAGGGATTGACGATAACACCCGCTATAACAACTCGGCCATGTCTCAGAAGGAGTTTGAACAGCTCATGAAGATCATCACCAGCGTGACTCATGGTGCGCAGATGGCTGGCCGAGTTAGGCCTCTTGATATTAACCGTCCTCCAGCTCTGGTGTTTTTCTTTGACCTGACTAGTCTTTTGAGTGTTGTGATAAATCTTGAATTTTAACCTGGATATTTTGTCTATTTGTCAGACGAACATCGCTCCATCTCCAATCCCACTGGCGCCACAGCACCCTGTTGAAGAGGACGAGGACAACAACAATGACGCAGGACTCGGGGTTGAGGATGACGAGGAGACGGAGTCCGATGTAGTGCTTCCTCGCACGACTATCGAGCAGCGCTCTAAAAATAATCACGATCGTGAGGCAGCTCGGGAAGGATCTGTTCGGGGGACGAAACGTCCCATATCTCCGAGTAAGGGGGAAAGTAGTAGCAAGGCCACCGCTCTTAGCCCAAGTCATGGGAAAGTGGCTCCCATGAAACAGCGGAAAACGCTTTCTACCCTTGGCGGGAGGAAGGTAAATGCTTCGACGGATGCCGCCGAGATTCCGAGGAAGTCTTCCGGGTCAGGGTCTGTTCAGGCTGCTCCCGCCGCTGTCGCTCCCCCACGACGAGCTCTCAAAATAGCTCGGAAGTAATATTCGACAGCTTTTTATTTTTCCTCCTTTAGTGATTTTTGCAAATCTTAACTTTCCTCATATTGTAGTGTTCGTCCGAGTGGGTCCGAGTCACTCCCTGGTGTTGAGACTCATGATGCTGCAGCTTATGAAGATGTTAGTAACTGTGTTGTGACTGATTTCCAGGTGCTGGATTCTATTCCTGAGAAAATTTCAGTCGATGGTGAGTACTCGCTCTTTGGCTCTAGATTTTATCCTTGCTCCGTGTTTTTGCTTACAAGTTTTCTCTTGTTAGATATGGACATTGTCCTTGACGTAGATCCGATCCCCACCGCGAATGTGGCGACCTTCCCTACTTCCAGCGCCCCGACTGCTCCAGAAGCTTCTACCCATCAAAAGGTTATTGCCCCTAAGCCAGCTCAACCTGTCACCTCGGGGGTGGATGTCGAAAACACGCCTATTCCTCCTGCCACCTCGGGTGTGAAAGATGCCGGAAAGAGTTCTACTGCTTCTGTTGCAGCCTCAGGAGAAATTCGGCCTCCTCCTTCTTCAATCTCGGTCGATGTCTCGGTTGAGGATGCCGTAGTAGATGGATTGAAGGGGTCTCTGACGAAGGCCTCAGAAATTGAGCTGCGGTTACGTGAGTTAGCCTCCGACGCTGGGATGATGAAGACCAAGTTGCATGTAAGTACTTATGCAAGCCCTGTGCCCACTGGGTGTGTGGGTTCAATTTCCGAGTTGTTTTTTATAGACTTCCCGTGGGGGCATTACTTAATGCACCCAGTGGGTGTAGCCCCCGAGGCTCCGAGTAACTTCTTGAGGTTACTCGGAGTCTTATGTTGTAGATGTTGTTGGCTAAATGATCTTCTAGTGGGGGCACTTCTTAGTGCACCCACTAGGTGTAGCCCCCAAGGCTCCGAGTTACTTCTTGAAGTTATTCAGAGTCTTATGTTGTAGAGACCATTGACTTGATAATCCTCCAGTGGGGGCACTTCTTAGTGCACCCACTGGGTGTAGCCCCCAAGGCTCCGAGTAACTTCTTGAAGTTATTCGGAGTCTTATGTTGTAGGGACTATTGATTTGGATGATTTTTCCTGTGCCAGGAGGCTTGCAAACTTGGCACTGATTTTGTGAAACTACAAGAAGAACATGAAGCTTTGAAGAAAAGGCATGCTGAGGATAATGGTAAGGCTATGTTTCTAATAGGAAATGAGGAGTTTCCGAATTTTTTGCTATGTGATGTTTCTAACAACTGAATCTGCAGAGGCTGAAAAGAAAGCATTTGATGCGAAGGTGAAAGAAAATGATGAATTTGTCAATAAGATGAAAAAGGAGATTGAGCAGACTGAGAAACGCGCGAAGGAGAAGAAGATTTTGGAGAAACAAGTGGCCAGCCAGAAGAAGGCTCTTGAAGAAAAAGAGGCCACTATCTCCCAACTTCAATCCGACGTGCGGAAGTTGTCCGAGCTGCGTTCCAAAGATAAGGAAAACCATGAAGCTGAACTGGCAGCAACTCGGGAGTCTGTCAAAAATGCTGAAGAGTACTGTGCCGGGAGATTTGCTTCGTTTAGTGAGATGCTATCCAGTAAGATGTCTTCCTTGCATCGTACGTCCGACCTGTTGCTGTTAAGTCATCTCGTTTGATTTTTACGCTTATTGTGTCTTTGCAGTTTATTCCACCAATCCTGAGGCGGAACAGGCGCGAATGGCTGAGTTTGCCGAGCTGATGAAGAAGGACAATTACACTCCCAAGACGACGGAATTTTCCTTATCCAAAGGCCTGCTGACCATGAGGTGTGCGAGTGCAAAGAAATATGCTGAAGAAACCATGGGTGCCACCCTAGGTTTGAAGAATTACATCTCGCCTACTGAGGAGAATCGTGTTCATCTGGATACAGTTGTTCCTCTACTTCAAGCAGCTCCGCAGCAAATTGCTCGTTGGAAAAGGTCTTCATCTCGGAGTGGCGCGAATTATGCTCTGGCCCTGACTAAAGCTCACTTTTCGGAGAAAATCCACAATCTGGAACGAGTCAGAGATGGTGATCCAGAGCATGGTCCGAGCTGCACGACCTTCTTGTCCCGCTATGCTGAGACTGCGAGTCGGATTGCGAAGATGCCAGATCTTGATTTCTTCGTGGAATCTACCGGAGTTACCAGTGAGTCTGATGAGGCTAGTGATGCCTGATCATGCTGGGGGACAAAATCGTTGAATTTGCCTCGGAATGCCGAGATGTTTTGTAATAAATAGTTTATGTCTTGTTACTGTGCCCTGGGTGCACAGTTTGTCTCGAAAACTACCGCCCTTTATTAAGAAGGTCTGACTCTGAGGTGTTGATGTGTTTTGCTATAACCAGTTATCTGCAAGGATATAGAACTATGTTTCTGAAATCATTGTTCTTCTTTGTTCTCTGGTTTTTGAAGTACTTGTTGAGCAACTTTTAGCAAAATGCAGCTTAAGCTTCCATCCGGGCTGCGTACAGTTCGGATAAGGAACTTGAGTTTTGTCGTGACGTTAAATAGCCCCCAAGTTTCAGAAAAGCTTGTTGGGTAACTTAATTAAATTTTGCTTAAGCTTTCGTCCGAGCTGCGTACAGCTCGGACGAAAAACTTGGATTTTTTCGCAACGTTAAGTAGCCCTCAAGTTTCAGAAAAACTTGTTGGGTAACTTAGTTAAGTTTTGCTTAAGCTTTCGTCCGAGCTGCGTACAGCTCGGACGAAAAACTTGGATTTTTCGCAACGTTAAGTAGCCCCCAAGTTTCAGAAAAACTTGTTGGGTGACTTAGTTAAATTTTGCTTAAGCTTTCGTCCGAGCTGCTTACAGCTCGGACGAAAAACTTGGATTTTTCGCAATGTTAAGTAGCCCCCAAGTTTCAGAAAAACTTGTTGGGTAACTTAGTTAAATTTTGCTTAACATTTCGTCCGAGCTGCGTACAGCTCGGACGAAAAAACTTGGATTTTTCGCAACGTTAAGAATCCCCAAGTTTCAGAAGAACTTGTTGGGTAACTTAGTTAAATTTTGCTTAAGTTTTCGTCCGAGCTGCGTACAGCTTGGACGAAAAAACTTGGATTTTTCGCAACGTTAAGTAGCCCCCAAGTTTCAGACAAACTTGTTGGGTAACTTAATTAAATTTTTCTTAAGCTTTCGTCCGAGCTGCGTACAGCTCGGACGAAAAAACTTGGATTTTTCGCAACGTTAAGTAGCCCCCAAGTTTCAGACAAACTTGTTGGGTAACTTAGTTAATTTTGCTTAAGCTTTCGTCCGAGCTGCATACAGCTCGGACGAAAAAACTTGGATTTTTCGCAACGTTAAGTAGCCCCCAAGTTTCAGAAAAACTTGTTGGGTAACTTAGTTAAATTTTGCTTAAGCTTTCGTCCGAGCTGCGTACAGCTTGGACGAAAAAACTTGGATTTTTCGCAACGTTAAGTAGCCCCAAGTTTCAGACAAACTTGTTGGGTAACTTAGTTAAATTTTGCTTAAGCTTTGCGTACAGCTCGGACGAAAAAAATTGGATTTTTCGCAACGTTAAGTAGCCCCCAAGTTTCAAAAAAACTTGTTGGGTAACCTGCTATAACCAGTTATCTGCAAGGATATAGAACTCTGTTTCTGAAATCCTCGTTTTCTCCTGCTTCTCAGGTTTTCGATGGATTTAGTACAACTCGGACGAAAAACTTGAAAAAATGCAATTGATGAAGGCAGAATCTCTTTATTAAACCAATTGACAAGCATCTCATGCATAGAAGCGCCGCAACATTTGGGCATTCCATGCATGTGGCTCTTCTTTATTATTCGTTACATCATATAGCCGATAGGCTCCATTAACTAAGACTCGGGTTACAATGTAAGGACCTTCCCAGGGAGGGGCTAGCTTATGAGCAGAGGTTTGCTTGACACGCAAAACCATGTCACCTTCCTGAAAGGAGCGAGCTCGGATATGACTCTCGTGATATCGTCGAAGGTCTTGTTAGTAAAATGCCGAGCGCATTAGGGCTAAGTTCCTCTCTTCTTCTAAAAGGTCAATGCCATCTTGCCGAGCTTTCTCGGCTTCTTCTTCAGTATACTGAGTTATTCGAGGAGCATTGTGCTTCAGGTCACTCGGCAGGACAACTTCTGAACCATACACCAGAAAAAAGGGAGTTGCCCGAGTGGACCGGTTTGGAGTCGTTCTCAATCCCCATAATACTGAGGGTAGTTCTTCAACCCAGGCTCCTGCTGCTTCCTTTAGTTCCCGCATAAGTCGTCGTTTGATTCCTTTCAAAATCAACCCATTTGCTCGCTCTACCTGGCCATTGGATTGAGGGTGTGCCACTGAGGCGAAGTTTACTCTGGTACCCATATTCCAGCAAAACTGCTTGAACTCGGCTGAATTGAAATTCGACCCGTTGTCGGTGATGATATCATGGGGAACGCCGAAACGGTGTACAATGCCCTGGATGAAGCTAACTGCGGCGGCTGAGTCTAAGCTTTTTAGTTTTGCCTCTATCCATTTTGTGAATTTGTCCACAGCTACTAGGATATGTGTGAATCCTGAGGTGCTTGTCCTGAGTGGCCCTATCATGTCCAATCCCCATGTAGCAAAAGGCCATGCTAAAGGTATTGTCTTCAACTCGTATGCTGGCTTGTGTGGCTGATTCGCGTAAAACTGACAGCCTCTGCAGTGATCAACAATGTTCTTGGCATCTCTTAAAGCGTTGGGCCAGAAGAATCCTACTCGGAAAACCTTGGCCACTAGTGTCCGACTTGACGCATGGTGCCCGCATTCGACGAAATGTATGTCTTGTAAGATGAGTCGACCTTCTTCTTCCGATATGCACCGCTGGGGGAGCTTTGTGACACTGTTTCTGTACAACTCATTGTTGATCACTGAGTACGATTTTGCTTTTCGCACTACTTTCTTGGCTTCTACTTCGTCATCTGGCAGCTCTTGCTTTTGCAAGTATCTCAGAATGGGAAAGAACCACTCGGGAGGGATTACTTCTGTGTCGAAAACAAGATCCACAACTGCAGTAATATCTTCTTTGCCTGGAATGTTCTCATCTGGCAGCATGCTTGGATCGGCTTCCGAGTAAGGGTCTTCCTTCACAGTTGGGGAGTCTATGTGCTCCAGATAAACTCCTGGGGGAATTTGTCCCCGAGTTAATCCTAGCTTGGCTAAGTCATCCGCTGCTTGGTTTTGTGTCCTTGGGATATGATGGAGCTCCAGCCCATCAAATTTTTTCTCCAGTTTTCTGACTGCTACATAGTAAGTTGTCATTGCTGGGCTCCTTATATCCCATTCTTTCATGACCTGATTGATCACCAGGTCGGAGTCTCCAAAAATCATCAACCTTCTGATTCTGAGTGAAATGGCCATTCGTAATCCATACAAAAGGGCCTCATACTCGGCTTCGTTGTTTGTTGCTGGGAAATGGATTTGAAGGATGTATCTCATTTCGTCCTTTCTTGGGGAAACCAGCACTACTCCTGCTCCCGCCCCATTTAACATCTTTGACCCATCAAAAAACATAGTCCAGTGCTCAGGGATTGGTTGTGGGATGCTCTGTGCTTCTGTCCATTCGGCCAAAAAATCTACCAAAGCCTGTGACTTGATTGCTTTCTTGGGTTGATAATGGATATCGTATGGTAAAAGGTCTAATCCCCATTTTGCAATTCTGCCCGTAGCGTATCTGTTATTCATGATCTCGCGCAAAGGAGCTTCTGATACTACTATAACCGAGTGGTCTTGAAAGTAGTGAGCCAACTTTTGAGATGCCAAGTGAATTCCCATTGCCAGCTTCTGGTAATGAGGATATCGTTGCTTGGACGGTGTGAGGACCTCGGAGATGAAATATACAGGCCTTTGAATCTTCTGTGTTTTTCCTTCCTCTTCTCTTTCCACCACTATAGCTACGCTGACGACTTGGCTTGTGGCTGCAATGTATAATAAGAGTGGCTCCTTTTCTTTCGGTGCTGCGAGAACCGGCCGAGTTGATAATTGCTTTTTCAATTCTTCAAAGGCCTCCTGGGCTTCTTCGGTCCACTTGAAGTTTGAGGACTTTTTCATTAACTGATAGAGGGGGAGTGCCTTTTCTCCGAGTCGGGAAATGAATCGACTGAGTGCTGCGAGACACCCTGTTAGCTTTTGGACATCTCGGAGCTTTTGAGGCGGCTTCATGTTCTGAATTGCTGCCATCTTCTCTGGGTTGGCTTCAATTCCTCTTTTAGAAACCATGAATCCGAGTAACTTTTCGGCTGGAACACCAAATACACATTTTTCTGGATTTAATTTGATGTTATAAGATCGAAGACTCTGAAAGGTTTCGGCCAGGTCGGCCAGTAAGTTACTTCCCTCAGCTGTCTTAATCACAATGTCATCAACATATACTTCGACATTTCTGCCGATCTGCCAGATCAAACAATTCTGCATCATGCGCTGATATGTACCCCCCGCATTTTTAAGTCCGAATGGCATGGTGACATAGCAGAAACAGCCAAAAGGAGTTATAAATGCGGTTAATATTTCATCTCGTTCATATAGTCGGATTTGATGATAACCCGAGTATGCATCGAGGAAACATAGTCTTTCACACCCAGATGTGGAATCCACAATCTGATCAATGCGAGGAAGAGGGAAGTGATCTTTTGGACAAACTTTGTTGAGATGACGGAAATCAACGCAAGTTCTCCAAGATTTATCTTTCTTTGGAACCATCACAGGATTTGCTAACTACTCTGAGTGGAAGATTTCCTTAATGAATCCAGCTGCTAGCAATCTTGCTATTTCTTGTCCGATGGATTTTCTCTTTTCTGAAGAAAAACGTCTAAGGGATTCTTTTACTGGTCTTGCCTTCAGGTCAACTCGCAATTTGTGCTCAGCCAACTCCCTTGGTACTCCGTGCATGTCATATGGCTTCCACGCAAAGATGTCCCAATTCTCACGGAGGAAGTTGATGAGCTCAAATTCCTATTTAGGATTCAGATCAGTGGCGATGTTGGTGAACTTGTCCTCGTCATCAGGATGGATCCGCACCTTTTTGGTTTATCCTGCCGACTCAAACGAAGATGATTTCTTGGGTTGAAACAACTCGGACGTGTCGACTGTCTTTTTCAACTCGGCTAACTCAACTTCTGCCATTTGCTGGTCGACTATTAATGATCCTTTCTGCAGCAACTCTTCTGCTTGTTTATAATCTCCGGATACGGTGATCACACCACTAGGGCCTGGCACCTTTAACTTCAAATAAACATAGCAAGGAATCGCCATAAATTTTGCATAAGCGGGCCGTCCGAGTAGCGCGTGATAAGCACCCGGAAAGTCGACTACTTCGAAGGTAATCTTTTCCTTCCGAAAATTATCAGGTGTACCGAAGACTACATTCAGAGTAATCATTCCTAGCGAATGTGCTTTCTTTCCCGGGATGATCCCATGAAATTCCAAGTAACTGTTACTGAGTTTAGACATCGGGATGTTCATGCCTTTTAGGGTACTAGCATATAAAATATTTATGCCACTGCCTCCATCCATCAAGACATTCCTCAGCCTAAAATTGCCATTTCCTGTTTCCACCAATGGGTCAACTATCAAAGCGTGTCTTCCAGGGTGAGGGATATGAGGGGGATGGTCCGATTGATCAAACGTAATCGGAACATTTGTCCACTTCATATAACTCGGAACGGCAGGAGCAGCAGTGTTAACTTCTCTGAACCTCAACTTTTCAATTCTCTTTGATTCTCGGCCTGCAAAAATGACCAAAACTCCGTCTTCCCGAGGAAAACCTTCACTGTCCAGATCTGGGCTTCCTTCCTTTTTCTTTCCCTTGTCCTGCTGTGACCCGGTCTTTGCATTTTGCGCAGCTCTCTTGATTAGTCGGCATTGCCTAGCAATATGCTTCGGGAAAACCGTCTTTCCTTCAGCATCTTGGGTGGTATGAAGAGGACAAGGCTGATTTAGGACATCATCATCATTTGAAGGCCTTTTCTGACGAGGCTGCCACTCCTTCCTCGACTGATTTTTGCTATGGATCCCTGCTGCATTTGCGGCCGCTACCAATTCGGCGTCTGTTGGTGCCCCTTCTGCCTTTCTCTTACTACCTCCCCCTCCATTCTTTTGCTTGGGGTTGGTGGCCGAGTTGTTACCGCTTCGATACTGCTGGGACTTCTGCCGAATTTCCTCTTCCCCATTAGCATATTTGTTTGCGATTTCCATCAATCTGCCAAGTGAAGTGACATCAGGGGACCTTGCGAGCTTCAAGCTTAACTCCTTATACTTGACACCTTGCTTAAAGGCATGGATTGCTTGGAACTCGGAGACTCCTTCTACCGAGTTGTGGAGTGTGATCCATCTCTGAATATATTCTCGAGTGGGCTCATTGTGACCTTGAGTACATAACTGCAATTCAGTCAGCCCTCCAGGTCTCTTGTAGGTTCCTTCAAAATTCTTGACGAAAACTCTGACTAGATCTTCCCATACCCAGATGCTGTTTGGTGGAAGCTGGTTTAGCCATGTCCGAGCTGAACCCCCAGCATCAGAGGAAGGTGCATCATGGCTATCTCATCTCCACCTCCTCCTATCTGGACTGCTATTCTATAGTCATCTAACCATGTCTGCGGCTTAGCGTCACCCCGGTACTTCTCTACTCCTTGCGCTATCCTGAAGCGAGGGGGAATCGGGGTTGACCGGATTCTCTCGCTAAAACAGACGGGGCATGTAGCCATCGGATAACTAACTTGGTCTTGTCGATACGCCCTGGCACGATCTACTCGATTTTGTACTAAATGACTTCGAGCATCATCTTCAATATCTCGGTATCTTTCTTCTTGATGATCCACTCGGCGCCGCTCTTGGTCCCTCCTCCGAGCTGCGTAGTCTTCATCTCTCCTCCGAGCTGTATACTCATCACCTCTTCGAAACTCTGGATTCCGGAACTGTTCATGGCGGTAATCATCATGAAGATCCCCCTTGTTCCGAGGTGAATGATTTCTGTTTCTTCGGGGAGTATAAACAGACTGAGAGGTGCCCGTGAGGGGAGGTTGAGAGTGAACCCGCTGTAGTGATTGACTGACTTCAGCATTCTGCTCCACTGCTTTTTGTAACAGGAATGCTAAGTGCTCTATTCCTTCAGCTGCTGAACCACTCGGCTGCAAGGAATTTGCAATCCGAGTAGCTGCTATTAGATTTTCCATTGGGGTATCCAGAGCTTGGAAAGATCGATTTTCGCCATTTCCCCTCAGTTGACGACTGGTTCTACTCTGCTTGAGGCGAGCCACCTCCCGAGCTTGATGTTCCAATGTATTCTGTAGTTCGGTTAGACGCTGCCTCTCAGCTAAATTGGTTAGCCTGGCTGCCTCTAAGTGTTGCCCTTCTGGAGTTGAGGTGTCTATGGGGGTTTGCAACATCTGCTCTGCTGCTTCTGCCGTTGCTTGTTCTTCCCGAGTAAGGGGCCGTCGACTGGAACCTCCAAGCTCTAGACGCCTGAAAGCAGATGTTCGCCGACGTCCTCCTCCGAGTGGTATCTCTTTATTGCCCCGAGGTGCCTCGTTAGTCCGATCTCCGCCCTCTCTGGTTGGTGACCCCTGAGGTGGTGGAGTCCCGGCCATACAAACTTCTGCCATGGTGACAGGAGAACCGTTGCTCCCTTCTTGTTCGACCTCTGGATCCGGGTCAGACATCAAAAGGTCTTCATCGTCACCGGAGTTGAAGATGTGCAAGAGTGATGCAGTTGGACCTTCCTTTGCAATCAGCTCGCTGATGGCCTGCTGAGCTGACTCCACAGAATCGATGACTGCCACCTGCTGGATCGGGCGGGGCTTGTTTCGATAAGGAACGCGCGGGAGGCCTGACCTCTTCTCCTTATGGTGAATAGGCAACGGAGCCTGGGTCTGAGGACGGACTGGTAACTAAAGGCGAAGAGCCCCCGATGTGTCGGCTCGAAAGTGTACGCTGCCCCTTGAGGGCAGCAGCTGCGCCTGGAGTGGCGCATCCGCCAGCCAAGCGGAGTCGTCGGACACAAAGGCTAACGATCCAAAGAGAAAACTCTCGCCGTGGACGAGTTGGGGACCGCGGGTCGACGAGGAAGACGAAAAGAAACCCATCTTTACGGTTGCTGATCATCTCAGCCCCACGGTGGGCGCCAATTGTTGTAGTTATAGACCTAACAATAGATATAGGGGTAGTGATGGAGCTATGAAGATCTGTACGCAAAGATGGTGACACAAGAAAAGGTTATACAGGTTAGGCCTCTCCTTGGAGATAACAACCTTAATCCTGTCCCAGGTGAACTGGGTTGTTCTTGCTCAAAGTGTCGATCTCCCTTCTATGGTGAAAAGGATGGGCTTATATAGAGTGCGCCCTGTCCCTTCGCTGCCCAATAATGGGTTTTAATTACAGAGCTAATGATGGCTATTACTACAATGAGAAACGTCCCTCCATTACAGTCATTTAAGTAGGGGTAACGCATATGGATTTAATGTCTCGTGACTCTGGCTCTTCCTCTTCTTGTCCGCGTATCGTGCAGCTCGGCTTTTCTTTCTTCCGAGTAACCGACTTACTCGGATGGTAGTGCTTTGCTTCCGAGTAACATCTTACTCGAAAAGGTCTTGTCCGAGTGAGGTTGTCCTCGTAGTAGTGTCATCCGAATAAACTAACTACTCGGAAGAATCGGACCTTATCCGAGTAGCTTCTTACTCGGATGGAAAGAGAGAGAGAAAGAGGTTTTTTGATTACGTTTTATTTTATAGATATTTTCTAAGAGGTGGTTATGTTAGGGATACCCCCTGATATAGGGTTCATGAGGGTATACCCTAGGTATCACCATGACAACTCTTGGAACAGTATTTGCTGCAAACCCAGAATTGCACCAGGCCTTCGAGCTATGCGTCGACCATACTTTCACTCCGGAGGAGTTTGAGAGAAGCTGGTTAGAAATGATAGAAAAGTTCAACATGCAAGAAAATGAGACACTGAAAAACCTATCAAAAAACAGCAAGTTCTAGGCACCATCGTATTTCATGCAGTGCTTCTTTCCATTCCTACAAACAACACAGCGCAGTGAAGGATTCAACGTTGTGCTAAAAAGATACGTAAGCCCAGGGAACTCTCTCCTGATGTTTGCCAAGCAGTACACGGCAATCCAAGAGAAGATACTTGGCAAGGAGTTACAGGAGGAGGCAACTACCACGCTGAAAGTTCAGAAGATGACGACATACAAGCCAATGGAGAGGCAAATGAGCAAGATTTGCACTCGAAAGCTGCTCTACAAGTAAGTAATGCAAAAGTAGTTGCCATGGTTTGCAAAATGTTTAGGTAATTATTTGGACACTGGTTGGATAGGGCACAAAGCCATAATGCCATCTAGAAAATGTCAGAATTAAGAAGCTATTTGGTTATTAATATTTTATTATTGTGCTACGCTGTAGTAAAATGCCATGATGGTTTGACATAATTTTCCATGCTTTTCTGATAGTAGTTACCATGTTTGATGTTAGTAGCCATCATGCTGAAAAAGTAAATTGCCATGCAGTTTGTCGGCGAATAGATGGTAAAATATGGATGATAGGTGTGGCAAAGCAAGGTAATATAATTCTGTAATAAAAATTACAGCAAGCAAACAAGTAGTAAACGTGAGCACAAACGGTATTGCAATGGTGGAAACAAGGCATATGCTTCATACTTTCACTAGTGGCAACTCCCAACAACATTAACATAGTCTAATCACTTGATATTTCCCATAAAACATGCAATGGAGACGTACTCGGAGGTCATTCCTTTGTGGTCAAGAGAGGACGAGAATTATGTAGGGATACAAAAGCACACCTCAGAGTTCGTAGTTCTCAATCTATGGATTTCCCAATGTCACCGCGGCCATCCAAAGAGAGTACCACAATCACCACAACATATCTCAAGGATAGTCAAAGAGAAGCACCAAGAGACTCTCAATCTTCAATCCACACACAAAAGAGGAAATCACTCATGAAAATATTCTTCTAACCCATGTCCAATATACCGTTGTCACCATGGTCTCGGGGATTATACTAGATAAGATCAAGTGAGTACATCAATCCAATACATAGAAGGAGGGGAAACATCATGGGATCACCCTAGATTAACATAGCCTATGATCACAATCAATATCACATCATGGGAGAGAGAATTGACCACATAGATACTGGTAGAAACCTCAGCCCCGAGGAGGAATTACTCCCGCATCACGGAGGAGGAAGCAACGTTGATGGAGATGAATCCGGGGGCACTTCCCTGTCCTAGCAGGGTGCCGGCACAGGAATTCTGGTCCCCCGAAGCTTGTTGGCGATGGCGGCGGAGATCGGAATTGCTTCTGGAGAAAAGGGTTCTGGAATCAGGGTTTTCGCGACAGGGCTATAAATAAGGGCCAAGGGGATAGCCAGGGGGCCACCAGGAGTCCAGCCGGCCTCCCGGCGCGGACCCACCCTAGGCCGCGCCCACTGGCCGCCTGGGCACCATGTGGGGCCCCTCTAGCCCCCCTTCGGGCGTTTAGAAGCTTCCGATACGCTGATTTTTTATATATTTTCCCGGAATTTTTCTGGCACTTTAAGTAATGGGAAAAACTGAATACAAAAACAACATAAAACAGAAACTGGCACTATGGTGCACTGAGTTAATAGGTTAGTCCAAATATGATCAAAATTGTATGAAAGTGTATCAAAACCATAGCAATATCACCCAAAACATGCATGGAGCAAGCATAAAAAATAGATACGTTTGGGTCGTATCAAATAGCTGCAGGCACTGAAAGATAACTTTTTAGGGTTTTCAATATAAGCAATGAGAAGGTCAAAACAAGCAAAGTAAAAGGCACTAAGGAGTAACAACTGGCCCAATCCTTTTGAGCAAAGGATAAGCCTGTCAACTGAACTTATAAAGGCTAAAGCATTCTTGAGGACACATGGGAGAGATAGTCACTTGCTTTCGCCATATTCCGTATCGGTACTATGTTTTGTGTTGATAAGTGTTGAGTGGGTGGATCTATGCTAGTGCACCTTATAGACTAAGATTAGTGCACTCTTATGATTAAACACCTTGCAAGAATCCGCAAATACAATGTAGAAATTAAGGCAAAAGACTAACCACAGCAATACAATCAAGGATCCATTATTCCCTTGTGAAAAAGTGTGCAAACTGGGGTTCAGGTTTCTGTCACTCCGGCAACCCACCATAAGCATTCTTTATACACAATGCATTCCCCTAGGTCCTTAGAAAGGCGAAGTGTTGAGTGTTCGACTCACACAATACCACTAGAGAAAGAACAACACAACTTAAATATCAAACAACACATATTACTTCAACATCATATGACTACTAACAACTAGACTTCTCCCATGTCCTCAAGAACTAAAGTAACTACTCACAAGACATAAAAGAGATCATGATCAGTGGTGATAAATAGATGATAAACAATCTGGACATAACAATATTTCTCCAACAAAACTCAATAACATTCACCACAAAGGAGTAATCAACACCGGTAGAGTAGAGGGGATAGATAGTGCGGATTACAACACAAGTTACAATTGTGAGATGAGATAGGATGAAGACGGAGATGGTGATGATGTTGGGGATGATGTTGATGATGATCTCGATGATGCCCGTGACGATGGCGATGATATCCCCTTCCAGGAGGTGTTCTCCACGGCGGAATCTGCCTGCCGAAGATGACTTTTCTTCTCTGTAGGTTTCCGCCACAAAGCGGCGGCGAAACTCACGAAACTCCTCTCTTTTTAGAGTTTTCGGGTGAAGATTGATGGCGTGGAAGTGGTAATGGCTTCTCTGTTGGGGATCGGCGCAGAAAACAAAATTTTTCCTACCTACGAGTCCCGAACCCAAGATCTATGCTATGCTGATGTATGTAACGGAAGGAATCGGTGTTCATACCTTTGAAGACCGATAGAGGGAAACGTTCCTCGAACGTGGTTGGCGTAGACTCTGATCCTACGACCTACCTGTCGTGTTGAAGAACCTCCGGCGATGAAGTAGCACCACACGTGTAGTGCCTCGCGGGATTACACACGTACGGTGCAACCGACGTCCCTCCGGGCTCCGAACCAGAAGAGCAGCGGAAAGAAGATTGATCCGGATCCCAATTCCGGTAGCGCGACGGCGTCCGGATGATGGTGAAACCCCAACCAGGTGCAAACTCCAAACCAGGGGAGTCCGCTCTAGGTTAGAGAAAGAGAGAGAGAAAGAACTCAATGGGATGATGGAAAAAGGGCACCCTACCCCTCCTTATATAGGACAAGGAGGGGGGATCCTCCTCCCCTCACCCATGTGGGACTAAACTCCCAAAGGGGGGGAGGGTGCGGCTAGGGAGGGGGCCAAGGGGGGAAGCCCCCTTCTCCCCTCATGGGCCTCTTTAGGCCCATATGCCTTTTCCACCTTTTTAATTAATATTTAAATCATTTTTAATATTTAATTCTGTCAATTAAATAATAAAACATATTTAAACATTAATATATATTATTTTGAACCTTTCAAAATATCCGGAACAGCTTCCGGCACCTCCCGGTACATTTTCGGTGTTTTCTCTCTTTTCACCGATGATCTCGAATCAATCCTTAATGCATTGATTGCCCATAAGTGTGACACCCTACGGTCCGGGAAATAGTAGACATGGTCGAGACACTCTCTGACCAATGACCATCATGTGGGATCTGGTTACAATCCTTGATGTGCCCCTACGCTTCCATCGAATAAAATTCATCGCTGTTGAACCGTTAACAATATGACTTGATCCCTTCGTGCTTCGGTACTATGTTTGTCCGAGGTATGATCGTCGGTATCCAATACCTAGTTCTTCCTCGTCTCCGACATAACATGTTTACCCGTTGATACGTCCAAAACGTATCTATAATTTCTGCTTGCTCCATGCATGTTTTGTGTGATATTGCTATGATCTAGATACACTTTCATACACTTTTGATCATATTTGGACTAACCTATTAACTCAGTGCACCACAGTGCTAGTTCCTGTTTTATGCTATTTTTCTATTTCAGTTTTCCCCCATATAAAAAGTGCTCCAAAAATTCGGGAAAAATCAGATAAAAAATCAGCGCAGAGGAACCTTCCGGAAGAACCTGAGTGGGGCCAAAGGGTCACCACCAGGGGCCCAGGCGCCTCGGTGGCGCGCCCCAGGGGCTGGCCGCGCCAGGGGGGCCGCCTGGACCCCTGGTGCCCCCCTGGCTGCCCCCCTTCGCCTATATATTCTTCGTGACAAGAAACCCTCGAAGACAGAACCCTTTTTCGTGATCTCGCCTCTGTTCCGCCGCCGCCGCGCTTCTGAGATCGGGAGCACCAGCAGACCTCTTCCCAGCACCCTGCCGGAGGGAGGGCCGACCTCCGGGAGTCTCCTCTCCACCATGGATGCTTCCGGGATGTCTTGTGAGTAGTTTCCTTTGGACCATGGGTCCGTGATCAGTAGCTATGTGATGTTCTCCTCCCCTCTTTGTTCTTCATGGTTTAGACCTCGTGAGCTGCCCTACATGATCGAGGCACTTTTGTAATCTTTCTGCTGTTGCTATGCTGAGTTTGATGGGATCTGATGGATTATGAGATTATGTTCAGATTGTGATTGAGTAATATATTTGGTTCTTATCTCTTATATTTTTGTTCCTAAGTAATTCTTGCATGTTCTCCGTTGCTGTTTATTGCTTTGGCCAAGTAGTAGGTAGTAACCCCAAGAGGGAACGTTATGCTCGATTGTGGGTTCATGCCCCCCGATGACACGCTTGAGTGACAGAAACATGAGTCTAGGGGATGTGCTGTTGCCACAAGGGGGAAAACAACGGTGCTTGTAACCGCGGTCAAGGATTGTCTACTTTACGCAAAGTGCTTTTTAATGCAGTTGTCTGTTGCTTTGGGTTTACACTTTGGGTGGGGCTCGCAACTTAATACCAGCGAGATGTTCTGGATAGATATCTCAAGGTGGATGATTAGTAGTAGATGCAGTTGGATTTCGGTCTACTTATTTTGGCGTTCTGCCCATGCTTTTGAGCCTCTTCCTTTCTTTTGTAGCATAGTTAGCATTGCGGTGCGTTCATAATCCTGTCAATTGCCCTTCTGTAATTTGTTCACCTCGCATAGCAGTTTTATCGTCTTTTGGGAGAGAGACATCACTAGTGAACATCACGTATCCCGGTCCATATCCTCATTACTGTTTCCACGCTCATTTACTTTTCTGCTTTTACTTTCAGTTGCTATCATTATCCCTTGTGTTTGATCCTTTGTGAACAACAAGACCGGAGAGATTGACAACCTCTCTGAACTTCGTTGGGAACAAAGTTATTTGTGTCTGTGTGCAGGTCCGTGTCAGTTGCGCCGCTGACACCTACTTATCATCTCCGGAGTTCTACTGGAGACAAACCTTGGTATCTTTACTGAGGGAAATTTGCTTCTGTGCTACATCACACCTTCCACTTGGGGTTTACCAACGAAGGGCGAGAAATCACTATTATCACCTCGCACATCAAGCCAAATTTCTGGCGCCGTTGCCGGGGACTCCGAGTGCTAAGATAGGGGAGTTGCACACTACCCTTTACCTTTGTTTTTTAGTCTTGTTAGTTTACCTTTCAGTTTTTATCTTTGTGTCTTATATGAAAAATCACAAAAAAAATTTGTTGTTTATCTTGCTGTTAGTAGTCCTCCTTGTTTAGATGAACATGTTAAGGCTAGGTGCTTTGCGGGAATCAGAAGTTCTCGATTTCCGTCAAAGAGATGGAGAAAATATGAAGAAGGCATGGGACAGAATCTCTGAAGCACATAAAAGAATTATGCCTTGGATACCTATAAAAATTGTGCTTAGAAATTTTTACCATGGTCTTTTTAAGTGGTGTAAACACTCTCTTGATATTATAGCTGAAGGAGATTTTCTAGAGTGTGATGAAGTTAGGGCTCTCGATATTTTGCATAGTCTATCTAGTTATTTTGTTTATGATCGTAGTATTGATACTGTCATAGATAGACTTGCCACTATTGAAAAAAGATTGGATGCTCTAGACTTGAGGAAAGTAGAGGAACTTAAGTCCAACAAGAAAGAAATGTTGGAAATAGATGATGATTGGGAGCCCTTTGTTAGTATTAGCATCTCTAACCAAGGCTTCCTTGCTCTTTGTGATATTGGATCCACAGTTTCTACTATGCCAAAAATAGTTTATGATTCTTTGAAGCTAGATATGGATAAATATCATCTTATCATGAACATTATAATGGAGATATTTCAGAGATTAAAGGAAAGGTAAAAGAAGTCCAAGTTGCATTCCTTCATAGGACTGCACCAATGGATTTCTGCATCATGGAGCCAAACCAAAGTAACATTGTGCTCGGAAGAGACTTCCTCCGTGCTATGAAAGGCTTCATTGATATTGGTAACGGGCACATACGCTTACGCGGTATGGCGAAAGGTAAGTACCTCTTTCCTAGGAAGAAGAAGAATGAGCTTATTGAAAATCAATTTTAAGGTTTTTATGATTCTGATCTTGGAGACCCTTGATTCTCCTTTTGCATCATGCCTAGCTTAAAGGCATAAAAGAAAGCGCTTTCGGGAGGCAGCCCGCAACGAATTTAGGTTTTTCTTTTTGCTTTGTTGTGTCTTGATGTTTGTTACTACTGTATCAACATCATTGTATCTTTATTTTTCAGCTTTGTGCCAAGTTATAGCCTCTTATGATAAGGGAAGCAAAAGTTGTGACATGCTGTCCAGAAAACAGATTCTGTCCCTTGACAGAAAAATTCGAATAAAATCACCAGATCATCTTTTTGATCTGAATTTTTTTGACAGCGTGCTCTATACAATTGTGAAACTTTCGTATGTTCTGAGTTTTTTTATTTGAGTTGCAAAAGTGCCCCGAAAAAATTCTCTACTACCTGCTGTTCTGTTTTTCACAGATTCTGCCACGTTTTGCCTCTCTTCACTTTTGCAAACCTTAAGCTTGCTTTTTCTTTGCAAAAACCTTTTGGAACTCTTGAGAAACAGTAGCTCTTCAAGAATATCTTTATATCCAGTGGGAACAAATTATTTTATTAAGGGTACTAACCTCTCTAATCAGCTTATGATGAGTTATGTATGAAGGGAGTTTTCAAGTGTGCGATGGAAGATGATGAAAGAAGATCCAGGAGTGTCAAGCGCTCAAGCTTGGGGATGCCCCCATGCATCCCCAATAAATATTCAAGGAGACTCAAGCGTCTAAGCTTGGGGATGCCCCCGTGCATCCCCTTCTCCATCAACAATCATTAGTTCGTCCTTCGTCTCACTATATTTTTATCACTTCATGCGTTATGTGCTATGCTTGGAGCGTCTCGCTCTTAGGTTTTATTTTTAGTTTTCTTTAGTTTTTCTTGCTGGTCATAACAAGTTAGACCCCATCTTACTTTGTGTGGGAGAGAAACACGCTCCACTTTCAAAATCTAGAACACATCATAGGATTTTTCATGCCTATCTTTCTCTGTTGTGTGTTCTTTATCTTTTCGTAGCTGCTGCCATGTTTAGTTTTAGTCTTAGTTTGTCTTTAGCAAGAGCCTTGGCTTTTGTTTAGTTTGTTGCTGGAACTCTTTTTAGTTTTCATGTTTATCTTGTTAAAGAGAGTTGGTTGTTGCACTGAGTAGTGTCTTGTCTTGAAAGTAGGTAATTGAGGTTGCTATTTAATTCTAGTAGTAACTTGCAATAGTTTTGAGGTATTGTTGTGAGTAATTTTTGAACTCTTGGTGTCAAGAGCTCTAGCCTATTAGTGATAGATGTCGTATTTTGGGCAATCCGTGTGTATTTTCAAAACCTACAAAACTAGTTGAGAACTCTAGCTACTAGATGGATCACTAATCTTTGGAGGGATCGAATATTAGAGTACACTCACGTACCATGAGTCGAGGATGCGCAAGGATAACCAAACCCCCATACACTCCTCCTCGGGGTACTTGTCTCTTTGTGAACCTCCTTATTAGATTGAGAGTTACCGATAATAAGTGCATGAGTTCTTCGGACTAATGTAAGTATTGAAAGTTGACACTTCCACCTTCCCATATTTTGCTAGCCTCTCCCGTGCCGTGCATTGCCTTCTTCTCACTCCGAGAGTTGGTGTCTGATACGTCCCAAACGTATCTATAATTTCTGCTTGCTCCATGCATGTTTTGTGTGACTTTGCCATGTTTTGGTTGAACTTTATTACACTTTTAAACCAATTTGGACTAACCTACTAACTCAGTGCACCCAGTTGCCAGCTTCTGGTTTTCTGCTGTTTTTGTTTTTCAGGTTTTCCGGCTGATTAAAGTGCCCAAAAAATTCCGCAAAAATTATATTCAAAATCAGCGGGCAGGAAGCTTCCGGAATAACAAAGGGAGAGAGCCGGGACCACCACCAGGGAGCCAGAAGGGTCCCTGGCGCGGCCCCAACCCTAGGGCGCGCCAGGCACCCTCCTGGCTGCCCTGGGTGGCCCCTCGACGCCCCCTTCGCCTATATAACCCCCTCGGGGTAGAAACCCCAAAACGAGAACTCTTTTTCGCGGAAACCTCTTTGTTCCGCCGCCGCCGCCGTTTTCAGATCGGGGCTGCCTGGAGAAGCTGCCCCGGCACCCTGCCGGAAGGAGATCACCCCTCCGGGAGACCATCCATAGCCATGGACGCCTCCCGTATGTATCGTGAGTAGTCCCCCTTGGACCATGGGTCCGTGATCAATAGCTATGTGATGTCCTCTCCCTCTTTTGTGCTTCCACTTTCGAGACCTCGTGAGCTGCCTCACATGATCGAGGCACCTATGTAATTTTCTGCTGTTGCTATGCTGAGTTTGTTGGGATCTGATGGATTATGAGACTATGTTCAGATTGTGATGAGTAATATATTTGGTTTTCCCTTTTATATTTTGTTCTTGAGTAAATTCTTGCATGTTCTCCGTTGCAGTATTTGCTTTGGCCAAGTTATTTGCTTGCAACTCCAAGAGAGAGCGTTATGCTCGATTGTGGGTTCAGCCCCCTGATGTCTAGCTTGAGTGACATAAACATGAGACTAGGGGATGTGCTGTTGCCACCAGGGATAAAACAACGGTGATTGTGCCTATTGGTGCAAGAATTGTTTACTTTACGCAAAGTTCTTTTAATGCAGTTGTCTGTTGCTTTGAGTTTACACTTTGGGTGGGATTCGCAACTTAATACCAGCAAGATGTTCTGGATAGATATCTCAAGGTGGATGATTCGTAGTAGATGCAGATGGATTTCCGTCTACTTACCTTGGCGTACTGCCCATTGCTTTTGAGCCCTTCCTTTCTTTGCAACATAGTTAGCATTGCGGTGCCTTCATAATCCTGTCAATTGCCCAACTGTGATTTGTTTACCTCGCTAGCATTTTTATCGTCTTTTGGGAGAGAGACATCACTAGTGAAAATCACGGGACTCCGGTCCATCTTCATACCATTGTTCACACCCACTATTTACCTTTCTGTTTTACTTTTACTAGTACCTTTTTATCTCTTGCGTTTGATCCTTTGTAAACGACAAGGCCGGAGGAATTGACAACTCCTCTGAACTCGTTGGGAGCAAAGTTATTTGTTTTGTGCAGGTCCACGACAACTCCACGCATCAGAATAATTTCTGGCGCCGTTGCCACCTATCGTACTTATCGTTGAGTCCTACTGGAGACAAACCTTGGTATCTTTACTGAGGGAAATTACCGCTACGCCGCATCTCAACCTTCCACTTGGGGTAACCAACGAGGGGCGAGAAGCCATCAGTGTCCACCTTCGCCGGTACATCCAAACCCTTGGCATGATACGCTCTGTCATCATAAGCCTCCTTATATCTTTCCTCAAAACAGCCACCATACCTACCTATCAAGGCATTTCCATAGCCTTTCCGAGATATATTGCCATGCAACATCCACCTCTTCATGACTTGATCTTCATGTCATACATGTTCCTGCTACACTGGCAGCGACATACATTACATACATCATGATAGCTACATCTTCTTTATGATTTTGAGTACCTTGTAAAGTGTGAAAGATCTCCTTTACCTTCTTGTAAAATAGAGTGTTGCCCTTAAGTGAGGAAAAGATCCCAAAGTGGACACAATAAAAGATCCCAAAGAGGACAAATGAGAGTTAAATAGAAAGAGCCATTGAGGCCAAAAAAAATACAAAAAATAGAAAAAAGAGAAAAAGAAATAAAAAGAGAGAAAGGAACAACACTACTATCCTTTTGAGAGATCCACACTAGTACTCCCTTTATATCCTTGTACTCCATAGAGCTGATCATCATGCATATAGCTATGTGGGGACTTTCACACTATAGAACTTGGCTTGCATATTCCAAGGATGAGCCTCCTCAAACGAGCTCTAGGTCTTCATAAGCGAGCAAGTTAGATGCACCCCCACTAGTTCCATTGGAGAGCTTCCTAGCTCGTATGTGCATCCGTTGCATGGCAATCCCTACTCCTCACATCATATCTATCATTTTCATCTCTTGCCTATGATTGTCCTCATTGATGTGAGCCTCTCTCATCCTTTTTTGTCTTCCTCCTCCGTACTCCTCTCTTTGCCATCCTAAGTGTAAACTCTCGTGCTTACGCTCATCCAGTGCATGAGTGCTCAAAATATCGAAAAGGAGTGGATCAAATTGACTTGTACCTGGCTAGTGGTCTGGGGACGAGTCAAGATAAGATTCCAAAGAAGACAGAGTGTGAAACTTTAGTAGATTGATTTATCAACAAAAATACTTTTTCATCTCGTATTCCCTATCCCCCTTCTTGCACGCAAACACCATTTGGAGACATTCGAGTCACGGACAGCGAGAGCTCTTGCACCTAATGTTCTTTTGTTACTTGTTTCAATGCTAATATAGACTCTTGCATGTTATGACTTGAATTGAATTTCTAACCTTGATTGCTTTACTTTTCAAAGTTCTTATATGGTTGCTAGCATGTCACCACAAAAATTATGCCGTTATCATTTACCTACTCGAGGACGAGCAGGAATTAAGCTTGGGGATGTTGATACGTCCAAAACGTATCTATAATTTCTTCTTGCTCCATGCATGTTTTGTGTGATATTGCTATGATCTAGATACACTTTCCTACACTTTTGATCATATTTGCACTAACCTATTAACTCAGTGCACCACAGTGCCAGTTCCTGTTTTCTGTTGTTTTTCTATTTCAGGTTTCCCCCATATAAAAAGTGATCCAAAAATTCGGGAAAAATCAGATAAAAAATCAGCGTGAAGGAACCTTCCGGAAGAGCCCGAGTGGGGCCAGAGGGGAGCCAGGGGTGGCCCAGGCGGCCACCCGGCGCGACCCCACCCTTGGCCGTGTCAGGGGGGCGCCTGCGGCCCCTGGTCCACCTCTGGCTGCCCCCCTTCGCCGATATATTCCCTGTGACGTGAAACCCTCGGAAGAAGAACCCTTTTTCGCGATCTCTCCTCTGTTCCGCCGCCGCCGCGCTTCCGAGATCGGGAGCACCAGAAGAACTCTTCCCGCCACCCTGCCGGAGGGAGGGCCGACCTCCGGGAGTCTGCTCTCCACCATGGATGCTCCCCGGATGTCTCGTGAGTAGTTTTCCTTGGACCATGGGTTCGTGATCAGTAGCTATGTGACGTTCTCCTCCCCTCTTTGTTCTTCATGGTGTAGACCTCGTGAGCTGCCCTACATGATCGAGGCACTTTTGTAATCTTTCTGCTGTTGCTATGCTGAGTTTGATGGGATCTGATGGATTATGAGATTATGTTCAGATTGTGATTGAGTAATATATTTGGTTTTTATCTCTTATATTTTTGTTCCTAAGTAATTCTTGCATATTATCCGTTGCTGTTTATTACTTTGGCCAAGTAGTAGGTAGTAACCCCAAGAGGGAACGTTATGCTCGATTGTGGGTTCATGCCCCCTGATGACTTGCTTGAGTGACAGAAACATGATTCTAGGGGATGTGATGTTTCCACAAGGGGGAAAACAACGGTGCTTGTAACCGCGGTTGCAAGGATTGTTTACTTTACGCAAAGTGCTTTTTAATGCAGTTGTCTGTTGCTTTGGGTTTACACTTTGGGTGGGGCTCACAACTTAATACCAGCGAGATGTTCTGGATAGATATCTCAAGGTGGATGATTAGTAGTAGATGCAGTTGGATTTCGGTCTACTTATTTTGGCGTACTGCCCGTGCTTTTGATCCTCTTCCTTTCTTTTGTAGCATAGTTAGCATTGCGGTGCATTCATAATCCTGTCAATTGCCCTTCTGTAATTTGTTTACCTCGCATAGCAGTTTTATCGTCTTTTGGGAGAGAGACATCACTAGTGAACATCACGTATCCCGGTCCATATCCTCATTACTGTTTCCACGCTCATTTACTTTTCTGCTTTTACTTTCAGTTGCTATCATTATCCCTTGTGTTTGATCCTTTGTGAACAACAAGACCGGAGAGATTGACAACCTCTCTGAACTTCGTTGGGAACAAAGTTATTTGTGTCTGTGTGCAGGTCCGCGTCAGTCGCGCCGCTGACACCTACTTATCATCTCTGGAGTCCTACTGGAGACAAACCTTGGTATCTTTACTGAGGGAAATTTGCTGCTGTCTTGCATCACGCCTTCCACTTGGGGCTCACCAACGAATGGCGAGAAGACTACACCCGTCAACTCTCGCGCCATCACCCCGTGGCTGCACATCAATCCCTTAACATTGGTGGTTAAACACCTCATCAGGGACTGTTCTCCTGTGTATACTCACAAACACATCAGTCCCTTAACCGTTTTGTCATCAAACTCCAAAACCTCAAGGGGAGGGCACTTGATGCACTTACAATCTCCCCCTTTTTGGTGATTTGATGACAATCAGGTTAAGCTTCAACGAGGATAAAATTATGAGTTTGAAGAATAAAAACTTTGAAGAACATTTTTATCATTAAGCTGGATATAATGAAGCTCCCCCTGAGGATATGCATATAAGTTGAAGAATGTTTAATATCTAAAGCATTTTGAGGTATATGAGGAGCTCCCCCTATATCCAGACATTTTTGTAGCAGTGCATGTTATGAAGTTTTTGAGGAATTAAACAACACACTGATAGATGTGTTTGCAGAGATAATCACATGCATATATGAAAAACGTGAGGAAATAGCATGAGGTAACTGAGGAATAGTATCAGGCAAACACCAAAATAACAGTTTACAACTCATTGCAAAAATATCTGAAGAACGAGAGTTGTAACTGAAGAACCCCATAACTGAGACCCGCTTGAAGACTAACAGATTT
Organism: Bromus sterilis; assembly: GCA_950022295.1. Classification (NCBI taxonomy): domain Eukaryota; kingdom Viridiplantae; phylum Streptophyta; class Magnoliopsida; order Poales; family Poaceae; genus Bromus; species Bromus sterilis. Next base: position 316,232,800 of record OX465596.1, on the reverse strand, counting down.
CTCCCCCTTTGTCATAAAATGAACAAAAAGGGAAAAACTGAAGCTAACGCCCCTTGGAAGTTGCTTCAAGGCTGAGGTGAGTCACGCCTGAGGCAGTCCGTTGCGGTGTGAGGGCAGGCAGCAGTGTCTTCAGCTTCTTCAGCAGTCATCTCCTGGTTTGAGGAATAAGAATCCATGGCCGGAGGAGGAGTCGTGCAGCGTCTGAATTGCCTTGGTGGTTTGATTGCTGGAATCGGAGGCTTTTGAAGATCCAACTGTGCAATGTCTTCAGGTGTGAGTACTTCTTTCATCAAGGCATCAAGATGTTGATATGTATGATGAGTATACTGATGCACTTTCTTCACTGAAGAATGCGTCTGACCCATATAGCTGAGAATCTCAGAAAACTGACGCTTTACCCAGTCATGATTTCTGTCAACCTTCTGATGAAGACTAATCAGAAGCTCTCGATCAGTCATCACTCGAGCCTGAGTTGTATCCTCAGTTGAGGCATGAGTGCGTGTTTCATCAGTTGTGCGAGACTGAGGATGACGAATATTTCCACCGAGGGAATTGGTCGGGAGAACTTCTTCATAAAAGAGGCCTTTGCCTTTGTCATTTGAGGCAATTGTATGCTGAAGCACTTCGACAGGCGGCAGATAGGTCCTGTGATTCGGGTGATCAGGTTGATACTCAATTCTTGTTACGGCTCGGATGAGCTTCATGATCCATGGCGCGTATGGCTTCAGGATGTGTGGGTTCTGTGCATCATCAACAAGAGTTCTGAAGAAGAAGTCAGGAATGTTGATCGGCCCAGACATGCAGAGGTTGTGAAGTATGTTCTTCATGATGCCAACTACTTCTTCAGCTGAGGATTCATAGCCTTTAATGGGGCAGAAGGTTTTCGCCAGAATCCGATACAATGTACTCGGCAGATACTGAAGCTCAGAGACTGGAAACTTTGTGCGAGCTGGGGCTTCAGGGGCCAGAGGCGTCATGAGCATGTTCATCAAGTCATCTCGAAGAATTTGAGACCCATAGGAACAGGCCGCAGGGGAAGTGCACTGAGGCAACTCAAGTATATCAATTGCTTCAGGAACAGTGATGGTGTAGTGATGATGCTCAGTCATCCATTCGAGGACCCAGGTGGTGATATCCAGAGGATTTCCTGAAACATACAATGTGGCATAGAACTGAAGCACAAGCTCTTCATTCCAGTGTATGCATTCAGAGCAGAATTGAAGCAGCTGGGCATGATGTAGATCCTGAAGCACATTGTTGAAGCAAGGAAGTGCTTCCATATCCATCAGAGGAATATGCTTGTGTGGAAATATTTTGTTTTGCTTATATAGCACTAAAGCATAGTAATTCTTCTGAGTGGCAGTCCAGAACCTCAGCAGCTTTCGAGGTGGAGCAGAGTGATACGGATTTTGAATCCCCTCTTGAAAGAAACTCATGGCATTGAAGAAATCAGTAGCATCAAAGCTTGGAGTGTCATCAGCTTCAAGGTCACGGAAGAATGGTTGCTTCTGTTTTGGACACAAGGACCGAGCTTGAATTGGGCCTTGAGGTGGTGAAGGCGCTTGAGGCACTTCAATCTGAAGAGAGGCTTGAGGCTGAGGTGGAGGTGCAGCAGATGCTTCAGGCTCCTTGGGGACCTTGGGAAGTCGAGGTGATGTGGCATGTTTGTCTTCAGAGCCATCCTTTGAGGTGTCAGCATTTGCGTTGGTACTGTTTTCTGCTTCAGGAGGAGCATTGGTGCTGTGCTCAGCTTCAGCTTCAGCGGCGGGTTGGTCAGACTTGGGAGCAGCAGCATGAGTATCAGTGGTAGTATTTGCTGCAGCATCAGTATCAGCAGTAGTGTGGGCTGCAGCATCAGTATCAGCAGCAGAGTGTGTTGGAGCACTGGAGGCTTCGGGGTCATCTGCATCAGACGCTGAGGATGATGCACCAACAGAGGCTTCAGACTGCAGAGAGGTATCAGGAAGCACCTCGGTTACTGTATCAGAGTGAGGCTCAGGGGAGAAGACGGTGTGAGTGGGTGAGTTGGTCAGCCCAAAGTCTTCATCATGAACACGAGGAGTTCCATGATCTATGATGTCGATGTCCATGTCTTCAACTTCAGTGATAACTGGTGGCGGTGGGGACGGTGGAGTGGGAACAATGGGTGTGGCAGCAGGTGGTGGTGTGAAGACGATTAAGCTGCGCTGAGGATTCTGTGGTGGAGTTGATGCAGCAGTAACCAGTATGGTGGTTTCAGCGACATGTTTTGATGGAGGAGCTGAGGACAGAGGTGTAGCGTCAATTGGTTCATCCACAGTAGGCTTTTTCGCAGTGGGTGGAGTTGAGGGTTGAGCTTCAGCCGTGCGCTTGAGGCTTTTGGCAGAAGCATCCGCGGGTGCTGAGGAAGCAGGCTGGCGAAGTTTCATCAACTTGGCCATCTGATGTGAGATCCGTTCCTTGGATTTGCCAATATATGTCCGGTTGGCAGCGAACTCAATGTTGAGACGTTGAACTTCACATTGATGCTCAACGAACTCTCGAGGAGTAACTTCAGTGATAGGTTTCTTTTTGAAGTCACTGAGGACTTTCTTCAGTTTGGCCTTCAGCTGTTTCTGAAGATCTCGTTGATGAATCTCATTTATGAGGAGTTGTTGAACATAGAATTTGATGTCTTTCGGGATGTCCAAATCATCAAGTGGAGTGTCAGGCTTAACAGACCAGATATCAATGTATTCCAAGATCTTCTTGGGATCAAGGAGAAGCGGGATTTCTGAACCCGTTGCTTCAGCTTTGCGTCGGGCCGCAGCACGCACGTATTCAATCTTATCAGCTTCAGTGGCGACGAAGCCGGCCAGTCCTCAAATTCATCTTCATCATCAGAAGATTGAGGAGTATGATGGATGGCGCCACGCATAGCAGTTTTCTTTGGTGAAGGGCAAGGGCCCCGTTGAAGAACTGTTTTGGTCTTCAGCTGATGCTGAGGTATTGTGGTTGAGGCCTCAGGAGCACCAGATTCATCAGTGCGTATTCTTGAAGAGGGGGCAGCACCATCTGTTCGTTGACATGAGGAACCAACAACTTGAGGCTTAGTTGAGGTCTTCGAGAAAGGTTTCATGCCCGGAGCCTTTTTGCGGTGCTGAGGCGGAGGTTGTTGTCTGGGTTGAGACTGATCTTGAGGCGGAATTTGTATTGAAGCAGTCATATCACGGACCAGATTCTTGACCCGGCTGCGAGTGCGTTTGAGGTATAGCTCATATGCCGCTGGAAAGTCTTCTGGAGTGCGCAGTGTGGTTGGATCAGGAACGACTCCAGGAGCTGGTGGAGGTCGAGTCTTGATACCCAAGGTCTTCAGTGGCGGATTGACTGCAAACATTTCCTCATGTTGAGGATTCAGCCATTGGTAGGCCACCCAACGCTTGGCCCATTCCCTCGTGATCTTCTGAACCCGTTTCTTACGTTCATCACTGGTTTCTCGTTCGGGAGTCTTCAGCTTTTCATATAGCTGAGGGGGCAAGTCTTTTGCGGTATCAGTATGCTTGCGCCGAGGAGGCATTTTCTTCAGCTGAGGAGACTGAGGAATTGTACGTTCGAGCTGAGCTGCAAATGAAGTGAGACTATGAGAACCATACGATTCCTCAGCAGACATGTACCTGTGACAGAATTAAGTTGCGAGGGAAGTGGGGTACGGTTATATGCGTTCATGAGGAATAGGCTGAGGAAAACAAAGGAATGAGGCATAGGTACAGGTCTCAGAAGGCTAGCAGTACAGTTGAGGATGAACTGTCTTGAGGACACAACAGTACTGAGGAATAATATGCTGAGGAATAAGCCACTGAGGAATAAGCATACCAGACTGAGGCGAATGCTGAGGAACAATGAGTCTTCGTCCCCGGCGACGGCGAACTCCGACGACGTTAGCGCTCGAGCTTGAGGAGCTCAAGGACGGCGGCGCAAGAGTGAGAGAAGCGTTGGGGGGTAAATGACCGAGGGAGGGGGTAGAGGGCTATTTATAGAGGGGTAAAAACTAAGGGGTTGCGAAATTAGTGGACGAGATAGCCCCTGATTGTTGTGATCCTCAGTGGATATCGTGATGGTGGATAATTACGGCGTGCGGTAAAATCGCAACAAATTGAAGACAGTTGTAACAGAAAATCCGTGATTTGAGGATCTTGAGGACAAAGGCTGAAGACGAAGACAAATGGTCTCAGGCGAATGATGATGACTTAAGGTCTCAGCCTGAGGAATATATAATTTCCGGATGAACGCATATGAGATAGACAGATTAGATAAGTGAGCACAGAGGGATGGGTCCGATCACGTTCACCTAGTTGAAGAAGCAAAAACTGAAGATCAATAACTATAGGTGAACGCTGTTGAGGACAAACACAATAATCATCAGTAATGAAGACTTAGAATCCCGAGGAAGATCAATAACATCAAATCCTGAGGAAGTTGAGGAACACCAAATCCTGAGGTGTTTGGGCGGTGGCGCTACCCACCTTATAGGGAATGAGACACCTGATACCATACAATTGTCGTATGGATCTTGAGTCAATTCCACGTTAATTTCTTCACACTTAGCAAGGTAGTTCCTCATGAGTTGAGGAGTACGACGCATCGTGTGTTGTGCATCAGGATTCTTCAATATTGTTTAAGCGTTAGGATGTGTGTCCATTCACTGGACGTTTGAGGAATTTAAGATATTTAGCTCACACCTCAGAGTGCTAAATCGCTTCTCATCCAAAGGCTTAGTGAATATATCAGCAAGTTGATCTTCAGTCTTCACGTGGCTGATGACGATATCTTCCTTCAAGACATGATCCCGAAGAAAGTGATACCGTATCTCAATATGCTTCGTCCTCGAGTGTTGTACCGGATTCTGAGAGATCTTGATGGCGCTCTCATTGTCACATAGTAGTGGTACTTTCTTCAGGTTGATGCCGTAGTCCTTCAGGGTTTGCTTCATCCAAAGAAGCTGTGAGCAGCTTGCACCAGCAGCAATGTATTCAGCTTCAGCGGTGGAGAGGGAGACTCAGTTCTGCTTCTTCGATGACCAGCACACAAGAGAACGTCCGAGGAAATGACATGTTCCTGAGGTAGACTTCCGATCCACTCGATCTCCAGCATAATCTGAGTCTGAGTACCCGACGAGATCCAGCTGTGTGCCTTTTGGATACCATAAGCCTAGCGACGGGGTGTGAGCCAAATATCGAAGAATTCGTTTCACCGCTTGGTGATGCGATTCCTTTGGTGCCGCTTGGAATCGGGAACACATGCAAACGCTCAACATTATATCAGGCCTGGATGCACATAGATATAGCAGAGAACCTATCATGGAGCGGTATACCTTTTGATCGTAGTCCTTGCCATTTTCATCGGGGCCAAGTTGTCCGTTTGTAGGCATCGGTGTCTTGATCCCCTTGCAGTCTTGCATTCCGAATTTCCTCAGGCACTCCTTGAGATACTTCTCCTGAGAGATGAAGATGCCATTGCGTTGTTGACGAATTTGGAGTCCTAAGAAGAACTTCAGCTCGCCCATCATCGACATCTGATACTGTTCACTCATCAAGAATGCAAATTCTTCACTGTATTTCTTGTTAGTGCATCCAAATATTATGTCATCAACATAAATTTGACATATGAATAATGCATCATCATATCGTTTTGTGAAAAGAGTTGGGTCGAGGGAACCAGATTTGAAGCCCTTGCTGATGAGGAAGTCCCTTAGTGTGTCATACCAAGCCCGAGGGGCTTGCTTCAGTCCATAGAGGGCTTTCTTCAATCTGTACACCATATCAGGCTTCTTGGCGTCTTCAAAACCTGGAGGTTGAGCAACATATACTTCTTCCTCGATATTACCATTGAGGAAGGCACTTTTCACATCCATTTGATATAACTTGATATTATGATGATTAGCGAATGCAAGCATAATGCGAATGGACTCAAGTCTAGCTACAGGAGCGAAGGTTTCACCGAAGTCGATCCCCTCGACTTGAGTATATCCTTGAGCTACGAGACGAGCTTTGTTTCTGATGACTTGCCCATCTTCATCAAGTTTGTTGCGGTAGATCCACTTCGTGCCAATGACATTGTGAACTCTAGGATCAGGACGTTTGACTAGTTCCCAAACATCATTCAGTTTAAACTGAAGAAGTTCGTCTTGCATTGCCTGAATCCATTCCGCTTCTCGGAATGCCTCGGTGACTTTGGTGGGCTCTGAAATTGATACAAACGAGAAATGCCCACAAAATTTAGCTATGCGATTAGCTCTTGTACGAGTGAGAGGACCTGGTAGGTTGATGTCAGCGAGGATTTTGTCCACTTGAACTTCATTTGCCACACGAGGAAGTCGAGGAGGATGATCTTGAGGCGCATCTTCGTCACTGCTGTCAGATTCGTTAGCATCAGTTTCAGGTGATTCAGGAGCTTCAGGCGTATCAGGTGCCTCAGGATCAGGATCGTCATCAGGATTATTCGCTTCAGGATTTGGGTGTTCTTCAGGAGTAGGAGGTATGTGGATTTCTTCAGAATGATCCACAGGAATGATGTCACCAGCACCCATCTTCTTGATCTGTTCTTCAGGTGGTGCTTCACCTAAATCATGTGGCAGGTGCTCTCTTTGGGAGCCATCAGACTCATCAAAACGCACGTCTACAGTTTCAACAATTTTGTAATGACTAATGTTGAAGACTCTGTAGGTGTGCGAGTTGATACCATAGCCGAGCATGAAACCCTCACATGCTTTGGGTGCAAATTTGTACTCGTGATGAGGATCACGTATCCAGCAAGGTGCACCGAATACTTTGAAGTAACTTACATTGGGTTTCTTACCGACCATTAACTCGTATGATGTTTTATTGAAGAACTTGTGAAGATACACTCGATTGACGATGTGACAGGCAGTGTTGATTGCTTCAGCCCACCACTTGAGTGGAGTATTGTACTCAGCCAACATCGTGCGAGCCATCTCGATGAGGGTTCGATTCTTCCTCTCAACAATGCCATTTTGCTGAGGAGTGTATGGCGCAGAGAATTCATGAGCAATTCCCAAGTCATCGAGGAATTCTTCCACACCGAAGTTCTTGAACTCAGTGCCGTTGTCGCTTCGAATGTGCTTGATCTTCAGGTTGTAGTTGTTCATGACTCGCAGGGCGAAGCGCTTGAGGATTGCTGGAGTTTCTGACTTATAGAGAAGAAAATGCAACCAAGTGTATCGTGAGAAGTCATCAATAATAACAAGACCATACATGTTACCTCCAAAGCTCGAATACTTTGGAGGACCAAATAGATCCATGTGAAGCAATTCCAGTGGTCTCGTAGTAGTCATGATGGTCTTCGCTGGGTGATTGGCCTTGGTCATCTTTCCAGCTTCGCAGGCACCACAGAGCCGGTCCTTTGAGAATCTGATTTCCTCAATCCCGAGGACATGTTTCTTTAGTACCAGCTTCTGAAGATTTCTCATTCCAGCGTGGCCGAGTCTTCGATGCCATAGCCAGCACTCTGAGGCTCGTGCCAAGAGACATGTAGCAACCTGAGGACCTTCAGAGAAATCTACAATATACAGGTCACCTTTCCTAACCCCACTGAAGACTATGGATTTATCGCTAATCATGAAGACAATACAACCATGTTTTCCGAAGAGAACAGCGAGATCAAGATCACACAGCATAGATACAGACATCAAGTTATATCCAAGAGATTAAACAAGCATGACTTTATCAATATGTTGGTCTCGAGAGATAGCCACTCTGCCGAGACCCAATACCTTACTTTTACCTTTATCAGCGAAGGTGATGGTTTTATTTGAAGGACTTAGTGATGATTCCATAAGAAGACTTCTGTCACCAGTCATGTGATTTGTGCATCCACTATCCATCACCCATTCAGTCTTTCCCTGCAAATGAATTAGTATCTCATACAGCAAGTTATGAGCCAGTCTCAGTTTGAGGAGTTTAAGATTCCTCAGAATTAATTCCTCAGGATGTTCCTCAGGATTGATTCTAAGAAATCAAACAATATAATTATTCTTCAACTGACTCATTCATTGTTGTCCTGGGCATATGATCTGCAGAAATTGTAATTGCCTCAGGACATGTCCCTGCAAGAATGATTAGTTCTTAACCACCCACATCTTTATGGGTGGTTTTGAGGCACATGAGGATTGATGAGGATGGTGAGACCTAATGGGGTGAGAGATGGCAGCATCAGGATAAACAAATGAGTAAGCATTCTTATGAGGAGCTTCCCTGTGAACAAAATGGTTAGCAGATACATGATTATAATCATTTCCTTTTGAGGTATCGTCCTCAGATGATATCCTCAGCTCATTTGCATCTGCATTCACAGGAAGGTTAGTGATGAGATCCTTTGGCACCCAGATCTTCTTGACTGGAGGACCGTTCCTGCAGTTAGTTCCGATGAATCTGGCAAATACCTCACCATTACCATTCTTAAACAGTTTATAGTTTGAGTCAAATTACTCAGTCATCACGTCTGAAGAAACAGCATCATAACCAGATAAGGTATAGGGATCAGGAGGAGGCATCATTGCTCGAGCCCAAATGGTCTCAGGATATTGTTCAGGTTTCCAGTAAGACCCATCAGGGTTGAGTCTCCGAGTGAATGCGATGCCTTCTTTCCTCGGGTTTCTGTTGAGGATTTGTTTCTTGAGAATGTCACAGAGAGTCTGATGTCCTTTCAGACTCTTGAACATGCCTGTTTCCAGTAGACTCTTCAACCTAGCATTTTCTTCAGCAATGTCTATGGTATCCTCAGATGAGGGGTTAGATACCATAGAAGTAATAGAAATAACAGAGTCTGAAGACATTGAGGAACTAGACACAGATATAATTTGATCACGTTCAATGCATCTTAAACAGGGAGGATTGAATCCTTCTTGTGGCATGATGATCTGTTGGGAGAGGAGTGAATCATTTTATTTCTTCAGATCGTCATGAGACATCCTTACACGTTCAAGTTCTTGTTTCCTCATGAGGAACTCATGAGACAGCTTTTCATGATCAGTAAGGAGTGCCTCATGCCGATTGAACAAGTCATCAAACTTTGAATGAAGAATTTTTGATTCATCAGTCAACTTTTGAGTCTTCGTCATTTCCTCAACCAACATATCATCACTTTTGTTTAATGAGAACTGAGTCTTTTCAAGTGCACGTTGTTGCTTAGATGCAAGTTTAGCAAGTTTAGCATAGTTTTCATCAGGTTCTTTATCAGAGGGTTGATCTGATGATGAGTAAGAAGATACCTTGGAGGACTTGGCCATGAAGCAGAAGGAAGGAGTTGTGTCTTCAGCTTCATCATCAGCATGTGATGGACCAAATTCTTCAGTGCTGAAGATTGACTTTGAGACAAGTGTCGTGGCAAGAGCCAAACCAGCCACACCCTCAGATTCTTCAGATTCGTCTTCCTCAGCATCAGGGTTGGAACCAGATTCTTCCGAGTCCAATTCTTTCCCGAGATAAGCGCGAGCCTTACGGGAACTTCCTGTATCCAGTAGACCTTGAGGATCTTGAGGATTTCTTCTTTGTCTTTTCATCAGAAATTTCATCTTTCCCTTTCTTCTTCTTCTTCAGTTTAGCTTCCTTTTCCCATAGAGGACACTCAGTGATGTAATGCCCAGGTTTCTTGCACTTGTGGCAAACTCTCTTTCTAGCTTCGACAGAATCATCATCTTTGCTTTTTCTTGAGGACGTTCTTGAGGAATTTCCGAAGCGATTCTTCTTCGTGAACCTTTGAAACTTTCTGGTAAGGAGAGCAAGTTCACGGCTGAGAGTCTCAGGATTATCAGTATCAGCCTCAGACTCTTCATCAGAGGACACTCTTCGTGCTCTAGCTTTTAGCGCGCGGACCTTAGGCGTGGGGCTGTATAAGTCTCGTTTTTCAGAGAGCTTCAGTTCATGAGCATTGAGGCGCTCAAGAATGTCTGCTGGATCCAGAGTCTTGAAGTCCGGCCTTTCTTGAATCATCAGTGATAGGAACTCAAATGAGTCATCCAGTGACCTCAGCAGTTTCTTCACAACTTCATGATCTGTGATATCAACAGCACCAAGAGCTTGAAGTTCATTGGATATGTCAGTGAGTCTGTCAAAGGTTTGTTGCACGTGCTCATTATCCAGCCTCTTGAACCGATTGAAGAGACTGCGGAGTGTGTCAACTCGTGAGTCTCGTTGAGCTGAGACTCCTTCATTAACTTTAGACAGTCTTGTCCATATCTTCTTTGCAGTATCCAGACCACTGATACGGTTGAACTGAGCCTTATTGAGATGACCACCAATGATGCTTCGAGCTTTTGCATCAAGCTGCCAGTTTTTCTTGACAACTTCGGGAGCAGTCATCAGATTTGCTTCAGAAATGCCTTGATCAACAATGTCCCACAGATCCTTGTCAATGGCTTCAAGATGCATCCTCATCTTGTTCTTCCAGTATGGATAGTCTGTTCCGTCGAAGATGGGGCAGTTTGAGGCAACGCTCATTGTACCTGAGGTCGACATAACTAAAACTCCAGGTGGTTAAACCGAATCACACAGAACAAGGGAGTACCTTGCTCTGATACCAATTGAGAGTGCAATATATCGACCAGAGGGGGGGGGGGTGAATGGGAGATTTTCAATTTTGGTACCAGATTTTGATTTTCTTCAGGACTGAAGCAATCATGAAGCTGAAGAAGTAACCAAAATCATGAAGAAATAAAACTTCACAGAATGTAATCATCAAGGCAGCTCATCATAATGCAACAGAAATAAATCAATACAGATAAGCAGAAGTGTTTCAGATGCATAGTATGAAGACTAATAGCAGAGGGAGAGCTGAAGCACAAGCAGTCAACATAGATACTGAAGACATAATACTGAGGCTTAAGAGATTGAGGAGATATCACCAGAAATTGAAGACAATGGTTTGGTAGACCAGTTCAAGTTGCTGTGACAACTCTACGTCTGGTTGGAGAGGCTGAGATTCAACTCAGAAGACATAGTCTTCACCTTGTTCTCCTTGAACTAAAGTCCTCAGACTCCGTCCAATAACTCAGGTGAGTCTTCAAGGTAGACTCCCGAAACCTTTACAGACTCAGTCACTCCGGGAAGTCACAATTGCATCTTGACTTCCTCAGACTGAAGACTTCTACACCAGCTGGAAGATCACAGTCTTCAAGAGTAAAAAGCTTCGGATCACTCAAACCGACTTCCTCAGAAATGCTCAACTACTCAGGCTGGTGGTTTTCCTCACATAGGTTCTTCAGTTTCCTCAGAGGTGGGTTGCTCTCAAATGACAAGTGTCAGTTTTTCTCTCGGAGCAGCCAACCCACAAATGGGGCTAGGGGTGGCTATTTATAGCCGCGGAGCAACCCGAGGCGAAAGGACATAAATGCCCATGCATGCAATTACTCTCATGCCCTCGGAAATGACCGTTGCTAGACAAGTTCTAGCCTCTCACCACGCAACACGTGGCACGGTCTCCAGACTCCTCAACCGAAGTTAGTTACCTCAGTGTCCTGAAGAACAACGTCTCAGACACATGAGGACTGAACTTCTACTGCAGGAGATCTCACTCTCTTCAGGAGAACTGCACTCGCAGTCTCCAGACTCCTCAACCGAAGACAGATTCCTAAGTGTCCTGAAGAACAACGTCTCAGACACCCGAGGAACTGAACTTCTACTGCAGGAGATTTCTCTCTCTTCAGGAGGACTGCACTCGCAGTCTCCAGACTCCTCAACCGAAGATAGATTCCTCAGTGTCCTGAAGAACAACGTCTCAGACACCCGAGGAACTGAACTTCTACTGCAGGAGATTTCCTCAGGGTTTTTCTTCAGGGTTCCTAACTGAGCACTTCCTCAGACCTTCAGAACTCGTTTTCTTCAACCCCTCCAACAGTGCGGTGTTTTCCTATGACTCAAGAAGTATAAAAAGTCTTAGCGAAGACTACGCTTCAACTTCGTCTTCAGCGCGAACTTCCTCAGGATCGTCTTCAGCTTCAGCTTCAACCGAACACTTCAGGATCCTACTTCCTCAGGATTTCGCGCAACTTCATTACTCAAGAAGTATAAAAAGTCTTAGCGAAGACTACGCTTCAACTTCGTCTTCAGCGCGAACTTCCTCAGGATCGTCTTCAGCTTCAGCTTCAACCGAACGCTTCAGGATCCTACTTCCTCAGTATTTCGCGCAACTTCATTCTTCAGGAAACACACCGATTTCTCCAATGTTCCTCAACATTTTGGGGGGGGGTCGACATTGGTGGTTAAACACCTCATCAGGGACTGTTCTCCTGTGTATACTCACAAACACATCAGTCCCTTAACCGTTTTGTCATCAAACTCCAAAACCTCAAGGGGAGGGCACTTGATGCACTTACAAGGAGTGTATGGGGGTTTGGTTATCCTTGCGCATCCTCGACTCATGGTACGTGAGTGTACTCTAATATTCGCCTCCTCAGAAGAGTAGTGATCCATCTAGTAGCTAGAGTTCTCAACTAGTTTTGTAGATTTTGAAAATAAACACGGATTGCCTAAAATACGACACCTATCACTAATAGGCAAGAGCTCTTGACACCAAAAGTCCAAACATTACTCACAACAATGCCTCAAAACTATTGCAAGCTACTACTAAAATTAAATAGCAACCTCAATTACCTACTTTCAAGACAAAACACAACTCAGTGCAACAACCAACTCTCTTAACAAGATAAACATGAAAAATAAAAAGAGTTGCAGCAACAAACTAAACAAAAGCCAAAGCTCTTGCTAAAGACAAACTAAGACTAAAACTAAACATGGCAGTAGCTATGAAAAGATAAAGAACACACAACAGCAAAAAGATAGGCAGGAAAAATCCTATGATGTGTTCTAGATTTTGAAAGTGGAGCGTGTGTCTCTCCCACACAAAGTAAGAAAGGATCTAAATTGTTATGAACAGCAAGAAAAGCTAAAGAAAACTAAAAACAAAACCTAAGAGCGAGACGCTCCAAGCATAGCACAAAACGCATGAAGTGATAAAAATATAGTGAGACAAAGGACGAACTGATGATTGTTGATGGAGAAGGGGATGCACGGGGGCATCCCCAAGCTTAGACGCTTGAGTCTCGTTGAATATTTATTGGGGTTGCATGGGGGCATCCCCAAGCTTGAGCGCTTGACACTCCTGGATCTTCTTTCATCATCTTCCATCGCACACTTGAAAACTCCCTTCATACATAACTCATCATAAGCTGATTAGAGAGGTTAGTACCCTTAATAAATAATTTTTCTCCACTGGATATAAAGATAATCTTGAAGAGCTACTGTTTCTCAAGAGTGCCAAAAAGTTTTTGCAAAGAAAAACCAAGCTTAAGGTTTGCAAAAGTTAGGAGAGACAAAATGTGGCAGAATCTGTGAAAAACAGAACAACAGATAGTAAAGAATTTTTTAGGGATACTTCTGCAACTCAAATCAAAAAACTCAGAACATACGGAAGTTTCGTAATTGTATAGAGCATACTGTGTAAACATTTCAGCTCAAAAAGATGAACTGGGATTTTTCTGGAATTTTTCTGGTCACGAGGATAGAATCTGTTTTCTGGAGAGCATGTCACAACTTTTACTTCCCTTGCCGTAAGAGGTCATAACTTGGCACAAAGCTGAAAAATAAAGATACAATGATGTTGCTATGTCACAACTTTTACTTCCCTTGCCGTAAGAGGTTATAACTTGGCACAAAGCTGAAAAATAAAGATACAATGATGTTGCTACTGAAGTAAGAAACATCAAGACACAACAAAAGCAAAAATAAAAACCTAAATTCGTTGCGGGCTGCCTCCCGAAAGCGCTTCTTTAAAGCCATTAGCTAGACATGATGCAAAAAATAAGAATCAAGTTTTATCAAGAGAAAGAGAATAACTAGCCCGAGTAACGGACTTAAAAGGTAACTTCATTTTCTTTCTAGGGAAGTGTTCCATCCCCTTTTTGAATGGGAATTGAAATTTTATATTCCCCTCTTTCATGTCAATAACCGCACCAACGGTGCGAAGAAAAGGACGTCCCAAAATAATTGGACACAAAGGTTCACACTCTATATCCATAACAATAAAATCAACGGGAACATAGTTGTCATTGAAAATGATAAGAACATCGTCGATCTTCCCCAAAGGTTTCTTTATGGAAGAATCAACAAGACGAACACCAAAAGAACAAGGCTCAAAAGGCTTCAATTCAAACATATCAAATATTCTTTTGGGCATAACAGAGGTACTAGCTCCGACATCACATAAATCATAGCAAGAGAAGTTATTCAATTTAATTTTGATCATAGGGTCCCAACCATCATCTAGCTTCCTAGGTATGGAGGCTTCTACTCTAAGCTTCTCCTCCCTAGCTTTGATAAGAGCATTTGTGATATGCTCTGTGAAGGCAAGATTAAGTGTGCTAGTGTGGGGGTCTCTAGACATTTTGTGTAACAAGCTAATAACTTCTGAGAGGGTGCAACTATCAAAATCAATATCACTACTATCAAAGGTGGTAGTAGTGTCATCTAGGCTCACTTGTTTGAAACCCTCTATGTTCATAGGAGTTTCTTTTTCTACGGTGGAGGTATTAGCATCACCATTAATAGGTCCAACGGGACTTGGAGTGCATTGGGTGCTAATAGTTTGAGTGTCCTCAACAATTTGGATAGTGGCAACTGTGTGGTGTGTAGGAAGGCTCTTAATTCTATCCTCTTCCTCTTTTTCTCTAGCCCATCTTTCTTTAAGTTTAGCCATCATCCTAATATTTTCATTGATTTGCAACTGGATAGCATTAATAGGAGTGGCTTTATTCTCCTCAAGGGGGGAGGTTCTAATTTTAAGCATCTCAATATCAAGGGCTAAGCTTTTCTACCTTCAATGAGAGGTTATCTATTTTAGATAATTTCTCTTCTACATTTTTGTTGAAGGCTTTTTGGGTAGTGATAAAGTCTCTAAGCATGCTTTCTAATTCAGAAGAGGGGTTCTTGTTGCTAGGGTAAGTGTTGTTGTTCCCATAATTGGATGGAAACGGTCTAGGATTGCTAGCAAAATTTCCCCTCTAAGCACTGTTGTTGAAGTTGTTTCTAGCAATAAAGTTCACATCTACTTGTTTTTGAGCAACCAAAGAATTTAAAGGAACATCATGAGGATCAATAGAGGGTTGCTTGGTAAGTAGAGACATAATTCAATCAACTTTTTCCTTGAGGGAGGTAATTTCCTCGACAGAATTTACCTTCCTACCTGTTGGAGCGCGTTCGGTGTGCCATTGGGAATAATTGGTCATCATCTCATCGAGAAGCTTTGTGGCAGCACCAAGTGTAGTTGACATAAAGGTTTCTCCCGCGGCCGAATCTAACAGGTTCTGCGAGGTAAAGTTCAAGCCTGCATAAAAAGTCTGGATAACCATCCAGGTAGTCAAACCATGTGTAGGGCATTTCTTAACAAGAGATTTCATTCGTTCCCAAGCTTGGGCAACGTGTACATTATCCAATTGCTTAAAATTCATAATATTACTCCTCAATTGGATAATCTTAGCAGGAGGGTAGTACTTCCCTATAAAAGCATCTTTGCACTTATCCCAAGAATCTATGCTATTTCTAGGCAAGGATTGAAACCAGATTTTAGCGTCTCCCCTTAAATAGAAAGGAAAGAGCTTGAGCTTAACAACATCACCTTCTACTTCTTTATACTTTTGCATATCACATAATTCAACAAAATTATTCAAGTGTAAAGCAGCATCATCTCCAGCACCAGAGAACTTGTCTCTCATAACAAGGTTTAGCAAAGCAGGTTTAATTTCATAAGAGGTAGCTGAAGTGGCAGGTGTGGCAATGGGAGTATAGATAAAGTCCTGGTTGTTGTGACTAGTGAAGTCACACAACTTGGTGTTTTCAGTGGAACCCATAGTAGCAGCAAGTGTGGCAGATTTTTTTGTAGTTTTTGATAAAAGACACAAAGATAAAAACTGAAAGATAAACTAACAAGACTAAAAAACAAAGCTAAAGGGTAGTGTGCAACTCCCCTATCTTAGCAGTTGGAGTCCCCGGCAACGGCGCCAGAAATTACTCTTGATGATTGGCTTCTCGCCCTTCGTTGGTAGGCCCCAAGTGGAAGGCGTGATGCGGTACATCAGCGAGTTTTCCCTCAGTAAAGATACCAAGGTTTGTCTCCAGTAGGACTCCAGAGATGATAAGTAGGTGTCAGCGGCGCAACTGACGCGGACCTGCACACAGACACAAATAACTTTGTTCCCAACGAATTTCAGAGAGGTTGTCAATCTCTCCGGTCTTGTTGTTCACAAATGATAAAACGCAAGGGGATAATGATAGCAACTCGAAAGTAAATGCAGAAAAGTAAATATAGCTTGAAACAATAATAAGGATATGGACCGGGATATGTGATGTTCGCTAGTGATGTTTCTCTCCCAAAAGACGATAAAAATTGCTATGCGAGGTAAACAAATTACAGAAAGGCAATTGACAGGATTATGAACGCACCGCAATGCTAACTATGCTACAAAAGAAAGGAAGAGGTTCAAAAGCACGGGCAGTACGGCAAAATAAGTAGACCAAAATCCATCTGCATCTACTACTAATCATCCACCTTGAGATATCTATCCAGAACATCTCGCTGGTATTAAGTTGTGAGCCCCACCCAAAGTGTAAACCCAAAGCAACAGACAACTGCATTAAAAAGAACTTTGCGTAAAGTAAACAATCCTTGCAACCGCGGTTACAAGCACCGTTGTTTTCCCCCTTGTGGCAACAACACATCCCCTAGACTCATGTTTCTGTCACTCAAGCATGTCATCGGGGAGGCATGAACCCACAATCTAGCACAACGCTCCCTCTTGGAGTCACTACCTACTACTTGGCCAAAGCAATAAACAGCAACGGAGAGCATGCAAGAATTACTTAGGAACAAAAATACAAGAGATAAGAACCAAATATATTACTCTATCACAATCTGAACATAATCTCATAATCCATCAGATCCGATCAAACTCAACATAGCAATAGCAGAAATATTACAAAGGTGCCTCGATCATGTAGGGCAACTCACGAGGTCTAAACAATGAAGATCAAAGAGGGGAGGAGATCACATAGCTACTGATCACGGACCCATGGTCCAAGGAAAACTACTCACGAGACATCCGGGGAGCATCCGTCGTGGAGAGGAGACTCCCAGAGGTCAATCCTCCCTCCGGCAGGGTGCCGGGAAGAGGTCTTCTGGTGCTCCCGATCTTGGAAGCGCGGCAGCGGCGGAACAGAGGCGAGTTCGCGGAATAGGGTTCTTGTTCTGAAGTTTTCCCGTGACGGGGGATAAATAGGCGAAGGGGGGCAGCCAGAGGTCGACCAGGGGCCCTAGGCGCCCCCCTGGCGCGGCCAGGGGTGGGGCCGCGCCGGGTGGCCGCCTGGGCCCCCCTTGATCCCCTCTGGCCCCTCCCTGGCTCTTCTCGAAGCTTCCGTCGCACTGATTTTTTATCTGAATTTTCCCGAATTTTTCTGGCACTTTTTATATGGGGGAAAACTGAAATAGAAAAACAGAAGAAAACATGAACTGGCACTGGGGTGCACTGAGTTAATAGGTTAGTCCAAATATGATCAAAAATGTATGAAAGTGTATCTAGATCATAGCAATATCACACAAAACATGCATGGAGCAAGCAGAAATTATCGATACGTTTTGGACGTATCACCAAGTAGTAGGTAGTAACCCCAAGAGGGAACGTTATGCTTGATTGTGGGTTCATGCCCCCCGATGAAACGCTTGAGTGACAGAAACATGAGTCTAGGGGATGTGCTGTTGCCACAAGGGGGAAAACAACGGTGCTTGTAACCGCGGTTGCAAGGATTGTTTACTTTATGCAAAGTGCTTTTTAATGCAGTTGTCTGTTGCTTTGGGTTTACACTTTGGGTGGGGCTCGCAACTTAATACCAGCGAGATGTTCTGGATAGATATCTCAAGGTGGATGATTAGTAGTAGATGCAGTTGGATTTCGGTCTACTTATTTTGGCATTCTGCCCATGCTTTTGAGCCACTTCCTTTCTTTTGTAGCATAGTTAGCATTGCGGTGCGTTCATAATCCTGTCAATTACCCTTCTGTAATTTGTTCACCTCGCATAGCAGGTTTATCGTCTTTTGGGAGAGAGACATCACTAGTGAACATCACGTATCCCGGTCCATATCTTCATTACTGTTTCCACGCTCATTTACTTTTCTGCTTTTACTTTCAGTTGCTATCATTATACCTTGTGTTTGATCCTTTGTGAACAACAAGACCGGAGAGATTGACAACCTCTCTGAACTTCGTTGGGAACAAAGTTATTTGTGTCTGTGTGCAGGTCCGCGTCAGTTGCGCCGCTGACACCTACTTATCATCTCCGGAGTCCTACTGGAGACAAACCTTGGTATCTTTACTGAGGGAAATTTGCTTCTGTGCTACATCACACCTTCCACTTGGGGTTTACCAACGAAGGGCGAGAACTCACTATCATCACCTCACACATCACTCGTCTGTGAATATTACATCTCTTGTGACCTAGTCACTTGCTTGCAAGCTATTGATGCAATACCACCGAGTGGGCCCAGAGTACCTATCCTTCACTCGGATTGACAAATACCGCTTTGATCTATTTCATACTCCTCAACATATCTACTTCGGAATACCCAAGATACACCTTTTCAGTTACCATGTTTCAGTGTAACGGTTAATGCACTCAAAGCATCCTAATAGATAGCAATTATGTATGATCATCACGGTCTAAGGATTCAGTCACTATGTTATTAAGTCATCGCAATGCTGAACTTATGTGACTTGATCACACTGCAATGCTTAAGGTGTGTGCGTGTCCATCACATCATTCTCCTAATGATATGACCTCATTGTCAATAGACTATTATGTTCTCATGATCAGGAAACCTTGATCATCAATTGCCCAATGAGCTAGTATGCCTGAGTTTAACTAGGGACCAGGTTGTTATATATCACACGTGTATTAATGTCTCCGCTTAATACAGTTCTAGCACAATATATAACGTATTATGAACAAACAGATATGTGAAAAATATCTTTATTAATTTGCCTCTAGGGCACATATCCAACCGTCTCCCACTTGCACTAGAGTACAAATTACACTAGTTTACATCAGGTATGTATCTAACACCAATAGTCTCTCGGTGTTGTTCAAACTTGGCTTGTGGAAGAGGTTTAGTCATTGGGTCTGACGGATTCAGATCCGTATGTATTTTGCAAATCGTAGTATGACCATCCTTGACGTAGTCTCGCGTCACATGGAAACGCCGGAGAATATGCTTGGCTGTAGAGTGAGTCCTCGGCTCCCTTGCGTTAGCAATGGCACCCGTATTGTCGCAATAAATGCTAACAGGGTCAGTGCAACTAGGGAATACGCCAAGCTCGATGACGAACTTCTTCAGCCAATGCGCTTCATTTGACGCTTCGCAAGCGGCAATATACTCCGACTCCATCGTAGATTGGGCGACGACTGACTGCTTGCCGCTCCTCCAGCTAATCGCACCACCATTCAACATAAACATGTATCCCGTCTGGGATTTTGAGTCATCGGGATCAGTACCAAGACTGGCATCGACGTAACCTGTTACGGCGAGCTCTTCTTCACATCCTCCATAGACAAGAACCAGATCCTTAGTTCTTCGTAAGTACTTAAGGACGTTCTTCACTGCAATCCAATGATCCATTCCAGGATTACTTTGGAAACGATTCGTCAGACTAACCGCCAGGGCCACATCTGGTCGAGTACACAGCATAGCATACATGATAGAACCTATGGCTGAGGCATAGGGATTTGAGGACATTTCCTCCCTTTCTTTTGCTGTTGCTGGGCATTGAGTCACACTCAATTTTACTTCCTTTCATAACGGGCAAGTGGCCTCTCTTGGCGTTATCCATATTGAACCTCTTCAATATCTTCTCAAGGTAAGTTCTCTGACTCAGTGCTAATAGGCGTCTTGATCTATCTCTATAGATTTTAATGCCTAATATGTATGCAGCTTCACCTAGGTCCTTCATGGAAAATTGTCCATTAAAATATTCCATTACCCCTCTAGAAATTTCACATCATTCCCTATCAATAATTTGTCATCCACATATAGTACTAGGAATGCCACAGAGCTCCCACTCGCTTTCTTATAAACACAAAATTCTTCTTCATTTTGGACAAATCCAAAAGCTTTGATCACCTCATCAAAACGAAGATTCTAGCTCAGAGATGCTTGGTTCAACCCATAAATGGACCGTTGAAGTTTGCATACCTTACCAGCGTCCTTAGGATCAATAAAACCTTCCGGTTGTACCATATACAACTCTTCCTCAATGTTGCCATTTAGGAACGCGGTTTTCACATCCATCTACCATATTTCATAATCGTAATAGGCAGCAATTGCTAGCAATATCCGGATAGACTTTAGCATTGCTACGGGTGAGAAAGTCTCTTCGTAGTCAACTCCTTGAATTTGTCGGAAACCTTTTGCAAAATAAGGTTCTGTCTTTGGAGTTTACCCGTCATGGAGAATAAATAGGTGAAGGGGGGCAGCCAGGGGGGCCACCAGGGGTCCAAGCGCCCCCCTGGCGCGGCCAGGCCCCTGGTGGTGGCCCTCTGGCCCCACTTGGGTGCTTCTGGAAGACTCCGTTACGCTGATTTTTATCTGATTTTCCCGATTTTTGGAGCACTTTTAATATGGGGGAAACGTGGAATGAAAAACAACAGAAAACAGAAACTGGCACTGGGGTGCACTGAGTTAGTAGGCTAGTCCAAATATGATCAAAAGTATATGAAAGTGTATCTAGATCATAGCAATATCACACAAAACCTGCATGGAGCGAGCAGAAATTATCAATATGTTTGAGACGTGTCAACATCCCCAAGCTTAATTCCTGCTCGTCCTTGAGTAGGTAAATGATAACATGCATAATTTCTTTGGTGACATGCTAGCAACCATATAAGAACTTTGAAAAGTAAAGCAATCAAGGTATGTAATTCAATTTAGGTCATAACATGCAAGAGTCTATATTAGCATTGAAACAAGCAATGAAAGAACATTAGGTGCAAGAGCTCTCGCTGTCCGTGACTCGAATGTCTCCAGATGGTGTTTGCGTGCAAGAAGGGGGATAGGGAATACGAGAAAAAAGGTATTTTTGTGTTGAGAACTCAATCTACTAAAGTTTCACACCTGATCTTCTTTGGAATCTTATCTTGACTCGTCCCCAGACCACTAGTCAGGTACAAGTCAATTTGATCCACTCCTTTTCGATATTTTGAGCACTCATGCAATGGATGAGCGTAAGCACGAGAGTTGACACTTAGGATGGAAAAGAGAGAAATATGGTGGAGGAGGAAGACAAAAAGGATGAGAAAGGCTCACATCAATGAGGACAATCATAGGCGAGAAGGCCAAATGATAGATATGATGTGAGGAGTAGGGATTGCCATGCAACGGATGCACATATGAGCTGAAAATATCTCCAATGGAACTAGTGGGGGTGCATCTAACTTGCTCTCTCATGAAGACCTAGAGCTCTTTTGAGGAGGCTCATCCTTGTAATATGCAAGCCAAGTTCTATAGTGTGAAGGTCCCCACATAGCTATATGCATGATCATCTCTATGGAGTACAAGGATAAGAGGGAGTACTAGTGTGGATCTTTCAAAAGGATAGTTGTGTTGCCCCTTTCTCTCTTTTTATTTATTTTCTATTTTTTTCTATTTTTTGGTGGCCTCAATGGCTCTTTCTATTTAACTCTCATTTGTCCTATTTGGGATCTTTTCCTCACTTAAGGGCAACACTCTAATTTACAAGAGGGTATAGAAGATCTTTCACACTTTACAAGGTACTCAAATCATAAAGAAGATGTAGCTATCATGATGTATGCAATGTATGCCGCTGCCAGTGTAGCAGGAACATGTATGACATGAAGATCAAGTCATGAAGAGGTGGAAGTTGCATGGCAATATATCTTGGATAGGCTATGGAAATGCCTTGATAGGTAGGTATGGTGGCTGTTTTGAGGAAGGATATAAGGAGATTTATGATGATAGAGCGTATCATGCCAAGGGTTTGGATGTACCGGCGAAGGTGGACGCCAACTCTCGGAGTGAGAAGGAGGCAATGCACGGCACATTAGAGGCTAGCAAAATATGAGGAGGTGGAAGTGTCAACTTTCAATACTTACATTAGTCCGAAGAACTCATGCACTTATTATTGGTAACTCTCAATCTAATGAGGAGGTTCACAAAGAGACAAGTACCCCGTGGAGGAGTGTATGGGGGTTTGGTTATCCTTGCGCATCCTCGAATCATGGTACGTGAGTGTACTCTAATATTCGACCCCTCAGAAGAGTAGTGATCCATCTAGTAGCTAGAGTTCTCAACTAGTTTTGTAGGTTTTTGAAAATAACACACGGATTGCCCAAAATACGACACCTATCACTAATAGGCTAGGGTTCTTGACACCAAAAGTTCAATCATTACTCACATCAATTCCTCAAAACTATTGCAAGTTACTACTGCTATTAAATATCAACCTTAATTACCTACTTCTCAAAAAACAAGACATAACTCAGTGCAACAACCAACTCTCTTAACAAGATAAACATGAAAACTAAAGAGAGTTACAACGACAAACTAAACAAAAGCCAAGGCTCTTGCTAAGACAAACTAAGACAAAAACTAGACAGGGCAGTAGCTACGAAAAGATAAAGGACACACAACAGCACAAAGATAGGAATGAAGAATCCTATGATGTGTTCTAGATTTTGAAAGTGGAGCGTGTTTCTCTCCCACACAAAGTAAGACGGGATCTAACTTGTTATGAACAGCAAGCAAAGCTAAAGAAAACTAAAAATAAAACCTAAGAGCGAGACGCTCCAAGCATAGCACATAACACATGAAGTGATAAAAATATAGCGAGATGAAGGACGAACTGATGTGTCTGAACCCCAACTTGGGTAAGTGCTAGGGTTCAAGTGCTCTTTTGCATCATGTGAAAATTTCAAAAGAAACCCAAATAGGGAAAAAGAAAAGCCCTGAGAAATTAATTCAAATGGCCAGATAAAAATATTTTTCCGAAAATCATTTGAACATTTGGAAAACTCCTATAAATGATGGTGATCATTTCAAAAGTGGTTTGGGTTCATTCCCATGCCCAAGGAATTTTCTAAAAATCAAAATGTGCCTTGGAAATTAAATATGACCCCTATTTGAATTGAAATTCAAATGTTTTGAATTTAAAAAATTCTCAAATTCTACAAGTGACTTGCTACTGGTCACCTAGGATTTATAAAATTATTTGTGCATTTTATTAAATTTCCTAGGTATTTATTTATCAAGGCACAACAAAAATACAGAAAGAAAAACAAAAGAAAAACAGAAAGGGGCCTTACCTGTTTTGGGCCCAACTCATCCCCCCCGGCCCAGCTGGCCCAGCCCACCACCCAGCACCCTTGTCGTCTTCTCCAACCAGCTCTGTGGCGAGCTGGAAGCAAGCCGGTGCCACCTCGACGCCGTTGAGGCCCTTCTAGGCCTCCCTCTACCCTCCCCTGGCGCCACGCAGCAGCCATAGGACCCCCGCACCCTTCCCCCTAGCTTTTGGTCACCCTCCCCCTCTCTTTAACGCGATTTCGCCGCCGTCACAGAGCTCGCCGGAGCGCAGCGCCGTGAATACCCGTGGCCACTGGCCACCGTTCGCTCCGCCGCCGTGTCCAGAAGACGCCTCGTTATCGTCCTCGTCGTGCTGAACGCGGAATTGAAGCCGAAGACCACCGGAGGAGACGCCCGCCTCAATTCCCCGCCGCGGGACGCAAGGAACCCCGGCGAGAAATCCGGCGCCCCCAGCTCCTCCCCGGCTTCCCCGAGTGCGCCATCGCCTTCAGGTGAGCTGGGCGCTTCATTTTCCCCCATCCGTGCTTCTCCCCGAGCCCTCTACACCGTCTTCACCTACGCCCGAGCTCGGCCGCCGCCATTGTTGTCGTTGCCATGGCCTGGGGCCTCTCCTTGATGCCCAGATGGCATGAATGGATGCGCGAGGCTGCGGGCTACGCGCCCATGCTCTCCATCTTCCCTCCCATGCACATTTTGGCAACGCCGGCGACCTAGGCCATTAGCGCCCTAACCCAGCTCCTAATCCCCCCCTCTCTCACTGACTGTGGGCCCCAGGCCACCCCTAACCCCTCTGTTAAGTTAACAGAGAGGGGATTAAACCCACTGTGGCTGACAGGCCGACCCCACAGGTCATACCCCCCCACGTCAGCCATGCGTCAGCATGACGCAATAAATTGCTAAATGATTTAAAAGAAATACAGAAAACTTACAGAAAATCCAGAAAATAGCCAAAACTTCAAAAATTCATAGAAAATTCATATGAAGTCCAAATTTAACAAATAATATATGAAAAATGATCAGCAGAAAATAATCTATCCAAATATCCAACTTTCAACTATGTTTGAGTTGAATTTAAAATGGGACCAGTAGATTTTGCTATTTGGCTTAATTGGAATTAATTCAAATTAAATTCAAATGCTATTCCAATTTAAACCCTTGCAATGCAAACATGATCACTTGTACATCAGAGACATATTACACACATGAACACATGGTTTTCAAAGAACAAACAATAGCAATTGCAATTTGGTTAAATTGAAATTCATATGTGGAGTTTGAATTTGCATTTCAAATGCAATACACTTCATTTAAATCAAATGTACCACGAACCAGCACCATTCACATCATGGACAACATTATCATGTGATTGTGCATTTGAATTCAATGTTGCCCCCCTCTTGTTGATGATTGTGCCGGTAACAGTGCCTCCGAGACGGTGATCACCCTCGAAGAAGAAGACCACCGTTAAGACACGTGTATCGTCAGCAAGGCAAGCAAACCCCATTGATCATGTCTATAAAATCCTACTTCCCTCTCAGTCTCGCTTATGCATGTTTAGGAGATCACCGAGACACGTTCTTTCGCATAGTTGAACCCATTCCGATGCATGACCTATCATTTTGTCACCGTATTAAGCAAACCACAATCCTAGCAGATATAGGAGTTGAATGATGAGCATGTGTCCCCTGCAACTGTTACTGCTTATTGCTGCTTAGTGATACAATGAGGATGTTATGGTTGTGAGTCGGGATGGAATGAACAAAGTGATGCAGATGATAACGTGTTGGTGAATCCACCCTAAGCAAAGGTGAACGATGAGAGGCTGTGTAGGAGTACACAATGGGTTGTCTCGTTGAACACCGCCTTAAGCACCGAGTTCTTGTGTGGTAATCCAAGACAAAGAGTACAACCACACATTGGGCTCACTGACCCCTCTCGGCCTATTACCTTGATCCGTGTTGACGTCCAGGAGTCACATTAGTTCGGGCCTTCCATTTGACATATGCATAGAAAAAGAGTGAGTGGAAATGTTTCATCATCCTAGATACGTGGGTGGATCTGTGAGACAGTGAAACCATCTGTCAGAGGTGGCGTCTCGGTTGCCTACATTGTCTGGGTCCGTATCGTTGATCCGGCCGGACTCTCGAGCGGTGACAAACTCAGATAGTCGACTCCTGGAATAGACCGGTTGTGAGCGAAGTGTCGTGGTGAACATCCTCGCTGTCACCTCTTGAACGGTGGCGAGACCTGGCGGTAACTGATGGTCATGTGTGTGTAGTTTACACCCTTGCAAGGTTAACAAAACTATTCGAATAGCCGCGTCCGCGGTTAAGGACTACTTGGAACCTGTACCTGATTATTAGACAACTTGAATGGATACTCTAAAACTCGCAAGATAAGCGTGAGTGCTATGGCTTGCTTCCTCGTGGGGAAGTCGAGGAAGTAACCATAGTGGTGTATTGGTTGGAGACTTGGTAGTGGACTCGTGTACGCTTCTTACCTCAAGTCTGGTACTCGTAGTACAGGACTAGCCAAGTCAAAGCTGGCACTTCTGCATGATGAAACGCCACCTCCCTTTACCTTGAAACCTGAGCATGAGTAGTATAGATCTGATGTAAGTCTTGCTGAGTACGACTTTGTACTCACGTTTGCTTATTCTATGTTTTAGATGAGAACCCGGACCCCGATGGAGTCACCTTCGTGAAGCTCGACATTGACCTTGGTAGTATAGTTCCAGACAGCAGTCTGGTCCCTCGTGGAAGGGCATGTATGTTTACAAGGCTTCTCTAAGCCATTTGTTAAACTTGTCTGTACTCAGACCTAATTTGCTTCCGTTGTATGATGTAATGTTGATCACAGACATGTGATCTTTGTATGCTCTATGTGTAAGTCAATAAAGATACACTTTGTAGAGTTATGTGATGATACATGTTGTTCATACTAGGCATGTGTGCTGCGTGTATGTTTATAACATGCATGTCTTAGTATGGGTTTTCGAGACCTTAGTTGTGATCTGGCTGGCGGTCTTTTATACACCAAGTGGCCCTTAGATGTGCGCAGCTTGGGGCATCGCGATGCGATTGCTCGTGACTCTGTCACGTGCACAATTTGTGATATGATCGAGCCCACCCTAGACCCCGACTAAGTGATCGGGCTGGAGTTCGTTTATGTAAGGGTTATGATTCAATCGATAACATGGTTGAGGCGACTTGTCTATGAGTATGGGATTTCACCACTCATAATCATTAGACTTGTGAGCGGGCGATGAGGACCCATCTCAGTTGATCATCCGGCCTGGATGGGATGCCCCTCATGTTCGTTGCTTTCCGAGAGTGCTCTGTGCTTGGCCTTGTCTGCTTAGACAAGTGGGTACGGCTCTCGGCTCTCCATGTGGTTGCATCGTGACTGGAATTACATACGCATATTCCGGGTCCCGACATGATGATTGTTGATGGAGAAGGGGATGCTCGGGGGCATCCCCAAGCTTAGACGCTTGAGTCTCCTTGAATATTTGTTGGGGATGCATGGGGGCATCCCCAAGCTTGAGCGCTTGACACTCCCGAATCTTCTTTCATCATCTTCCATCCCACACTTGAAAACTCCCTTCATACACAAGTCATCATAAGCTGATTAGAGAGGTTAGTACCCTTAATAAATAATTTCCCCCCACTGTATATAAAGATATTCTTGAAGAGCTACTGTTTCTCAAGATTGCCAAAAGTTTTTTGCAAAGAAAAAACAAGCTTAAGGTTTGCAAAAGTTAGGAGAGACAAAACGTGGCAGAATCTGTGAAAAACAGAACAAGAGGTAGTAAATAATTTTTTAGGGATACTTCTGCAACTCGAATCAAAAAACTCAGAAGATACGAAAGTTCCGTGATTGTATAGAGAACGCTGTGTAAAAAATTCAGCTCAAAAATATGAACTGGTGATTTATTATGATTTTCCCGTCACGAGGACAGAATCTATTTTCTGGACAGCATGTCACAACTTTCACTTCCCTTGTCATATGATGCTATACTTGGCACAAAGCTTGAAAAATAAAGATACAATGATGTTGCTACAGTAGTAAGAATCATTAAGACCACTAAAAACAGCAGTAAAAACATCTTGGGTTGCCTCCCAACAAGCGCTTTCTTTTACGTCTTTAAGCTAGGGATAAGGCAAAAGAGAATCAAGTTTTATCAAGAGAAAGAGAATAGCTAGCCCGTGTAACAGACTCAAAAGGTAACTTGACTTTATTTCTAGGGAAGTGTTCCATCCCATTTTTTATAGGGAATTGGAATTTTATATTCCCCTCTTTCATGTCAATGATAGCACCAACGGTGTGAAGAAAAGGACGTCCCAAAATAGTTGGACATAAAGGTTCACACTCTATATCCATAATGATAAAATCGACGGGAACATAGTTGTCATTGACAATGATAAGAACATCGTTGATCTTCCCCAAAGGTTTCTTTACGGAAGAGTCGACAAGGTGAAAACCAAAAGAACATGAATCAAAAGGTTTCAATTCAAACATATCATACATTCTTTTGGGCATGAAGGAGGTACTAGCTCCCACGTCACATAAAGCATAGCAAGAGAAGTTATTTAATTTAATTTTGATCATAGGGTCCCAACCATCATCTAGCTTCCTAGGTATGTAGGCTTCTATCCTAAGCTTCTCCTCCCTAGCTTTGATGAGAGCATTTGTGATATGCTCTGTGAAGGCAAGATTAAGTGTGCTAGTGTGGGGGGTCTCTAGACATTTTGTGTAATAAGCTGATAACTTCTGAGAGGGTGCAACTGTCAAAATCAATATCACTACTATCAAAGGTGGTAGTAGTGTCATCTAGGCTCACTTGTTTGAAACCCTCTATGTTCATAGGAGTTTCTTCTTCTACGGTTGAGGTATTAGCATCACCATTAATAGGTCCAATGGGACCAGGGGTGCATTGGGTGGTAATAGTTTGAGTGTCCTCAACAATTTGGATAGTGGCAACTGTGTGGTGTGTAGGAAGGATCTTAATTCTATCATCTTCCATAGGGACAACTTCTGGTTTGGCTGCCATTTGATTTATCAAAGTAGATTGGGTGTGGGACATATTCGAAACAATGGTTTCAGTGGCGGTAAGTCTAGTTTGGAGATTTGAGATCTCACTATTCAGGCTCTCAAGTTGTTCATTAATGTTTTGCAGTATGGTAGTGTGCTCATCTATTTGCTTAGAGAAGGCTTTGTTTTGTTCAAACAGGGTATGCATATAATTCTTAGTAGCCTTCTCTATTTCTATTAATTTCTCATAGCTAGGTAGGTCTCTATCCTTGTAAGTAGGATAGGGGTTGCAAGGGTAGGCGTTGTTGTTCCCGTAAGTGGATGAGAACGGTCTAGGATTACTAGCAAAGTTGCCCCTATAAGCATTATTATTAAAGTTGTTTCTAGCAATGAAATTCACATCTACTTGTTCCTGAGCAACCAAAGAATTTAAAGGAACATCATGAGGATCAATAGAGGGTTGCTTGGTAATTAGAGACATAATTAAATTAACTTTATCATTTAGGGAGGTAATTTCCACGACAGAATTTACCTTCCTACCCGTTGGAGCGCGTTCGGTGTGCCATTGGGAATAGTTGGTCATCATCTCATCGAGAAGTTTTGTGGCAGCACCAAGTGTAGTTGACATACAGGTTCCTCCCGCGGCCGAATCTAACAGGTTCCGCGAGGTAAAGTTCAAGCCTGCATAAAAAGTCTGGATAACCATCCAGGTAGTCAAACCATGTGTAGGGAATTTCTTAAATGGATATTTCATACGTTCCAAAGCTTGGGAAACGTGTTCATTATCCAATTGCCTAAAATTCATAATGTTACTCCTCAATTGGATAATTTTAGCAGGTGGGTAATACTTCCCAATAAAAGCATCTTTGCACTTATCCCAAGAATCTAAGATATTCCTAGGCAAAGATTGAAACCAGATCTTAGCTCCGTCCCTCAAAGAGAAAGGAAAAATCTTGAGCTTAACAACATCACCTTCTACTTCTTTATACTTTTGCATATCACATAGTTCAACAAAATTATTCAAGTGTAAAGCAGCATCATCTCCAGCACCAGAGAATTGATCTCTCATAACAAGATTCAGTAAAGCATGTTTAATTTCATAAGAGGTAGCAGAAGTGGCAGGTGTGGCAATAGGAGTGCAGATAAAGTCTGTGTTGTTGTGACTGGTGAAGTCACACAACTTGGTGTTTTCAGGGGAACCCATAGTAGTATCAAGTGTGACATTTTTTTGGTAGTTTTTGATATAAGACACAAAGATAAAAACAGAAAGGTAAACAAACAAGACTAAAAAGTAAAGATAAAGGATAGTGGGCAACTCCCTATCTTATCACTCGGAGTCTCCGGCAACGGCGCCAGAAATTTTCTTGATGGCGTGGAAGTGGTAATGGCTTCTCGCCCTTCGTTGGTTACCCCAAGTGGAAGGTGAGATGTAGAATAGCAGCAAATTTCCCTTATGTAGAGGATAGGGTTTGTCTCCCGTAGGACTCTGACAATGATAAGTAGGTTCAGCAGCGCACCTGACACGGACCTGCACACGATACAATTAACTTTGCTCCCAATGAAGTTCAGAGAGGTTGTCAATCTCTCCGGTCTTGTTGTTTACAAAGGGTCAAACACACAAGGGATAATGATAATGATAATGATAATGGTAGCAACTGAAAGTAAATGCGAGAAAATAAATGAGCTTGTAAACAGTGATAAGAATATGGACCGGGGTCCCGTGATGTTCACTAGTGATGTCTCTCTCCCAAAAGACGATAAAACTGCTATGCGAGGTAAACAAATTACAGATGGGCAATTGACAGGATTATAAACGCACCGCAATGCTAACTATGCTACAAAAGAAAGGAAGAGGCTCATAAGCATGGGCAGTACGCCAAAATAAGTAGACCAAAATCCATCTACATCTACTACTAATCGTCCACCTTGAGATATCTATCCAGAACATCTCGCTGGTATTAAGTTGCGAGTCCCACCCAAAGTGTAAACCCAAAGCAATAGAAAATTGCATTAAAAGAATTTTGCGTAAAGTAAACAATCCTTGCAACCACGGTTACAAGCACCATTGTTTTCCCCCTTGTGGCCACATCACATCCCCTAGACTCATGTTTCTGTCACTCAAGCGTGTCATCAGGGGGCATGTACCGACAATCGAGCATAATGTTCCCTCTTGTTGTTACTATCCACCACTTGGCCAAAGCAATAAAAAACAACAGAGAACACGCAAGAATTACTTAGGAACAAAAATATAAGAGATCAAAACCAAATATATTACTCTATCACGATCTGAACATAATCTCATAATCCATCGGATCCCATCAAACTCAACATAGCAACAACAGAAGAATTACATATGTGCCTCGATCATGTAGGGCAACTCACGAGGTCTAAACCATGAAGAACAAAGAGGGGAGGAGAACATCACATAGCTAATGATCACGGACCCATGGTCCAAGGTAGCCTACTCATGGCACATCCGGGAAGCGTCCATGGTGGAGGAGAAGCTCCCGGAGGTCGATCCTCCCTCCGGTAGGGTGCCGGGAAGGGTCCTGACGGTGCTCCCGATCTTGGAAGTGCGGCGGTGGCGGAACAGAGGCGAGATTGTAAAATAGGGTTCTGTCTTCGGAGTTTCCCCATCACGGAAAATATATAGGCGAATTGGGGCATCCAGGGCGGCCACCAAGGGTCCAGGAGCCCCCTGGCGCGGCCAGGCCCCTGGCCGCGCCAGGTGGCCGCCTAGGCCCCTATGGTGGCCCTTTGGCCCCACTTGGGTGCTTCTGGAAGACTCCATTACGCTGATTTTTTATCCGATTTTCCCGAATTTTTGGAGCACTTTTAATATGGGGGAAACATGGAGTAGAAAAACAGCAAAAAACAGGAAATGACACTGGGGTGCACTGAGTTAGTAGGTTAGTCCAAATATGATCGAAAGTATATGAAAGTTTATCTAGATCATAGCAATATCACACAAAACATGCATGGAGCGAGCAGAAATCATCGATACGTTT
The DNA here is from genome assembly GCA_950022295.1 of Bromus sterilis. Classification (NCBI taxonomy): domain Eukaryota; kingdom Viridiplantae; phylum Streptophyta; class Magnoliopsida; order Poales; family Poaceae; genus Bromus; species Bromus sterilis. Next base: position 316,201,373 of record OX465596.1, on the reverse strand, counting down.
GAGACGTATCAACGATGAATATATAGGCCAGAGGGGGGCGCCGGCAGTGGCCCCAGGGGTCCAGGCGGCCTCCCGGCGCGCCCCTGGTGGGGGCCGCGCCAGGGGGCACCTGGGGGTCCCCCTCTGGCCCCTTTTCGGCGAAGCTTCATTAATCTTCTGGAAAATATCCCCCGTCAATTTTCAGCGCATTTGGAGATGTTCATTTTCAGAAACTCAATGTCCACATTTCTCTGTTGAATCTTGCGTTTGCTGTTTCGGCACCGGAAAGTTGCAAACTGTGTAAAAGAAGCCAAAACAACATAAGGATAGCATCATAACATGAAATATATCAATGAATAGGGGAGAATTACAATATAAAATAGTGATGCATTTTGGACGTATCATGTGTGCAGGTCCAGGTAAAGTAAGCAACCCTCTGTTGTGAACGGCGCCATTGTTCACTTTACCACATACTTGTGGTCATTGGAGTCCTACTGGACTGACTCAAACCTTGGTATCTTTGCCAAGGGAAATTACCGCTACGCTTGGGGTAACCAACGAGGGGCGAGAAGCCATCAGGAGCGTTATGCATGATTGTGGGTTCATGCCTCCCGATGTCTAGCTTGAGTGAAAGAAACATGAGACTAGGGGATGTGTTGTTGCCACCAGGGAGAAAACATCGGTGCTTGTAACCGCGGTTGCAAGGATTGCATACATTACGCATAGAGTGTTAAGGCAATTGTCCGTTGCTTTGAGCCTACAATTTGGTTGGGGTTCGCAACTTAATACTAGCGAGATGTTCTGGATAGATATCTCAAGGTAGATAATTAGTGAGTAGATGCTGATGGATAAATGGTCTACTTGTTTTGGTGTAATGCCCGCATGATTAAACCTCTTTACTTTTTAGTAGTATAATTAGCATTGTGGTGCGTTTGTAATTCTGTTAATTGCTGATACGTCCCAAACATATCTATATTTCCTGCTTGTTCCATGCTATTTTATGTGACATTGCTATGTGTTTTGCTACACTTTTATATCTTTTTACACATATTTTTACTAACCTACTAACTCAGTGCATCCAGTGCCAGTTTTTTCCTGTTGATGTATGTAAGTTGCAGGTTTTTACCCAAATTTACAGAGCTCCGAAAATTACAGAAAAATCAGATAAAAATCAGCATGAAGGAAACTTCCGGAGCCCCGAAGGAGGGACAGGGGGCCCCACCAGGCACCCAGGTGCCCTGGTGGCGCGGCCACCCCCCTGGCCGCTCCAGGTGGCCTCCTGGGCGCCCTAGCCCACCTCTGGCGCCCCCTTTGTCCTATATTACCTCCTCGCCCCGAAAACCCTCGGAGAGACCCACACATCGTGAATTTCCTCTTTGTTTCGCCGCCGCCGCGCTTCCAAGATTTGGGAGCACCAGAAGACCTCTTCCCAGCACCCTGCCGGAGGGAGGATTGACCTTCGGGAGCTTCTCTTCCACCATGTACGCTTCCCGGATGTGCCGTGAGTAGTTTCCCTTGGACCATGGGTCCGTGATCATTAGCTGTGTGATATTGCGTAAATTAAGTTGCGAGTCCCACCCAAAGTGTAAATCCAAAGCAACAGACAACTGCATTAAAAAGCACTTTGCGTAAACTAAACAACCATTGCAACCGCGGTTACAAGCACCGTTGTTTTCCCCCTTGTGGCAACAACACACCCCCTAGACTCATGTTTCTGTCATTCAAGCGTGTCATCAAGGGGCATGTCCCTCTTGGAGTCACTACCTACTACTTGGCCAAAGCAATAAACAACAATGGAGAACATGCAAGAATTACTTAGGAACAAAAATATAAAAGATAAGAACCAAATATATTACTCAATCACAAACTAAACATAGTCTCATAATCCATCAGATCCCAGCAAACTCAGCATAGCAACAACAGAAAATTACATATGTGCCTCGATCATGTAGGTCAGATCACGAGGTCTAAACCATGAAGAACAAAGAGGGGAGGAGAACATCACATAACTACTGATCACGGACCCATGGTCCAAAGGATACTACTCACAGATCATCCGGGAAGCGTCCATGGTGGAGGGGAAGCACCCGGAGGTCAATCCTCCCTCCAGCAGGGTGCCGGGAAGAGGGCTGCTGGCGCTCCCGATCTTGGAAGCGCGGCGGCAGCGGAACAGAGGCGAGTTCGCAAAAAGGGTTTCTGTCTTCAGAGGTTTCGCATCACGGAGAATATATAGGCGAAGGGGGGAAGGCAGGGGGCCACCAGGGGTACAGACGCCCCCTAGCATGGCCAAGCCCTAGGCCCCACCAGGTAGCCGCATGGGGCCCTCGTGGGTCTCCTCTGGTCCTCCTTCGGGAGTCTGGAAGATTACATTGCGCTGATTTTTATCTGATTTTCCCGAATTTTTGGAGCACTTTTAATATGGGGGAACCTGAAATAGAAAAACAACAGAAAATAGGAACTGGCACTGTGGTGCACTGAGTTAATAAGTTAGTCCAAATATGATCAAAAGTGTATGAAAGTGTATCTAGATCATAGCAATAACACACAAAACATGCATGGAGCAAGAAAAAATTATAGATACATTTGGGACGTATGAACATCCCAAGCTTAATTCCTGCTCGTCCTCGAGTAGGTAAATGATAAGAAGCATAATTTCTGTGGTGACATGCTAGCAACCATATAAGAACTTTGGAAGTAAAGCAATCAAGGTATGCAATTCAATTCAAGTGATAACAGGCAAGAGTCTATATTAGCATTGAAACAAGCAACATAAGAACATAGGTGCAAGATCTCTCGCTGTCTGTGACTCGAATGTCTCCAAATGGTGTTTGCGTGCAAGAAGTGGGATATGGGAATACGAGAATTTTTTTGTTGAGAACTCAATCTACTAAAGTTTCATACTTGGTCTTCTTTGGAATCTTATCTTGAGTCGTCCCCATACCACTAGCTAGGTACAAGTCAATTTGATCCACTCCTTTTCGATATTTTGAGCACTCATGCAATGGATGAGCGTAAGCACGAGAGTTGACACTTAGGATGGCAAAGAGAGGAATATGGTGGAGGAGGAATACAAAAATGGTGAGAAAGGATCACATCAATGAGGACAATCATAGGCGAGAAGGCCAAATGATAGATATGATGTGAGGAGTAGGGATTGCCATGCAACGGATGCACATATGAGCTAAGAAAAGCTCTCCAATGGAACTAGTGGGGGTGCATCTAACTTGCTCGCTCATGAAGACCTAGAGCTCGTTTGAGGAGGCTCATCCTTGGAATATGGAAGCCAAGTTCTATAGTGTGAAGGTCCCCACATAGCTATATGCATATATGATCATCTCTATGGAGTACAAAGATAAGAGAGAGTACGAGTGTGGATCTTTCAAAAGGAATAGTAGTGTTGCCTCTTTCTCTCTTTTTATTTTCTTTTTCTCTTTTTTCTATTTTCTGTATTTTTTGGTGGCCTCAATGGCTCTTTCTATTTAACTCTCATTTTTCCTCTTTGGGATCATTTAAATTGTCCACTTTGGGATCTTTTTCTCACTTAAGGGCAACACTCTATTTTACAAGAAGGTGTAGAAGATCTTCACACTTTACCAGGTACTCAACATAAAGAAGATGTAGCTATCATGATGTATGCAAATGCATGCCTCTGCCAGTGTAGCAGGAACATGTATGACATGAAGATCAAGTCATGAAGAGGTGGATGTTGCATGGCAATATATCTCGGAAAGGCTATGCAAATGCCTTGATAGGTAGGTATGGTGGCTGTTTTGAGGAAAGATATAAGGAGGTTTATGATGACAGAGCGTATCATGCCAAGGGTTTGGATGCACCGGCGAGGTGGACGCCAACTCTCGGAGTGAGAAGAGGGCAATGCACGGTACGGAAGAGGCTAGGAAATATGAGGAGGTGTAAGTGTCAACTTTCAATACTTACATTAGTCCGAAGAACTCATGCACTTATTATCGGTAACTCTCAATCTAATGAGGAGGTTCACAAAGAGATAAGTACCCCGAGGAGGAGTGTATGGGGGTTTGGTTATCCTTGCGCATCCTCGACTCATGGTACGTGAGTGTACTCTAATATCCGATCCCTCAAAAGATTAGTGATACATCTAGTAGCTAGAGTTCTAAACTAGTTTTTGTAGGTTTTTGAAAATAAACACGGATTGACCCAAATACGACACCTATAACTAATAGGCTAGATCTCTTGACACCAAAAGTTCAAACATTACTCACAACAATACCTCAAATCTATTGCAAGTTACTACTAAAATTAAATAACAACCTCAATTACCTACTTTTAAGACAAGACAAAACTCAGTGCAACAACCAACTCTCTTAAAAATATAAACATGAAAACAAAATAGAGTTCCAGCAACAAACTAAACAAAATCCAAGGCTCTTGCTAAATACAAACTAAAACTAAAACTAAACATGGCAGTAGCTACGAAAAGATAAAGAACACACAACAGAGAAAGATAGGCATGAAAAATCCTATGATGTGTTCTAGATTGAAGTGGAGCGTGTTTATCACCCACACAAAGTAATCTAGGGTCTAACTTATTATGAGAAGAAAGCAAAGCTAAATAAAACTAAAAAGTAAACCTAAGAGCGAGACGCTCCAAGCATAGCACATAACGCATGAAGTGATAAAAATATAGTGAGACGAAGGACGAACTGATGATTGTTGATGGGGAAGGGGATGCACGGGGCATCCCCGATCTTAGAAGCTTCAGTCTCCTTGAATATTTATTGGGGATGCATGGGGGCATCCCCAAGCTTGAGTGTTTGACACTCCCGGATCTTCTTTCATCATCTTCCCTCGCACACTTGAAAACTCCCTTCATACATATCTCATCATAAGCTGATTAGAGAGGTTAGTACTCTTAATAAAATAATTTTTACCTACTGGAAATAAAGATATTCTTGAAGAGCTACTGTTTCTCAAGATTTCCAGAAAGTTTTTGCAAAGAAAAAGCAAGCTTAAGGTTTGAAAAAGTAAGGAAAGGCAAAACGTGGCAGAATCTGTGAAAAACAGAAGACCAGGTAGTAAATAATTTATTTGGGGTACTTCTGCAACGCAAATAAAAAAAACTTAGAATATACGAAAGTTTCACAATTGTATAGAGCATGCTGTGTAAAAAATTCAGCTCAAAAAGATGAACTGGTGATTTGTTTTGATTTTTCCCGTCAAGCAGACAGAATCTGTTTTCTGGACAACATGTCACAACTTTTGCTTCCCTTATCATAAGAGGCTAAACTTGGCACAAAAGCTTGAAAATAAAGATACAATGATGTTTCTACAGTAGTAACAATCATCAAGACCACTAAAAGCAGAAGTAAAAACATCTTGGGTTGCCTTCCAACAAGCTCTTTCTTTTACGCCTTTAAGCTAGGCATAAAGCAAAAGAAGAATCAAGTTTTATCAAGAGAGTGAGTGAGAGAATAACTAGCCCGTGTAACAGACTCAAAAGGTAACTTGATTTTGTTTCTAGGGAAGGGTTCCATCCCATTTTTGAGAGGGAATTGAAATTTTATATTCCCCTCTTTCATGTCAATAACAGCACCAACGGTGTGAAGAAAAGGACGCCCCAAAATAATTGGACATAAAGGTTCACACTCTATATCCATAATAGTGAAATCAACGGGAACATATTTGTCATCTACAATGATAAGAACATCGTCGATCTTCCCCAAAGGTTTCTTTACGGAAGAATCAACGAGGCGAACACCAAAAGAACAAGGATCAAAAGGTTTCAATTCAATCATGTCATACATTCTTTTGGGCATAACGGAGGTACTAGCTCCAACATCACATAAAGCATAGCAAGAGAAGTTATTCAGTTTAATTTTTATCATAGGGTCCCAACCACCATCTACATTCCTAGGTATGGAGGCTTCCATTCTAAGCTTCTCCTCCCTAGCTTTGATGAGAGCATTAGTGATATGCTCCATGAAGGAAAGATTTAGTGTGCTAGTGTGGGGGTCTCTAGACATTTTGTGTAGCAAGCTAATAACTTCTGAGAGGGTGCAACTATCAATATCAATATCGCCACTATCAATGGTGGTAGTGGTGCCATCTAGGCTCACTTGTTTGAAACCTCTATGTTCATGGGGGTTTCTTCTTCTACGGTTGAGGTATTGGCATCACCATTAATAGGTCCAATGGGACTAGGAGTGTGTTGGGTGCTAATAGTTTGGGTGTCCTCAGCAATTTGGATAGTAGCAATTGTGTGGTGTGTACGAAGGCTCTTAATTCTATCTTCTTCCATAGCGATAATTTCTGGTTTGGCCGCCATTTGACTTATCAAGGTAGATTGGGTGTGAGATATATTTGAAACATAGGTTTCAGTGGCGGTAAGTCTAGTTTGGAGACTAGAGATCTCGCTGTTAACGCTCTCAAGTTGCTTACTAATGTTTGTCAAAATGGAAGTGTGCTCACCTAATTGTCTAGAGAAGGCTTTGTTTTATTCAAACTGGGTGTGCATATAATTCTTAGTAGCCTTGTCTATTTCTACCAGTTTCTCATAGCTAGGTAAATCTCTTTCCTTATAAGTTGGATTATAGGAGTTGTTGCTAGGGTAAGTGTTGTTGTTCCCATAGTTGGATGGAAACGGTCTAGGATTGCTAGCAAAATTGCCCCTATAAGCATTGTTGTTGAAGTTTTTTCTAGCAATAAAATTAACATCTACTTGTTCCTGAGCAACCAAATAATTTAAAGGAACATCATGAGGATCAATGGAGGGTTGCTTGGTAAGTAGAGACATAATCAAGTCAACTTTTTCATTTAGGGAGGTAATCTCCTCGACAGAGTTTACCTTCCTACCTATTGGAGCGCGTTTGGTGTGCCATTGGGAATAATTGGTCATCATCGCATCTAGGAGTTCCGTGGCAGCACCAAGTGTAGTTGACATACAGGTTCATCCCGCGGCCGAATCTAACAGGTTCCGCGAGGTAAAGTTCAAGCCTGCATAAAAAGTCTAGATAACCATCCAAGTAGTCCAACCATGCGTTGGGCATTTATTAACAAGAGATTTCATACGTTTCCAATCTTGGGAAACGTGTTCATTGTCCAATTTCTTAAAATTCATAATGTTACTCCTCAATTGGATAATTTTAGCAGGTGGGTAGTACTTCCCAATAAAAGCATCTTTGCACTTATCCAGAGAAACTATGCTATTCCTAGGCAAAGATTGAAACCAACTTTTAGCTTCTCCCCTTAAAGAGAAAGGAAAAAAGCTTGAGCTTAACAACATCACCTTCTACTTCTTTATACTTTTGCATATCACATAGCTCAACAAAATTATTAAAGTGTAACCAGCATCATCTCCAGCACCAGAGAATTGATCTCTCATAACAAGGTTTAACAAAGCAGGTTTAATTTCATAAGAGGTAGATGAAGTGGTGATACTCTCTCCTCGTTGGTTACCCCAATTGGAAGGTGAGATGTAGGATAGCCGCAAATTTCCCTCGGTGAAGATACCAAGGTTTGTCTCCAGTAGGACTCCGGAGATGATAAGTACGTGTCAACAGCGCAACTGACGTGTACCTTCACACAACACAAATAACTTTTCTTCCCAACGAGTACAAAGAGGTTGTCAATCTCTCCGGCCTTGCTGTTCACAAAGGATCAATGCAACAGATAATAATGATAATGGTGATAGCAACAAGAAAGTAAATTCAGGAAAATAAAAGAGTGTGTAAACAGTGATGAGAATATGGACCGGGGTCCCGTGATGTTCACTAGTGATGTCTCTCTCCCAAAAGACGATAAAATTGCTATGCGAGGTAAATAAATTACAGCTGGGCAATTGACAGGATTAAAAACGCACCGCAATGCTAACTATGCTACAAAGAAAGGATGAGGCTCAAAAGCATGGGCGCTACGCCAAAATAAGCAGACCGAAATCCAACTGCATTTACTACTAATCATCCACCTTGAGATATCTATCCAGAACATCTCGCTGGTATTAAGTTGCGAGCCCCACCCAAAGTGTAAACCCAAAGCAACAGACAACTACATTAAAAATCACTTTGCGTAAAGTAAACAATCCTTGCAACTAAGGTTACAAGCACCGTTGTTTTCCCCCTTGTGGCAACAACACATCCTCTAGACTCATGTTTCTGTCACTCAAGCGTGTCATCGGGGGGCATAAGCCCACAATTGAGCATAATGTTCCCTCTTGGAGTCACTACCTACTACTTGGCCAAAGCAATAAACAGCAATGGAGAACATGCAAGAATTACTCAGGAACAAAAATATAAGAGATAAGAACAAAATATATTACTCAATCACAATCCAAACATAGTCTCATAATCCATCAGATCCCATCAAACTCAGCATAGCAACAACAGAAAATTACATATGTGCCTCGATCATGTAGGGCAGCTCACGAGGTCTAAACCATGAAGAACAAAGAGGGGAGGAGAACATCACATATCTAATGATCATGGACCCATGGTCCAAGGGAAACTACCCACGACACATTGGGAAGCGCCCATGGTGGAGGGGTAGCTCCCGGAGGTCAATCCTCCCTCCGGCAGGGTGCCGAGAAGAGGTCTGCTGGCGCTCCCGATCTTGGAAGCGCAGCGGCGGCGGAACAGAGGCGAGATCGCGAAAAAGGGTTCTGTCGTCGAAGGTTTCGCATCACGGGGAATAAATAGGCGAAGGGGCAGCCAGGGGGGCCACCAGGGGTCCAGGCGCCTGATACGTCTAAAACGTATCTATAATTTCTGCTTGCTCCATGCATGTTTTGTGACTTTGCCATGTTTTGCTTGAACTTTCATACACTTTTGAGCATATTTGGACTAATCTATTAACCCAGTGCACCCAGCTGCCAGTTGCTGTTTTCTGCTGTTTTTGTATTTCAGGTTTTCCGGCCATTAAAAGTGCTCCAAAAAATCCGGAAAAATCAGATAAAAAATCAGCGTCACGGAAGCTTCCGGAAACACCAAAGGAGCGAAGGGGGGCCACCACCAGGCAGCCAGGAGGGAAGGTGGCGCGACCCCACCCTAGGCCGCGCCATGGCCCCTCCTCACTGCCTCGTGGGTCTCCTCGACACCCCCCTTCGCCTATATTTACCCCTCGGGGTGGAAACCCCTAAGAGGGACTCCTCTTTCGCGATCTCGCCTCTGTACCGCCGCCGCCGCCGTTTCAAGATTGGGGTTGCCTAGAGAAGCTGCTCCGGCACCCTGCCGGGAGAAGCTACCCCCTCCGGGAGACCATCCATAGCCATAGAAGCCTCCTGTATGTACTGTGAGTAGTTTCCTTTGGACCATGGGTCCGTGACCAGTAGCTATGTGATCTATCTTCCCTTCTTTGTGCCTCCACTTTCGAGACCTCGTGAGCTGCCTCGCATGATCAAGGCACCTTTGTAATTTTCTGCCGTTGCTATGCTGAGTTTGTTGGGATCTGATGGATTATGAGACTATGTTCAGATTGTGATGAGTAATATATTTGGTTCTTCTCTTTTATATTTTGTTCTTGAGTAAATTCTTGCATGTTCTCCGTTGCCGTATTTTACTTTGGCCAAGTGATTTGTTGCAACTCCAAGAGGGAGCGTTATGCTTGATTGTGGGTTCAGCCCCTTGATGTCTAGCTTGAGTGACAGAAACATGAGACTAGGGGATGTGCTGTTGCCACCAGGGATAAACAACGGTGCTTGTATCCGCGGATGCAAGGATTGTTTACTTTACGCCAAGTTCTTTTAATGCAGTTGTCTGTTGCTTTGAGTTTACACTTTGGGTGGGATTCACAACTTAATACCAACGAGATGTTCTGGATAGATATCTCAAGGTGGATGATTCATAGTAGATGCAGATGGATTTTGGTGTACTTACCTTGGCGTACTGCCCATTGCTTTTGAGCCCTTCCTTTCTTTGCAGCATAGTTAGCATTGCGGTGCCTTCATAATCCTGTCAATTGCCCAACTGTGATTTTCTTACCTCGCTAGCACTTTTATCGTCTTTTGGGAGAGAGACATCACAAGTGAAAATCACGCGACCTTGGTCCATCTTCATATCATTGTTTACACCCTAATTTACTTTCAGTCTTTACTTTCAGTTGCCACTATCATTATCTCTTGCGTTGATCCTTTGTAAACGGCAAGGCCGGAGGAATTGACAACTCCTCTGTACTCGTTGGGAGCAAAGTTATTTGTATCTGTGTGCAGGTCCAGGTGAAGTAGCAACCTCGGCGCCATTGTTCACTTTACCACCTTCTTGTATCCTTCGGAGTCCTACGGGAGACAAACCTTGGTATCTTTGCCAAGGGAAAACTTGCCGCTGCACTATATATCCAACCCTGCACTTGGGGTAATCAACGAGGTCTTGAAGAGTATAACACTCTCTTGCCATCAGCGCCCCCGTGGCGCGGCCAAGCTCTAGGCCGCGCCAGGTGGCCACCTGGGTCCCTGGTGGTGGCCCTCTGGCCCCACTTTGGTGATTCCAGAACGTTCCGTTGCGTTGATTTTTATCCGAATTTCCCGAATTTTTGGAGCATTTTTAATATGGGGGAAACCTGGAATAAAAAAACAGCAGAAAACGGGAACTGGCACTGTGGTGCACTGAGTTAATAGGTTAGTCCAAATATGATCAAAAGTGTATGAAAGTGTATCTAGATCATAGCAATATCACACAAATTATGCATGGAGCAAGCAAAAATTATAGATACGTTTGGGACGCATCAACATCCCCAAGCTTAATTCCTGCTCGTCCTCGAGTAGGTAAATGATAACAAGCATAATTTCTGTGGTGACATGCTAGCAACCATATAAGAACTTTGAAAAGTAAAGCAATCAAGGTATGTGATTCAATTCAAGTCATAACATGCAAGAGTCTATATTAGCATTGAAACAAGCAACGAAAGAACATTAGGTGCCAGAGCTCTCGCTATCCGTGACTGGAATGTCTCCAAATGGTGTTTGCGTGCAAGAAGGGGGATATGGGAATACGAGTGTAACATCCTCACTGTCATGTAACAGTGATCACTACAGTGATCCTTTTGTTGATGATCATCACTGTTGCAATCATGCTATGATCATCTTTGCTTTTGATCACATTTCAAAAATGCATTTGGTTAATATAAAAAATCATGTGACAATTAACTTTGTCCAAAAATTATGAAACCACTTTTGTTAAATCACCAATATTCAGTGGACCTTGTCCATGTGGGTATGGGAATTTATTAAGCTACCAAATAAATCAAACAATTCAAACAGTGGTAAAACGGTGGCATTTAACACCTTTTTAATAAAACAAAAATGCAAAAGATTTTATATAAGTCCCAATCTTTTTTTTGTCATCTTAGTATTGTGCCATACTAATTATGGAACCAATTACATATTTTACAAAATGGCTAAAGCAACTAAAATAATTAAATACAGAAAAAAAGAAAAAAAGAAAAAGGAAACTATCTGGCGCCCGGGGCACAAACCCCCTCGGCCCACCCTTGGCCTAGCCCAACACGAACGGTTTTCCCCTACCTCCGTACGGGGGGAAGCAGGTGCATGGCGTGGCAGCCATCTATGGCGCCATTGTCACCCCTCGACGCCGTGTCAAGCATCCGGAGCCCCCCGGCGTGAATAAAGATCAGCCCGTGCCCCTCCCTGTAGCCCTAGATCGAGTCGCACGCCATTAGCCCCCGCCTTCCTCGTTACCCCTCGATAGCCGACGACGCCATGGGCGCAAGCTCGTGAACAACCATGGCCAACGAGCTCCCCGTTCCTCGTCGGCGTGTCCAGGAGAGCCACCATGGACGGCCTCGTCTACCGGCGTGGTCAATTTGGGCAAGGAGGCCCCAAGGACGCCACCCCTTTCATCTTCTCCCGCCACGGCCACCGCGTCGTCGCCGTCGATTTGCCCGGCTCGAGCTTCCCCAGCCTACCCCGAGACCCCTACAAGCTCCACTGTGAGCCCCCGCTTCTTCTCCTTCTTCCCGCATTTCTTTTGGCCCCCCCAGACGCCGTGTTCACCGCAGCCGTGCTCCGGCCGCCATAGAGCCTCGTCGTCGCCGTTGTTTTACTGCACCCCGGCGTCCACCTTGTTCTCCGGTAGATTCGCGGCGCGGTCCGCTTTCTATTCCGGTCGTGCGCATTCGATTTGGTCGACGGAGGGCCTCACTGGCCGGCGCCGCCGTGCCTTTGGCCATGCTCGTCGTCGGCGTGCCTTGCACACCCGTGTTGTAAACGAGTGGTTTGACTCACTGGCATGGTGACCGCCCCCCAGCTAATCCCTATTTAAGCTAATCTCCACTGTTAATTAAAACAGAGTTAAAACCCCCAGAGACTTACATGTGGACCAGCCCCACTTAACCCCCTGGTTATTAGATAAATAAATGAAGTTTTAAAACAACAGAGTATGACACCTAGGTCCCACCTGTCAACAGATTTATTTAGATAATTTATAATTAGTCACAGTGGCTCACATGTGGGTCAAGTGGTTAATTAAATTTAATTAAATGATTTATTAGCTATGTGAGGCTGACCAGTGGGTCCTTGTGGATAATGTTGTTATTTAATTAATAAAATAATTCAGAAAATCTTTTAAAATGATTAAAACTTTGAAATTAATTATCTTTTAAACCGTAATTCAGATTCAAAAACTTTATACATCAAAATGGACCAGAAAAATATAACGAATACGGATACGCTATCCGTATACCAACCACACCCCTCTAACACAATGAACATCGACATTCCCCCCTCCGGGCCGTCTGTCCGATGATTTGTCCGGTACAGTTAAAGTATGCAGATGAATTTATTCTGAACACGAAAGTTGTTCGGATTGTTTCAACTAGCACGGTTACACCATCCACACGTTTGTCGGATGTCCACGACACCTCCGACATGATCCCTTCCCCTCCGGACACCCTGTCCGGTAATCACCCGGAGCTGGCAGCTCATCCCCGGATGGACTCCCGCTCCGTGCAACGTGCATTGTACTGCGTTAGAACACCGTTAACATTGCATTCGTCATGCCTTTCATATGTTTGATATGATTGCTTTATATTTACTGTTTCTTCCCCCTTTTATTCTCCGGTAGACCCCGCTGCTACCGCCGATTACACTGCTGCTGGGTACGACTACTTTGTCGACGACCCTACCCCTACCATCGAGCTTCCAGGCAAGCAGAGCCATTCTCTTCCCCAGATATCGCCTACTTTTTCCGTTCTTTCTTGCACTAGGCATTGTTACTGCTGCTGCTACGATTACAATCCTATTCAATTGCATAGCCTGTTTTTGTCGCCCCTTGATGTACCTCTTTTATCCTATGTTGCCTATTATAATTATGCATTATTCAGCAGTGAGCCCTGCGCATTGTTATCTAGGATTAGATAGCGGGCCGTGACCACTCAGGGGAGCGAACACGGGTACAATATATATAACTGCAACAGGTACGGTACAATGCAGACACCGTCTAAGGCCCCCTAGCTCGGCTCTGCCGAGTCACCCTCAAGTGTGAGCTATCAAGGAGTAATCCTTGTAATCCACTCGTTGCTGACTCTGTATAGCCGCTCTAGGTACCTGAGCAACGGTTGTCCTTAAGGTAAGAAGTCGGGCGACCCAACGGTGCCCGCGAGCGGTATTGCGTCGGGAACGACAAGGAGGGTACGACCGACGTTACTGGCGTGCTTGGCCCCTGCTCGTATCTCGCGAGAGTTACCAAACCACGAAAGTTGAGCTCTACCAAGAGCACACGCGAGACAAGCTAAGGAGACGGTTCACCTTGTTGGTAACCGCAGAGAATTGGTGGGACGATAGGGCAGGCGCCGATGTACTGGTGGTCCTGACTGCTGTCGTTGACCGTGGGTCAGTTAAGTCGAGGCAACGATAACGGTTGTCACGCAGGTTAATTAAAATGCAAAATAGTTTGGCGGATGACTTCAGAGGCCGCAAAGGCTTGTACTCACTACCTTCACGTGGGATAAGGAGTTATGGGCTCCCCTGCGTCGTAGTTTGTCTGAAAGCTCTTCGGACGTCAGCAGTACCGCGGCCTGCGCCGGGAAGTTGTGTCTTCTTCGCTCGAGCGGTGTGTATTAGGATTTGCTTTTGTTTCACCGGCCAGCCACGCACCGTGCAGGAGCGTGCAAGGGTGAGGGTCCTAGACCCCTTGGCGCATATGATATAGTCCGGCGGATGGCCTCTTTGTTGAGCCTAGGATGGGCTGCGTCGTGTCGGATAGCTTCGGTGCAGCGTTCCCTAACAAGGTTCCCGCCACCCTAGAGATCCGAGCGTGCAGGCTGAACAGTAGTGCACCCGTGCAGGGAGTTTAATCTATTCGAATAGGCCTGTCCACGGTAACAGGACGCTTTATGCTGAAGCTGGATCTTACCAGTACAAACTACTACTATTAAACTGTATGGTTCCGGGTCTTCTTCCTTGCAGGGAGTCGAGGAAGGGAACTCAAAGGCATTATTATTATTAATCATTACAACTTACTATTATACAATGTTGCAGCAACTTTTGCTCCATTTTTATTAAATTCATGCTATTGAACTGTTGGCCGTTTCTCTTCTCATGCTGCAAGACACGTCAGAAGATGCTAGTCTTCGATAGGCCTAGCTTCTTATCCTTATTCTGATTTCTATCTTGCAGCCCACTATATACAGCCTCCCCTTTCCATTTGATACAATGCATAATGCTTAGTAGCGGACGTAAGACTCGCGGGTATGCTAGATACTCACCTTTTCTTTTTTCCCCCCTTTATGTTTTTCCTGATCGGCCGCTGCAGTCGACATTGGAGCCCAGGAGCAGGAGTACCCCGGAGGCGGATACTACTACGTCGAGACCCCCGCTGACCAGGACCATGAGTAGTTTCGGAGGCTCCCAGGCAGGAGGCCTTGCCTTTTCGATCTGTATCTCTGATGTTATTTGTGCTAGCCTTTTTAAGGCAAAACTTGACTAACTATGTCTGTACTCATATATTATGGCTTGTATAACTTATGTATTCGGGTCCACGTGACCCCCATTTATTGTAACATATTGGTTTATCCTTTTGTGTTTAGTGTTGTGCTGTGATATTCTCACAGTCTCACCCTAATCTCAGCCGTGTACCCTGCGTGTATGATTATTGTACACAGATTGATTTTGGGGGCGTCACAAGTTGGTATCAGAGCCGACTGCCTGTAGGAAGCCACCCAACCACTACCTAGTCGAAGTTGAGTCTAGACTTTGAAAAACTATTTTGCTAACTTAATGTTTGGCTTACGGGCGCACATCGATGTCACTACGTGTGATATCTATGGTATTAGGATCCTTTTCTCCTTACCTATGCTCTGGGAATCTGCTCTCTTATCCTTGCTGGTAAGTTTTACAAACTCTGACATTAGGATCACGTTCTCTTGATTCCTCCCGACGTTCTGGTGCTACCCCATTGATTGAGTCGTTCGTAGGAGTTCTACCCCAGGCCCCGGACCGCGGATCCCATTCTCATTCTGGGCAGGCCGCGCGTTCTCTGGCATTTACTCCTGTGGCCAACAGTTTTCTTGCGGCATGATTGACATTGTGGAATCTATGTTGCGTCGTGTAATCCTTACCGCGGTCTGCGCGCCGCCTAGTGTGTCCTTTTCCTTAATTTCTACGACGTTATGTTGTCCGATTTTTTGGTTGATTCTGTGTGTGGATGTGTATGTCTTATATGACTACTCCTATATATCCGCGCCTCCTCTTTGTTGTCGCTTTACCTCATATCGTTTCCGGCATCTCGTTAAAATTCTCATCGCTGAAATACTCCTGTAAAATTTTAGCAGGATGGCTGGTCGTGGTGGTCGTGGTCGTGGTCGTGGTGCCAACGATCCACCTCCGACGCCGGACTACATGGCCGCGATGATGCAGCAGTTTCAGATGAACCAAGTGTTTATGCAAGGAGTCATAGATCAGCTCCAGAACCAGAATCAGAACCAGAACCAGAACCAGAACCAACCGCCTGTGGTTAGTCTGCAAAATTTCATGTGTTT
The DNA here is from genome assembly GCA_950022295.1 of Bromus sterilis. Classification (NCBI taxonomy): domain Eukaryota; kingdom Viridiplantae; phylum Streptophyta; class Magnoliopsida; order Poales; family Poaceae; genus Bromus; species Bromus sterilis. Next base: position 316,185,437 of record OX465596.1, on the reverse strand, counting down.
CAATCCCCCTCTCTTCCACCAACCTGAACAGCCGCTGGATGCCGATGATTGGCTTCGTGACATCACTCGTCAGTTGGAGTTCGCTAATGTGAGCGCTGCTGATTACGTCAACTTTGCGTCCTATTTCCTGCGTGGCCCCGCTGCTCAGTGGTGGGACACCTACAAGGGCTCGCTAGTTGAAGGGACTGTCGTCACCTGGAATGACTTCAAGACTACCTTCCGTGCTTGTTATGTCCCCCAGGCGATTATGAACCGTATGAAGGCCGAGTTCCACAACCTCGTTCAGGGCAACAAAACTGTCGAGGCATATCAGAGGGAATTCCTCCGCCTCTCCCGCTATGCTGCAAGTGACCTCCCCAATGATGCAAGTAGGCAAGAGAAGTTCCGTGATGGACTCAACGCAGATCTCCAGCTTGCGCTGGCTTTGCACGTCTTCCCCGACTTCGCTACCATGGTGAACCCGACTATCACTCTTGAGACCGCTCAGGCTAAGTTCAGGGGTTCGCCGAAGCGCCCCCGTGATGCTGGCTCATCTTTGGGCACAACACAGAAGCAACGCGTTTGGCTTCCACACAGTGTGTATCGTCCACCTGCCCCTGCACCAAGGCCGTCGTATGTTGCACCTCGTCTGCCTCCGCCCCCGCCGAGACAGCCGAAGACTGAGACTGCACCCCTCTGTCCTCAAGATGGCCTGTGCTTCAAGTGCCATCAGCCAGGTCACTTTTCTAGAGACTGCCCCCAGCGAGAGAATCAACTGGTAGTTCACCCTGCTGGCTGTGGAAATGGCTGTGGCAACAACAGGACCCCCAACTATAACACTGGGTCTTCTGCTCACACTCGTGGTCATGCTAACCACATTGACGTTGAAGAAGCTCAGGCACAGCCCGCTACAGTTATGGGTACTCTCCTCGTTAACTCAATACCTGCTACTGTTTTATTTGATACAGGAGCATCGCATTCATTCATGTCGGAAGTATTTGCATTATCTCATAACTTTACGCTTGGAAAGATGAACACACCGATGGTTGTTCGCACCCCGATAGGCCAATGCCGAACCAACATGATGGTGCCCAATACTGCCGTTGAAATTGAAGAAGTTGTATTCCACGTGTCCCCCATCATTCTGAATTCTTCCACCATAGACCTCATCCTGGGAATGGATTGGTTGAAAGTCCACGATGCCGCACTGTATTGTGGTACCAAGTCTGTCCAACTCTTTCATCCCTCCGGCGAGATTGTTAACCACACCACCCGAATTACCCGTGATGCTGAAACACATATCTATATGATGAATGCTTTGAACGTCTCGCCTCTTGAAGGAATTGAGCAAGTTCCGGTCGTTTGTGATTTTCCCGACGTCTTCCCAGAAGAACTTCCGGGAATACCCCCGATTAGAGAGGTTGAATTCATCGACTTGAAGCTTGGCACCGTCCCTATTTCCAAGCGTCCCTATAAGATGCCACCTCACCACCTCCTTGAACTGAAGAAGGAGATCAACACAGCACTCGATAAAGGCTTCATCTGTCCTAGTTCCTCTGCTTGGGGAGCTCCTTCGCTCTTTGTCAAGAAGAGTGATGGAACGAATCGTTTGGTCCAAGATTACCGACCTATCAACCAGGCCACGATACAGAAAAAGTACCCGCTTCCTCGGATAAATGATCTGTATGATCAACTTGCTGGATCCAAGGTGTTTTCTAAACTTGACTTGAGGTTGGGTTATCACCAAATCCGAGTCCGTGATGAGGACATTCCGAAGACCGCCTTCATTACTCGCTATGGTTCATATGAGTACACCGTCACGTCCTTTGGCTTGACGAATGCCCCAGCCACTTTTTCCCGATTGATGAACTATATATTCATGGAATATCTCGACAAGTTTGTCGTGGTTTATCTGGATGATATCTTGATATACTCGAAGAATGAAGAAGAACATGCTGAACATCTTCGTCTTATACTGGAAAAGCTTCGAGAATACAAACTCTATGCCAAGTACTCTAAGTGTGAATTCTGGCTTCCCGAAGTGACCTACCTTGGTCACGTAATTTCCAAGGATGGCATTCCCATCAACCCAGAACGTATTCAGGCTATCCTGGATTGGACTCCGCCCAGGACTATCAAGCAAGTCTGAAGTTTCCTCGGCCTTGCTAGCTATTTCCGCCGCTTCGTTGAGAACTTCTCCAAGATTGCCAAGCCTCTGACTAATCTGCTTCACAAAGGCGTCAAGTTTGAGTGGACTGATAAATGTCAAGAAAGTTTTCAAGCTCTAAAGGACAAGCTCACTTCTCCCCCAGTGCTTGCTCCCCCTGATACTCAGAAGGACTTCGTGATATATTGCGACGCGTCTCATCAAGGATTAGGCTGTGTCCTAATGCAAGAGCGCAAAGTGATTGCTTATGGCTCTCGTCAGTTGCGTGGTCACGAAGAAAGCTATCCAACACATGATCTCGAATGGGCAGCGGTAATTTATGCATTGAAGCTATGGCGACATTACCTCGTTGGTAACCGTTGCGAGATCTACGCCGACCACCAAAGCCTGAAGTACCTGTTTACTCAACCAGACCTGAATCTCCGCCAGCATAGATGGCTCGAGACAATAGCCGACTACAACATGGGAATTTCTTACACCCCCGGTAAAGCTAATGTGGTGGTCGATGCCTTAAGCCGCAAAGCCTACTGTTCTGAACTTGAAGTCCAGATAGAGCAGCCACTTATGTATGAAGAGCTCCGCAAGTTGAACCTTGAAATTGTTCCGCAGGGACATGTGAATTCCCTTGTTGTTGAAGTAGACCTCGACAAAGACATCAAGTTCATCCAAAGAGCTGACTCTGATTACGAAAAGATGAAGCGTTATCTCACCACAGGAAAGCCCTCAGACTACAGGCTTGCTGATGATCAAGCGTTGTACTTCAAGAATCGTTTAGTGGTTCCTAGCAAGGGCAATCTAAACTTGACTCCGAATGTTATGAAAGAAGCTCATGATACCCCGTTGTCGATCCACCCAGGTAGCACCAAGATGTACCAAGACCTTCGTCAGCGGTACTGGTGGCCTGGCATGAAGAAAGACATTGCTCGTTATGTTGATGAGTGTGACGTTTGCCGTCGTGTCAAAGCCGAACATCAAAGACCTGCTGGAACTCTGCAACCACTCTCTATTCCTGAATGGAAATGGGACAAGATTGAAATGGACTTCGTCACCGGTTTTCCCCGATCACAGAAGGGTCATGATGCCATCTTTGTCGTCATCGACCGATTCTCCAAGGTTGCTCATTTTCTGCCTGTCAAGGAGACGATCTCTGCTAGTCAGTTGACAGACTTATATGTTTCCAGAATTGTTTCCCTCCACGGTATTCCGTTGGAGATCAGTTCAGATCGTGGCAACATTTTCACCTCGAAGTTTTGGGATAGTTTCCAAGAAGATATGGACACTCACCTAAAATTCAACACTGCTTATCACCCCCAGTCGCAAGGACAAGTTGAACGAGTGAATCAAGTGCTTGAAGATATGCTTTGAGCTTGTGTCATTTCATTCGGTAAGAAATGGGAGGAATCTCTTCCATTTGCTGAATTCTCGTACAACAACAGTTATCAAGCTAGTCTGAAGATGCGCCCCTTTGAAGTTCTCTATGGACGTAAGTGTCGAACCCCTCTGAATTGGTCAGAAATTGGGGAACAAACTCTCATTGGTCCGGACATTATACAACAAGATGAAGATCAGGTTCGCGTTATCCATGAACATCTGAAGGCTGCTCAGTCCCGCCAGAAAAGCAACTATGACCGCAAGCACAAGGAAATGGTCTATCAACCCGGCGAACAAGCTTACCTCCGTGTCACTCCCATGAGAGGCACTCATCATTTCGGGATCAAAGGAAAGTTAGCTCCTCGCCACATTGGTCCGTTCCGCATCCTTTCCAGGAGTGGACCAGTGGCATACCGATTCGAGTTGCTGTCGAACCTCTCTCAAGTCCACGATGTCTTTCACGTGTCGCAACTCCGTCGCTGCTTCAAGGACCCTATCCGAGAAGTGGAACATGATATGATTGAGCTACAACAAGACTTGACTTATCAAGAACATCCGAGCCGCATTCTTGATCAGTCTGAACGTCGAACCCGCAACAAGACAACCAAGTTCCTCAAATTTCAGTGGTCGAATCATTATGAAGATGAAACCACTTGGGAACGCGAAGATCGTCTTCATGAAGAATACCCCGATCTTTTCCCCTCTACCGCTTAAGATTCTCGGGACGAGAATTTCTGTAGTGGGGGAGATTTGTAACATCCTCACTGTCATGTAACAGTGACCACTACAGTGATCCTTTTGTTGATGATCATCACTGTTGCAATCATGCTATGATCATCTTTGCTTTTGATCACATTTCAAAAATGCCTTTGGTTAATATCAAAAATCATGTGACAATTAACTTTGTCCAAAAATTATGAAACCACTTTTGTTAAATCACCAATATTCGGTGGACCATGTCGATGTGGGTATGGGAATTTATTAAGCTACCAAATAAATCAAACAATTCAAACAGTGGTAAAACAGTGGCATTTAACACCTTTTTAATAAAACAAAAATGCAAAGATTTTATATAAGTCCCAATCTTTTTGTGTCATCTTAGTATTGTGCCATACTAATTATGGAACCAATTACATATTTTACAAAATGGCTAAAGCAACTAAGATAATTACATATAGAAAATAAAAAAAATCATAAAAAAGGAAACTATCTAGCGCCCGAGGCAAAAAACCCCTCGGCCCAGCCCAACACGAACGGTTTTCCCCTACCTCCGTACGGGGGAAGCAGGGGCATGACGTGGCAACCATCTATGGCGCCATGGCCACCCCTCGGCGCCGTGTCGAGCATCCGGAGCCCCCCGACGTGAATAAAGATCAGCCCATGCCCCTCCTGTAGCCCTAGATCAAGCCACACTCCATTAGCCCCCGCATTCCTCGTTTCCCCTCGGCAGCCGACGACGCCATGGGCGCAAGCTCGTGAACAACCGTGGCCAACGAGCTCCCCGTTCCTCGCCGGCGTGTCCAGGCGAGCCACCGTGGACGGCCTCGTCTCCCGGCGTGGTCAATTTGGGCAAGGAGGCCCCAAGGACGCCGCCCCCTTTCATCTTCTCCCGCCACGTCCACCGCGCCGCCGCCGTCGATTCGCCCGGCTCGAGCTTCCCGAGCCTACCCCGAGACCCCTACAAGCTCCAGTGTGAGCCCCCGCTTTTTCTCCTTCTTCCCGCGTTTCTTTTGGCCCCCCCAGACGCCGTGTTCACCGCAGCCGTGCTCCGGCTGCCGTAGAGCCTCGTCGTTGCCGTTGTTTTACTGCACCCCGACGTCCACCTTGTTCTCCGGTAGATTCGCGGCGCGGTCCGCTTTCGATTCCGGTCGCGCGCGCTCGATTTGGTCGACGGAGGGCCTCACCGGCTGGCGCCACCGTGCCTTTGGCCATGCTCGCCGCCGGCGTGCCTTGCACGCCCGTGTTGTAATCGAGTGGTTTGACTCACTGGCATGTGGATCCCCCCAGCTAATCCCTATTTAAGCTAATCTCCATTGTTAATTAAAATAGAGTTAAAAACCCTGAGACTTACATGTGGGCTAGCCCCACTTAACCCCCTGGTTCTTAGATAAATAAATGAAGTTTTAAAATAACAGAGTATGACACCTGGGTCCCACCTAGCACAAGATTTATTTAGATAATTTAACATTAGTCACAGTGGCTGACATGTGAGTCCAGTGGTTAGTTAAATTTAATTAAAGGATTTATTAGCTATGTGAGGCTGACCAGTGGGACCCATTGGTCAGGTTTGACCAGTCAACCCTTGTGGATAATGTTGTTATTTAATTAATAAAATAATTCAGAAAATCTTTTAAAATGATTAAAACTTTGAAATTAATTATCTTTTAAACCGTAATTCAGATTCAAAAACTTTATACATCAAAATTGATCAGAAAAATATAACGAATACGGATACGCTATCCGTATACCAACCACACCCCTCTAACATCGACATTCCCCCCTCCGGGCCGTCTGTCCGATGATTTGTCCGGTACTGTTAAAGTATGCGGATGAATTTATTCTGAACACAAAAGTTATTTGGATTGTTTCAACTAGCACGGTTACACCATCCACACGTTTGTCGGATGTCCACGACACCTCCGACATGATCCCTTCCCCTCTGGACACCCTGTCCGGTAATCACCCGGAGCTGGCAGCTCATCCCCGGATGGACTCCCGCTCCGTGCAACGTGCATTGCACTGCGTTAGAACACCGTTAACATTGCATTCGTCATGCCTTTCATCTGTTTGATATGATTGCTTTATATTTACTGTTTCTTCCCCCTTTTATTATACGGTAGACCCCGCTGCTACCGCCGACTACACTGCTGCCGGGTACGACTACTTTGTCGACGACCCTACCCCTACCGTCGAGCTTCCAAGCAAGCAGAGCCATTCTCTTCCCCAGATATCGCCTACCTTTTCCGTACTTTCTTGCACTAGGCATTGTTACTGATGCTGCTACGATTACAATCCTATTCAATTGCATAGCCTGTTTTTGTCGCCCCTTGATGTACCTCTTTTATCCTATGCTGCCTATTATAATTATGCATTATTCAGCAGTGAGCCCTGCGCATTGTTAGCTAGGATTAGATAGCAGGCCGTGAACACTCAGGGGAGTGAACACGGGTACAATATATATAACTGCAACATGTACGGTACAATGCAGACACCGCCTAAGGCCCCCTAGCTCGGTTCTGCCGAGTCACCCTCAAGTGTGAGCTATCAAGGAGTAATCCTTGTACTCCACTCGTTGCTGACTCTGTATAGCCGCTCTAGGTACCTAAGAAACGGTTGTCCTTAAGGTAAGAAGTCGGGCGACCCAACGGTGCCCGCGAGCGGTATTGCGTCGGGAACAACAGGGAGGGTACGACCGACGTTACTGGCGTGCTTGGCCCCTGCTCGTATCTCGCGAGAGTTACCAAACCACGAAAGTCGAGCTCTACCAAGAGCACACGCGAGACAAGGTAAGGAGATGGTTCACCTTGTTGGTAACCGCAGAGACTTGGTGGGACGATAGGGCAGGCGCCGATGTACTGGTGGTCCTGACTGCTGTCGTTGACCGCGGGTCAGTTAAGTCGAGGCAACGATAACGGTTGTCAAGCAGGTTAATTAAAATGCTAAATGGTTCGGCGGATGACTTGAGAGGTCGCAAAGGCCTGTACGCACTACCTTCACGTGGGATAAGGAGTTATGGGCTCCCCTGCATCGTAGTTTGTCCGAAAGCTCTTCGGACGTCAGCAGTACCGCCGCCTGTGCCGGGAAGTTGTGTCTTCTTCGCTCGAGCGGTGTGTATTTGGATTTGCTTTTGCTTCACCGGCCAGCCACACACCGTGCAGGAGCGTTCAAGGGTGAGGGTCTTAGACCCCTTGGCGCATAGGATATAGTCCGGCGGATGGCCTCTCTGTTGAGCCTAGGATGGGCTGCGTCGTGTCGGATAGCTTTGGTGGAGCGTTCCCTAACAAGGTTCCCGCCACCCTGGAGATCCGAGCGTGCAGGCTGAATAGTAGTGCACCCCTGTAGGGATTTTAATCTATTCGAATAGCCGTGTCCACGGTAATAGGACGCTTTATGCTGAAGCTGGATCTTACCACTACAAACTACTACTATTAAACTGTATGGTTCCGGGTCTTCTTCCTCGCAGGGAGTCGAGGAAGGGAACTCGGAGGCATTATTATTATTAATCATTACAACTTACTATTATACAATGTTGCAACAACTTCTGCTCCATTGTTATTACATTCATGCTATTGAACTGTTGGCTGTTTCTCTTCTCATGCTGCAAGACACGTCAGAAGATGCTAGTCTTCGATAGGCCTAGCTTCTTATCCTTATTCTGATTTCTGTCTTGCAGTCCACTATATACAGCCTCCCCTTCCCATTTGATACAATGCATAATGCTTAGTAGCGGACGTAAGACTCACGGGTATGCTAGATACTCACCTTTGCTTTATTTCCCCCTTTATGTTTTGCCTGATCGGCCGCTGCAGTCGACGTTGGAGCCCAGGAGCAGGAGTACCCCGGAGGCGGATACTACTACGTCGAGACCCCCGCTGACCAGGACCAGGAGTAGTTTCGGAGGCTCCCAGGCAAGAGGCCTTGCCTTTTCGATCTGTATCTCTGATGTTATTTTTGCTAGCCTTCTTAAGGCAAAACTTAACTAACTATGTCTGTACTCAGATATTATGGCTTGTATAACTTATGTATTCGGGTCCGCGTGACCCCCATTTATTGTAACATATTGGTTTATCCTTTTGTGTTTAGTGTTGTGCTGTGATATTCTCACCGTATCACCCTAATCTCAGCCGTGTACCCTGCGTGTATGATTACTGTACACGGATTGATTTTGGGGGCGTCACAACGAGAAAAAGTATTTTTGTTGAGAACTCAATCTACTAAAGTTTCACACTTAGTCTTCTTTGCATTCTTATCTTGACTCGTCCCCAGACCACTAGCCATGTACAAGTCAATTTGATCCACTGCTTTTCGATATTTTGAGCACTCATGCAATGGATGAGCGTAAGCACCAGAGTTGACACTTGGATGGCAAAGAGAGAGATATGGTGGAGGAGGAAGACAAAAAAGGGTGAGAAAGGATCACGTCAATGAGGACGATCATGGGCTAGAAGGCCAAATGATAGATATGATGTGAGGAGTAGGGATTGCCATGCAACGGAGGCACATATGAGCTAAGAAAAGCTCTCCAATGGAACTAGTGGGGGTGCATCCAACTTGCTCACTCATGAAGACCTAGAGCTCGTTTGAGGAGGCTCATCCTTGGAATATGCAAGCCAAGTTTTATAGTGTGAAGGTCCCCACATAGCTATATGCATAAATGATCATCTCTATGGAATACGAGGATAAGAGGGAGTACTAGTGTGGATCTTTCAAAAGAAATAGTAGTGTTGCCCCTTTCTCTCTTTTTATTTTCTTTTCTCTTTCATCTATTTTTTTGTATTTTTGGTGGCCTCAATGGCTCTTTCCATTTAACTCTCATTTTTCCTATTTGGGATCTTTTATTTTGTCCACTTTGAGATCTTTTCCTCACTTAAGGGCAACACTCTGTTTTACAAGAAGGTAAAGAAGATCTTTCACACTTTACAAGGTACTCAAACATAAAGAAGATGTAGTTATCATGATGTATGCAATGTATGCCTCTCCCAATGTAGCAGGAACATGTATGACATGAAGATCAAGTCATGAAGAGGTGGAAGTTGCATGGCAATATATCTCGGAAAGGCTATTCAAATGCCTTGATAGGTAGGTACGGTGGCTGTTTTGAGGAAAGATATAAGGAGGTTTATGATGACAGAGCGTATCATGCCAAGGGTTTGGATGCACCGGTGAGGTGGACGCTAACGCTCGAGAGTGAGAAGAGGGAAATGCACGGTACGGAAGAGGCTAGAAAATATGAGGAGGTGTAAGTGTCAATTTTCAATACTTACATTAGTCCGAAGAACTCATGCACTTATTATCGGTAACTCTCAATCTAATGAGGAGGTTCACAAAGAGACAAGTACCCCCGAGGGGGAGTGTGTGGGGGTTTGGTTATCCTTGTGCATCCTCGACTCATCGTACGTGAGTGTACTCTAATATCCGATCCCTCAAAAGATTAGTGATCCATCTAGTAGCTAGAGTTCTAAACTAGTTTTTGTAGGTTTTTGAAAATAATCACGGATTGCCCAAAATACGGCACCTATAACTAATAGGCTAGAGCTCATGACACCAAAAGTTAAAACATTACTCAGAACAATACCTCAAAAGTATTGCAACTTACTACTAAATTTAAATAGCAACCCCAATTATCTACTTTCAAGACAAGACACAATTCAGTGCAACAACCAACTCTCTTAAGAATATAAACATGAAAATTAAAGAGAGTTCCAGCAACAAACTAAACAAAAGCCAAGGCTCTTTCTAAAGACAAACTAAAACTAGAACAAAACATGGAAGTAGCTACGAAAAGATAAAGAACACACAACAGAGAAAGATAGGCATGAAAAATCCTATGATGTGTTCTAGATTGAAGTGGAGCGTGTTTATACGTCTCAAACATATCGATAATTTCTGCTCGCTCCATGCATGTTTTGTGTGATATTGCTATGATCTAGATACACTTTCATATACTTTTGATCATATTTGGACTAACCTAACTCAATGGACCCCAGTGCCAGTTCCTGTTTTCTACTGTTTTTCTATTCCAGGTTTCCCCCATATTAAAAGTGCTCCAAAAATTCGGGAAAAATCGGATAAAAAATCGGCGTAACAGAGTCTTCCAGAAGCACCCAAGTGGGGCCAGAGGGCCACCACCAGGGGCCCAGGTGGCCACCTGGCGTGGCCAGGGGGGCGCCTGGACCCCTGGAGCCCCCCTGGCTGCCCCCTTCACCTATTTATTCTCCGTGACGGGGAAACTTCGAAGACAGAACCCTATTTCGCAATATCGCCTTGGTTCCTCCGTAGCCGCGCTTCCAAGATCAGGAGCACCGTCAGGACCCTTCCCGGCACCCTATCGGAGGGAGGATCGACCTCCGGGAGCTTCTCCTTCACCATGGACTCTTCCCGGATGTGCCGTCAGTAGTCTACCTTGGACCATGGGTCCATGATCAGTGGATATGTGATGTTCTCCTCCCCTCTTTGTTCTTCATGGTTTAGACCTCGTGAGATTCCCTACATGATTGAGGCACATATGTAATTCTTCTACTATTGCTATGTTGAGTTTGATGGGATCCGATGGATTATGAGATTATGTTCAGATCGTGATAGAGTAATATATTTGGTTTTGATCTCTTATATTTTTGTTCCTAAGTAATTCTTGCATGTTCTCCGTTGTTGTTTATTGCTTTGGCAAAGTGGTGGATAGTAACTCCAAGAGGGAACGTTATGCTCGATTGTGGGTACATGCCCCCTGATGACACGCTTGAGTGACAGAAACATGAGTCTAGGGGATGTGTTGTGGCCACAAGGGGGAAAACAACGGTGCTTGTAACCGCGGTTGCAAGGATTGTTTACTTTACACAAAGTTCTTTTAATGCAGTTGTCTATTGCTTGGGTTTACACTTTGGGTGGGACTCGCAACTTAATACCATCAAGATGTTCTGGATAGATATCTCAAGGTGGATGATTAGTAGTAGATGTAGATGGATTTCGGTCTACTTATTTTGGCGTACTGCCCATGCTTATGAGCCTCTTCCTTTCTTTTGTAGCATAGTTAGCATTGCGGTGCGTTTATAATCCTGTCAATTGCCCATCCGTACTTTGTTTACCTCGCATAGCAGTTTTATCGTCTTTTGGGAGAGAGACATCACTAGTGAACATCACGGGACCCCGGTCCATATTCTTATCACTGTTTACAAGCTCATTTATTTTCTCACATTTACTTTCAGTTGCTACCATTATCATTATCATTATCCCTTGTGTGTTTGACCCTTTGTAAACAACAAGACCGGAGAGATTAACAACCTCTCTGATCGTGTGCAGGTCCGTGTCAGGTGCGCCGCTGACACCTACTTATCATTGCCGGAGTCCTACGGGAGACAAACCCTATCCTCTACATAGGGGAAATTTGCTGCTATTCTACATCTCACCTTCCACTTGGGGTAACCAATGAAGGGCGAGAAGCCATTACCACTTCCACGCCATCACGTGTTTCTCTCCCACAGAAATAAGTAGACCGATATCCAACTGCATCTACTACTAATCATGCACCTTGATATATCTATCCAGAACATCTCGCTGGTATTAAGTTGCGAGCCCCACCCAAAGTGTAAACCCAAAGCAACAGACAACTGCATTAAAAAGCACTTTGCATAAAGTAAACAATCCTTGCAACCGCGGTTACAAGAACCGTTGTTTTCCCCCTTTTGGCACCAGCACATCCCCTAGACTCATATTTCTGTCACTCAAGAGTGTCATCAGGGGGCATGAACCCAAAATCGAGCATAACGTTCCCTCTTGGAGTCACTACCTACTACTTGGCCAAAGCAATAAACAGCAACGGAGAACATGCAAGAATTACTTAGGAACAAAAATATAAAAGATAAGAACCAAGTATATTACTACATCACAATCTGAAGAAAGTCTCATAATCCATCAGATCCCAACAAACTCAGCATAGCACCAGCAGAAAATTACATATGTGCCTCGGTCATGTAGGGCAGCTCATGACGTCTAAACCATGAAGAACAAATAGGGGAGGAGAACATCACAAAGCTACTGATCATGGGCCCATGGTCCTAGGGAAACTACTCACGACACATCCGGGAAGCATCCATGGTGGAGGGGAAGCTCCCGGAGGTCAATCCACCCTCCGGCAGGGTGCCGGGAAGAGGTCTACTGGCGCTCCCAATCTTGGAAGCGCCGCGGCGACGGAACAGAGGCGAGATCGCGAAAAAGGGTTCTGTCCTCGGAGGTTTCGCGTCACGGGGAATAAATAGGCGAAGGGGGCAGCTGCTACGTCCAAAACGTATCTATAATTTCTGATTGCTCCATGCATGTTTTGTGTGATATTGCTATGATCTAGATACACTTTCATACACTTTTGATCATATTTGGACTAACCTATTAACTCAGTGCACCACAGTGCCAGTTCCTGTTTTCTGCTGTTTTTCTATTTCAGTTTTCCCCCATATAAAAAGTGCTCCAAAAATTCGGGAAAAATCAGGTAAAAAATCAGCGTAGAAGAACCTTCCGGAAGGACCTGAGTGGGCCAGAGGGCCACCACCAGGGGCCCAGGCGCCCTGGTGGCGCGCCCCAGGGGCTGGCCGCGCCAGGGGGGCGCCTGGACCCCTGGTGCCCCCTGGCTGCCCCCCTTCGCCTATATATTCTCCGTGACGAGAAACCCTCGAGGACAGAACCCTTTTTCGCGATCTCGCCTCTGTTCTGCCGCCGCCGCGCTTCCAAGATCGGGAGCACCAGCAGACCTCTTCCTGGCACCCTGCCGGAGGGAGGGCCGACCTCCGGGAGTCTCCTCTCCACTATGGATGCTTCCCAGATGTGCCGTGAGTAGTTTCCTTTGGACCATGGGTCCGTGATCAGTAGCTATGTGATGTTCTCCTACCCTCTTTGTTCTTCATGGTTTAGACCTCGTGAGCTGCCCTACATGATCAATGCACTTTTGTAATCTTTCTGCTATTGCTATGCTGAGTTTGATGGGATCTGATGGATTATGAGATTATGTTGAGATTATGGTTGAGTAATATATTTGGTTCTTATCTCTTATATTTTTGTTCTTAAGTAATTCTTGCATGTTCTCCGTTGCTGTTCATTGCTTTGGCCAAGTAGTAGGTAGTAACTCCAAGAGGGAGCGTTATGCTCGATTGTGGGTTCATGCCCCCTGATGACATGCTTGAGTGACAGAAACATGAGTCTAGGGGATGTGTTGTTGCCACAAGGGGGAAAACAACGGTGCTTGTAACCGTGGTTGCCAGGATTGTTTACTTTACGCATAGTGCTTTTTAATGCAGTTGTCTGTTGCTTTGGGTTTACACTTTGGGTGGGGCTCGCAACTTAATACCAGCGAGATGTTCTGGATAGATACTCAAGGTGGATGATTAGTAGTAGATGCAGTTGGATTTCAGTCTACTTATTTTGGCGTTCTGCCCATGCTTTTGAGCCTCTTCCTTTCTTTTGTAGCATAGTTAGCATTGCGGTGCGTTCATAATCCTGTCAATTGCCCTTATGTAATATGTTCACCTCGCATAGCAGTTTTATCGTCTTTTGGGAGAGAGACATCACTAGTGAACATGACGTATCCCGATCCATATCTTCATCACTGTTTCCACGCTCATTTACTTTTCTGCTTTTACTTTCAGTTGCTATCATTATCCCTTGTGTTTGATCCTTTGTGAACAAAAAGACCAGAGAGATTGACAACCTCTCTGAACTTCGTTGGGAACAAAGTTATTTGTGTCTGTGTGCTGGTCCACGTCAGTTGCGCCGCTGACACCTAATTATCATCTCCGGACTCCTACTGGAGACAAACCTTGGTATCGTTACTGAGGGAAATCTGCTGCTGTGCTACATCACACCTTCCACTTGGGGTTTACCAACGAAGGACGAGAAATCACTATCATCACCTCGCACATCAGCAGCCAATGGGGACACCAGGGGTCCAGGCGGCCCCCTGGCGCGGCCAAGCCCTAGGCCACGCTAGGTGGCCGCCTGTGTCCTTGGTTGTGGCGCTCTGGCCCCACTTTGGTGATTCCGGAAGGTTCTGTTGCGCTAATTTTTTAATCCTTTTTTCCGAATTTTTGGAGCATTTTTAATATGGGGGAAACCTGGAATAGAAAAAACAACAGAAAATAGGAACTGGCACTGTGGTGCACTGAGTTAATAGGTTAGTCCAAATATGATCAAAAGTGTATGAAAGTTTATCTAGATCATAGCAATATCACACAAAACATGCATGGAGCAAGACGAAATTATAGATACGTTTGGGACGTGTCAACTGGCAGGTGTGGCAATAGGAGTGCAGATAAAATCATTGTTGTTTTGACTAGTGAAGTCACACAACTTGGTATTTTCAGTGGAACCCACAGCACCAGCAAGTGTGGCAGATTTTTTTGTGATTTTTTATAAAGGACACAAAGATAAAAACTGAAAGGTAAACTAACAAGACTAAAAAGCAAAGGTAAAAGATAGTGTGCAACTCGCCTATCTTAGCACTTGGAGTCCCTGACAACGACGCCAGAAATTTGCTTGATGTGCGAGATGATGATAATGGTTTCTCGCCCTTCGTTGGTTACCCCAAGTGGAAGGTGAGATGTAGGATAGCAGCAAATTTCCCCTATGTAGAGGTTAGGGTTTGTCTCCCGTAGGACTCAAAAGTGGCAAAGTACGTGTCAACGGCGCAATCGACGTGGACATGCACACAACACAAATAACTTCGTTCCCAACGAAGTTCAGAGAGGTTGTCAATCTCTCCGGTCTTGTTGTTTACAAAGGATCAAACACAAGGGATAATGATAATGGTGATAGCAGATAGAAAGTAAAAGTAGGAAAATAAAAGAGCGTGTAAACAGTGATGAGAATATGGACCGGGGTCCCGTGATGTTCAGTAGTGATGTCTTTCTCCCAAAAGACGATAAAACTGCTATGCGAGGTAAACAAATCACAGCTGGGCAATTGACAGGATTAAAAACACACCGCAATGCTAACTATGCTACAAAGAAAGGACGTGGCTCAAAAGCATGGGCGGTACGCCAAAATAATTAGACCAAAATCCAACTTCATCTACTACTAATCATCCACCTTGAGATATCTATCCAGAACATCTCGCTGGTATTAAGTTGTGAGTCTCACCCAAAGTGTAAATCCAAAGCAACAGACAACTGCATTAAAAAGCACTTTGCGTAAAGTAAACAACCATTGCAACCGCGGTTACAAGCGCCGTTGTTTTCCCCCTTGTGGAAACAACACATCCCCTAGACTCATGTTTCTGTCACTCAAGAGTGTCATCAGGGGGCATGAACCCACAATCGAGCATAACGTTCCCTCTTGGAGTCACTATCTACTAGTTGGCCAAAGCAATAAACAGCTACAGAGAACATGCAAGAATTACTTAGGAACAAAAATATAAAAGATAAGAACCAAATATATTACTCAATCACAAACTGAACATAGTCTCATAATCCATCTGATCCCAGCAAACTCAGCATAGCAATAGCAAAAAATTACATAGGTGCCTCGATAATGTAGGGAAGCTCACGAGGTCTAAACCATGAAGAACAAAGAGGGGAGGAGAACATCACATAGCTTCTGATCACGGACCCATGTGATGGCTTCTCGCGCCTTCGTTGGTTTCCCCAAGTGTAAGGTTGAGATGTAGTGCAGCAGCAGTTTTCCCTCGGTGAAGATACCAAGGTTTGTCTCCAGCAGGACTCCAGAGATGATAAGTAGGTGTCAGCGGCGCAACTGACGCGGACCTGCACACAGACACAGATAACTTTGTTCCCAACGAAGTTCAGAGAGGTTGTCAATCTCTCCGGTCTTGTTGTTTACAAAGGATAAAATGCAAGGGATAATGATAGAAAATAAAAGCGGTAAAGTAAATGTAGAGTGGAAACAGTGATAAGGATATGGACTGGGATACGTGATGTTCGCTAGTGATGTCTCTCTCCCAAAAGACGATAAAATTGCTATGCGAGGTAAACAAATTACAGAAAGGCAATTGACAGGATTATGAACGCACCGCAATGCTAACTATGCTACAAAAGAAAGGAAGAGGTTCAAAAGAACGGTCAGTACGCCAAAGTAAGTAGACCGAAATCCATCTGCATCTACTACTAATCATCCACCTTGAGATATCTATCCAGAACATCTCGCTGGTATTAAGTTGCGAGCCCCACCCAAAGTGTAAACCCAAAGCAACAGACAACTGCATTAAAAAGAACTTTGCGTAAAGTAAACAATCCTTGCAACCGCGGTTACAAGCACCGTTGTTTTCCCCCTTGTGGCAACAGCACATCCCCTAGACTCATGTTTCTGTCACTCAAGCATGTCATCGGGGAGGCATGAACCCACAATCTAGCACAACGCTCCCTCTTGGAGTCACTACCTACTACTTGGCCAAAGCAATAAACAGCAACGGAGAACATGCAAGAATTACTTAGGAAAAAAAATATAAGAGATAAAAACCAAATATATTAATCTATCACAATCTGAACATAATCTCATAATCTATCAGATTCGGCCAAACTCAACATAGCAATAGCAGAAATATTACAAAGGTGCCTCGATCATGTAGGGCAGCTCACGAGGTCTAAACAATGAAGATCAAAGAGGGGAGGAGAACATCACATAGCTACTGATCACGGACCCATGGTCCAAGGAAAACTACTCACAAGACATCCGGGGAGCATCCATGGTGGAGAGGAGACTCCCGGAGGTCAATCCTCCCTCCGGCAGGGTGCTGGGAAGAGGTCCTCTGGTGCTCCCGATCTTCGGAAGCGCGGCGGCGGCGGAACAGAGGCGAGTTCGCGGAATAGGGTTCTTCTTCTGGAGTTTTCCCGTGAAGGGGGATAAATAGGCGAAAGGGGGCAGCCAGAGGTGGGCCAGGGGCCCCAGGCGCCCCCCTGGCACGGCCAGGGGTGGGGCCGCGCCGGGTGGCCGCCTGGGCCCCCCTGGCACCCCTATGGCCCCTCCCGGGCTCTTCTCGAAGCTTCCGTCACGCTGATTTTTTATCTGAATTTTCCCGAATTTTTCTGGCACTTTTTATATGGGGGAAAACTGAAATAGAAAAACAACAGAAAACAGGAACTGGCACTGGGGTGCACTGAGTTAATAGGTTAGTCCAAATATGATCAAAAGTGTATAAAAGTGTATCTAGATCATAGCAATATCACACAAAACATGCATGGAGCAACCAGAAATTATCGATACGTTTTGGACGTATCAACATCCCCAAGCTTAATTCCTGCTCGTCCTCGAGTAGGTAAATGATAACAAGCATAATTTTTGTGGTGACATGTTAGCAACCATAAAAGAACTTTGAAAAGTAAAGCAATCAAGGTTAGAGATTCAATTCAAGTCATAATAGGCATGAGTATATATTAGCATTGAAACAAGTAACAAAAGAACAAAAGGTGCAAGAGCTCTCGCTGTCCGTGACTCGAATGTCTCCAAATGGTGTTTGCGTGCAAGAAAGGGGATAGGGAATACGAGAGAAAAAAGTATTTTTGTTGAGAACTCAATCTACTAAAGTTGCACACTTGGTCCTCATTGGAATCTTATCTTGACTCGTCCCCCGACCACTAGCCAGGTACAAGTCAATTTGATCCACTCCTTTTTGATATTTTGAGCACTCATGCAATGGATGAGCGTAAGCACGAGAGTTGACACTTAGGATGGCAAAGAGAGAAATATGGTGCAGGAGGAAGACAAAAAAGGATGAGAATGGCTCACATCAATGAGGACAATCATAGGCAAGAGATGCCAAATGATAGATATGGTGTGAGGAGTAGGGATTGCCATGCAACGGGTGCACATACGAGCTAGGAAGCTCTCCAAACTATATGCATAAAGATCATCTCTAGGAAGTACAAGGATATAAAGGGAGTACTAGTGTGGATCTCTCAAAATGATAGTAGTGTTGCCCCTTTCTCTCTTTTTAGTTCTTTTTCTCTTTTTTCTATTTTTTTTGTATTTTTTGGTGGCCTCAATGGATCTTTCTATTTAACTCTCATTTGTCCTCTTTGGGATCTTTTAATGTGTCCACTTTGGGATCTTTTCCTCACTTAAGGGCAACACTCTATTTTACAAGAGGGTAAAGGAGATCTTTCATACTTTACAAGGTACTCAAAACATAAAGAAGATGTAACTAACATGATGTATGCAATGTATGTCGCTGCCAGTGTAGCAAGAACATGTATGCCATGAAGATCAAGTCATGAAGAGGTGGATATTGCATGGCAATGTAACTCAGAAAGGCTATGAAAATGCCTTGATAGGTAGGTATGGTGGCTGTTTTGAGGAAAGATAAAGGGAGGCTTATGATGACAGAGCGTATCATGCCAAGGGTTTGGATGTACCGGCGAAGGTGGACACCAACTCTCGGAGTGAGAAGAAGGCAATGCACGGCATGGGAAAGGCTAGCAAAATATGGGAAGGTGGAAGTGTCAACTGTCAATACTTACATTAGTCCGAAGAACTCATGCACTTATTATCGGTAACTCTCAATCTAATGAGGAGGTTCACAAAGAGACAAGTACCCCAAGAGGAGTGTATGGGGGTTTTGTTATCCTTGCGCATCCTCGACTCATGGTACGTGAGTGTACTCTAATATTCGACTCCTCAGAAGAGTAGTGATCCATCTAGTAGCTAGAGTTCTCAAATAGTTTTATAGGTTTTGAAAATAAACACGGATTGCCCAAAATACAACACCTATCACTAATAGGAAAGAGCTCTTGACACCAAAAGTCCAAACATTACTCACAACAATGCCTCAAAACTATTGCAAGCTACTACTAAAATTAAATAGCAACCTCAATTACCTACTTTCAAGACAAACCACAACTCAGTGCAACAACCAACTCTCTTAACAAGATAAACATGAAAACTAAAAAGAGTTGCAGCAACAAACTAAACAAAAGCCAAGGCTCTTGCTAAAGACAAACTAAGACTAAAACTAAACATGGTAGTAGCTATGAAAAGATAAAGAACACACAACAGCAAAAAGATAAGAAGGAAAAATCCTATGATGTGTTCTAGATTTTGAAAGTGGAGCGTGTGTCTCTCCCACACAAAGTAAGAAAGGATCTAAATTGTTATGAACAGCAAGAAAAGCTAAAGAAAGCTAAAAACAAAACCTAAGAGCGAGACGCTCCCAGCATAGCACATAACACATGAAGTGATAAAAATATAGTGAGACAAAGGACGAACTGATGATTGTTGATGGAGAAGGGGATGCACGGGGGCATCCCAAGCTTAGACGCTTGAGTCTCCTTGAATATTTATTGGGGATGCATGGGGGCGTCCCCAAGCTTGAGCACTTGACACTCCTGGATCTTCTTTCATCATCTTCCATCGCACACTTGAAAACTCCCTTCATACATAACTCATCATAAGCTGATTAGAGAGGTTAGTACCCTTAATAAATAATTTTTCTCCACTGGATATAAAGATAATATTGAAGAGCTACTGTTTCTCAAGAGTGCCAAAAGGTTTTTGCAAAGAAAAAGCAAGCTTAAGGTTTGCAAAAGTTAGGAGAGGCAAAACGTGGCAGAATCTGTGGAAAACAGAACAGCTGATAGTAAAGAATTTTTTAGGTGCACTTCTGCTTGATGGCTTCTCGCCCCTTCGTTGGTTTCCCCAAGTGTAAGGTTGAGATGTAGTGCAGCAGCAGTTTTCCCTCGGTGAAGATACCAAGGTTTGTCTCCAGCAGGACTCCAGAGATGATAAGTAGGTGTCAGCGGCGCAACTGACGTGGACCTGCACACAGACACAGATAACTTTGTTCCCAACGAAGTTCAGAGAGGTTGTCAATCTCTCCGGTCTTTTTGTTTACAAAGGATAAAATGCAAGGGATAATGATAGCAAATAAAAGCGGTAAAGTAAATGTAGAGTGGAAACAGTGATAAGGATATGGACCGGGATACGTGATGTTCGCTAGTGATGTCTCTTTCCCAAAAGACGATAAAATTGCTATGCGAGGTAAACAAATTACAGAAAGGCAATTGACAGGATTATGAACGCACCGCAATGCTAACTATGGTACAAAATAAAGGAAGAGGTTCAAAAGCACGGGAAGTACGCCAAAGTAAGTAGACCGAAATCCATCTGCATCTACTACTAATCATCCACCTTGAGATATCTATCCAGAACATCTCGCTGGTATTAAGTTGCGAGCCCCACCCAAAGTGTAAACCCAAAGCAACAGACAACTGCATTAAAAAGAACTTTGCGTAAAGTAAACAATCCTTGCAACCGCGGTTACAAGCACCGTTGTTTTCCCCCTTGTGGCAACATCACATCCCCTAGACTCATGTTTCTGTCACTCAAGCATGTCATCGGGGAGGCATGAACCCACAATCTAGCACAACGCTCCCTCTTGGAGTCACTACCTACTACTTGGCCAAAGCAATAAACAGCAACGGAGAACATGCAAGAATTACTTAGGAAAAAAAATATAAGAGATAAAAACCAAATATATTAATCTATCACAATCTGAACATAATCTCATAATCTATCAGATTCGGCCAAACTCAACATAGCAATAGCAGAAATATTACAAAGGTGCCTCGATCATGTAGGGCAGCTCACGAGGTCTAAACAATGAAGATCAAAGAGGGGAGGAGAACATCACATAGCTACTGATCACGGACCCATGGTCCAAGGAAAACTACTCACAAGACATCCGGGGAGCATCCATGGTGGAGAGGAGACTCCCGGAGGTCAATCCTCCCTCCGGCAGGGTGCCGGGAAGAGGTCCTCTGGTGCTCCCGATCTTCGGAAGCGCGGCGGCGGCGGAACAGAGGCGAGTTCGCGGAATAGGGTTCTTCTTCTGGAGTTTTCCCGTGAAGGGGGATAAATAGGCGAAAGGGGGCAGCCAGAGGTGGGCCAGGGGCCCCAGGCGCCCCCCTGGCACGGCCAGGGGTGGGGCCGCGCCGGGTGGCCGCCTGGGCCCCCCCTGGCACCCCTCTGGCCCCTCTCGGGCTCTTCTCGAAGCTTCCGTCACGCTGATTTTTTATCTGAATTTTCCCGAATTTTTCTGGCACTTTTTATATGGGGGAAAACTGAAATAGAAAAACAACAGAAAACAGGAACTGGCACTAGGGTGCACTGAGTTAATAGGTTAGTCCAAATATGATCAAAAGTGTATAAAAGTGTATCTAGATCATAGCAATATCACACAAAACATGCATGGAGCAAGCAGAAATTATCGATACATTTTTGACGTATCACCATGGTCCAAAGGAAACTACTCACGGATCATCCGGGAAGCGTCCATGGTGGAGGGGAAGCTCCCGGAGGTCAATTCTCTCTCCGGCAGGGTGCCGGGAATAGAGATACTGGCGCTCCCGATCTTGGAAGCGCGGCGGCGGTGAAACAGAGGCGAGATCGTGAAAATGGTTTCTGTCTTCGGAGGTTTCGCGTCATGGAGAATATATAGGAAAAGGGGGGCAGCCAGGGGGGACACCAGGGGTCCAGACACCCCCTGGCACGGCCAAGCCCTAGGCCGCGCCAGGTGGCCGCTTGGGTCCTTGGTGGTGGCCCTCTGGCCCCACTTTGGTGATTCCGAAAGGTTCCGTTGCGCTGATTTTTATCTGATTTTTCCCGATTTTTTGGAGAATTTTTAATATGGGGGAATGGAATAGAAAAATAGGAGAAAACAGGAACTGACACTGTGGTGCACTGAGTTAATAGGTTAGTCCAAATATGATCAAATGTGTATGAAAGTGTATCAAGATCATAGCAATATCACACAAAACATGCATGGAGCAAGCATAAATTATAGATACGTTTGGGACGTATCAGAAGGTAGACAACATAGCCCTTGATGTTGAGATGCTTAAAATTAGAACTTATCCCCTCGAGGAGAGAAGTCCACTCCTATGAATGCTATTCAAGTGAAAATTAATGAAAACATTAGGATGATGGATAAACTTAAAGAAAGATGGGCTAGATAAAATGAGGAAGAAGATAGAATTAAGAGCCTTGCTACACACCACACAGTTTCCTATCCAAGTTGTTGAGGATATCCAAACCTTTAGCACCCAACACACCCCTAGTCCCATTGGACCTATCAATGGTGATGCTATTACCTCAACCATAGAATAAGAAACTCCTATGAACATAGAGGCTTTCAAACAAGTAAGCCTAGATGACACCACCACCACCTTACTTGTTAGTAGTGACCATGATTTTGATAGTTGCACCCTTTCTGAAGTTATTAGATTACTACACAAAATGTCTAGAGACCCCCACACTAGCACACTAAATCTTGCCTTCACGGAGCATATCACCAATGCTCTCATTAAAGCTAGGGAGGAGAAGCTTATGTTGGAAGCCTCCATACCTAGGAAGCTATAAGATGGTTGGGATCCTATGATAAAAATTAAATTGAATAACTTCTCTTGCTATGCTTTATGTGATGTTGGAGCTAGTACCTCCGTTATGCCCAAAAGAATGTATGGTATGCTTGAATTGAAACTTTTTATCCTTGTTCTTTTGGTTTTCGTCTCGTTGATTCTTCCGTAAAGAAACCTTTGGGGAAGATTGACAATGTTCTTATTATTTTCAATGACAATTATGTTCCCGTTGATTTTATTGTTATGGACATTGAGTGTGAACCCTTATGTCCAATTATTTTGGGTTGTCTTTTTCTTCGCACCGTTGGTGATGTCATTGATATGAAAGACGGGAATATAAAATTTCAATTCCCTCTCAAATAGGGGATGGAACACTTCCCTAGTAAGAAGATTAAGTTACCTTTTGAGTCCGTTACACGGGCTAGCTATTCTCTTTCTCTTGATAAAACTTGATCTTTTTGTTTCTTGCCTAGCTTAATGGCGGAAAAGAAATCACTTGTTGGGAGGCAACCCAAGATGTTTTTCCTTCTGTTTTTAGTGGTCTTGATGATTGTTACTATTGTAGCAACATCATTGTATCTTTATTTTCAAGCTTTGTGCCAAGTTTAGCCGCCGATTGCAAGAAAGTTCAAAAGTTGTGACATGTTGTCCAGAAAACAGATTTTGTCCCTGGACGAAAAAATTCGGCTAAAATCACCAGATCATCTTTTTGATCTGTATTTTTTTGAAAGCATGGCCTATACAATTAGTCTTCGAGCGTCTGTTTTGATTTTTTTTATTTGAGTTGCATAAGTACCCAAAAACATTATTTACTACCTGCTGGTCGGTTTTTCACAGATTCTGTCACGTTTTGCCTTTCCTCATTTTTGCAAGTCTTGCACTAGCTTTTTCTTTGCGAAACCTTTTTGGCAATCTTGAGAAACAGGAGCCCTTCAAGAAAATATTTATTTCCAGTAGAGGCAAATTGTTTTATTGTGGGTACTAACCTCTCTAATTAGCTTATGATGAGTTATGTATGAAGGGAGTTTTCAAGTGTGCGAGGGAAGATGATAAAAGAAGATCCGGGAGTGTCAAACGCTCAATCTTGGGGATGCCCCCATGCACCCCCATGAAATATCCAAGGAGACTCAAGCGTCTAAGTTTGGGATGCCCCCGTGCATCCCCTTCTCCAACAACAATTATCAGTTCGTCCTTCGTTCCGCTATATTTTTATCACTTCATGCGTTATGTGCTATGCTTGGAGCGTCTTCCGCTTTACTTTTAGGTTTTATTTAGTTTGTTTGCTGTTCATAACAAGTTAGAACCCAACTTTCTTTGTGTGGGAGAGAAACACGCTCCACTTTAAACTAGAACACATCATAGGATTTTCATGCTTATCTTTCTTTTGTTGTGTGTTCTTTATCTTTTCGTAGCTACTGTCATGTCTAGCTCTTAGTTTTCATGCTTATTCTTTTTAAGATCTTTTTTTTAGTTTGTCATTGGAACTCTCTTGAGCTTTCATGTTTATCTTGTTTAGAGAGTTGGCTTTTTGCACTGAGTTGTGTGTCTTGACTTGAAGTAGGTAATTGAGGTTGCTATTCAATTGTAGTAGTAACTTGCAAAAGTTTTGAGGTATTGATGTGAGTAATGTTTGAAATTTTGGTGTCAAGAGCTCTAGCCAATTAGTGATAGATGTCGTATTTTGGGAAAACCGTGTTTATTTTCAAAAACTACAAAAACTAGTTGATAACTCTAGCTACTAGATGGATCACTAATCTTTGAAGGGATAGGATATTAGAGTACACTCAAGTACCATGAGTCGAGGATGCGCAAGGATAACCAAACCCCCATACACTCCTCCTCGGGGTACTTGTCTCTTTATGAACCTCCTGATTAGATTGATAGTTACCGATAATAAGTGCATGAGTTCTTCGGACTAATGTAAGTATTCGAAAGTTGACACTTCCACCTCCTCATATTTTGCTAGCCTCTTCGGTACCGTGCATTACCTTTTCTCACTCCGAGAATTGGCGCCTACCTCGTCTGTGCATCCAAACCCTTGGCATGATACGCTCTGTCATCATAAACCTCCTTATATATTT
Source organism: Bromus sterilis (assembly GCA_950022295.1). NCBI lineage: Eukaryota > Viridiplantae > Streptophyta > Magnoliopsida > Poales > Poaceae > Bromus > Bromus sterilis. The sequence goes on along the minus strand of OX465596.1, from coordinate 316,160,775 downwards.
CCTCAAAACATCCACCATACCTACCTATAAAGGAATTTCCATAGCCTTTCTGAGATATATTGCCATTCAACATCCACCTTCTCATGACTTGATCTTCATGTCATATATGTTCCTGCTACACTGGCAGAGACATACATTTGCATACATCATGATAGATACATCTTCTTTATGCTGAGTACTTTTGTAAAGTGTGAACAATCTTCTATACTTCTTGTAAAATAGAGTGTTGCCCCTAAAGTGAGGAAAAGATACCAAAGAGGACAAATTTAAAATATCCCAAAGTTGACAAATGAGAGTTTAGTAGAAAGAGCCATTGAGGCCACCAAAAAATAGAAAATTTTTATAAAAAAGAGAAAATAAAATAAAAAGAGAGAAGGGGGCACACTACTATTCCTTTTGAGAGATCCACACTCGTACTCCATCTTATATCTTGTACTCCATAGAGATGATGATGCATATAGCTATGTGGGGACCTTCACACTATAGAACTTGGCTTGTATATTCCAATGATGAGCCTCCTCAAATGAGCTCTAGGTCTTCTTGAGCAAGAAAGTTGGATGCACCCCCACTAGTTCCATTGGAGAGCTTTCCATAGCTCATATGTGCATCCGTTGCATGGCAATCCATACTCCTCACATCATATATATCATTTGGCTTTCGCTCGCCTATGATTGTCCTCATTAATGTGAGCCTTTCACACCTTTTTGTCTTCCTCCTCCACCATCTCTCTCTTTGCCATCCTAAGTTTCAATTTTCTTGCTTACGCTCATCCATTGCATGAGTGCTCAAAATAAGGGGGCCACCCTGGTGCCTAGGCGGCCAGGGGGCGCGGCCCCACCCTAGGCTGCGCCAGGGGGGCACCTGCGCTCCCTGGTGGCCCCCAGCTACCCCCTTCACCTATATTTACCTCTTCCTTTGAAACCCTCAAGGAAGAAACCCTTTTTCACGATCTCACCTCTGTTCCGCCGCCACGCTTCCAAGATCGGGAGCACCAGAAGACCTCTCCCCGGCACCCTGCCGGAGGGAAGATTGACCTCTGGGAGTTTCTCCACCACCATGGACGCTTCCCCGATGAGCCGTGAGTATTCCACCTTGGACCATGGGTCCATGATCAATAGCTATGTGATGTTCTCTCCCCCTATTTGTTCTTCATGGATTAGACCTTGTGAGCTACCCTACATGATCAAGGCACATATGTAATTCTTTCTGCTGTTGCTATGCTGAGTTTGCTGGGATCTGATGGATTATGAGACTATGTTCAGATTGTGATGAGTAATATATTTGGTTCTTCTCCTTTTATATTTATGTTCTTGAGTAATTCTTGCATGTTCTCCGTTGTTGTCTATTGCTTTGGCCAAGTAGTTGGTAGTGACTCCAAGAGGGAGAATTTTCATGATTGTGGGTTCATGCCCCCTGATGACTAGCTTGAGTGATAGAAACATGAGTTTAGGGGATGTGTTGTTGCCACAAGGGGGAAAACAACGATGCTTGTAACCGCGGTTGCAAGGATTGTTTACTTTACGCAAAGTTCTATTAATGCAGTTGTCAGTTGCTTTGGGTTTACACTTTGGGTGGGACTCACAACTCAATACCAGCGAGATGTTCTGGATAAATATCTCAAGGTGGATGATTAGTGAGTAGATGCAGATGGATTTCGGTCTACTTGTTTTGGCGTACTGCCCATGCTTTTGAGCCTCTTCCTTTCTTTTGTAGCATAGTTAGCATTGGTTTGCGCCCGTAATCCTGTCAATTGCCCAGCTGTAATTTGTTCACTTCTCATGGTTGTTTATCATCTTTTGGGAGAGAGACATCACTAGTGAACATCATGGGACCCCGGTCCATATTTCCACCACTGTTTACACCCTCAATTTACTTCTATTTTAATTTCTAGTTGCAGTTGTCATTATCTTTTATCTCTTGCATTTGACCCGTTATAAACAACAAGGCCGGAGAGATTGACAACCTCTCTGAACTCGTTGGGATAAAAGTTACTTGTATCTGTGTGTAGGTCCACGTCAACTCTCGTGCTAGTAATTTCTAGCACCGTTGTCACCTACTTGTCGTTATCGGAGTTCTACTGGAGACAAACCTTGGTATCCTCAACGAGGGAAATTGCTTCTACGCTACATCTGAACCTTCCACTTGGGGTAGCCAACGAGGGGCGCTATACGCCTTACATCAATGACCAGTAGCTATGTGATGTCTTCTCTCCAATCTTGTGCTTCAATGCTTAGTCCTTGTGAGCTGCCCTACATGATCAAGGCATCTATGTAATTTTCCTGTTGTTGCTATGTTGTGTTTGCTGTGATCCGATGGATTATGAGATTATGGTCAGATCGTGATGAGTTATATATTTGGTTTACCTTTTATATTTTTTCTTGATTAATTCTTGCATGTTCTTCGTTACTTTTTATTGCTTTGGCCAAGTAGTAGATAGTAAATCCAAGAGGGAGCGTTTATGCATGATTGTGGGTTCATGTCCCCCGATGTCTAGCTTGAGTGACAGAAACATGAGACTAGGGGATGTGTTGTTGCCACCAGGGAGAAAACAACGGTGCTTGTAACTGCGGTTGCAAGGATTGTTTACCTTACGCAAAGTTTATTAATGCAGTTGTCTGTTGCTTTGAGTTTGCACTTTGGGTGGGGCTCGCAACTTAATACCAGCGAGATGTTCTGGATACATATCTCAAGGTGAATGATTAGTGAGTAGATGCAGATGGATTTCGGTCTACTTGTCTTGGCGTACTACCCATACTCTCGAGCCTCTAGCTTTCCAGTAGCATAATTAGCATTGAAGTGCGTTTATAATTCTGTCAATTGCCCAGCTGTAATTTGTTCACCCAGCTTAGCTATTTTATCATATTTTGGGAGAGAGACATCACAAGTGAACATCATGGGACCCCGGTCTATATTTCCACCACTGTTTACACCTCCACTTTATTTTCTGCTCTTACTTTCAGTTGCTATCATTATCACTATTATCATTATGCCCTTGCGTTTAATCCTATGTAAACAATAAGGCCGGAGGGATTGACAACCCCTCTGCACTCGTTGGGAGCAAAGTTATTTGTTTCTGTGTGCAGGTCCAGGTAAAGCAAGTGATTCTATTCAAACGGCGCATCACTTGCCGCACCACCTACTTGTTGTCCTAGGAGTCCTCCTAGATTCAGTAAACCTTATAGCCACCGCGTAAGGGAAATTACTGATAGACTACATCCAACCTTCCACTTGGGGTAGCCAACAAGGAGCGCCATCTCGCGCGCTAGCAAGTAATTTCTGGCGCCGTTGCTAGGGATTCCAAGGTGCAACAAAGGATTAGTCCTGACAACTTCCTAGCCATAAGCAATTTCTGGTGTCGTTGCCGGGGACTCCAATATTCAAGACAAGGGAGTTGCACACTATCTTTTATCTTTGCTTTTTAGTCTCGTTAGATTACCTTTTAGTTTTTATCTTAGTGTCCTTGATCAAAAATCACAAAAAAAAATTTTGTTATGTTCTTCCTTGCTGATGTTGCTATGAGTTCCACTGAAAACACTAAGTTGTGTGACTTCACTAGTCACACAACAATGAATTTATCAGCACTACTATTGCTCCACCTGCCACTTCAGCACCTTCTTATGAAATTAAACCTGCTTTGCTGAATCTTGTTATGAAAGATCAATTCTCCGGTGCTGGAGATGCTGCCGCTTTGCACTTGAATAATTTTGTTGAGCTTTGTGATATGCAAAAGTACAAATAAGTAGATGGTGATATTGTTAAACTTAAGCTTTTTCCTTTCTCCTTAAGAGTAGGAGCTAAATTTTGGCTTCAATCCTTGCCTAGGAATAGCATAGATTCTTGGGATAAGTGCAAGGATTGTTTTATTGGGAAGTACTACCCACCTGCTAAGATTATCTAGTTAAGAAGTAATATTATGAATTTTCAGCAATTGGATAATGAACACGTTGCCCAAGCTTTGGAATGCATGAAATCTCTTATTAAGAATTTCCCTACACATGGTTTGACTACTTGGATGGTTATCCAGACTTTCTATGCAGGTTTGAACTTTACCTCGCGGAATCTGTTAGACTCGGCCGCGGGAGGAACCTTTATGTCAAGTACACTTGGTGCTGCCACAAAGCTATTGGATGAGATGATGACAAACTACTCTCAATGGCACACCGAAAGAGCTCCAATAGGTAGGAAGGTAAACTCTGTTGAGGAGATCTCCTCTTTAAATGAAAAAGTTGACATGATTATGTCTCTACTTACTAAGCAAGCTCCTATTGACCCTCATGATGTTCCTTTGAATTCTTTGGTTGCTCAAGAGCAAGTTGATGTTAATTTTATCTCTAGGAACAACTTTAATAATAATGCTTATAGGAGTAATTTTGGTAGCAACAATCCTAGACCGTTCCCATCCAACAACGATGGGAACCACAACTCTCATCCTAGCGCCAAAAACTCCACTTCTGAATTAGAGAGCATGCGTAAGAACTTTATCACTTCTCAAAAAGCCTTCAACAAGAGTGTAGAAGAAAAAATAGACAAATTAGATCATCTCTCTTTGAAGGTAGACAATATAGCTCATGAGGTATAAATGCTTAAAATTAGAACTTCTCCCCTAGAGGAAAGGAAAACTACACCCATGAATGCTATCCAAGTACAAATTAATGAGAACATTAGAATGCTAGCCAAACTTAAGGATAGATGGGCTAGAGAAAAGAAGATGCCTTCCTACACATACTACTATCTCCACTATACAAGTTGTTGAGGATCTCAAAACTTTTAGCACCCAACACACCCCTAGTCCCATTGGACCTATTAATGGTGATGCTAATACCTCAACTTTAGGACAAGAAGGTCCCATTAATCTAGAGACTACAAAGAGAATGAGCTTAGATGACATCACCACCACTTTATATAATGGTAGTGATCTTGATTTTGATAATTGTAGTCTTTCTGAAGTTATCACATTTTTGCAAAGAATGGCTAAAGACCCCCACACTAGCACACTCAATATTTCCTTCACCGAGCATATTACCAATGCTCTTATCAAAGCTAGGGAGGAGAATCTCAAGCTAGAGACTTCCATCCCTAGGAAGCTAGAAGATGGTTGGGATCCCATAGTTAAAAATTAAATTGAACAATTTCTCTTGATTTGCTTTATGTGATGTTGGAGCTAATGGCTCCGTTATGCCCAGAAGAATGTATGATATGCTCAATTTTGAAACCTTTTGATACATGTTCTTTTGGTGTTCGTATTGTTGGTTCTTCCGTAAAGAAACCTTTAGGAAGGATTTATGATATTCTTATTATTGTGAATGATAATTATGTTCCCGTTGATTTTCTTGTCATGGACACTGAGTGTGATCCCTCATGCCCAATTATTTTGGGACGTCCTTTTCTTTGCACCGTTGGTGATATCATTGACATGAAAGAAGGGACCATTAGATTCCAATTCCCACTCAAAAAGGGAATGGAACACTTCCCTCGAAAGAAGATTAAGTTACCTTATGAGTCCATTACACGAGCAAGATATTCTTTTGATATTGACAAAACTTAATCTTGTTGCATCATGCCTAGCTAAAAGGCATAAAAGAAAGCGCTTGTTGGGAGGAAACCCAAGATGTTTTTTACTTTCAGTTTTAGTGGTCTTGATGCTTGTTACTACTGTAGCAACATCATTGTATCTTTATTTTCAAGCTTTGTGCCAAGTTTTATCCTCCGATAGAAAGAAAGTTCAAAAGTTGTGACATGCTGTCCAAAAACAGATTATGTCTCCTTGACGGAAAAATTATCCAAAAATCACCAGATTATCTTTTTGATCTGATTTTTTTGACAGCATGCTATATACAATTATCTTTCAGGCTTTTGTTCTGAGTTTTTTGATTTGAGTTGCAGAAGTACCCCGAAAAATTTATTTACTACCTTCTGGTCTGTTTTTCACAGATTCTGCCACGTTCTGCATCTTCATCATTTTGCAAACCTTATGCTTGCTTTTCTTTGCAAAAAACTTTTTGGCAATTATGAGAAACAGTAGGTATTCAAGAATATCTTTATTTCCAGTAGAGAAAAAATATTTTATCATGGGTACTAACCACACTAATCAGCTTATGATGAGTTTCGTATGAAGGGAGTTTTCAAGTATGCGAAGGGAGATGGTGAAAAAAGATTCGGAAGTGTCAAGCGCTCAAGCTCAAGCATCTAATCTTGGGGATGCCCCCGTGCATCCACTTCTCCATCAACAATCATCAGTTCGTCCTTCTCCATGCTATATTTTTATCGCTTCGTATGTTATGTGCTAAACTTGGAGCGTCTTGCCCTTTACTTTTTTGTTTTTTTAGTTTTGCTTGATGTTCATAACAAGTTGGATCCTATAGTTCATTTTTTGGGAGAGAAAACACGCTCCACTCCACCGTAGAACACAACATAGGCCTTCATGCTTATCTTTCTTTTTGTGTGTGTTCTTTATCTTTTCATAGCTGTTGTCATGCTTAGCTCTTAGTTTTCATGCTTATCTTTTTAAGAGCTTTTGTTTAGGTTGTTCTAGGAACTCTCTTGAGTTTTCATGCTTATCTTTTTTAGAGAGTGGTCTTGTTGCACTGAGTTACGTGTCTTGCATGAGTAGGTAATTAAGGTTGCTATTACAAGTGTAGTGGTACCTTGCAATAGTTTTGAGGTATTGATTTGAGTAATGTTTGGACTTTTGGTGCCAAGAGCTTGAGCCTATTAGTGATAGGTGTCGTATTTTGAGCAATCCGTGCTTATTTTCGAAAACTACAAAAAATTTAGTTGAGAACTCTAGCTACTAGATAGATCTCTAACCTCTGGAGGGGTTGGAATATATAGATTACCCTCACGTACCATGGGTCGAGGATGCACAAGGATAACAAAATCCCCATAAAATCCTCCTCGGGGTACTCGTCTCTTTGTGAATCTCCCGATTAGATAGAGAGTTACCGATAATAAGTGCATGAGTTCTTCAGACTAATGCGAGTATTCGATTGTTGGCACTTCCACCTTCCCATATTTTGCTAGCCTCTTCGGTACCGTGCATTGCCCTTTATCACCTTGAGAGTTGGCGCATACTTCGCCGGTGCATCCAAACCCTTGGCATGATATGCTATGTCATCATAAACCTCCTTATATCTTCCTCAAAACAGCCACCATACCTACCTATCAAGGCATTTCCATAGACTTTCCGAGATACATTGCCATGCAAGATACATTGCCATGCAACATCCACCATCTCATGACTTGATCCTCATGTCATACATGCTTTTGCTTGATCGAGGAGCCACATGCTAGTTGGGATTTGCCCTTATTATTGCTACATGACGCGCTAGTATCATTGCATATCCTGCTAAACTGGCAGAGGCATACATTTTCATACATCATGATAGTTTTCATTCTTTCTTTATGTTGAGTACTTCTTGTAAAGTGTGAAGATCTTCTATATTCTTGTAAAATATAGAGTGTTGCCCTTAAGTGAGGAAAAGATCCCAAAGAGGACAAATTAAAAGATCCCAAAGAGGAAAAATGAGAGATAAATAGAAAGAGCCAAAGAGGCCACAAAAATACAAAAAAGAGAAAAAAGAGGAAAAATAAATAAAGAGAGAGAAGGGGCAACACTACTATTCCTTTTGAAAGATCCACACTCGTACTCTATTGTCATACTTGTACTCCATATATATTATCATTCATGCATAACTATGTGAGGACCCTTACACTATAGAACTTGGCTTGCATATTCCAAGGATGAGCCTCCTCAAATGAGCTCTAGGTCTTCATGAGCAAGCAAGTTGGATGCACCCCCACTAGTTCCATTAGAGAGCTTACCTTAGCTCATATGTGCATCCGTTGCATGGAAATCCCTACTCCTCACATCATATCTATCATTTGGCTTTCTCTTGCCTATGATTGTCCTCATTGATGTGAGCCTTTCAAACCTTTTTGTCTTCCTTCCCCATCATTTCTCTCTTTGCCATCCTAAGTGCCAACATATCTTACTCACGCTCATCCATTGAATGAGTGCTCAAAGTCGAAAGGGAGAGGATCAGTTTGACTTGTACCTGACTAGTGGTCTGGGGATGAGTCAAAATAAGATCCCGAAGGAGACCAAGTGTGAAACGCTAGTAGATTGAGTTCTCAATTAAAACTATTTTTTTATTCTCTAATCCCATCTCCCATTGCTTGCATGCAAACACCATTTGGAGACATTCGAGTCACGGACAGCGAGAGCTCTTGCACCTTTATGTTCATGCTTTGCTTGTATCAATACTAAGACTCTTGCTTGTTATTATCTTGACTTGAATTGCACATCTTACTGCTTTACTTTAAAGTTCTTATATATGTGTTAGCATGTCACCATAGAAATTATCTGTGTTATCATTTACCTACTCGAGGACGAGCAGGAATTAAGCTTGGGGATGTTTTTACGTCCCAAACATATATATAATTTCTACTCGTTCCATGCACTTTTATGTGACATTGCTACATGTTTTGCTACATATTTGGACTAACCTACTAACTCAGTGCACCCAGTGCCAGTTTCTGTCTGCTGATGTCTTTTAGTTGTAGTGATTTTACCCCAATTAAAAGAGCTCCAAAAATTCCATACAAATATATATAAAAAATCAGCGTCCAGAAGACTCCAGACGTCCGAAGGAGAGCCGGAGGGGCCCACCTGTCTCCCAGGTGGCCTGCCCGCGCGGCCTAGGGGGAGGCCGCGCCACGAGGCCGCCTGTGCGACTGTGACCTCCCCTGGTGCCACCCTTTGGCCCTATTTTTACCCCCGCGGAGGAAACCCTGACTCCAGAACCCTTTTCTCCAGAAGCAATTCCGATCTCCGCCGCCATCGCCAACAAGCTTCGGGGGACCAGAATTCCTGTGCCGGCACCCTGCCGGGACAGGGAAGTGCCCCTGGATTCATCTCCATCGATGTTGCTTCCTCCCTCCATGATGCGCGAGTAGTTCCTCCTCAGGGCTGAGGTCTTCTACAGTAGCTATGTGGTTAATTCTCTCTCCCATGATGTGATCTTCATTGTGATCATAAGCTATGTTAATCTAGGGTGATCCCATGATGTTTCCCCTTCTTCTATGTATTGGATTTGATGTACTCACTTGATCTTATCTAGTATAATCTTCGAGACCATGGTGACAACGGTCTATTGGACATGGATTAGAAGAATATTTTCATGAGTGATTTCCTCTTTTGTGAATTGATTGAAGATTGAGAGTCTCTGATGCTTGTCTTTGACTATCCTTGAGATATGTTGTGGTGATTGCGGTACTCTCTTTGGATGGTCGCGGTGACATTGGGAAATCCATAGATGAGAACTACGAACTCTGAGGTGTGCTTTTGTAGCCCTACATAATTCTCGTCCTCTCTTGATCACAAAGGAATGACCTCCGAGTTACGTCTCCTTGCATGTTTTAGTGGAAATATCATGTGATTAGACTATGTTAATGTTGTTGGGAGTTGCCACTAGTGAAAGGATGAAGCCTAGGCCTTGTTTCCACCGTTGCAATACCATTTGTGCTCACGTTTACTACTTGTTTGCTTGCTGTAATTTTACTACATATTTATATTACTTCGTTTTGCCGCACCTATCACCAATATTTTACCATCTCTTCACCGAACTAGTGCACCTATACAACTCCTAGTTGTATTAGGTGTGTTGGGGAGAGAAGAATTTTTTTGTATCTTAATTGCGGGGTTGCTTGAGAGAGACCATCTTCAACCTCTACTTCCCTGAGTTCGATAAACCTTAGGTCATCCACTTGAGAGAAATTGCCGTTGTCCTACAAACCTCTGCGCTTGGAGGCCCAAAATAGTCTACAAGAATAGAAGCGTGCATGGACATCACCGTGCATTGCCCTTTCTCAAATCGAGAGTTGCTGCAAACTTCGCCGATGCATCCAAACCCTTGGCATGATACGCTTTGTCATCATAAGCCTCATTATATCCTTCCTCAAAACAGCCACCATACCTACCTATGAAGGCATTTCTATAGCCTTTCTGAGATACATTGCCATGCAACATCCATCTTCTCATGACTTGATCTTTCATTGTCATACATGCTTTTGCTTGATCGTAGAGCCGCATGCTAGTTCGGCCTTGCCCTTATAATTGCTACATGACGCGCTAGTATCATTGCATATCCAGATCATTATACTCAAACCGCTTCAACTAAAATCAAACCAAACTGACACCTAAAATGGGGGGGGGGTAGGAGCTACCCCGGGCGGGCATCAACTTGTGATGGTCGCTGTTACCGAAATTTTTCTTATGTGGCATTTTTTTCTCGTCAGTAGGATTTTCAAGACAAGAGATCACATGTTTTTTGGTGATAGCATGTGAGTTTGTGAATTTTTACATAAATATCCGTGTGACTTAAGATTTGCCTCTCTTACTTCACGATTGATGTGAAAATGTTTTGTTTATTTATCAAATCGTGCACTTGTTTATTTCTTGATATAGATTCTAAATGAGATTTACATATTTTAGTTATAATTAGTTCCCATCAGTGCTTGCGCACTTAGGAGCGGTAATAATGCACACTTAGTGGTCACTTACTATTTGCTTAATAACCATTGATCATAATTAGAGCAAGGGCAATAATAAATCTACTATAGGCTATATTAAGCGTCATATTATCTATAATCAGTTTAATAACTAGCATGTATAGTAGTTATCTATTTTTTTTGAAGTGCATGGTCTATCTCACAATCTTACAAAGTCTTTTGAAGCCCATGTTGCATTTGATTTTTAAATTTAATAGTTAATCTACAATCGGTTTCTCTTCTCTCTTTTTAACCATGGTAAAAAATAATATTTCAACTCTTATAGACTGCTTACATCATCTTATTATACTTGCTTCTAAAAAACCTTTTAAGGTGCTAATATATAGATGTCTAGTTCAACATCTCAAACTTGTATGAAATATTAAACCAGTTGAGCCCTACAAGACTATCTACTTGCGGGCGACATGAGGGGGCATGGGGTTCCGAAGAGAAGGGAAGTGGTGATCAGCAAGCCTATCAAGAACCTACGTAGGGGTGACAATAAGGTCTTCAATCTCCACAATTGTGTATTTGCTTGTTGCACTATTCACCTCTACTATGGTGTTCTACTATGTAAAACATAAAAATCATGCCTCGAGCTCGCCTTAATCCTATATGGTTGTTGTTCGAAGAGAAAGCTATTATGGGTATGTTAGGTTTTTTGACATGTTGTAATATTTGACCTTCCCCTAAAGAAGTTGTTATCATCATTTTCTCATTATAAACTACGCCTCGTGTTAGATTTTTTTAGAATTTAAAACATTTTCCCGTAGATTTTCACAAAGATAATTATTTTCAATTATTTGTGTAGGTGATACATGAGTTTCCAAAAAAATGAGTTCATACATGATTTTCTCTCTCTTTGTGACACCGAGTTAATTACATTAGTTTTAATGTATATTAAAAGCTAAGCTTGTATGGTAACTCTTTCTTTTTTCCTCTTGCAAGTCGATCAGAGCATAGCCTTCCTTCCCTACAGCCCGTCTGCCGCTTCGATGAACAATAACATAGAGGTAAATCCTAATGCCAGAACTTTGGCTTGTAGATGGGTTAGGGCTTTAGTTCTTGTAGGGTCGGCGCTCGAGCAAATGTCGATGCTTCACCGTCTAGACAATCTTTTAGGCTTCAAAATAGATTCTCACTGGCTCCTTAAGATAGTGATGTTAGAGTTTTTCGTCGTGCGTATGCGACAACGAGATTTGGTGTCAGCTTTTTACGATCGATCAAAGGGTTCACCTAGTGATTACTCGGTGATCAAAAGACCAATTTTTTTGTTATATTTAGAATATTCTGTACCTATGATGAAACTTTGTAAACATAATAAAGATCTGGATCCTTTTTGAAAACAAAAGAAAATATAAGTTTGTACATGCAATTTAGAATTCAGAATAGGAAGGTGGAATACTACTAGTACGGCTAGTAGCCGTTAGGGCAACCGGGAGGGGAACGCAAAGTTTCCATTCCTTCCTTCCAAATTAAATACCCAACTAATAATTCGTCAAGCGTTTCCAAAAACGTGAAAATCCCATTCCTCCCAAATCCTCTGGCGGCGAAATCCTCCGTGCCTCGCAAGTCACATCAACCGCCTCCGCACATCGACCGCCTCCGCACTCCGGCGCGCTCGAGCCTCCGATTTCCTTCGGCCGATTCTTGCATCTCGCCGCGCTTCTGGTTGCCTGATCCTTTGAATGGGATTTCTCCGCTGTCGCTCGCACATGGAGTCGGCGGGGTCCAGTTCGTCCCGGCCGCCGAAGCGCCACCGACCCAGGATGCGACCGTCGGCACCTCTGGAGGTGGCCGTCACGAGGACGCCGTACATGCGGCCCCTCTCCACCAACTCCAAGAACCCGTTTCGCCGAAGCGCCACCGGCCCGGGATGCGACCGTCGGCGCCTCTGGAGGTGGCCATCGCGAGGACGCCGTACATGCCGCCCCTCTGCACCAACTCCAAGAACCCGTTTGTCCCGGCCGCCGAAGCGCTGCCGGCCCGGGATGCGACCGTCAGCGCCTCTGGAGGTGGCCATCGCGAGGACGTTGTACATGCCGCCCCTCTGCACCAACTCCAAGAACCCGTCCACCAAACTTGTACATACCGTGAACCCCCCTCTCTTGGCTTCTCCCCTCTCAGTTCTTGGTTCCTTCGCTTGTTGAATTCCTTGATGGTTGCTGTGCGCTAGTTCTTGAAAGGAATCCGTGCTTGCGTCCTGGTTTCCACGCTTAGGCGGTTAGTAACGGGATGTTTGGTAATTTCTGTAAGAATTATGACCTCGTACTCCAGTTCTTGGTTATTTGGTGGTTCTTGATGTTGTTAGATTAGTGGCTAATCCTCGGTTGTCTTGCTTTCATAATGATTTCTGTCGGAAATGCGTGATCACCACAACTGTGGATGAGTTACTAGTTCTGAATTCAAAGAAGGATATTTTTTTTCTCTTGTCGTGCGACTGGTGTTGATTGGTAGGATTAAAAAATTGTTGTCAGGAAATTGTGCTAGTTGAATAAACATAGCGTCTTACTAGTGCTGCATATGTACTTCTGAACCAAATTAGTTGTGTTTATATAGTTTCTTCTGAGTGCTTTTGTTTGAAAGGAAAGGACTGCTCATTGTGCTACAAAAGGCCGTGATTTCACATTAATAAAGCTCTTGATTTGTTACATTGATTTTGTTAGTCCGGTTTGATGCTTTGTAGCAACTTTTCAAGGTTTATAAACTTGTCCTGCTTTGAACCTATCATTCCACTCTAGATGTTTCATGATTGTTGTTATCAACAACAATCTATTGAAATTGTATGATCAACTGATCACAGGGCACTATGCATACTAGTGTTTGCTTTAAAGCAAAAAGTTCAGCCCTAGATGGCTAATTTGGTACATATGTTTGCTGTTTGGAGAAAAATGAAGAACATACAAACAATCGAAAGGGTAAAAGTATTGAGTTTTTTTAAAAACACATGACATTTTGATTTTATTTTAAAAGTTCAGCATGATCTCTTGATTTGTTCCTAGCCCCATTTCATGTTTCATAAATATTTCTAAAGATGTCCACACTTGTATAATTTTAAAATTCAATGTTTCCTTCTAGGTCTCATTGTTCTTCACATTATCAGCAATACTATTGAATTTGTAAGCAAAGTTTAACCCAGGTTATTATACATAACATCCTTTTTTCAGTACTTGAGCTATCAAATAAGAACTTCTAGGCGCGAAGGCCAGTGTCTCCGGCGATGGCGTCGGCCTCACATGACGGGTGGTGGTGAGTCCCCCTCCGATCTCTCTCTTTCTCTCTCAGGTAGAAACCCTAGGGAAGGGTAGAGTTAGAGGATAGCAGTCCAACATCTCTAGATGGGTGTTATGGGGGTCCTAGGGTAGTGAAGCACTGAGTAAGAGGGAGAGAGAGCTAGGTGTGCATTTAGGCTGCATAACAGAGATCTTTGGGAGACCTTGACCTACTAGGATGATGTTCAGATTTTGTGGTTTATTTGTATTAGTCATTATCCAAATTGAATGCCATCGTGATTTGTTGTGATTTTGGATCCACTTGAACTGGGGGATGATGGTATAATCACTTTGTCTGTAAAGACATGGAGTCGTCTAAGACCGGCATATATTTCTTTTTTGTTGTCCCTAAATTGGACCTCTGTATAAGAGGAAAACTAACAAATAAAGTTTAGTGTATCATGTGGTAAGTTTCTGGTATGTTTTTGAAGGCATTATTGATTAATTTTACCGGCTTCGCGGAAGGGAAGAGAATGCTAAAAACAAAACATGTTTGAGTCATAGTAAGTGATATTCAATATAAAGTGTTTTGGCTGAAAGTGGTACATGTATCAATTTTTTATGTTAGGCTAGATTTGTACTTCTTCCATCCCCTTCCTTCCTTTCCCTTTTCAGATTCTTCTTTGGTATTACCCCGTTCAATTTCAGTCCTATGCAGGTTTTGTGTTGTTTCTTGCTCTTGGGTAGGAAGGCTCTCACGTAGATCCTACCTTCGGCATTGAGGTGAGAAAATTAGCTCTTGATCATGATCTTAATTGTTGAATTGTATGAGCGGGTTGATTCTTGAATCTGCTCCGTCCCAATCAAGAAAGTTCTTGAATGGTATTCTATTTATAGATTGTCAAGAGTTATTTTGATACACATTAATGAAAAATATATGCTTCCTCCCAGATGGTTTCTTAGAAATAAGGAAAATATACCTTATGTTGTCGTTTGAAGCCTTTGTGAACCCGTCACTGTTATGTAGTCACTTTTCCCTGCCAAGCTCCTATATATACATTATTTATGTACTATTTATATCTGATTGACTCTGATGGAAAGGATACAACTCTTGTAGGTGTCTAATCGTATGCACAAGTTTGATGGTCATGGAAATCCCAACAGGAATCACCAAGCACACCATAAAAATGGGCCCAAGAGACGCCCCCTGGTCCAAATGATGCACCACCATACCCTGCCACAATGCCGTATCACCAACATCCAGGGAAACCTATTTTTTACCCTGTTCTCCCGAGTCCGATGATGCTACATGAATATCCATACCAACCTTTTGTTTTTTCGGTCTCAAATCATGACCCACATATTGGGAAGTCTGGATTCGAATCCGCTGCACCTCCTTTTGTTCTGGTAGATCAAGTTGGTGGCAATGAAGGTACCATGCCAATGCCTCCACAAACAAGAGGAGATCCTCATGCTTGGCGTCCTGCTGTTAATACTCATGGTGCTAGATCCTATTCTAGTCTTGAAGGCCGTGGCCATTTTAACCACACTTGGCAAAATCCTCAAACATTTGCTACAAGAGAAAACACAAGTGTGCCACACGGCGTTGGGCCAAGACCTTATGTCAGACCAATGCCACATCTGCCCCCTACTCTTGGAGTACATCAATGGACCACCATACCCTGGTAATGTTGTACTCACTGTAACAACATATTCTTTAGTATTTGTCATGCCAAAGCTTTTGATGTTATAATATTTGAGAATGTTTTTTACAACAGGGCCTATGCCTCCTGTGTATTATTACATGCCTGCTCCACACATGGAGGCAATGAGAGGTCCACCTCGTTTTGCCCAAAATCAACCAGCTCCTCAACCTGTTTTATCGCCTGAAGCGGCTGAGCTAAGAGCTAAAATATTAACTCAAGTAGAGTACTATTTTAGGTAAGTAACTATTTCTTCTGTTTATTCTTATCTGTGGTTTTTACCCAAGGAAGCATAACACATAGAAATGGGCCTATGAGTTTAGCAATGTACTGATTAGGTTTTCGTATAAGTTTAATGTGTCTGCTAAGTAATCCAGTTTCGTTGTCTATATGCTGCCTTTCAGAATTCCATATGTAGTCTTGTTTGCTTTGACAGACAGTTGTGTTTTCATTATACATTATACATGCAAGCGTCACTGCTACACTCTAAATAAAGCAACCTTGCACCTATGTGATATATCATGGATGGCTGAACGTTCTTCTGGCATGTACTCCACAGTTTTGTTAACTCATTTTGGCGTTTTCCAGTGATACTAATATGGAGCGTGATGGTTTCTTGAAATCTTTAATGGACGAGCATGGCTGGGTTCCAATTTCAAAAGTTGCAGACTTCAATAGAGTATGCCTTCTACGTATAGCTTGCCTTTTTTTGATATCATATTTTTCTTTTTTAAACCTTGTTCTGAAAAGTGTCTCTGTTTCTGCATGGGCTCATTTGCAGCTGAAGAGAATTACAACCGATGTCCATGTGATTGTAGATGTATTGGCAAGCTCAAGTCTTCTAGAAGTTCAGGTAGCTATGTTTGTTTGAACTGTTACTGTTTATGTCCCTTGTTGTGTTTGTAATTTGGTATGTCTGATGCTACTTTCCTATTACCAGGATGACAACATAATAAGGCACTCTGACTGGTCAAAATGGGTTTCTTCTGGGGCAACATCTGTTTAGAGTCCATCATCTACTGCCAGTATGGATAATATTACGGGTGAGAGCAATACTGGAGGCTTATCAAATAAGGACGATGCTTTTTCTTCAGATCATAAGAATCATCCTCATCATCAAGGTAATAAATTCATCATAGATGTGCTGCTATTGAGGCAATAGCTCCAGATGAATAGCTACCTAATGATGCACATAGCTGTTCATTGAATAAAGGCTTGTCTTCCATCACTATTGATGGAAAGCCTAAGAGTACTTCCACATTCTCTGGGAATTCGCCCACACACGAAGTTGCTCTTAGAATTGGTGATGTTAAAGTTGGGAAAGTGAACACAAAAATGAAAGTACCTGATTCTCAAAGTGAAAGTGGTTTCCATAAGGATTTGCCAACTGACTCCCCTAGCTTCAGTGGGGATCAAAGCACATTCATGTTTGATGAGGAATTGGAATTGGAACACGCAGAGCATTCACAGGATGATATCTATTCACACAAAAGGTGAACTTTAAATGGTATATGATTTGTGATTTCATTTCATGCATCATGATTGTCTACGTGGCTTGGCTTCTATGCAACCATTTAAAATCACCCAGTTATAATAGTAATATGTATCACATGCCTTTGTGAGAGTAGATGACGTGGTATAGTTGTGCTATTGTCCTTCTTTTCTTATTGATGTATGGTAAAAAAATATATTACTCTGGCTTGTAAAAAAATGGAAGGTAAAGTCGCCAACGTTGGATTGACTAAGCTACAAGCCTTTTTAAGTTGAACTAAATAAATGTTAGATGCTGGATTTTTAATGTTGTTATGACGCATTAACGTGATTAGTGCAGTTCAGTTGCATTTATATAATTTTTCCAAGAAATTAAAAGGTTCTGTTCAGAATATACCTATTTTAACTGTTAAACTTTAATATTTGGAATTCTAGACACCGTGTCTTTCCGAAAATCATCGTATAATTTTGATACTGTTTTGTATTTGTGCATTGCTCATCGTGATGCACTATCTCTTATGTACCTGTTTGAGCATGAGTTGTGTGCACGAAATTGATGTTCTTTTGCAATATGTTTGTTGCAAGCAGGGTCGATGATGAGGATGACGATTTTTTTGTTGATGATCAGGAAGTGAATAGGCTTATAATTGTTACACAGGTTGGGTTTCAAGATATTCCATGCTCCTGATATGTTTCCTTTACCTTCCCAGTTTCATGTCATTTAATGCATTCACTCTGTAGGTGCTTCACTATGAAGTATGAACCATACACCTAAAAGTTGATTCACTTACCTTGTATTACTTCTCTGCACTTATGTATTACAATTTCAAACAGTTTGTACTTCAATAAGCAATGTAAGCTTCAATAAGCAGTTTGCACTTGATAATTCTTCGTATTTTGATGTATTTTATGTAGCTTTTGTTCTGATTGAAATGCTTTTCAATGTACTACAGTTAATGTGTTATTTGAACTCCTCTCAATCGTATGGTGTTTTGTTATCTCGTGGAATTAAAATTATCCAACACATTAAGCAAGTATTATTTTGTAATACTGCACTGAGATCTTGTTTCATCTGTCTACCTCACAGGATACCAGATCAGAAAAGGACGACGGAAGTTGCTCCAATATATCTCAAGCATTTTCAACAGAGGAAGCATCAAGAATAAACGACGCCTTATATTATTATGAGGTGATATACTACAATATGAACAATTTAAAGTTTGGTTTATTATTCATCAATATTGCATTTGCATTCTAGGGACCAATAAAAAAAATTAGTGCATTATGCTGTGTTGTCTTGAGAATTGCCATCCACTCCCAGCACACTTAATGTAAAGTTCCTGCATTTTTATGCAAGTAAATGAGGTCTATTTTTGGCATACAAAATGAAAGCTTTGACTTGTTAATTTCATTGCACCTTATGGCCTCTTACTTTGATGAGTTGTATCGGTTAAGTATCTGCGTCTTATTGTCCTACTATTCGGTGAAATGCTTGTGCATTGATGAGTTATTTTTCCTTTGTGTTCCTTTTTGTCTTGCTTCTTGCATTCTTTGCAGGTCTTCGTTTCACCTGCTGGCTCGGTTCATCCGGTTGATTGTTCGTGCATTTACTTAAGGTACATTCTTCTCGGTCCTCTCAAGTATACTGTATTTTCTTTGTGGGGTTTCGAACCTGTTGCAAGCACACTATGGTTCATATGGCTCGGTTCATCCGGTTGATTGTTCGTGCATTTACTTAAGGCACATTCTTCTTGGTCCTCTCAAGTATACTGTATTTTCTTTGTGGGGTTTCGAACCTGTTGCAAGAACACTATGGTTCATAGAACCGACTCAAAAGAATTTGTTGCCA
Organism: Bromus sterilis; assembly: GCA_950022295.1. Taxonomy (NCBI): domain Eukaryota; kingdom Viridiplantae; phylum Streptophyta; class Magnoliopsida; order Poales; family Poaceae; genus Bromus; species Bromus sterilis. Next base: position 316,141,972 of record OX465596.1, on the reverse strand, counting down.
AACTTACAGGGCTTGTGGCTAACAATTTTTTCGCAAAAGCTGATGCAACTTGTCAAAAGAGTTATAACAAGTATGCACTGACTGACACACTTTCAGGAATGGTTTGCTTAGGTAAATCTTAATGTAGTTGATCTTGTAACTAGGCCATTGGGGTGTTGAGATTGATCAGTGAATGCAGTGCTCGTGCGCTACAAGTTAACCGTTGTCAGCAAAGTAAAGGATTAGTAGTAGCAGCTCAACAAGATATGTTTTGGATTGCTAAATAAACGAATATTTTTTTACATTAATGACTATATTGCCGCCGCCGATCTCAAGCATATATTTTAAAACGATAATTGCCAATATGATCTTACCATGCTTGTGGATCAAGTGCAGGTCACCTCCATGGAAGGGAACGGGCGACATGGTTCGTTTGGTGGATGTGGATGAGCAAGGAAGGGTGAGGAGGACTATAGTGGGACGAACAAGCAGATGGCCGGTGCTCCAGGAAGTCCTCTGACTGGTTTTACATTCTTCCGTGGTCTCCTCTTTTTTTTCTACCTCCCTCATTTATTTTTCATTCACAAGAAGGGTTTGGACGGGTAGAGACTTTAGTGTTTATGTTGTCAATGGCTGCTGTAGCTATGCATCCACCCCGCCTCTCTTTCTACATCTGTAGTTTGTTATGATTTCCAATTTAAATATATCCTCTCATAGGGCTGTAGCAATCAGGAGATCTAAGCCTTGTGGACTTATTCTCGCCTCTCCCATTTTGTAGGTTTGGTCCTTTATTAACTGCTCAAAAAAACTATTACTTGCTGATAAATGCATTGCTTGCTAAGATTATTGAATTGGAGAAGCAAAGAGATGTTCTTGAGGCTCATTTGAAAAAGTACGTTTTGTCCTCCCTATGAGATATATTTTGGTGGAGCCTTGCTGATTTTAATTGCATGCACACCCTACCGGCCTAATTAAAGTTATGATCTTATACATATATTTATGGTATGGTCCCAAAAATTGCTCGATATTGGTAAAGTAACTTCTCTATTGATCTGATTATAAGTATTCATTGTAAGCTTAAACTAGTGTTTAGGAAATAATGTGGCCTGAGACAAGATTTATCCTCCAGTAAGCAAGAGTGCAAGATGCAATAGTAAGGCTATGGGAATAGTAAGGCTATGTGAATCTCACAGGTGACACAAAATGATTGATAAAAGTGATATATAATTTGGCTTAAATGAATTAGTAATGCATTTTCTTGTCATCTGAATAACTCATCTAGAAAAAAGATACATAAAAAATGCTAGATGTAGTGATGATAACTGAAATAGGAATACATATATTATTGTCATGTTCCCCTTATACCTGCATTACCGATCAATGTTGGAAAACTGATTTTCCTTTGCTCTATGTACTGAGGACCTCGTCGATGAAGAGGACGGGGACTAGCTGCGGTCTATAAAGAGGAGATACTTCATGTTCTGCTTTTGGATAGCTAAATAAACGAAACATTTTTTAAAATTAATAATTATATTGCCGCTGCCGATCTCAAGAATAGATTTTAAAACTATATTGCCAATATGACTTTATCGTGCTGGTGGATCAGATGTAGGTCACCTCCATGGAAAAGAACGGGTGACAAGGTTTGTAAGGTGAATGTGGGTGAGCAAGGAAGGGTGAGGAGGACGATGCTGGGACGAACAAGCATATGGCCGGTGCTCGAGGAAGTTCTCTTACTGGTTTTACATCCTCCTGTGATCTCCTCTTTTTTTCTCCATCCCTAATTTATTTCCCATTCACAAGCAGAGTTTGGACGGGTAGGGACTTTGGTGTTTATGTTGTCAATGACTGCTGCAGGTATGCATCCACCCCGCCTCTCTTTCTACATTCGTAGTTTGTTATGACTTACAATTTAAATACGCCCTCTCATAGGGCAGTAGCAATCAGGAGATATAAGCCTTGTGGACTTATTGTCGCCTCTCCTATTTTGTAGGTTTGGTCGATTATTCACTGCTCAAAAAAACTATTATTTGCTGATAAATGGATTGCTTGCTAAGATTACTGAATTGGATAAGCAAAGAGATGTTCTTGAGGCTCATTTGAAAAATGTACGTTTTGTGCTCCCTATGAGATATAATTTGGTGGAGCCTTGCTGATTTTAATTGCATGCACACCCTACCGGCCTAATTAGAGTTCATATCTGATACATATATTTATGGTATGGTCACATAAAATGCTCGAGATTGATAAAGTAACTTCTCTATTGATCTGATTATAAGTATTAATTGTAAGCTTAAACTAGTGTTAACGAACTAATGTGGCCTGAGACAAGATTTATCCTCTAGTAAATAAGAGTGCAAGATGCAATAGTAATACTATGGGTATCTCACAGGTGACACAAAATGATTGATAAAAGTGATATATAATTTGGCCTAAAAAAGTTAATCATGCATTCGCTTGTCATCTGAATAACTCGTCCGAAACAAGATACATAAAAAATGCTAGATGTTGTTACGATAACTGAAATATGAATACACATAATATTGTCATGTTCCCCTTATACCTGCATTAACGATCAATGTTGGCAAACTGATTTTTCTTGGCTTTATGTACTGCAGAGCTCTTCGATGAAGAGGACGAGGACTAGCTGATTTTGAATTGGTAATTGGCAGTCTAGGAATGTAACACCCTCACTGGCAGTGAACAGTAATCAGGGTTACTGTTCATCTCTACTGTTCAGAACTTTTATTTGATCAACTTGGACCAGTTCAAATTCAATTTCCACTTTGTTATTCTTGAATGCATTGTGATCATGGACCTTGGTCATGATGAATCAAACCAATACCTAGCTCAATTCAAATGACCTTTGAATTGAAATCCATTTAAATCTTCAAATGCCTTTGGTGGATTATTAAAAACCAAAGTGCAAAATCAACTTACTCCAAAAATTGTGAAACTACTTTTATTAAATCCTAAATATTCAGTGGGTCATGTCCCACCTAGTTGGAGATTTTATTAATCTATAAATATTTCTAAGCAAATCAAAACAGTGGATAAAAACCCTAATTAAATCATTTAATATTTAATAGAAATATTAAATGACTTTTAAAGGTGCCCAAAACTTTTTGTGGCATTGACCTAAGTTGCAACATCAATTATGGACCCATTAAACCTTTTACAAAAATGCCATGGTGATTAAAATAAATGCCAACAGAAAATATCAGAATAAATAAATAAATAAATAAAAACCTAGCTAACCCCCCCCCATGGGCGAAGCCCATCCCCATTCCCATCCCCCAGGCCCACCCCCGGCCCACCCCTGCTTTGTCTCCTTCCTCCGGGCACTGTGGCCATGCCGCACGCGCCATGGCAGGGAGGCCACGCCGCCGGCCCCCCTACCTGCTCCCCCCTCACCTGCCCCGTGGGGGATAAGGACCCCTGGCCCCTACAAACCTGGATCGGAGGCCACCTCCATTTTACCCCTCACCTCGCCCCTCCCTCCTGCACTGTACCACCCCGGAGCCGCCGCCGCCACGAGCTCAGCGTCTTCGTGGCCAGCCGCGTCCTCGAGCAGCGTGGAGGAGTCCAGGAGCTGCACCGTCGAGCCCTCCTTCAACCTCTGCGGCGGGACGAAGCTTCGGAGCACCACGCCCGTCGCCATCATCCCCATCACCGCCCCGGCCACCGGCAACAACCTCTTCGATTCGCCGTCGACGCCGCACCTCCAGCCTCCCCGCGCTCGTCCCTGCCACCACCGTGAGCGCTGCCTTCGATTCCCGCCCTCCCTTGCATCCATTTGCCACCGGGCTGCCCACCCCCCCCCCCCTCCGTTCGTCGCCGCCATGGCCAGAGGCCATGCTCGCCGCTGCCCGCCTCCTAGCCGCGCTCGGACTCGCCATAGAGCCCACCTCCGCCGCTCGCCTTGCAGCCGCCGGCACCGCGCCCACGCGCCACGCCCACCCCGTGCCCTGCTCCGCCACTCGCACCCTCGCCGTGCCCCGGCTCCCCGCCGGTGAGCCTGTACGGGTTGGGCACGGGGCTAATCCCCCTGTTAACAAAAACATACAAGAAATAAACCCCCACCCCCTCCCCCACTGACGTGTGGGCCCACAGGGATTAAAACCCCCCTAAGTGTATGACAGAGGGACTCCACCATTGTTTAGTTAAATAAATTGTTTTAGAGATAATTAGTGTATGACATGTGGGCCCTCTGATATTTTAGATTAAATAAAAAGAATTGGTAAAATGTGAGGCTGACATGTGGAGCCCACCTGTCAGCACTGTTGTGGATAAGGTTGGATTTTAATAATAAAAGAAATTCAGAAAATTGATTTAAATGATTTAAATATTAGAAATTCAATATCTTTTAAACTGTAACTCCGATGAAAATAATTTGTATATCAAAATTGATCAGAAAAATACAACGAATACGAATACGCTATCCGTATGTCTATCACACCCCTCTAACACAACGAACATCGAACCGTCCCCCTCCGGACCGACTGTCCGATAAATTGTCCGGTACTGCTAGAGTGCCCGGATGAATTTATTCCGAACACGAATGTTGTTCGGAATAGATCAAATAGCACGGATACACCCCCCTTATGTTTTTCCGGTACCCACGACACCTCCGGCTTGATCCTTCCCCCTCCGGACACCCTGTCCGGTAATCATCCGGAGCCGGTAGTTCATCCTCAGATGAATTTACGCTTCGAGAAACGTGCATTGCACTGCGTTAGAACACCGTTAATATTTCATCCGTCTTGTCATGCATCTGTTTGTATATGCTTGCTGTGTATTTACTGTTTCTTCCCCCCTTAATCTCCGGTAGACCCCGCTGCTGCCGTCGACTACACCGCTGCTGAGTACGACTACTTCGTCGACGACCCTACTACTACCGTCGAGCTTCCAGGCAAGCAGAGCCATTCTCTTCCCCAGATATCGCCTACCTTTCCGTACTTTCTTGCACTAGGCATTGTTACTGCTGCTGCTACGATTACAATCCTATTCAATTGCATCGCCTGATTTTGTCGCCCCTTGATGTACCTTTCTTATCCTATGCTGCCTGTTATAATTATGCATATATTCAACAGTGAGCCCTGCGCATTGTTAGCTAGGACTAGATAGCGGGACGTGATCACTCAGGGGAGTGAACACGGATACAATATATACAACTGTACAGGTACGGTACAAAGCAGACACCGCCAAAGGCCCCTATCTGGGTTATGCCTAGTCACCTCAAGTGTGAGATATCAAGGAGTAATCCTTGTACTCCACTCGAGGCTGACTTTGTCTTACCGCCATAGGGTCCTGAACGGCGATTGTCCTTCAGGTAAGAAGTCGGGCGACCCAACGGTGCCCGCGAGAGGTATTGCGACGGGACGACAGGGAGGGTACGACCAGTGTACCGGTGTGCCTGGCCCCTGATCGTTGGCCGCGAGAGTTACCAAACTACGAAAGTCGAGCTCCTCCAGGAGCACATGCGAGACAAGGTAAGGAGACGGTTCACCTTGTTGGTAACCGTAGTGACTTGGTGGGACGACGGGGCAGGCACCGATGTACTGGTGGTCCTGGCTGCTGTCGTTGTCCGCGGGTCAGTTAAGTCGAGGCAACGATAACGGTTGTCACGCCGGTTAATTAAAATGCTAAATGGTTCAGTGAATGTCTTGAGTTGGCTATATGCCATGTACGCACTACCTACCCGTGGGAATTACGAGTTATGGGCTCCTCTGCTTCGTAGTGTCGTCCGAGGACTCTTCAGACGTCAGCAGTACCGCGGCCTGCGCCGGGAAGTGGTGTTGTCTTATTTGCCGCGGCAGTGTGATTTGTATTTGCTTTGATTTAACTTCACCGGCCAGCCTCGCACCGTGCAGGAGTACGTCGGGGTTAGGGTCCAAAGTCCCGCGTACATAGGATATAGTCCGGCGGATGACCTCTCTGTTGAGTTTGAAAGATGGGCTATGAAGTGTCGGATAGCCTCGGTGGAGCGTTCCCTAACAAGGTTCCCGCCACCCTGGAGATCCGTGCGTGTAGCGTAACACAAGTGCACCCCTGCAGGGAAGATTAATCTATTCGAATAGCCGTGTCCACGGTAACAGGACGCTTTATGCTGAAGCTGGATCTTACCACTAGAAACTATTATTATTAAACTGTATGGTTCCGGGTTTTCTTCCTCGCGGGGATGTCGAGGAGGTGAAATCGGAGGCATTGTTAATTATTACAACTTATTATTATACAATGCTGCAGCAACTTCTGATGCATTGTTACTTTATGCTTTACATAAACTGTTGGCTGATTCTTACCTCATGCTGCAAGACATCGTCGGAAGATGCTACTCTTCGTTAGGCCTAGCTTCTTATCCTTGCTCTGACTTTCTATCTTGCAGTCCACTATATACAGCCTCTTCTTTCCGTTGATACAATGCATAATGCTTAGTAGCGGACGTAAGACTCGCGGGTATACTAGATACTCACCTGCTTTATTTCTTTTACTGTTTTTCCTGATCGGCCGCTGCAGCCGACGTTGGAGCCCAGGAGCAGGAGTACCCCGGAGGCGCCTACTACGACGTCGAGTTCCCCGTCGACCAGGAGTAGTTCGGTGGATCCCAGGAAGGAGGCCTTGCCTTTTCGATCTGTATCTCTGATGTGATTTGTGCTAGCCTTCTTAAGGCAAAACTTGACTAACTATGTCTGTACTCAGATATTATGGCTTGTATGACTTATGTATTCGGGTCCGCGTGACCCCCTCTATTGTAACATATTTGTTTATCCTTTTGTGTTTAGTGTTGTGCTGTGATATTATCACCGTGGCACCCTAATCTCAGTCGTGTACCCTGTGTGTATGATTACTGTACACGGTCTGATTTTGGGGGCGTCACAAGTTGGTATCAGAGCCGACTGCCTGTAGGAAGCCACCCCACCACTACTTGGTCGATGTTGAGTCTAGACTTTGAAAAACTATTTTGCTAACTTAATATTTGGTTTACGGGCCCACATCGATGTTACTACGTGTGATATCTATGGTATTAGGATCCTTTTCTCCTTACCTATGCTCTGGGAATCTGCTCTCTTATCCTTGTTGGTAAGTTTTACAAAAGCTGACATTAGGATCACGTTCTCTTGATTCCACCCGGCGTTTTTGGTGCTTCCCCCATTGATTGAGTCGTGTCGCAGGAGTCGTACCCCAGATCCCGGACCGCGGATCCCATTCTCATTCTGGGCAGGCCGCGCGTTCTCTGGCATCAACTCCTGTGGCCAACAGTTTTCTTGCGGCGTGATTGACATAGTGGAATCTATGTCGCGTCGTGTAATCCTTACCGCGGTCTGCGCGCCGCCTAGTGAGTCCTTTTTCCTTAATTTCTACGACGTTACGCTGTCCGATTTTCGATTGATTCTGTGTGCGAATGTGTATGTCTTATATGACTACTCCTTTATATATCTGCGCCTCCTTTTCATTGTTGTTTTACTTCAGGCTTGATTCTGGTATCTCGTTAAATTTTCATCGCTGAAATACCCCTGTTAAATTCTAGCAGGATGGCTGGTCGTGGTCGTGGCCGTGCTGCCAACGACCCACCTCCGCCGCCGGATTACATGGCCGCGATGATGCAGCAGTTCGAGATGAACCATCAGTTCATGCAGAATATCATGGCTCAGTTCCCCCAACCGAATCAGAATGGGCACCACCATCAGCATGCCACCGTGACTCTGCACGACTTCACCCGCCTCAACCCCACTATGTTCCGCAACACTGTTCAGCCGTTGGATGCTGATGACTGGCTTCGCGACATCACGCACGAGCTGGAGTCTGCTAATGTCGATCCAGCCGACTATGTGAACTTTGCGTCTTATCATCTGAAAGGCGCCGCGGCTCAGTGGTGGAGCACCCACAAGCGTTCCTTGCCAGTTGGAGAAGTCATCACTTGGGATGAATTTCAGTCTGCCTTCCGCGCCCGCTACATTCCTCAGGGGAGCATGGATCGTAAGGCGGAAGAATTCCGTAACCTCACTCAGGGCGACATGACTGTTGAAGCCTATCAACGCGAGTTCCTCAACCTCTCTCGCTATGCGGAAGGAGAGATCACCACTGATGCTCGCAGGCAGCAGAAGTTCCGTCGTGGCCTCAACCCAGACCTCACGCTCGCTCTTGCCGTTCATGATTTCGCCAACTTCGCCACCATGGTGAACAAGGCTATCACCGTCGAGACTGCCCAGATGGAGCACAAGAACTCTCTGAAGCGTTATCGTGACGTTGGCTCATCTTCGGGCGCAACGCAGAAGCGTCGTATCTGGCTCCCTACCAGTGTGACCCATTCACCTGTCCCTACTCCTAGGCCGTCTTATGCTGCACCCCGTCTGCCTCCGCCACCGCAGATGCCAAGAGCTCTGCCTGCACCACCCAATGCTACCCCCCTTCGTCCTCAGGATGGATTGTGCTTCACGTGCCGCCAACTTGGGCATTTTTCCAGGGAGTGCCCCCAGAAACAGAAGCAACTGGTAGTTCACCCCGTTGGCCGTGGAAATGGTCGTGGAAACAACAGGACCCCCAACTATAATACTGGGTCTGCTGCTTATGCTCGTGGACATGCTAACAACGTCAATGTTGAAGAAGCTCAGCAACAACCCGCTACCGTGATGGGTACCCTTCTCGTTAATTCCGTACCTGCTACTGTTTTATTTGATACAGGAGCATCACATTCATTCATGTCGGAAGCATTTGCATTTTCGCATAACTTCAAGTACGAAACGATGAAACCACCGATGGTTGTTCGCACTCCGATAGGCCAATGCCGAACCACCATGCTTGTGCCAAACACCACCATTGAAATCGAAGGAGTTGAATTCTTTGCCTCGCCCATCCTCTTGAAGTCTTCCACCATAGACCTCATTCTGGGAATGGATTGGTTGAAATTTCACGATGCCGCACTCTATTGTGGCACCAAGTCTGTCCAACTTTTTCACCCCTCCGGCGAGATTGTTAACCACACCCCCCGAGTTACCCATAATGCAGAAACACAGATCTTTATGATGAATGCTTTGAATATCTCACCTCTGGAAGGAATTGAGAACGTTCCGGTCGTCCGCGACTTTCCCGACGTCTTCCCCGAAGAAATGCCGAGAATACCCCCGATCAGAGAAGTTGAATTCATCATCGACTTGAAGCCAGGCACTGTTCCTATTGCCAAGCGTCCTTACAAGATGCCGCCACATGAACTCCTTGAGCTTAAGGAGGAAATCGACAAGGCACTTCAGAAAGGATTCATTCGCCCCAGTTCCTCAGCTTGGGGAGCACCTTCGCTCTTTGTCAAGAAGAGCGATGGGACAAACTGATTGGTCCAAGATTATCGACCCATTAACCAAGCCACCATCCAGAACAAATACCCACTTCCCCGGATCAACGATCTGTATGATCAACTTGCCGGATCCAAGGTGTTTTCTAAACTCGACTTGAGGTTGGGTTATCACCAAATCCGAGTCCGTGATGAGGACATTCCGAAGACTGCCTTCATTACTCGCTATGGTTCTTACGAGTACACTGTCATGTCCTTTGGCTTAACCGATGCTCCAGCCACCTTCTCCAGATTGATGAATTATATTTTCATGGAGTACCTCGACCAGTTCGTCGTGGTTTATCTGGATGATATATTGATATATTCCAAGAATGAAGAAGAACATGTTGAGCATCTTCGTCTTATACTGGAGAAGCTTCGAGAACACAAACTCTACGCTAAGTATTCTAAGTGTGAGCTCCGGCTTCCCGAAGTAACCTACCTTGGACATGTGATTTCCAAGGATGGCATTGCCGTCACCCCAGAACGTATCCAGGATATTCTTGACTGGACTCCTCCCAAGACCGTCAAGCAAGTCCGCAGTTTCCTCGGGCTCGCTAGCTATTGCCGCCGTTTCGTCGAGAATTTTTCCAAGATTGTCAGGCCTCTGACTAATCTGCTTCACAAAGGCGTCAAGTTTGAGTGGACAGATAAATGTCAAGAAAGTTTCCAAGCACTCAAGGACAAGCTAACTTCTCCCCCGGTGCTCGCTCCCCCTGATACTCAGAAGGACTTCGTGATATATTGCGACGCGTCTCGTCAAGGATTAGGCTGTGTCCTATTGCAAGAGCGCAAGGTGATTGCTTGTGGCTCTCGTCAGTTGCGTGCTCACGAAGACAAATACCCAACACATGATCTCGAATTGGCAGCGGTAATTTATGCACTGAAGCTGTGGCGACATTACCTCGTCGGTAATCATTGCGAGGTCTACACCGACCACCAAAGTCTGAAGTACCTGTTTACTCAGCCAGACCTGAATCTTCGTCAACAACGATGGCTCGAGACAATAGCCGACTTCAACATGGATATTTCGTATACCCCTGGCAAGGCTAATGTGATGGCCGATGCCTTGAGCCGCAAAGCTTACTGTTCTGAACTTGAGGTTCAGGTGCAACAACCACTTCTGTATGAAGAGTTTCGCAAGTTGAACCTCGAGATTGTTCCTCAAGGTTACGTCAATAACCTGGTTCTCGAGTCAAAGCTCAACGCCCTCATCAAGAGTAGGCAATCTCTGGCCCCTGACATTGTGAAGATCAAGCAGGACATCGCAGAAGGAAAGCCCTCCTCTTTCACCATTGATGCCCATGATGGTGATACTGTGTACTTCAAGGGCCGCTTGGTAGTTCCTGTGAGCCCGGCCATCATTAACTGTGGTCCGGATATCATGGAAGAAGCCCATAATTCTCCCTTGTCAATCCACCCTGGCAGTACCAAGATGTATAAAGACCTTCGTCAACGGTACTGGTGGCCTTACATGAAGCAAGACATCGCCCGCTATGTTTCTCAATGTGACGTTTGCAGTCGCGTCAAAGCCGGACATCAGAAACCTGCTGGTTGGTTGCGACCACTCCCTCCTCCTGATTGGAAGTGGGACAAAGTCGAAATGGACTTCGTCACCGGTTTTCCTAAGTCACAGAAAGGTAACGATGCCATCTTTGTCGTCATCGACCGATTCTCCAAGATTGCACACTTCCTGCCGGTCAAGGAGACGATCACTGCTAGTCAGTTAGCACACTTGTATATCTCCCGAATTGTGTCACTCCACGGTATTCCGATGGAGATCAGTTCAGACCGTGGCAGCATTTTCACCTCACGATACTGGACGAGTTTCATGGAAGCTTTCGGGACTCGTCTGAATCTCAGCACCACTTATCACCCCCAGTCGCAAGGCCAAGTTGAACGAGTCAATCAAGTGCTGGAAGACATGCTTCGCACTTGTGTCCTTTATTTCGGCATGAAATGGGAGGATGCCCTCCCGTACGCGGAATTCTCGTACAACAATAGCTATCAGGCTATCTTGAAGATGGCCCCCTTCGAAGTTCTATACGGACGTAAATGTTGAACCCCCCTGAATTGGTCAGGAACTGGGGAACGACCCTACTTCGGACCGGATCTTGTCCAAGAAGCGGAAGATCAGGTTCGCATTGTGCAAGAAAATCTCAAGGCCGCACAGTCTCGTCAGAAGAGCAACTATGACCGCAAACACCGTGAAATGGAGTATCAACCTGGTGAATACGCTTACCTCCGTGTCACTCCCATGAGGGGCACTCATCGCTTCGGTATCAAGGGAAAGTTGGCTCCTCGCTACATTGGCCCGTTCCGTATCCTTTCCAGGAGTGGACCAGTGGCATACCGATTGGAATTGCCGCCGAACCTCTCCCAAGTCCACGATGTCTTCCACGTGTCGCAACTCCGTCGCTGCTTCAAGGACCCTATCCGCGAAGTGGAGCATGATATGATCGAGCTGCAACAGGACTTGACTTATCAAGAACATCCGAGCCGCATTCTCGATCAGTCTGAACGCCGAACCCGCAACAAGACCGTCAAGTTCCTCAAGGTTCAGTGGTCGAATCATTCTGAAGATGAAGCCACTTGGGAACGCGAAGATCGTCTTCGCGATGAATACCCCGATCTTTTCCTCGCTACCACTTAAATTCTCGGGACGAGAATTCTTGTAGTGGGGGAGATTTGTAACACCCTCACTGTCAGTGAACAGTAATCAGGGTTACTGTTCATCTCTACTGTTCAGAAGTTTTATTTGATCAACTTGGACCAGTTCAAATTCAATTTCCACTTTGTTATTCTTGAATGCATTGTGATCATGGACCTTGGTCATGATGAATCAAACCAATACCTAGCTCAATTCAAATGACCTTTGAATTGAAATCCATTTAAATCTTCAAATGCCTTTGGTGGATTATTAAAAACCAAAGTGCAAAATCAACTTACTCCAAAAATTGTGAAACTACTTTTATTAAATCCTAAATATTCAGTGGGTCATGTCCCACCTAGTTGGAGATTGTATTAATCTATAAATATTTCTAAGCAAATCAAAACAGTGGATAAAAACCCTAATTAAATCATTTAATATTTAATAGAAATATTAAATGACTTTTAAAGGTGCCCAAAACTTTTTGTGGCATTGACCTAAGTTGCAACATCAATTATGGACCCATTAAACCTTTTACAAAAATGCCATGGTGATGAAAATAAATGCCAACAGAAAATATCAGAATAAATAAATAAATAAAAACCTAGCTAACCCCCCCATGGGCGAAGCCCATCCCCATTCCCATCCCCCAGGCCCACCCCCGGCCCACCCCTGCTTTGTCTCCTTCCTCCCGGCACTGTGGCCATGCCGCACGCGCCATGGCAGGGAGGCCACGCCGCCGCCCCCCCTACCTGCTCCCCCCTCACCTGCCCCATGGGGGATAAGGACCCCTGGCCCCTACAAACCTGGATAGGAGGCCACCTCCATTTTCCCCCTCACCTCGCCCCTCCCTCCTTCACTGTACCACCCCGGAGCCGCCGCCGCCACGAGCTCAGCGTCTTCGTGGCCAGCCGCGTCCTCGAGCAGCGTGGAGGAGTCCAGGAGCTGCACCGTCGAGCCCTCCTTCAACCTCTGTGGCGGGACGAAGCTTCGGAGCACCACACCCGTCGCCATCATCCCCATCACCGCCCCGGCCACCGGCAACAACCTCTTCGATTCGCCGTCGACGCCGCACCTCTAGCATCCCCGCGCTCGTCCCTGCCACCACAGTGAGCGCTGCCTTCGATTCCCGCCCTCCCTTGCATCCATTTGCCACCGGGCTGCCCACCCCCCCCCTCCGTTCGTCGCCGCCATGGCCAGAGGCCATGCTCGCCGCTGCCCGCCTCCTAGCCGCGCTCGGACTCGCCCTAGAGCCCACCTCCGCCGCTCGCCTTGCAGCCGCCGGCACCGCGCCCACGCGCCACGCCCACCCCGTGCCCTGCTCCGCCACTCGCACCCTCGCCGTGCCCCGGCTCCCCGCCGGGGAGCCTGTACGGGTTGGGCACGGGGCTAATCCCCCTGTTAACAAAAACATACAAGAAATAAACCCCCACCCCCTCCCCCACTGACGTGTGGGCCCACAGGGATTAAAACCCCCTTAAGTGTATGACAGAGGGACCCCACCATTGTTTAGTTAAATAAATTGTTTTAGAGATAATTAGTGTATGACATGTGGGCCCTCTGATATTTTAGATTAAATAAAAAGAATTGGTAAAATGTGAGGCTGACATGTGGAGCCCACCTGTCAGCACTGTTGTGGATAAGGTTCTGGATAAGGTTGGATTTTAATAATAAAAGAAATTCAGAAAATTGATTTAAATGATTTAAATATTAGAAATTCAATATCTTTTAAACTGTAACTCCGATGAAAATAATTTGTATATCAAAATTGATCAGAAAAATACAACGAATACGAATACGCTATCCGTATGTCTATCACACCCCTCTAACACAACGAACATCGAACCGTCCCCCTCCGGCCGACTGCCCGATAAATTGTCCGGTACTGCTAGAGTGCCCGGATGAATTCATTCCGAACACGAATGTTGTTCGGAATAGATCAAATAGCACGGACACACCCCCCTTATGTTTTTCCGGTACCCATGACACCTCCGGCTTGATCCTTCCCCCTCCGGACACCCTGTCCGGTAATCATCCGGAGCCGGTAGTTCATCCTCAGATGAATTTCCGCTCCGAGAAACGTGCATTGCACTGCGTTAAAACACCGTTAATATTTCATTCGTCTTGTCATGCATCTGTTTGTATATGCTTGCTGTGTATTTACTGTTTCTTCCCCCCCTTAATCTCCGATAGACCCCGCTGCTGCCGTCGACTACACCGCTGCTGAGTACGACTACTTCGTCGACGACCCTACTACTACCGTCGAGCTTCCAGGCAAGCAGAGCCATTCTCTTCCCCAGATATCGCCTACCTTTCCGTACTTTCTTGCACTAGGCATTGTTACTGCTGCTGCTACGATTACAATCCTATTCAATTGCATCGCCTGATTTTGTCGCCCCTTGATGTACCTTTCTTATCCTATGCTGCCTGTTATAATTATGCATATATTCAGCAGTGAGCCCTGCGCATTGTTAGCTAGGACTAGATAGCGGGACGTGATCACTCAGGGGAGTGAACACGGATACAATATATACAACTGTACAGGTACGGTACAAAGCAGACACCGCCAAAGGACCCTATCTGGGTTATGCCTAGTCACCTCAAGTGTGAGCTATCAAGGAGTAATCCTTGTACTCCACTCGAGGCTGACTTTGTCTTACCGCCATAGGGTCCTGAACGGCGATTGTCCTTCAGGTAAGAAGTCGGGCGACCCAACGGTGCCCGCGAGAGGTATTGCGACGGGACGACAGGGAGGGTACGACCAGTGTACCGGTGTGCTTGGCCCCTGATCGTTGGCCGCGAGAGTTACCAAACTACGAAAGTCGAGCTCCTCTAGGAGCACACGCGAGACAAGGTAAGGAGACGGTTCACCTTGTTGGTAACCGTAGTGACTTGGTGGGACGACGGGGCAGGCACCGATGTACTGGTGGTCCTGGCTGCTGTCGTTGTCCGCGGGTCAGTTAAGTGGAGGCAACGATAACGGTTGTCAGGCCGGTTAATTAAAATGCTAAATGGTCCAGTGAATGTCTTGAGTTGGCTATATGCCATGTACGCACTACCTACCCGTGGGAATTACGAGTTATGGGCTCCTCTGCTTCGTAGTGTCGTCTGAGGACTCTTCAGACGTCAGCAGTACCGCGGCCTGCGCCGGGAAGTGGTGTTGTCTTATTTGCCGCGGCAGTGTGATTTGTATTTGCTTTGATTTAACTTCACCGGCCAGCCTCGCACCGTGCAGGAGTACGTCGGGGTTAGGGTCCAAAGTCCCGCGTACATAGGATATAGTCCGGCGGATGACCTCTCTGTTGAGTTTGAAAGATGGGCTATGAAGTGTCGGATAGCCTCGGTGGAGCGTTCCCTAACAAGGTTCCCGCCACCCTGGAGATCCGTGTGTGTAGCGTAACACAAGTGCACCCCTGCAGGGAAGATTAATCTATTCGAATAGCCGTGTCCACGGTAACAGGACGCTTTATGCTGAAGCTGGATCTTACCACTAGAAACTATTATTATTAAACTGTATGGTTCCGGGTTTTCTTCCTCGCGGGGATGTCGAGGAGGTGAACTCGGAGGCATTGTTAATTATTACAACTTATTATTATACAATGCTGCAGCAACTTCTGCTGCATTGTTCCTTTATGCTTTATATAAACTGTTGGCTGATTCTTACCTCATGCTGCAAGACATCGTCGGAAGATGCTACTCTTCGTTAGGCCTAGCTTCTTATCCTTGCTCTGACTTTCTATCTTGCAGTCCACTATATACAGCCTCTTCTTTCCGTTGATACAATGCATAATGCTTAGTAGCGGACGTAAGACTCGCGGGTATACTAGATACTCACCTGCTTTATTTCTTTTACTGTTTTGCCTGATCGGCCGCTGCACCCGACGTTGGAGCCCAGGAGCAGGAGTACCCCGGAGGCGCCTACTACGACATCGAGTTCCCCGTCGACCAGGAGTAGTTCGGTGGATCCCAGGAAGGAGGCCTCGCCTTTTCGATCTGTATCTCTGATGTGATTTGTGCTAGCCTTCTTAAGGCAAAACTTGACTAACTATGTCTGTACTCAGATATTATGGCTTGTATGACTTATGTATTCGGGTCCGCGTGACCCCCTCTATTGTAACATATTTGTTTATCCTTTTGTGTTTAGTGTTGTGCTGTGATATTATCACCGTGGCACCCTAATCTCAGTCGTGTACCCTGTGTGTATGATTACTGTACACGGTCTGATTTTGGGGGCGTCACAAGGAAGAGGAGATATTGCATGTTCTGCTTTTTGATTGATAAATAAACAAAACGTTTTTTAGATTGATGAATATATTGCCGCCGCCGATCTCAAGCATCGATTTTAAAACCATATTGTCAATATGACCATACCGTTCTTGTGGATCAGGTGCAAGTCACCTCCGTCGAAGTGAATGGGCCACATGGTTTGTATGGTGGATGTGGAAGAGCAAGGAAGGGTGAGGAGGACGATGGTGGGACGACCATGCAGATGGCCGGTGCTCCAGGAAGTCCTCTGACTGGTTTTACATTCTCCTGTGGTCTCCTCTTTTTTTCTCCCTCACTAATTTATTTCCCATTCGTAAGCAGGGTTTGGACGGGTAGAGACTTTGGTATTTATGTTGTCAATGGCTACTGCAGGTATGCATCCATACCGTCTCTCTACATATGTAATTTGTTATGATTTCCAATTTAAATATTTCCTCTCATAGGGTTTTAGCAATCAAGAGATGTAAGCCTTGTGGACTTATTCTTGCCTCTCCCATTTTATAGGTTTGATTCACTGCTCAAAAAACTAATACTAGCTGATAAATGGATTGCTTGCTAAGATTACTGAATTGGATAAGCAAAGAGATGTTCTTGAGTCTCATTTAAAAAGGTATGTTTTGTGCTCCTTGTGAGATATATTTTGATGGAGCCTTCCTGATTATAATTACATGCTCACCTATCGGACAAATTATAGTTGTGATCTGATATATATATATATATATATATATATATATATATATATATATATATAAGCTTACAATGAACACATATAATCAGATCAACTGAGATGTTACTTTACCAATCTCGAGCAATTTGTGAGACCATACCAATAATTTATATATAATCAGATCAACTGAGAAGTTACTTTACCAATCTCGAGCAATTTGTGAGACCATACCGATAATTTATATATAAATTATCGGTATGGTCTCACAAATTGCTCGAGATTGGTAAAGTAACTTCTCAGTTGATCTGATTATATGTGGTCATTGTAAGCTTAAACTAGTACTAAATAAGTAATGTGTCCTGAGACAAGATTTATCCTCCAGTAAATAAGAGTGCAACATGCAATAGTAAAGCTATTGGTATCTCACAGGTTACAGAAAATAATTGATAAAAGTGATCTATAATTTGGCCTAAAACTGTTAGTCATGCATTTGTTTGTCATCTAAATAACTCATCTCAAAAAAAGATACATAAAAATGCTAGATTTAATGATGATAACTGAAATAGGAATACATATATTATTGTCATGTTCCCTTTATACCTGCATTACCGATCAATGTTGGCAAATTGATTTTACTTTGCTCTATGTACTGAGGAGCTCGTCGATGAAGAGGACGGGGACTAGCTTCTTTTTGAATTGGTAATTAGCGGTCTATAAAGAGGAGATACTTCATGTTCTGCTTTTGGATTGATAAATAAAAGATTTTTTTTTAAACTAATGACTATATTGCGCCGCCGATCTCAAGCATAGATTTTAAAACTATATTGCCAATATGACTTTACCGTGCTTGTGGATCAGGTGCAGGTCACCTCCATGGAATTGAACGGGCGACATGGTTTGTATGGTGGATGTGAACGATCAAGTAAGGGTGAGGAGGACGATGGTGGGATGAACAAGCAGATGGCTGGTGCTCCAGGAAGTTTTCTTAGTGGTTTTACATCCTCCGGTGGTCTCCTCTTTTTTGGTACCTTTCTAATTTATTTCCCATTCACAAGAAGGGTTTGGACGGGTAGAGACTTTGGTGTTTATGTTGTCGATTGCTGCTGTGGGTTTCCATCCACCCCGCCTCTCTTTCTACATCTGTAGTTTGTTATGATTTCGAATTTAATTATGTTCTCTCATAGGGTTGTAGCAATCAGGAGATGTAAGCCTTGTGGACTTATTGTCGCCTCTCTCATTTTGTAGTTTTGATTCATTGCTAAAAAAACTATTACTAGCTGTAAATGGATTGCCTGCTACGATTACTGAATTGGAGAAGCAAAGAGATGTTCTTGAGGCTCATTTGGAAAAGGTACATTTTGTCCTCCCTATGAGATATATTTGGTGGAACCTTGCTGATTTTAATTACATGGACCCCTACCGGCCAAACTAGAGTTTTGATCTGATACATATATTATTGGTATGGTTCCAAAAATTTCTCAAGATTGGTAAAGTAACTTCTCAGTTGATCTGATTATAAGTGTTCATTGTAAGCTTAAACTAGTGTTAACGAAGTAATGTGGCTTGAGACAAGATTTATCCTCCAGTAAAAAAGAGTGCAAGATGCAATAGTTAGACTATGGGTATCTCACAGGTGACACAAAATAGTTGCGCCTAAAACATTTAGTTATGCATTTGCTTTTCATCTGAATAACTCATCTGAAAAAAAGATACATAAAAAATGCTAGATGTATTGATAACAACTGTAATAGGAATTCATATATTATTGTCATGTTTCCCCTTATACCTACATTATCGATCAATGTTGGCAAACTGATTTTCCTTTGCTCGATGTACTGAGGAGCTCGTCGATGAAGAGAACGGGGACTACTACTTTTTGAATTGGTAATTGGCGGTCTATGAAGAGGAGATACTGCATGTTCTGCTTTTGAATTGGTAAATCAACGAAACATTTTTTAGATTAATAACTATATTGCCGCCGCCTATCTCAAGCTTTGATTTTAAAACTATATTGCGAATATGACTTTACTGTGCTTGTGGATCAGGTGCAGGTCACCTTCGTGGAAGAGAACGGGCGGCATTGTTTGTATGGTGGATGTGGACGAGCAAGGAAGGGTGACGAGGACGATGGTGGGACGAACAAGAAGATGGCTGGTGCTCTAGGAAGTTTTCTTACTGGTTTTACATCCTCCGTTGGTCTCCTCTTTTTTCCTCCCTCCCTAATTTATTTTCCCATTCACAAGCAGAGTTTGGACGGGTAGGGACTTTGGTGTTTATGTTGTCAATGGCTGCTGCAGGTATGCATACACCCCGCACCTCTTTCTACATATGTAGTTTGTTATGATTTCTAATTTAAATATGTCCTCTCATAGGGATGTAGCAATCATGAGATGTAATCCTTGTCGACTTATTGTCGCCTCTCCCATTTTGTAGGTCTGATTCACTGCTCAAAAAACTATTACTTGCTGATAAATGGATTGCTTGCTAAGATTACCGAAATGGAGAAGCAAAGATATGTTCTTGAGGCTCATTTGAAAAAGGTACGTTTTGTGCTCCCTATGAGATATATTTCGGTGGAGCCTTACTGATTTTAATTACATGCACACCCTACCGGCCAAATTAGAGTTTTGATCTGATACATATATTATTGGTATGGTCCCACAAATTGCTCGAGATTGATAAAGTAACTTCTAATTTGATCTGATTATATGTGTTCATTGTAAGCTTAAACTAGTATTAACGAAGTAATGTGGCATAAACAAGATTTATCCTCTAGTAAATAAGAGTGGAAGATGCAATAGTAAGCCTATGGATATATCATAGGTGACACAAAATAATTGATAAAGTGATCTATAATTTGGCCTAAAACAGTTAGTCATGCATTTGCTTGTCATCTGAATAACTCATCTAAAAAAAGATACATTAAAAATGCTAGATGTAATGATGATAATTAAAATAGGAATACATAGATTATTGTCATGTTCCCCTTATACTTGCATTACCGATCAATGTTGGCAAACTGATTTTCCTTTGCTCTATGTACTGAGGAGATCGTCGATAAAGAGGACGGGGACTAGCTGCTTTTTGAATTGGTAATTGGCAGTCTATGAAAAGGAGATAGTGCATGTTCTGCTTTTGGATTTATAGATAAACGTAACTTTTTTTAGATTAATGACTATATTGCCGTCGCCGATCTCAAGCATAGATTTTAAAACTATATTGTCAATATGACTTACCGTGCTTGTGGATCAGGTGCAGGTCACCTCCATGGAAGAGAACGGGCGGCACGGTTTCTATGGTGGATGTGGACGACCAAAGAAGGGTGAGGAGGACGATGGTGGGACGAACAAGCAGATGGCCGGTGCTTCAGGAAGTTCTCTTACTGGTTTTACATCCTCCCTGTGATCTCGTCTTTTTTCCTCCCTCCCTAATTTATTTTCCATTCACAAGCAGGGTTTGGACGGGTAGGGACTTTGGTGTTTATGTTGTCAATGGCTGCTGCAGGTATGCATTCACCCCGCCTCTCTTTCTACATCTGTAGTTTGTTTTGATTTCCAATTTAAAGATGTCCTCTCATTGGGCTTTAGCAATCAGGAGATGTAATCCTTATGGACTTATTGTCGCCTCTTCCATTTTGTATTCACTTCTCAAGAAAACTATTACTTGCTGATAAATGGATTCCTTGCTAAGATTACTGAATTGGAGAAGCAAAGAGATGTTCTTAAGGCTCATTTGGAAAAGGTACAGTTTGTGCTCCCTATGAGATATATTTTGTTGGAGCCTTGCTGATTTTAATTACATCGGTACCCTACCGGCCAAATTAGAGTTTTGATCTGATACATGTATTATTGGTATGGTCCCACAAATTGCTCGTGATTGGTAAAGTTACTTTTTAGTTGATCTGACTATAAGTGTTCATTGTAAGCTTAAACTAGTGTTAACGAAGTAATGTGGCCTGAGACCAGATTTATCCTCTAGTAAGTAAATAGTGCAAGATGTACTAGTAAGACTATGGGTATCTAACAGGTAAAACAAAATAATTGATAAAAGTGATCAATAATTTGGCCAAAAACAGTTAGTCATACATTTGCTTCTCATGCGAATAACTCATCTGAAGAAAAGATACATAAAAATGCGACATGTAGTGATGATAACTGAAATAGGAATACATATATTATTGTCATGTTCCCCTTCTTCGTGCCTTACCGATCAATGATGCCAAACTTATTTTCCTTTGCTCTATGTACTGGGGAGCTCGTCGATGAATAGGACAAGGACTAGCTGCTTTTTAAACTGATAATATCCGGTCTATGAAGAGGAGATAGTGCATGTTCTGCTTTTGGATTTCTAAATATTGAAACTATTTTTCGATTAATGACTATATTGCCGCCGCCGATCTCAAGCATAGATTTTACAACTATATTGCCAATATGAACTTACCGTGCTGGTGGATCAGGTGCATGTCACCTCCATGGAAGAGAGCAGGCGACATGGTTTGTATGGTGGATGTGGACGAGCAAGGAAGGGTGAGGAGGACAATGGTGGTAATAACAAGAAGATGGCCGGTGCTCCAGGAAGTCCTCTTACTGGTTTTACATCCTCCCGTGGTCTCCTTTTTTTCATCTCTCCCTAATTTATTTTCCATTCACAACATGTTTTGGACGGGTAGGGACTTTGGTGTTTATGTTGTCAATGGTGCTGCAGGTATGCATCCATCTCGCTTCTCTTTCTACATCTGTAGTTTGTTATGATATTCAATTTAAAGATGTCCTATCATAGGGCTGTAGCAATCAGGAGATGTAAGACTTGTGGACTTATTTTCGCCTCTTCCATTTTGTAGGTTTGATTCACTGCTCAAAAAAACTATTACTTGATGATAAATGGATTGCTTGCTAAGGTTACTGAATTGGAGAAGCAAAGAGATGTTCTTGAGGCTGATTTGAAAAAGGTACAATTTGTGCTCCCGATGAGATATATTTTGGTGGAGCCTTGCTGATTTTAATTACATGCACACCCTACCTGCCAAATTAGAGTTTTGATCTGATACATATATTATTGGTATGGTCCCATAAATTGCTCGAGATTGGTAAAGTAACTCCTTAGTTGATCTGGATATAAGTGTTCATTGTAAGCTTAAACTAGTGTTAACGAAGTAATGTGGTCTGAGACAAGATTTATCCTCTAGTAAATAAGAGTGCAAGATTCAATAGTAAGACTATGGGTATCTCACAGGTGACACAAAATAATTGATAGAAGTGATCTATAATTTTGCCTAAAATAGTTAGTCATGCATTTGCTTGTCATATGAATAACTCATCTGGAGAAAAGATACATAAAAAATTCTAGATGTGGTGATGATAACTGAAATAGGAATACATATATTATTGTCATGTTCCCCTTATACTTGCATTACCGATCAATGTTGGCAAACTTATTTTCCTTTGCTCTATGTACTGAGGAGCTCGTCGATGAAAAGGACGGGGACTCGCTGCGTTTTGAACTGATAATTGTCGGTCTATGAAGAGGAGATACTGCATGTTCTGCTTTTCGATTGCTAAGTAAATGAGACTTTTTTAGATTAATGACTATATTGCCGCCGCCGATCTCAAGCATAGATTTTACAACTATATTTCCGTGCTTGTGGATCAGAGAACGGGCGACATGGTTTGTATGGTGGAGGTGGACGAGCAAGGCAGGGTGAGTAGGAAGATGGTGGGACGAACTAGCAGATAGCTGGTGCTCCAGGAAGTTCTCTTACTAGTTTTCCATCCTCCCGTGGTCTCCTGTTTTTTCCTCCCTCCCTAATTTATTTCCCATTCAGAAGCAGGGTTTGGACCGGTAGGGACTTTGGTGTTTATGTTGTCAATGCCTGCTGCAGGTATGCACCCACCCCACCTCTCTTCATACATCTGTAGTTTTTTATGATTTCCATAAGTATGCCCTCTCATAAGGTTGTAGGAATCAGAAGATGTAAGCCTGTGGACTTATTGTCGGCGCTCCTATTTTGCAGGTTTGGTCCTTTATTCACTGCTCAAAAACTAGTAGTTGCTGATAAATGGATTGCTTGCGAAGATTACTGAATTAGAGAAGGAAAGAGATGTTCTTTAGGCTCATTTGAAAAAGGTACGTTTTGTGCTCCCTATGAGATATATTTTGTTGGAGCCTTGCTGATACTAATTGCATGCGCACTCTACCGACCTAATTAGAGTTCTGATCTGAGATATATATTTAAGGTATGGTCCCATAAATAGCTCGAGATTTGTAAAGTAACATCTCTGTTGATCTGATTATAAATATTCATTATAGGCCTAAACTAGCGTTAACGAAGTAATGTGACCTCAGACAAGATTTATCCAGTAAACAAGACTGGAAGATGCAATAGTAAGGCTATGGGTATCTCACAGGTGACACAAAATAATTGATAAAAGTGACATATAATTTGGCCTAGAAGAATTAGTCATGCATTTGCTTGCCATATGAATAACTCATCCAAAAAAAAGATACATAAAAAATGCTAGAAGTAGTGATGATAACTGAAATAGGAATACATATATTATTGTCATGTTTACCTTATACCTGCATTACTGATCAATGTTGGCAAACTGATTTTCCTTTGCTCTATGTACTGAGGAGCTCATCAATGAAGAGGACGGGGGCTAGTTGCTTTTTGAACTGGTAATTGGCGGTCTATGAAGAGGAGACACTGCATGTTCTGCTTTTGGATTACTAAATAAACAAATCATTTTTAGATTAATGACTATACTACCGCCGCCGATCTCAAGCATAGATTTTAAAACCATATTGCCAATATGACCTTACCGTGCTTGTGGATCAGGTGTAGGTCACTTCCATGGAAGAAAACGGGCGACATGGTTTCTATTGTGTATGTTAACTAGCAAGGAAGGGTGAGGAGGACAATGGTGGGACTAACAAGCAGATGGCGGTGATCCAGGAACTGCCCTGACTAGTTTTACATCCTCCGGTGGTTTCCTCTTTTTTCCTCCCTCCCTAATTTATTTCCCATTCACAAGAAGGGTTTGGACGGGTAGGGACTTTGCTGTTTATGTCTTCAATGGCTGCTGCAGGTATGCATTCACCCCGTCTCTGTTTCTACATCAGTAGTTTGTTAGGATTTCCAATTTGTACATGCCCTCTTATAGGGCTGTAGCAATCAGGAGATTGTAAGCCTTGTGGACTTATTGTCGCCTCTCCTATTTAGTAGGTTTGGTCCTTTATTCACTGCTCAAAAAAACTATTATTTGGTGATAAATGGATTGCTTGCTAAGATTACTGAATTGTAGAAGCAAAGAGATGTCTTGAGGCTCATTTGAAAAAGGTACATATTGTGCTCCCTATGAGATATATTTTGGTGGAGCCTTGCTAATTTTAATTGCATGCACGCCCTACTGCCTAATTAGAGTTTTAATCTGATACATATATTTATGATATGGTCCCATAAATTGGTCGAGTTTGGTAAAGTAACTTCTGTGTTGATCTGGTTATAAGTATTCATTGTTAGCTTAAACTGGTGTTAACGAAGTAATGTGGTCTGGGACAAGATTTATCTTTTTTTAAACAAGAGTGCTTCGATGAATAACTCATCCAAAAAAGGATACATAAAAATGCTAGATGTAGTGATGATAACTGAAATAGGAATACATATATTATTGTCATGTTCCCCTTATACCTACATTACCGATTAATGTTGGCAAACTGATTTTCCTTTGCTCTATGTACTGAGGAGCTCGTCGATGAAGAGGACAGGGACTAGCTGCTTTTTGAACTGGTAATTGGAGGTCTATGAAGAGGAGATACTTCATGTTCTACTTTTGGATTGCTAAATAAACGAATATTTTTTTTACATTAATGACTATATTCCCGCCACCGATCTCAAGCATACGTTTTAAAACTATATTGCCAATATGATCTTACCATGCTTATGGATCAGGTGCTGGTCACCTCCATGGAAGAGAACGGGCGACATGATTTGTATGGTGGAAGTGGATGAGCAAGGAAGGATGAGGAGGACGATGGTGGGACGAACAAGCATATGACCGGTGCTTGAGGAAGTGCTCTTAGTTGTTTTACATTCTCCCATGGTCTCCTCTTTTTTCCTTCCTCCCTAATTGATTTCCCATTCAAAAGCAGGGTTTGGATGGGTAGGGACTTTGGTGTTTATGTTGTCCATAGTTGGTGCAGATATGCATCCACCCCATCTCTCTTTATACATATATAGTTTGTTATGATTTCCAATTTAAATATGTCCTCTCATCAGGCTATAGCAATCAGGAGATGTAAGCCTTGTGGAATCATTGCCGCCTCTCCAATTTTGTTGGTTTGGTCCATTACTCACTTCTAAAAAAACTATTACTTGCTGATAAATGGATTGCTTGCTAAGATTACTGAATTGGAGAAGCAAAGAGACGTTCTTCAGGCTCATTTGAAAAAGGTACGTTTTGTGCTCCCTATGAGATATATTTTGGTGGAGCCTTGCTGATTTTAGTTCCATGCACACCCTAACGGCCTAATTAGTGTTCTGATCTGATACATATATTTATGGTATGGTCCTAGAAATCGCTCAAGATTGGTAAAGTAACTTCTCTGTTGATTATAATTATTCATTGTAAGGTTAAACTGGTGTTAACGAAGTAATGTGTCTGAGACAAGATTTATCTTCTAGTAAGCAAGAGTGCAAGATGCAATAGTAAGGCTATGGGTATCTCTAAGGTGACAGAAAATAATTGATAAAAGTGATCTATAATATAGTAAAATGAAGAAGAGCAGTTTGAATAAAATTGACGATAGCTAAAGTACATTCTAACTGAAGGATCTGAGCGCGTTTCTTGCGCTCTGTTGAGACCTGCATCTCCATAGCCTTCTTGACTTCATCTGGAGGAGTGATGTCTCCTGGATAGATAGATAAGAGGTGAAAGTGAACATATTAGTAATGTGATGTTGTGCATAAGTATGATATATGTGGCAGCCAACCAACCAATTCAAGAAAGAGACGAAAAGAAAAGAAGCCTACTGATTTCATAACGAAGGCAATTCAAACCCCAAGTTTCTCTTGCCACATTGATTGACTTCTGTAGTTGGGGAAACAAAATACAACGAATAAAATCGCTAAATCATGTTGTTGGTCAGCACATGAATAACAATCCAAGCATACATGATACATAAATGTGAAGATAATAATATATATTGCCATCATCCCATCAAAGTTATGTCGACCTAACCCCTGAAACCACCACCCAGATGAGATGACAGACAATAGAGACCATCCCCATCAGTATACAAAACTATCATGACATAGTTTAATGGAAAAACACCTCAACTAAATGGTATCCTCAAACTTGCTAGATTTCAGGTAACACAACATTGAATTAAGGGTGCACTACAATTGTAGAGTTCGCCCAGTTGTCGATGGTACACTCTTCATGTTATCCTTGGCCTGATCAACAAAAGAAGAGAACATCCAAACAGAGTCAACTTTCAGTGGAGAAATTAAAGATAGACTTGTTTGAACTGAAGCTGTTCATCGTGTCGAACTGGTGCCAAGGGATCTAAAAAATAAAAAGTTACAAGGTATTTACATCAGGATATTTACATTATATGAGGATATAACTAGCTTACTGGAATTCTAGAGGAAATTGTATTGATTAGCTGTTCCACCCATCCACCCTCACAGCTTAAAAAATTCAAAATCACAGGTCCTGACCGAAGCCACCCAAATCCTAACCAAACTCCACATCTGTCGACAACTACTAATATATAGGCAAGTGACCGTTACACCCTCTTAGCGGGCCCAGTTCTGGCCTGCAAGCCACTGGGGAAGTTTGTGAGCTTAAATGGGCTGGCTCCTCGGCCCAGTTGAGGAAACTTTAATTTCCTGCCTGGGGCTCTTCTTGTGACGGTGATCATCAATGTCAGTTAGGCTGCTGACATCCCCCCTCCCGTTCTTGAAAACTGGCTTGTCCCCAAGCCGGAGCCCGTGGAAATAACTGCTTGAGGTCGTCTTTGTCTTCCCATGTAGGATCGCCAGGACACTCACCACTCCACTCAACGAGAACTTGAGCAATAGACTTGTGATCAATCTAATGAACATGATGTTGCAACACTCAAAGAGGAACTTGTAAGTGAGCTTGAGATGACGGCAAGGACACTTGCACCGATGAATTGGCGGCAAAAATTGCTTGAGATGAGAAACATGGAAAACAGGATGAATCTTACTCTCAGGAGGTAGTTCCAGTCGGTAGGCAACAACACCAATCTTGTCAAGGATCCGGAAGGGGCCAAAATCGCGGAAGGACAACTTATGGTTAGCACGAGAAGCAACTGAAGATTGTACATAGGGTTGTAGTTTCAGGAAAAAAAGATCACCAACACCAAAGTGCCGATCAGTGCGGTGCTTTTCTTCTTGCTGTTTCATACGCTGCTGGGCTCGCAACAAATGTTGTCGGGCAGAGGCTTGAATCAACTCACGATCATGCGCCCATTGTTGCAGATCAGGTGGAGCTACAACGTCAGTAGAAGAAATGCCAAAGTACCTGGGACTATATCCATACAGTACTTCAAAAGGGGTCTTGTTCAGAGAGGAATGCCAATTGGTGTTATACCAGAATTCACACAAAGCTAACCACTTAGCCCATTTCTTTGGATGAGATGAGATGAAACACCGCAAATAGCACTCCACTTGTTGGTTAACACGCTCGGTTTGGCTGTCAGTCTCCAGATGATAAGATGAGCTCATATTTTACTGGGTGCCAGTACATTTAAGCAATTGCGCCAAAATGAGCTGGTAAATACAGGATCCCTGTCAGAAATAACACACTGGGCATGCCATGCAATTTGTAAAGGTGTTCCAAGAAAGTCAGCAATCTTGAGAGCCATGTAAGGATGACTGACAGGAATAAAGTGCCTATATTTGGTAAACTTGTCAATCACCACCATGATGCAATCAAAGTGATCAGAAGAAGGCAATCCTGAAATGAAATCCATGGTGACAGTCGCCCAAGCTCCTTGTGGAACTGGGAGGGGAGATAATAATCCAGGGTAAGGAACTCGTTCTGGTTTAGCCCGCTGACAAATAGCACAAGTCTGCACAAACTGATGAATAAAATTCTTCATGCTAGTCCATCTAAACAAACTGTGAATCCTCTTGTAAGTGACAGGAAAACCTGAGTGCTCACCCATAGGACTATCATGGAAAGCTTGGCAGATTTTTGACTGGAGAATTGAATCATTGCATATCCAAATACAATTTTTATACCTGAGAAGACCTTGGAGCAAGAAAAAATGAGGTTTAGAATCCTGCTGCAGAGATAGTTGTCGCAATAATTCCTGAGCTTTAGGATCAGCACTGTAACTGGCAACAATTTCAGCTAACCAAGTAGGTTGTGATGCAGAGATTGCCAAAACTTGTAACCCTTCTGATGGTCTCCTGGAAAGGGTATCTGCTACTGCAATATTGTGAGACTCCTTTTTATATTGAATACTGTAAGACAGGTCAAGCAATTTAGTGAGAACTTTTTGTTGCCAAGGCATATGCAACCTCTGCTCATTCAGATGAGATAAACTTTTGTGATCAGTCCTAATGAGGAACTCTTGAAACTGCAAATAGGGCCTCCAATGTTCCATATCTAAGAAGATAGCCAAGTATTCCTTTTCATACACAGAAAGATTTCTATTCTTAGGACCCAAAGCCTTACTCACAAAAGCCAAGGGATGGCCACCTTGCATCAGAACTGCTCCCACACCAGTGTCACAAGTATCGGTTTCTAGAAAAAAAGGCTTGGTGTACTCAGGGAGAGCCAGAACAAGTGCTTGAGTTAAAGCGTGCTTCAAAATCTGAAAGGAAATTTCAGTGTCATTTGTCCATAAGAACACAATGCCCTTTTTTAACAATTCAGTCAGAGGTCGATTGATGATCCCATAATGTTTGATGAATTTTCTATAGTATCCTCTAAGACCCAAGTATCCCCTGACTTCCTTTACATTAACAGGTTGAGGCCAATTCTGCAACAACAGCTACAAATCCTGTCAGTCTCAAACAAGTTGGGGGTAGGCTAGAGCTGAAACCCAAAAGATATCGTAACCAAATCATGGTTCTGGCACGTGGATAGCTAACTTCCACGCACCCTTGTCCAGGGCTAGATCTTTGTTGATAGCCCAGTCCTTCAGATCTCTCTTCACGAACTCCTCCCAAGTCAAGTTTGGCCTCCCCCAACCTCTCTTGACATTATCAGCACGCCTTAACCGCACGATATGCACATGCGCTTCAGAAGGCCTACGCTGGATATGCCCAAACCATCTCAGACGATGTTGGACAAGCTTCGCTTCAATTGGTTCCACCCCAACTCTCTCCCATATAACATCATTCCGAATCCGATCCTTCCTTGTGTGGCCACATACCCATTTCAACATGCGCATCTCTGCCACACCTAGTTGTTGGACATGTCGCCTTTTAGTTAGCCAACATTCAGCACCATACAACATCGCAGGTCGAATCGCCGTTCTATAGAACTTGCCTTTTAGCTTTTGTGGAACTCTCTTATCACAGATAACGCCAGAAGCTTGGCGCCACTTTAGCCATACAACTTTGATTCGATGGCTAACGTCTTCATCAATATCACCATCCTTCTGCAGCATTGACCCCAAATATCGAAAGGTGTCCTTCTGAGGTACCACTTGCCCCTCAAGGCTAACTTCCTCCTCTTCCCCATGGTTAGTAGTACTAAAACCGCACCTCATGTACTCAGTTTTAGTTCTACTAAGCCTAAAACCTTTCGATTCCAAAGTCTGTCTCCACAGCTCCTACTTCCTATTAACCCCCGCCCGAATATCGTCGACTAGCACCACATCGTCAGCAAAGAGCATACACCATGGGATGTCCCCTTGTATATCCCGTGTGACCTCACCCATCACCAATGCGAAAATATAAGGGCTCAAAGAAGACCCCTGGTGCAGTCCTATTTTGATTGGGAAGTCATCAGTGTCGCCATCTCTTGTTCACACACTTGTCACAACATTGTCGTACATATCCTTGATGAGGGTAATGTACTTTGTCGGGACTTTGTGTTTTTCCAACGCCCACCACATGACATTCCGCGGTACCTTATCGTAGGCCTTCTCCAAGTCAATGAACACCATATGCAGGTCCTTCTTTTGCTCCTTGTATCTTTCCATAAGTTGTCGTACCAAGAAAATGGCTTCCATGGTCGACCTCCCAGGCATGAAACCAAATTGATTTTTGGTCACGCGTGTCATTCCTTTTACACGGTGCTCAATGACTCTCTCCCATAGCTTCATTGGATGGCTCATTAGCTTAATCCCGCGGTAATTAGTACAACTCTGAACATCCCCTTTGTTCTTGAAGATTGGTACTAATATACTCCGCCTCCATTCTTCAGGCATCATGTTTGACCGAAAAATGAGGTTGAAAAACTTGGTTAGCCATACTATCGTTTTGTCTCCAAGGCCTCTCCACACCTCGATGGGGATATAGTCAGGGCCCATCGCCTTGCCTCCTTTCATCTTTTTTAAAGCCTCCTTGACCTCAGCCTCCTGGATTTGCCGCACAAAATGTATGTTCATCTCATCAAAGGAGTCATCCAGCTCAATGGTAGAGCTCCCATTCTCCTCATTGAACAACTTGTCGAAGTATTGCCTCCATCTATGCCTGATCTCCTCGTCCTTCACCAGAAGTTGATCTGCTTCGTCCTTGATGCATCTCACCTGATTGAAATCCCTCATCTTCCTCTCTTGGATCTTGGCCATCTTATAGATGTCCCTTTCACCTTCCTTCGTGTTTAAACGCTGGTAGAGATCCTCATATGCCCGCCCCCTAGCTTCGCTCACAGCTCGCTTCGTTGTCTTCTTCGCCACCTTGTACTTCTCTATGTTGTCCGCACTCCTATCCAGGTATAGGCGTCGGAAACAGACTTTCTTCTCCTTAATAGCCTTCTGGACATCCTCCTTCCACCACCAGGTATCTTTATCTTTCGACTCTACTACCCCTGGTTACCCCAAACACCTCTGAAGCTATCCTCCGAACGCAGGTCGCCATCTTCATCCACATATTGTTTGCATCACCTCCTTCCTCCCAAGGGCCCTCCTTCATGACCCTATCCTTGAAAGCCTGAGCCGCCTCCACCTTGAGCTTCCACCACTTCGTTCTAGCGACTTTGGTGCGCTTATCCCGCTGGACACGAATCCGAAAGCGGAAGTCAACCACCACAAGCTTATGTTGAGCGAAAACACTCTCTCCAGGTATCACCTTACATTCTAGGAAAGCACGCCTATCTTCTCTTCTTGAGAGGATGAAATCAATCTGGCTAGAGTGTTGTCCACTACTAAAAGTCACTAGATGAGATTCTCTTTTTCTAAAGAGGGTGTTAGCTACGATCATGTCGTAGGCTAAAGCGAAGCTTAACACATCCTCTCCCTCTTGATTCCTTTAGCCATATCCAAAGCCCCCATGCACCCCTTCAAAACCTGTGTTAGATGTGCCCACATGGCCATTAAGGTCTCCTCCTATGAAGAGTCGCTCGCCAATAGGAACACTCCTAACCAAGTCCTCCATGCCTTCCCAGAACTCCAACTTTGTGCTCTCACTATGGCCTACTTGCGGGGCATAGGCGCTGATAACATTGAGAACTAGGTCCCCAACGACCAGCTTGACCAGGATAATCCGATCACCTTGCCTCTTGACGTCTACCACTCCATCCTTGAGGCTCTTGTTGATCAAGATACCCACTCCGTTTCTGTTCGTAGTGGTCCCCGTGTACCACAGCTTGAAACCGGTCTCCTCTACCTCCTTCTCCTTTTGTCCCTTCCACTTGGTTTCTTGGATGCATAGGATATCAACACCTCTCCTCACTGCTGCATCCACTAACTCCCGCAACTTACCTGTTAGGGACCCTACGTTCCAACTACCTATGCGAATCCTCCTAGGCTCGGCTAGCTTCCTTACCCTTCGCACTCGTCGAGTCAAATGCGACGATGTAGCGCGCCACTAAGGATGCGACGACCCGATCCTTGCTCACTTGTCACCGTATCCAGATCAAGATACGGCGCGCCACCAGGGGGGTGACGGCCCGGCCCTTGCTCATTTGTGACCACACCCGGGTTCCAATATGGTGCGTCGCTAAGAGGGTTACGCCCCAATGATGTTCTTTTGGGTTTCATATCCATAAGAGTGGCTGGGTTTTCACGTTGGCTCGCCAAGCCTAACACTACCCTCCTCCTTTACCCGGGCTTGGGATCGGCTACGTCTAAAAAAACATAGGCGGAGTTTGAGGCCAATTACGCACTGCCAAAATTTTCTTTGGGTCAGTGGAAACCCCCTTGTCACTGATAATATGGCCAAGGTAAGCAATCTGCTACTGAGCAAAATCACATTTACTTAACATGACTCTCCACTGCTTGTCAAGCATAATAGACAAAACTATCTCCAGACGTTTCAAGTGTTCATCATATGTTTTACTTTAAATAAAAAAAACTAGGACAAATTTCCTCAAAACTGGTACCAATTCTTCTTTATTCATGGGGTCGCCCTCCCTGGCGACACGGGGGAACCCTAAATCGCACCGCCGCCGCCCCCCGCACCTCCGCCTCCCCCACCTCGCCGTCACCGGGGGAGCGACCGGCGAAGCAGCGCCCACTCCCGGGTAGGTGGCGGAGGGGCGTCTCGCCTCAGCTAGCTCCGGGCCCTCCCCCCACACGTTTGGGCTCTAGAGACGGCGGCGACCGACGCACCTGCTTGAACTCCCCGATGACCCGCTCCCCCCGCCCTCTACAGGAGGGGCTCCACCCCGGTGTTGGCCCGGCAGCCAGGGACCTGCGCCCCCCCTCCAGCGTCCTTGGCTGGTCGGCGCCCTCGCCACCGTGGCACCGGTCCGGCGAGCTTCGGGAGCAGCACCCCTTCTCCTGCTCCTTCGGCCCGACGGTGTAGCGGCGACCATGATCTGCGCCTCTCCAGATCTGGGCTCGTCTGCGCCTCCAGCCGCCATTGCCTCTCCTGCTACGCCCATCGCTCGACCTCCCTGGCTTCAACTCGCCGTCCGTGGACCTGCGCCCCTTCCGGTGTCCATGGTTTGCCATCGTCCATGCCAGGTTGTGCCCCGCTCCTCCAGTGGTGCGACCTGGCTTCGACCACGACGGCCCCGGATCTGCGCCCCCCTTTCTAGATCTAGGTTCACACGGGTCATCGGTCGTCGTCGCGTCGCTTGCGCCACCCCTGCCGCCCACCACCCTTTCGAGCTCCATGCCCTGGTCGTCGTCCCGCCAGATCTGCAGCTCGCGCTTCCGGCAACGCTCGATGCCTCCTGCGGTGGGAGTTTCAACCGGTGACTCGATTCCCTCCTCAACAAACCCAATCCCGGTGGCTTGGGATTGCTCGGATTCAGGCTAGGCGAAATACTTGCTCGGCTTGCCGATGCTTGCAGCGGCAACGCCCACGGGTGCCGTAACCTTTTTGGAGGCGCTGCAATAGTCTTCATCTGAGCCCATCTTCGAGCATATGGGGAACCCCTAGGTCCGGTTATTCGGAACGGATGGCGACGATGTCCCAACATTGTTCCCTTTTTGAAGGTCCTATCTTAGTTGCTCGCGACGTCCCTGGTGGCGGGTTTGGAGACGTATGTCGTCATGTTCTTTTGGTTTAGGCTGCTCCATCGGGATCGACGAGCTTCGCCGTATTAGTTTCTTTGTTTCGGGCTTGGAATCCCTTATTTCTCTGCTTTGGGCACCATGTTCACGCCTTCTCGCATTCGTGTCATGTGTTGTACCATCCTTTGTATCCATTTTCACTCTACCTATCAATGAAATGATACACAAGCTTTGCGTACTCGCAAAAAGTCTTTATTCATGGCTCCCTGTAAAGAACTTGGAGCACGAGTGAGCCCAAATTCCATGACATGGAACTGATAGTGGCCTTCATGACTTTGAAAGGCAGTTTTAAATTCCTCACCTGGAGCTAATATGATTTCATGATAGCCTTCCTTTAAATCCAGTTTGGAAAACCAACAAGCTCTAGTAAGTTCAGCCAAGAGTTCATCAATAACTGGTAAAAGATATTCACTTTTCAAGGTAATAGCATTGATGTGTCTATAGTCAATGACCATCCTCCAAGTACCATCTTTCTTTTTGACCATCAAAACTGGAGAAGAAAAAGGGCTACGACTAATACTAATCATACCATTCTGCAGAAGTTCCTGTACTTGTTCTTCCATGGCTGTTTTCAGATGAGGAGCAACTCTGTATGGCCTGATAGAAACTGGTCTGGCACCTTGGATTAAAGGTATTGAGTGATCATATTCCCTTCTGGGGGGTAATTCAGTAGGTGTAGAGAAAACTGGCTGATAAGCATCCAAAGCTTTCTGAACTTCAGGAGGCCACACAGGAGGAGCTGGTGTACTATCCACACTGATGGCCATAACTGAATAAGCACACTCACACTCATCTGGAAGATCTCCTTGCAAGGTAATCCATCGTCCCTGAAGTTGGAATGACATCCATTTATGTTCCCAATCCACTACCATGGGACTGTGTTGGGCCAGCCAATCCAATCCCAAAATTCCATCATAAACACCTAACTGCAAAATTCTGAACCCAGTGGAGAATTCTGAACCTTGACAATTCCACTGACAATGCACTTGCTGAGAAAAAGTAAGAGTGCCCTCCTGCAACTTTAACTGGAACTGCCTTAATCCCGTTAACACCTGATAGATTGGTTGAAACAGAGGAATTAAGAAAAGAATGGGTGCTCCCAGAGTCCACTAAGAAAAGCAATGGAACCCCTAGAATTGTAAATGGCAATTTCATAGTGAGCAAATTGTTTTCATTAGTACAAGCAGCAGCTGACAACATCATTAAGTTGTTTGAATCACTGTCAGACACATCTGATTGAGAAATGCAGTTGAGCTGCACTGAGGCCTTACACTGGTGATCTCGAGCTCTCCACAAGTGAAACAAAGACCCTTTGATTTTCTGTAGATGCGAAGAGAGTTCCATTTGTCTTCAGTAGGATTGGAACGAGATGGTTCATGATTCTTCTTATCATCTGTTGGACGCGGTCTGTTCCAACTCCCTGAGGTCATAGATTGACTACATCTGACTGATGTCTGTGGTACAATTCCTTCTCCGAGATCTTCATAGAGCAAGGCTAGTTCATAAGCAGTGTCGAGATCCTGTGGCTTCTGTAATGCAATGGCCATCCTAACACCTGGTTTGAGACCATGAATAAATCTGGTGGTGTAATGAACTACATCAGGCACTGCATCATAAGCACTGAGCTGATCATATAATTCTGAAAATTGTTCCACATAATCCACCACTGTTGTATCTTGGGAAATTCCGAACATTCTACAAATCAGGGACTGATGCTAGTTGCGACCAAACCGATTCAGCAATAACTGACAGAATTCCTCCCAGGTCAAATGCGGAGAGCGATACTGAACCGCTTCCAGCCAACATGTAGCAGCGCCTTCAAATTGTGAAGTGCCAAAAGGGATCCATCTAGCAGAAGGAGTACTCCAGAATCTGAAATAATCTTCACATCTAACTTGCCACAACTTGGGATTGGACCCATCAAAATGAGGTAATTCCACTCACAGACCAGGGTGAAATGCATCAGTACTCTCAACAATAGAATTAGCATGAGGCAAAAAAAATTCTCAGGGAGAACTCGGTCCACGCGCACCTTTGACCGGAGGAGGTACATATAGATATGGCATCCCCGGTAAAACTTGTCACAGCCAAGGGCCTCAGATGCGAGCACATCACATCTGTTCCCACCATTGCAGGTTGATGAAGGGCTGGCTTGTTTAGCTCCCGGCTACTCCTTGCTGCTCTTCTCCAATTCGGCTCGGATCTGCTCAACATCCAAGTTGAATTCCGCACGAACGCCATCGAAGCGGGCAGTGATGAGCCCGTCAATAGCATTGCTGGTTTGCTTGAGCAGCTTGGTGTCGGATTGGACGATCTCATCCCCTTGTGCCTTGAGTCGCTGATCGAACCCCTCAGCAAAATCCGCTCTCCGAATCTCGTGGATCTGACGGCCTTCTCCCGACAACCTCTCCATGGCTGCGATTCTCTTCTGTGGCTAGGAATCTCCAGGATCAAAAACTCTGATACCAAATGTGAGGATCTAACTAGCTTACTGGAATTCTAAAGAAAATTGTATTGATTAGTTGTTCCACCCATCCACCCTCACACCTACAAATTTCAAAATCACAGGTCCTGGCCGAAGCCACCCAAATCCTAGCCAAACACCCAAATATATAGGCAAGTGACCGTTACACCCTCTTTGTGAGCTCGAGTGGGCCGGCTCCTCGGCCCAGTCGAGGAAACTTGAATTTCCTGCCTGGTGCTCTTCTTGTCATGGTGATCACCAACATCAGTTAGGTACCCCTAAAAAAAACCCAACATCAGTTAGGCAACTTAGGCTGCTGACACATGAAGATGTGAAAAGGAGAAAAGGAGAGCAAAAAAAAAATTAAACAAAGGTGGAGATCCAAGCTAAGAAGTGTCGTGGTCAGTTTCCTTTTACTATGTACGTAACAAGAAAAAGACCCTTCTTGAAAAGAATGAACCACGAGGCCAGAGAAGGCCTCTTCTTATCAAATATTAATGCATTACGTTGCTTTCAGAAATTCTAAAGGGCAGAAACTGTAACTTAATTCAGTATAGTATGTCCCATTCGAGGATAGTTTGGCCAACTTAAACATGTGTAGTACTCTGTCCGTTTTTATTTACTCTGCATATTAGAGTTGACTCAAGTCAAACTTCGTAAAGTTCGACCAAATTTGTAGAAAAAAGTATAAATATTTACTATAAAAAATCTATATGATGTGAAAGTATATTTAATAATAAATATAATGGTATTGATTTGTTATTGTATATGTTAATATTTTTGTTTATAAATTTTGTCAAAGTTTAAAAAGCTTGACTTTGACTAAAGCTAATACGTGGACTAAATAAAAACGGAGGGAGTAATTTATAAAATGATGTCATGGAATTTTCACATGGATCAAACTTTTCATCAAACACTTGAAGATGTTGCTAGCAATGGAATTCATAAGGATCAAACTTGGACAATCTGAAGGCTAGCAACTGCTTGGCAATTCTCCTACTTGCTAGCCTTTCGATTGTCCAAGCCTTGGTCTGGAGGTAAACTGGGCCAAGTGCTCTTTGGTGCAGCCATTAATTCAACTAGATGATACCCCGCGCGTTGCTGCGGGAACTATTAACAAATACTGTAATGTTTTAAAACAGGAGAAAAAATATGAAACATATTATAATTTGATTATAATTTTTTTAAAGGATATTGTTTAGAGTACAAATCTAAGATAATTTGATGAAAATTCAAAAATATGTGTGATTTTTTGCTTTATTAATTAATTACCTTGACAATATATCGGTGAGACGATAAGAGACGAAAAGAAGTTGAGTAGAGATAGTGGAAATATCTCCACCCTTGACTAAATCTAAAACACTGATAGCAGCTACAGATGTGCATTCATAGAAAATGTGTCGAATAGAAAAATGGCATGTGAGGTAACTTATAATTTGATTTTCTATAAAGAAATCATTTATAAATCGTGGAGCTACGTGCATAATTTTTATAAATATTTATTTGTGATGCATTGAGAATTAATGGGAGCATGTGCATGAAGAGTTGGTGGGAATTAGTTTTTGCATGGTGGACCTACTTGATGATGTGGATAGTTTGCATGTCAAGATAGAAAGGTTAGTGGGGATGAACTATTTAGGTATTATAGATACGTTCAAGTAGTGATCAGGTTGCTCTGTTTAAAGTAGTAGTAGTTGTTGTAGTAGTATGTATGCCTTTATAAATGTCACCACGTAGTAGTATGTATGCCTTTATAAATGTCACCACGTTAATTCTGTGCATCTTTGATCCGGTGTTTAACCTGAGCAGAGGAGCAACTGAGTTTGGCATTCCCTTTTTCTGCTACTAATCATGTTCAGTTTCATTTTTCGGTTGTTGGCACTACTAGTACTAGTACCAAGATTGATGTTGTTACAGTGTGTTCTGGTTCCCAAGTTCCTTTCATTTTTCGTTTTTTGAGCTAGTTTAGCTCAAAAAACGTTACTACATTATGAAACGAAGGGAGTACATATTAAATTTTTCTTTGCCATTCATAAAAAGAAAGAATTGTTTTTTTAGTATTTGGCACTAAGAGCAATACTGTTAACTTGTTCAGAGTTCGGAAATCAAAAAACATTGCTCCTAGTTTGCAGCTAGTGGGAAGAGCACCGTGCTGTATATACATGGGAAGAGAAAAATATAGACTCTACAGCTGCTTAATAGCTTGAGACAATTCTGAGTATACCGCTTTTAAGAGAACAAACTACATAAACTTATCAAAACTTCATGTGTTTTTCAAATATGAACCTGAATGTTTGTCCTTTTGAACTTATCATATTTTTTCTTCATATTTCACAAGTTTTTTATGTCTCATGAATATGAACTTATAGGGTTGACCGTTTGAACTTACTGACCACTTGAATCTATTCCATGTACACATGCATTTTTTGTTCGACCTTCCACAAGAATTTTGTTCGACCTGACAGAGGCAATTAACTCGACCTGACATGGTCTCTCTGCAGCCAAAGATGGGAAACAACGTTCGCGTGAGCAACAAAGAACTCACCAGTAGACGAGCTCGTCGGAGTCAGGCTGCTGGTTGAGACTCACTGGAATAGAGATTGGTTAAACAGAAATGTGAAGAGAGGGAGGGTCGAAGGAGGACCAGCTTGGGGAGAGAGAGGAGGCGCAG
Source organism: Bromus sterilis (assembly GCA_950022295.1). Classification (NCBI taxonomy): domain Eukaryota; kingdom Viridiplantae; phylum Streptophyta; class Magnoliopsida; order Poales; family Poaceae; genus Bromus; species Bromus sterilis. The sequence goes on along the minus strand of OX465596.1, from coordinate 316,103,282 downwards.
AGCCGAGCTGCGTGGGGTTGACGGCGCTAGGGGATGTGGGCCACCTATTTATCGTAAATTGTTTTGGACACCTATGCCTACATTTTATAAAGTACTGTGTTTAGTTATAGATAAATATGATAAGTACGCATATACCTATAAATAATTTTTAATCTTTGATAGGTATATATACCCACGATTATCTTTTTATTTCATGATGTTGTACAATACCTACATATGTTTCGGTATGTATACATACATTTCATGTTGGGTATTTAGTTGTAGACAAATATGATACACCGTTGGATTCGTATGTAGTAGGGTAACAATTGAAGAGAGCAATTTTTTTAATCGTTTGTCCGAATGGTGCGTATGATATACCTTTGGATTCGTATGGGTAGGGTAACAATTATTATGTTAACCATTTTCCAAGATTCCTCACAGTTTTGAGCAAATTTCGAAAATCGTGTGATGCCCTCATTTGGGCAACGAGTGTTTTTTGCGTAATTTTTTTGTTGCGCTAGTCAGATCGATGCAATTGATACACCTTTGGAAAGGTATCATCGAGAAAAATATTGATTTTTCATTTATAACACATTCCGTAGCTCCTTACGGTTTAAGAGCAGCTTCGATTTTACTAAAATACGAAACTTTGTTTTTTTGCAGACCCGGAATCGACGAAGTGAACTACATTCGACGGGCAACAACACGACATTTGTCGACAGAAAGAACTGCACTCGTTTGATTCATTTATCAGTTCGCTTAGGGAGAAAGTGAACACGACACACACCAAAGTGAACTACACGACTTTTTTCTTGTTTTTTACATATTTTATACAAATGAACCACTAGTAAGCCGCACACAGTGAACTTCATTAGACAGGCGACCACACTACATCGAACAGGAAAGCGAACTAGATGTTTTTTTTCTTTTTCTCCAAAATATTTATGAACAATAGTGAACTGCAGAGAACGGTAAGTGAAACTATACCACTAGGAAGTGAACCGCATTTACTTTTTTGTTCATTTTTCTTAACATATTTTTGCAGCATGAACTAACTAAGCGGACTAAATTGCTCGAAGAGGGGTGTTTACACGGACGAAGAAAGTGAGCCACATGGTTAAGAAGAATGAACTGCAATACATTTCAATATGAACTGATTCTAAATAAAATCATATAAATGTGCACTGGATCTGGCAAAAAACAAAGATCACCATCAGGACACACATATAGTTTTGAACTGCACACACTTAGATGTGTACTGCAAATCTGCAAAATCAACAAAGATATGATCTGCGCCGAGATATGCATGCAGTCTGATCGCACACCTGCATATAATCCCCCAGCAGAATTGCACCAGGCGTGAAGCAAATTTTCCGACGTGAGGAGACACGAGGCGTCACCGGACGACTACTCTGTTTGGAGCATAGGGCAGGTCAGCGCGGATGCATTGATTGCGCTCGGATCAGTTACTTTAGCGCTTGACGTGAGAGAGGAGGTGGAGGAACGGGGGAGGGGAAAGTCGTCGGCGACCTCCCAAGATCAGATCCGACGCTAGGCAGCCAAGGAAGGACGACGATGGGAAGACTCGGGGCAGGCCGGCGCGTCGGCAGAAGAGGAGGGCGGCACGCGTCAAGTGGACGGGGCAGGCGAAGGAGTGGCGGTCGAATCCGGTGGCCGGGATGGATCCGGCGCTCCTCCTCCGGCCTTCTTCTTGCTGTGGAAGGGGAAGGGGAGTACACACATCATGTGCACGACGCTGCAGCCAGTCGGGCGGATCCTCGCTGGGATGGGTGGTCGCTGCCTCTTTGTTCGGCCGAAGAACGGACGGTCGCCACATGGCTGGTCGCGCCCGTCGAGATCCATGGCGCTGCCACCCGGATGGCCTCCGCCAGTCGAGATCCATGATGCAGCCCGACGAGATCCAAGGGGCCGCATGGATGGTCGCCGCTACGACGAGATCCACGAGGCCAGCGGGTCGGTCGGCTGCCCGGTGCCCGGCGATCCGGTGGTGCAATCCTCCCCTAGCTAGATCCATAGGGCCTTGTTTGGTGAGAGTGAATGGTAGTGATTGCCAGTGTATAAACCTCCAGGTTTCTGGTGAAATCATCCACTTCACCAAATACTCTTCCACTACCCCAAAACTCTTCCCCACAATTCCCCTTTTATTAACCCATTTGTTTGGTACACAGGGATTGCCACAAAGCTGGTTATAAGTAAAAATAAAATCTTTACATCACTTAGCACATAGTTTCAGCAGGAGTTTAAACATAATGTCATCAGATGCAGCAAAACAACAGTTAAAGAGCATCTCATTACAAAACTGATTTTGATCAGCATAGCAGCCGTACATCAAAACACAAAGACCAAGATTTTACGACTTTGTAACACCATCAAAACGTTCATGTGGCTTCTCCAGCCCAGGGAACACCACCTTGGTTCCAGGAATGTACTGCATGGAAATAACAAGGTTTGTGTTAACAAGATATATTCAAGAGAAGAGAAATGTAAACGACATGCTAAGAACTGAAAGAGAGCATACAGGCAAAGCTTATCTCTATTGCCACCAGTAGCTCATCAGTACAGTACATGTACAAGTATTAGTTTCTAAGTTTAAAGTTGAACCAAACTTTATAGGCTCACTTGAGCTCCAGCTTATGTTGTTAAACATCAAATTTACAAAGGCCGCTGGTCAGCTTACTAGTACATATTACAAATTAACAGAGTAAGTTGTGCGAATTAACTAGCAGCAATATCTACACTTGTACAGGTACAGAAAAACAGTGGGCAAATTAACACAGTAAGCTCGACAAGATACCTCATGATAAACTTGTACAGGTACATGGAGCAAGGTAGCAATAGTGGCAGAGTGAGAAAATTAACAGAGTGACAGAGCAAGGTAGAAGCAAGGTAGCAAGTCAGGAAGTTTGCATAATAAAAGAGATGAGAGCAATTTTTTACCTCAAGATAACCTAGCTAGCTGCCTGCGTAGCCATAGAATTGTTGTGCCTTCTACCATCATATAAGTCTGCTAGCCTCTCATATAGGGGGAAAGATCCGCTCCTGAATTTTTCAATCCTTTCCATATCTACAAACAAGAAGAGTGAAATAATTAATACCAGAAAACAATACTAACTTCAAGCATGGAACTGTAGTTGCAATGTTGGTAAAATAATTTACTATGATCATGTTTTTCCAAAGGTTTGCATCCGCAACAATCGTGCATCTCACATCATCCCAACTAACACCGCTTTGTCTGCGAGCCTCCTTTAGTAGCATGTAGTCCCTTTTCATTTCTTTTTCCTTATCTTTAATCTGGAACTTTGTAAAGTTCACACCAGTATGAGTATTGAATAGCTTGACCATATGGTTCTACGTTTCACTTTCCCATCCATTGTCACCTCTAGAACATAGATCATCATGCTCATGAAGAAAATCTACCAAAGACTTCTCAAGTCCTTGGTTTCACTGGGCCTTTGGCATGTCAACTACACAAGCACAAATACTAGACCCAATTAGTTATCTATCAACAGCAAGTATTAATTCTATGGACAACAAGTATTAATTGTAAGGTTTATTGATTATTGGATAGACACCGGCGTGTGGTTTACTTTAAGATCACGGTGGCCAGCTTTAAACTCAACGTGGTGCCACTGTTGAAAAATTAACCTCAATTACTCAAATCAACGAAAAATGTTGTTGGTGCTCTAGCTAAAGTGCTGCAACTCATATCAGTCGATAGCAACACACTGACTGAAAAAAAAGCCTCAGGCGAACCAACGTTGTGTTGCTTTTCATGTACAGTAATCATCACCATGCATGTGTCCTCCTATCTTCAACCTTGCTAACGGCATCTCCAATGGTTGTAAGATAGGTGTTGTTAGTTTGCCACCTAGGATCTAAAGATGATGTGGCATGTAATAAATGAGGTGAGAGAGCAAAGTAGTATGTAGATTAACCAACACCTCTTGTACAAACTCCAAGGTAGACTAGAGATCAACTATATTATTATTTTATTTTTTATTGGATGACTTACATACAACCCATTGAAGTGCTTGTATGATAGCTTGTTGGTTGATGACATGGACAATTTATCAACAACACCTACATACAAACTATTGAAGATGGTCTAACAGCACAATCCATCGTCTTCTTCGTGCAGGCCACTACATGCATGCACCACACAGGTCGAGAGTACTCACACCAATCACTCTATTTCGTTGAAGAAATCAATCAAAATATCGATGTTGCTAGTGCTAGTATATTCTATTGAGATTCCGAGCTGTGGCCGAGCTCTAGCCAACAGCCGTCTACGCCTCTGATCTCAGCTTATCCTTAGTCGACAGCAAGCATGCATAGGTTAATTCCTTCTAATTTAATCCCGATCGATTCACATACCCAAGTGATATTCCATGTCATGGTGGTTGAGCTACTCTCTGTCTCTTGCTTAGAAGAAAATAGCGTTCACATATCGAGATAAAGTTGCTGCTTGCTCGCTCCCTCGCTAATTAATCGTAGATATTTAATTAACTTCTCCCAGTTGCAAAAGAAAAATATATATGAACTTCTCCCAGTTGCCATCCAGACATGCGTTTTGTCTATACTTCTATACTACATATAAAAGAGCAAACATATTTTTTCAGAGTAGCAAAGGACGCAAAGGACAGTGCAGCCATAGTAGAACAACATTGTGCAAAAGCAGAGTAGCAAACAACACTGTGCAGAACATCATTCCTGGTTCCCTTCACTTCAGCAATGGAGGCATCATAAACAAACCTAGATCGGAAGGCACGTACCGGAGGTGGTGGTGGAGGTGAATCGAAGAGGGAGGTGGTGGCCGACGGGTGATTGCTCGCGCCCACGCTGCGCGGAGCTCCTCCTCCTCGCTCCCAGGCCGCAGCCGCGCGTGATCTTCTCCTCGCTCCCGGGCCACCGTTGCGCGAGAGATCCTCCTTCTCTCGTCCGGCCCGCCGCCGAGCGAGATATCCTCCTCCTCCTCTCGTCCGTCCCGCCGCCGAGCGAGATATCCTCCTCCTCCTCGCGCCCGCCTCGCCGCCGCGCGTCGCGTCTCCGCCACACGAAGAGGAAAAAAATGCGAGGACCCCCTCGCGTCTGGAATACTCTTCGGCCCGACGTGTTTCTAGGTGTTTACTCGGGCTTCCACGACTGCAAACCGGCCTGCAAAACGGGTTTTGGAGTGTATTTTTGTGCAATGGGATGGGCTGGTAAAATCCACGGGCTTTCACTTACACACACTGCTACCAAACAAGGCCTAGGGGGGCTTGGATTAGGGTTCTTGGATGGGGGCGATGGCGCATTGAGTGGGGATGGGGCGACCTGTGGCACCCTGGGTGAGGTGCGGCGACCAGTGTCATTGGGTTGGCGGCGGTGGCGTGCTGCCGAAGGTGGAGATGACGAGGATGGTGTGGGGAGGGAGAACATGGGGGGATGCAGCGGGGGAGCTGGGGAGAACATGTGGTGGAGGGGTGACTATTTTTTTCTCGTATGCGTGGTGCGAGTCTGTACCATGAAGCTTCATCTGGGTGTTAGCTGAATAAGAATGTCTTTGTTAGTAGAATAAGGTCTTAAGGGTGTCAGTAGAATAGACTCACCTTATTAACCGGTCTATTCTGCTAATATTAGCAGAATAATATTTTGCTAACACTTTGTTGGGCTAAAATCGCGGCAATTCCGGTAGAAAAGAAATGTATGCACCATTTTTTCTAGAAATTTTTAACCATTTATCGAAATTGAGCGGCGATACACTGTTGGATTTGTATAGACTAGGAGCAACCTTTTCATGTTGAACACTTTTCCCGATTCATCAAGGTTTAAGAGCAGTTTCAAAAACTGTACGACAGCCCACTTTGACAGCGGGAGTTTTTTTCTCGATTTCTCGCAAATCATTCATCGAAATGATCCAAATGACCCTTGGAAAGATATCAAGGAGGAGATATTTTTATATGTAGAGCACTTACTTTGATTCGTTACGGTTTAAGAGCAGTTTCAAAATAAAAAAATTGCATACACTCCGTTTTTCGCCGGCGCACATTGTAGAGAGCAAAAGATTGTAACTGTTTGTCAGAATGATGCATATGATACGCTGTTGGATTCGTATGGAGTAGGGTAACAAATTTTTATGTTGAACACTTTCCGAGGTTCCTCACGGTTTTGAACGAATTTCAAAAACCGTTTGATGCCCTCATATTGGCCTCCTTTGGCAAGATTGACGCCCGGGGGGCGTGCGATCTGTCTAGGGCGGTGATGAGGACATCCCTACTACCCTTGCACCTCCAACACCTAATGAAGAACCAATGATGAATAAGTCCAATGAAATCAGAATTGGACCTATTACAAGAGCTCGTGCAAAGCTACTAGAACAACAGGTGAACTTATTCCTCATAGAATTTGATGTTTTACTTAGTGAGGATTTTATACTGCCTAAGTCCTTGTATATATGTGTTATCAGGTACCAAGGAGTTATACAAGAAGAAGAAATGGAACAAGGGCAAGTTACACGAGGAGAAGAGTTGGATGAAGATGAACCAAAGGAGGATTTGCTGAAGGCGTCGGACGACCGGATTGCATGTCGGACCGTCCGGGACCCCAAGTCGGACGTCTGGACATCAAGTCGGACCGTCCGAAATATGCTTTCGAAGATCAGTGGAATTACTAGCCAAGTCGGACCGTCCAGACTTCAAGTCGGACCGTCCGACCCCAGCCCGGACCGTCTGAATATCAAGTCGGACCGTCCGACTTACGACGACAGACATCAGTGGTATTTTCTGCATAGGTCGGACCGTCCGTCCTGTGGTCGTACCGTCTGAGCTATAGGTCGGACCGTCCGAGCTACAGGTCGGACCGTCCGACCTGCCCGATGCCTGCGCGCAGAATTAAGGGTTGCCGCCCATGTATCCCTGTTTGGACACCTTAGCTTATAAATATAGGACCCCCTACGAGTTTTAGGGTTAGACCACGTTTAGATAAATCCTAGTTCTAGAGAATAGCTCCAAGCTTTCATCTTGAATCATATACTTCAATTCGTATCGATCTGAAGTGTTGCTACTGCAAGTTTTGTGTGATCTGTTGTTCCACTGGGAATTAGTAGATTGCAAATTACCGTCTCGTGGTCGACGGCTACGTTGCGCAAGTGTGTGAAGTTGTGAATATCCAAAGGGTAGAGAGTTGTCACATTGGTAACAGGGATCTCGCAAGGAGAGTTTATCGGCTACATACAAGTTATCTCATATCGCCCTCATATTCACCGTACGCTTACTGAGAAGATCGGGACACCCCATATCATCTTGGTATCAGATTTCCAGTGTTCCCTCGATAAGCATCCACCAAATTCCCCCGTAGATCGTTTTGTTTCGTCCTATCCAGAAAAAGCCATACAAAAATATTAGGGTTTAGTGTTTGCCGTAACCTAGATTACATCTTTTCCAAGTTTTAGTTGCTGATCGTCGTCCCGTTTGCGTAACTTGTCTTCGATCGAGTCTTAGTTTTCTTCTATTTGTGTTCCACAAGTCGGAGTGTGTCCGTTTTGGTCGTGTTTAGTTCTTTTTGCTTAGCTTTCTATTACCTTTAGTTTGTGTCTCCGTTTGATAGCCATAGTCAGGCTTTCTTTTGTGTAGCACTTTCCTATTGAGACTAGCATATCTTTGCTCTACGGGCTGCTCATATAGGTTTTGAAGTGCCTTAAGTGGTTGTGAAATTTTGAGTTTGGTTGTTGTTTTACTTCAAGTTGACTCAGGAAAAAAAGAATAAAAAAAGGAAAGGGTTGAGCAAAAGCCTAGCAAAAGGAGACAGAAAAGGCAAAGTTGATTACATATTTTGGTGCCGCCTTGAGTTAATTTTTCTACCACGTTCATAGCACTAGTATATTGAGCAATCTTGTGCCCGTACAATTTTGAGATTTTGCTAGCAATTCTCTCTTGTGCAATTGCAACACGAGCATTACTCCGCCACACACATTGTGAGCTCAATTTCATAGTTGCTTTTGCCCAGTTGTTCTCCACCGTGTGTGTTCCCGTAGAACTTCTTGGCATGCGATCAACACTAGGATCAACACTAGCTCCACTACATAATCCTGTTTTGTCGTGTGACAGTTTCTTATACCCGGGTATTCACTTCATCACATCCGTGCACTAGTCCTCCATCTGAACGGGTACGCATTACTATTCACTTTGGAACGGTAAGATTCACCTTTTCTTGTTAGTTTTGAGTGAGTTGTGAGTGTCCACCAAAAGATTTTGATTTAGTGCACTAACCTACTAATCATGTCTCAAAGTGGTTTTGATGTGATGCAGAAACAGGACAAGGATGCGCCAGTTACATGGGAGGCATATGAAGGTGTCCGTGATCACTTGACTTGGATGATTACTAAATCTGCTGATGCGATTGATACAAATGTTCAAGCGGTCCAACTGAAAGTGGACGCGACTGACGCTGCAGTCACCACTATGCAACAACAACTTGCTGCTATACAGCAGAGCCTACAACAAATGACAACATCTGTCACTGGCATACAAGAAGCTATTGTACGACGCCAACCTGACGCTCAGGAAGATGATGGTAGTGTCCATGGCGACAATGCTGATTTGAGGGGCAATCAGGGCCGTGAGCATGGTGCTTAAGGGCCGGTTCGCCAACCTCCATTTGGTTTTGGTGCGCGCCGTCTACCCATTCAGGAAGAAGATGTCTTGAGCAAGCCCAAGTTTAACATCCCCAAATTTGAAGATTCCATGGATGTGGAAGAGTACCTCACATGGGAGCTTAAGATGGAAAAATTAAGGCGTTTGCATGATTATTTGGAGGACAAGAAGATCAAGATTGCTTCTTCCGAGTTTGACGGTTATGCCTTGCGTTGGTGGGAGAGTGTGTTGACCGAGATACAAGAAACCGATGGGCAGCCTATTCGTACATGGTGTGACATGAAGGAGACCATGAAAGCTCGGTTTGTTCCCACTAATTACTTAGAGACAGTTTTTGATAAATTGCAACAATTGAAGCAAGGTACTATGTCCATTGATGCATACTATATGGAGATGGAGATGTTGCTGCAACATGCACGAGTTCATGAAGAGGTTGAGATGACTATGCAACGTTTTCTCCATGGCTGAAATTTAACATCAAGAGTATTGTGCAGCATCACCAATACTATAATATGAATGATCTATTGCATCTTGAAAGGGAGGCTGAATCACAGCTTGTAGAAGAGGCACAACTGAAGGCCAAATACACATCATCTAGCAGATTTTCTCCAAGGACACCGTCTGCCGCGCCTATGGAGAACTATGGTGCCAATACTCGGGCTTCTTATTCATTTTCCAAGCCAGCCTCCAATGGTTCTATGGCCAAGAAACCAGCTGCTCCTGCCACTAGTGCAGGCTCCAATATGTCTACAACTCGCAATCGCGAGATGACTTGTCACTCTTGCGGTAATCCGGGTCACTTTAAGAGAGATTGCCCGAACCGAAAGGTCATGTTCATTAATGAAGAAACCGAAGAGTATGAAACCGGTGATGATGAAGACCCAGCCGCGTTTGATGCACTACCTGAAAAACCTAATTTTCCGTCAGCTTATGGCTTTGCCGTCAGCAAATTCACGGGACTGACGGCAACGGACCTTTGCCCTCAACCAGGAAAAACACTGACGGCAACTATGCGACTGACGGCATAGAGATGCTTTGCCGTCAGCTCTGTCTCTGCCGTCGGCTGGCTGACGGCATAGGAGAAGGAACCTGACGGCATAGGTTGGCTAACAGCATAGGGATCTTCCCGGTCCCGCACCCGACCCCTGCTTAACGGAATTCGGCTATGCCGTCAGCCAGCTGACGGCAACGAGTGACGGTCGGCTTTGCCGTCAGCCGGCTGACGGCATAGCGGGGGGTTATCCCCAACCGTGCCCACGACCTAGCCCCGCACTACTCCTTTCTCTCCCATCTCTCTCATATCGCATCCATCCGCCGCCGCCGTCGTCGACCCTCCCCACGCCCTCTTCGAGCTGCCGCCGCCGTCGACCCGCCCCGTGTCACCCCGTCCCGGTGGCCGTCGCCGCCCCGCCCTGATCCCGCCCGCCATCGTCTACATCCCGGCCACGAGGCCCCTCCGCCGCTCCGAGCCCGCCGCCGTCTCCATCCCGTCCATGAGCCCCCGGCGCCCCCTGATCTGTCCCCGCTCCCGCCCCGAGCCCGCCGCCGTCTACGCCCCCGCCCCGAGCCCGCTGCTGTCTCCGCCCCCTCCTCGTCGGTAAGCTCCTCCTCCCCTGTTTTTTATTTTTAGTTTGATTTTTCTATTTTAGTTAGATATGTTAGTAGTAGATAGTAGATTTAGTTAGCAATTAGTAGTTAAATTTAGTTAGTAGATAGGAATACTTAGTTGTTAGTATTTAGATAGGAATTTAGTTAGTAGATAGGAATTTTTAGTGGTAGATTTCTAATACTTAGTTAGTATAGAAGTAAAGAGAAAAGAAGAAGATGAAAAGGAGAACAATAATACAAGGAGGAGAAGGAGATGAAGAGAAGAAGAAGAAAAGGAAAAGGGAGAAAATAAAATAATAAGAAGAAAATAAATAGAAGAAGAGAAGAGTAACAAAACTTGACTAGTAAATTATTAATAATGAAAAGAAAGAAGAAGAAGCATAAATTATTAATAGTAAATTATTAACAAAACATAAAAAAAACAAGAAGAGGTGTGAAGAAGAAGAATTATTAGCTTTACAGTAGTCACCTTAATTAGCTTTATACTTTTAATAATGTACTTATTAATTAGATGTTAGTATTAGTTGGATTAATTATGGCGAGTGCGTATTTGTGTTGATTGATTGCATTTAAATGTGCAGTAGCTTCCCTGCGAGGGTTTATTTTTTGACGTACTCCCCTGCATTCGACAGTGAGCACATTCGACGACCTCCTCCTCCCCCTCCTTTATTTTGCTCTGTTCCGGCATTCGTGCCGATGACACTATCTAGCTAGGTAGTTTTAGTATTGAAATGCAAAGTCTTCGCGTAACCAATATGCGTCTCCTGTTCGAAAGGGTTACGGTTATAACTATGCATGCATTTGCATATTTATAACGGTGATTCTTTCGAATTGTCCAACATTATCCATGGACAGCCCGGGTATGTGTAGATTGGGTCATTTTCCCATGCTTTGTTCCGGATCTGATGCAGAGTTTCGACAGCGCCTCCTTGTTGTTCTCCGAGTACACATCCTCTCGGTTAGTTTCCGAGACGTGTATCAGGAGAACAGCGCGGAGGTGCTGCCGAAATTTTGCGTTGGATCGGGAGCAGTGCATGGGAAAAGGACCCAATCTACACATACTCGGGTGGGATTAGGACCCATCTTTACCTAGTAGCTGGTAGGTGTGCATGCCGTGCGTCCCAATGTTTTAACCATGATTAAAAATGATCATAATTAATTTGACATACTTGATGAACTGATAATTTATATTGTTCATATGTGGATACTATATAGCTAGCTTGACAGAATGACTGATCGTGAATGGATGTACTCCGGTCACCCTAGTCAGAAAGACATGACCGATGAATGGTTGAGAAAAACCTATGAATTCCTGCAAACAACATTTTCTAAAGGCTAGCCACAAACATGGTGCCCCTGCACTAAGTGCAAGAATTATTTGCGACAGACAAAGGATGTAATGGGTAAACACCTGCAGATGCGTGGTTTTATTCCCGGCTATACCTTGTGGACATTTCATCGTGAGTCGGCCCAACGTAACAGAGATGAGGTGTTGCGTCGGCGCACCGACGATTATGGTACAGGGATTGAAGACATGGTGAATGATTTTGATGATGCTGGGAACAAGGACGAAGAGATGGAGGAATCCGCAAAGGCCTTCTATGCCATGTTGGAGTCTTCAAAACGTCCTCTTCACGAGCAGGCTATGTGTGAGAAGCAAGGAATCCGCAACAAGACTATTTCTTTGACTTCTCAAAAACTAATTTGCAGGCTATGTGTGAGAAGCAAGGTTTGCCGCCCCCTCCGTCGATGCCTTCTCCGGTGGGAACGGTGAGTTCCCTTTCAATGACCAACCTTGCACGGTCTTATATCATTGTATGTCGCCATGCTAACCACATATTTCAACTCTTGCCTTGTTGCAGCATCATTCCAGAGTCGCATCCCACAATCCCTCTCCCGGTGAGAGCCCGACCAACCCGGCGACCAGCCGAGATGGTGCTTCTCCTTCGTGACTTGGTATTCGGTAAGTTATTCCTCTGCTTCTTATTCTTATTGTTTAGCTCAACTTAGACTATGCCATGCTTTAGTTAGCTTGGTAAATTCTAGTTAGGCAAAAAATTGCATAATTAGCTTAATTACATAAAAAAATTACATAATTAGCTTACTTACCTCAAAAATGACATAGAATTTTCTTATTTGGTACAAACATGACATAATTACTTGATAACACCAAAAATAGCATAATTAGTTGATATTAGAGCTCAAAAATGACATAATTACTTTAGAAAGTTTCAAAAGAAACCAGAAGAGAAGAACAAAGAAGAGATGAAGAAATAAGAGAAGAAGAAAGAGGAGAAAAGATAGAATAATAAGAAACAAATCTTCTTATTCTTCCTTTTTCTCTTCTTTCTTTTTCTCCATCTTCTTCTTCTTATTCTTCTTATTCTTGTTCTTGTGTTCTTCTTCTTCTTCTTCCTCTTCTTCTTCTAATTGCTTATCGCTAAATTCTTTCTTCTTCTCATTATGCAGATTTTGATAAAACAACATGGCATATGTGGATGGATGCTCCAGGGACTCTACTTGTAGTCTTAGATGCTTTGTAATGCACTTTGTAATGCACTTGTATTTGCGGATGCACTTGTGATGCTTTGTGATGCACTTGTGATGCCATCTTGTTGTTTGCACATTAATTACTTTGTGATGCACTTGTGATGCACTTGTGGTGCTGTTTAGGGTCTGGCAGAAATATATATTGTGTTATTTATATTTTTGTTTGAAAATGCAGGGAATTAACAGAAATTAATTATAAAAAAATAGAGAGGGTCTTTGCTGTAAGCTTACTGACGGAAAAGCCTTTGCCGTCGGTGGGCTGACGGTAAAGAAGGACACGTGACAGCATCCTGTGTAATCTGGCAACTCTGGGACGACCAAATGTCCCAGGTTATCAGCTTTGCCGTCAGCTGGCCCGTGGCTGACGGCAAAGATGGGACCCACGTGGCAGTGGTCGCAGCTCCCCTGGCAAGCATGGCCCACCAGCAGCAGCAACCTTTGCCGTCAGCTACGTGCCAGCTGACGGCAATGCCTGCCGTTAACCCTCTAACGGGGCTGGGCTTACGACATTGCCGTCAACGCTCGATGCCGTCAGCCATGGTCCCCTAGCTGACGGCAAAGTCTTTGCCGTCGGTCGATTTCCAGCTGACGGCAAAGAGCCTATTTGCCGATAAAATTGTGGCCAGCCTCTTTGCCGACAGCAAATTGACGGCAAAGCCTTTGCCGTTGGTTAAAGTGGCCTGTGCCGTCAGCTATGGCTGACGGCAAACCAGCAGATTCCAGTAGTGATGGCGAAGGATACAACAGCGAAGAACACATGGATGCTTTTTCTGCCGTCTGCTCCTACTATTGTTGTGTCACAACGTGCCCTCACTGTGCAGCCACATGCTGATTCTCAGCGTTGTAATCTGTTTCAGACCAAGGCACTAGTTGGTCCCAACAAAGCTTGCAAAGTGATCATCGATGGAGGTAGCTGCCGCAACCTCGCAAGCAAGGAGTTATGTGCCAAGCTGAATTTGAAATACTTACGTCACCCAAATCCATATTATGTGCAATGGTTGAGTGACAGTGGTGAGATGAAGGTGAATCATATGGTGCGCGTGAATTTTGAGATAGGCCCATACCAGGATTCCATTGATTTTGATGTGGTGCCTATGACAGTTTGCCATCTTCTATTGGGTCGGCCGTGGTTATATTATCGTCATGTGCAACACAATGGCCGAGCCAATACATATCACTTGGAGTTCAAGGGAAAGAATGTTAATCTCCATCCTATGTCCCCACAAAAAATTGTGAGTGAGTCTCGTCAGAAAGTTGAGGTGAATTTAGGACCCACACGTGAGAACAATGTAATAGTTGTGAGTGATTTTATAAAGAAAACTGCGAGAGAGCCTAGTTTGCTTATATTAGCCACCAAAGAAGACATGAGAGAATTTAGTGAGGATCCTACAGCCATGCCACTTGTGCTTATGTAAAAAGGCGAGGTTTTGCTTTCTAACGATAATCATCCTCTTTCTCCTGGTGTGTCTAATGTTTTGCAGGAATTTGATGATGTGTTTCCGGCGGAGGTACTAGCGGGATTGCCACCATTACGTGGTATTGAGCACCAAATTGATCTTATACCGGGTGCTACACTTCCCAACCGGGCACCATACAGGACCAATCCCCAAGAGACGAAGGAGATTCAACAAGTACAAGCACTTCTGGATAAAGGGTATATTCGTGTCAGTCTTAGCCCTTGTGCTATGCCTATTATTTTGGTTCCTAAGAAAGATGGTACATGGCGTATGTGCGTAGATTGTAGAGCTATAAATAATATCACTATTCGATATCGCCATCCTATTCCACGTTTAGAGGATATGCTTGATGAATTGAGTGGTGCTGCTATTTTCTCTAAAAATTGATTTGCGTAGTGGATACCATCAAATTAGGATGAAAGAAGGGGATGAATGGAAAACTGCTTTCAAAACTAAGTTTGGTTTATATGAGTGGTTAGTTATGCCTTTTGGTCTTACTAATGCTCCTAGTACTTTCATGAGATTAATGAACCATGTTTTGAGGGAGTTTATTGGTCGTTTTGTGGTTGTGTATTTTGATGATATACTTATTTACAGCCGCACTGAGTTTGAGCATGCTGATCATATTAGACAAGTTTTGCAAGTGTTGCGTGATGCTAAATTATATGCTAATCTTGAGAAGTGCACATTTGCAAAATATAAGGTCATATTTTTGGGATACGTTGTATCTAAGCATGGGGTAGAAGTCGATTCTTCTAAAATTGAGGCAATTCAAAATTGACCTACTCCCATGAATGTTAGCCAAGTACAAAGTTTTCACGGTCTTGCTGGTTTTTATAGACGTTTTGTGAAAGACTTTAGTACTATTACTGCACCTTTGAATGAATTGACTAAGAAAGGTGTACCTTTTGTTTGGGGTGTTGCCCAAGACCTTGCATTTGATGAGCTGAAACGTTTGCTTACTTCTGCACCATTACTTGCATTACCTGATTTTTCTAAGCAATTTGAAGTTGAATGTGATGCTAGTGGTATAGGCATTGGTGGTGTGTTGATGCAAGAAGGTAGACCTATTGCTTATTTCAGTGAGAAACTTTCTGGTGCTAGATTGAACTACCCTATTTATGATAAAGAATTGTATGCACTTGTTCGAGTTCTTGAGGTTTGGCAACATTATTTGTGGCCAAAAGAATTTATCATACATTCTGATCATGAAGCTTTGAAATACGTGAAAGCGCAATCTAACTTGCATAGGCGCTTAGCTAAATGGGTTGAGTTCATTGAGTCTTTTCCCTACATCATTAAACATATGAAAGGGAAAGATAATGTTGTTGCTGATGCTCTCTCTAGGGAGAACATGTTATTGACACATATTGATGTTAAAGTTCCTGGTTTAGAGAGTTGTGTGATTTATATGCAACTAGTCCTGATTTTTCTGAAACATATCGTTTGTGTGTGCTTCGAAATGCATGGGACAAGTTCCACGTACATGATAGATTTCTGTTTCGTGCTAACAAACTTTGTGTTCCATAATCGTCTGTGTGTTTGCTCTTGTTGCAGGAATCACATGCTGGAGGCTTGATGGGTCATTTTGGGCGTGAGAAGACGCTACTCATGCTTGCCGATCATTTTTATTGGCCCAGGATGAGGCGTGATGTGGACACATTTGTTCATCGTTGCATTGTATGCAACACATCAAAGTCCAAGATGAAGACTCATGGTTTGTATACTCCACTATCGGCTCCTACCACACCTTGGGAAGATATTAGTATGGATTTTGTGTTAGGATTGCCACGTACTAAACATGGTCATGATAGTATATTTGTGGTAGTGGATAGATTTTCTAAGATGTCACACTTTATTGCATGCCACAAGGGCGACGATGCGTCGCATGTTGCTAATCTGTTTTTCAGGGAGATTGTACGTTTGCATGGAGTGCCCAAGACAATTGTTTCTGACAGGGATGTGAAATTTGTGAGCTACTTCTGGAAGACACTTTGGGGAATGCTAGGAACAAAGTTGATGTTCAGCACTACATGTCATCCTCAAACTGATGGTCAAACGGAGGTGGTGAATAGAACGTTATCCCAATTGTTGCGAGCTATGATCAAGAAAAATCTGCGTGAATGGGAGGAGTGTTTGCCACATGTTGAGTTTTCTTATAACGGGGCAGTACACACCACTACTCAGCTTTTTCCTTTCGAGGTGGTGTATGGTTTTAAGCCTATTACGCCATTTGATTTGTTGCCTCTTCCATTGCAGGAAAGCGTTAATATGGAGGCATCCAAAAGAGAAGATTATGTGAAGCAGATTCATGAGAAAACTCGAG
Source organism: Bromus sterilis (assembly GCA_950022295.1). Lineage (NCBI taxonomy): Eukaryota > Viridiplantae > Streptophyta > Magnoliopsida > Poales > Poaceae > Bromus > Bromus sterilis. The sequence goes on along the minus strand of OX465596.1, from coordinate 316,086,708 downwards.
AGGCTATTGAGAAGCAAGGCAAGAACGTTGCTGCTGCACGGAACCAGTCACAGAAGGAAGTTCTTTTTCATCCTGGAGATAAGGTTTGGGTGCATTTGCGCAAGGACAGGTTTCCAGAGATGCGGAATTCCAAGTTGAAGCCACGTGATGCTGGTCCTTATAAAGTGTTAGCCAAGATCAATGACAATGCCTACTCGATTGATATACCCATTGCTGAGTTTGGAGGTGCTAGCAACAGTTTCAACGTTGCTGATTTGTCACCTTATGATGGAGATGACCTTGGAGCATCGAGGTCGACGCCTTTTGAAGGGGGGGGGAGATGATGAGGACATCCCTACTACCCTTGCACCTCCAACACCTAATGAAGAACCAATGATGACTAAGTCCAATGAAATAAGATTTGGACCTATTACAAGAGCTCGTGCAAAGCTACTAGAACAACAAGTGAACTTATTCCTCATAGAATCTGATGTTTTACTTAGTGAGGATTTTATACTGCCTAAGTCCTTGTATATATGTGTTATCAGGTACCAAGGAGTTATACAAGAAGAAGACATGGAACAAGGGCAAGTTACACGAGGAGAAGAGTTGCACGAAGATGAACCGAAGGACGATTTGCTGAAGGCGTCAGACGACAGGATTGCAAGTCGGACCGTCCGGGACCCCAAGTCGGACGTCCGGACATCAAGTCGGACCGTCCGAAATATGCTTCCGAAGATCAGTGGAATTACTGGACAAGTCGGACCGTCCGGACTTCAAGTCGGATCGTCCGACCCCAGCCTGGACCGTCCGAATATCAAGTCGAACCGTCCGACTTACGACGACAGACATCAGTGGTATTTTCTGCATAGGTCGGACCGTCCGAGTAACAGGTTGGACCGTCCGTCCTGAGGTCGGACCGTCCGAGCTACAGGTCATTAACGGCTGACCGTCTCACCTGCCCGATGCCTGCGCGCAGAATTAACGGCTGCGTCCCATGTATCCCTGTTTGGACACCTTAGCTTATAAATAAAGGACCCCCTACGAGTTTTAGGGTTAGACCACGTTTAGATAAACCCTAGTTCTAGAGAATAGCTCCAAGCTTTCATCTTGAATCATATACTTCAATTCGTATCGATTTGAAGTGTTGCTACTGCAAGTTTTGTGTGATCTGTTGTTCCACTGGGAATTAGTAGATTGCAAATTTCCATCTCGTGGTCGACGGCTACGTTGCGCAAGTGTGTGAAGTTGTGAATATCCAAAGGGTAGAGAGCTGTCGCATTGGCAACAGGGATCTAGTGAGGAGAGTTTATCGGGTACATACAAGTTATCTCATATCTCCCTCATATTCACCGTACGCTTACTGAGAAGATCGGGCCACCCCATATCAGGCGGTGCTAGAAGGTGGACGCGAGGGGGATGAGCGCGCGGGGGGGGGGGGGGACTTGGGCGACGGGGTGGGACGCCGAGGGGTGGCCGGGTGTACTAGTGAGGGGCGCGTCCGGTGCGTTCTTTTTTTGTCTGCGTGGTGCGGTGATCGGTTTTATCTGTGTTAACATAATAAGCTTTTTAGTCTTAGTAGAATAAGAATTAATGGGTGTTAGTAGAATAGACCTATCCTATATATATATATTTCCAGCCATTGCTCCGATATCACCTGCTGCGATCCTGCATACCACTGTATGGTGTAGTATGTCAGTCTTTGTTATAACACCCATAAGACACCGTCTCGTGGACCTTATAAACCTTATAGTTGTACAGTAGAGCATAGCAGGCTCATTCCATTAGATAAAAATAGTATTTATATTACAAACTTTGTCCAAGCCAAGATTCAAAAGATTCAAACGTTCAACCTACTAGCACCTTAAGGACATGGTGCTACTAACTTGCTACAGACGTTTATTTAGTTTGTCACGACTCCCTTGATTGGTCGTGCTGACACGACTAAGTATTCTAATCTTGTTGTTCAGGATCCTCCGCTCCGGTTTCATCGCCATAGGAGATGTAGTAGTCGACTCCTTCGACTCCTCCGGACAGGTCCGACTCTTCATAGTAGTAGTCACCGGTTGCGTTGGGGTCCTCTGGCATCTCCTCCACTAACTCAGATTCTAAGGAAATAATACAAAGGGGATGAGTATAGGGGGTACTCAACAAGTTCATATTTATTGTGAGGTGGAAATGCACTACACTCCTACTGGATAAGGTAGACCACAATAATGCATTTGGAAAATATCTTGTGGAAGTCAAGTTTTAGTTTAAAAGCATATGATCATCAGACTTCACAGGTTGCTAGAATCTCCTATAGACTCCTTTCCTGCTGCGTTCATATATCTTACCCAGATCAGGGAGTGACAAGCCACAATTCATTACACTCTATAGAGGTGTGCTACTTTTCCCACGAGTGATTAACTTAGCCTTTTTGCCAGGTCTGTAACCTTGCACATCCAAGATGCGTGGCCAGGTCTAAGATATGAGTCTTGACCCTTCCACACATGTCGATGCCTTTACCCTCTGGCTCATGAGGTATTTCCTCTGTTTCCTATCTCAGCTATATGTAGGGTTTATACGACCCTGTAACCGATGAGCATTATCTCGCTCTGGGATCAGGATTAACGACCCTGTGCCAAAAGGATATAATGGCACCCATAGCTGATAGGATATACAACTCGTTGGGATGATACAGATTGACATCCCGCGGCGATAACCTGTGCGAAAGCACACCAATATTAAAAAGGAGTTATTTACTAGCCTACCCCATTCCAGATTCCCCTGTCAACGCTATCGCTACAACGTTGGAATGCCTGCTGACTTTGGTTATTAAGCCCGGTGTAATGGAACTCTCCACCGTGTTCCTGGCCCCACCGCTCAGTGGACCAGTCCACTCCAGTGCCCCCTCTCTCAATCACTAGCCCTAAATCCTCTCTCTCGCAACTCCTCGTCGCCGCTCGATTTCAGCAAGGTCCGGGCTCCCCCGTCGTGGCCATGGCCCTTCACGGCCCCATCGTGCGATGGTGCTTCAACTGATCCGTGTCGATTCACTCATCGTTGCCTCTCATGGACGCATTCCTCGATTGCTCCTGGCTAGGGTTTCAGTGTGCGCAATGATTTGGCCGTCGGCTTACTCCGATGGTCTTCCCCGGTCGTCTCCGGCCTCCTAGTGACGCTCTCCTTCGAGGAGGCGCGGCGTTGGTGGGAAGCTAGGGCGGAACCCCGGTGTTTCGACGTCAGCTCCTCCTCCCTCGCTAGATGGTGACCAAAACAACGTGCTCTGCTACAACCGCGGCAGGGCGATGCTCGACGTCGGCTACAATCCCCCTGGGTGAGCTCATGTTCTCCTTCTCCTTTCTCCTTGCTCTGCCTATGCTCTGTATAGGACTCTTGTGCCGATTTTAATTTGAATTCCTGTTGCATTTTCCTCTGATTAGTGGCCTAGGTTACTTTGTTATGATCCAAGTGTGTTTGTGTCCTGTCTATGCAAAATCTCACTCAGATTGGCTAGGGTTTGGTACTGGCTGCTGTACATGTGCATATCCATGTTCATATGTGTGCTCTTAGGTGTGCCTTGGGCATTTGATTATGCTAGTCAGTGGTCTTTTGGTTGTTTATGTGATGTGGTTTAATTAGCATGGCCAGTTCTACCTTGATCCTGCTCTGGTTGTGGTCTTTGTGGTTTTAATCCCTGTTGTGTATATTGATATGCTTAATAATTTCTACTGCTGGTTCACCACCTGTGGTATGTTGCATACCTAATTGTGGTGCCCTGCTTTACTTCCTTTCCATTGGTCTGTTTAACCTCCCCTTTAACTATTCCCACAAGTATCTATTTAATGTGGTGTAGTTGGGTTTAATTAACCTGGCTATGCACCTGGTTAGTTGCTATGATAAGAACAGATGTTACACTGATGTCCCTTTATTAAGTAAGAACATATGCTACCCTGGTTACCCTCTCTTCTTCCCTTTTTTGATAAGAACAAATATTCTACAAGGTTTTCCCCCTCTCCTATATCCCGATGATGAACATATGCTATACTTGATCTGTCTTTATCTTCTTTCTGCTCCATCCTTTAAGAACAAATACTCCTTAAATTGTTTTTCTCACTAACTGGTATGAACATATACTACTGCTTGAGCTGGCCTATGCCTATGATGTTGGTCTGAGGCCCCCTCCTTGGATTAGATGGATTCTTAAGACTTTTGATTTACTAATCCATATGATGCAATTTTCTGCTAGGACTTCTAGGGCTTAGCTGAGGGAATTCCTCCTCCAAAAGCTACCTACGTTTTCTAGTAGCTTGTACTGTGGATTCTGGTGAACCTGCTTCTTGTGGGTTTGCCTACACCTCCAAGCTGCTTCACTCTAGCTCAAAAATCTAAGGTTGCCCTTCTCCAATAAATCTTGGTATCTTCACTTAGGGTAAATTACCTCTATCTGCATCATAACCTTCCACATGGGCTAGCCCCTATATCAATGCATTTCCCTAAGGGAAATGCTACATTTTAACCCCCAGACAAAAACCATTTCTTTATCTTTGTTTTTGTGCAGGTTGAAGATGAAGATTTCGTTTAGGTTCATTTGTAATTTCCTTTCTTTTTGTAATAAGAATTGTAATGACTTGATCAATATTAATAAAGTGTTTTTATTCATAATTGTCCCTTCAATATAATTCATTTCTTTATGGTTTAAATTTATTCATTTATAGTATTGGTTTATTCATTTATATATTGTATTAAAAAATATTGTAGAAAGAGCAAAGGTCATGTTAAAATCCATCTTGAATCCCTTCTTAACTTGTTATAATTTTAAAAGGGTTTGTAGTCTCCCAGGGTTTTAGGTTAAGGGTATGCATGATCAAGCGCGATTTTTTTCTCGTCTCTCGCTAAACTATGGGTCACTACAAACTCCCCTCCCTTTCCCATGTGGGACTAAACCCACGTGGGGGGAGGGGAATTGGCCGGCTACCACATGGGCCATGGCACCACTCCTCACATGGGGGAGCTTCCCTAATGGGCCTCATTTGCCCCTTATAGGGTTTTCTATTTTAATTAATTATTTAATTGTACATATTTAATATTCAATTCATTAATTAAATATAAAAAATATTTAAATAATTTTCTAAACATTTCAGAACCTCAGAACCTTTCTGTGGCCCCCTTCTAGAATAGTTCCGGGATTTCTCTCTTATTTTTCTGGTGATGCCGATTCTATCCTTAATGCGTCGAATACCTTAAGCGTGACATCCTACGGTTGGGGCAACTCCCGACATGATCGAGACACTCTCTGATAAATGACCAACAACGGGATGTGGATACCCATGATGGCCCCTGTTCTTCCACGAATTTAGTTCATCATTTGAACCTTTAACGTTGAGTCCTAATCTCTTTGTCGCTATGGTACTTTGTTTGTTCGAGGTTTGATCGTCGGTATCCCATACCTAGTTCATCCTCGTTACCAACAAACATATTTACTTGCCATGTGACAGTACAACCCCATGACCTAGTCACATGCTTGCAAGCTATATGATGTAATATCACTGAGTGGGCCCAGAGTACCTATCCGTCACTCGGATGGACAAATCCCGCTCTCGATCCATACTCCTCAACGTATCCCTTTGGAATACCTCAGTTACACCTTTATAGTCACCCTGTTATGGTCTAAAGGTGGATGCAATCAAGGCATCCTCCGAAGATAGCAATTCGATATGATCTTTACGGTCTAAGGATTGGGTTACAACGTTACCGAGTTATCGCAATGTTGAACTATGTGACTGGATCACATTGCAATACTTTGATTTGGGTGTGTGATGGCGGAGAAGTTAATAGGTTTAGTGGGATTGCCTCCCCTGTTAACCGCGCCAATAAACGATTCTTGATAACCCACAAGTCTAGGGGATCAGTTGTAGCTTTTCGATAAATAAGGATGTCGATCCCAACGAGGAGCAGAAGGTGTTGATAAGTAACATTGGATAAGAAAAGGCTGCACACACTCAAAGGTAAATATTTAGGGGTTTTTGGTTTAAGCAACAGAAAAGTAAAAGACAAGCAAAGTAAACAGGGTAACTGAGGAGTAGCAAGTGGCCCAATCCTTTCACAAGGATAAGCCTAGGAACTAAACTTATAAAAGTTAAAGCGTTCTCGAGAACACACGGGAGAGATAGCCAAGTTACTTTCACCATACTCCGCCAAGTAATATGTATTGTGTTGATAAGTGTTGGTGGGTGGATCAATGCTAGTACACCTTCTAGACTAAGATAAGTGTACTCTTATGATTACACACCTTGCAAGCATCCGAAATACAAGGTAGTAATTAAGGCATAAGTGATGTCTACGCACGCTTCTATTCTTGTAGACCATGTTGGGCCTCCAAGCGCAGAGGTTTGTAGGACAGCAACAATTTCCCTCAAGTGGATGACCTACGTTTTATCGAACTCAGGGAAGTAGAGGATGAAGATGGTCTCTCTCAAGCAACCCTGCAATTAAGATACAAGAAGTCTCTTGTGTCCCCAACACACCTAATACAACTAGGAGTTGTATAGGTGCACTAGTTCGGCGAAGAGATGGTAAAATATGGGTGATCGGTGTGATAAAATGAAGTAATATAAATCTGTAATAAAAAGTGCAGCAAAGAAACAAGTAACAAAAGTGAGTCCAAACGGTGTAACAATGATGGAAACAAGGCCTAGGCTTCATACTTTCACTAGTGGCAACTCCCAACAACATTAACATAGTCTAATCACATGATATTTCCCATAAAACATGCAATGGGGACGTACTCAGAGGTCATTCCTTTGTGGTCAAGAGAGGACGAGAATTGTGTAGGGCTACAAAAGCACACCTCAAAGTTCGTAGTTCTCAATCTATGGATTTCCCATTGTCACCTCGGCCATCCAAAGAGAGTACCACAATCACCACAACATATCTAAAGGATAGTCAAAGACAAGCACCAAAAGACTCTCAATCTTCAATACACACAAAAGAGGAAATCACTCATGATAATATTCTTCTAACCCATGTACAATAGACCGCTGTCACCTTGGTCTCGGAGATTATACTAGATAAGATCAATTGAGTACATCAATCCAATACATAGAGGAAGGGGAAATATCATGGGATCATCCTAGATTAACATAGCCTATGATCACAACAAAGATCACATCATGGGAGAGAGAGAAACTACATAGATAAAGATATAAGCCTTAGCCCCGAGGGGAACTAGTCACACATGGACATGGTGAGAGCGATAGTTGTTGATGGAGAGGTGCAGCCCGGAGGAGATGCAGGAGACGGCGACGGCGGCGGCCACGGTGGCGGCGGCGCCCACGGCCACGGCCACGACCCTTGGGGGCAGCGGCCCTTGGCCCCTTCTTCTTCCTTGGAGATGGTGCTGCTGTGGATATTGATCTCCCCCTCAAGACGGATGCCAAGGGGGAGGAAATTTCGTGGTGCCCTTTGACCTAGGTTTCCTCTCTTTATATAGACTCTCGGATTCCCGTCATCTAGATTACGTCTTCTGTATTTCGGGGTTTCTGGAAGAATCCGAACTCCGATTGGGCCGAATTTTATGTCTAAATCCACCGGAAAGTTTTTCCCTACAACTTTGTAGTTTTAAGTTTTTCCGTTTGAGGCCGTCTTCTAGTGTTTCCGAGGCGATCTTTAAAACCTGTCTGGTGGGGACAAATTTCGGTAAAGTTAGAGTCCAACTCCTACAAGGCTCCTTTTTGTGATTTTTCCTTTATCCAAGTAATTCCTACACATAAAGTACAAAAACAAGAACTTGTGCACTTTTGCAACCATTAATAGGTTAGTTACAAAATATGTTATAAAAAGATATGAAATTGTATCAAAAGCATAGCAATATCACACAAAACATGCATGGAGCAAGCAGAAATTATAGATACGTTTGGGACGTATCAACATCACCAAGCTTAATTCCTGCTCGTCCTCGAGTAGGTAAATGATAACAAGCATAATTTCTATGTTGACATGCCACACAAACATATAAGGACTTTTAAGTAAAGCAATCAAAGCATGCAATTCAATTCAAGTCTTAACAAGCAAGAGTCTATATTAGCATTAACACAAGCAACAAAAGAATAAAGGGTGCAAGAGCTCTCGCTGTCCGTGACTCAAATGTCTCCAAGTGGTGTTTGCATGCAAGAAAGGGGATAGGGAATACGAGATGGAAAAGTATTTTTGTTGAAAACTCAAATCTACTAAAGTTTCACACTTGGTCTTCTTTGGAATCTTATCTTGACTCATCCCCAGACCACTAGTCAGGTACAAGTCAAAATGATCCACTCCTTTTCGACTTTTTGAGAACTCATGCAATGGATGAGCGTAAGCAAGAAAGTTTACACTTAGGATGGCAAAGAGAGAAGAATGATGGGGGAGGAAGACAAAATAATGTGAAAGGCTCACATCAATGAGGAAATCATAGGCGAGAGAAGGCCATATGAGAGATATGATATGAGGAGTAGGGATAGCCATGCAACGGATGCACATAAGAGCTAAGAAAAGCTCTCCAATGAACTAGTGGAGGTGCATCCAACTTGCTTGCTCAAGAAGACCTAGAGCTCATTTGAGAAGGCTCATCATTGGAATATACAAGCCAAGTTCTATAGTGTGAAGGTCCCCACATAGCTATATGCATGAATGATAATCTCTATGGAGTACAAGATATAAGATGCATTACGAGTGTGGATCTCTCAAAAGGAATAGTAGTGTGCCCCCTTCTCTCTTTTTAATTTTCTTTTTCTCGTTTTTCTATTTTTTTGTATTTTTTTGTGGCCTCAATGGCTCTTTCTATTTAACTCTCATTTGTCCTCTTTGGGATCTTTTGATTTTTTCCTCTTTGGGATCTTTTCCTTACATTAGGGGAAACACTCTATATATTACAAGAAGTATAGAAGATCTTTCACACTTACAAAAGTACTCAAATCATAAAGAAGATGTAGCTATCATGATGTATGCAATGTATGCTTCTGCCAGTGTAGCAGGAACATGTATGACATGAAGATCAAGTCATGAGAAGATGGATGTTGCATGGCAATGTATCTCGGAAAGGCTATGGAAATGCCTTGATAGGTAGGTATGGTGGCTGTTTTGAGGAAGGATATAAGGAGGTTTATGATGACAGAGCGTATCATGCCAAGGGTTTGGATGTACCGGCGAAGGTGGACGCTAACTCTCGGAGTGAGAAGAAAGCAATGCACGACACAGGAGAGGCTAGAAAAATATGGGAAGGTGGAAGTGTCAACTTTCGAATACTCACATTAGTCCGAAGAACTCATGCACTTATTATCGGTAACTTTCAATCTAATAAGGAGGTTCACAAAGAGACAAGTACCCCGAGGAGGATTTTATGGGGGTTTGGTTATCCTTGCGCATCCTCGACGCATGGTACGTGAGTGTACTCTAATATCAGACTCCTCAGAAGAGTAGTGATCCATCTAGTAGATAGAGTTCTCAACTAGTTTGTAGGTTTTTGAAAATAAACACGGATTTCCAAAAATACGACACCTATCACTAATAGGCTAGAACTCTTGACACCAAAAGTTCAAACATTACTCACATCAATACCTCAAAACTATTGCAAGTTACTACTAAAATTAAATAGCAACCTCAATTACCTACTCTCAAGACAAGACGCAACTCAGTGAAACACCCAACTCTCTTAACAAGATAAACATGAAAAATAAAGATATTTCCAGCAACAAACTAAACAAAAGCCAAGGCTCTTGCTAAAGACAAACTAAAACTAAAACTAAACATGGCAGTAGCTACGAAAAGATAAAGAACACACAACAGCAAAAAGATAGGCATGAAGAATCCTATGATGTGTTCTAGATTTTGAAAGTGGAGCGTTTTTATCTCCCACACAAAGTAAGACAGGATCTAACTTGTTATGAACAGCAAGCAAAGCTAAATAAAAATAAAAATAAAACCTAAAAGTGAGACGCTCCAAGCATAGCACATAACGCATGAAGTGATAAAAATATAGTGAGACGAAGGACGAACTGATGATTGTTGATGGAGAAGGGGATGCACGGGGGCATCCCCAAGCTTAGACACTTGAGTCTCCTTGAATATTTATTGGGGATGCATGGGGGCATCCCCAAGCTTGAGCGCTTGACACTCCTGGATCTTCTTTCATCATCTTCCATCGCACACTTGAAAACTCCCTTCATACACAACTCATCATAAGCTTATTAGAGAGGTTACTACCCTTAATAAATAATTTTTCCCTACTGGATATAAGGATATTCTTTAATAGCTACTGTTTCTCAATATTTCCAAAAGGTTTTTGCAAAGAAAAAGCAAGCTTAAGGTTTGCAAAAGTTAGGAGAGACAAAACGTGGCAGAATCTGTGAAAAACAGAACAGCAGGTAGTAAAGAATTTTTTAGGGGTACTTCTGCAACTCAAATCAAAAAACTCAGAACATACGAAAGTTCCGTGATTGTATGGAGCATGCTGTGTAAAAAAATCAGCTCAAAAAGATGAACTGGGATTTTTCTACGATTTTTCTTGTCACGAGGACAAAATCTGTTTTCTGGACATCATGTCACAACTTTCACTTCCCTTGTCATATGAGGCTATAACTTGGCACAAAGCTTGAAAATAAAGATACAATGATGTTGCTACAGTAGTACCAATCATCAAGACCACTAAAAACAGAAAGTAAAAACTCAAAGTAAAGATAACAAGGGTTGTCTCCCTAGAGCTCTTTCTTTATAGCCATAAAGATAGGCTTAAGATTTTAATGATGCTCTCATAGGAATAAGAGTTGAAGAACCAAAGAGAGCATGAAGAAGCAAATAACAAAAATATTTAAGCCTAACATGCTTCCTATGCAAATGGATCTTGTAGAGAAATAACTCATGGGAGCATAAAGATATTAGCATAGGAAGCCAAAATAAGTGCAACTTCAAAACCTTCAACATAAAGAGAGGGAACTTGATATTATTGAAATATCTATAAGCATATGTTCCCCTCTCATAATAATTTTCAGTGGGATCATGAATAAACTCAACAATATAAGTATCACATAAAAAATTCTTATCATGATCCACAAGCACAGAAAATTTATTACTCTCCACATAAGCAAAATCCTTCTCATAAGTAATAGTGGGAGAAAACTCAAGAAATTATCTATCACATGAATCTTTCTTATCATGATACACTTCAAAACATTTATTCTTTATAGCATAAGTGTCATCACAATAATCATCATAGATAGGAGGCAAAGTATCATCAAAATAAATTTCCTCATCAAAACTTGGGGGGCTAAAAAGATCATCTTCATAAAACATAGCATCCCCAAGCTTATAGCTTTGCATATCATTAGCATCAAGAGTATTTAAAGAAGACATGCAAATAACATTACTACTATCATGAGTGTTGTGCAAATAGTAAAGCTCCATAGGATTTTTGATTTTCTCTTCAAACACTTCATGTCCCAACTCAAGGTAGAACTCATAACGCTCTCTCATAATATTTTTGTTGTTTTCCATAAGCCTAACTAGTGAAAATAAAAACAAGAAACAAAAAGATTTAATTGAAAGACCTAAAGATATACCTTCAAGCACTCACCTCCCCGGCAACGGCACCAGAAATAGCTTGATGTCTACGCACGCTTCTATTCTTGTAGACTATGTTGGGCCTCCAAGCGCAGAGGTTTGTAGGACAACAGCAATTTCCCTCAAGTGGATGACCTAAGGTTTATCGAACTCAGGGAAGTAGAGGTTGAAGATGGTCTCTCTCAAGCAACCCTGCAATTAACATACAAGAAGTCTCTTGTGTCCCCAACACACCTAATACAACTAGGAGTTGTATAGGTGCACTAGTTCGGCGAAGAGATGGTAAAATATGGGTGATAGGTGTGATAAAATGAAGTAATATAAATCTGTAATAAAAAGTGCAGCAAAGAAACAAGTAACAAAAGTGAGTGCAAACGGTGTAACAATGATGGAAACAAGGCCCAGGCTTCATACTTTCACTAGTGGCAACTCCCAACAACATTAACATAGTCTAATCACATGATATTTCCCATAAAACATGCAATGGAGACGTACTCGGAGGTCATTCCTTTGTGGTCAAGAGAGGACGAGAATTGTGTAGGGCTACAAAATCACACCTCAAAGTTCGTAGTTCTCAATCTATGGATTTCCCATTGTCACCGCGGCCATCCAAAGAGAGTACCACAATCACCACAACATATCTAAAGGATAGTCAAAGACAAGAACCAAAAGACTCTCAATCTTCAATACACACAAAAGAGGAAATCACTCATGATAATATTCTTCTAACCCATGTACAATAGACCGCTGTCACCTTGGTCTCGGATATTATACTAGATAAGATCAATTGAGTACATCAATCCAATACATAGAGGAAGGGGAAATATCATGGGATCATCCTAGATTAACATAGCCTATGATCACAACAAAGATCACATCATGGGAGAGAGAGAAACCACATAGATCAAGATATAAGCCTTAGCCCCGAGGGGAATTACTCACACATGTACATGGTGAGAGCGAGAGTTGTTGATGGAGAGGTGCAGCCCGGAGGAGATGAAGGAGACGGCGACGGCGGCGGCCACGGCGGCGGCGGCGCCCACGGCGATGTCCCTTGGGGGCAGCGGCCCTTGACCCCTTATTTTTCCTTGTAGATGGTGCTGCTGTGGAGATTGATCTCCCCCTCAAGACGGATGCCAAGGGGAGGAAATTTCGTGGTGCCCTTTGACCTAGGTTTCCTCTCTTTATATAGACTCTCGGATTCCCGTCATCCAGATTACGTCTTCTGTATTTCGGGGTTTCTGGAAGCATCCGAACACCGATTGGGCCTAATTTTATGTCTAAATCCACCGGAAAAAAATTCCCTACAACTTTTTAGTTTTAAGTGTATCCGTTTGAGGCCGTCTTCTAGAGTTTCCGAGTCGATCTTTAAAACCTGTCTGGTGGGGACATATTTCGGGAAAGTTAGAGTCGAACTCCTACAAGGCTCCTTTTTGTGATTTTTCCTTTATCCAAGTAATTCCTACACAGAAAGTACAAAAACAAGAACTTGTGAACTCTTGCAACCATTAATAGGTGTAACACCCTCAGTTGTCTGTAACAGTAATCCTTTTTCTAATGACAATTACTGTTGCTAAATCATGCCGTGATCAGGTTTGAATCAAATCAATCCAAAATGCCTTTTGTGGATATTAAAAATAATGTTGCAAATAAAACTTGTCCAAAAATTTTACAACCACTTTTATTAAATCACAAATAATCAGTAGGTCATGCCCATGTGGTTATGATATTTTATTATGCCTCTGAAAAATCCAAACAATTCAAACAGTGGGTTAAAACCCCCATTTTGGGAAATTAATATTTAAAGGAAATATCATAGGAATTTATTTGGGCCCCAAACTTTTTGTATTACCTACCTATGGCATCCTCTTATTTTAGAAACCACTGGGTAGTTTTACAAAAACGCAGAGCAATGGAAATAAATACAAAAGATAAAAGACAGTCAACAAAAGAAATACTAAAAAGGAAAAATGCTAAAACTCGCCTAGGGCGACGTCCCAGCCCGGCCCACTTCCCCTTCCCCACCTGCCCCCGTCTCTTTCCCCCCCACCTGCTCCCGTACCCCTGGCGTGGGCACGCCATGGCCATGGCCACTGTGGCCAAGCCCCCACCTCTCACCTGCTCCCTCCCTCTCTCGAGCGATAAGATCGAGCCCCCTGTTCGCGTGGACGCCCGCCGGATCTTTCCCCCCTCCCTCCCCGCGTCGCCTTCCTTTCCCTACCTCGCCCGCCGCTGCCATGGCCACGGGATGGTGAACCCGCGCGGCCATCATCCACCCCAAGACGAACCCGAGTGTCCAGGAGCTCCGTCACCAACGTCTTCACCACCCCCCGTGGAGAATCGGGTCGGGAGCCCCTGTGTCGAGTGCAACGTCGCCGTCTTCCTCTCTGGCTCCGGCGAGATCCTCCGGTCGATTCGCGCGCGCCTCCGCTCCTAAGCTTGCAACGGGCCATCGTGCGCCTCCGGGGTGAGCCTACGCTCAATTCCCCTCTCCCCATCTTTGGTTTGCTGCACTACGCCGCCGTCGCCATGGGTCGTGTCCTGGCCGCCGCCGTGGCTGGTCTTGGCCGCGCTTCCCGTGCCCCTAGCTTGTGCGTTTGGCACCCGTGTGCTCCCCGTGAGTCTCCGGTCGTGATAGACTAGCGCACAACCCCCCGAATCCCTCCCCCGGTTTGCTCCTGTTCTGGCCAGAAAATGGCCCCCGCCATTGATGGCCTGGAGCTCAGCTCCGGCCACCCCGGCCCGAGCTTGAGATAGGAATGGGTGCGGCTCGCCGCGCTGCACCCGTAGGAACAGACGACACATAAAACGGCGCCCTAAATCGTCGGCACGGTCACCGGCCGTGAGCTTGCTCGTCGCCGGCGAGCTCCTCCTGTGACTGACATGCGGGGCCCAATCGTCAGAATCATCATCAACGTTAAGCTAATCCCCCTTGAGTCACTGACAACGGGCCCCACCCCCTCTAATCCATCTGTTATAATTAAAACTGGAGATAATCCCCCCTGGGTATGACAGATGGGCCCCATGCCCTTAACTTAACTAAAATTGATTAGATTACCACTGTGCAACTTACACGTGGGTCCCACTGTCAGTTTTGTTAATTAAAATGAATTAGTATCAAATCCAGTGTATGACATGTGGGACCCCACTGTAATTAGATTTAATTAAAATGTTTTATTAGCATATGAGGCTGACCATTGGGACCCACTGGTCAGGTTTGACCTGGTCAACTCTCTGTGGATAATGTTTAGTTAATTAATAAAAAGAAATCCAGAAAATGATTTAAAAATTGATTAAACTTTAAAATTGAATATCTTTTAAACCGTAAGTCAGATTCAAAAACTTTATACATGTAAATTGATCAAAAAAATATAACGAATACGAATACGCTATCCGTATGTCTATCACACCCCTCTAACACAACGAACATCGAACCGTCCCCCTCCGGACCGACTGTCCGATAAATTGTCCGGTACTGTTAGAGTACCCGGATGAATTTATTCCGAACACGAATGTTTCTCGGAATAGATCAACTAGCACGGATACACCCCCCTTATGTTTGTCCGGTACCCACGACACCTCCGGCTTGATCCTTCCCCTCCGGACTCCCTGTCCGGTAATCATCCGGAGCCGGTAGTTCATCCTCAGATGAATTTCCGCTCCGAGAAACGTGCATTGCACTGCGTTAGAACACCGTTAATATTTCATCCGTCTTGTCATGCATCTGTTTGTATATGCTTGCTGTGTATTTACTGTTTTCTTTCCCCCTTAATCTCCGGTAGACCCCGCTGCTGCCGTCGACTACACCGCTGCTGAGTACGAATACTTCGTTGCCGACCCTACCCCTACCGTTGAGCTTCCAAGCAAGCAGAGCCATTCTCTTCCCCAGATATCTCCTATCTTTCCGTACATTTCTTGCACTAGGCATTGTTACTGCTGCTGCTACGTTGCTTACCTATTCAATTGCATAACCTGTCATTGTCGCCCCTTGATGTGCCTCCCTTATCCTATGCTGCCTATAAATATATATATATATATATATATATATATATATGTTATTCAGCAGTGAGCCCTGCGCATTGTTAGCTAGGATTAGATAGAGGGCCGTGGTCACTCAGGGGAGTGAACGCGGATACAAATATTATAACTGCACAGGTACGGTACAAAGCAGACACCGCCAAAGGCCCCTATCTGGGTTATGCCTAGTCGCCTCAAGTGTGAGCTATCAAGGAGTAATCCTTGTACTCCTTTCGAGGCTGACTTTGTCTTACCGCCTTAGGGTCCTGAACAACGGTTGTCCTTCAGGTAAGAAGTCGGGCGACCCAACGGTGCCCGCGAGTGGTATTGCGACGGGACGACAGGGAGGGTTCGACCAGTGTATCGGTGTGCTTGGCCCCTGATCGTTGGCCGCGAGAGTTACCAACCCACGAAAGTCGAGCTCCTCCAGGAGCACACGCGAGACAAGGTAAGGAGATGGTTCACCTTGTTGGTAACCGCAGTGACTTGGTGGGACGACGGGGCCGGCACGGATGTACTGGTGGTCCTGGCTGCTGTCGTTGTCCGCGGGTCGGTTAAGTCGAGGCAACGATAACGGTTGTCACGCAGGTTAATTAAAATGCTAAATGGTTCAGTGAATGTCTTGAGTTGGCTATATGCCATGTACGCACTACCTACCCGTGGGAATTACGAGTTATGGGCTCCTCTGCTTCGTAGTGTCGTCCGAGGACTCTTCAGACGTCAGCAGTACTGCGGGCTGATTGCCGGGAAGTGGTGTTGTCTTATTTGCTCGCGCGGTGGTGTCTTATTTGGATTTGCTTCAACTTCACCGGCCAGCCACGCACCGTGCAGGAGTACGTTCGGGTTGGGGTCCAAGGCCCGGCGTACTTAGGATTTAGATCGGCGGATGGCCTCTCTCACTACTGGAAACATGCAGTTTGCCATGTGTCATCGTGTTTGCCGTCTGTATTCCATCGGGGCAGACGGCAAAAAGATTGTTTGCCGTCTGCTACCCTAAATACAGACGGCAAACATATGACATATGGCAAACCGTTTGTATGCCGTCTACTTTTAATAAGTAGACGGTAAAGACCTCTTTACCGTCCGTGCGCAGACGGCAAAGCCCCAGGTGGGCCCTCCCAGACCGTTCCACGAGTGGAAGTTAACGGCCAGGAGCTTTGCCGTCTGCCCCTGACGGCAAAGCGTAATTTGTCGTCCTGGGGCAGACGGCAAAGCTCCTGGCCATTAACTGCCCGTCGTCCTCCTCTCTCTCCCACTCTCTCCACTCTCTCTCGCCCGTGCCTCCCTTCTGCCCGTGCCCCACGCCGCCGCCACGCCATCACCGTCGCCGCCGCCGCGCCCTCGCCCACCGCCGTCGTCTCCTGCTTCCACCCGCCCCGGCCTGCCCCGCCCCCACCCGCCCACCGCCCCGGCCTGCCCCGCCCCCACCCGCCTCGGCCCGCCCCCTCCCTCGCCGGATCCCACCCGACCCGCCCCGCCCACAGCCGTCGTCTCCGGCTCCGGCGCCGCTTCCCTCCTCCGCCAGCCGCCGTCAAGCCACCGCCCACCTCCTCCACCTCCACCCCACTCCGGCCGGTGAGCCCCCCCCTCCTCCCTCTCTGTTTTTTTTGTTTTCTCTATTTTTGTTAGATTTGTTAGTATTAGTGTTGTTCACATTGTAGTTTAGTGTTAGGTTAGTCATATTTTAGATTAGAAAATTTAGTTAGGTTAGTATTGTTACTGTTTTTAATTGCTACTGTTTTTAATAGATTTTAGATTAGTCTATTGTAGTTAGTTAGTTTTATTTATTTTTATTTTTATATAAGTTAGTTAGTATTCTTACTGTTTTTAATTGCTACTATTCAGTTAGTCTATTGTAGTTAGTTAGTTTTATTTAGTTTTACTTATTAGTTGTAGTTAGTTTTTTTAGTTAAATTTAGTTAGAAGAAGGAAAGAATTAGAAAAGAAAAATAATTAGAAAAGGAGAAGGAAGAAGAAGAAGAAGAAGAAGAGAAGAAGAAGAGGAGAAATAGAAGAAGAATAAGAAGAGGAGAAGGAAGAATAGGAAATAAGAAGATTTAGAAAAAGGAAAAGAAATAGATGAAGGAAAATAAAAGGAAAAGAATAAGAAGAAGAAGTTGGAGGTGGAGATGAATAAGTAGAAGTTGGAGGTGGAGATTGGGTGCATTTTAATGGAGCTTGGGGTAAAAAAAATAAAAAAGATGTAATTACCGGGATCAAGTGTGTGTGTTGATTGGGTGCATTTTAATGTGCAGGAATTTTCCTGGTGTGAAGGTCTGGTGGTCGACGACCTCCGCCCCCTCCATTCGGCGACCTCCCTGAGTTCGAGGGTGAGCAAAAAAATTCTTGTCCTCTCCCCCTTTTTCCTTTGCTCAATTCTGGCCTTCATGCCGATAACGGTAGCTCTAGAAGTATGTAAAGTTGCGTAACCAGTATGCGTCTCCCATTCGAAAGGATTACAGTATAAATATGCATTCATTTGCATATTTATAATAGTAATTCTTTCGAATTGTCCAACGTTATCCATGGACAGCCCGCGTATGTGTAGATTGGGTCGTTTTTCCATGCTCTGGTCCTGATCCGACGCGGAATTTCGTCAGCGCCTCCCTGTTGTTCTCTGGATACACAACCTCTCGGCTTGTTGTCGAGACGTGTATTAGGAGAACAGCGGGGAGGTGCTGCCGAAATACCGCGTCGGATCGGGACCAAAGCATGGGAAACCGACCCAATCTACACATACTCGGGTGGGATTAGGACCTATCTTTACCTATTAGTGTGTAGGTTAATTGCATATGCCGTAGCTATGTATGATAAAAGCAATAAAAAGTGGACGTAATAAAATGGTATATTTGTTGTTTAGTAGCTAGCTGTAGCAACAAGATGAGCGATGATCGTGCGTGGATGTACACTGGTCGCCCTAATCAGAAAGAGATCACCAATGAATGGGCAATGAAAACCAAGGAGTTTCTGAGAGCGGCGTTTGAAAATGGGCAGAGAAAAACCTGGTGCCCCTGCGTTAGGTGCGACAATTATAAACAGGCGACAAAGGTGGATATGGGTAAACACTTGCAGAAGTGGGGTTATAAGCCTGGTTATACGGTGTGGACCTTCCATGGCGAGTCTGGCGGACGACGGAGAGAGGAGGTGGTCCGTCAGCGCACGGATGAGTACGGAACCGGGATCGAAGACATGGTGCAGGACTTTGACGATGCGCGGGATGAGGACGATGAGATGGAGGAATCTGCGAAGGCCTTCTATGATATGTTGGAGTCTTCGAAACGTCCGCTGCACGCTCACACTGAGCTTTGTCAGCTCGATGCCATCGCACAGTTGATGGCTTGGAAGGCACAATTCAACTTGGGCACAGATTGTTACAATGCGATCACGACCCTAATTGGGCGGTTTCTACCAAAAGATCATGTTATGCCTGCAAACCTGTACCAATCGGATAAAATCCTCAAGGTACTTAAGATGCCCTATGAGCAGATACATGCTTGTGAAAATGGATGTGCTTTATTTAGGAAAGAGTATGCGGACGAAGACTATTGTCCCAAATGCAAGTCATCCAGGTATGTTGTGGTAGACAATGGTCAAGGTGAGAAGACGCAGACCAAAATACCCGTAAATGTTCTTAGGTATCTTCCAGTGATACCAAGAATTCAACGCCTTTACATGATGGAAGAGACAGCCAGACAGATGACATGGCACAAACATGGGAAGAGAACAGAATTTGATGCAGATGGGAAGCCGATGTTGACTCACCCATCGGATGGTTCAGCATGGAAGCACTTTGATGAAAAACATTCGGAAAAAGCTAAGGAGCCAAGGCATTGCCGAATCGCCGTCGGCACAGATGGGTTCAATCCTTTCGGTCTGATGGCAGCCCCATACAGTTGTTGGCCTGTATTTGTCATGCCACTCAATCTCCCCCCCTCAGAGATTATGAAAAGGAAGAACATTTTCCTGACGTTGATAATACCAGGGCCCAAATATCCGGGGAAGAATATGGATGTGTACATGCAACCGCTTAAGGAGGAATTACAACAAGCTTGGGACGAAGGGTTCAAGACATACGATGCAGCTAGCAAAAAGACCTTCAAAATGCATGTTTGGTACCAGTACTCGATGCATGACTTGCCGGCGTATGTGCTTTTCGCTGGCTTCTGTGTTCATGGAAAGTTCGGGTGCCCAACATGCAAGGCTGCTCTTCAGTTTCATTGGCTGAAGGCGGGTGGCAAGTATTCCTGCTTTGACTTGCATAGACAGTTTCTGCCTCCTAAGCATCCTTTTAGAAAAGACAAGAAGAACTTCATCAAAGGAAAAGTTGTCAAAAACCTGGGAGCACCTACGATGACGGGCGAACATGTCTTGGCACAGTTGAACTCTCTCGAGCCTGATCCAGAACGTCCCGGGTATTTCAAGGGATATAATTCGGAACACGCCTGGACTCACAAGACATGCTTCTGGGATCTCCCCTACTTCAAAGACCTCGAACTTCCACACAATATTGACGTGATGCACACAGAAAAAAATATCGGCGAGGCCCTGTTTGGTACATTTTTCGGCATAGATGGGAAGTCAAAGGATAATCTTAAAGCTAGAGTCGACCAGGAGACTCTATGTGATAGACCCTCACAGAACATGCGACAGCCGAAAGGAAAGAAGAATTGGTCCAAGCCAAGGGCCTGGTTCAATCTTGAAAGGGGGCATATCAGGGAAATTCTCTTGTGGGTGCAAAACAGTTTGATGTTCCCCGATGGGTATGCAGCGAATCTGAGGAGGGGAGCGAGTCCTGAAAAACATAAAATATTAGGGCTGAAGAGTCATGATTGGCACATATGGCTTGAGCGGGTAATGCCGGTGATGTTGCGCGGCTATATCCCCGAGGAAGAGTGGCTAGTACTGGCAGAACTGAGCTATTTCTTTCGTGTTCTTTGTGCTAAAGAACTATCCGATGGCGTGCTAGAAGACATGGAAGATATGGCGCCGGAGTTGCTCTGCAAGTTAGAGAAGATCTTTCCACCGGGTTTTTTTAATCCGATGCAGCATTTGATATTGCATCTCCCGACCGAGGCAAGATTAGGGGGCCCTGTGCAAAATCGTTGGTGCTATTCAACGGAGAGAATGCAGAAGACGCTTCGAGCAAAATGTAAAAATAAACGTAGAATTGAAGCATCGATGGCCGAGGCTTTCATTACCGAGGAGGCGGCAAACTTCGTGACAGCACATTATGAAGCCAAAAATCGCCATTTGCATAATCCAAAGCCTCGGTACAATACTGGCGACCCCCAACGGCGTCAATCCAACCTCAGCCTATTCAAAGGGAATCTTGGACCTGTTGGTGCTTCGAGAAATAAGATTTTGGATATCAAAGAATGGCAGACTCTTACACTGTATATCTTCACCAACCTAACAGAAGTGCGACCGTACATCGAGTAAGTGCTCGGTACGTACATTGTTTCGCAACTTCTAATAATTCTTGTTTCTTATTAATTCCCCTGAATTCATACAGTCGATACGTCGCCAAATTCTCGAATGGAGTGGTTATTGAAAGTGATTCCATCGCAGATTATGAGCTTCTTGCCAATCAAGGAGACGGCAATCCTGGTTTCATCTCTTGGTTCAAACGAACGGTAACTATCATTCATATATAGGGTTTCATTTGTTGGTTCGACCTATTTTTCACTAATATAACAATCCTTTCCTATAAAACTTATAGGCAAATGAGGAGCCTATGGACGCCGAATTGAGACAAGTCGCTAATGGTTTTGACAATAAGGTCCATTTATTTGAGAAATACGACATCAACGGGTATCGCTTTCGTACCGTTGATAAAGAGCGAAAAATGGCCGATCGAAAAAGTACAAATTCGGGTGTCTCTGCTGTCGGCGACGGAGGTATTGAGTATTATGGAAGAGTTGAAGCAATATACGAACTTCTATTCTATGGTGAAAATCCTCCCAACGTCGTTGTCTTCAAATGTCATTGGTTTCTCCCGTCGAGGACTAGACGAACTCATGAACATGTAGGTCTAGTCGAAATTCGACAAGACACCCATTTTAATGTCCCCGATGTCTATATTACGGCTCAACAGGCCACCCAGGTTTTCTATCTATCCTACCCCTGCCAAACGGTTGAAAACCTGAAAGGTTGGGATGTCGTTTATGATGTGCCACCTCATATTAGACCACCTCCCCCAAATGAAGAGGATTATGTACCCCACATTGACCCAGAGACATATGAAGGAGAATTCTTCCAAGAAACACGCGTGATAAAAAAACGTTTCCGAAACCTCTCTAGGCAACCCCAGAACATGGAAGAAGAAAATGAGAGTGAACCCGCTAACGACGATGTTGAAGAGCCTGAAGAAGAAGAGGTTACTGCTCCAGATGACCTGTCAATGCTTGACCGTTTACATAAAGGCCTTCCAAATGTTGGTGTTGTTGAACCTGATGAGGCCATCATTATCGACGACACGCGTGATAGCGATGACGATCCTTCAATTGATCGCGTAGAAGAGACTGATGATCCAGACTATTGTTAGTTGTATGCATCTCAACTTTAATTACATTATTCTCATTAGTTGTATATATTCTCATTATTGCAGTAATTACTGTTGTATTATTAATTCTTTTTCTCATTGTACTAATTATTTTATTTTAATTCTTGGCAGGTTCGTGACAGATATGGAGGGCGAGACCTTAGGCTCGCGAGGGAGGGGTCGGGGTCATGCGCTCCCACCTCTAGCTCTACGGAGGTCTTTGCTCGAGAGTATTTCCTCGCCTCCTCCTTCTACTGATGAGCCGCCCAGGGGGAGAGGAGGTCGGAAGAAGACCGGGAGAGGCAAAGCAGGTGGTGGTCGCGGGAAAGGGAGACGAGCACCTGCTGCTGCTTCCTCGCCGCCACCGCCGGCTGATTCACCAGAGCACTGCAGGGTGGACCAGCCTGAGGTGGAGGACGAGGCTACGTCCACCCGCACGACCTGGAGTCCCTGGCCGGATCAGCCGGAGCAGCCGGAGCAGCACACGCCTAAGGGGGAGGCTGGTGCCGAGCTGGACACTACGGATGAGGAGGAGGTAGCTGAGGGTACCACCGTGTACCAGCGTGGGGGTACACGGCTCCCGTCCGTGCCGGTGACTCCCGCCCATAAGTGGTTGATTACGCCTGATGGAGAGACGTAAGTGCACTTATACTCTCTTCCGGTACCTTCTATACTTATGTCTATCTGATGGCTTTGTCTTTTTATACTGCAGGGGTTGGATATACGGCAATGGTGTCCGCAATCCCAACTCCATCCTTGGTGTGCTCGTCAGGGAGAACTTCCCGGGGCTGGTTCAATTGCCCGGACCTGATGAGGTTCCGGAGCCTGGACTCAAGTGGGAGCACTATTGTGCTGCCCCGGCCCCGCCGGATACGACCATCAACGGGGTCGAATGCCACACCAGAGCCGACATGGTCATCAACGGCTTTTGGGTAATTTCTGTTTCACACAATAAAATCATGCTATTGCAGTGTTGTCTCGTGCACTCATCAGTGTTGTCATCAGTGTTGTCTCATCAGTGCACTCATCAGTGTTGTCTCGTGCTATTGCAGGTCTACTACAAGGTCGATGAGTCCAAGGAGCAGGAGGCGGAGGACGTGTTAGTTGCAGAGGCCACGCGCCTCTTGCAGAACACAAGGCACGAGATGCGAGTGCAGGCGGTCCGTGACTACTATGCCAAGCAAGGGCGCAAGCGTAGCAAGAAGGACTGCCGCAAGAAGTTTCTGACCAGGGCCCAGTACATGACGGTAACCCTTCTTAAGTCTTGAATAGTTTGCTTGATTTGATTCCTATCTAGGCTACTTATTAGTTTCCTTGTTTACTAACTTAGGCGCCACCGAGATGGTGTGCGGACAAGATGGATTGTTGGGAGGCCATTGTGGACCACTGGTGCTCAGATGCCTGGTTGGCCATCCACAACAATGCCAAGGAGCGCCGCGCCCAAATGGTTGGTGTGCCACACCATCAAGGAAGCCGCAACTTAGCTGGTTACGGGAATAAATGGGTATGTGCTTTGCTTCAATTTTCATGCAAATTCTACTTTTCTTTGTCTTTTTGGCACCCACAACTTACTAATATCGTGCTTTGATTTGTCTTTTAGGCGGAGCATAATAAAACGGAGGTGCCTCAGGTGTTCGACATGTATGGCATGGCCCATACAACATCGTACAAGAAGGCAAAGGCGCTCTCAAAGTCTGATCTCGCCAGTCCTTCGACTTTCACCAACATTGCCGCCTACAGTAAGCTCAAGGCTTATACTGAGGTGGCGAAGGAGAAGCACGGGGAGGATTATAACCCGCTTGGGAAGCCTATTGAGCCGGAGCTGGTGATGATCTCTGGTGGTGGAAGGCGCCATGGCGCCATGGCCATTGGAGATAAGTTGATCAGGTGCGATAAGACTCTTCCTGAGATCAAGGCGCGCCAAACGAGCTCTTCTCCTGCTATAAGGACTCGTCCGCGGCCAGTCGACCTCGCTATCCAGGTTATCCATAAGGACTCTTGCATTCTTGTTTTCTCTCATCGAATATTACAATGTTAACTAGAGGAGTGGGGTTGCAGGAAGCTCTTGAGAAAGAGCGACAGAACACCCAGCGGCTACTGGAGGAGAAGGAGCGGTTGGCAGAGGAGAAGGCAGCGGAGAGAGAGCGGCTGGCGGAGGAGAGGACGGCGAAGGCTCTCGAGGAGGCCGCGGCACGACACGATGCATCGAACCGGGCCTTGTATGAGCTCTTCGTGGTAAGTCACTTGTTCATATTCACCCAAAGAATGCGTCATGAGTGGCCTAATATGATTGACTCATGAATAACAAATGTGCAGACTATGTGCGAGAAGACTGGTCAGGCCGCTCCACCGATGCCGATCATTTCTCCTGTGGGGACGGTGAGTATCTTTCGATGATCATCAATACCATATTGAGTGGCGTCGTGCTAACCTCTAGTTGATCTTTTTGTGCAGCATAACTCTCGGGCTGCGTCCCATGACCCTTCTCCACCGTCAACATCGGGCAACCCGACGGATGCTTCTCAGCCACCTCAGCCTTGAGGGCTACACTCCGGTAAGTTTTAAAATGCTTAGTTAGTTTGAAAATGCATATTTAGCTTCTAAAATCCTATATTTAATCAAAAAATGCCATACTTTGCATATTTTGCACATAAAAGACATAACTAGCTTAGTTAGTTCAAAAACTTACATAGTCAACTTAGTTTGCTCACAAAATCTCAAAGTTATCTTAATTGGGTCAAAAAATGCTAAAGCTAGCTTAAATTGGCTCAACAATTGTTAAAGTTTGCTTAGTTGCTCAAAAATGCTGAAGTTAGCTCAATTTCCTCAAAATATGCTAAATCTAGCTTAATTCGATCACCATTGCTTATGTTAGCTTTGTTTTCTCAAAAGAAGAAGAAGAAAACAGAAGGAGAGGATCTTTTCTTCTTCTCCTTCTCCTTCTTCTTCTTCTCATTCTACTTCTTCTTCTTCTCATTCTACTTCTTCTTCTTCTTTTTGCAGATTTGCTTCAAGGCATTCATGCTATGACGATGGAGTGCTGCATTTGGACTTGTAGTTTCTTTTATAAACAGTTGTGGTCACTTGTGTGTTTGATACTTTCTGGTTTACTATGTACTATATATACTTTGTGGTTGGACTTGTATATATATGAGAGTATGAGATTTGCATAGTTTTGGTTGATCAATATGTTGGAGAACATGCATGGAGAATACAACTGTTTATTTCTGTTGAGATGTGCTTATACAACTGTTGGAGAATATGTCTATGTATATGTCTATATTTTTGTCAAGTGCAGGGATTTAAAAGAAAACAGAATAAAAAGGGGCTATGCAGGCTCTTTGCCGTCTGCAAGCAGACGACAAATGCCTTTGCCGTCTGCTGGTGGTCGGCACAAGTGACACGTGGCGCCCAGCTGTGCAATCTGGCAACAGCTGGGTGACCATTTTGGTTATTATGCCGTCTGCCTCCGGCAAGGCAGACGACAAAGAGTAGGACTTTTCCGTCTGCTGCTGGACGGCAAACATATGACGGGGGGGGGGGGGGGTGACGTCATTACCTTATCCGATGACGTCACCGCTCTTTGCCGTCTGTCCGTAGACGGCAACCCCGCCGTTAAGGGCCTGACGGAGCCGGCCGGCACATCTTCGCCGTCAAGCTTCTCTGCCGTCTGTTTCTTATTCCAGCGGACGGCAAACATCTTTGCCGTCCGTCGATATACAACAGACGGCAACGCACCTCTTTGCCGATGAAATGGCTGACGGGTGCTTTACCGTCCGGGGGCAGACGGCAAAGGGTTTTGCCGTCGGCCATTCAGGTGTTTGCCGTCCGCCCTGGCAGACGGCAAACAGGCGAATTCCAGTAGTGTCTGTTGAGTTTGAAAGATGGGCTATGAAGTGTCGGATAGCCTCGGTGGAGCGTTCCCTAACAAGGTTCCCGCCACCCTGGAGATCCGTGCGTGTAGCGTAACACAAGTGCACCCCTGCAGGGAAGATTAATCTATTCGAATAGCCGTGTCCACGGTAACAGGATGCTTTATGCTGAAGCTAGATCTTACCACTAGAAACTATTATTATTAAACTGTATGGTTCCGGGTTTTCTTCCTCGCGGGGATGTCGAGGAGGTGAACTCGGAGGCATTGCTAATTATTACAACTTATTATTATACAATGCTGCAGCAACTTCTGCTGCATTGTTACTTTATGCTTTATATAACTGTTGGCTGATTCTTACCTCATGCTGCAAGACATCGTCGGAAGATGCTAGTCTTCGATAGGCCTAGCTTCTTACCCTTGCTCTGGATTTCTGTCTTTCAGTCCACTATATACAGCCTCTTCTTTCCGTTGATACAATGCATATTGCTTAGTAGCGGACGTAAGCCTCGCGGGTATACTAGATACTCACCTGCTTTATTTCCTTTACTGTTTTGCCTGATCGGCCGCTGCATTCGACGTTGGAGCTCAGGAGCAGGAGTACCCCAGAGGCGCCTACTACGACGTCGAGTTCCCCGTTGACCAGGAGTAGTTCGGTGGATCCCAGGCAGGAGGCCTCGCCTTTTCGATCTGTATCTCTGATGTGATTTGTGCTAGCCTTCTTAAGGAAAAACTTGACTAACTATGTCTGTACTTAGATATTATGGCTTGTATGAATTATGTATTCGGGTCCTCGTGACCCCCTCTATTGTAACATATTTGTTTATCCTTTTGTGTTTAGTGTTGTGCTGTGATATTATCACCGTGGCACCCTAATCTCAGCCGTGTACCCTGTGTGTATGATTACTGTACACGGATTGATTTTGGGGGCGTCACAATAGGTTAGTTCCAAAATATGTTATAAAAATATACGAAAGTGTATCAAAAGCATAGCAATATCACACAAAACATGCATGGAGCAAGCAGAAATTATAGATACGTTTGGGACGTATCAATAAGCTAACCACAACATTACGATCAAGGATCCATAAATCCCTTGTGCAAAAGTGTGCGAACTGGGGTTCAGGTTTCTGTCACTCCGGCAACCCACCATAAGCATCCTTTGTGCACAATGTATTCCTCTAGGCCCATGAAAGGTGAAGTGTTAAGTGTTCGACTCACATAACACCACTAGAGAAATAACAACACAACTTAAGTATCAAACAACACATAATACTTCAACATCATATGACTACTAACAACTACACTTCTCCCATGTTCTCAAGAACTAAAGTAACTACTCACAAGACATAAAAGAGATCATGATCAGAGGTGATAGATGGGTGGCAAACAATCTGGACACAATGATATTTCTCCAACAAAACTCAATAGCATTCACCACAAAGTAGTAATCAACACCAACAGAGTAGAGAGGATAGATAGTACGGATTACAACACAAGTTGCAATTGTGAGATGAGATGGGATGGTGATGGAGATGGTGCTGATGTTGGGGATGATGTTGATGATGATCTCGATGATGCCCGTGACGATGATGATGATGATGATGGCGATGATCTCCCCTTCCGGGAGGTGATCTCCCCAGCGGAATCTTCCCACCGGAGATGGCTTTTCTTCTCCGTAGGTTTCCGCCCCATGGCGGCGGCGAAACACGGAAACTCTTCTCTTCTTTGGGTTTTCACCCCAGGGGGGTCTTATAGGCGAGAGGGGGCACCGAGGGGGGCCACCAGGCATCTAGGAGGGTGCCTAGCGCGGCCAGGAGGGGGGCCGCGCCAGGCACCCTTCTGACTGCCCTGTGGGTGCCCTCACCTCCATCCTCGGTGATCCCCAGTCAATTTCCATAAAAACGATCCCCGTAAATTTTCATCGCATTTGGACTTAACCTGATTAAGCAACTTGGTGTCCACTTTTCACCGTCGAATCCTGGTTTTGCTGCTTCGGCATTGGAAAGTTGTAAACTGTGTAGAACAAGCCAAAACAACATAAGAACAATACATTAAAGTGGAATATATCAATGAATAGGATGAAATTACGATATAAAATAGTGATGAATTTTGGACGTATCAACTCCCTCAAGCTTAGACCTCGCTTGTCCCCAAGCAATTGCTGAGCTCGGTAAACCTGTCCACAAGTTTAGAGAGTGAAGTATCGATAATAGAATACAGACAAGAAGCATCAAGATTTCTCACCAAACTGAAGCATCCTCAACAGCAACCTCAACTCATAAGGTCCTTATGAGAAAGTAGTAACAATTATAACAAAGTTGGACCTGGAAAACTCATCAAATCATGGCAAACATAGCCTTGGTCAAGGAACAACTAATAACTTTTACTTTTGCTCTTTCACTTATAATGGAACCAGTTGAAGCTTTGGAAAGAACATGTTATTAGTCAAGAAGTGCACATTTTAACACAAAGGAAGATGTTTACTCAGCATAAGCTTTTGTAAAAAACTCACTCATCAAAAGATAATGTCAACAAAGATGTAACATGCTACCTTTCAATGCAACTTTGTATGCAAGAATCTTTATTAACATCAAGTGTATGTTCTCTCTCAAGAAGGAAGGAAGTAGGAAGGACTGACTCAATACAAAATAAAGGATAAACCCTGTGCAAAAGGGTAAGCAGGGAAAACTCATGTGCCATCTCTAGATCAAACAGAATAAAAACAGAATTTTGGGAGGTGCATGATCCGTCAACGACTGCTGATAGATAACTCACTCACTTCATGATTTGGATAAGTTTCAAGGAACGGCTCCCATGCGGGGACGATCACATCCCTTTAAATTCCTTTGTTTATCACTCATAAATGGGCGAAGGAACTTGTGCGTTAGTATTTATCTTTTACGAGCTGGGCACTCATGCCAGTCCCTTCTCGTATTAGGGGTTTGCAGATTAGGCATGCAATCCCAAGATAAAAGTTTTCCAAATTAAGAAGATCATGGGTTACCCACCACTTCCTCATGAGCTGAATTAGTGGCACAAAACAGAAGATTTTGAACATCTAGAGATAGCACACAAATTATATACTTTAGGAGTGGTAGTGGAATACCACAAATAGGAAGGTATGGTGGACTCAAGTGGAAGATGTTGGTTTCAGGGTATGGAATTACAAGAAGAATTCCGCTTAGTACAGAGTTTTGGCTAGCAAGGCTTTGAGAGACCAGACAGTTGATGACAACTTAGATGCAATCAATACAAAGCATAAACATTACAACTAGCATGAAACATCAAGTTGTCTTCCTTGTCAACATAACACTTCAAGCATAATAACACAAAGGTTTTGGCTATGTCGCTACTTTGAGAAAAACATGCTTGTTGTTATGACCAAAGCTATACTTGCCAAGATTTAAATAAAGTTTTCGAAGCCATACCTGATATAAGGTCAATACTCCCCATAAGAATCAGCTCATAATGTCGATTGCGTGAAGAGAATACCGAGTGCAGCGAAGAAACCAATAGACTTCTCATTAATATTCCTTCATAGACGACCCCACACTCACGGGTACAAAGCTCTCCACAAAAGGAGTGATAGAACTCAAAGCAACACCTATTTCATAAAGTAACTTCCCTAGACATGATATGACTCTACTTGACTCCTAAAGACAAAGATAAAGATAAAGATACTCGGCACTCCCCCAAGCTTGGAACAAGCTAAGGGGATGCCATTACCCGAGGAGATTTACTCCTCATTCTTGTCCTTCTCAGTCAGGTACTCCTTGGCGAAGCGCTTCCATGGCAGCTGTTCTCCATTCTCGAAGGACATTCCTGTCTCCAAGATCCTGCACTCAGCATCTAAACCCATGCGCAGAAACTTAAGTTCATACTCACAGTTCTGGTTGTGCTGATCGTAGACCTGTGCTTGGAGCCCATAAACTTTTTCTTCTAGTGCGACCAAACTTGACCACATCTCCTTCATCTCCTTCTTGTGAGAAGCTTCGATCTCGTTCATGATGTCGAAGTTAGCTTCAACACCAGGCTCCACCATCTTCTTGAACTTGAAGACCTCATGTTCCATCTCCTTCAGCCGCTCCTCGGTGCTCCCTTCCTTGGCTGGTCCCTTCAGATCTTCCTTGTGGAGAACACCGTCCTCCACACGAAGGACCTGGGGGTGCTTCCTCACCTCAGCGAGGTAAGGTTTGATGAAGTTGACGACGAACTTGTCCTTGGGGGAACTTGGGGAAGCCATGGCACCTAGATCTGCTGAAAGTTTTCCTAGCAGAAACAGACCGAGAAAGAAA